>CAMQGK010000308.1:4847500-6080000 GCA_947000775.1 Pterois miles | reverse complement strand
TTGGCGTCAACAACATGAAAGCATGGATCCATCCTGCCTTATATCAGCGGTTCAGGCTGGTGGTGGTGGTGTAATGGTGTGGGGGATATTTTCTTGGCACACTTTGGGCCCCTTAGTACCAATTGAGCATCGTTTAAATGCCACAGCCTACCTGAATATTGTTGTTGACCATGTCCATCCCTTTATGACCACAGTGTACCATCTTCTGATGACTACTTCCAGCTGGATAATGCACCATGTCACAAAGCTCATATCATCTCAGACTGGTTTCTTAAACATGACGATGAGTTCACTGCACTCCAATCCACAGTCACCAGATCTCAATCCCATAAAGCACCTTTGGGATGTGGTGGAACAAGAGATTCACATCATAGATGTGCAGCTGAAAAATCTGCAGCAACTACGGGATGCTATCACATCAATATGGACCAAAATCTTTGAGGAATGTTTCCAACACCTTGTTGAAATTATGCCACGAAAACTTAAGGCAGTTCTGAAGGCAAAAGGGGGTCCAACCTTTTACTAGCAAGGTGTGCCTAATTATGTGGCCAATACGTGTATATCAAATAATGAAAATTGAATGCTTTGTGTGTGAACTTTTCTTTGTGCTTTGTCCAAGAGGTCTCCCTCCTATGGCCAGGGTACCATGCGCGGTGTCCGTGCTGCTCATGCTGGCGCTCTGCTCCCCGGCGGTGTCCTCGGCCCCCGCTCAGCATTTGTGTGGCTCCCACCTGGTGGACACCCTCTACTTCGTATGCGGAGAGCGGGGCTTTTTCTACAGTCCGAACCGACCCCACAAGCGGGATCTGGAACATCTGCTCGGTAAGGCCGCGTTAACTGTGGCAACTATTTGGACATATTCTGTTTGACTTGTTTAAATTAAGCTCTAATTGTCCCCTTGATGGTAGGAGTTCAGATAGGAACAGTGTGACATTGCCCCAGACACGCGGGGTTGGCTTTGTGTCTCTGCAGTCACTGCCCACGACTGTTCAAAGTTCAGACTCAGTTTAATGAGAATGCCAATTTGGATCCATGCTGGAGGAAAAAATGTTTAAAGACAACAAGCTGGAAACTGAATCTATGCATTTGTCCGAACCATCATTAGTGTGCAAGGCCCATCTCCAGCCTCTTTTGAATTCAGTGGTGTGGCCAGGCTTTCATATTGTCGCTTTCAACATCTATTTGACAAATCCAGTAACCATAAACCTTGCAAAATCCCCAAATTCCCCGTATCATTAGTCCCAAAACAATTTGAATGTTCTGCTTCAAACATTCAATTGATGTTTTGAAGTTAACTTTAGGAGGTGTAAGCTATGATATGCATGTTGGAGCTCCATCACATCTCCACTTGAAGTGGAAACTAACAAGACTAAATGTATTGGAGAGATCTGATTACATAACCATTACATCTCCATAAACAGTTTAAAATGGTATTTTGAGCAGTAGGAGTTTTGCACAGCAGCAGCAGCAGCAGGAGTTAACACAGGGCTGTGGAAACTTTGTTCACTTCAAAGGGTTCCTGTCTAAAAGGGACAGACAGGAGTGGCGGCTGTGGAAGGCCCTGTCTGGCCGCAAAGAGGCCAAGGTGAAGCGAGGCATCGTGGAGCAGTGCTGCCATCAGCCATGCAGCATTTACCACCTGGAGGGCTACTGCGACTGACTCGTCGTCACTCTACGACTAGCACCACTCATAGCTTGTAAAAAGTCAATTTCTGGCCCAATACTTGCTGGCTATGTCTTATCAAGTGAAGGAAATAAAGCTTCATGACCCATAACCCAAGGCTCCTCTCTGCAAAGATTGGGAATGTGTGTTCTTTGTGGCGGGTATATAGTGTGGATGAAACATGGGTCGTAATGGCCTTTTACTGTGCTCCAACCTGTGGCTGCAGTCCTACACTGCCCTCTACTGGCTGAGGGCAGACATAGCCAAGAAAATAAAAATAAAAAAGGCTTTGTACACAGCATTTTTACACTTGAGAAGTAAATAAATCCCATTAACACTTTTGTTTAAAAAGAGCATTAAAATCTGTCTTTATTTACAATGAAGAAAGATTTATAAAGCACTATCCCACATGAAATACCAACTGGTTCTGTTATCCTAAGAATTGCTAGCAAGTTAAAAGGATAAAATTCAAATACACATCTCAAATTTTAATGCCAACTACGCTATTGTTCTCTGGATTGTGTGTCGACTTGCAGCCATCAATTTCATCATTATTTTCACACTGCTCCTGCACACATACAATCTGCTCCTAACATTTACTTTTAAAATCTAAAACAGATACATACATCCTCACTTTCTGTATAAGACTTGACACAAAAGGCTGTTAAACAGCAGCAAGAAGGAAACCAGTTAGGAAAATTGACTCAGGATTAAAAAGCTTCCAAGGTGAAGAAGTATTAAAAAGGCCAAAACAAAAATTTTACTTAGTTGGTCAGTTCTTGGTTGGCAGAAGAGCTCCATTATGCATAATGACTTCCTGATAAGACAAAAAACAAAAATCATATAACCGTTAATCATATCTCCAAACTTCTTCCCCGGTATAAACGAATCCAGCGACCGCTTTGTTCTAGCGCCGCCATCATTACTGCTGTGGCAGTTCGTAGTGACTCTGTCTGCTATTAACTGGTGACTCGAAACTTAGTACTTTCATAGTTGCTCTTAGTGACGTTGAAATAGTTGCCGTAGATAACAAACACAGATGACTATGTATTTAAACTGACTTGAAAATCTAATTGAACACCATTACTACCAGCCACTGTCACTACGAGCAACCATGACGCGTTCGGCTGAGAGTCAGTTAAAATGGTCGGCAGATACTTTTTATGTGGTCCGTTTGTGATGTCGACCAAATAATGTTTACTTTATAGTCATTAGGTTGCCCTAGTCAGAGCAACTAATGTTATATTTCACAATTTTAGTCGACCGGGTTCATTTATTCTGTGAGACCACTGCAGCCCCTTGACAGTACTTTTGGAGCAACGCTCTAAAGTCACTAAATTTCAGCAAGGAAAAACTGTCATGGCCATTTTCAAAGGGGCCACTTGACCTTCTGTTCTGTGGGTCCCCACCAGTCTCCTCTTTACAGACACTTTATGATAATCACATGCAGTTTGGGGCAAGTCATAGTCAAGTCAGCACACTGACAGCTGTTTGATTGTTATGATTCAAACATTTTTAAAAATATTTTTTATGCTAAATGCAGTACCTGTGAGTGTTTCTGAAAATATTAGTCATTGTTTTGTGTTGTTAATTGATTTCTAATTATAATTATATACATACATTTGCATAAAGCAGCATATTTGTCCACTCAAACATGGATAAGAGTATTAAATACTTGACAAATCTCCCTGTGAACAGATAAGAAATGTGATTAACTTGCGATTAATCATGATTAACTATGGAAATCATGCGACTAAATATTTTAATTGATTGACAGTCCTCATAGAAAGTAAAGGTAAAAGTAAAAAGCTGTACACTTCTTAGGACAGCTTACATTCAAATGTGTGTGCGTATTGTAGGGAGATGCCACTGCAGTAATGGCGACTTTTATTTCCCAGGATTGGTGTATAGGTTCAATGTGTTGCAAGTTAGTGCTCACCTTCTTTAAGAGCTTCAGTTTGCCTGTTCTCCTTGTCGTGTTGGAAAGCTTTGCTGGGATCAAACCTGCGACGAGGAGCACCAGGGAGCTTTAACTTCAGCTGCTCCATATCGCTCTTCTGCCGGCTCATCTGGGACCGAAGCTTAGACACCTCCTGCACACGCACAAAAAAAGGGGATGAAGTATAGGCACCTGAGATTGAGACAAAATGTGTATGTGGTTTGGAAAAGCAGTCAGCTCTGCTCGTGTTATCACCTGTTTTAGGGTGACGTTCTCATCTTTCAGCTTCATCACATGTTTGATCTTCTGCTTCTGGTTCTGGTGGCCCAGCAGACGAGCGTAAGCGTCGGACAGCTTGTTCAGCTCCTCCTGGTTCGCTCCGTTTTCATTGAGCAGTGCATTTCGCTCGGCTGCAAAGGCATTGAGCTGTTCCTGTGGGCACGCAACCGCACGAACATTGAGAAGGTTTTTAACACATCTGTTTTATTTAAACTAAAACCTGCGTGAATTGATTGTTCTGGCTACTTGGGGAAGCATGACACATTAACACAACTTATGATTTTTACATTGTAGTGGGCTCAGTTTTAAAGCTAGAGTGAAAATACTGACATATGAAACTAAAAAACCTAATCAATCTATTGGCACCAACCATGTCATACTAGCTTGTACACTTCTGCTGAATGTTTTGAGGAAAAACTGGCACAGCCATTTTCAAAGGGGTCCCTTGACCTCTGACCTCCAGATATGTGAATGAAAATGGGTTCTCTGGGTACCCACAAGTCTCCCCTTTACAGACATGCCCACTTTATGACAATCACATGCAGTTTGGATCAAGTCATAGTCAAGTCAGCACACTGACACACTGACAGCTGTTGTTGCCTGTTGGGCTGCAGTTTGCCATGTTATTATTTGAGCATATTGTTTTCTGCTAACTGTAGTACCTGTGAGGGTTTCTGGACAATATTTGTCATTGGTTTGTGCTGTTAATTGATTTCCAATAATAAATACATACATACATTTGCATAAAGCAGCATATTTACCCACTCCCATGTTGTCAAGTGTATTAAATTATTAAAGTATTATTGATTGATTTGCAGTTGTAACTATGAACAATCATGTGATTAAATAGATGTAGATTCTGATATAATATATGTTAAATCATTTAATGAATTGACAGCTCTAGCATTAATATAAAAATATTGATTGTTGCAGTTTCAATGAAAGATGATCTGGGCTATTCTGAGATTCCATATTGGAAATACGTAGTAATGACCGACCTGGAAGGGCCTGACTTTTGCAAACAGCTCCTCATATTGTCTCCTCCAGTGTTCCATCTCTGATCTTGGGGAGCTTAAAAGAAAGGAATGAGGAGTTAAAATGTGCAAATTGTAAAGAAAAAACAGCACCACCAAATAACTCAAAACTGGATGCACAAAAAGAATCCAGTGTCCACCTTTTCTCCCGTGCTTCAGTTATTTGTCTTCGGAGATCTTGTCGCTGCTCCTCCATCTCCCACTGCAGCGTAACCTTTTCCTGAGTCAGCACCTCCACCTGCTCCTGCAGAGCCCGTCTGTCTTGTCTTTGTTGTTCCAACTCGCACTGCAGAGTCTCTGTCTTCTCCTCTAGGAGGTCTAATTGGGCCTGGAAGCTCAAACCCTCTTGTTCAACCTCATCCAGGCGAGGCTGATTTCTGTCCTGCTCTGCCATGTTTAGCTGAACTTCAAGAGCAAGCCTGGACTGTTCCACTTGAGACAGAAGACTCTCTCGTTCCTCGTCGACTCTCTCAAGCTCGGCTTGTAGTCGGAGCACCTCTGACCTGACCTGCTGGTGGTCCTCTCTTTCAACCCCCAATGCTTCCCTTTCCTCCTGAAGGGCTGTCTGAATTTGAACTTTCTCTTCTCTTTCTTGTTGGAGGAGTTCCATAATTTCTCTTTTTTCCCTGCTGACCTCCTCAAGCAGTTTCCGGGCTTTCTCCTTCTCGTTTTGCAGCTGTGTTTCACCCTGACCTCTCTGCCCCTCTAGTTGCCCCAGTGCCTCCTCTTTCTCCTTTGTCTGCAGCTGTAGCTCATTGATCAGAACAGCGTGGCTAGCCCCCATGGCCTTTATCTCCTCGTCTTTTCGTGCAAGGCGAGATTGCACCTCCAGCAACTTTCTATCAAGTCAAGAAAAAAGAAATTAAAAAAAAAAAAAAGTTTGGAAAAGAGACAGTTATTTCAAACCAGACTCAAAGTGAATTCGTAGCATACCTTGAACTCTCCTCCCTGGCTTTTGCTTCAGCTAACTGCCTCTCCTGGTGCTCCTTTAACCCCTCCTTCGCCCTGTTGACCTCCTCCTCTTTTTGTTGAACCACTTTGTCCATCTCCTCCTTCATCTGCTGCGTCACTCTCTCCACCTCCACTTCCAGTTCTTGCTGTCGTCTCTCTGCTCCCTGCAGAGCCTCTTTGGCACTGAAAAGTGAGACAAGTAGTCTGTGAAGTTACACATTGACTGAATTTGAACCTAAACACGAGTGTGCTCCAGGAATTGTCAGGCGCTCACCTCTCCAGCTCTGTGGCAACGTCTCCCATCTTGCTCAGTGAGTTTGTGTGCGCCTCTTGGAGTTCTGCCATGGCTGCTAAATGCTCCTCTTTTAAAGCTGCCACATCGTTGCTCTTACTAAAAATCATAAGCACAGTTTTTAATGTGTTGAAAGTATGTATCCTGACTTCACCGACGAAAGCATCATCATAAGATTACAATTTACATCATTTTTTTGATTGTTACTTCTAATTCTTGAGGAAATGTACCATAAAACAATAAACATTTTCTGAAAATAATTTATTTCTGAAACACTGGTCCTGTTAATACATCAGAGAATCTGAAAGTCTCCCATCAATGATGAATTGCACAGCAGAGCGATGCTAATGCTTTTGTAAGCAGAGCTGACACAATCTGCTGATTCATCAAACAGTTGATCAGGAGAAAATTAATCTGCAACTATTTTAGTATTCAATAAGCCGCAAGCAAAAATGCCAACCATTATCTTGGGCCTCATTACAGAAACTTCTTGAGTCTGAAATCCCATCTTATCTCAGTTTAGAATGACATTTTGCAGTCTTGATGTTACAAACATGTTTCCTAACTGCATTTAGGAAAAATTTTAGGATCGGAATTTAGCCATTACGAAACCGTCCTCACATAGCAATTTCCCAAGTTACGAATGCTCAGTTAGGATAGCATAGACTCAGTCCTAAATTCAAAATAACAGCCAGAGATGGCAGCAGCACTGTGGTTAGGTCTGTATGGCAGTAACAATAAAGATGGGGAACAATACAACACTGAAATATAATGAATGAAAGGTTAGTGTATGATAACGCTAAATTTCCCAGATCGAGACGTTGGCCAATCACAGGTCTCTTCAGAGAGAGAGAGAGAGCGAGGGAGAGAGAGAGCGAGAGAGAGAAAGAGAAAGAGAGAGAGAAAGAGAGAGAGAGAGAGATGCTATTGGCTGATCAGGAGACGGAGGCAGCTGTCAATCACTGGTGAACTCTGATCAAACGGCTCATATCAAATGTTTTCAGAAACATCTTGCAGTTACTGTTTAGCTGTAAAATGAGAGTTTGTGACCTGGCAGCCATGTTGAGATCAGTTGCAAGCACTGCCCACTAGCTGGAGGAAACTTTCTCATTTTACAGCTAAACAGTAACTACAAGATATTTCTGAAAACACTCAGAAATGGTGTTACAGTAACAGAATATTGATTTATATTTGATCAGCACTGTCTAGCACTGCCTTGCGAATGCCAAAAACATTCTGCCTACTGCAACTTTAAGATAAGATAGGAGGTCTCAGATAGGACGGGACACGGCCATTTAGGAAATGCTTGAGTAAGAGGATGATCTTTGAAACTTCAGCTAAGATAGGAAAGGCAGTTAGGATTTTTTTTCTGCAATGATGCCCCTGGTTTCTACCGTCGCAAATGTGGCAAGTTGCTGCTGTGTTTGTCATGTATGATGGTACAATGAATATCTTTGGCCTCAAATCTGTCAAATGCTGGTTGGACAAAACATCATCCTCAAGAGCTCTGGCATTTCAGAGACTAAATAATTAATCAGATAATCCAGAAAATTACTGACAAATGAGTTAATGAAAATCATTTTTAGCGGCAGCCATAGTACATAGCCATTGCAAGGCGCACAAGATGTCATGCCTCCTGTTTATTCTGTCTCCACTCTCAACCGTCTACTATAATAATAATAATAATAATAAAAAAAAACACGTTCCCCTCTAACAAGTGCCCTGGTTTCAGTCAGATTCCACAGATGAGGTGGAGAGGTGACTTGCAAACTTGGAATTGGGCATAAATAAAAATAGACAGTGACCCACTGTCTGTGTCAGAGCTGTGATGGACTGGCTACCTGTCAATTATTTTTCTTTACTTTATGCTGGGATATGCCCCCAGCTGCCTACAACTCTAAATAGTAACACAGGCAGAGGCAACAAATCAACAAAAAGGTGTTGTGGTGCAGTGAGGAAGGCATCTCTAATGTAACCATGGCTTTCAAACATCGTCTTGATAACGTTTTCTGTCAACACATCTCATCAGTTTGCTTGGCCTTTGGTTGCTCACCTCTCCAGCAGCACCCTGGCATCACTCAGCTGTCTCTCCAGCTCGTCGTTTTCCTCCTGAAGCCTCTGGAGGAACTCCTGACTCCTCTCCGCCACCTCCTGCCTACTCTGCTCCTGGACCTCCAAGACAGCGAGCTCTCCCAGCACCTCCTCCATCTCCTCCTTCAGCTGTCTCAGCCGCTCCTCAGAATCCTCCCTCTCCTGCTCCACCAGCACAGACAGGGAGTCCACAAGCGCCTGTAGAAAAGAGGAGGAAAGTCAGTCACGGATTTAGTGATCCGGCCCTAAATCTAAAAAGAAACTCAAAAGAATGTGCCATTTGAAAAAAATGTTTGCGTAACCTTTTCTTTTGTCAGTTCCTTAGTGAGAGCAGCATGTTCTTGCTGGAGTTGAATCACTGTATTTTTCTCATCTTTTTTAGCTTCCTTCAGCAACATAAGCTCTGTTTTCAACTCCTCCACTCTCCTTATCCCCTCCTCCTGAGTCTTGCCTAAAAAAAACAAAAAAAAAAAAACAATGCATGCATCACATAACTGCCAAGTTATTTTTGCAATTTAAATTCGTAACAGGATCTTGGTGAACATACTTCTCTCTTCCTCAGAGAACAGACACCTCTGTTCAAGATGCGCCACTCTCTCGTCCAGCTCCTTCTCCGTCCTTCTGAGCACCTCTCTCAGTCTGGCGAGTTCGGCCTCCTGCTGTCGAACTGTCGCTTGAGAATCTCGAACTTCCTGGTTGGCCGACTCCATTTGCTCCTCCATGTCACTCACTGATCTCTGTGAAGACTTGAGCTCCAGCTCTTGGATCTCCAACCTTTTCTCCACTTCCACTAAAGCATCCTTTGACGCCTGCAGCTCTTCCTGAAATTTCTGCGCCTCCTCCTCTTTTTGCTTCAGCACACATCGGATGCTTTCCAGCTCAGTAGTACGCTGCTCTACGTTGGTCTCTAGTTGCCTGTGGAAAGTGGCAAATGAGTGTCATGAGCGCATTTCCACCATAGGAACTTCCCCCGGAAGTAGGACCCTTGAGGAACTCATTATGTTTCAACCACCGGGAGCAGGGTCAAAATTAAGTTCTGAGGACATTTAACAGGATTTTTTACCCCCCAAAAAGGCCCTGGTCAGGGGGTCATACTGTCAAAAGAACCAGGATTTTCAGGGTGGAGAATGCAAAGATGACCAGCACTGATTCGTAAACAAGGGTTTACAAGTACCCTGATATTGATTTAAACCATTTTAGAAACAGCTGGGCTCTGCTGTCGGCCCTCCAACGCATTAAAAAAATATGGTTCTGTGAATAAAAGAAAAAAACATTAAAAATACAGATGATTTACTGTGGAGACATGCTTTTAGTTTAATTTTCTACCGCTGCATTTCATTCATTACATCCAACATGCATCTTTTCTACTATGCTGCAGTAAATGTTGTCACAGTGACACAAAACACGTGGTTTATTTTTTTTTTCAGTGTGTTTTTTAGATGAAACTGGCAAAGGTACTGAACTGTGGGCTGCATAGTGAGCTTACTGCTGTGACCACCAGCAGCCTATGTCGTGTTTCTTTTTCATGTATCTGTGGACTGATTTACCTAATATTCACACTTAAAGCCATGGTGGAAACACAGACAGTGGGCCGAAAGAACCTTTCAGATCCTTAAAAAGTAGACCTGGGACAAAAAATTACCAGGAATCTCTTGGCGGAAACGCGGCTATGGTATACAGTTGAGATCTAACTTACTGTGGAGGAACCACTAGGCATTTACTTACTTTACTTTCTCCAACTGAGAACCAGCAACAGCTGTCTCCTGGGTCTTCTCCCGGACCTTCAAACGGAGGTCCTATGAACACATAAGCAGGTTAAACATGTCTTTCATAAATAAGACAAAAGGATGTCCATTTTTGTAAGTATTGCTCTTATAAGCTGAGTTTGTACCTGGATCTGGTCATTGGCTGCATCCAGGTATCCCTGCAGGACTCTAATCTCCTCCCTCAGCTCCCGTATCACAGCTGGAAAATAACACAGAATTGTGGGTGCTATGATAAGGAAATAAACCCACAAACACATGCAGGAACAGTGTTACCTGTAGCCTGTAGTGTTTATTTGCATATCGAGGGCAATAATACAGAAGTGCAGACATCCACACAGGCTGAGAAACACAAATAAATGAACTCACCATTCAGTTTAGCGTTCTCATTCTCCAGCTCTTCATTCAGGGTTTTGGTCACTTGATGAAGGTCCTCTGTAAATGGTAAAAATCACAGTACAGCCCTGGTTATTTCATCCACTTTTATTCCTCTGTACACATTTGCTCTACTAGTGGCACTATCTGTTAGCAGTTAAATCTTACCCAAGTCTTTATTCCTGTCCTTCAGAGCCGTGACAGTAGCCCTGGCTGCTTGCAGGTCAGTATCTAGCACCTTGACTTGACCTTCAGTGTTAACCTGCAGGACATTTAACTCCTAGACACAAACACAGACACTACATAAGCATCAGTATCTACTGCGGCTGTGATGTGATTTGCTATTGGCTGTTATTAAACCAATGGAGGATTTTTTTTTTTTTTTTTAACTAAAGTAAGTTTGTGTACAAAAGTCATACCTTGTTTTTAACATCCAAAGTGTTCCTGGCCTCCATCAGCTCCATGGTGAGAGAATGGATTCTCTTCTTTGTAGTGTCAGCAGAAACCTAAAAACATGTACTTAGTCTCACTTTTCATGCAGAACTACTAAGAAATAAAACCACTCATACAGTCTCGTCATGGTGTAATAAAACAGCAGGAGGTAGGATTGGAGTAAATATGATTTTAAAAGTTCTTTTTTTATAAAATGTTCACTATATCCTGATTGTAATGCATAAAACAAATAATCTGAAAACAAAAGTCATGTGCCTCTGTGTTCTCCTCATAATGGCATCTGCAAGAATTCATAGACCAGAGGAAAACAGCCAATCAGAGCCTGCTGTCAATCACTCGTGAACTACAATCAAACGGTCAAACTAGGCAGCGCTGACCAAATATGAATCAATATTCTGTAACTCTAATGCCCATTTTTCTCCTCAAATGTATTCAGAAACATCTTGTAGATACTGTTCAGCTGTAAAATGAGTTTGTGACCCGGCAGCCATGTTGAGATCAGTTGAAGAAATACCAAGCACCGCCTACCAATTGGAGCAAACTTTCTCATTTCAGAGCTAAACAGTAACTACAAGATGTTTCTGAAAACATTTGAAGTGGGAAAAAGGATTTTTTAATATACTGAATATATATATATTGAATATTTGATCAGCACCACCTAGTTTGATCGGAGTTCACAAGTGATTGACAGCCACCGCCATTGAATGAACAGCCAATAGGAACGCTCTCTCTGAAATGACCTGTGATTGGCCAAGTCTCCCATCACAGACTATTTTTTTTAAGCTTGAAAACAGAGCCACGAGGAGGTGCAGAAGTCTAGTTTTCTCTCAGAACACTTGAATTACAATATACTGAAAGTTTATTATGAAAGTTTTGCCCAGTGATGCCAAAGCATTCGTCCTATTGCTACTTAAAGACAGGATTTCGACATATAAACATCAAAACCAGGCACACCTTGTTTTTTAGGAACTCGTTGACTTTCTTGAGCTCAGCCAGCTGTCTGTCAAGAGTGGTAACATTGGCAGTGAGGCCTGTCTTCTCCCTTACTGCAGCCAGCAGCTTGGCCTCCACCTTCTTCAGCTCCTCTTCCAGAGTCTGCAAGCGGCGGTCCTGCTCCCCTCGCTGCTGAACCAGGGACCTTATCTGGACGGACATGACATGATGTAAACATCTGTTGATTTACCAGTTTCCTTTGATGAAGTTGTAGTCATAGACAGAAAGCAGTTTTATGTCTGGTTGTAGTTACCTCTTTCTCTAAGAGCTTCTGCTGCTTCCTTTCCATGGTCATGCCATTCTTCTCCTTCTTTACACTTGAACCTTCAATCTAGTTTTTCACAAGACAACAGGTGGGTTAGTTTCATGACAGGAGCAGCTGTTGGAAGAGCAGATCTGTTACTGAAGGCGCATCTCAGTGGCATAGTTACAGTATATGATGAAGAGAAAGACAACTTACAAGTCCATCAACCGACATAGTCCTACGGACAGGTGACATTAGGGCACTTTTGGAGGGCGATGGTGGTGGCAGAGCGGCTGGAGACACAGATAATTAAAATAAATGGCACAAAAGGTTTTAGATATACCGTCTTAGTGTTCTTTCCTTTCTTTTACCCACCTGCCTTCACATGTCTGAATCGATCGGATTTGTCGAAGGACGCAGCTCCCTTCAGGTCCCCAGGTTTGATCTCATAGGTCCCCGGTGGTGGGGCACAACCTTCGGCCAACAGCACAATGTTATACAAGCTACTTCTTGGTTGGTTTAAACATCTAACCGACGTTAAGTTGCTATGTTATTACGTTACTTTGTTCCAGTCGCTCCAGTGTGAGGAAGTGTAGCTAACTAGCTAACGTTAGCTTAGCAGTTAGCTACCATTAATTACCATTACCAACGCTTGGTAGCTAACATAAGCTATTTAATCACTAGAGTGGATAATTTGCCAACATGCTACTCGCTACTAGCTTCTGAGCGTCACTTACCAGGGTTCTCGTTGAACCTTTTCAAAGGAGCTCTTGAAAACGACATTTTTAATCCACCGTACGTAGGTATTTTTGAATTTGCAGCCGTGTCAAATAGGCTGCAGCGCAGCTCCTTATGACACACAACAACAGACGCAGCTTCGCCGCTGAAATTTCAAAATAACGTCATCCGTACGTGTACGTACGTACGGCCAATAGGGAGCCAGTTCTGGGTGACGCCATCGCCGTCCCTCGCATGTAATGCGTTGTACCACATCCATGGGTTGCCAGATTTGCCTGATTTCCGCCCACTTGAGCTTCTTTTCATTAAATTGTGCTGAAAAAAATGCGTTGGGCTGGGAGATTAAATTTAGGCTGCTTTTAGCAGCATTTGTCGGGGTTTTAAAATTATAGTGAAACCAAGCTGTCATTTTCTGATCAAAAACACAGATTCAATATTCAGTAAACTTGTCAAGTCCACTCACTCATATAAGTTAATTTGAGAAACATCTGATTGACATGAGTTGTACTATTAGGGATAGCAGAGGGCCATTACTTTAAATAGGTAAATTTGTGGTTTTGGTTTGTCTGATTGCACTCTTTGTAAACTGTGATAGCATATTTATCTAACATTTTACCTGAGGTTATTTGATGCAGACATAAAGCTTTGTATGCTTATGCTGCATTTTCTATTGCGCATGTAGTGGTTTTACATGGGTTTCTGGCAAGGTTATGATTTGGGCCAGTTTTTATTTAACTGAATTATTGAATGGGTTTGAAGTTGTGACTGAACTGGAAAACAGCAATCTGATCTGGTAACACTGCCATCTACTCCCATGCCCTGCCATTTAAACCCTGCTTTAAACAAGTAAATATCAGATTAAATGTGTGTAGTATTTGTAGTTTACACATTGATTTGGCCAGCCATATCCTACTGACAAAAGACATTTTAGACCAGCCACCAACCAAACCATGTGACATTTTCTAGCTATTATAAAAAAAAAAAATCTTAAAATAGCATCTCTATTCATTATGATCTGAATACTATTTCAAAATTTCCTCTGCCCTGCCAGGTATAAAAAGTGTTATAATAAGTACTTTATGTTTAGTCATTGAATTAAACCTTTTAAAATTCTCCTGTCATTAAAATATTTCCCTTTTTTCAATTATCTACATGTAAGGGAAACACTTAGCAAGCAGTAAGCCTGTTTACAACTTGAATAGAGAGTTTAAGAGGACCAGTGAAAAACCAATATCGTAACAACATTTTTCAGTTAAACATTTTTTTTATTTCATGGAAATACAACATAATTTCAAATCCTTTGCAGGACCATTGTTGTACATTTTATATTCTTTTTTCTCCACTTTTTTGTACTTCAAAACATGGTCACTTGTACAACAATATCATAAACAAAGCCTCATGTCACAAATGGAGCCATCGATGACAATAAATTACACTTGCCATGCTAAGGTTTTGAGATGATACATTGGTACCTTCATTTTTACTAGATTGACCTTTAAATGAACAATACGTCGGAGTTGAATAAATATGATAAAAAGACACCGGAGTTACAAAAGAAAGTTTGTTCATTCAAAACGGAGCAGAAAAAGATCAGTTTGGGGAGGGTTACTTCTTAATAATTCATTTCATATGAAAAAAAATAGGGACAAACTTTGCATATTTTGTTAACACTGCTAAATCTAAAGCAAAAATCCAATAATAGTAAATACTGACTATATTATTTAGGAAACTGCCCTTTAATTATAACTGACATTTTAGTTTTTTTTTCCTTTATGTGCAGATTATTTCTTACAGTATGTCTGCTAGACCAACATCATCCATTCACACTCAGAACAGGTTAATCTAGTACAGCACTGTCTTTATACAACCTAGAGGTATTTTCTAATCTTGTTTCTTTTTTTTTTACTCTTGAAAAAGCAAACACATTTACCCCGATGAAGATGTGTCTTTTCCAAATTGTAAATAATATCACTGTATTCATGTACAGAATATAAAAAAAAAAATCTTTCCAACAGATGAAAGAGAGCAAAAAAAATGAGGTTTCCAGCCAGTAGTAGTAGAGGCAAGTATACCACAGATGTGTAAATTAAAATATTAATAATTAAAAACAAAAAACAATTACAACACTCAACACTTCACTTAGTTCAACAGTGAAATTTACAGTGGAACTGGTACTGAGTAAAAATGTGTCGGGAGGAAGCAAGAAAACCAAATAAATAAAAGCAAATCAAGAATGCAACGAACCTTCATTTCTTTGAAAGCAAGCAGGTGAAGGAGTATTCAAATGCATCATGATAGACATTGTGTACCATGAACAAGGGCAGACCAGATTCTTATATATATGAGTGTTTGAAATGCGTCACGATAAACAGGTTCGGGTCATATTAGAGGACACGCATGATGGTAGCACAGGTGCTAGTACGTTTAGTAGCTGTAGTAGCATTTAAGCACCATGTTAAGCAATCTTCATGTAACTTGGAAAATGAGTTATTTTGTTGTATTATTTAGTTTTTTTTTTCTTTAAACCTCGTAAGATTTAGTTTTGTCTCGGCTCTTGATTGCAAACTCTGAAAGGTGTTTCTAAGCCTCAGTGCCTGGGACTTCATACAAGTGGCTTCAGATTATAGGATAGAGATTTTGGCATTTGTGTCAGTGGTCAAATCCACAGGTGTGTGCAGCAAAAGGAATAAGAGAAGGCATGCATGAGTCTGAGTGAGAGCCACACAGATAGTAAAATTAAAAAAAGACAAGGTGTGAATATACACTTCCGCCTCTGGCCTGGTCCACCTCTAAAAGGGTTCAAAAATTCAAAGACAGGGAACAGTTTGAGAGGATTTGTCTTTGGATTCTTAAAGCCAGCGTGGAGTCATCACGGTACCTCTACGAGACCAGGGAAAGGCAGAAATTAGTATCACAGCTATGTGTGTTGTGTGCACTATGTGTGGTGGGGTCTATCTCAACAGGTGGTAGCCAGGGATTGGTGTATAGGAGGCTGGAAACAGCGCACATGCTCCACAGTGGAGCTGTCTGTCTCCACCGCCTTCATGTACTTGTTGAGGATGGCAAAGATCTCATTGTTGAGGATCTGGTACTTCCTAATGCGGTCTGCCATCTTCTTCAGGGGCTGTCGAGGAAAACAAAGTCAGACAATATTAAGAGAGCTGTGTTACTGCAAAACAGTGTCATGGCAGTTAGTGAAATTGGCACAAACTTTTATCTGTATGATTTGTGTATATAGACACAAATTTCCCTTTTTTTTCATGACGTTAAGCACAACTTTCAATGTATTTTTTGTGCTTTTTCCTACGAAAGTCAAGCAACATATGACGCATGTGTCAATTTCCATGCCTGTCTTTTTTAAATAAAACTTTCTAGTTAGGCTTAGGAAAAGGTCGATTTGGTTCGGCTTAGGCAACAAAACCACTTAAGTTTAGGAAAAGATCACAGTTTGGATTTGGAAGCGGCGTAACTTAAATATGGAAGGTAAGTGACAAAACCTACTTAGTTAAGTTTAGGAAAAGATCGCAGCTTTTGTTAAAATAACTCTCGAAGTGCTGTAACTTAAGTACGGAAGCTATGTGACAAAGAAGTTGACATAAATTAATATAAACTGACAAATAAAATCCACACTGGCTTCTGGTTTCACACGGGACACAAACATCGGTATCCTAGGTGAAAGTGTTGTTTTTTTTCTGCTCCTTGTACTTCCTGGTTCGTAATTACATGCAAACTGATTTCATGCTGACCATCATGACAAAATTGTGACATTCATGTCTATGTACACAAATCAATACATTCAATTTCGTGACTATTTCACAAACTGCTGTGTGACAGGGCCGGGTACTGCGTGTGATAAAAGTATACCCACCACGTTTTTGATGATCTCATCCTTGCCATCCTGTCTTTGGACTTTGAGCAGGTGGTAGCAGAAGTCAAAGAGGTCGAAGCGACGCTGCTGTCCCAGTAACACGATGATGGCACAGCCGGCCCAGTTCAGCCCGTCCCCGAAGCACTGCCTAGAAGGCAAGGCACGCATAGCATGTAAAAGTGAGGTGAAGATGTGACGATTCCACTATTAATTGTGCAACAGTATCTTCGTCTCTCCTGATCCAAGTGTTGTGTTTTTATGAACTGCTGATGGTGAAAGAAGGGAGAAACAGGAAAACAAAGGTCCCTGTCTGGACTTGAACCAAGGTGTGGTCACGAATACGTGCCAGAACTCCATTTGTTTTTTTCTCCTACTGAAGTAGAGCCATGTCCAAAGTGGCAGCATGATGAATGCTTGTCTATGGCAAAAGGAGCAGAAGGTGTATTGAAAAAGTTTCCCTTCAGCTTTATGGCATCCTTTCTTTCCCCACATGCCAACTTTCTTCACCGAAGCCATGAGCAAAAACTTTTTTCTTTTGTTTTTTTTTACCAGATTTCTGGCATTTTCACAGAACAAACAAATCAAGCATTCAAAACAAAAACATATTCCTCCAGGAATAGTCAGGGTAAACTCTAACCTATTTTTAACAGAATATTTGTATTCAGCGTTGACAAACTAACACAAAAATTTTCAGTTGAGTTATATGATCACGTTTGGCTGCAGATGTGGTTGATGACTGAAAAACAGAGAAAAGAAATACTGCACGTCTGTAAACACACAGTACACAAACCAGCCAGCTGCCACTTACTCCGCTGTGAACTCGTGTGTGCCCACAGGGATGCAGTAGACAAACTGCATGGCGCTCCACAGGCGGTGGAACTCCATGCACTCGTCAACATGCATCACGCCATTGGTGGGCGGAGGCCCGCGCCACACCCCGTCCTGCAGGAAGCTGCGGATGCGCGTCAGGATGACCTCGAACATGGAGAGGCCGCAGCACAGACGCTCTTTGGTCAACAGGTCCCCCTCGCGGGCAATGGCAATTTGCTGGTAATAAGAACAGCCATAGTGCGTCAGTATTATTATTAATTAGATCAGATTTAGACTGAAAGATGTTCTGTCTCACCTGTGGGGTTCCCAACCTCTCAATTAGAGGCACAAGGTGGAGAGGGGCATATTTTGCTTCCAGCCTTTTCATCCTCACCTCCAGACGCTCGCCCTCTATGTAACACACAAACACAAGTAGGGACATGTACATACTGTACAAAAATGACCCATTACTCAATGGGCACTGGACGGGACGCAGTAAGAGTAATTGAATTTTTTTTTATTTCGCCCATCTTCCTTGAATTTAATGCCCGGGTCACACTGCCTGCATGAACAGTGCTGAACTGCTGAACTGACGAGTCCCTCGGCCCTGGAACACACTGCACACCTGACGGGCGCATGGCGGCTGCGTGATTCACGCGTCGGTTGTTCACCCTGGATGTGTTTCAGCTGTGTTTCTGCTGCTGATGCTGCTGTTCTTTCTACAAAGAAATTGATCCTGATAATGACCATATCATTTAATTTAGACAGAGAAAGGTCCAAAAACGTGTGCTCATTCATTCATGGAGCCCTGTATGTCCTACAACACTGTCCTGCACATATTTCAGAATAAAAGCTTTGTGTTAACAATTTTTCTAACCACAGAAAAAAAAAAGTTTGACAAGAAAGCAGGAAGTGTTGATTTAAAAATACATCTCGACTTTTTTCATGTCTGTGACATTTTCTGCAGATATAGACACCGAAAGCCTGGTTATGTTTTCTGATCTGATGTCAATATACAGTCAAACGGTCACTTGCACTGACTGTTGTTGCCGTGAAACGCACACGGCTGCGTCAAAAATACGCGAGACGCACGTCAGACACGTGTCTCACGCAGGCAGTGTGAATGCTCTAACCCGTTAACATGGACGCCGAAATGAAAAATAACAGGTAACGCAGCTGCCATGTGCCCGTCAGGTGTGCCGTGTGTTCCAGGGCTCACGCATGTGGTGTCCACACTGAGCAGTTGCTGCTACTGTCAGCTCTTTCTATCTGCATAGTTTGCCTTTCATAATGGCCATTTCATTTTATTCTAGATGCCATTTTGATTTATTTTAGACAGAAAAAGGTTAAGAAGCATGTGCTTATTTGTAAATAATAATAATCTACGATAAAAGCCGGTACTCTCACTGCATTTTCCACAACCTGCAAATGTCCTGCAAATATTTTAGAATAAAAGCCTTGTGTTATAAAAAAAAATGGCTTTTATTTTGAAACAGAGACAGAAAGTATTGCGATAAAAAATATTTTTTATTTTTTTCATGACTAATGATGCTGGTATGATTTCAATTTTCTGTTAAAATGCTAATTTTCAGTGTTTGTTGTTAATGTGAACAGCATTAAGCAGAAAAAATATGTGAGACGTCTACTCTCCAGAAGAGACGAAGCTGACATGCAGCACCCGGGCCATGCCGGTCCTTCGGGTGCTACCCTTTCGTATACCTTTGATGTAGACTCTGGGCAGAATATTCTGGAAGGGGGCGGCGTGAAGCAGGTCACACACTTCCTCCTGGGACTAAGATTCAAGCACAATACAAGAAAAAGGTCATTTGAATTCACAGAGCACCACCCATTTTGATTCATGAACACCTGTACAGAGCATGCAGGGAGCCATGAGGTGAAGCTGATTTTACAGAGCCCACCCCTCCAATAACAGTCTAAAATGGTACAACTAAAGAACAATATCTTTTAAAGCATTTAAATGCTTAAAGCTATAAATTCACTGCCATGAGCTTGACGCTGTAGGAGCATTCTGATGGATTACTCAACACTATCTGCAGTTTATGCAGGGAAAGAGATAAGATAACTGGAATGAGTGTCTGTTTATCAAGCCATGATGATGGGCCGACATTAGCAGGATTACACATTTGTCACAACATCCCATCTACTCTGGTTTAGCAGCAAGTGGTCAAGTTTACATCCATCTTCTGGGTAAAATGTCAGTGTGTTAGTTGTATTCTAGCTATGTGAGGTCATACTTAATTATCTAAGTGGTTGTCATGGTGACTGTGAGTTAGTTAGTCAAGACAACAAGCTATAAATCAAACTAAATGCAGAGAAGCAAGATCTTGAAACTAAAGGGTGATGAATGAGAAATGGTGCATCATGCAATGATAAACAAGCAACACGCACTTACAGGTATAATCCCAACCAACATACGCACAAACAGCCTACACACACACAGTGCAGTCAGACAGAGATGAGACAGCTGAGTAGTGTTACGCAGACAGAAAACTGCACCAACAACCGACCAGAAATCACCTCTTCCATGGAAGACGAGGACATATGAGATTCTACAACACAGCAGCCAAATGTGTGTTGTCTTTTTTGACTTGTCAGATTGTCTCGATCAAATGTTTGTCTTCAAATACAAACACGTCCTTTCCTTTAAAAATGTTATTTTCAGTTAAGTCCCAGAAAAATAAAAAAGACAGCAGCCCATTTGCTTCCATGTCTGATTGGAGGTGAAACTGTGCGTGCCAACATAGAAGAAGAAGAAACAGAAACACAGCAGCCCAAACCAACAAGAGATAAAAGAGGAAAAGTCATTCCGTCTCTGTGTTATTTGGGTACCAAAGATAAAACCTAAATCCTTACCACCTGTGGTAGTTGCCAGCGTGTAATGAAAAATAGAGTTGTATTTCAGAAAACAAAAAAAAACAGCAATGATGAAACATACTTGTGAGGTATGAGGACCGAGGGCCTGACAGTTTCATATTTGATTTAGGATGTGAGTCAACATTGTAAATTGGGCAGAAACCTTCAGACACCCAGCTTAGTGGGCGCCCACACAAGAACAAGGCAGTCAGGACAGCTACACATTAGTAGACTCTGAGCACAGAGCATGCTCAGGGACCACAGAAGGATTTAACAGCCGAGAGGTCGGGGAGGCAGATAATAAGTACAGAGAGAAACAACATTTCAAAACACCAACACCGGGACACCGGTATGCATATTATTATTATTATTATTATTAGAGAGAGAGAGAGAGAGAGAGAGAGAGAGAGAGAGAGAGAGAGAGAGAGAGAGGAAGGGACGAACGCAATAGCTTTTAAAGTCTATGGAACATACTTAGTTCTGGTGAAAGAACGTCACGATTGATAAGATGACAATATCATTATGATGGATATAGCTCCTGTAGCGTGTTTTGTGCCCACATGATTTGATCAGTTTGGATGACTCACACAACAGAGAGACGTGCAGCGAGAACAGATCCCTGATTATTAATTGATCAATTTCAATTTTTGATTTGAGCACATTGTCCCAGTTCAATCAGTTACAGTTATAGAAGCTAGGTAGCTTGGATGGTAACAAGATGAAAGGGCTGTTTGATTTTAAAGCAAAAACTGTCAGGATGGTCTATTTGTTTCCTATTATTTGTAATTTATGATGTTACTATGGTTTCTGCCTTTGTCTTTTCTTTATTTTCTAAATTACGGTGTCTTGTAAGCCGATTCGAGCGTTGGGCTTTATGCATGACACTATAATGAATAAAATAAAATAAAATATAGAACCTTTATGGGAGAGGAGCCCATAAGACATGTACCATGTACCCAAGTAACATATTTCTACTATGATTACTCGATTAATTGCTGAAATAATCGGTAGAAAACTCAATTTCCAAAATAATAGATAACGGCAGCCCTAGTTTGAAGGGAAATAGAAACTAAAGGAAATGTCTTACCAGAGCTTGCTCGATGAGCAGGCAGAAGAGGATGGCATTTCCCACCTCCCTTAAGCTCTGGAAGACATCTGTCTTCAGCTCAGCATACTCAATGATATCCTTGAGCTGATGGTGGAAGAACTCCAAGATACCTGGGAAGGCAGAAATAGGAAAGATACAGCCATGACATCTCACTAGATCTCCATTTCTGTTAAAACAAAATTGATTTTTGAACCCCCATTTTTTATTCCTACAGTCAAACGTCCAGCTAAGAAGTAAGCGGCTGCTAATACCTCATGCTGTCACTGATGACCTATCGCTACAAGGGTGAATAAGGATGATGTCAGCGGGACTGCAAGGCTGCCCTGACCCACATTTGGTCCTTGCATCAGGCCCTCACAGCAGAGGACGGGAGGATCATTAACTGCTGACCGTAAGATCGCGGGCACTAAGCCAGGTACAGAACTCAGCGTACAGAACATCAGTAATCTACAGATTACCAAACCCTCCTCATAGGGATATCCAGTCTGACTGGTGTCTGTGCCAAAATGCACAGAGGCAGGTCAGGAAGTACACAGAGATGAAAAGTAAGCAGGCATAAAAGTAAAGCATCTTTTACGCTCTAAAAAGGACACTTTTGTACACGTGATCTAAATTTCAAAGCATTTCTGTTGACAAATACATCATTTAGAACTCTGTGTGTATACAGTATGTTTTATTTTACCACCTATCCCAAACAATTTGATTACCATTGCAGCAGAGTTGCTTTTTTCCCCACTGTAGCCTCAGTCAACCCATTTACACGCCTCCTAACGACTTCACAACACTGGCTGTTTGATTTTTGTTGATGGAGCGGTTTATATGCTGTCAGCATTTTCTTCTGCTACAAATGTTTAACTGCTGCTCTGAGTAATCTCTTATTCCAGTAGTTTCCAAGCCCTGCCTGCACTCAAAGACGTAGCATCTGCACAAAACACTGGATTGTTGCTAGATTGCTTATCAAGGAGGAGGATTAAGCGAGTATTTAAATGGGAATGGAAATGCATGCCAGCGTAGTGAATGTAGCAAAAAAAATAATAAAAAAAGACAAAAGAAGATAAGATAAGAATTGCTTATTAATGTTAATCTGAGTCAAGCAGGGTTCAGTTTTCAGATACATTTGTGAATGTGTTTCTTGTCTTTAATATGTTCACCACTCTTTTATGCATCTAAATAATAAGCATAATTATTACAGCTTAAAGGACGCGTCCATCTGTGTTCTGTTCCCTTTTTTATCAAATACAAACATCCAGTTAGCTGTTGCAAAAAGCAGTGACATAGGTTACCACGCGAACCTAAGCTATTAAATAAGGTTATGAATAATCTGAATGCTTGCAGCAGCTGAGTCAAAGTTAGCTGTGGGGTTGTATGTATACTATATATGCGTCCTACTCAGTAAAATTACTGTTTTTTTGAAAGCAGAATTGCGATGTAAAGCAGGAGGAGCAGCAACAAAACATATTTTAGCAACTTTAAAAACATCAATATCAGTTTAAGTGTACAATATTTACAGCTTGCCATCTGAAAGCCCTTTCCGACAGAAAACTGAAGCCGTTATATCACAGTCTTCAGAGCTACAGACCAGACTCCATTCACAAAAACAAGATTTTACTTCGCAGAACACAGGAGTTGCTGGTTTACTGCTGCATAGATTGGTTAGGTTGTTGGTGTTGCTGTGTGACTAACGTGGCGTCCACACAGCGGTACACTGCTTAGCTTCCGTACCAGTACTGCTGCCTGCTTCTCCAAACAGGGAGCGTCCAGACAGTATATATATAGTTACTGTATATACTGTACATGTAGCAGCGTTATGCAGAAAACTGCTTCAGGTCATATGGGAAAAAGGATGCCAAGTCATTCATACTTTGACCAAAATTTAAAGGTTCGGATTTTGAATACATAAGGAACACCACTGTGAAGCTACAGAATAAAAACCTCAAAAAAAAAAAAACCCAAATAATGGACCTGCCCTTTAAATGGCTTGGAAATTGATGGTGTAAATTCGACAGATATAACCCTGAACACGCTCTATTCAAGTTAACAGTGGGGACTGTAAACTCACCTGGGGAGCCATACTCGTGGCGCGGTAGGCGGCAGATCTTGGGCATGACTTCTATCAGTGTTTTCACGTACTGCAGGATGGTGCCCTGTAACTGCGAAGTGCCGAGGAAGATGGATAGAACACAGCAGGCAAAGGGAAAAGAGTGAACAAAGAGAAATCACTGTAAGAATCCAGCACACTGAGGAAGGACGTTTTAGGGATGTAATGGAAAATGAAGACAAATACCAGGCTCTTGACAATCTTAAGCAGCTCCTCCATCACTACGGCAATGCCTTGGTAACCAAGGAGACGGCAGATGGTCTTGAAGTGGGGCGGACCAACAAAGTTTCTGTAGGAGCTGTATATGTGGGAGTAGGCAATGTTCAGAGGCTGAAAAGAGAGGAAGAAACAGAAGCCATGTTAATCTGGAACATTTAAACACACTGCTACATGGTTTATAGGAAAATCAAATTCACATAGGTGCGGTACCTTGGACCCATACAGGTAGTAAGGCTGCACATTGGCTGGCTTGTCTCTTTGAGGCTCCTGGGTGAAGGGAATGGCTGTGCGTACAAAGCTGAAGAGAAAAACATCTTTTAAAACCCAAAGACAAAAAAAAAAAAAACTATTTAAAAAATGCGTATCTCTGAAAACATATGGTGTGAAACTGACCGGTTTGTGGATCCGTTGTAGCAGTAGTTGGGGAGGAAATCGAAGTTGAGCTCCCAGAAGACGTGGAGCGTGATTCGCCCGTAGGGAGCGGAGACGTTGTGGTTGGCCTCGCGGAACATGGCGTCGAAGCTGTCCAGGGTCATGTGCTTGCACAGGAGCCGGTGGGTTAGTCTGTTGATCTCCAGCAGCCACTCCAGCTCCTGTCGAGGTGGGATGCGAACACAAAGGTTGATGACGATATGAAGGGGAGAGCTCACTTGCATTAGTGTGCATCCCTGGTGTGTCATCTCACCACTATGGAAGTGAGGTCCTCGCTCTCAAAGCGGCTGATGGCGTGGTCCAGGGACTTGTACATCGCTGCCGAGATCCTCTGGGTGATCAGACGGTTCAGATCAATGGAGCGACCTAACAGCTGCAGGACACAGGAGGAATGGTCAAGAAATACAGAATAACACACAAAGTGCAAAAAGGTATTCCTAAATGAGTCATGGAGGTTTCCAGTACCTGCACATGTCTCTGTTTGAGCAGCGTCTCGTAGCGGTTCGATGGAGGGTAAGGGATGATCACGCCATAGTTTTTACACTCTGCTCTGAAGCGCTTGTCTAGGAGGACGCTGTGAAACACGTGTGATTTAGTTGACAATATCTGCCAATAACTCCAGATGTATAAAAAGGGAGTCATTTCTACTGTACCTTCCCGCCATTGCTTTGTAGTAGGCGAATATCTGATCTGCCAACTTGTAGACAAACTGGTCAAAGCAGAGGTTTACCTGAGAGGAAGAAAACACCATGAAGGTCCTGTTTTTAAAAAATGTTGCTGCATTTTGATTTTAAATTCATTCAAGCAACGGTCCTTAGCGCTTACCTCAGCCTCTATTTCATCATAAAGGAACTGCTTCTTGAACTTAGTGAGAGCGTAGTAGCCACTGTCGTTGTACAAGTCTAGAGGATACAGCACATATCTGGAGGAGGGAGGACGGTAGTTATAATGGATGTTTTCTCAAGGTACAAACAACTTCTCCATAGTTCTAAAAACCCCACTTTTTATTGCGTCTACTAGTAGCAATCGTAGTTCTTAAAACTATTTTGGTGGACTTTTTTAGCTCCTATTTCAGAGTAGGTTCTCTCCCGGCACAATAGGAACCATGACACGTAAGTGTATGGTGATTGGTCAAACACCAGCCGATCAACAACAGCAACTGCCATTTTAAAAATCTGTTCGCTGTGCAAATAATAGACAACAACTTGTAACAAAATAAATAGACGAAAAGAGACAGACAAGACAGTCAAGTCCAGATATTAACCCGTTAATGAGTACACCTACTGCTCAGCAAGCTAACGCAGTAGCACAAAGGCTATCCCCACATAGCACAGAGGCTAACCCACTGACCACAGTGAAAACACAGAAGGTACTTTCATGATGGCTATTTGCTTTAGTTTATTTGACTGTGGCCTTTAACAAAGTTTATTATTATATTACAAAAAAGGCTAAGAGAGCTTGTGAAATGTAGCTAACTAGCCACTTTCAAACTTTCAGCTGGAGATGTGTGCGAGCGCCACTGGCTGGCTAACGCCACTTCAGCGCTCCTATTGCTGGTGCAAATGCAAGCAGAAAAAAAAAACCCTTGGAGGTATGTAGTTCTCGGGGGAGTTTCCCATTGAACAGTTGCTGTCAGGGAGTCTCCAGAAGTGTTTGGTCGGAAAACGACCATAACGTGAGTTTATCTATGGAAGTTTTGTCTTACTCCATCATGGAGGGCTCCTTGGTCTCCAGGATGTGGTCGGTGAGGATCCAGGGCATGGACATCTCAATGGGGAACTGGATTCTGCGACCCATGGTCAGCTCCAGGAAGAACTCTCTGAACCACAGCTGGGACAGGTCACAGCACTGCTGCAGGGCCTCTGAACGGTGGAGGGACATGAGCAGGGAGCACAAAAGGAAACGCATCAGGTCAT
Organism: Pterois miles; assembly: GCA_947000775.1. Classification (NCBI taxonomy): domain Eukaryota; kingdom Metazoa; phylum Chordata; class Actinopteri; order Perciformes; family Scorpaenidae; genus Pterois; species Pterois miles. Next base: position 6,053,860 of record CAMQGK010000308.1, on the reverse strand, counting down.
TTTTACAAGAGCTGCTTCAATTTGATCTGTCCTTTAATACTATGTTTGTCATTTTAGTTTGCTTATAATCTATACTGGGAGTTTCTACTCACCGCTGAAGTTGAGCAGGTGTGTGAAGAAGAAGGAGTGTTTGTGGAAGTCCTCTATGGCCACCACAATGGGTCCATCCAGACTGCTGCGGAGCGTCTTCTTAGACCCACTCTTATCTGCTATCAGTGACTCCAGCATGGTGCGCACCATGTACAGCTGCGGCAGGAAGACAAAGGTAAAATATAAATAAAACATTACTATCAGCAAATTTTGATTTAAGAAAAAAAGAGGCACTATTTTGGGAGGGAAAGGAATGTAAAAAAATGTTTTTATCCTTGAAAGCCTTGAACAAAAATTGAGTAATTCAGTAAGTCAGAACGACTGTGATTGCAGTAAACCAGTTCAGTGTTTTCAGTAAAACATTTTGTTTACAGTCAGAACTGTGGCTTCTCTCTCCCCGAGCACCCTGATCTATGTCAGGTCTCACCTGTGTGCTGGAGGGTCCCACAGCCCTGCGGGGCACTTTAATGTCAAATCCACCTTTCGGGTCCTTCTCCCCCCTCAGGCAGGGGTCATTTGGAGGTTCCCTCGCTCCATCCCAGTCACAGACAGTCTTTCGAATGGCCTGAAGAACACTACAGACGAAGAAAACAGGATTACAGGAGTGTTTTAGGTCCTTTACGAGTCAAAAACACATCATATGATCACTGTGCGTTCGTACCTAATGAGGACGTTCTTCTTCTTGCGTACAGCCTGGCGTAGAGGCTCTCTGAGGGTCATCTGGGCGAAGTCCTGCAGCGCTGCGTAGATGGTATTCCTGATGGCCTGGTTAAACACTGACTCCATTCGGCCCATCAGAACCTACACAGTTCATTACACAAAGCCATGATCATCATCGGATGGAGTGAAAGGAAATGATTTGACATTTTTAGAAATACACTTATTCACGTTCTTGCAGAAAGTTAGATGAGAAGCCTGATACCACTCTCATAGCTGTCCATTAAAGATGCCTTCTAGACGTGTTTCAAGACATAAAATCCACTCAGATCTGAATAATAATTTGTGTGTGATATAGTTAGCTAACGTGATGTGCCAGATGGTTTGTTACATCTGAGGAGCTGTCATTGGAAACTGTTTGAAAAAGGGCAGGCACTTTCAAAAAAATACTTGGCAGGTGATTGGATGAACCATCTGTCAATCAAATTCCAGTTGGAAGAAGAGCAAAAACATGTTTCCATCTAGAAAAGCCTTCAGCACTGTTCTTTGTTTTTCTTTCAATGTAGAGACACGCTCCAGTTCTGATATAACTGATGATATTGCACCATCTCCGCTAACCTGTTTAGCAGTCGCCTCTCCGTGTGCCACACATGCTGGTGGATAGCTTCTCATGTTCAATATAATTTTCTAACCACATAAGCTGCATATCTATTAATATGTGTACGGACAAAATGTCATTTGACCATCATCTGTCAATGGAAGACCCTGCTAGGGTCACCAGTGTTTTACCTGCAGCCCTTTGATCATGGCGATGACCTCCACCAGGGCAAACTTCTCCTCACTGGTGTAATTGTATCGCGTGGCTCGCTCATACTCCTCCGCTGTGCCTGGACAGTCCTTGTTACAGAACTTATCCGTGGGATGGACCAACTTCCACGAGTACTGAAAGAAACAAGCAGAGATAAAAATAGATGAAAGCTACAATGATCAATTGCACAACTTTTCATACCTAAACCCACACATATTGGCTGCCGCACAAGCATTTCCCACACACAAACAACGATCGAATCCCTGGCTTTACTCACAACTTCCATGACGTGCGTGCTCCACTTGGACAGCAGCTGCAGGCCCCTAAGAGCGAGGTCGAACAGCTCCCTGTACTCCTCGTCGGACTTCTGGCTGTCCAGGCCCGAGCCCGTCACCACCTCGCTGTTGCTGTAACGTGCCAGCTCCGAGATGAAGCGGATGTGGTCCTCCCTGATCTGCACCATCTGCTCGCACAGGTTGTACTGCGGCGAGATGCTGCTCTGGGTGCACGTCCACCTGGGCACAAAATGGAGAAGGTGGAGGGTTGGGGGGGTGGGGGCAGATGGCACGGCGGTCAAGAATAGCTGGCTTTGTGATTCAGAGCATTTATGCACACTAGTCAGCTAGAGGTGTCCTCTTACTTGGACTTGTTTTCTTCGTAGTGGGCGCTCGTCTCGATGTAGCGCGACAACTCTATCTGCATGTCTCCAAACAGTGGCACCACTTGAAGCTGAAAAACACAAGGAAAAGAAATGTCTCACCTCGAGTCAAGTGCAAAAATACAACTCTGGATAAAGAGATGCTAAAAATAGCAAAAGCCTTACTTTGAAGAACTTGTCAATCTTGCTCAGGTTAATCCTCTTTTTGGCATCGAGTTTATAGATATTACTCACGTTCCCGTCCATCAGGTACAGACCAAAGCCCATCACCTGACACACACAGAGAAGTGGTTTGTTTTACGTCAGCAGAGGACATTTAGCAAGCTAAAGATCTGTTATAGGCTGGCAGCAGGAAAAGATGTGTGGTACCTTAAGCAGCATGTGTTTCTCACTGGGTGTCAAATACATCTTGTTCTCATAATAGTCGACACAGATGTTGACAATGTCTGCCAAAAGCTCCTCGTAGCCAGGAATCACCTCCAACTGTTGGTGCAGGCACTACACACGAATAGAGATGAACAACAGGCCACCTTCAAATAAATCATCTACAGCAGTGAAGGGCAGATCAGGCCTTATGAAGCTTTGGGGTTTTCTTTTTAGTTAAAAAGACTCAAACACAGGAAACACAGTGACATCTGGTGGCTTGCAAAACATATAACAGCTCTTGGAGACTGGGACTGAGGCACGACAACACCTCTCTGATTTTGTGTGTTTGTGTCTTGTGTGTGCAATGCTATTATTAAAGACAACCTATTATGCTAATTTTGGGTTTCTACTAGAACATATTTTTATGCTTTATTTTTCTCATACCGGCTGTGCTGCATCACCTCTTTCACTTTTCACCTCTTTTTGGATCTTAAATGCTTTGTTCGAGTTACGAAAACTTCATCATATGTCGAATGGGCTTTCAATGGGCCTTTTAGTTATTAAAAATGCTGAATTTTTGAATGAATGGACCATGCAATCTTTTAATCCAGCTAAAGTTATGTTCAGCACATAACACTCAAGTTTTAAATGAACTGCTAACAGTCACACACAAAACAATCTTACAGTCTTAGTCTAATTTTCTTCTTCCTTTGCCGTCATTATCTAACCGTAAGTCAGCTGAATACTACGGTACTTGTTCAGCGGGTCAGACGTTAGTGTTTAGGTTAATAGCTAAATTGCTCCATACGACACTTTCATGTCACATCGCCTTTGGAGAGTACAAATGTGAGTTATTAATCAGCTCACTTTGTCGAGCAAGAAATTTCCTGGAGTATTAGGTTAGAAGGTTTCTGTCATTCTGTATAATTACAGACTAAACATTTGTAGCCACCTTTTAATCAAAAAAGGACATTTTTTTTCTCCAAAGATACACTGAAAAAAGCAGCCTTGAATCACCTTACAACTGCAACACAGCGTGCAGTAAATCTAACTAATTCAAAAAGTCAGACATCCATCCTCCTCACATCGGTGTACACCATTCGCTGTCTGAAACCAACCTGAGTGATCCTGTTGTGGTTGGCTAAAAACATGGAGAGGTTCTGGGACTCCTGGATGGACTGAGGGTCGGCCATCTTCCTCAAGAACTGAGCTGCCCTGAAGGCAGAGGAGGAGAGAAATGTTAACTTTGCTCTAACTGAACTACATTAGGATTCCTTCATCTGTGGTTCACTACCTTTTGTATGCAGAGTGATCGTTCTTAACGCTACACTTCATGTTCTTTAGTTCGTCCAGCACTGCAAACATGTTGATAAATTTGCCCAGAGTGAGCAGGTAGGCCTCGGACACGAAGTCCTTCCTTCTCTCGGCGTGACACAGACGCTTCACTTCGCTACAGAAACGCTCTATGGCTTTCCGCTGTGAAGAGACAGGAATCAGGACATATGAAAGTGTTCGAATACATTAAACCACACAACTTTGTGTAACCAAAAATACAAACATGCAAACTGAAATGAAAATGTACATCATTATGTGAGCCCAATTGTAGGGCTTTGTCTCACCTGGAAGTACATGAACTTCATGAGTTTGGTCACTTCAGGTTCCAACACCTCCACAGTTTTCTCATAGATCTCCACTCTGTTGGGCTGCTCGTTGCATTTCACCTAGCAAACACAAGAGGGCGCAGACACACAGCTTGATTCTGCAGCACCAGTACAGTGTGCTTAGTTCAGCTAGATCATGCTAGATTAGAGTTTGTGTGAAGGTCCATCCATCCATCGTCAACCGCTTATCCCGTTAGGGGTCGCGGGGGGGCTGGAGCCGATCCCAGCTGGCTTGTGTGAAGGTAAACATGTTTATATTTTTCTCACCAACAAGGTTTCCTACAGTATTTCCATGTATGAATAAGCTGCAATTGTCCAATTTAGGGATATCATATGTGCAATAATGAAGTCACCCAGGTAACCAAGGGTGATCTCTGATTTATCACCATCCAAATAACGAATTCCAATACGTTATCTCCACAGTAGGGGTGGGCACAGATGAAAAACCGAACCCTTCAATTTGCTAGTCACGGTTCATTTGAAATAGGTTATGAGGTCGATTGTGTATTTTTTTTTTTCATCCCGTTTATTGTCACACTAGAAATCAAGGCCTATGGAAAGAGACTGGGACACGGTCAGACAGGAATATGAGGTATCACACATGCACAGTGTAACTAAAGCTGAAGTTGTGCGTTGCTGTTGGCTCAAATTCAGCGAGGGGGGACCAGCTTTTACTGCGCATGTGTTGCACCGCAAAAGATACGATGCGTGACCCAGACTCCTTCCTTCTCAAACCTCTCAGATGGCAGACGTTGACGAAGTGCAGCGTCATTCTGAAATGACATGATAGGAAACGGCGAGTGGATACGATAAAGACCACCAGTGTCGTTTCACTCTGCTGTGTGGGAGCATTACAGATTTAATCTTATATATGACAGTGACGGGACAAAGTGGTGGAAAAACCGTCAACTGTGTGTAAGCACTGTGCAACACGTGTGGCTTATGCTAGCGGCAATACTTCCAATATGATGAATCATTTAGAGAGACATCACTCCGGTGTGTCCGTTGATAGCACAAGGAGGAGAGAGTCATGGAGGACGCTGGATTTCAGCATATGATCAGGGTACTTGAGCCGCGCTATAATATGGCGTCTCGCAGACACATAAGCTGCACAGTAATTCCCAAAGTATATGAACAGACACGACGAGGACTTGTGAAAGACCTGTCCAAGGCAGACCATGTAGCTGTGACTACAGACGGATGGACATCCAGGCTGAATGTGGACAAACTGATCTTCTAGCAGAAGAACATGAAGAAAAGAAAAACAGTGTGTTTGGTTTATGATGCACTTCATGTTTATGGCCTTAGCCTCTGTGTGTTTTTTTATTATTATTATAATTTGAATATCAGGGAATAGAGAGAAATGTTACTGTTTTAAAAAATGTCTAGTGCTGACTCCCTGATGTACTTTTTGTTGATGGCCTGAGCCTGTAATTTTTTTTTTATTTATTATTTTTAAATAACACAGTGGCACTGTTCCTTAAGTTAGCCTAGTCTACTGTTGATCAAGCAAACAGTTGACCTATTTTGGCAAATAAATGAAAAGCTGTTCAAATTAAAATTGAAACTGGCCTCCTTGCTGTACCATAAATACCACTGAACCGAACCAAACTGAACCGTGACTTTCAGGAACTGTCCCATCCCTACAGCCTAGTAAAGTTCAATCAGTATTTGTGAACATGAGCTACTCTCTCTAAAAGCCAGAAGAAGAAGAAATAAGTCTCTTGTGATGTCATCAGGTATGAAGCAGTGACTGAACTGAACCAAAAAAAGATGCCAGTTCCCTAATTTAGCATGTTGATATTTATATTTATAAGCATATATTGGTAATCTGATTCAAATGTACTTTTTGTGTGCATTTCATTATGTAAAACATACATTTCTACAATGTGTCCATAAATGTATTTGGTAAATAATCAAACAAATAAAGTTGTACATATATACTGTATATATGCTACAATAAACTAGCTGAAAATATTATATCTGCTGGCCGACAGATTAAATTGGACAATGAGAAGAATACCGAAAGCAAGTCCATAATAAACAAGACTGCATTCATTTAGCTCTAATGATACAGTCACATCAAATGTCACCTTGAAGTCAGCTTCGGTGTGTCAAATCAGCATTAATTAATTAGATTTCTTCCTTTATCCGGTATAAAGTCTGGAGCTGCTCTATTGACAATGAATGGGAGACCATTTTTTTTTAACCCAAATTAGATTTTTCTATCGTAGTGTCGTCAGTTGTGAAACAGAAAATGTTGCCATATACTCAGATCATACTGAGCGGCTCCACACTTTATACCCTATAACATCACAAATTTGAGGGTTGTGCCGTAGTTTTTGGATTTGGGAGAGAGTTGTTCATGTTTATTAATATTTTTTTAGACTGTCTTAGACCAAAGGAATAATGAATTAATTAATTTTGAAAAAAGGCGTAGTTGCCCTTTCAATGCAGAAAAAACACTGATCGCTGAGGTTCTTATTTGGCGGCCAAATGACGTCAGAACAGCCACATTTCAAGCTCTGCAACCTCTGCCATGGTTACATGGTTCCATGAGGATTGTCTGTATTTTCAGGGCACAAGTGATGAGGAACTGATGAACACAGAACTTCAACAGAAATTCAAGTCACAAACATTTCTCAGTCTCAGCCTGCTGAGCAAGATCCAGTCACAAAAGGAAAGGAAGATTCGACAGGGACGCAATAAAAAGTAAGAGATATGGTCTCTTAATAAGAACAACTGTGTGTGTGTGTGTGTGTTTGTGTGTGTGTGTGTGTGTGTTACCTGAGGAATGGCTCTGGAGCAGCTTCTCCAGGTGTAAAGCATCACAGCATACTCGTGTCCTTCCTCCAGCATCTCATTCTGCACAAATAAAGACATCACTCTTATGTTATGCATTACAGCAAATGTGCAACTGGCAAAACTCCTAATTCCTTGTATCGCTTACTTGTTTAATATGTGTATGTTATGAAACGATGATTTCCAACGTCTCAGACCGGTCACATATTCCAGGATGAATGGGGCTTGTTAATGTTTTAGCAGGGGAAACATTTCTTCCATTCAGAAGTAGGTGAGACATATTTCTCAATCACTGTGGCTAAAGAGAGGAGTGTCCTCAAATAGACCGGCTTCAGCCTCAATGGGACTTCCTGATTAAATAAGGTTATATAAAGCGCTACTTCCCCTCTTTGCCAGTCAAATCACACTCTCCACTCAGTCGCCATCAGGGGAAAGAGGTTTAGTGCTCCATTGCCTGCCTGATTCACCAGTTAGAGAGGGAAATGTGTGTCTATATGAGTGTGTAGGCCTATGTGTGTGCCCTGCCAAATCCTAACAAAAGAGCCAAATGATAATCAATTCACAACAAAAACAAGGCTCTCTTTAAGGGAGTGAGGCTGCTTCCCACAGTTGGATCTGTGTTCAGTGAAAGGGGAACTATTCACTATAGACAACAAAAAGTGATTCAACCAATTAGATGTAAAAACCAATACGATACGCCATGGCATGTGATGGTTTTTTATTTCTCACCATGCTGGAGTGGACTGTAGCTTGCTCTATATAACGGGCGATGCCGGTCACAAATGCATTCCTGTCTTCAAAGTTAGTGTCAAAATTAGCCTGCAGAAAAGGAGGGAGAAAAGAGCGAGAGGGGTGCATTGAGGATGTCTGAAAAACTTGGGGACGATGGTGGATGGCGGTGACAGTGCGTGGGAGTGTGTACCTGGTACATGATGGAGGAAGGAGGGGGTTCGATGCATGGCTGCTGGTCCGGGAGGGGCAGCTCCTCCAGCAGGTCCACGTTGGACAGGGCATCCTCCAGGGTCACGTGGGTCGTCATGGTAACAAGGCGTCACTCACACAACACCCCAGTCTGAGAGAAACAGAGAAAAAGAGAGCAAGGACATGAGATAAGGTTGCAGAAGAAGCTGCATTACAGAGAGTGAAGGATGCTAAATGGGAATGAATATGCAACCAGGCGTACTTGTACCCCAGTGGGGTATTCTGCTGGTGGGAATACACGGAAAGATTGTGCAAGTAGATTAACAAAAAAATGAGTGTGGCTTGGTTAAATAGACATATCTACATATTAAGTGAGCACAGCTGAACTCTGTGTGTACAGACTTCAACTGTATGACAAATTAGCAAGCAATCAAGCACGCAGAGAGCTGTTAGTTAAAATTGTTAGCTAAATAGTATGTAAAAATATGTTATTATTAACATATTATTAACGTAAATCCCATTAACTTTGCAGAACTATAGTACAACAACTCAATGTGCTCTGATCTAACATTCAGTCTGTGGCATCTAAACTGTTTGTGTTCCAGCTGATCTGCTGAGATCATGTGGTAGATGACAGTGGCGCGACGCTTATCTCCGTGTTCGGTGTCGAGGTGCCGCCGTAAATTGTATTCCTTGGGTACTGCCACTGCCTCTTAGAGACATATGGGCTTGTCTCCACTAAGCACAAACATGTCTTGGCTTTCCGTCTCTGTCTCTCTGTCACAAAAATTGAGATGCATTGTGGGACATGTAGTCTAAGGACACTGCACTTCTGTAAAGCAGCATAGAATTGTATAATAAGCATAATATATTCTTATTCCACATAAAATGAGGTGGTGGGCCGGATTTGGCCTGCGGGCCTCGAGTTTGACACAAGTGCTATAGTCAGACGATGCTTTTCACTCCGAAACAAATCCGCCCAATCATTTTCTCTTGATGTGTCTAGATTCAACTTCCTCTTATGAAGCCCTGTTCTGTCTAGGTGATTCAGTACATCTGTGTTCACCCTGCACCTGTATCCTCTCTCATTTCACTATATGTCAATAACAGACTAATGCTCAAGAGAAATAAAGGGCAGAGGCCCCTCACTGTTTCCTCTTTACATTTTCATTTCACTAGGGGCATATTTGAAGCATGTAATTCTTGAAATGCAAAGACCTGGAAATCATATTGATCAGAAAGAGGCAGCGAACGGTCTGACATTTGACAAACACAAAATATACTATCCTGCCGACTGGCAAATGTGTTTTTCACTGAAGCTTTAAGTGAGCTGATATTTTGTACTTTTAGAAGAAGAAGAAGAAGAAGATCTACCTTTATTAGTCCCACAGTGGGGAAATTCAATTTACACTCTGTTTTATTAATTGAACTTAAAATTAGGTGATAGATATGAACAGAGTGCACATGCACCCCATGCGTAGGACTTAAAAATCCACAGCAGCTACTATAATAATTGTTCATCTGATCTGTCCTTGGAATAAATAACGAGACCCCCTTTAAACAGTGCAGCCATGACAATGCTCGGCCTCTTCCTCATTATAAAACACCAGGCCAGCCAAAGCAGTGTGTACTGCACCCGCTTGTATATCATGTGCCTCTCAGAAATGTGTGTTTTACGTCTGACCTGGCCGACAGGGCTGACAGGGCCGATAATCAGCTTAATATTCACAGCTAGAGCTGAGAGGGCCAGGGGCCGAACTGAAGAGAAGCAAACGTGACTGTCCCGAGGCAGACAAAGAGCTCGCAGTAACACAAGGTAATGTGTTGCATCAATCAATGATACGATAAATTTGGATTATGGGATCTTATATAATCAAACAGCTTTTTATTTGTCCTGGATGTCAGCCACAGATAGATGAACCTACTAACATACAAATACAATAATACTTCTGCACACAAGTGACAATCCACACATGTAAATGTCATGACAGCTGCATGCTGACAAATGTAACGCCAATGTGTAACAGAGAACAATATGTACTTTTTAGTTTGTCTCTAAAATTGATCACTATCACAATGATTTTTTGCAGCCAGCATGAATGTACGCTACACACAGAAGCCGTAGACGGACGCCTACATTGTGCACTCTCTGAGACACATTGTTGTCGATCAGGCCCACAGCGCCGGCACACTAATACTGCATGATCACAAGTGGTGTGAAAAGGAGGTGGGTGGAGTTTCCTGTCACATCGAACTGTCTTAGTTAACAACATACAGCACACAGGAGTTATAGTCGCATGAGATAAACCACCAGCGTTGAGGTCAAAATTCAGACAGACGGCTGTGTCATCAAACTTTAACGATACTCCAGTGAGTGACACTTGAGTGTGGCGCGTACAGAAAAAGCCAGCTGCAGATGGTAATAAGACTGATTAACGTAGAGTCAACTCTATGTTGCTCTATCCTGTTCTGCCATTATGTGTAGGGTAAGAAAATATCAATATACAAGTATTGCAATGTTATGCTTTATGTAACTGTATCCATTCTCAAAAACACTGTATTGATTTTTAATTAAAGCTGCAGTAGGCAGAATGTTTTTGGCATCATTGTTCTGGGAGAAAACTAGACTTCTGCACCTCCTAATGGCTCTGTTTTCAGGATTTAAGATAACTACCTGATGATGGGAGACTGAGACCATTTCAGAGAAAGCCTTCCTACTGGCTGTTCATTCAGTGGAGGCAGCTGTCAATCACTCACTAACTCTGATAAAACAGTCAAACTAGGCAGCGCTGATCAAATATGAATCAATATTCTGTTACTGTGATGACTATTTCTCTCCTCAGATGTTTTCAGAAACATGTTGTTGTTACCGTTTAGCTGTAAAATGAGAGTTTGCTCCGGCTGGTGGGCGGTGCTTGGTATTTCCTCAGCTGATCTCAACATGGCTGCCGGGTCACAAACTTAAAAATAACTTTTTTCATAATCATATTTGCTCCGATTCCACCCACTGCTGCTTTATTAGATTACATGCAAAGATGTGTGGCAGACAGTGGCTCATTTGGTGAGGTTGGGTGATAAATGCAAATGCAGATACTAATATTAGATTTAAAATATCGCAATATATCACAATATACTGACTCGTAACCCCTATATCACAATATGTATTATGTCGCCAAATACTTGCTAATACACAGCCATAATTATGTGTAATTGGTATATTGTTTTATTTCTACTCAGTAATCTAAGTAACAATGAAGACATGACTAATTTTGAAATACAAAAAGTAACAGATATTTTTGTTATCTTTAGGTAAGATAAAAAGACTGGTGTTTCCTGTATTCGTTCTACTGTTGAGATTTCACAACCTGGATTCACACACTGTGATTCTTTGAGGACTCAGCTGGTTATTTTTAACTGTTCAGCTTACAGAAAATGAAACATGCAGCTCGCTGCAATGGAGACAAACATGCTCAGTGCCGCTAAACTCCCCATCTGCGCTGGGGAACACAGACGAGGACTGAAACCAGGGTTGGCAGAATAAACTTTCCCACCCTGTGTCCGACTCTGTTCAACAGTTGGTGTGTGTGTGTGTGTGTATGTGTGTGTGTGAGCATCTTTACAAAGCAAAGGGCCCCTTCATTCCCTTCTGGACACTTAGTAACCTCGCTGTAGGCCTTTCTCACACCAGAAAGACCAAATGAGGCCAAACAAGACAACTCTTCTCAGAAATCCCATCCAGTAGTTGGACTTGAACATCAATAATATGCAAAACTGCCTCTGGTCATTCTGGCATTACAACTAAAGCTACTATACATGACGTGCTGGGGTCTGGCCTCCTCATGATGACACTAAACCATGCGGGCTTTGAGGAAGTGCTCTAAATATTACATCTAAAAAGAGGAATGAGGCAGAGTAGGAAAAGCACCGTAACAGAAAAAAAAGCATTATTTGTAGTAGAGAAGCACAACCGGTATGTGCTGCTATAGGCGTGTGTGTAATGCATCTCGCCTGAGAGAAAGACAGAAAGTGTGTCAGCTCCAGGGTCACACCACCCCTCGGTGGGATCTCCCCCCAGGGCTGGCTTTGTAACATATATTCATCCTCACAATAAGATGATCCGATCAGCGCAGAAGAAAACCCGACACATGTCCATATGATCATTTACACTGACAAACACACACCAGTCACATGTTCCAGCAGCATCTGTATGTGCTGTCTATAGTGTGTCATCATGTGCAGGACGCTGGCCGGGCTGCGGTATTCGACAGGGCGATTGTCATTTCAGACCGCTGTCGTCTCATGATCCCCCATGATGTCACTCTCTCTCCTTTTAGACCAACAACAATGACCATCACATGAATATGCAATGGTGGAACAAAGACACAAGCCTGGCTCACATGACCAAGCTTGACAGGTAGAGAGGATGGGACGCGAAAACCTCACCAGCCTTTGAATCAACAAAATATTCTGTCTGGGTTTCTACTCAAAGCTTCTTTATAGTTATGATACTGTGCCATATGAAGCTTATGTAAGAACAAAATCATGATTTATTACATATGCAGTTTCTGTTCACCATAGTTTGCCCGCACTTACCTCTACTTCTGTTTTCTTTGGCTACTTAGTTGGTTGGTTATTTAAGTCTACAGGCCTTTTCTACAGGTCAGTTTACTTAACTGAAAACAACAGCAGCGCTATCAGCTGCAAATGGCCGCTTGCGATCATGCTGGCAGGTAATATCTATCTATATTAAAGGGGAACTACACCTTTTTTCAAAATTCATATGTTAGTCCTATCTAAAACATTAAAAAAATATATTAGTAAACATGAGCAGCTCTCTCCCAAATCCAAAAAATTGAGGACTAAAACTCAAACTTGTGACAACATCAGGTATAAAGTGTGGAGTTGCCCCATAGACAATGCATAGGGAGAGATGTTCTAGATAACACTGAGAGCACCCAGAGGAACGTTCTGAGTATATGGGAACCTTTTCTGTTTCACAAATGAAAACACTACAGCAGAATAAAGATAATTTGGGTATTAAAAAAAAAAAAAAAAAAAATTCTGTGGGTCCACAAAATCAGCCTCCCATTCATCGGCTTCGTTTGACATCACAAACTATGCACTACATATTTAATAAGAGAGCTATCGTTCGACTAACTTTTTAACACACTGAGTTGTAAATTATGTCGCCACTTCCTGAGAGCCTCCTTGCCGACTGGAGACGTGTAACCGTGGTAACCTGTGCCAACCTCATGCGATCAAAATGACAGTTTGTGAATATATTATACCTAGCAAGGTGAAATCTTACAGTTAAACTAAAGAGTTACTGGTGTTACAGAGCTGCAGGTCAACATCTGTTATGAACGTTCTTGCCACTGTTGCGTTGCATTGTGGGAAATTTATGCCTCCATACTACTGGTTTCATACTAAAGTTTCAGACATACTAAAATGTCTCACATATTGTTTTAGCGTACTAAATAACATGTCAGTGTGGAACCATGCAACCATTGTCTGTGGAGCAGCTCCACACTTTATACTTGATGTATGTGATCACAAATGCGACTAATTTCCCCGTTTCTGGCTTTGAGAAAGAGCAGCTCATGGTCGCACATATTGATTGAACTTTCCGAGGCCATGAAAATAACATACTGATTTAGGTGGTGCTCCCCTTTAATGCTTGTAATACGGTATGATATACAATATAATCACAAGGCTTTACCCAAAACTAATTCCAACAGCCACATCATGGGGATGTTACTGGGGTTGTAATTAATGGTTATTTTCATTAACACTGTATGTTGTTTTTTTTAAATAACTGATTACTCATTCAGTCTATAAACAATATAAAATGTCTCAGAGCTCAAGATGCAATTTTCAAATGTCTTGTTTTCTATAACCAAACAGTCCGAATAAAACAGAGAAAGTTGATAAATCCTCACATTTAGGGACCTGGGAATAGTGGATATTTGGCATGTTTGCTTGATTTATGAGTCTTATGAGAGATTTTTCTACTTACTGACTAATCTGTGAATCACCAGGTATTATAGTGATGCCGCTGAAGGAAATAACACCAACACCAATCTCTTACAAACCACATATAGAGTATTTCATGTTTGTCCTGCTTTTACAGAGGTTTTCTTACTTTTCCCCCACATCCAAACTGATTGCATATGGTAAAAGGGCTGCACAGACTGTAAAGCCCAACTGAGCGATCGTGGCCACAGTAGAAAGACTTCACCAGAGATATTACTGGTTATTATTGTTTCACTTAGTGTGGATCAGTTTCAGCAGCACAGCATCCCCCAGCATGTCGTTACATCACTGCTTGCTGCTGGTGAGGGGCTGGCATGCAGATTTACAACTCTGCAACGGCAGCACATTCATATTTCTGCCGTGACTTACTGGGTGATGTGGATCATAATAACCATGAGGGTTAGAGGACAGGATGAGAGAGCGGTACAGACGGAAGTAGGTGAACCTGTCATCTGTGCATCAGTGAGAGGCCTGCTGCCATGATGGCTGTGAAAACCTCTATAATGCATGTGCATGTTGTGCCCTGCTGGCCGGATGGGTCAGGGGGGCGACAGGGGAGAGAGAAAAGGCAGAAAATGATGAAAGAGAGTGAAAGCGGCGGTGTGAAACCGAGCCGGCTGAAGCATCAAATTCACCCCTCTTATCGTAGCGGACATCTCTTTTCTCTGTGCGGCGAAAACGTCGTTTATCAGGTCAGAAAATCGCTCCTCTTTTCCGTGATCCATCTCCCGTCGGTGCACTTGCTACTCGGGAGCCCTCTCCTCACCCCACCCATCTCCGTGTGGGCTACGATGGAAGCTAACGGGGATCCCGATCATGTGTCAGAATAATCCGCCACAAAACCGGGACGCTCAGCCGGTACTCACGGGGGGCGATTTCTCAACGATCGACCGCGTTGATGGCATTAAAGCGCGGGGACATCAGTACCGTGGGTGATGCACAGTGCGAGGAAGAGAGAGGAAAAACACAGCCCTCCAGTCTCCAGCCATCATCACTACCCAGCGCACATCAGCAGCCGCCTTCATCTCCAGCGCTGCGGCGCGCATCCATCGCTCCGTTAACCTCTTACCTGTATATTGCATGTCCGTCCGGAGAGATCCAGAGACGGGCGGACGGTGTCGCGGTGTGCGACGGTGATCCACCGTTTGCTGATCTTTTTATCTGCTCGTCTTCGGTACCGACTGATGCTCTAGTTTCGCCCCGCTCCCACCCAGCGCTGCTAATCCACCACCCCACACAAAGAGCAGAAAATGGCTGCAAGTGCATTTTCTTAAAGGGCCAGACACAGCGGAGCGATGGTGGTGGTGATGGTGAGGGGCCCCGACATGTTGATCCTGCTCATTTCACCTCTTCATAGTACTTTTTTAAAATGCATTTTTGTTTTAATTTGCACCTGTGAACAATGCATCCTCAATTGCACATTATTATCCACATTAAATGTGGTGTGTGTGTCAGAGTAGAGATCAATCAGGTGTGATCAATGAACTTTGATCCTCGGCATGAGATAGGTCAGAGGGTATTGTCCTCCAAAAGGAAAGAAAATATAAATATAGGCCACTGTTTATGTGTATATTACTGCCATTGGGATTAGCCTATAGTGCACCTGTGGTGGGCTCGTTGTGGTAGTGTTTTGTGTGTTTTTTACTGTATGTTAGAGGCTATAGAGCCACAGGGACAAGTCTTAAAACCCAGAAATGAGTTAACAGTTTTAGCACTTCCTGTTCTTTCTTATCAGTCAGGTTTTTTGTTTTTTTTTTGAATGGCTTTTTAGTCAGATGCTTAATGCAAGATAGATTAAGAGATTTAAATGTTTTGTTCTACGACAAATATTAGTGATGGATCATGAAGCACTGAAGCTCGCTAGCAAATTAGTTCGCAAAATGGTTCATTTCAGGAGGCTTCATCTGGGCTTCATGTGCTCATGAAAACACTTATTGGTCAAACAGTGTAAAACAGTCAGATACTATATATTCCAGATGTGTGGCAGTGGTTTAACCGGTAGCTATAGGAAAATGATAGATGGGGGACATTTTGCGTTTTTACTGAGGAATAATAAGTTCTCAACGGTGCTTCAGGCGTCTTCAGTGACGTCTTTGGTCTAAAAACGACACAAGCCTCAATACGCACCTCATGGAAAACTTACTAATAAATATCCCACTAGTGAATTTTATGTGCCTTCAAAAAGATGGCTGCTAACAAGTGGCTAAAGGAGACTACTAAATGTCATCATGTTGTCGCCTTGTGTGGCAAGATGTTATTGGGGCCATATTGCCCCACTACTCATTTTATTCTTAATTAAACCTAGAGCTAAATTTTGTTTGACTTGTCACCTATCATTATAAAGATGCTATCATTGTTGGCTAGATGACTGTTTTATTGGGTAAGTAGTCGGCTGCACGGATGCACTCAACACTTAATGCCAAATTACTGAAATGAAAGGAGCTCATGCATAAGGAGGTCTTCCTGCTACCACATATGTGCCCTTAATCCACGTGCTTTGTCTTTTTCTGTGGCTCTGCTTTCCTAACAGCTGGCCCACATTAAAATAGCTCAATAGAATGAGATGGTCATTTAGATGTGCGTGGTGCTCAGGAAATCTTCTCTAAAATATACAGTATTTGTCCACTTCCATCCATCTTGGTACTTGGCATTAGATAGCACTGAGAGCATTAGAGAGCACTGCATGTCCTGCAGTTCAATCTGTGGCCACTACACCTGCAGAACAGAACGCCTATTCACCTGTTATTTTGCCATCCCACATACACGTTACGTTTATCCCAGTAATGATAGTTTGTTATTAGCATTTCTTTACATTTCCAGTGACGTGTAATCACCCATAAACTGCATTTTGTAGTGACTTCTGAAGGAAACTGGGCTGCATAACAGTGAAGTTTTGGAGAACAAATACTGAACAGTTCCATTAAAGCAGTGCTGAAAATGGTGAAAACGTATGAGGAAAAAACCCATATAGAACACTTTATGAAAATTGATCCATTTAATTAAAGGGTAAGAGCAGCATTTTTCAACCTGGACCATATTTTCCCTTGTTTTTATGTCTGTCAATAAAGAGGACAACAAATTCTGAAACTGGTCCAGTATTGAGGGGGGCCCTGCAGCCGCTAAACGGGCTGTAATGTAATTGCATCTGTGGATTAATTGAAGTTGCACCATCAATATACAATTTGCCACTGACAGAATCAGATTATTACACGTTTCTGACAACATTATGGAAAGGACCCTACAGAGAAATAAAAATGTATTCTTGACATTGGCTTTGCTCAATTAGTCACTTAGACAAAAAAACATGGGAAAATAGGGTCCAGGTTGAAAAATACCGACGTTATCCTTTAACAGTGAGTTAAACAGCATAACCATCGCATGTGTTTAATGTACAGAGACCTTATAGAATATCTGAAACCTTAATATAAACCTGCAGCAAGCAGCAGTAGCCGTGTGAATAGACTGTGTGAGCCTTCTCAGGAATAGCCTGTATACAGAGGTATGAAACAGATAAAGTGCGAAATCCAGGAATATGAAGCTGTTTTGTGTTTTGTAATATTCTTAATCGAAAAAATAATGTCACAGACATTTGAAAAACACTTGACAAGTAATTTGCAATAAATCAATAAATAAAATAAATATAGCTATGTTATATTCATCAACGTCAGATCTTAACTTCACAGGTGTGAGAGGGAGGCCAGCTCATGCAGGAGGAGAGCAAAGGCTGGACGATCTTCTGGTTTCTGAGAATGAGAGCATAAAAACAAAAGCATTACTCGTACAAAGAGTTTTGCTGTCTGTGTATTGCACGTCAGCAATTCTTCTGCTAGGAATACGTTCAACTCCTGTGCCCACCTCCTTCCAGCACCACTCCATGAGCAGGTAGACGGCGTCCGAGGCCAAGCGTGGTTTCAGGAGCCTCAGGCCTGTGTTCAGGGACTCCACCACCTCAGCATTGGATCGGTTCTCGTACGGAAGACGGCCTTCGTTGTACACTTCCCACATGAGCACACCTGAGCAGAGAGGTAGAGAGACACTCCAATTGTTATAGAATAAGCAGTTGGTCAATTAACCTTTTAAACGATGCGGACAACCCAAAATCAGTCTAGTTGATCATTTGCATGTTTGTGGTTGTTCCATGTAAACTCTTTTGCATGAATGATTATAACAAACTTCATCCAAAGTAACAGGACTGACTGATGATTTAATTATAGACTGGGTGTTTTTCCATTTAGCAATATTTTATAGCTGCATGCAGCCTTGTATTGTCCACCAACTTTTTTTAAAAAAAAAAAGGAGAAATCGTGCCTGGTACTTAAAACTGATTGTTATTTTTGTCCTGTCAGATTTTCATGACTCACCCTGTTTTTGTGTAGAAGTTGCAATTAAATACATACATTTTTATCACACTATTCTGCATCTGTAGGGATCTTGTCCCAGGGAACTGTCCATGCAAGGTTAATATGCTGCTTGCTAGTTTAAACTCCTGTTCTGGTGATGCTTCTAACAGAACTAACTTCTTGGACATTACTGTAAATCCTCTAGATGGCATTGCTCCATAAAAATAGCCATCAATACTTACAGTCTTTGGCACATGTACTGTACTCGCACACAAAAATCTCGATGCTTCTAACTGTGGTTTGAAATCATTGCAGTCTTGTTTAATTTGCGGTTTAGTTCACTATAGCAGAGAACGCCAGCGTCAGCATGCTATCAGGGAAACATGCATGATTTTGGTGTGAAGTCAACCAGCCGGCAAAAACTCCAAGACCTGCTTTTTTTCTGTGAAAGCTATACATCCAGTCTCAAAATATATAAATGACTTAAATAAAGTTGTATGACTATGAAGACAGCAAGTCATACACACAAACAAAATAAATGAAAGGCACAGAGATAGACACACCGAATGACCAGACGTCGGACTTGCTGCTGAACTTGCAGTACTTGATGACCTCTGGGGCCGACCATTTGACAGGGAACTTGGAGCACTGGGAGCTTGTGTACTGATCGTCAAAAACAAATCTACAGAACGGATGGCAGACACACAGCATTATACAATGGTGGTAGATAAAAGCTGACTTTCAGCTAAACGCATAATAAATACTGTGATTAAAAACGTTTAAGAAATGTCAGACAGCAAAGTGAACAGCATACCTGGTCATACCGAAATCGGATACCTTCACCTCATTGTTCTTTGAAACAAGACAGTTTCTGGCAGCCTGCAGAAGGACAGAGGGCGGATTAACTCGAACAGAGCTGAGACACAAAAGTGCATCATAAAAAGTTCTGATCTGTTGGTTTACCAGATCTCTGTGGATGAAGTTGGAGCTCTCCAGGTATGCCATCCCCTCACTGACGTCCAGACACATCCCCAGCAACAGGTCCTGAGACAGACGGCCTTTCCTTGCTCGCAGGTAGTCCGACAGACAGCCGTTGTCCATGAACTCAAACACCAGACACATGGGAGAGCACTGGGTGCGCACGGCATACAGCTGAACCAGCTTGCAATGGGACAGTCTCCTGTTTAAACACACAAACAGATGCATACAGGTATCTGAGTGGTTCATTCTGCCTGAACAACAAGAAGCAACTTCATGAAGTGGACTTACATCATAACTCTCGCCTCTTCTTTGAATTCCTCGTCTGACATGCACTCTTCTTTTATCATCTTCACTGCCACCTTCTTGTCCCTCCACCTCCCTTCCAGCACCTGTCCAAACTGGCCGCGACCAACCTCCTGACCCAGGGTCAGCTCCTCAGGGTTCACCTCCCACTGATCTGTTGAGCCGCAAACAACAAGAGAAGGTGAATGACAGAGAGACACGAAAAGACACTACAGGGGAAAATGGTACATAGTTTAACTTATAACTTAGCCAGTTGATTACTTACATACATTTTTATGTTTAAATATGCAAATGAGGCACTACCTCATCAAATATGTGCTAATTTGCATGCATTTTCAGAACAGAAATCTGACCATTGGATAAAGCCAGGTTCAAAATACATGTTTCGTTTAGTCGACATATTGACAGAGGGGTTTTAAACGTCTTTTTTTATAACTCCATAAATCAGAAAGTACTGTCAACAGAAACAAAAAAAAACGTTTTTTCACCACGTTTTTGAGATATGTTCTGTAATCAGGCTATGAAGGACATATAAACAAACCCCTCTGTAAAAACCTTCAGAATACAGATAGGAATGAAACTGGAAAGTTTGGTGTATGTAAGAGCTACTGAAGTGGAGATTTCTGGCTCAGAGGAAATGACTTTTGAAGATATGGATTGTAAAATTACATACATTTTGAAGACACAACAGTAACCGATAACTTACATTAAAGATAATTATTTTTTGGTTTACAAGTTTTCTAAAATGCTTTTTTTTAAATTTGCAAATGAGGCATTATCTCATGCTAAATTTAGGAGAAATCTACAGACACAAATAGACAAATTAACAAACTAAACAAAAGTAAAATAAACATTTATTTTCTTCCACTAGTCTGAAAGAAAGTTATAGAAGCAAAATTAGCACTAGATCTCAAAATTGACCAGTACATGAGTGTTTTTGCCTGGGGTGCCTCACCTTATGATGAAATAACAATAATTACTGTAATAATTACGGTTATTCATTATAATCAAAGAATTATGGAAGTTCCAGTCAGATAATCATGAGGGTGTAGTGAACGCACCCTGAGTGAGTAGTTTACTTTTGTGAGGACCACTAGATGTCGTCAGAAATGGGATCCTCAGCATTGAGTTATTGTTTTGAGCTCCAGTTCAACCAGTTGACCCAATTTACACAACACACCATCCTCTCACCTTTTAAGGGATCAGCAATGTCCTGAGAGGAGCCTCCCTCCTGAGATACAGGATGTCTCAAACGCGTTATCAGACCTGCCACACACATGTTAATACATATTCATTATTAAATTATTGCTTATTGCTATGTGCAGAGGTGTTTTTTCCAGATCCCACACTGTGCCCCCTACAGGAGCCTAGTCTGGGAGATGCTTTTTTTTCCCTCTTCTCCTTTCCTCTTGTTCTCCCTTTTCTCATCTAAGGAAACGGGGCGCCATCCAATGGTGGCGACCCTCAGTCCTCCCGCTCCTGTCCCCCCGTTATGTGTCACTGTTTTTTATGTTCTTGGACGGGATGTAACTGAAAGATAATTTTCCCTTCGGGGATTAATAAAGTTCATCTTATCTTATCTTATCTTATCTTAAATACTGTACATAACAATATCCCTTTGTTACAGTGTTGAGTTGTTTAATCAGCTCATCGTCCTTTTTGGCATGTGTTTTTATTGTCTTACAGTTGCATGCGGAAAGCCAGCACACTTACCGGCAGCATTATGCTGGTGGTAATGGATGAGCTCAGGAATGGTGCTGAACAGGTACTTCTCCGCCAAGTAAAACCTGGCCTCTCCGGCTTCTGTCTGTCTAATCTGGTAATGTTTCACTCTCGGATTCTTCTCCCCATTAGACCTGAAGGCAACAAATCACACAAATGAAATGTTCACATTAAATTACAAAGAACAATATAACAGATGAGGAAAAATGCTACTGATTTCAAGTCATTCAAAATATACACTGTGTCAACCTATTATTAGTTATACTGGAACATCTAATAGTGTAATACTCATACAATACTCATCATGTTATTATCTGTACCAGCTAAATACGTAAAAAGAAAATAAAATCACCCCGGTGCTTTGGTGAAGACTGACACCGTGTAGACTCCTGCCTGTCTTGAGTCGCGCACCATGAACGCACCTTCTTTTCCCTGAAAGTAGAAACCACACCCAGATTTAACAAGGCATTTGTCATGTTATACATGTTTATTGATTGTCTGTCTAATCTGGAGCAAACATCAGGGCTGGCATGGCAGTCATTTCAACTAGCAGATGATGGATAGTTGTTTTGCCTCCCGCTTGCAAAACTTAGCGAAACACTTCACGGCAGGAAATTCAACACTGGAGGAAACACTGTGGTTGTGAGACCAATTTTTTATCTCCCATGTCTTCTCACATTCTTGTTGTGCAGGTGCATTAATTTTTGCAAATGCAAGACTGCCGTAGGAGGCACAGTCACAGCAAAAGTGCTCTGCGTCACACGAAAACAACATTCTGCTAATTATCACCACAATTATTATTTGGAAGGCGTTTTCTGTCAAAACATGACTTGAAGAACATGGAATGAATCACTGGTTCCTTAAACACTGTTTTTTTACCTGTTGCATTAACAAATCCTCTGCTCCCCCTCTGGTTATGTTTCTGTTGTACCATCTGTGAGAAGACAAATTCACCACAAATAAATTAACCGTGCAGAGGACAGAAGAGATTTGCAGATATCCACGTTAACAATGTAAATTAAATCAAACCCACTCAAATCTCTGAAAGTTGTTGCCAGATTTTACAGCTACGTAAGTACTGGGTACGAAGCCTGAGTTCCTGATGAGGGGTCAGGAGAAAAATATTCATTAATCATAGACTCGTATTCATACAAAAGTGCTATAATTGTGAGTATAATTGTTACTAAGACTGTGATCTTTATGTGCCGTACCCCTCGTTATCCTGTACGGCCCACCAGTCAGAGTTGGAGCTGTTAATCAGGGTGTACTCCTGGTCCTTCCGAAGGGGCAGGTCGTCGTCTCCGAGCGGTGTGTAGTCCTGCAGAGCGATGGCCGTCGTCAGTCCTGCATCATGCAGCTCCGTCTGACACAGATAAAACAAAATGAAAACTTCATCTAAACATCTGAACAAAATTGATGTTATTGTGGTGCAGCAACATATGTTGTGTGTAATACTTTTAAAAACACAAAATGCAGATAAAATCTGCATAGAAAAGGTCTTGAAATTAAACTAAGTCACAATGCTATTTGGGTTATAGATTAGATTGAATAATAAACATATTATATTTTACAACAAGCATCACATTGTCAGATATAGAGGAGGCCTTGTGATCGTGGGATATGAGCAACTGGTACCGTATATGTGTATATAGTTTTTATAGCCACTGTAATTTGAACAGTACTGACTAATACAACAATAATAATATATTTCAATAGCACATGTTCTTCAGGCTTTAGACAGTGGTACCTTTGGATCCGGGAGTTGAGGAAGCGGCTTTTTAGAAGCTGTGGAAGTAGAAAAAAGCAGTTGGACAATGTTTTTGGTACATCGAAATATACAATATAGTGATTTTACACTGGATTTTGTGGAATGCCAAGTTATGTAACACTACTAAATATAGATCAAGATGCATTATTTACATGGGATTTTTTTGTACGTATGGATGAGAGAATGTCAAGTTAAATCAAACACACAAATTAGACTTGAATCCTTAATGGAAATATATACGAAACAAGGACAAGAGAAGACATAATACAAACCATAACCCACTGGGTCGTATATGTGACAACCCGTTGCCAGTTTCTCTGTTTGATGGCAACATCTCCATTTTCCCTCCATCCAGAAGTTTGGGTGGTATTTTGCAACCAAATTGTTACTCTTTGTTTCTATATCAGACAGAATAAGAAAAATATAGTTTGAATTATTAAGCTTTTGAAGGGTTCACAACAATTTGCTGCACTGCTGTCATTGTCTAAAGCATGATGTGCTAACATTGCTTACCCTCTTTAAGCGCTCTGACCCATCTTTGACGGCAATCATTGTCCGGGGCGAAAATGTAGAGGTAGTGGTTGTTGTGAAAAACCTGTAGAAACATTTGCAATTGAGAATTTTGTTCTTGTGTTATGTCACACTTATGCTACATGCTGAATCATGTATTATATATAATGCTATATTTCATTACTGTGTATAACCTCACCTGAAAAGGGTACTTATAGTTGCATGGTATGGGGAAATCACTACACACAATCTCCACACACTTGATTCTGGACAGCTCGATGCAACCTTTCAGCATTGGCTTTTTCTGGAAGAACATGATTTTAACTTTGTGTGTGCTGTATACACACCATGGATATGATTCAAATGATAGCTGTTTCCTCTGAGGCAAGAATTACAGCCTCCAGGTTGCATAAATTCACATTTAAATATATCATATTTGTAAATGAAGCGCATACTTACCCCCGGGCGGCGTTCCGAATACTTCAGGTCCTGGGTGTCCAGTACAAAGAACCTCTCCTTGTAGTTGCACGGTGATGTTCTCTTCTTTTGTTGAGATTTCTTAATCATAGTTCCCTTCAAAATCACTCTGGGGAACATGGTAACAGCTACAAACAAAGCGGTGATGACGAACACTGGTGGCTTACGGAGAGAGACTGAGTACCTCGCAGTGACAGGCAAAAAAATACTGGATGAAAAGTTGATAGAAGCCGTGGAGCTTCCGGTATGAAGTTGTTGCACTCGGTAAACCACATCCTTACGGCATGAAATGGGTTGTGCTTATGCGCACACACACACACACACACACACACACACACACACACAC
This sequence comes from Pterois miles, assembly GCA_947000775.1. NCBI lineage: Eukaryota > Metazoa > Chordata > Actinopteri > Perciformes > Scorpaenidae > Pterois > Pterois miles. Next base: position 6,029,417 of record CAMQGK010000308.1, on the reverse strand, counting down.
ACACACACACACACACACACACACACACACACACACACACACACACACACCTCACTCTACAAGCACTCACATGTACTTTCACTAACTATGTTGCAATAAGTCAATGTGTAGGAGGGTGAGTTTTTTTTTTTTTAACATTTTCCACCAAAACATGCACTTTAAAGGTAATACTGTATTCTGGTAGAGGCACAAAGTTTGGGCAGAAATGTAAAGATTTACCAAGGGTGTTAATTAAAAAAAGATCGAGAGCATAAACTATCAAAACAACATCTTGCGAACACTTTAAACTTACTTAAAAACTAAATTACAGTTCTTTCTACTGTGTATTAAAACTGAGGGTTCAGGCAATGCAGGTAATTCTGCATTTGTTGCAGCTATAATGAAGATTTGGAGAGGTGTTTTCAGTTATATAATGTTGTTTTGCCTGTTTTGCCTCATTTCTTTCACTAAGTCTTACTGTCATCACATCTGTCTCTGCGTTTACTATATAGCCTACAGTTAGCTGGTTTCAGATTTCTTCTGTTCTTTTAATCTCTCTCTCTGTCTCTTACAATTATCACACACAAAGAGACACAGATTAAAATTGGCTATGTTACAAAAACAATATTGATTTTAGCTCCAAGCAACAATAGAGTTGGTTTCTGGTAAACATGAAGGAAAAGGTGGTTTTTTTGGATCTTCAGAAATAATGGTTAGAGTTAAAGAGGGTGAGAAAGTTAGAGAGTTCTAAAATGCAAAATTCATCTTCATAAACATGCAAGATTTAGTTGGATGTTATAGCACCACCATCAGGATAATTGTTCCTACAGTTTAGACAGCATTAACATTTTGGATGGATCAGTTCATACTGGAGGTAAGGCACTTTTTGGTTAAAAGGAGTAGGTTGAAAAATGAAGACAATGTCAGGATTGAGGGGATTAAATAAAATATTTACATTTATTAGGGGTAAAAATATTTCTATATATTTTTACCCATTCTGTATATTATGTGAATTTCTGTTATTATAATTAAATTATTTCCTTTGAAATTTTGAACTGTGCAATGTATGTATCATAACATATGCTCCTTAAATTTTATTATAAATTAGCATAAAATTTAACTCAATTTCCAAATAAACTTCAAGCCTCTTTATGGGGGAGCCTGTATGCTATGGCTTGGGAAATGTAAATTAATTTAGTCAAATTTGAGCATTTGACTGTCTACACCATTAACAACTATAAAAATACAAAGTTTTAATTTTGTTTTCATTTTTATTTTTGAGTCAGAATCATGGACTCAATGTCCACTAGATTGTCTATAGTCTCCTGTGCTGGAGCTACATTTTGTAATATTTTTTAAAGCTGTAGCCCATCACATGACTCACTCAAAAAAAAAAAAAAAAAAAAAAAAAGATTCTTAAGGTGAATTTAAATGGCCTTAATATACCTACACATATTGTTTGGGACAAGGATTGTTATACAAAATGTTCATTCATATACAGAATGTCTTTTCTTAACAGCTAATCGATTTAAGATGTAAGATGTCAATTTACATTCCTAAATTTAAATTTTTATTATGAGTGTACTTTTATTTACAGTAATTATTTACCTCAGACAACTATTTTAATGATAGTTATGCGCCTTTGGCTTTTATTTTTCTAACTCTGGAAATCACTGTGTGTGTCTTACTTGAAAAGTGCCCGAATTTCCCTCCAGGGATTAATAAAGGTTAATCTTATCTTATCTTATTAGTACACAATTATTATCATCATTATCATTATTATTCTTATTCTCATTTTTATAAGAGGAGAGTTTTAGCAAGAAACATCTTTGGTGTAGTCTAAAAGTACAACTGACAACAAAAGTAATTTCAAATGTCCATCAGAATTAAACGTGAAGTTAGCAGTTAAATATACTTTTTAATATTATACAAGGACAGAAATGTTTTGAATTCACCAAGCTACATATTATGCCGTAACAAGCAGCTTACCTCTGTTACGCTGTAACTCTACCACCACTATTTTTGAAGAATCAAGCTTTTTATCAAATACTGCAAAAACAAGCTGTCACACTTCCAAATATTATGACCAATCAGCGTTCAGTTTGTGCTTCGGGAACTGTCCAATCAGCACGACTAAAAAGTGTCACGAGCATAGTTCAGCCAATGGAAAGCGTCAAATACGAACATTCATGTCAGTGAATGGAAGAAGCTAAGCTAGTCATGAGCTGATTGTCCGATTAGACACCTCTATGATATTTCATATCTAAAATCTACAATCAGCAACTGAGGGGTCATTTTAAAGGTATGTAGAAGTATTATCGCTGCTTTTAATTCGCTTATTTTGTTTGTTTGTGTTACCTATGCTAACTACCGGTAGCGTTGGTTAGCATAGGTTAGCAGAAGTACTGCTAGCCCAACGCTAGCTACTTAGCTAACTAGTTAGCTTCGTATTTCTTTACACCGCAGTGGTTATGCTAACGCCTACCTCTGGTTGTATAACTAACGTTACACAACCAATAACGCGAATAAATGTTTTAGGTAGTAACGTTATATGATAACTCATCAATTGTTCGGATAGTTTACCGCGAACGTAACTAGCGTCGGTCGTTTGTCTATTGCTGACAACTAGCAGGCTAACTTTGTTTTTGCGCTAGTTAATGTTACTTACATCTTACGGCTGCTGCCAATGGAAGCAGCCAAATGTTGCCTCGGTTGTCAACAAAAGCACACAAGTTATTTCCAGAGGTGGATACTATCGAAGTACTTGAACGGGAAATGCTGCATTTAAATAGGCACCATTTGATAGAAACACTACTAGTACATTAACGTTAACTAAGTAATTTATTCCAATTGTGCAATTGAATGATTTTACTCCACAGCATTAAAGTGAAACATTCCTCCTTTTTTTGTGACCGCTGCAGTTACAGGTTAGATTGCGCATTAATATTTCTGCATTCAAATACATGAGCTCACAAAACAGATCGTATCACTGTAAATTAAAACACTAAGGTGTATATAAAGTTAGACAAAACTACTGAAATGGCAACCTCAATTAAGTTAAGGTGACTTACAAATTACTACTTTAATACAGTTTTCAATACTCTGAAAGTAGCCACTCTTTGTAATGAGTGCTTGTACTATTGATACTTGCATATTGCTGTATTAAAAGTACTGGTGGACAACTTGTGTGAACTTGTATAACATTTTCATGCCTTTAGACATAAAGCTTTTTGAAAACTTTTATGATAGTATGTAGCCTAAAGGATTAGACCACTGCTGTCACTTTGCAGGCTGCTGTTTAAATTATACAAATGAAACATTAAAGGGTATTTAAACCCACTACTGGTGTACACAATCTAACTTATTTCTTATTTAAGAAAAAGGGAGCACTTATTCTGGATTGCTTGGTAAGGAAAACAGAATGATTGAACATTTTTTGTTACTATTTCAGGTGAGCATCATGGGTGAACCCCAGCAGGTTAGTGCCCTGCCTCCTCCACCTATGCAGTACATCAAAGAGTACACAGATGAAAACATCCGTAAGGGTCTGGCTCCTAAGCCACCTCCACCCATCAGAGACACCTACATGATGTTTGGCAACCAGTTCCAATGTGATGACCTCATCATCCGGCCACTGGAGAGCCAAGGCATTGAGAGGCTCCATCCTATGCAGTTTGACCACAAGCGGGAGCTCAAGAAGCTCAACATGTCCATTCTCGTGAACTTTCTGGATCTGCTGGACATTCTCATCAAGAGCCCCGGCAGTATAAAGCGCGAAGAGAAGCTGGAGGACTTGAAGCTTCTCTTTGTTCATATGCACCACCTGATAAATGAGTATAGGCCACATCAAGCCAGGGAGACGCTGAGGGTGATGATGGAGGTGCAGAAAAGACAGAGGCATGAGACTGCTGAGAGGTTCCAGAAACATCTGGAGAGGGTGGTGGAGATGATCCAGGGGTGCCTCGCCTCCTTACCTGACGACTTACCACAGATGGAGGGTGCGGATGGTACTAGTGATGGGACGAGGAGTGCGTCTGCAACAGCTGGTGTTGGTTGTTCCTCTGGGCAGGCCCCCAGGCTGAAAACTGAACCGATGGATGTAGAGGACGCAGGTGCCAGCTGCATGGCAGCAGGTCACCAGGACAAGGGTGCCCCTACTTCAAAGAGGGACAAAATGTGGGACAAGGATGCTGCCATGTGCAGTATTATTGATGAAATTGCCTAAGATTTCTTGTGGAGTAGTTGTTTTGTTTTTGTACACCTAAACTGTGTTTGTTATTTGTATGCTGTACTTAAAGTATGCAATTGTCTGCTGTGTTTTCACTGGGCCTGAAATCCTATCCAGAGCTGAATGCCATTATGTAGGTATTATTAGTAGTTCCTGTGAAGATATTTGAAGAATGTAAATATTTCACAGATGAACTGGGGTGCCAATTTTCAGTTTTTGTAATAAAACCAATAAAGAAACTTCCAATTGCAGTCGGAGTGCAGTGCAGTCACAGTAGTGTTCATTAACCCTGTTTTTAGGGAAACTGCATCATAGCCACAATTCTGCTATGTTCACAAAGCTTTTCAGTGCTGTCACACACTTTGCACATTGTCTAATCTAGTGAAAGTGGTCATAGAAAGGTCAGTATGTATAGACTGTAGTTACATTCACACCTCCCTAAAAGCCCCTTTCCACTTTAGCTTTTTAGTGAAAGCGCTTTTATAACCAGTGTATTATTGCCTTGTGTAACAGTTTCTTCCAGCAGCACTTGTTTACTGAAGTAATTAAAACCAAGGATCCTAATTTTCTTATCACAACACAGAGCCCAATCCTTGAGGGATAAATTTGAATACTGAAATACAGCTTCTTCTATGACAATAGACAGTTTCACCTAGGCATTATCCAGTAAACTTGACGGTGTGTTAGCCAACTCTAGTCCTCGTGTAGCAGAGTTAATAGAAATAATTAGGGGTGTCAATTGATTAAACTATTTAATCGATTGATTGTCCATGGATTAACCACATTTTTTTTATCTGTTCAAAATGTACCTTAAAGGGAGATTTGTCAATTATTTAATATGCTTAACATGAGAGGGCAAATATTCTTAATTTTTAGAAATGTATGTATACAGTATAAATATATCATTGGAAATCAATTAACACAAAACAATGACAAATGTTGTCCAGAAACCCCCACAGGTACTGCATTTAGCATGAAAAACATGCTCAAATCATAACATGGCAAACTCAAGCCCAGCATGCATCAACAGCTGTGCTGACTTGACTATAACTTGCCCAAACTGCATGTGATTATCAAAGTAGGCATGTCTATAAAGGGGAGACCCATTTTCATTCACCTTTTAGATTAAACACCTTTCAGTGTCCATAGAACAATATGCACCTGGGAAGACTAGTTTTGTAATTTATGTACCCCATGCTTTATGTACATGCTACATAAAGCATGGGGTCAGGATGAGCACAACTGGGTTTATGTCATCCCCCCCCCTCGCTGTTATCCTATGCTGGATTGGGATTCCCTACACCTCGACAGGGTTAATCTCCACATCCTGCACTCGAGTTAAATTATCACTATTCTAGTGACTAGACCCATGAGGTTATCAACTCACGTCCCGCCCAGATGCTTTAATCAACCAGACTAAAAAAAAAACAAGAACTTCTGGCGCAGGAATTATGTTATGAAACTCGCCATCCTTGGGTTTCACAACAGGGCGGAAAGCCATCCTGTCATCCAATCGGATTGCGCGCTGTCGCGTCACGTGGTTTTTATTTATGTAATGTAATGGTGTTACCCAGCTTTGTGGCTGTGGGGACGTCGCTACAGGGGTTAAAAGCGAACACGGACTACTAAAAAGAAAGAATATCAATGGCGAAATAATCTGGCGTGGATCGGGTTGCGTTTATGGAGTCCGGAGCTGCGAGGAAAGCGGCGCGTTGAGCTGGAGTTTTATTCAACCTGCTTGAAAGGGGAAGGCGTTATGTGTCCCAAACCAAAGACTAAGTTAAGGTTAGAAATGGAGAGTGCCAATGAATACATTTTTATCTGCAAAGGGAATTTGTAAGACGAGCATATGATAAGTCAAATTAGCGGTAGCCTAGTTGGACAGAAACCGGTCGGGTTAGAGCAGATGTGACCAAAGAAGGGACGCGTTTACAGTACCACTAGCTGTCAGTGTCTCATTGAAATAGTCCATGCAGTACTGTTACACAGACAAGCTTCTCCGTCCGCATTGCTTTGACGAAAAACATTTTCTTTTTACTCGTGGGACGTCTTTTTCCCGGTGAGATAATCCATCCACCATGGAGCTGCTGGAGTGCCCACTCTGTCTCTTCCTAATGTGCGAGCCGGTGACCATGTCGTGCGGCCACACGTTCTGCCGGAGGTGCGTGGGGGGCTACCTCCCGTCCAAATGCCCCTCGTGCAAAGAGAGGTTAAAACAAAGAGAAGTGAAGAACATGAAGAACAACGTCCTGCTCATCAGCGTCATTGAGAAGTGTTGCCCCGACGAGACAAAGACCAAGTGCCATATACAGGAGAAGCTCAAAGCCAACGAGTTCATGGAAGCTTTACGCATCGCGAACGAGGGGCTGCACTTAGGTAAGGGACACATAACATACATAACACCGTTACAGCTGCAGCCACAATACAGACGTCTGTTCGGTGTAGCTTGTATGTAGGCTCAGTGCTAACAGGACCTCAGCAGTTACCTAAGATGACACTTTCAGTGAAGGGGGAATGCAGTTTGGAGTCCCACTTTTACGCACTGCTTGGGCTGGTGCCCAGTGATGGTGACTGGTGGTGCATCCCAATCTGCTCCCCCGTCATAATGTGCGCCAGGAGAGGAAACTTTGTGTCTCAAGCACAGATCCGCATGACATTACTGTATATCCACTGAGGCTATTTATGACCTGAATGTATAACTGGGTCAGTAAACAGTCTCCAGATGCTTCTTCTTCCTCACTTATAGGAAGAGTTTTTCTCTTTGTGCACATTGAACTATTTTGGAACAAATTTAAAGGTCCAGTGTGTTAAATTTAGAGGGATCTATCAGCAGAAACAGAATATAACAGTGTATAATCACCTGAAACTACGAATCGTGTTATCGTTTTCTTAGAATGATCCCTTCATATCTACATCGGGAGCAGGTCCTCTTCACAGAGTACGCCATGTTTCTACAGTAGCCCAGAACGGACAAACCAAACTCTAGAGAGAGCCTCTTTCATTTTCACTGTTACCTCATCAGTTTGATTGCATGGTTTTCTGTTGGAATGAACGAGCGATGAGGAACGACTGCAGCAGGCTGGAAGGGGATCACCTGAAAGTTTACATAGGCTACTGTTGGCTGTATTGTGTGCCATTTTCAGGAAATATCACGGTGTAAAACCTGTGTTTTCTGTTTACAAACAAACTTAGAAAGATAACAACTACTACTCACCTATTGTCAATGACACGTGCCAAATACCTGATTTTGTAGCAAGTTTTCTGTGCAGTTCTGCTGCTGATTCTTTGTTTGCAAATGGAGAGAATGGTTAAGAGGATGTGTCGCAATATTTTCACATGGTTCCTAGAATCACCCTTGCAAACAGCTCCTCTCATCTATCTTATCTGTACAGCTACAGATCCTCTGCACTGCACCCTCTTGCATGCACGATTGACCTTATTTCCTTCATGCAGCAGCAGCGAGGATGTAAGAGGGACAACTTCTGCCCTAGATGAGTTTATTTCATCAGTAGGTGTCCTGGGGATCGTACATGTAGGAGTGTTTGTGCTACAGTGAATCAGCATACTTGTTGAATTACCTACATGTTTGCCATCTCTGCCAGCCCAATTACTGCTTCCCTCGCTCCAGCCCTTTCACTTCTTGTGTAATGATAGCCAGGCAGATATGTTTACATCAGCTTTTCTGTCGTCACTGGAGGTTTGAGGTCGTGCCTTGACTTTTTACTTCATCATTGCATAATGTGGACATAATTAAAGCCTATACACTACACCAGTAAACATGTCTTAACTGGAGCAGCAGCTGTAGGGTAAGAGTGACTCTTAGAATCTTGAATGCACACATGCAGATGTTGGTGTATTAAGTGTATCTAAGTGTTTGGTTAACTTGACACATAAGCGCAGTTAAATATCAACAGAAATGGGAAGTGACTATGCACATACAACATTTTATATGGCAGTATGAGTAAATACAATTCAGTGTTTGTGGAGTTTGAAATTTTCTGTTAACAAATCTAACCTGATCCTTCACCAAAGAAGGAACAAATCTGTTTTGGGTAGTGATACACCAACTGCACCTTTCTATCCTGGTACCTAAACTCATCATTAACCGATATTTTGTACCAATTCTATACATGTTACATGGTTTATGCAAACTGCACCATTACAATCATATAATGGACGTGGCAAAATAACGAACATTTAATACAGATCAGTAATGTCATGCTATGCATTTTTGGATTTCCCTCATGATTCAAAGCAAGCAGAACAAGCTGTTATGTAGGCTGCCCCATGCCTGTCATTATATGTTGGATGTTTGTATGTAGAAAGGTGAGAAAATAGAGTCTAAGCATTAAAGCCACAGCTGTCTTCTTACGCTTTTATTCTTTTTCTTACTCTCTTCTGTTTGTGTCTTTAGTCCCTGATGATCAGAGTTTGAAGGTGTACAGAGCTGAAGCTAACGCCGGCCTGATGCGTTTCTCTGATGCTCTGACAGACCTCGACTACCTCTGCTGCCTTCGTCCTAACTGGACTGAGGTGAGACACAATGACAGTGTCGGACAAACACATTACGTCTCGCTTTCATGGTGTCTTTTTCAACACACACAAATCTGTTGAAGTTATCCATTAACAAATGCCCTGCGCTGTAGTCTCTGCTGACCCTACATGAACTCCATTGCTTGGTTTTGTAACGTGTAATAGCTCACATGTAATCACAAAGAAAAAGGAGCCGACCCGTTTTATTTTATTTTTAGATTTTTATCTTGGCCTGCAAAGCTGACCTCTTTAGAGCTGCTTGTATTGATGTTATGTCATTTACAAAGTTATGCAAACAGTTACTTATATCATGATGTCATTTCTCCAGCAGGTGGCTCACTGTACATGCAGCAATGCCAGCTGTATATAATCCTTTATATTGATTCATTTTTTTTTTCTAGAGATGTGTTATATCACTTACAAAATGTCACATCACCTTTAAGTATTCAAGGATTTAGCTGACTGAGACGTGCTCTAGACATGCATTCACTTACACTGGCAGGCAGTGATGTGCTGACGTCACTCACCTTTCTATTTACGCAGGGCTTCTTTCGCAAAGGGAATGTACTGCTAGAAATGGGTCAGCAGACGGACGCCCTCATCCAGTTCCACCGTTGCCTAAAACTTCAAGCTGACTTTGTCCCTGCAAAGAGCCAGATCAAGAAGGTCTGTAAATCTAACTAGCTGCTCATCAAACAGCCATTTAATGTTACATCACCATGACTTGAATAGGAAGACGTGTCATCTAATTGAAAAAATGGCAAGGGTAGCATTTTCTATAGAATGACACTATTGCATTTGCCATTTTATTTAGTTTTTCTGCAAAAAATTGAGCACAGTGAGACAGACTGAAAAGTAACGTGCTTCTAGTTTAACTAGAGTTATTATAAAGATTTTCCATTTGTTCTTTATTTTGTTTTGCTTAAACAGTATGGGTTTTGGTAGTGTTAATTAAGTTTTGTAGTAATAGTATTGATACTTCATAACTTCTGAAAAAATGTTCAACTTCCACGGTTCACTCAAAGAATATATCTTACATTTTAGAGATTAGTTAACATGCAAAGTGTATCTGATGTTTACATCCACATTTAAAGCGATAGTTTGGGATAGTTTGTTTTTAAGTGGAGCAGTATGAGGTACTTATTACCTTCAACAGATGACAGCCGGCACCAATGTTCCCTCTACGCTGCATGCTTGTGCAACAGCGCACAGCAAATCTATGCAGCGCATAAAATAAAATCCAACCTGAACTGTAAATAAAGTAGACACATAACAATGACAACAAGCGGTAACTACAGATAAAACAATGACTATCACTATCCAGCCAATGATATGATGTGGTTCACACCTATTTACTTACACAGCCAATTAATGTCATTGACAGCGCTTGACGTGTACGTGCCCATACGTGCCGGTGTATGTTCAGACACATGAAAAATTAGGGGGAACATTGGTCGGCACACCCACAGCTTGGAGAAGCAGATAGGAGTTACCACACAGAAGCAAAGCTTTGTACTGCTGTGCAATGTACTGCTGGGGCCGGCAGCAAAAAGTATTTTACACATCTAAAAGAAAGGCTGTTTAAGTGTACACTATATTTAGAAGATTGTACTGTTTTATTTCATCAGGCAGCCCTTTCTGTTGGCAAAATTAAGCTGTTGAATCCATCTACTTTCTCATTAAAGCCACCAGACACCACTGAAAAATCTGTAATTTTACCTCACAGGACACAGGAGTTGCTGGTTTATCGCTGCCTCAATTGGTTAGTTTGTGCTGAGACTGAGACTTTGGTTAGTATGGATTCACCAAAGTCTCATAACAACACAAAATAACTCCTGTGTTCTGCAATTACTATCATTTTTCAATGGAGTTGGGTTGCTTTGGCGAGAGCACAGATAACAGCTTCAGTTCCCCGTTGGAAACATAGACTATATAGCTGTGTCAAGGCAAGATAAACTGGTGAAAATATTCTAAATATAGCATACACTTAAGCTGATATCGATTTTGCTGCTGTCCCAATTCACAGTAGTACATGGCTTTGCTTCTGTAAAGTAACTCCTGTCTGCTTCTCCAAACTGGGGGCATGCCAACTACGATCTACTGTACACTGACTATGGATGAGTGCCTCATACAACCCCGCCTCAGAACACCCAAACTATCCTGTTAACTTCAAATGTTACCTCCAAAGTGCCAGCAAGGGCTTTCTATCACTTTTTTCCATTTGATTTTAGCTTATAGCGCAGGGTGAAAACAAATGCATTTATCTTAATAACTTTACATGACTCATTTGTACCATGACATGGATTCAAATGGTAGATTCTGGAGGCAGAGGGCATGACAGTGCCGGACGAGGCATCCTGCATCTTGCAAGTGGTCTCTGAGTACCTGAAAGGGCCCTGCCCCATTACCAGCCTCAGTGGCTCCCAGGGGCACGCTGAGGGCCTCAGACACCCACGTGGGGATAACGGAGATGGAAAAGGGAGGAGAGACGCACATCAGGTAAGCCGTACTGCATACTGGGTGAGGAGAACGTTAAGAGCTCTTATGTGCACATTAACGCGTGGTTGTGAGAGGTGTTAAAATGCAAATATACTGCAAACCCTAACTGATAAAATGTTATATGTGGGCACCAAGGTCAAGCATGACACGGGTACTACTGAGTGCTGCCTCAGCCTCTGCCAAGCTGTTTCCTTCCTCCCTGCTGCTGAGGAGGATGAGGAGATGATGATGAGGAAGGAAGATGGACACAGCAGAGGTATGCACACATGGCAGTATGCACACTCTATTATAGAGTGACTGCCATCTTCATCTTTGTCTCCATCATGAATCATCTCTGTCGCTACAAACAGCATTACCATAACACCCACCAGATGGTTTGAAATTACATAATAATTGCTAGTTCTTCTTCAGCGGGGCACACTCACCATAAAGCTTGTGTGACTTAAGCTTAAGTGACTATCTTCTCTCTGTCTCTCTGTTTCAGGTGAAAGTGGTCACAGCAGAGAGAAAACGCTGAGTGTTCTCACTGCGTCAGACTTTGAGTGCCCTCTCTGCATTAGGTCGGTGTCCTGGAGTATTCACTCTAATCAATAATGCATTGCTGTCTGTACCTTGTCTGCTGTAGTGTCACATATCAAGTAGGTCCTATTCTCCTCTCTCGCTAGTTAATGATTAGCACCATAGACTGTATACTGTATATAGATGGACGAGGCGTTTCCACTTCCTCCCACTAAACAAAAATGAAGCCAAAATATCCCAGATACGAGAGCCGCTATCTTGAGATTTTGACATAATTTTGAGCCAATGTCTGTGTAGTAATGATCGGGCGGTGGAGCAATGGTAACAAGGTCCCACCCATACATACACCTGAGCCAATCACGAGCTGAGCATGACTGCAGCTTGCTAGCATGAGCCACCTAGTTGCTACATTAGCACCACAGTAGCTGTTTGGTTAGAAAGACACAGCAACTAACCATAATACTGTATCTCTATAACTACATTTATGATCAAAATGACATTTTATTACACAGACTCCTGCTGGTTATGGAAAGTAGAAAAGAAAGTTATATCTCCTCTCGTTAGTATTCCTGAGCCTCTGGCTGGGCGAATAATTCAGAGAGCTGTCAATCATGACGTCTGACCCCTTTTTTATAGCATCACATAACTAATTAAAACCAAACTTATCAGAAACATTAGCACTTGAACATACATTATGGTGAAAAGAACTACCTAAAATGACAAAAAACATCTTTCGGATAAATGTATTTGACATGCACTTTGACTTTTTAGTTTGCCCCATGTCCCACGGGCTAACATGGAGGGGGTGGGATTTATGACCTATGAGCCAGCCACCAGGGGCGTTCAAGATGTTTTGGGTTCACTTTGGGGAGCTGTCATGTTGTCTACCTTTTATATACAGTTTGTGTTTAGCACTCATACAGTATATACGCACAAACATTCACCAGACTTAGCACTACTGTACAAATAGCATGAGCATCCTTCCTCATCTAGGTTGTTTTAACTCATCTTTTTCTCTGTCTGTCTAAAGGTTGTTTTTTGAGCCAGTCACTACTCCCTGTGGTCACACTTTCTGTAAAAACTGCATAGAGAGAAGTCTGGACCACAACCTTCGTTGTCCACTCTGCAAACAGCCACTACAAGAGGTAACTACCTACAGACATCTCTTCACGTATCTATTTTAGACTTAATGTGGGAAAAAGGGTTGCTAGATCCTGTTTATAGCACATGAATGTCTCCACTTTAAAAGCTGCTCAATGCTTTATTATTTTATTGCTTCTGCATTGTAGCAATAATGCCAAATATAGCTCAAGCTACTAGATACTGTATATCAGCAGCTCTGTGACAGTGTGGGGAAAATGATTTGCTACTAATTATACACCTCATCTGCTAACAAATTCACATAAAGGTAGAGGACAAGAGAACTTCCTGGTTCCTCAGTCCTGTGTTTTGCTTGTGATAAATGAGCCCATCTATGATAAATAATACTGTCATAAATAGTGTGCATGTGTATTTATCTACTCGCATACACGGCTGAGACCACATTCACAGAAGATACTAAAATAATAAATCTATATTTTTTATCCACAAGTGCATTGCAGGACTTTGTTGCACCAAATTTTAATGCTTCATTGCAATACAGTGAACTGTTTTACTTTAACATACAGTATACTACAGAATGCATAATAAGTTATAAGCAGAGTTGGGGAATAACAGCATATATGGAACGATGTTACGTAATTAGGAAACAAAAAATGGCAACTGTACTCTGTTAGTTACAGAAAAAAAAAAGATTAATAATACAAGAATGAAAAAATGAATTTGTAGCAGGATTACAACTTGAAAATATTTTAGCAAAAGAAGAAGCTAGAAGATAAACTACTATACATGCGCACATATTAGAACATTTCAAAACACAAGTTTCAAACAAAGCTGACAGGCAGCGCAGCAGCAACACTGTCTATGTGTAGCCACCTCAGGTAGAGGTAGGCGGCGTGACCCACGTTAGTGAACCAAATGCTTTCACTGGGTAAAAATCTTTGGATGCAGTATGACGTTGCCATTATGACTGAATGCTCTCACTTTTCTCTACCCAGTACTTAAAAAACAGGAAGTACAACCCCACAGTTCTGCTCCAGGACATCATGAGCTGCCTCTTTCCCTCACAGTTGGCTGAGAGGAAACAAGTCCATGATGCTGAGATGGCCGAACTGTCCAAGTAGGCACCCACCTCACACAAACTACACTTGTGATTCATTCTAGCAACTCACATCGCGCCTCACTGTTCTCTCCCTGATTCCTTTTTGTCTTTTTCTCCCTGCCTCCATCTTTTTTGTCTTCTTTTCCCCCTCTTCTGTCTCTGCCTTTGTAGTCTAACTAAGAACATCCCTATATTCGTCTGCACGGTGGCCTACCCTGGAGTGCCCTGCCCCCTGCACATTTTCGAGCCTCGATATCGGCTAATGATGCGTCGCTGCATGGAGACTGGCACCAAGAAGTTTGGCATGTGCAGCTATGAGCATGGGAAGGGGTATGCAATTTACTCATCATCATCATCAAAATACAGCCAGCTTTGAAGTGATTTATTTTGACCAGACCAGACTGTCTGGGCATGGAGAGACTGTGTTTGACAATATCGACACAAATAATCTGAATAAAGGCCCAATCAGATTAAAAATGCTTCATGTAAACATGTCAATCGGGAGATTCTGATCCGATACGGCCCAATCTGAAAGAAATGTCATTACGAATGAGAGTGGTGGTTTATGCAGATTGTTGTTCCGATCGGCGTTCATGTACATACCCAGGTTTAGGTTCAGGATTGGATTGGAGAAATTTGGTGCATGTAAACATGGCTATTTACAGAACTGTGAAGCCCATAGCAGGCTAGGCATAGCCTGATGGGATTATCAGCAATTCTCGCACAAGCAGCCAGTACAATGGGCAAAGTTTAAATCAGTCATAAGTGACCCTGAGTGGGAGAGAAATAGCAGCATGGTCACCAATCTGGTGTTAGATCTGCTGGGCATTTTCATCCTCCTCCACCACATATTTATTTCTAGTTCCACTGTACATACTGTATGTTATGCTATTGCATTTACCACCATGATTACTAATAAATATCAAATTATCTAAACCAACATTGAAATATGCAAATATGTGTGCAAAATAAATATGCAAAATGTTGTATTACAGCATTTTGCTTCTGCAGCTCATTATATTGGTTATGCAAATGTATTAACATTTTGTCAAAGTCGCCTCATTTACAACATTGCAGTGGACCCCCCCTTAAAAATATTAAATTGAAACTTATGAGAGGACTATACACGATAACAAAAATGGAAAACAAATACTTCTTAAAGAGCATGTCTGTGATCAAGGATTGCCTCCACACGGCTCTCAACATGGCGACGGCTGAGTTGGTGACTAGCAGCTACAACAGTATTTGTTGGAGGTGGGGCGCTGTTCATTCCTATGAAAGCTGCTCAATGGCGCATGAAGTCAACCCAGATCTTCTGGGTCTTCCAGGTCTTACTGGGCTCTACTGCGCATGTCCAATATAGCGTTCGCTCAGTCACGATTCAATCACAAGGTTTCAACATCATGGCTTGTACTGTCCTCATGGTCTGGGTCTCCATAGACATAAACAGAGGAAAAAAAATAACTCTGGATTTAGCTATTAGCGCATTTTACAACTTTTACCTTATGACTGACACAAAAGTTGCAGTACCACTGCTGGCCACTATGACCATGATGGGATCAACGACCGCTGCTCTTCCTGGGGACTTGGTGCCAACAGCATAAATAGTGCAAACAACAGCAACGGTGCTGACAGAGGTCACAGTGTTAATCAAGGTGAACCGGAGGGTGGGCATCGCACTGTGGTGACGCCGGCTGGGTTCTGGATAGTGTTACCAGGAACCACCATATGAGCACAGTGCAGAGCGGTGGGGATTAGCTAGCTAGTGGGACACAATAAGAGAGACTGCACTAAAAGCAGTCTCCATCGGTCCGGCTATGTAAATAAAGCATGGAGAAACTCAGATTTACAACACACACCTTCTACAGAGAGTGAATGACTTAATTCTCTTCTCCATTCATGTCTTTGCTGCCATGTTGAAAGCCATTCAGAGTCAATCGACATTTTTCAAAGTCTGTGAAAGGAAAGTAGTAACCCTGCTTAGCTCTGTATGTTCTCTGTGCTTTTAAACTGTGTTTAAAATGTATGATCTAATTAGATTCAAAATGTATGTTATTGTATTCTTTCATACTATATATGAAGAAATAAGTAAAAGGTGTGTGCATTTAAGACTTTCATGGTTTTGCTTTGTGCCGCAGGTTTGCAGACTACGGCTGCATGTTGGAGATCATCAGTCTGGAGCTGCTCCCTGACGGACGGTCCTTTGTGGACGCAGTGGGTGTAAGCAGGTTCAAGGTGCTGAAGAGAGGCCAGCGAGATGGCTACCACACAGCTGACATAGAGTACCTGGAGGACCTCAAGGTCAGGGTCGCAGAGATCACCAGCTACAGCAACACTTACATCTCCGACCTCCTCTCTTGACTTTTTTCTCATCTGTGTGTCCTCTCTCTTCCAGGTTGATGGGAGTGAGCTGGAACATTTGGAGCATCTCCATGACAGTGTGTACCAGCAGGCTCAGGATTGGTACCAGCGCCTTGGCAGCCGCATTCGCGAGCAGATCGACAGACAGTACGGCAACATGCCAGATAAGGAGGAAAACGTTCAGGTTGGGGCTTAGCACAAGTACCTTACCGTAGCTTTAACTCTCTGCACTGCTCTCATACGCCGGTTGCACATGCTAATACTGTCTCGACTGCATAGTTTCAGTTGAATGAATGGAAAACATTGGCTAGTTGGAAGAGACAATGTAGAAATCCATATTTCAGTATGCAGGAAGAGATGTTGAAAACTTGTCCTTCAGGTCAGTCTTCATTTACATGAATAAAATAATAACTTGATGAGCCCCAGTTGGCCTCACTTGAATATACAGGTTTAGTACAACACAAATCTGATCAGACAAGCTCCTAGGACCACACATATACTTACAGACAGATGTACCAAAAATTATAAGTAACATTACATTTGCTGAGCTTCATACAATATCACATAGAATCATGTATAATCACGACACCAGGGAGTAAGCAACACAATGTGGTTATTGTAACCCTTAGTCCAGACTATTTTTCAATGGGAGTCTGGAACATCTTTAATGTTTCCATCACATCTTAGAGCTGTTTTTAGCCAGGGTGATGTGAAAATTAGGTGAGGGAATGCAGGAAATCTGCATTCTATTTGACAAATACACGCCAGGTCTGGTGCAAATTATCCACATTGCCGTGTTCCATTTTCGTCAATGAGGTCCAATGAGTTTCCTCCTGATAGTGCCACGTCCACTCCACACAACAAATACCTATCCAGACGCTGAGGGGCTAACTCCACAATACATTAACTAGTCGGACCCCAAATGTGATGATAATGCTAGCTGTTGTGGCTAGCCCAATTCTGTGACCAACATACGTTAGCAAGTGTATATCAGCTACATTACCATCTTCATTGTATCCCAGCTGCTGGGCGATCTCAAGCAATATATTGTCCTTTATTTGGAGGTTGAGGTCGTAGTGTTTGTCGTACATTATTGGGTGTTGAAAAGGGGACAGTCCATTGTTATTCTGAAACTCCAATAGTCTGAAATGGACGGGAAAAAGCCAATTTGTCCTACAGTCTGCTACCCAGAAAGGAAACACGCATTGTTCCACGCTCCCAAAAAAACACACTCTTTATGCGACAAACAGAAGCACATGGGTAATAATTATGCAGAATGATGATCAGTTGGGGTAAAGGATTTCAATGTCCAAACATACATCTCAGTCAGTGGAAATCCACTGAAATTGAGGTCAGTTTGAATACTTTTTCTCCACACAAATGTTCCACAGGGGTTAACAAGCACACAAAATCAGTTTCTATGAAAATTTGTGCTTGGTGTGAAACAGCTTTACCTCCGGACACCCAGAGTCTCCTCACATGAAGCAAGCCAAGTGTGAAGGACTACGAGCCCTCTCAAAATACCAAACCATGAGGATGCGAAAACCATACATTTCTTCATATCTAATAGATTTTCTACCACAGTTAGGAAGTAGTAATGTCAAGTGCTTAGTACTAAAAAGGATAATGGCTGGTGAGGTACTTTATACATGTTTCTATTCCTTTGATACTCTAGGCTTTGTCCAACGGTCCCGCCTGGTGCTGGTGGCTGCTGTCTGTCCTCCAGCTGGACCCTGCCTATCAAACCACTGTCCTGTCCCTGACCTCGCTCAAAGACCGCTTGGGACATCTCCGCCTCGTCCTGGAGTACTTCTCTCAAAGCTAGGCCCCACAGCCCCTTGGTATCGTGAACACAACTAGCTGAGAGTCAATGGAAACAATGAATGCGTCCACACCACAGAGTTTGGGGTTGGGTCTGCTACTCTGAATGTTAAAGTCACAGCTCAAGGCCAAATCATCAGGTCAAATAACAGAGAGAAAGTGAAAATACAGGGCAGATGTACAGAGTTGGATTTTTTGTTGTTTGAGTTTGCATAGGTTATCTTTCTTACACTGTTTTCTTCCCCAGGAATTCAAGGGTTCACAGTAGTTTCTGAATACACGTTGTACTTGCTGCAACAATAAGAACTACAGGGTTGACCAAAGATACTTCTTATTTAGGTCCATCAAAAGTGGTAAATTATTTGTTGAGCAACTTACTCAATTCAAATATTAGACACTAGGTGTCACTGTTTTTTTCCAATTACAATAAACATAAGAACATGCAGCATCAGCCAAGCTAGTGGCTACTTATGTGTTGCCGATTCAAAATCAGATTCTTTGCATTAACACAGCTTAGTTTTTAGTGGGGATAAACATTAATAGCACACACAATTTGTAGAGACTTTTTCAGGACTATGCACATCAGAGGATTGGAGTTATTTGAATATTGCTTACATTTTTATCTTTTATCATCTATTGGCCTTGGCAGCCAGTGACTATGGCTCATTTTATACAATTGAATAATCTTAAGAGATCCCTATTTAGTATTAAATATTGCAATAATAATTTATAGTTTCACACGGAATGGCAGCATGTCCTTTTTTAATGAATGAAAGCTGTGGCTGCTGGATGCTGTTTGTCATCATCTGGTGGGAAAAGACTTCTGTGAAATTGAGACAATGAGGAGACAGGGGCGTACTCGCTTTGTTTTACAGTGTGAAGATATGTGATTATTTATGGTGATGGATGCTGCACTGTGTATATGTGTGTCAGCTGTAAATAAGGAATAATTTTTCTCGGTAGCCATTTTCGTTAACTGATTATTATGTTTTAAATTTCATACAGCGTCGTGGTGTCAGCAGTGATGACAACTGCTGTACTTGAGGTGCAGTGGTTATAAATGAAGCATCAGACAATGTGTGTAACATCCCTTGATGGTAATTTCGATAGGGTTTGACTAGGGCTAAGTCCCCCCTGTGGTGCCTCTGTGTAGGCCACGTCACCCGCGTCCGGTCCCTGCTGCATCTTCTGGTCTGTCTGGCCCCTTTACCACCAGTCATGGTGCCTTCGAGTGCCTGGGCCAACTCACCAGGAGACCTGCAAGTCTTACAGTTTCTCCACCATGTATATGATGGACTGTGTTTTGCTTTTTTGCCATTGATTTTTATTGATATAGTGCTACATTCCATGGAATGTTGAAGCTGCCATGTTATAGTTAATTAACTAACAAATACAGGCTTATCTGGTGAAGCATAAGAGCTTTTTTTTTACTTTACTGAATGTGCCATAGATATTTCTACGCTGTGTTTTAAAGGAATAGTTAGTGAGATAGTCACTGTGTTTGTTTGTCTACATCATGGACTGAAGTTAGTCTTCATGCCTTTCGTATGGTGGACACTGACCTACTATCTTTTCATGGCCAACATATCACTTTAAAACAGTCAGAATTAGTCCAGCAAACACACTCATAGATGAAGTTTGTGTGATACAGAACAGCAGCCCTGCTAGTGTGATATTGTAGATATAGCTTAGAATAAAATGGGGAATTTGAGACTTGATACGCACAAAAACGTCGCACTAAAGGGGAAATGAATGGATAGACCGGTGGATACTGGGGCCGCATTGGTTACCTTATAAACAGGCTAACCACTGAACTCTGACCTGGGAAAGAAAAACACTTTTCTGCCATCTTTTAAGATGAGCAACCTCAGTTAATATGCTGATGTTTCTGAAGCCATCCAGGATTGAAAATGGAGACTTTAAAGGAGCAGTATGTAGGATTTAGTGGCATGTTGTTGCGAGTTTGCAGATTGCAACCAACTGAATATCCCTCCACTCAGCCCTCCTCTCTAAGCACGCCAGAGAATTGTACTACACTGAACAAATATATAAAAGCAACACTTTTGTTTTTTTTTCTTATGTGCTGAAGTCAGACATCTAAGAATTTTAATGGTGTGGCATATCGAGGTGCTGATTAGACAGCATGATTATTGCCCAGGTGTGCCTTAGACTGGTCACAATAAAAGCCCACTCTAAAATCCAGAGCATCCCAATCATGCTCAATGGGTGACATGTCTGGTGTGTACGCAGGCCATGCAAGAACTGGGGGCCGTGCATTATCACGCTGCAACATGAGGTGATGGTGGTGGATGAACGGTACAACAATGGGCCTCAGGATCTTGTCATGGTATCTCTGTGCTTTCAAAATGCCATCAATAAAATGCACCTGTGTTGGTTGTCCGTAACATGCGCCTGCTCATACATAACCCCATAGCCACCATTGGCCACTCGACTCACAGTGCTGACATCAGCAAACCGCCCATCCACATGACGCCATACACATTGTCTGCCATCTGCCCTGTACAGTGAAAACCAAGATTCATCCATGCCCACCCAAACTGGTTATGACGACAAACTGCAGTCAAATCAAGACCCCAATGAAGACGACGAGAATGCAGCCGAGCTTCCCCTGAGAAGGTTTCTTTTCTGTCTGTCCAGAAAATCTTTGGTTATGCAAACCAATTGTTGCATCTGCTGTCTGGATGGCTGGTCTCAGATGATCTTGAAGGTGAAGATGCTGAATGTGGAGGTCCTGGGCTGGTGTGGTTACACGTGGTCTGCGGTTGTGAGGCCGGTTGGATGTACTGCCATATTCTCAGTAACGCCTTTGGAGACGGCTGATGGTAGAGATATGAAGATTCAGTTCACAGGCAACAGCTCTGGTGGACATTCCTGCAGTCAGCATGCCAATTGCAAGCTCCCTCAAAACTAGCGACATTTTTGGCATTGTGCTGTGTGATAAAACTGCACATTTCAGAGTGGACTGTTATTGTGACCAGTCTCAGGCACACCTGTGCAATAATCATGCTGTCTTATGGCTTGATATGCCACACCTGTGAGCTGGATGGATTTTTTGGGGAGAACTGCCCACTAACACAGATTTAGACAAATTTGTGAACAATATTTGAGAGAAATAGGCCTTTTGTGTACATAAAAAAGTCTTTGACTTCAGCGCATAAAAAATGGGAGCAAAAACAAAAGTGTTGCATTTATATTTTTGTTCAGTATATGAAGCAGGATTTGGGGTTAGCAAGGTAACTTCAGGGTTAACACTGGGTTTTCAGTCCAACGACTGGTGGTTCACTTCTTACTAGGGTAGATCGCCATGGCAACTTATACTGAACACCTAATCTAGTCTAGTTATGTTCCAAATGAGAGATCATTTCATATAAAAGCACCGCCTACTGACCAATCAGAGCTTGGTATGCAGGTCATAAAATAATATTACACAAATATAAAGAAATCATAATACAGGCTAAAAACAACACATTTTAAACTGCCATTTGCAGGAAGACCAGCTGGCAAAAAAACTGTGAATATGTAAATGAAAAGGTTTATAATCTAGAGCATGATGCTGCTAACACGCCCCTTTATGTGAACATGCTCATAGTCATTTTGAGAAACCCTGGGTTGACTTAGAGAGCTGATAACCACCGCTGCAGGACTGCTTAGCATGATCTCGTTTCTTAGGGTTAGTTAAGCTAGATAGCAAAAAGACAACCTGGGTATGTTGACCTCACTTCATAGTACAGGCCTCAGGCTCTAGATCCAGTATTTGGTTTGTCTGGTCAGGGCAACTGTAGCAATACGGTTGAGCAATACAGTGGACTCCCTGTGTAGATATGAAGGGCTCTCTGTAAGCTAACGAAAACACAATTCTTAGTTTCAGGTGATTATACTCTAATGATCATTTTGAATATTGTATTCTATTTCTGCTAACAGAGCTCCTGAAATCCTACACACTGGTCCTTTAATATGCCAGTTGTCAACATGTCTCCAAAGCTAGTATTGTTGCTTTCACTGATGTATGACGAAGGTCAGTTTCTTGCTGCTACCAGACATGATTAAAGCTCACACGCAAATAAAAAGGGATTGAGATTCTTATAGAATTAATCTGAACGAACATCCTCACGAGCCGCCATGGCAAACGCATGTCCACGAGTCCACCGTCACTGAAGTGAATCTACTTTCCTGTTTGCCATCTTATCAGAGAAGAAAATATTTCTGCACAGTGCAATCATTTTGTGTGTTATGTTTTCTGATGCTCAGCTGCAGTTTTTTTCAGTTCAGTTGTTTAGTTGTTCTCTCTTTATCAAATCATGCATATGTGTGTGTCTCTTCTAATACTTAAAGTTGTCGCCTTTCGTTGAATACAATGGCGATGTCTATCGATCACAGCAATATTTGGTTTACTCTGTTTAAAACAGAACTTAATCTCTGCACTAGTGTGTGATTTTACGTCATGATAAAATGCTAAATACATTTGAAAAATAAATGACTGTACCCCACATATTTTTGATCCAACTATTGGCTAATTTAATGTTTAATTTTCCATATCATCTTTTAATGGGTTCAACTAATGTACTGCAGCACAGTCATGACTTTTCATCACACTTAGACTGCAGCTCTCACCCCTTGTCACCCAGGCAGATGTCCATTAGCCATAGTTGCAGTATAACTGAGCTATCAGAAAATGTCCTCCAACGCAGTTAATGCAATTTGCACCAAATCCACATTTGTCTCAGCACAGAACATGGAGCATAATAAGTGACCCGTTCTTGGCAGCGTTTCCCCTGTGAGAACGAGTCTAACACTTGTGTGCTTGGGGAAAGGCTGTGAAAAGCACCATGGTGGCGTGTTCTTGGTATGTGCTGCAGCTCGCAGCAGAGTGTTGGCTGATGGTCTGATGGTCAGTAGTCTCTGGGCAGTATGAACAAGAGACACACATTGTTAGTTTCTACACTCAATACGCTGACATTTAGCAACAAGTATATTAAAACCCACTGAAACTAAAGCAATCTCTGTTGGATTCATCTGTATTCAGTCCTCCACCTCTAAGCCAAGAGCGGTAAATTATCTTGATCTTATTATTGTTTATTCGCTTGCCCCCTGGATGACTTTTTAAATGTTATTATAAATAAAGCTTTTCAAAGCAAATTCTGCATTATCTTCATTTAATGTGCCTCTTTAGTATATAGAGTGATTTGAATATCATGCGACCAATTTTTTTTCGGTTATTAAGATGGCATTACAAGCCAAATGGAAGTGGTAGGATCTATTGCAATTCACAGCATGGCAGAAATTGGCGGCGGGGGGTGGGGGGTGGAAGTGAAACATGCCTCACATGCTGACAGAAGACACACATGCTGACAGAAGACACTTTGGCATTGAAACGGTTATAATTACTGAGAGAACTGTGAAGTGCTACAGCTGCACCAGAGTGAAAGAAGCCGTGGGTTAACTCTGGTAGAAATGAATTAAAATTAAAATAGATTGATAGAATGGGTTTTCCCACTGAATGTCCAACTGGATGCTCATATGTAATACTGACTGTACTGTAGAAAAGTTAGGTATATTTATGGCTGTCAAAGTTAACGTGATAATGGGTTAAAGCAAATTTGCACTAATTTCTTTAACGCGTTCAACGAATTTGCAATTCTAAGGTTGGAGCGGGTTCAGTTCTAAAACTAGGGCGAGGATACTGGCATCATGTGAAGCTATTAAACCGAGCTGGCACCAAACATGTCATACTAGCTTATCACGAAGGAGGTCAGATCATGCTCCAAACTTATGCAAAATTCTGGGGAGGAAAAACTGGCATGGCCATTTTCAAAGGGATCCCTTGACCTCTGACCTCAAGATATAAATGAAAATTCTAATATAAACAGAGGGAGCACTGTGTATTATTAGATAATAACAGATGTTGACAAAATGCATAATTTGCAGTTGAAAAAAAGGTTATAAATTGTTATATATTTAATCTGAATATGATCATATCATGACTTTAATATCGTGATAATATCGTATCATGGGGCCTCTGGTGATTCCCACCCCTAGTTAAGATGAAGACGTTGAAGATGTCATTTGCCAAAGGGGTCCCTTGACCTCTGACCTCAAGATATGGGTACCCACGAGTCTCCCCTTTACAGACATGCCCACTTTATGATAATTACATGCAGTTTGGGGCAAGTCATAGTCAAGTCAACACACTGACAGCTGTTGTTGCCTGTTGGGCTGCAGTTTGCAATGTTTTGATTTGTGAGAGTTTCTGGAGAATATTTGTCAGTGTTTTGTGTTGTTAATTGATTTCCAGTAATAAATATATAAATACATTTGCACAAAGCAGCACATTTGCCCACTCCCCTGTTGATAAGAGTTTTCTCCCTTTAAGGTACATTTTGAACAGACAAAAAAATATGTGATTAATTGATTGACAGCCTGAATATTTTTGAATCATGATGTTTATGTTCCATCATGGGCCACATAAATGAAATATTCTCTCTCTGATGTATAGTAGCAGTTAGTATGATTTTATCCAATCCAGACCACTGTGTAATGTGAGAGGAAGCTGCTGCAAAGAGTCATCACTCGCTACAACACTATCAAAACATGTGAACAAATCTTTCCATACAGGAAAACAACACAATGCAGTAAACAAACCTTCCACCAGGGGACAGTCTGTAGCTGTGGAAGGACAGCACAGGGTTGCACAGATGGAATCATATTTTATATACACAAGGAGAAATCTCATGAGTATGGCTTTTTACATTTCATAAAGGCCCAAAATTATCATGTTAGTGTCACAAAAAAGGGGCAAAAGTGAGATTTTTGGCTGGCAGGGAGAGCCAATCATATGAAACAAGCTGGAAGGAAGTAGTTATTCCCATGAAAAGAACAGAAATTAGTGAAAGTAAAAGATGAATGTGCAAGTGTAGGTGTGTGTGCCACGAACTGCACTCCTCTAAAGGATGAAAAGAAAAAAAAAAAAAATCGGCATAGCAGAAGTGAGGCACGTTTCCTGCCAGCGTCCTCTGCATAGGAAGCAGGCAGATGAAAAGAGGTTTCAGTGGCTTCAGCAGGGTTCTGTAATGCAGCTCAGCGTCTACATCAAAGCCCATTACATTTGAAGAATGCCACAGCTTTTCTGTACTAAATTGATCCATCGGCTTGCGCTGACTCCCCACGTGTGTATGACTGAGTAAGGATGACAGGCGTTTTGTAGGAGTTATCGCAAAGGGGGAACCGGCTGTGGCTGTGTGTGTTTGGATGTGCGCGCGTTCTTGTATTTCTGCTGTTAAGAGGACCAAATTCCCTCACAGGGATTGAGACATGAAGAAAACCAGCTACAGACGGGATATACTGGCTACAGCGAGAATTTAGGATTAAAGTTGGGATTTATGTTAGGTGAGGGTCAAGGTGAGACGTGCAACAGAGAGAATTAAGACAATGGTTTCAGTCCTGAGAAGCACATTAATTAAGGCTGCCAAAGTTACCGCGATCACAATACAAATTTGTTTTATCACCACTAATTTCTTCAATCATGTTTCTTTAACAATTTTTCAGAGGTTGCAGCGGGCTCTGTTTCAAAGCTACAGTGTAGATACTGGCATCATATGACACTAGAAAACCAAAGGAATCCATTTGTGTCATACTAGCTTGTCGCAGGTTAAATAAAACACCAGAACTGAGCCAAATTTTGTTTAGGAAAACCTGGCATGGCCTTTATCAAAGGGGTCCCTTGACCTCTGACCTCAACATATATGAATGAAAATGGGTTCTGTGGGTACCCACGAGTCTCTGCTTTACAGACTTTACAGACTTTATGATAATCACATGCAATTTGGGGCAAGTCATAGTCAAGTCAGCGCAGCTTTTGCTGCCTGTTGGGCTGCAGTTTGCCATGTTATGATTTGAGCATATTTTTTATGCTAAATGCAGGGTTTCTGGACAATATTTGTCATTTTTTGTGTTGTTTATTGATTTAAAAAAAATAAATATATGCGTACATTTACATAAAGCAAGTATATTTGTCCACATTTTGAACAGAAAATGTGCAATTAATCACGATTAACTATTTTAATCAATTGACAGACCTAATAATACAAAATGAGCATGTGTGAATCTTTAATAACGTTCCCTCATAATTATGGAACAATTCGCCGGGGGCCCCACTAAAATAGACTAGTCTGTGCAGTATAGGCTACAGTAGAACAGAGAGAGTCATGGAGAGCATCATCAGAGGATGTTGTTGTCATAGGAACAAAGCTCAGCCTGTCAAGAGCAGGATTTATCAATTAGGAAATTAAGAAACTTTGTCTTTGAAGTGAAAAGCGTTTTGTTTACCTTAGCCAGCCTGACAGACAACACGCAGGGAGCTAATTCCTGCAGGAATAAGAGTGGTGAAATTGAAGTCAAGGAGGAGATAGTGGAAGTGCTCTAGTTGCCAAATCTGTGTGTGAGTGTGTGTGTGTTTTCTGCAGTGCTCAGTGCCCCTCTTCTTTGGAGGATTGGAGGTTTTTCATGGTGTGTGTGTGTGTGTGTGTGTGTGTGTGTGTGTGTGTGTGTGTGTGTGTGTGTGTGTGTGTGTGTGTGTGTGTGTGTGTGTGTTAGGTCTGAGGCTGATAAACCTTGCTTGTTTCTGTCTTTGTATAATCCCCTTGAGTGTCAACACGATGATAAACCCATGAGTATGCTCTTGTGTGACAGTGCCTCTGAGAGCCAAGGTAAACATGTTGGCCACCTGCCTCCCTTAGCACCAAGGGAGGCATCATAAGTACTCTGATATAAAGAAACACTGTCACCCCCCCTCAAAAATAAAAGCCCAGGAAGGAGCATTGTGTCACAGGATTAGCCAACAAAAGTCTTTCCTCTCCTCTTCTGAAAGCTCTTTGCTTTCCTTCCAAAATACGACACTTGATGATTCAAGCCTTAAACTTATGATGTGTGAGGCAAACAAAAAGACTTTGACCTTCCACGTTGCATGACTGACTGTTCAATACCTCAAAAAAGATGGATGAGATCTCTTTGCCTCACTACAAAGAAGGCAACACTGGCACAGATTGAGTGGGTTAGTGGGAGAAAAAAAACACCTTTTATATTCTGGTGATTTCTTGTAAAAACAAAAAAAACCAAATGAAGCCGACAGGAATAGCCTGCTGGGAGATGAAGGACAGGAGAAACAGGAAGCAGGGGGGCGCTGCGGGAGACAAGATGTCACGCAACTTGCTCACTGATTCGTAGTTACCACCTGTGGAGACACACACCTGGCTGTGTGGATGCTTTCCTATGGTCTTCACAGTTGTGTAAAGTGGACTGTGTGCATGGTGTGTTGTGTACATTTATACATCTGAAGGACGGAGAGAGAAGAATGTAATAATGAGAGGTCATTCCCAGAGTTTTAAAAAGCTATTTATACTGTATATCCCGATTCTCCACCTGGATATTATATTGTGCAAACTATACATGTTTAACAGTGTGTTTTCATGTGTGTCCGAGGCCAGCTGTATGCTTCAAGCTAAATTACCTGAACCTAAAGTTTCTAAAGATAACAAATTTTTCAGGCTGAATTTGAGGGAAATGTCTACGTAAGTCGGACTTGTTTCTGGTGAGGGTTGCACTTTGCCACCAGTCCTGTTCATGATATTCATAGACAGGATATCAAAGCATAGTGGGGGGAGGAGGGCTTTGTACATTGGTGTGCTGAAGAGCTGATCGCTGCTTTTTGCAGATGATGTGGACCTGTTGGCATCATCAGTCTGCGACCTCAAGTACTCACTGGATCGGTTCGAGTGTGAAGCAGCTGGGATGAGGATCAGCACCTCTAAATCAGAGGCCATGGTTCTCAGCAGGAAACCGATGGATAGCCTCTGGGGAGGGAATGAGTATTTATCCCAAGTGAAGGAGTTCAAGACATCTAAAATGTTTCCACTTGATGGCATGGCGTAACTATAAAAACATGGGTTTGA
Source organism: Pterois miles (assembly GCA_947000775.1). Taxonomy (NCBI): domain Eukaryota; kingdom Metazoa; phylum Chordata; class Actinopteri; order Perciformes; family Scorpaenidae; genus Pterois; species Pterois miles. Next base: position 6,001,312 of record CAMQGK010000308.1, on the reverse strand, counting down.
ATATTTCATAAATTGTAAACCTAATTTTCAATGACGAGTTGGAATAAGCTGATACAGAATATGATCAATATGAATATGAATATGGTCAGATGATTAGATTAGTTTTCCAACACTGAAGCCAGAGAATTATCATCCAACTTTACTGTTCACCTCAGCGAACTAGAGTTTTAGCACCTTTCAGCTGATTGTTTTGGCTCACGTCATTTGCAGTGTTGCTGTTTTGGTTTAGTGTCACCGAATGAACACTGACATAGGGATGTCACGATACCAGAAATTTAGTAGTCAATACCAAAACCAGTGAAATTCCACGATTCTCGATACCAATTCGATACCACGGTAAAAAAAACAAAAGTCAAAGTAAAAACATCTCCTTCAAACAACTGACTTAATTCAATTTTCTTGCAAAAATGTACATTTTACAAGATTACATTTGAACACATCATGATTAGGTCAGAATTTACCTTCGCCCAATACTTACTTACTACTAATACTTTACTGAATGTATCATAATGCAAATCAATGGCACCTGGCATAAATATTAGCGGTTAGGTCCATGCAGGACTGTGCTGCTTACCTAACAGCTAATGTTGACTACCTCTCTTCCTGCTAATTTCAGCACAGATTTGTTGTTTGCAATGTAGCATTATCATGGAAAAAAATAGGATGGGTCCCCTGGACACGTTGATAGTGAGTTTACTGTGTCCCATACACATTATCTATCATCCCCGGGCCAACGGGATGCTGTTAGTCTTGGCCATGATGGTACCTGCAGTACTGTAGAAAAACGAGTTAGTCACATTTTCAGAATTTGGTATTGACTTGATACCAAAGTATTGGTTCTCGTGACATTCCTACATCGACCCCGTTTTTTAACATAGCAAGCAACTGTTGTTAATGTCAAACCTCTAACCTACTGTATGCTACCTGCCCAGCACCAATAAACAGCAGACAGGCAGTTAGCGACTAGCTTATTGTAGCAGCAGCTTATAAGAGTCAGATAGTTCCCTGATCTGATGGAGATCAAAACAGAAGAGGAGAGGTGATATTGGACTTAATTGTCAGGTGGCCAGGAACACGAGTCCAAAAGGATGCTAATGTTGCTATTGTGTCTCCTGGCTGTTTGCTAACATGTTAGCAATATCAGCTTACAAGATGCTTTGCTGCCCTCAAGTGGTCATAAATAAAATAAAGAGTACTGCTTCAAGGGAAATACTGTATGTCAAGGGGTTAAGTTAAATCAACAGACTACAAGTCACATTAAGTATCTTTACATTTACAAAAGCTTTTAACTCCTGTGGTGTGCGACAGTCAGAACAAGTCAGGTCAGGCTTTCAAAATTCAGCATATTGTAGAGAAGGCAAAAGATATTTTTGCCTAAATAAAAGGATGACAGGAAGCCGGGAGACACAGCAGAGCTAACTTTTGAAAAATGACCATCTGAATAATGAAAAACAGTGTGAAAGATCATATCTACAAGTTCCAAGACACTGGTGGAGAGGATAAAGGTTGAGATAAAGATGATGAAAGAAGGAAACAAGTAGTTGAAGAAAAGTGTGAGGATGCAGAAGGTGTGGAGAGAAAGCATTCGGGGGGGAAACTAGATAAGAGGACAGAGTGATTCAGAGGCCGGCTCAGGCGGACAAATATGCACATTTCAGTAAATACAGTGATATCAGTCCAGTCTATTTCATCTCATCATCTACTGGTCATAATTTCCCCAGCAGCAAGTCATCACAGTGTTCTCACAGGACAGTGTGCATCGCCTCGGGTGAGTCTGGGATTGAAGCTTGTTGCAAAGTAAAGGTGTGTTTGAAGATAAGGAGACGAAAAAAGAGAAAAAAAGACACGGCAGAAACAAAAGCTGTGTGGATAAGGGGGTGTATAGAGGACATGTCCCCCCCACATTTTACAGTCCGAAATTTAACATTTGATATATTCTCTATGTACGGTACATAGCCTATGAAGAAAAAAAAGCAAATAAAAAAACGGAAATAGTGCACGCACTAGGACCACAAGGAAACAGGGGTTGCTCCAGCTCACAGTCCTCTTCCAACTCCCCCTTCCGTCTCCTCTCATACTGTCATTCAAACCAACTCAAACAGCCAGCAGCTCAGCAGAAACGTTACGTTAACAATGTCCAAACCCCCCTTCAAACTACAGAAAACGGAGGATATGAGGCTTTTTTTTTTTTTTTTTCCCAAAACACAATGAGATTGAGGTCTTCAGGCACAGACTAAGAAAACCTGCTGAGTTCGGCGATGTTGTGTATAACATCAATGTACTCTAATTACTATTTTTTAAATCTTTTTTGAGTGGCATCTTTCCAATGAGATCTCTGGGGATATTGTGTCCCTTCCAGACGCTTGTTAATTATGTAAGGATGTTTTTTTTTTAGGTTTTATAAAACTAATAAATCCAACAATTAAAGTCTGAATTGATAATTGATATTAGTATTGCTTTGAGGTATAAGGCAGATATCAGGGCATTAGTGCAAATTTGAACTAAATACAAGCAACAGGTGTACATACTGTACATTACACCATATTTAGAGTGGTTTTATTCTGCACTTTTTCTTCTATAGGGTGAGTTGATATAGTGATCATTTTCATCACGTTTTGCTGTATAAAATATTTGTTCGAACCATCATCATTAAAATTATTGAAAAAAAACATGGTTGTGTTTTGTTCTACCCCAAACCTTTGAAAGCAAAATCCTGCCCTTATGTGGATGAGATCATATTTACTGTTCAGCCTTTTAGTCTTATCGTTACTATAAGTGTCTTAATGTAACTGGTATAAAGCAAGAACACAGACCTATATACTGTATATATACAGCTGCAGGGAGCTGTGAAAAGTCATGTGATGTGGATGAAAGAAAGAAAATAAGTGTTTTTTTTTCCCCTGAAACATTAAATATATATCAGTACTTTGACTAACTGCTTTGATTTGAAGCAGCTCAGCATCACTGCGCACAGGGACTTTCTCGGATTTGATGTCTGGTTGTCATGGAGGCAAAGCGGTTGGCCTTGGTTACCGTTATATTGATAATCTGCTCACTGGGCATTTCTTAATTAGATCACTGTTGGACGCAGAGACACCCTGTGTACTCAGGGACAATATTTCAAGGTGTGTGCACTAAAATATATTAACGCCTGCCTCTGCCTCTGCCGATATCCAGCCATCAGTGTGTGTACATGATGTGAGTGTGTATAGTGTGTATTCAGCCTATATCCTCCCCGAGGCTGCTTCACAAACACTTGACATCAGCATCTATAGAAACTAACAGTGCTCCCGTTTCTTAAATAGTCACTTAGCGCTTGCAATGAGTCTCATTTATCAGTTTTTGTTTAGACTGCTGAAAACGCTCCAATGTGAAGCCAAAGCGCTAAATTCGCTAAATTCATGAGTTTATGTAAAGATTTTAAGACTCAAGAGTCGACATGAAGAAAAAACAAAATGTGGTCATCGTTGATGGATGAGACACAATCCGCCCTGATGCTGAGTGACAGTGGCCTGGATCACCATGACACACAGTCGTATCCATCTCAGTTTGAGCTCTCAGAAACACAGCAGGCACAAAGTTAGAGGGCTGGATATACTTCATCAGATCTACACAGTGCGCTCAGCGTTAATATCCATTAGAGGAAGTTTATCTTTTAGTTTTATATATACAGTACGTATATACAGTATACATGCAATTGCATAATTGTCCACTGATTAATCGCAAATTAATCACACATTTTTATCTTTTCAAAATTTACTTTAAAAGGAGATGTGAAGTATTTATCAACATGGAAATGAACAAATATGCTGCTTTATGCAAATGTATGTATGCATTTAATATTGGAAATTAATTATCAATACAAAACAATGAAAAATATTGTCCAGAAATTCCAATAGGTACTACATTTAGCATAATCTGCAGCCCAACAGACAACACCAGCTGTCAGTGTGTCAGTGTGCTGACTTGACTATGACTTGATCCAAACCACTAACGAGATAAAGCGGTTGAAGATGGATGCATGGATGGGCATGCCTGTTAAGGGGAGACTTGTTGGTATCCATAGAAACCATTTCCATTCACATATCTTGAGGGGCCCCTTTTGTCAGTTTTTCCTCACCAAAATCAAATTTTTTGGAGCGTTATTTAGCCTCCGTCACAACAAGCTAGTATGACATGATTGGCGTCAAAAACTGAACCCTAAAAATTGCAAGTTGTGTTAATGCTGTAAATAATTAGAGGCATTAAAAGGAATTTGCATTAATGCATTATCATGTTAATATTGTGTTAACGTTGACTGCCTTAATTTTAAGGTATGTGGATGCCCTGAAGGGCCTGTGTCTGTAATGAGCAGACAATTACAAATTATTTTTTTATGATTACTTGTGCTTAGTGTGATTATCATAACGTGGGCATGTCTGTAAAGGGCAGACTTGCAGGTAGCCATAGAACCCATTTTCATTCATGTATCGTGAGGTCAGAGGTCAAGGGACCTGCCAGTTTTATTTAGCATGGCATGGTTGGCATGGATTCATTAGGTTTTGTAGTTTTATATGATATCACATGACGGAGGGAACTTTAGGAGGTTATTTTCGGGTACAATTTCAATAATACATGCTTTCCAACATCTGAGGAATATCTGTCTTTTATAGTCCCCCACAAAGAGAAGTGGAACTGCAGCAAAGCTACTTCTCACTGGGATGAGAGAGAAAAGAGGAAGCACACTCAGTGTGGTTGTAAGCGTGGTGTGTGCATGTGTATGTGCTTTTCTGTCTGAATATTCATATGCAACTGTGTGTTTGCATATCAGCTATCTGTTTTGCATGAGGGAGCACTTACAGAGCCATGTGACAACACTCACAAAGACTTTAAAGACCATAACAAAGATGAAAATGAAGGGAGTGAGAAGACGTTCAAGCACATACGTATGCTGCCATACACATCATATCATATACTGTATGAGTGGAAGTATACACACTCACATGTACGCTCACACACAAAAACATGTGCTGGGGCTTTGCGGGTGCGGTGTGCGTCTCCTGTGAGGGATTTGCAGTAGATAGCGGTGAACATAGCGCGGGATTTCTGTCATCATTGAACACATGGGGAGAAGAGTCTGCCTAGACAGCAGCATTGACAGATTGCATGAATAATTTAGGAACAAAGTGAGAGGCCTCATAGACCTCTGAATCACTACCAATGACAGCTGCCTGCTCTGACTTTGGCTCCTCTCTCATCTTTTTTAATGCATATTATTTCCATAAATTCCTCTCCTAACATCTCTAAACTGTGTTTGGACGCAAAAAGCACAGTGGTGAATCTCTGGGGTTAACCTGAGGGACAAAACCAGATGACTTTTGGAAACAACAGCACTGCAAGATGTCACTCACAGTTTACTTGAAGTAATTAACCCAAAGTAGCTCACCTCCTTGGCTAAAGGAGGACATGCAGAGGACCTGGACTGCAGATAAATATTACAAAGTTACTGTAGATGATAAATTCCAAAATGATGTCTAAGAGATTCACACTTAGATCACCAGCATTTTGGAAAGGGCAGCCAGTCTTTATTGATTTGCAATATTCTGTCAGATATAATTGGGGGATGGTGATTAGTGGCCCTGCAGATTTCAGGAGGAGGAGGAGGAGTAGGAGAGCAGAGCTGGAGGGGGGAGGAGGAAATGAAAGCTGGTGGAAAACGTTTGAAAACTAGTTGCTGCATTGCAGAGGTCCAGTGTCAGTCAAAAACAAGCTACACGTCAGTAGTGTGTTCAAAACTTTTAAAGAAGCAGATGTCTGAACTCCAGATGTTTCCCTAATGGCAGTGCTCCCCCATCACTGTCATCAGCAGAGACAAAAAAAAGCTTACACGTTGCAGCGGATATGTCAAATCGTTATTTTCATTTGCATAAGCATCACATCTCAGGAACAATAGCTTTGTTTATCATGTCATTTTTTGGCAAGCAGAAGTGTAACTGATCAAAACTTTCTATAAACTGATGTGCCTTATTTTTCTTGGGATCACATAGTAAATGGACTTGCATTTATATAGCACGTCTTCCGACCACTTGAAATGTCAGCATTCACCCATTCACACACATTCATACACTGATGGTACTGCTGCCATCAGGATCTAATCTAAATACTGATTCACACACCGATGGCACAGCCTTAAGGAGCAATTTAGGGGTTCAGTATCTTGGTCAAGGACACTGTGGACTGGCGAAGCTGGGGACTGAACCACTGATCTTCTGATTGATGGATGACTCGCTCTACCTCTGAACCACAGCCACCCCAGGCCCAGTTTTTAATTACAACACTACGACAGCGGCACAATTTTGAAATATGCATAATTTTTTACACTAATGCATGGCATTTCTTTTCCTGTGCTGGCTCATTTTTGTTTATCTATATTAATTCCAGTATGAGCAGTTAAAGCAGCAGTGGGTAAAGACAGAGCAAATATGATTTTAAAAAAGTTATTTTTATAAAACAGTCACTATATCCTAACAATAGTGCATGAGAAAGGTAATCTGAGAAAAAAAAAAATAATTGTATCTCCGGTAATCCTAATGGCATCTGCAAGATTTCACAGACCAGAGGAAAACAACCAATCAGAGCTGGTCTGCCGTCCAGCTGCCGTCTATGTGAGCTACGAGTAGGCAGCGCTGATCAAATATGAATCAATATTCTGTTACTGTAATGCCTATTTCTCGCTTCAAATGTTTTCAGAAACATCTTGTAGTTACTGTTTAGCTATAAAATGAGAAAGTTTGTGACCCTGCAGCCATGCTGTGATCAGTTTAGAAAATGTCAAGCACCGCCCACCAGCCGGAGCACAGCCAACAGGAACACTCTCTCTGAAATGACCTGTGATTGGTCAAAGTCTTCTGTCACAGGCTGGATGTTTTAATGCCTGAAAACATAAAGTCTAGTGCAGAAGTCTAGTTTTTACTCAGAACGCTTGAATTACAATATGCTGAAAGGTTATTATGTTATTATAGTTTTGCCCAATGATACCATGATTTCTGCCCACTGAGTCTTTAAAGACTCCAGACTTCTTGACATTGGGTTGAATGTCCAAGGAGATGTCATTAGTTGAGCTATTTTCTGGTTAATTATAGAGGTGACAGACTTGCTGACTGAAAACTGCTTCAAGAGCAAATTTAGATCCGTTAGAGATTCACAATGTCAGTAAATTTGCTTTATTACCAAAAAGTGACGCCAAAGGGTCTGACAAAGCGCGAGTATGTGACGAGTTGGGGTGAGAACATGTTGTCCAGTCCTAGTACATACACCCATAATATATAGGCTGCCCAAAATTTGTGAGGGAGGTGACAAACTGCAATTCACCGCACCATGTTTGAATTTAAGCCAAGCTGCAGGGGTTGAAATATTCACTTGAGCTCATGATTAAAGAGGGTTTAAAACCCTGTCTGGAGTGTGTGAGTGTGTGAGTGTGTGTCACAGAGAGAGGTGGTGGGATATGGTAGTCAGAAAGGATTGCAGCCTGCAGCATCAATGCCTCTCGGTGTTTTGCTTGATTTTAACTTTGGACAACTTGCCCCAAGAGCAGTGACTTCAGAAGTCTGCTCCACGCCACTTCTCCAAGGCAACCAAAAAACAATCAAGGTACATACAGACTAAATCCCACTAGGCCCTCTATAATCCCCCTAGCCTTTATAAGAGTGACCTTTTTCAATGTGGATTTAAAAAAAAAAAAAAAATCACCAAATCCAATGATTTTTAAATGGCCTTTTTGCACTAGAAGTGATTAGAAACAGCATTCCTGTTCCCCGTGTCGCGTACACAGGGACTCGCAGACCTACTGTAATCTGCATTTTCACCACCACCCTCCCCCGTCCTCTTTCAAAGAGGAAGTTGAAGGTTTATTAGAGTTGGTGGCCTGTGATTGTGTTTTAATGAGAGAATGACTGCAGAGGGGAGATAAGGCACCCAGTTCGGGCTGAGAGGTCCTTGGTGGGATTAGAATAATCATCAAAAAACGCCATGTCTTTAAAAAACACACAATGGAACAGGACCGCTCCTGTCATCCTCCACTCCTTCGCCCATTCATCCCTCCATCCCTCCATCTCTCCATCCTTCCACCCCGACACCAGTCGGCCAATTGACATTCCAGTGCGATGGTCTGCTGCTGGCGGTGAAATGTGACATTTCCACTCATCACCCTCCGTACCGAGCCAAATGTGCGGTTTTAAAGATTAGAGGGGGACGGTGAGAAAACCTGAAGATGGGAGGTAGTGTGGGGAGAAGCAGAGATTGATGTGAGGGAGAGGGAGATGGAGAGAGATAAAGAGGCATTCAAGTACCGAATTAATGCAAACTCATGATAATGAGGCATTCAGGTACAAGCAGCATCATTAGCTACTGTGACGTTCCTGTCTTCCTGTGTAAACTGTATTTACATGTTCCCCATTTAATGTCAACAATCAACAACTAGCACTGCATTATGGAAATCACCAGTGTGAGTGGAATAAATATAATCATAGTACTTTTCATTTAGGTTACCTATAAATGTCACATGTTAATGTGACATTAAGACTTGTGATACTGTGGACTAGGACGCAATGTTGTTCATACACTTGGCTGTCTACTGGGGGAGAGATCAGCTTCTCAGTTTGCGCAAGGGTCACTCGTGGCAACAAACTTGCATGAAATGATTTTTTTTTTTGCCACTTGGGGATAGCAAGAACAGACTGTAAAGGCAACACTGAGATATTATCACTTTATAAAGGTGATATGCCGAAGTTGTTGACAGAAATGTTCTCGTTTACATGCCCGGAGCAACGTTGGCATTGATTTGTAGTCATGCTTTCGCCACCTGATAAATGTAAGTCCAATATTCAGCCTCTTTTCAGCTATAGGGTGTAAGAAAATATCAATAAACATGAGTATCACAATATTATAGGTTGTGTTTTCGATTCTCTACAACACTGTATTAATTTTTAGTTAACCTAAATCAGCAGTGATGCTATAAAATATTCAGACACTGTAGCACGCTTTTAAAGCTAGAGAGAAAATACTGGCAACATATGAAACCAGAAAACTTAAGGACTCCACTGGTACCAACCATGTTATAGTAGCTTGTTGCAAAGGAGGGTAAATAATGCACCAAATTTAAGCAAAATTTTGGTGAGCACAAACTGGCATAGCCAGTGTCAAAGGGGTCGCTTGACCTCTGACCCTTTTCCTAAAATTAGATTAAAAAAACAACAACTATATACTGCCTTGCTTACAGCATCGCAGTATACTGAATCGTTACCCCAACATCATTACGTGTATCGTACTACCAGATTCTTGCCAAAACACAGCCCTACATTCAGCTCTGTTTTGATTTCCACCAACTCTTTAGCTGCTAAATACTCTGCTATGTTCAGTAGCTAGTTGCTAACTTTGTCTTCTTGCCATTTGGTGCTTGTCGGGGACAGTAGTGCTGAGAGGGATTATGGGAGCTTTTTAGCTGGAAACAGCTGTCTGCTACATAAAACGAGGTTAATGAAAGCGAAAGGTTAACTAAAGAATGAAAGCGAAAGGTTAACTAAAGTTGCAAGTAGGAGCAGAGAGATCTTAAAATGCTCTGTATTGTCTGACATTTCTTCCCATCCTGACATACCAACCCCATCATGCTGAAGTGCATGTTGTGGATGCTGAGCATGACCAATGCAGGACACGCAGGGTCGGCATTGTTATAAGCAAATTTATCTTGAGCCTAATTCTATCTCAAACATTCAAATGAACTTGGAGCTAGTAGTACACAACGGGAGAGTGCGCATTGCAACTCCTCACAGCTCTTATGTGTGAATGATACACTGCAGGAGCCCATAAAGTATAAATGATGTTTTGTTTCTCAAACAGAAGTGTGTATTTGGGGTGAAATAAGGGTGGCAAGGCAAGGGAAATAAGGCAAAGAGAGGAACATGATAATGATGTCTTTGGCTTGATGGTAACAGAGTCAAAGTGGAGTGGAGATTGAAAGTGAAGTTGTACTCCTGTGGAAGCCCGAAATGGGGAAAAAACAAACCTGCCCAACTTAGCCGCTGCTTAATTATTGATAAATATTCCCAAAGAGAAGCTGAACCTGCGCTCGAGATCCTCAAAAAACCCACCTCACTACTTTATGTGAAGAGCTTGTGTGGGATGAAGTGTGTAAATATTATTATGTGATTACCTTGTGTGTGTGTGTGTGTGTGTGTGTGTGTGTGTGTGGGGCGTGTATTACTCATGTTGTGGGGACATAAATCTGTTTACACAGTCACATTGTGGGGACTTGCATTCCTTTTGTGAACAAAATGCTCATCCCCATGATTTAAAACATATTTTAGGGTGAGGACTTGGTTTAAGGTTAGGTTTAGGTTGAGGTTGGGCTAAGGGTTAGGATTAGGATTAGGCAAGTTATAGTTACATTTAAGATTAAGTCTGCAGGAAATTAATGTGTGTGTGAGGGAGTGAAAGTTCAAGAGGTGTCTGCGAGATCCTGTTGTTAAATACAGTATAGTAACATCTCCACCACTGTGCATGTGTCATTTTCCAGCCCGTTCTCATTCCCAGGGCAAAATAAAGATGTTTTGTCCCGGCCGTCGGCTTTCGGTACTGCCGCACAAGGCGCCCTTCAACTGCGGTAGGAGACGCACCGGGCCTTTCCATGAACTACAAACCCAACAGCGAAAGGAAAGTGCTGTGTTAACGTAGTTTAAAGAGTGAAAGAGACACACGGTGTGGGGGAAGGGATGTGGATGGGTCCAACAAACACAAGGCTTTAAGCATTAAGCATGTGTTTACAAGGGTGGGGATGTTACCCCCATCTCTCTACCCAATACTATCATGATTCCTGTTTCGATATGTATTGTGATTTTTTAGTGTTGTGATTCTACAAGTATTGCGATTCGATATTGCGATTTATTGTGATTTTTTAAACTTTCGACCATGGGGAAAAAAATTGAATCCTACACATCTAGGGACTTTTATTTTGGAAAATTTCTAAATCAATACAGTAAAAATGTTTGATTTTCAGCATGTATGTTGTCAAGGGTGTCCTGAAATGAAATATATCAGTCAGTCATCTTTTAAAGGAACCCAAAAATCAAAGAATTTGATCTCACAAATTAGTGGTATTTTCTTTTTAATTTATAAAGGACATGTAATATTTATACTCCTGGTGAATATAATCCAATCAATCATATTTCCATATATGTATTTTGTATATACAGCTCCCTTTAACACCTTATTTTGAAAAGCGGACGCAGTCACACGTGTATACTTCTTCTACCTTTGCCAACGGCATTGCTAGCTCTCCTGCCAGCTCCGCTCTCTTTATACACCCATGGCCAGCTCCATCAGAACCATTTGAATGCATTTAACATAAATATCAGTATACGGGTGCTCTACAGTTGAAGCGTCGCTCGATTTAACCACGGTGATCAGACTGAAGGCTGGCAGGTTGCAGCAATAAAATTACGTTTTCTGTCCATGACAGAGTTAGCATGCAGCTTTAGCCATGATGTCTGGCTTTTCCTGGCATTGTGTGAAATCCAACAATAAAAGCTGTAACTTCTTTCTACCTCTGCATAGACTCATCATCGTCGTCGTCAACCGCTTATCCCGTTGGGGGTCGCGGGGGGCTGGAGCCGATCCCAGCTGGCATTGGGCGAAGGCGGGGTACACCCTGGACAGGTCGCCAGTCCATCGCAGGGCACATAGAGACAGACAACATATAGACAGACAACCATTCACACTCACATTCACACCTACGGGCAATTTAGAGTCATCAATTAACCTAAACAGCATGTCTTTGGACGGTGGGAGGAAGCCGGAGTACCCGGAGAGAACCCACGCTTACACGGGGAGAACATGCAAACTCCACACTGAAGAGACGCAAGCTGGAATCGAACCTGCGACCCTCTTGCTGTGAGGCGACAGCGCTAACCACTATACCACCGTGCAGCCCCTGCATAGACTCAAATGAAAAAAAAAAATCAATCAATGAAAAAATCAATTCAATCGCAAAACATAGGTGAATTGATTTTTTTTTTCCCACCCTTAGTGTTTACTGCGACTGAAAAGTGATGTAGAGGGGTCTGACGATGCATCGTATGTGACGAGTTGGGATGAGAACATGTTGCCTTTTCCTAATATCATCTCACTTTGTAGCCGCTCAGAGAATTATGGTTTGTCATTAATATCCATGCTAGAGTAGCTTCAGCGTCATTAAGATCTGAGCAGTAACCCGACAGGGATTTCACGGTTTCCGTTATCAACACGTCGTGATTTCACAGAAGAAAGGTGTTTAACATTGATACCGGCCACACAGTCACACAGCCTAAAACACAAAGACGCCACAGAGGACGTTGTGTTACTTTCATTTCAACAAACGTATCGTCCTACCCTGTGGGAGATAGCGATATGTGAACTCTGCTCAACTGGAGCTCTCCCTTATTTACTGCTTTTTAAATGCTGTTTAAATCACAGCAGCTAATCTGAAAGGCTTTACCAGCGTTGATGTGTGTGTTTGTGACACAGAGAGAGAGAGGTGGGAGAAGGATAGAAAGTGAGTTAGTTTGTGGCCTCTCTCTCTCTCTCTCTCTCTCTCTCTCTCTCTCTCTCTCTCTCTCTCTCTCTCTCTCTCTCTCTCTCTCTCTCTCTCTCTCTCTCTCTCTCTCGCTCTCTCGCTCTCTCGCTCTCTCTCGCTCTCTCTCTACAGGGAGAGTGGATTATGTTTCTCTGCTGTCATGTGTTCTGACATTCAGACTGTTATTAAACTTCAATCGGCTGAGCTCAGGGTTCACTGATTACTCTTACTGGGGCTGAATTCATTATTCAGGGATTACTTCACACACCGCATGTTTACCAAAACCACAATCACACCTGCACACTTCACATGCTGATGCATATACACCTTCACATGCGTTCATACATGCATATATGCATGTTCCCTCTGAACACGCGCACACACATTTATACAGATAAATGCATTAGTCTGAATGCGCCATTACTGCATTTTAGGTAATGTGTCTGTCTTGGCAAATTTGATTTGTGTGCCTACTAAATATGCATTGGGTATTGAAGGCTAAAATTCAGAGTTAAGAGTGTTTCTATAGTGATGTGAGTGTCTCTCAAGTGAACTCTGACATGGAGAGTGAGAACAGAAAAGCTGCCCACTAAAACTGAAGAGATTGCCCACTCACAGCTCCCAGCAAATACACCACTGTGCACTGACTGGTAGAGTGAAAAATGTCTCCTATTGTCAAAAAGAAACTGCTCCTTTCCAAGAAATGGAAATAGCAATTGAAGCTTTGCAGTGACGAGATTTAAGTAGGGAATTCTGGCCTGTTGAGTGAAATATTACATTGGAACTGAGGGTATTTCCTGCTGCCTGGATTGTGACCCTGCCCACCAGAGTGATTGGCTGGGAGTCTACCTGGGTTGAGTGGGAAGCCTCCCTAACTTTGATCACTGTGGAAAGAAGCCCTGTTCCATAATCCCCTCATCTGTCATTCTGTCTGAGGCGATGTGGGCTGCCATACATCTCTCCCTCACCGTCTCTCCTGTTCTCTCTGTATCCAGCTGCTGTTTACTACCTCCATCCATCTTCCCCTCCTTCCCGTCGCCGGCCTCCGTCCATCGAGATGGACAGATGGGAAACAGGGAAAGAGGAGCTGGGGTTCAGGGCGCCAGCTTTCCCTTAACTTCAGGAGGTCCGGCAAGCAGAGCAACTTTTCTGTTCCCCCCACAACAATGAGGAAGCACATATCTCACACAGGGACAGTTAATCTTGAGAGCATCGGACTAACAGGCTCTGTCCTGTGATTGACTGTCCCTTTCAGGCGGTCCCTGGGTGACCCTCAACGCCACAGAGACGTGGCAGGACCAATAAAGTACTGACTGGATAATAACTCATCTAACCTCATACGTTTTCATTTACAGAGCAATAGAAGCGCATTATGAGTTATAAATCAGCAGCTAATGGGATACGTGAAGCTTCAAACTGTGAGCCCTGATGTGTGTACTGACCACTGAAGTGCTGAAGCAATATTTAATTTGGTGTCCAGCCTCAGGCCAGTGCAGTATCTGTGTCTATCCACCGATACAATGTGGTCACAAAGTGACACCTTGTGATCGCTCTGTACTGCAGCATAATGCATTTGAACTGAAATAACGAAAATGGGGTTACAGTTCTGGCTTGAATTGGGAGCTGTTTACATCCACATCTGGATGAGAGTGCAGAGTTTATCCATACTCAAACACAAATCAAAGCCAGTATATGTAGGAACATTTACTCAAATATCATACTTAAGTGCAAGTTTGAGGTACTTTTACTTTACTTGAGTATTCTATGTTCTGCTACTTTATACTTCTACTTCACTACAATTCAGAGGGAACTGCTGTACATTTATTCCTCTACATTTATGATAACTTTACTTTGCAGATTCAGATTAAAAATAAGACATAATTAACAAATAAATTGTATTATTGTATTATTAAAGGATAAGAGAAGATTGTATTGATCCTGGGTGGTTGAAGCAGTAAATAATCATGTACATATTAATGCATTACTAATTGTAATCCAATAATAACATATATTATTCTGAAATGGGCCATTCTGCATAGTGACTACTTTTACTTTTGGTACTTTACATATATTTTGATGCTACTACTTATGAATGCTTACTATAGTAAAATTGTAAATGGAGGACTTTTAATTGTAACAGAGTATTTCTACACTGTAGTATTGCTACTTCTGCTGAAGTAAAAGATCTGAAAACTTGAAGCCAATGCTGAAGCGCCTTAAACTTGCATTCTTTCTAACAGCCAGCAGGGGGCGACTCCTCTGGTTGCCAAAAGAAGTCTGATTGTATAGAAGTTTATGAGAAAATGAGCCGACTTCTCACTTGATTTATTACCTCAGTAAACATTGTAAACATGAGTTTATGGTCTCAATCGCTAGTTTCAAGTCTTCTTACAGTATGATTTTCATTTAGTAGATTATGGTGCCATTTAGAGTCAAGTAGACCATAAAGCAGGGGATGTTTTAGGGTGTGGCTATCTTTCCACTCACATTTTTTTAAAGTATCACATTAGAAAAGCTGCATGAAAACGGCAAAATTAGATACAACTTTCTCAATGGCAAAAAAGTTTTTATGCTTGCTTGAGGTGGTTTTGTGCCTTCATTGATAACCCCGTCCATAATGTGCAAATGCTTGTCTTCATCTCTGGACAACAAGAAACGCGACATGACAGAACACTAACAATTTATCCAGATTAAACAAATCCTAAAGAACTCTCTTTTTTTCTATCGTAGATGGTTAAATGGCCGAGCCGACGTGTCCTGTTTCCTGTTCACAACCTCTACTTCTTCTTCTCTGTTTACTGGGGGATTAAGACCATGCAAGCCTATAGTGCCGACTTCTGACCAAACTTTGCTGTAGCCAACAAGCCCAGTTTATTTGCTCCAAACTAGCTGATGAAAACGCACCAATTTCACAGCTCTTTTTTTGTGAAATTTCAAAAGTTTACTTTCACGTGACAATCGAATGGGAACAGCTCTTTAACTGATAGGCCACTAACGCATCATTGTCCAATCTGGCAGTTGTCTGAATTTTTAACCCTTTTCACAGTGTGTTTTCAGTTCGGTAAAGTTAATTATAGTATTTTAATCGCCTAAAAATGTCTTATTCAGCATTCAGTTGTACTTAGCTCCACCCTTTTGTGTCTCTTCTGGTTGCAAAACACGTCGATGGCGATGGCCAAAATGCCGAACTTGAGGCTTCAATCCACAAACCAATGGTGACGTCACCGTCACTACATCCACTTCTTATATACAGTCTATTGTTCAGTCAGACTGAAGTCAGGTGACTATCTTGGCCAATCAAGAACAGTCTTTAGCCAGCAAAAGACGTTTTCAGATGCAAGAGTAGCAATACCATGACTTTTTAAATATTTTTGAATGTACTGCATAGTATGTGTGTGTGGTTGGAAAGCCATGCATGTTCCTGTATGTATGTTTGGAAATCAAGCACTAAGACTGTCCTGAGGCGATTTCTGTGTATTGTCAATGTGCCGTTGGATACCGTCTTCAGATCTCATCCTGCTGTGAGCGCCAGTCTCTCAGACTGAGAGGAATGGCCTGAGGGCTAGATGGATGGGAGATGAGAGGTGCTACAAGCCATTGAACTCAGTCTTGCAGCATCTCTGTGGGCGGACAGTGTGTGTGTGCCTGGGCTTATGTGCACCCATGTCCGTGTCTCATGTATATGAGCGGAAGATAAACTCCCACACAGAAATGTGTGCAGCCACTGCCTGCAGCTGCTTGTGGGTGTATGCAGCACACATTAGGGGAACACAGGGCCGGGACAAGAGAGGACAGAAAGAGAGACAGTTGAATTACAAGTGACTTCTCAGATAAAAGTAATGAGGAAAAGTTGACATCCATGAGGATATGTGTGCGACTCTGCCTTTTTGCTACAGACTGATGCAGTTTACTCAAACTCTTCCAAAGAGGAGAGAGCATTTCCTCCCTGATGGCTGTGAGACTTTCCTCCATCCCCCCCCCCAACACCAGCTGGCAGCAGCGTCTTCACCACTATTGATTTCCTTTCCTCCTCTATTTGGAAAAACATGGCTCACATGCCAGCAGACACTGCAACAAAGTTAGACCACCTCTCTTCATAACAGCATTATTGAAATTCAAAGGAAGAGAAGAGGAGAGTTCGGGAGAGGACCTCATTTATAAAACTGAACGCCCACAGCACAAATCAGTCACCACCATGACACACGCAAACAATATTTCCAACAAAATTATGACTTCATGAAAATATTCTCACAAGCACTGACACCTGGGAGCCAAACCACACAACCATACTACAGGACAACCTCTACTAAGAGGTCAAAGGTTCATGTAATAACGAAAATATTACAAATTGATGCCCTCACAGACACTGAAGTCCACTGAGGTATAATATCAACACATTCTTGTGCAGATAGATCACAGTCCCAGCTATCTGCTGTATGCTCACTACAGGTTAAAACAAAAATTGTTGCTACTGTAGGTGGTGGTGTCTCTTTTTAGTCTTTACAAAACCAAACATCCACGAGCAAGATCAAGAAATTCATTTGAAACAATGTTTTTATCTACTCTAATGTAAACTACTAATGTTAACATGTCCACATAGCTAAGATAATCAAATTACCTCGATTTTGGGGTTACAATTTATGTAAAATAAAAAAAGATTAACACATCCACTGTGTAGGCCTAGTAGGTTCTCTGGGCAAGTTTACATTACAACAACGCCAGTTTAACATTTTATCTGAGACAGTGTTATGTAGAGCCTCATCAATTAATCCATTAGTTTTCAACTAACTTACTAAAACTAAGTAAAATTTTTCCAATTCCAGCTTCTTAAATGTGAATATTCTCTGGTTTCTTTGCTCCTCTATGACAGTTAACTAAATATCTCTGAGTTGAAGACAAAGCAAGACATTTGAGGACATCATCTTGGGCTTTAGGAAACACTGATCAACATTTTTCAACATGTTAATCAATTAATCGAAAAAATAATAATCAACAGATTAATCGACAATAAAAATAATTGTTGTTAGTTGCAACTGGAGTGCATACAGGAAGATTTATCACTATAACGAGTCTCTGAACACAGACCAGGTTTTGATCATCTTAAAGCAGGGGATCACCATAAAGTCAAGGTGCTTTGTAAAGGAGAGAGAAGTTTCTCACTGAAGACTTTGATAGAGAGGTTGTGAGTGAGGCAGACAGAGATTATACGGTGCGTTTGTGAGTGATTTATGGTGTTGATGAGCAATTGTGTACGTCATTATTTCTTGCTTCTTAAGTTAAGATCAACACATTTTAACAAATGGTAACATAACCTAGTATTATGTTACTATCTCTCTAGTCCTACTGCTAGAAAACACAAACAATTAAGAGTTAACCTCTAGCCTGACACTCAAAGTATGTACGGTTATGGTGCCTTCAAACGGGGCCGTGTTACCGTGTTTATGAGATGAACGCCCCCTCGTAAGTGGAAAGTTTCTGAAAGCTCAGAGTTCATGATTTGTGACGTGTTTATTGATGTGTGAAATGGTGGAGCCCATTAAAGTTCATTTTTCAGTGCATAATAAGTTAATATATTGTAATTTGAGTTGTATATTGTTTTTCTTTGTAATTTTATATGTCTGAGGAAAATGTTGATGTTATCAAAGACCTCATCTTCCTCCTCTGTCCTTAGGCCTTTGCATTTCCTGTGTTATGTTACCCCCTTGCTAGCTTGCTAGATTGTTAGCCTCTGTGGTGTCTAGACTCAGACAGTAACGCTAATATTGACATTGCGTAGCAGCATGTTCTTCACGACTTAACCACTTGAACACCAAGCATATCCTTACATGACTTCCCATCTCCTAAACACCAAAACACCAGATTTGAAGGCACCAGGAGCTAAACAGCCAAAACATTACATTACAACTTACATCTTTCCATATCGTATTTACTGTATGTTAGAACTGGACAGGTTAGTCTAGGGGTTATATAATTATCTAATTATCTATCTGCTGATAATGTGTTGAAGAGGGGAAACAAAGAAAGAAGAGAGGTGAGGGGTGTTAGCTTACCGTGTTAGCAGTTAGCCTAGCCAGCGCTGGTCCCAGCTCTCAGTCTTGGTATGCTAGCTCCTTCAGCTCACTTTAGCTTGTTAGTAGGTGAACCCCTGACACACAACTGTGCTTCCACAAACGTTTATGAACCGGAGAGGACTTTAGCGTGTCTGGAGTAGGCTAGCACTGTGTACTTGACTCGCAGCACTGGTTTACCTGCCGCTTGCTGTCACACCTGGGCCGTCCCTTCATCAGCTGGTTAACTGCGGTGGATGCGCGCGCACCTCAGGGTGACGTCTTCATACGGACATGCAGCTTGACCACGCCCCTTTGTTGCGTCTCAGCTGATCTGCCATTAACCTGAAACCCCGGTGGTCGCTAAACTGTCAGGACAGCCTGCTTCCTCCAACGTGTGTGTATGTTTTTCCGACCGTGCATGCACCGCCCTACTCCGCCTCTCTGGTTGGCGTTCCCTGATATTAACCAATCTCACTCCTCCTGTTTAAACTGCAACCAACCAACCAAAGAAGGCAAAGGACAGTTACTGGACCAGAGTGGAGTGGATGGCGTCATCCTGCATAATAATTAGCCATGTGCTCTGTGTGTTTACAAAACAATGGGCTTACTCCGTGTAATGATGGAGGACCAAACAGACTCTCTACACTGCAATACAAGGACATGCAGTTCCTTTATTTCCATGTCTTCTACATGAATCATCAACTGGTGTGGATGTTGACTTTTTGCCTCAGTATTTTATCACAGTTTCATGTAGGCCTACATATGTCTCCATCAAGTACTTACAACTTTATTAAAGGATACTCGGTTAAAACGAGTTAGCTGGAAACATTACCAACTCATGTAGCTAAAGTTAGTTTAAAGCAGCAGTAGGTAGAAATGGAGCATTTTGATCTTATAAAGTTATTTTTGTAAAAACATATCCTGACTATAGAGCATGAGACAACTAATCTGAAAAAAAATCATGTCCCTCTGGAAAACAACCAATCAGCACTTTTCTGGTGTCTCAGCAGCTGTCGATCACTCACAAACTCTGATCAAACTAGGCAGCGCTGATCAAATATGAATCAATATTCTGTTACTGTAAATGTTTTCAGAAACAATTTGTAGTTACTGTTTAGCTGTAAAAGTTTGAGACCAGGCAGCCATGTTGAAATCAGTTGTGGACATACAAAGCACCGCCCACCAGACAGTAAACTTTCCCATTTTACAGCTAAAGAGTAACTACAAGATGTTTCTGAAAACATGAGGTGGTAAATAGGTATTACAGTAACAAAATATTAATGCATATTTGATCAGCACTGCCTCATTTGATCAGAGTTTGTGTGTGATTGACAGCTGCCTCTGTTGAATGAACAGCCAATAGGAATACTCTCTCTCTGAAATGACCCGTGATTGGCTTAAGTTTCCCGTCAGGCTAGATTTCTTAAAGCCTGAAAACAGAGCCATGAGGAGGTGCAGAAGTCTAGTTTTCTCTCAAAACACTTGAATTACAATATGCTGAAAGATTATAATACAGTATTTGCCCAATGAGGCCAAAAATATTCTGCCTACCATGATCGCTATAATTTGCTAGCTAGTTGCAGCTGATGAAATCTGCTGGTGACAGCTGTCATTTCACCTGGCAAAATACAGTTAGCAATTTCTCTACATTCGTACAAAATCAAGAAGCCATTGTTTTGAAAATTACTAAGAATTTTGAGTGCAAAGTCTGCCACCTTTATCACTGTAAACTGTAGATGTTCCATGAGAGAAAGGAAAGATTGACATGCATAGCAACAGTAAGAGCAACTGATATATAAAGGACAATTTTTGGTGTAAAGTATTTCTTTATTTCAGGTGACACAAACCGTCCATAGCACATCCATCCACAAGGATAATACAAATGTCGGTCCACACCTGTGTTATTCTGGGTCTCTTGGAAACTGTCCCAGTAGCTAATCAACTGTCCCTGTTAGAGGATCAGTGAAAAGGCTTATTAGTGTGTGTGTGTGTGTGTGTGTGTGTGTGTGTGTGTGTGTGTGTGTGTCCACTTGTGTAGGTATGATGCTGCAGCTCATCAAAGAGAGACAGAGTGTGTGTGAGCAATCTGCACCTGGACACAATTAACCAGCATTCACTTTCAATGACTCTCCAGGCTGGAACAAGATCTGTCCCCGTACTTTACGCCTCTATGTTTGCACGCTTTCTGTTTTCTCATTATAATTTGTCCTTCACTCCTACATACTATATCTGCCGCCTAGTTCACCATCATCAGTGCACCTGCAGGTGCTTCTGAGAATCTTCATTATTTCACTGTTGAAGGCATATTTTTACTGTAGCTCTGAAGACAGCACAATTTCAAAGGACATCATAACTTCCGGATGTGATTTAATGGTCCTCAAATGATCCAGGACAGGTGACGCATCCAGATTTAATTTTAGATAAGGACTGATTACTGAAAACCTGGGGGCATGATTTCATTCCCCCAAGATAGATTTCATCCGAGGTGCTAAGCTCAGAGCGCCAGTGCGTCGTGACTCCTGAGGTCCAGTGAGTCTCTGGACATTTACAATCACATACTGGACCTTTAGCAAGGACAGGAAGTTAGTACAATACTACATATCTGATGTTGTATCAGTAAGTGGTGCTGGAAATCACTTTCAAGCACAATGACAAGTCACCTTGTTTCAAAGTTATAAATGAGTATGTTCTGAGCTCAGCGAGAGGACAAAAAATGCAAACGTCCTGTTGAAACACCTAGCGTGGAAAAGAGAAAGAGAGAGATGTTAATTATACAGTAGGCCTTCAGCTGTCAGAGCGAGAAAGAGCGGGGCCTCTCCGGTTGTTAATCATGGGGTGTGACACAGCATGACACCCTGCTATCTCTATGTAACTCACATACACAGATACAAACCTACACAATAAACTCTACAGCACACAATGGCACTTTCTATCTTTGCATCTTGATCATAATAATAATGCCTTCTTCCAATAATATGAGAAACGACTGTTGCGTGAAATGTTTCTTCCAAGCAATGAGTGGTACGTTTTGTTTCAACCCATATGCACACAGATGCAATTTCCAAAGCTGAATGTATACAAGAAAATAAATAACAAGCATTTATCATCAATCACTGCGATTTGTCTGCCAACACCACAGCTCCATTCCTTCCTTTCACTAGTCATCATCTATGCTCCAAATGTGCATAAAGCTTCACAGAGTTTGAAGTTCAATTTTGAAAATAACTGTCCAAAAATAAATAAATTAATTAAAAAAACACCCTATCTCCACCTGTAGGCTCTCAGTTTACATTCCCCCCAAGGAGAGGTGAGTATCATCAGTGCCTAGCCACCAAACATTAAGGCTGTGCTTTCTACATTTACATAATAATCTTTCCCAAATGAGATGGCTGACTGAATAAAATAAATTCATGCATAACAGCCAAGCATTAATGTTGTGTTGAACAGAAATGTTAACAGATACTTATGTCAAAAACAGTGAAGATGGGTTACAATATAGGGGATGAATAAACAAAAATGTTTTCAAAGAAACATTAAAGCAGATTATTTTGTTGACTTTACAGAGGACCTATTATGCTTATTTTCAGGTGCAGACTTGTATTTTGAGTTTCTACTTGAACATGTTTATGCATTAATGTTCAAAATATGCTTTATTTTTCTCATACGGGCTGTGCTGCAGCACCTCTTTTCACCCTCTGTCTGAGCTCCTGGCCCCACTAACAAAAAGCCCAGTCTGCTCTGATTGGTCAGCTGGCCCTCTGTTGTGATTGGTCAACCAAACCTCGGACTCCGCTCCAGCTCTGCTCTAACTAGCTTTGTTTGAGGGCATGCCAAGCCAGCCGCTGGGCAGGTATTATGCAAATGTGTTACTTGGTAACATCACCACGTAACAGAAGAAAAGCTGGACTTCAATCAAGGCTTTTCAGGCAGTTCAGGAGCAGTGCTTCTGTGGGGTACAGTACCTCCCTTTGGTCTGGCCTTTGGGTTTGATAACTGCACAAAAATACTATATAACACACCAAAGGAAAGGGAAAAGCATAAGACGTTTTTTTTTTTTAAATTTGACCCAATAAATTTTGTTTAGGATGAGATGCGTACAGCTGCTCAATATTTATATAATGTAAATGGAGCACTTTGGTGCCTTTCAGCTCATTATTTTGGTTTTCCAGTCTGCATCTTCACTCTGATTGTTTTGAGATGCAGCATGCTATTTTCAGGCAGAAAGTTAGCAGCTAGCTGGTGAAGATGTTGGAGCATTTAACAGTTAAAGAGCCAGATATTTCCCACAGGAGTTGGTGGGGACCAAAATCAGAGCTATAAGAAGAGCAAATATTGCTCTTAAATTCATCAGGTGTTTAGAATAAAAATGACTGAATGAATTTTGCTCGATGTCCAGGGAACTGGTTCGCCAAAACTTCAGCTTCAACTTCATAAAGTGATAATATGTCAGTGCTATATTTACAACTTGTTGCACCGCGCGCTAGCGTGGGTTTTCTGCGGGTACTCCTGTTTCCTCCCACAGTCCAGACATGCAGGTTATGTTAATTGTTGACTGTAAATTGCCTGTAGGTGTGAATGTGAGTGTGGGTGGTTGTCTGTCTCTATGTGTCTATGTGTACGCCGCCTTCACCCAATGTCAGCTGGGATCGGCTCCAGCTCCCCCCCACCCATCCAGAGACCCCAAATGGGATAAGCGGTTACAGATAATGGATGGATGGATCTTTCTTTCCTGATGGTAGCAGTGGAGGGATTATATTATGGAGGTCAGATCAGGTTTGTAGGTGAAAAAGCTTAAGATGTGTCTCAGTCAAAACCCAAACTGGTGGCTGAATTAAGCGACGGAGCAGAATGCAGACATTTATCAAACATTAAGATTAAAGAGAAAGATTTGAGTTTGGTCTAATGGGGGCACTAAAGAGACCGTTCTGTTGTCTCCAAAATGTGAATTTCTATGACTGTGCCAGTTTAGAAAAAACATAACATGGTCGCCTCTTGGTCTAAGACAGGTAACAAAAACAGTAATGCCCTCAATTTGAACCCAGCTGAGGACCTTGTTGCATATCATCTCCCTCGGTCTGCATCTCTCTGTGCTATCAGATAAATGAAAATGGTAGGACCATAATCTGAAGTAATCTACCGAATGTACCTCTCTGCTTTCTTCTTGACCATGCAGGTCTATTTACCTGCTTTTATACACGCAAAAGACCCATTTATAAAGAAGGGTGATGGAGGTGATAAACAGCCTCTGTTTTCTTATGAATGTTAGTGTCTCATGTTGTATTTTAATGTGTTGTGATTTTGTGCGGCCGCTGCCTCGGCCAGGTCTCTCATAAAAAAAATTTTTGATCTCTTCCTGGTAAAATAAATAAGATGGATTATTTTGTGGATCACTGCATTCCCCTCTGAGCCAGGCAGTGCTTTCTTCTTTTCTGCTCATAATATCTAAAGTCATATCCCATTCGCCTGAAGCCCGAGTGAGATATATGACTCCCGTGGAAATAAAACCGAACAAATACATAGTTTATTCCTTTATTCGGTTACAAAAGCATGATGACTTCCTTCCAGGACACTTTGGTTAGAAAAAAAAAGGTTATTTCCCAAAAGTCTGATTCCTAGTTGTATTCTTTTACTGTTTTTTTCTTTTAAACTGTGAACCCATTTATTGACCATCTCAGCAAACTCTGCAAACACCCTTTCCATAGTTTAAAAAAACAACAATAATGATATTTCTGGTGAACTGGTGATTAGATTCCAGTAGTAAAATACTGTGAAAAAGGAAAACGACAAAGAAATATTCAAATGGTGTTAAATTTCAAGCACTTAAAAAACACCAACAGGAAACCCTTTTTGAAATTGCAAAAAAATAATAAAATTAAAAGAACTCAAAAAACGGTCTATAAACAACATTAGCGTCTACAGATTATTCAACACCAGTGTGTGTGTGTGTGTGTGTGTGTTTTATTTTTTACACTCTTTAAAGTGTATAACACTTTCCCGGCACCCCAGTTCTCCTTATAATACAAACATTGAGTGTCTTTTTTAGTCTTTTTTTTTTCTTTTTTACAAATCTGTTATGGCATATAAAACATCTGTCTGAAGGTAAAGCCTCCGCTGAAGAGTGCTGTGCCGTGTTCTAATTAGTACAACATCAGCAAAAGAAGACGCGTAGATGAAGGAAGAAAGGAAAAGTACTCGCCGTACAGTGGGTAACTAATTCAGGTACACGGAGGCATAATCGGGAGCAGAACAAATATTTTCACTGGGGGAAGAGAAAAGCCGTTTATATACATAATAGGAGGAGATATGTATGATTTCAGTAAACTCTGACTGCCCATTTTTCTCACTTGTATGACGATGTAGAGAAAGAAAGAGGTCATACATTAGATTTGGTACCATATTCTTTAGAGCAGAAACTCAGAGGAGAAGAAAAATAATACATGACAACCAGCTGTGGGAGCAGGGGATGAGTGCTGCCTTTGTACAGGCGCCCGGCCTCTGCTGGGAAGTGAGAGGTCAGCCGGAGTGTGTGGTACGTATCTAAAGCTGACCTCTGGCGTCCAACGGCAGCGAAAAACCCATTTCAAGCAACAACCTTCCAGTCACCTTAAAGTAAAATCACACCTTTAGACACTGTTGGACTCGTAGTGTGATGATGGTGATGTTCAGTGCATTTCAGGACGTATGTTCTGATGAATTACTGCAATTTGACATTTTTCCTTCAACGTCTTCTTAGATTTAACTTAAAGATATTCAACCTCATTCCTGATCATCAAGGTGACTGAAATGTCTGCACTCTGCAGTGGAATATTTGTGTAGGTGGAGAGAGGGAAAGTGAGAGGTGAGAGGAAAAGATAATCGAGTTAGAAGAAGGCACACAACGTACCCTTTACATAGCCTCTGGCTGTGATGCACTGTGAAAAAAAAAAAAGCTGTTATTGGTTTCCTTCGTGCTTTAGCAGTTTTCACCTGCAAGATACTGAGTTTAAAGGAGAAGACTGGAGACATTCAATGTTTTGTTACTGTCAACATTTCTCATGAAAAGACCAAAACCAACAATGATTTGAATGCTACAAAACAAGTACTGCCTGTGCAGTCAAAGCCACATTTACTGGAACTAAATCCTTTGTTGACATTTTCCTTCATCACCACATGAACACGGGCACTGTAGTTTATTTTGAGTAAATCCACACAGTAATGCTGCTAGATATAGTTACTAACGCGCCAAATGTACATTAATCTGCTGCTGAAAATAGTCCCTACCAAATGCACTATTTACTCCCGTTTGAGTAACTTTTGTAACTTAGGGTGCCCTGCTGTTTTAGAAAAATGCTGAGCATGTTTTAAAAATGAAATAAAAGAATCATCTCTTTTAGATCACTTCTTAAAACTGGAGGATGTAAGAAAATTTTGATACACACAAATATGGCGATATTGTTTTGTGTGAATTTCTCCACTGTGAGACTAATAAAGGAATATCTTATCTTATCTTATCAGAGGTCGTAGTGGGCTCAGTTTTAAAGCTAGAGTGAAGAAAGTGGCATCATATGAACTAGAAAACGTAAGGAATCCGCTGGTACCAACATGTCATACTGGCATGTGAAGGAGGCTTAATAATGCTGCAAAGTTACGCTAAATTTTGTTGAGGAAAAACTGACATTGCCATTTTCAAAGGGGACCCTTGACCTCTGACCTCATGATATGTAAATGGGTTCTCTGGGTACCGAGTCTCCCCAGACTGCCCACTTTATGATAATCACATGTAGTTTGGGGCAAAAATCATGAAGGTTTTTTTTGCATGACAGTGTAAATGTGTTATTTTTGCCTACTCTAAAATTGTATATTTCTGGTGAGTTCTTTATATTATGACACTTTTCCAAAAATTCATATCATCATTTGTATTTTTGCCAATACACAGCTCTACTTAAAACCCATTTTTACAGACTCACATTTATGGGATGTCTTTTCATTGCTTTTTTGTCTTTTTATTGGCATTTAATTGATAGATTTTTTTTTCTGTCAAAGCACTTTGTAAACTCTGTTTTTATAGGTGCTACATTAATAAAGTTAGTATTATTATATTAAATATGTACATTTGTATGAATCAATGGACTTATGGCTGAGTGTCACAGACAGACAGGATACGGAGATAAGAAAGTAATAAATTATTAAAAAGTATACTAAATATATAATAAATCGTGTTAATAAAATCAAAGTACATATTCATTAGAATAATAATCAATAGTTTAACACTCATAACTCTGTGTGGGTTCAGTTTGATCAAATTTCATTGTGGCCTACAATTATCATCGCATTTTGTGTCCAATATTATTGACATATTGTCCTTTCATGGGATTTGTTGACAATAAGAAAAATGTATAATCATGCCAGCCTTCTTCTTTTTCTGTCCTTTGAATTGTCCTTTTATCACAACATGACCTAAAGTCTGTTTTCTGCTGTTGTCAGTGTTGGTCAGTCGCTCATGGGAATATAAAATAACATACCACTAACTGACACAACGGGTCAAGAAATGCAAAGTACATCACCATTTATTCTGAATACTGAAGTGTTTTCAGGTGGAATTTTCTATGAAGGCCTTCATAGCAAACCCAGGCTGTCTGCCCTTTGCTGTCTCTGCCCTCTACTGTTCAGGGCCTGCCTCTCTCATCTCGGTTTACTCAACGTGATCTGAAAGGAAGAACTCGACAGGCGAGCGCCGCGGTGACCAGCGTAACCTTGACTTCCAACCAAACACAGACAAAAGTGACTGTGAATCTGTCAGTCACACCAAGTGTTTCAACCCCGCCCGCCTCCTTCCTGAGCTAGCCAGAGGAGGCCAGCTTCCCTTTAATAGGCCACGCATCATCTGCAGGGTATCTCAATAAACTGAGTAAACAGCTGCGTTGCCCATTTCACTAAAAATGAATACAGCTGAAATACATCACAGGAGGAGGGAGTGAAATACGCAGCTCCAACAGTAGTCTGAGGAACATTTTCTCCAGATCTTTAACTTGTGCTGCAAACAGACTCCCTAATATATCAATGGATATGCTCTGAATGTCACAACAGTAGAATACAGTGTAAGGTCACTCAGTACTGTACATAGCCACAGAGTAATGTGTGTTTTCTCTATTCTATAACTGCTCTCAGGTAAACGTGAGCATTTCTGATTCTGCCCTCTGACTGTTTTATTTTTCTGTGTGAGAATGGTCATGTGGCACAAAGACAAGGCATGATGTGTTAAATGAGGTGTAGCAGCAATGCATGTTTGTTGTCCACCGCTGATTTAAACAGTGTTAACCTTCAGTCGAGGAGAAATCAAACTACTTCTGACAAAGCTCTTTGCGCTATAAAGACAGTGTAAACCATATAATATATCACAAAAACTGGCTATGCTACACAGAGCACTCTGTCCTTCCAAAATGGCGTGGAAATGTGGGCGTGAAAGAGAGTGGGAATGGCCCAAAACAATATCAAATCATCGTTTGCAGTCACAAGTGTTTGTCCTCCCTCTGCCACATCTGTGCAAAGACCATCGGCCATCAGAAAGCATCTAGGTAGTACAAGGTCAGCAGTGGAGGTGAAGATATTGCACACGCGGACTAACGTCAACAGCTCCATCGAAATGGCACAGCGCAGGCGTCACACTGAAGAATAAAGTTCTTTTTTTCCCACACAAACAAACACGGTAAAAAAATTCAAAAACACGCCCCCGTTGACGGCTTCTTTATTGCAGCACATTTCCTTTCTTTTTAATCTCTTTTTCAAACATCCACTTATTAAAAAAAATGTTGCGAGTCTCGTGTTCAGAGTTTGTGAGGAGCGGTTTCGAGAGTGCATTTTGGCAGTAGGTTAAGTTCAAGTCAGAGAGCGTCGACAGCCAGGAGGATAGATGGGTCAAACCAGACGGCCATGATTTTTGAGGTCAATAAGAGTCTTGTGCTCTTCTTCTGCCCCGCCCTGCCCTGCCTCTTCCTCGCCGCCAGCACCAGTCTACTGATGGGATCACATGCCGGAGGCGCCCAGTCCCATGCTGGCAGTGTGGCTCATGCAGGGCAGCGTCTGAACGGTCTTGGGGAAGTCGTGGGTGAGGATTCGTCCGTTCTCGCCACCGCTCCCGTTGCCGCTCATCCTGGTCAGGGAGGAGCAGCGCATGGCGTCGTTGATGGATTGCTGTCAGAGATGGACAAAGGGATTACGGTTAGTCTAACTGCCAGATTTCAGTCACATACATGTATTATTTCCTAATCAGAGAAAGCGTATGCAAGAGTTAGAGCAGTAGCGCAGCGCACAGTACTTTAACCCTCTGAGACCCACACAAGACCTGTTTTTGTCTTTTTAGGGGGTACAGGGGCTCTTTAGGGGGAGAGAACAGGTCAGAAGTAGATGTCACATAGATGTGGTGTACATCGTCTGAAAGCTGGGAACTTGAAGTTTAATTTCAGATTCAGCTTAGCACTGTGTCAAGTTGTTGTAGTCATGACTCAGAAATAAACATTACAATGACTGAATTAGTTCATTAATTAAAATAAATTGCAAAAGCGTATAAGGTTTTTGATTATTATGATAGTATATAATGACCATTCCCATGCTCGATTATGTCTTATAATTCGTTGCAGAAATGTTGGGGCTGATACCATATCTTACACCGATTTAGTGCTAAATATATTCTTTTTTTTTTTTTTATCGAGAAAGTTTCATGATGCTGTGATTGTCCTAGAGGTCACCACAGGTCATTTTATACATTCAAAAAATGGCCTTAACACAATAAAATGGCTACTATAGATACTAACTTTATCACACATGAATTCAATTGGGCTCATTGGATCCACAAGACTCTCAGCTTTACATTGATACCCAATTTATGTAATTCCAAGAGTGTTTAGGGACCTCAGTGTGCTGAAATATTCAAATGTACCACTTTAGAACAGGCAAAAATAACACATTTATACTGCATGCAAAAAACTGCATGTGATTATCATAAAGTGGGCATATCTGTAAAGGGGAGACTCGTGTGTACCGATAGAAGCCATTTACATTCACATATCTTGCGGTCAGAGGTTGAGGATCCCCTCTGAAAATGGCCATGCCAGTTTATCCTCACCAAAATTTGCTGCATTATTTAACGTCCTTCATGACAAGCTAGTATGACATGGTTGGTACCGATGGATTCTTTAAGTTTTCTTGTTTCATCTCTTTCAACTTAACCTGCTACAACCTCTGAAAGACAGTAAAGTCGATCAGGTTTGTGGATCTCAGAGGGTTAAAAGCTCCTTCAGCTATAGGAAAATAAAGTGCAATTTCTCTTCCTTTATTACATGAATATATGCGCATAAGCAGCTGTTTATGTCACTATCTGAACGTGGTGCTGGCACGCCAAGAAGTTCAGGAGCAGAATGAGCTGTTAGGAGTCATAGGGTGCTAGTCCTCGCCCTCTTTATCTGGGCTTCAGTGATGCTGGCCGACGTGCATCAATGTCCTACTTTGTAACAGGAGGAGCAGAGCAAAGTGTGGGCAGTAAGACAGGAGCTGAGGCTTCACTCATTGGTTTAATAGCTCCATTCTCCAGTCAAGCGCAATAAAAGCCACTGGGCTTGAAAGGCGACCTAATGATGTGCAGTATGTGTGTGCATGCGTGTCTGCATCCTCTATTCTATAGCTGATTAAATTGGGCAAAGCGAGCGAGATGTGGAGCCACCGGTGAGTGCTGCGTGGGGATTGGAGAATTACACCGACCCCTAATTGGAACGGCGTTGTTGTTTCTTTCAAGCCAAACAGCATAAAGGCAGCGCTGCACTAATAGGCTGCTCGCCAGTCTCATCAGCATACTGATCAGGTGCCTCGTCGTGGGCTGATTAAAACATAAGAGATTCATGTAGAAGATCACTCCTCGTCTTGGCCCTGCCTTGCTTTTTCCGCTGTTTACACGTGGAGTACATCAGCGCGGTGGCTTTGATGTTGGAAGAATGAATCAAAGGTTGTTTTGTTGCAGATTGATCCACGAAGCCGCTGACTAACAGCTACGACATCGCTGCTGTCGGAGGAGGAGCCTCACGTCTCCCAATAAAGTGTTACAAGCAACAAGTCCTTGCTCTCAGATTTGTGAACATACAGCAGTTTGAGTTAGACTGTTCTAGGTTAAAGCAGTGATGGAACACATGTGAGCCGCAACCAGGCCTGCCTTATGGTATACATATAAAGGATGTTCACCACAATGGGCCCTGCATTTGCGAGACAATCAGCAAAAAGAGAAGAAGGAGGAGTAGGGGAGAGATTTGCTCAGAGCGACAGACGTAGATAGATGTACCACTGTAATTCAAATTGCCTTTATACCTGTGCTGCAACGTGAAAGTTCTTCATTTGTGAATGTGTGCTACCAGATTACTGTACTGAGTGTAGGATTTAACTAGAAGGAACAGTTTTGTAAACTGAAATAATAAGTGTAACATGTATTCCACTACTGAGTTCAGACTTTATATTATCCACCATTAAAGCTGCAGTCGGGAACTTTGAGCAAATATGATATGAAGTTATTTTTATAAAATGATCACTATGTTCTGACAGTAGTGCACGAGACAGATAATCTGTGGAAATAAATCCTCTGTGTCCTCCTAGTGCTCCTTGCCTGAAGGAAAACAACCAATCAGAGCTGAAAAGTCTCTGGGAAGCTCCCATCACACTGTCAAACTAACAAATATGTTTTTTTAAGAAACATATTTTAGTGTAGCTACTATTCAGCTGTAAAATCAGAAAGTTTGTGACCTGGGTGCAATATTGAAACCAGTCAAGCCAAAACTAAGAAGCAGCCACTAGCTGGAGCAAGCTTTCTCATTTTATAGCTAAACACAGGGGCGGGCTAGGACTGAAATTCACTCTGGGATACTCAGATGGAGAGGCCCTTTAACTGCAAGCGCCCAGAGGAGGTGAGCCGAAAACGTTTTTGGCAGTAATTTTAACACTAACACAGTCTTTGTGGTACAAGGGCGTAGGTTTGTATATGGAAAATAGGGAAATGTCCCTTTCAATACTTTAACTAATAGAAATACAGAATGGCTGCAGATGGATAGCGGCAGGTTGTTTTGTTTAGTAAAAGTAAATTGTGTTTGATTGTGTAAATGAGGGGCAGATTAACTCTGACTAAACACTATTTACCAATGTTGAACCAATCACATTTCAACAAAAATGAGTATCAGTCCAAATTAGGAGTGGCCGCACGTTTCCCTCCTCAATATTGAAAGTATTAGATTGGCCCGGTCTGACAGGTGGCGTTCTGCTCTGTGCTGAGAGGCCATGTTGGCCCATGATTTGTATTTGATCAGCGCTGCCTAGATTGACAGTTTGATCGAAGTTCGTGAGTATCGCGAGCAGTGATCGACAGCTGCGTTACAGACTTGGGTGCAATGAAATCTTGCAAATACTATTAGCAGCACAGGAGGACACAAAGAAACATGATTTTTTTTTCACATATTATCTGCATTTGTTGAGGACTAGCAGCGGATTAATACACATTTGGTGCACTCGTGACTATATATAAGAGCCTGATGGTGTGGGATTTACTCACTATCTGTCTCATGCAGAATATAGTGACAGTTTTATAAAAATATTTGCTCCAAGTTACAGACTGCAGCTTGAAAAGTAACTGATATAAATACTATATTTATATCAACATATTGTCAATAAAATACAGTCTAAAGGCTTGAGAGCCAAAGGTTAATTTAAAGACAAACTATGCTAAAGATGCTATAGGCTAATAACCCTGTGATACGAGAAAACATGACTGTGTTAAAATGTCAGCTTTAAATGGTGAAGAAACAGGCATAATGGCAATTTTAGAATCAAGTGATTCAACAACACTGCAGGAGATCAGTGACGGAAAGACTGAGGTAGCGAGGTAGCGGCAGAAGGAGAGAGAGGTACAGGACAGCGTTTGCACTGCGGTGGAAGCCGTGAGAGGCCCTACTGTGATCACGGTTAGATGGGCGGGAGGGTGAGGAGGCGGATGTCATCATCATCATCATCATCATCATCATCATCATCATCATGGTTTGAATCACAGCGTTTTCCTACCCCGTGGCTGTGCTCTGCCCTTATATCTTAACAGTGTTGTTGGCGTACAGGCCGTAGCTCTGCAGCTCTGTGTAGGGGGCGCTAGCACCACTGTCTAAGGCTGAGCAGTGAAAGGCCTGAGCGGCTGAGGCGGCAGCGGCTCGCGCGGTGGACACCTTCATTCGGCGCGACTCGGTCCTGGACTTGTAGCAGAACTCCACCAGCGCCACTAGCATGGCCAGGCCCAGGCCGCCGATCAGGATGTAGAAGACTCCCGCCACATTGCTGAGGCTCAGAGCGCTCGTCTTGTCCTGGAGGGAGGTGGGGGAGGGGGTCGGGGAAGGCAGAACCAAGTGGTGAGGAGCGATAGTGGTGACAAAACACACTCTACAACTTGACACACACACACACACAGGACTAAAAACCGAAGACAGACACACTGATTCACATATATGTAAAGACAAACATTAGTTTCACAAACTGCAATCACACGAGCAAGGACTCCAATACATTACAGCAACACACACACACACACACACACACACACACACACACACACACACACACACACACACACACACACACACACACACAATAGTATACAGATGAGCCTGACTAATTAGGCACACAGAGACAAAGTACAGTCAACTAAAGAACATGAATAGTAACTGAACAGACGACAAGACACACACATAACTCAAAAACAACAATGTAAACATATTTTGGAGGCCTGTCTCACAAAGAAGAGTTTAAAGATACTAAATACAGGATTGGGAGCATTTTTATCGCCTCTCAACGGCTCTCAACATGGCGAAGGTGAGCCAGTGCTAACAGCGCGAACAGTGCAAAAGTGTTTACCTGAGGGAATCAGAGAGTGGGTGCTACGCTTCTGTGGTGATGACGATGGTCGGGATGGCGTTATCAGCTGTAACCGCTATAAACAAGCCATGCACGAACATGCACTAAAAGCATGCATTGTCGGCCCGCCTATCTCAACAAAGCATGGAGAACTCCACACAGAGGGAGAGTGATTTCATTCTCTGCTCAAGTAGACATCACTGTTTTATACTTTTACAAAGGAAATAGTTGTTTGCTGCTATATTAATGTTCTGGATATCATATAGAGCAGTGGTTCCCAACCGATTTTCCTTGAGGCCCCCTACTTGTATCAAAGAAAAGCTGAACCCCCCAACCTAACCCTAACCCCCCCATATTTTCTGACGTCGCCAAAATTGTACAAATCCTCAACCATAAACACTCAATTTAAATAAAGTGTTTCACTTCTTTACTGAATATAACTTGCCAGCTAAAAGCCAACAAATATGGACTGAAGCAAGATAAAAACGTGAATTTGGGAAATGGTTACATCCATCTTTTTCCAATAACTTTTGACATTCGGACTTTGCAACAGTCTGGAGTTATTGGAAATGTTTGGCTCAATCCTCCACAGCCACTACTGGAATCTTTATCTCCAACTTATCTGTAACTGTGCCGAAATAAAGGGGTTTGAACAGAACGTGGCCTGCTAGGTAGCAAAAAATATATCTTTTTAAATAGTTTTAAATACAAAATTTTGTATGAATTATCCAGTAAGTCAAGCTGTAAGCATAATTTCGGGAGCAGGACCACTAAATGCACCACTTCCCATATTTCCTATAAATACCCGTCTAACGCACTCCTCCTGTTCCACTCTCGTATTTTGCATCCCACCCTCCCACCCCATTATCTCCTAATCTCTTCATCTCTGCGTAGGGTCCCTGAGCGGGTCCGTCGTGCCCGGGCACTACGGCGATCCTCGATCAAAGCTCCCCAAACTGCATCTGACTAAGTGGACAAACCACAAGCATCATCTATGTTTTCGGTCAATAAAATCTTTGTTGATAGTGTTGTCCTTGCTCGTGAAGTGTGTCATGACCCCAGGTTGGGAACCACTGGCTTAGAGCACCATTTAAACATTAACTGGATAACTTTAGAAATAACTCTGGCTTTTCAGATTCACAAAAGAGTTGAAGCCAGTAACATTCCCACAGGATCCAGGTAGGGACGTACGGTGCCTTCAAGTGGAACTCGTGAACTTGTGTTCACGACATGGGAAGTCGTGAACACTACATGTATTGCATTCAGGTGGTTAAGTCGTAAGAACACCGCTGCTAAGCAACGGCAATATTAACATTACTGTCCGAGTCTAGAAGCCACAGAAGCTAACAATTTAGCAAGCTAGCAAGTGGGTAACATAATGAAGGAAATGCAAAGACACAATGACAGAGGAGAAAGATGAGGTCGTTGAGAATATCAACATTTTCCACTGACATTATAAAATTACCAAGAAAAACAATGTATGACTAACATTACAATATACGGTACAATATTAGCTTATTATGCACTGATAAATGAACTTCCGTGGGCTCCACCATTTCTCACATCAACAAACAAGTCGTGAACTCGAAGCTTTCAGAAACTTTCCACTTATGAGGTTGTGAATGCAACATGAGGGGGCGTTCATATGGACCCAACTCGTAAACACAGTAAACACGACCCCATTTGAAGGCACCAAAAACACTGCACTCATTGAAATGACCGATACTAAAGAGCACAGAGTAATTCTATACAATATGGTTCCATGACTTTGCTTTAATGCTCCTCATATAATTGGTTATATCAGAAATATATTTAAGATTTGTAGTGTAGTCAGGTGTCCTCTCTGGCGATAAAACATGATTTCTAACAAGACAGTAAGTACAATGGGTGGTTGGAAAAGCCATTAATAAAATCTACTGTTCTTCGGTTAAATGTAGACTGTTGGAGTCACTGCGGGAACCGAGACTGTGAGGCGAATTCATGATGACACTGTCATAAAAATAGTACTCTAAAAAGTATCCTGACAGCGCCTTAATGACGAGCAGCGATCAGCCCTTTTTTAATTTAAAATGGGAAGAACGTCTCCGCATTGAAAATTAGCTCCCAGTGATTTATTCCAGCTACATGTCGGTCACAGGCCTTTATCAAGTCGTTTTTTAATTTAACAAATTATACTCCTGCGGTGCTCGTCTCCACATCAACACAAGCAACATTAATGAAACACTTCAATGTGTTTTTCTTATATTCATTCGTTCTATACTTTTTTCTTCATAACAGAAAAAGACTATTTATTTCTGGGATACTCAGCATATTAAAATGCCATATTACTGAGGCCTATTTAAACATCTGACTGTATTGCGCTCGCTTTGTGAGACAGGCCCCACATAGTGACAATAGAAACATTTCCATGACTTATTTGAACGATTATTATATACAATGCCTATATCAACCCTTTCAGTCAAAATACTACATACATTTTGTGAGGGAACAGGTAAAGTGTGTTAACACCCAACAACACATGCATTCATGCAGCAACAGAACAAACAAGTCTTTAGTTTGACATTGCTCCATTATAGGTCATTATTCTTTATCGTAATGGCACTTATGTACATGTATGCCTATTTATAGTCTATACTGAAGCCACTAAGACCTAAATGAGTCAACCTAAAGGGCTCTCACGGAACAATCAGCGTCTAACAAGGTTCGTTAATTCATGTAAATCAGTTTGGGGGATGCCTTTGTGTCATGTGAGGAGCTTAATGGAAAGCTATAGTTCAATTAGGATGGTTTACACTTTATTATGTCTCTATTTCACCTCTGCATTTAGCCTGTTATTTAGTCTGTTCACTTAAATAGATGGTTTAACCCCAAGGGAAAATTTGCATTTGAATAAATTTAGTCTGTATTTTGGCCAAATATTACTGAGATGCACCCTGTCATTTAGTAGCATTATGTAATGTAAATGAGGTTTTCATACCACTGGAACATGTGTCAAACTATGTGCAATGAAGGACTGAGAGTTTGCAGGTTTTTGCATCAAACACGGACAAAAATCATTTCCTTCTCTCTGGCTGAATTTATGTTTATCTCCTGGAGCTGTATTTGCTTCACAGTGTTGGTCCTCGAGGCCAAGTCCTTAGAAATGCTTTAAAATAAATAGTCGATGTGTGAGCGTGTGTCTAAACCCATTAAAATCAACCAATGAAAAGAGCTACTAATGAAGTGTCTTCGCCCTTTACATAGCTAATAACTGTTTAGAGTAGTGAGTTGTTTTAGAGAGCTTGAGAGAGTTTTTGGCAGTACTTTCTAATACCCATCATACATAAATGGTTAAAAAAAACAATGGAATGATAATTAATAATGTTGACTAATTATTAGTAATGCTATAATCTGTGTAATAATATGAAATAATTAGTTTATTAATTATATATTGTATCTTAGCTGATAAAAGACAATAACAATTACATTCTGATTACATTAGTAAACGATTTACATCAGTTTATTTACAACATTTTATATACTATATTAAGTGTCTTTATAATGAATGTTTTTAGTCACTAAATGATCTGGGAACTTTTAAGAAATCATTTGTAAAACATAGATAGATGGACCACAAACCAATTATTAACCACTGTACACAAGTACAACCACAAGTATTACTTATCTAGCTGAATGATGTTTTTAGATGCTCTACAAAGTATTCATTAACCATTTAATAATGTATTCTGATAATAACTTGTAACTTTATAACAGTCATTCAAATCATGTGTAGATGGTTTGCAAACCAATTATTAAACACTGATAACACATTACTCATCAATTTAAATCATATTTATCAAGGTCTTAAAATCATCAGTTGCAACTTTATAATAACCATCCAAATCATGAGTGCAGACGGTTTACAAACCAATTATTAACCATTAACAAAGTGCTACAAATATGTGTCTATGTGATATCTACAGACATTTTACCAACAACAATAATATCTTAATGGTAAACAAATTTATAAACATTTAGAAATGTTATGTGTGTAACAATGAACTGTTGTCATTCAATAACAATTATTACTAATAAATAGCAGGCATTATTAATGATCATTTCATTGTTTGTTAACAGTAAAATAACTATTAACAAAGTTTACCATTATGATGGTTATTATAAAATCTTACTGATTTTTTAAGCAGATGAGAAAATTGCTGCTAATAAAAAGCATCACATATTTGAGTTGTGACTGCCGTCTAAATATTAATAAAGAATAGCTTATTCACTTCTTGCCAGGAGTTGGATGAGAAGATCGGCGGCAAAAGAGAAGTAATGTTCCCAAACACACAAATATTTACTAAAGACGGATTTCAAATTCCACAGTAAACCACATTTTAATATAGACTTATGTGACTGCACTGCAGAGATGTTCCTGTCTGTCTGATGGCAGCATGTTCTACTAAATCTCTCTTGAAATAAAACTCCTTGCTATGTGTCTGCAGCTAAAAAATCACTGTTCCCTGGACGCTCAGCCCGTCACGGCACATGGTTTGACACTCCTGCGCTATCAAAATATTAGCAAGGAAAATAAAAGAGCTCAGCACTTGTAGAGTAGTGACAGGATCAGAAGGCCAGCTGACAAACATACTGAGGCGTCTGAGCTAAAGAGCAAAAAGCATTTCTGTCGAGGAGAACTACAACTGAAACAGTGGACGACAAACTGTGAATACATGCAAGCACAGTGGCAGACTTGGTGTGACTCAGGGTCCATGTAGCAGATTGACAGGGTTTGCATCCACACATGCTCACTCTACAGTGAGAGAGTTAGGGGCAGGGTTATTATAAGGGCCAAAGGTCACTGCTCAACATGTTCATGAAGGGTTCAGCAATGTCCTAATGTCATCGTCTGTCTCCCTCACGTCCTTCTGTGTTTCCTCTTCTTATTCTTTCTCCTTGGGAAGGACTTGTAAACTACTTAGCGTGATTCATATTCAATCTACAGTACAAACTCAAGGTTATCATCACACTTGATCTATGTGTCTGTGTGTGTTTGGGGCTGGGAAATCTACTTTGAAAGACTGTAAGTGGAATACATTTAGATGTTAACTGTGGTCGCTATCTATCCATATATATAAAACAAACCTGTTACAATCCTAACTAATCCACCACACAATATTTATTTACACGCTGGTAATGAACATTTAATCTCTGACAACACAAACTCAGTAGGAAAAAAATAGACACAGGAGTTGCACCAGAGTACTGGCCCGAATATAAGACAATGTGTTAGATAATGTTAACGATACCCAGATAGATATGACATTACTGAATCAATTTGCTGGCTTTATGACGCTGCTGTATTTCTACTAGTTACACTACGCTCTTGCATTTATGATGTTCTTTTAATTGGCACTGGCCACAGTGGCTGCTGCTCAGCAAAAGTTACATAGCTCTCTTAAAAGAGAAATTAGGTGCTTTTTATGTAGATGTCCAGTCAGGCTTGATGGTAAACAAAGTCGATTGAGTTTTCCTGCTGCAAAATCGGTTCCTGCATCCAGTGACATAGTTGGAAGGAAGGAAGAACAACAAACTACTCCAGCTTGTATCTCACTGGGTAGCCAGCATGGGGGCGCCGTGCTCTAGACACCACTCAAAACAGGACGTCATAAAACAGCTTCAACTTCCACTGTGTAAATAAAGTAAAAAACAAAACTAACTATGCAAACTAGCTGTCCCAAATATGAGTGAAGAGGATGTTACAGAAGAGGAGACATTTATTTATTAGAGCCATAGTATACCGCCAGAGATATTCTGTACAACACAGCGGCGAGAGACCAGAGCTGTGGCTGTAGCCGCCGTGCTTTTATTTGATTACCAGCATAAGTG
The DNA here is from genome assembly GCA_947000775.1 of Pterois miles. Taxonomy (NCBI): domain Eukaryota; kingdom Metazoa; phylum Chordata; class Actinopteri; order Perciformes; family Scorpaenidae; genus Pterois; species Pterois miles. Next base: position 5,961,910 of record CAMQGK010000308.1, on the reverse strand, counting down.
TAGGTGCAGCTCGTCTACACTCCTGCATGTTTGGGGTGGGAATACATACTCGTACATGTACACACTGCCGGCACGACTCCGCCAGCAGAACTCGACTTTCTCAGTTACACACACCTCTGGGTTTGAAAAGTGAAGCCAATGGTGAAGTGCCTTAAATTTGTATTCTCTCTAACAGCCAGCAGGGGGCGACTCCTCTGGTTGCAAAAAGAGGTCTGACTGTATAGAAGTCTATGAGAAAATGAGCCTACTTCTGTAAACATTGTAAACATCAGTTTATGGTCTCAGTCACTTGTTTCAAGTCTTCTTCAATACAGCATGATGTTCATTTAGTAAATTATGGTCCCATTTAGAGTCAAATAGACCATAAAGCAGGGTTATGCCATAGGGCGTGGCTACCTTGTGATTGACAGGTCGCTACTACGCGTTGTCCAGTCTGGGAGTCATCAGTGTTTTCATTTTACAACTTTAACCCTTTCACAGTTTGTTTTCAGTTCATGAAAGTTAATTAGAACTTTTTTGGTCACCTGAAAACATCTTATTCAGCATTTGGTTGTACTTAACTCCACCCTTGTGACACTTCTGGCTGCAAATAACAAAGAAGGCAACCGCCAAAATGCCCAACTCGAGGATTCAAAACGGCAATCCACAAACCATCGCCGTGACTTATGTCCACTTCTTATATACAGTCTATGGTCACACTGAGGATTTGTTGCTTTAACTGACTACACTTACCATCAGCATTGATCGGACATCTACATAAAAGGTGGTGAATTTTCCCTTTAACCTATGGAAGTTTTCTGCTGCCTCGTGTTCATGTTACAGTAGAAATGAATTTCACAGTTGGCTAGCACAGAAAGATAATACAAAATTTAAAAGCTAATTTAAGTAGAAATTGTATTAATGACAGTAGCAGTATAACTTTACTGAAAGTAGCAGTGGTAGCAATGATATTATCATCAGGAGGGAGTTTTTTGGTTCAATTTGATAATTACAATTCCTAATTTTATTGATTAAAGCTGAAGCCAAAGTAATTTAATCTAATTATTTGATTTAGTAGACTGATGGTTTGATTTTCCATCATTTTTTTATGAATGAATCAATTTACCTAATAGTGTGTTACCGTATCTTTATTTAAATGTGCAATACATTTAAATTATACTAAACACAGTGTATCTGTCTGCAATCTTACATTAAGTGTTTCTCATCTTTACAAGTCTTTTACTCAAAAACAAAATTGGAGTTTGTCTTATGTTCGGGCCAATACAGTAGCACTGCTGGAACCACATGGGGGGTATTGCTCAGTGTAATAGAGGCTGAGGGCTGGACTTGGGAGCTGGTCTAGGATCAGGGCAGGGTTTGTGCTGGGAGGTGCTGTGAGGTGACAGGTTCGGCTTGGAGACTGACCTTTCTTCCGGAGTCCTTGCTGCCACACTCCCCTTTATCGTACCACCATTTGTTTTTCAGTTTGTCTAAGACGGCTTGCTCATTGAGTTTCAACACCGCTAGGTTTACTGGGATTCTTCCAACCATAAGAAAATAACATAAATAACATATTATACCATGTTATTTTATGTTATTCATTCAGAGACACAGAGCAGCAAATACATACACACGTTAATGCTTAAAGGTAAAAAAGCAACTTTGCACACACACCACACACACGCACACACACACATATATATATAGCATAAACATCATTAGAAACATCAGAGTCAAAGTGATATGCATTAATACTCCATCTAGCTTGGTTGGCTTGCTCCCTAAGGAAGTAGATGTGTATTACTATATCACTTTGGGTAACCGGCACACTGCTGACCCTCACTTATGCAACACGGATGTCTCAATTGTATTTTTTACATAATGTAAAGGTGCCTGCATGGGCTGCACCAGGGATGCAGCTGGTTTAATTACAACACGCTGATCAATTTTAAATCGTCGATGTTTGAGCAGGAAGAGAAGATAAAAAATTTCCCCCTGTGGTTTCCAAATTCAGCCACCGCAGGCTAAATAATCAGACCCCCCCCCCCCCGCCCCCCTTGGCATTTTTCCTTTGCCCTTCGCCACACCACAGAGGGATTAAGTGTTGCCGGAGTGGCCGTGCAGCGTAGACCTGCCGGTTACCCTCCCTCCCCACAGACCCCCCCCCCCCCCACTCCACTCCCAGTGGTGGTGGGTTACCCGCAGGGTTTATCAAACTGGCTCTGACCTTGGAGTCCCCGCCCCCGCTGCCGCACTCTCCCTTGTCGTACCACCACTTGTTTTTCAATTTGTCCAAGAGGCCCTGCTCGTTCAGTTTTAACACTGCCAGGTTTACTGGGTTTCTTGAAAATAACGTAAAATGATAGCCATTAGGAGACACTCTATGGGACAGATATATATATATAGATATATATAAAGAGATTGGTCGCATGGTGGTGGTGATCATGACAACATTGACTAGAAACTCCTGCATATAACTACTGATATAATGATGCAGGAGTGCTGGTTTTATAGATGCACATGTTAGTTGGTTCTGCAATGGGCTAAAATGCCGAGTGCCCATACAGCAGTAGTAGAGACAGGTTTTACCAAGCAGGGGCCTCAGAAGGAGGCAGAGCAGACGCTATAAATGGAGATGCATTGGATGCGGAAGTCTATCTACAGATGGTAATTTCCTCTCAGTGGCACCAGCATACAGATCACTATGGTAACTAACCTATCAATATTCAACCCATAACTGCGTCGTGGCAAATAGAAGCCTGTTGATTAATTTAGAGCTATCAGCAGAGACAAATGCAGACATAGGCTTTCAATGTTTTAACTGTCAGGTTCGATTCCACAACAAGTCTATTTCTCAGACAAGGCTGACGGAGTCCTGACTGTGAATCTATATGAAGCAGCTCATCCAAAGCATCGCCACAAGGTTTGCTCTCTCTCTCTCTGGTGAGTGTGTGTGTATTTCCTATAGCTGACAGGCTGCGGACAAAGACTCTCTCCATCCACGAACCACAGAGAGGCACAATCTGCAGAATTTGCATAAAAGAAGCCAAGATGATGGTCTTTTCCCTTCAAATCAGTGTCAGTCCTTCAGTATGGTGATATTCTGCCTTTCTTGACAGTGGACGTAGGAGAGTCTTTGTCCCCAACCCTGAAGTGCACAACACAGCTGTAGGGAACACAAGTATCCTCAGAGAGCTGGTAAAACCTCCGAATTCTTTCTCAGCCCGGTGGGAGAGGGCGGATAGAAAGAAGTCAAAGTGTGTGGACATGGAGACCTGCAGGTCGTTGGTTAGTTTGGTCAGTTGGGTCGAGGTGAGCAGATGTCAGGGAGGCTACTGGACTTTATGTTAGGTGGGATGGGGCAAACAGTCAGGCAGGCGTGGGGGTGGTTGGATATCATACATGTAAGAAATGAACATTTCACAGACTGATCAAAATACAGTTTGAAAACAGGTCGTCAGTACATCCTGTAAAATGAAGATTCATTTTAGTATCTTTATTCTCAAAGTGCTACTTTCAATTAGGCCTGCACTGCAATATGAATATATATATATATATATTTTCATACAGAAATGCTCAGATCTGTCCCTAATCTGATTCTGACCTCAATAAGCAGATCAAGAAGCACATTAAATACTTAAGTATTTTATTTCTGCTCTGTTTACTTGCTATGGTGAGCATTACGAGTTAGCTAATGTAACCAAAAGTGGATGTGGTGTCGTTTTCTTTAGGTGTAGGATTTGGTGTCATCTAGTGGTGTAGTTGCAGATTGAAACCAAGAACCCTCCGCTCACTCATCCCTTTCCAAGACTGCTGTAGCGTGAGCCGGCGAGTGCAAAACCGTGATGACGCCGTTTGCTTCGCTTTCATAATAACAACATGTTAGGAGCAACGGAAGTCAGACGGCGGCTGGCGGTACCACAGTTTTGCACTCTGCGGCTCATGTTACCGCAGCTTCGGTTGTGTCGGAGAACTTCGGTGGCCTTCAGATAATGTAAAAATGTAAAAGGCTCTCTCTAGAGCCGGTGTTTGGTTTGTCTGCTCTGGGCTACTGTAGAAACACAGTGGAGCAACATGGTGGACTCTACCCATGTAGATATGAAGGGCTCACTCTAAGCTAACAAAAACACAATTATTCTTAGTTTCAGGTGATTATACACTAATGAAAACATAGATATCGATATTATATTCCATATCTACTTATAGATCCACCAAAATGTTACACACTCTTCCTTTAAAGTCCATTTTCTGCACTTTTTGTGGGGTTTTAAAAAACCGCATGGACATTGTGCTGTTTGTAAAGTCTGCATCTGTTCACATCACCAGTAATCTCATACTAAGAACTGCCCATGTTGAATGTATTAGAAATAATGAAGTGGTGTGTCTATCCTCAGTTCAGAGCATATTAGCGAGACTAAAAAAATGTAAATAAAGACAGCACTGGTACCCTGAGTTTACGAATCAAATTTGGCTTAAAGAGAGAAAACGTTGAATCAGTGCATCCCTAATATTCATTACTGTGTGCAAACTGATGCATTAACAATGCACTGCAGGTCTGATTGAACTCAGCTCTTTGAATTCACTGGACATTCATTGATGTCTGACCCCAGTTTCCACAGATACCCAATTTATACTTCAACCACAAAAATATTTGAGTAGTCATAATTTCCTTTCTTTAATACAATGCCTCTAGTTCTGAATGTTTGTTATCTGTTGATGAAAGTTGGAATCAGACATCTTTGAATGGCCAGAGAACAACATACACCACTCTGTTAATACTCTGTTAATATGTAACACAAAGACAGAGGGAGAGAGAGGGATAATGGGGCCATCCTCAACCGTTCAACGTGTTGTAGACTTGGTCCAGTCTGACTGTGACTTGGCAGATTAATTTCAGTTGTCTTGTCACTAATGCAGCACTTACTTGCTGTATGAAATGTTTGTATTACATTTAAATGGAGCCTATGAGAAAGACGTAAGCAAAACTTCTAGTCAGCATGTTCTGACCTTTGGCTGTCAACCAAGGTGGAAGCCCCGACTGATTCCTCAGCGGGTTTGAATGAAATCTCCCCATATGGTTCCTTTCATTAAAACGAATGAGGCCTATTAGTGATAGATTAAAAGCTTCAGATGCCACCAGCTCCTGCTCTCTCTCTCTCTGGGGTCGCAAGAAAAATATGAATGGGAAGTTGGTTAAGGGTGTTAATGCAGTATGTAAAGACAGCTGCTGGTCTTGGACATCAATGACAGAAAAGTACATCCAGTATGAATTATCGTACATTTGTGTCAATTATCACATTGAATATGTCAACTCTGCTGACTTCACATCCAAGGTGTGAGCCTTAGCATAAGTGGGAAAGTAGCCATATGGGATGTGGTCCTTTTAAGCTGTAATCCTGCTTTCAAGGGCCCTGTTGGTTTTGTAAGAGGTGCATTTGCATTTTGTACGAGCATTTTCTGTGTGTTTGAAGGGATGCTTCAGTTTCAGAGCAGACGGGAAACCAGCCACCACAAACGCTCACGAAGAGGGTTTACAAATGTAATTAGAGGGCAGCAGGAAAACAAGAGTCGCTTAAAGAGGACTCATGGTCCTACTTTACACTTCTGCTAGTGCTCACAAGTTAGCTATGGATAGGCTAAATACATACATACATACGCAGACACAAAGTGTCTTCAGTGGTGGAAATGGGCATGATGAAGTTGTGAATGTCTTTGTGACAGAACGTAAAAGAAAGAAAAAGTTGAATGAACTGCTAAATGAATGTCGTGCGTTCTATGTCTGATTATATGCTCAAAGTATGTAGAAGAGAATACTGACATGCTGTGTTTTGATGATAAAAAGATGCATAAATAAATGAGATGAGAGTGACAAGGATGATGCTCATGCAGGAGCGCCAATAAAAGCTCTTGAAGGCTTTTATCCAGCCACGCTGCAGTGGCAGGGGTTTACCTGAGGGGGGAGCCCTTGGGCGTGGCGATGCCATAACCTTTAGAGTCCAGGTTTCCTCCCACCTTCATAGTGTCGCACGGCTTCCTCTGTTCTATGTACTCGTTCATCGTGGACTCCAACAGGTAGGCGTACTTGCCCTTGGACTTCCTGACTCTCATCACGCCCTCGTCTGTGGTTTTGACAAACACGGACGGGTCGGCCGCCTTCATGTAGGACCACATCTTCTCAAACACGGCAATCTTCGACCTCTGACGGGCAGGATTGTTGACGAGCGAGATGGGAGGACGGAGAAAGAGACTGTCAGTGTGAATACTTTCTCATCTGTCTTAAAGGGATAGTCCAGGTGTTTTGAAGTGGGGTTGTATGAGGTACTTGTACATAGTCAGTGTAAGATAAGATAAGATAAGATATTCCTTTATTAGTCCCACAGTGGAGAAATGTACAAGTGTATAACCTACAGTCAGTGTTGGATGAAGTACTTGAAAGCCACACTTGAGTAAAAGTACAGATATCTATCCAGAAAATTACTTCAGCAGAAATTTAAGTCACTTGTTGGAATATTAGTTGAGTAAAAGTCTTAAAGTATCTGATAATTACTGTACCTTATTTCAAAAGTTATTTTATGATATTAAATGTACTTACAGTAAGTAAAAGGACAAGTAAATGCTGTTAACAAAATAGTAAGCAAGTCTGAATTTTGAGATTTAAGAACCATAAAAATGGAGGCTACATTATGCTTGAAGAAAACAACTTAAAGGATTTAGGCTGAAGAAAAAAGTCCACTTTTTCCACCGATCCAAATCTACTTCTTGCAATAGTAACGAGTAACAAAGGTGGTTAGGGGAGCAAATTGGAGCAAAAGTAAAACTGAAGTACAGATATTCCAAAAAAATACTTACGTACTGTAACAAAATATTATTACTTTGTTACATTAAACTTCCACTTCTGTAGATGCTGTTCGGCATGCGCCAAGTTTGGAGAAGCAAACAGGAGTTACTGAAAGGAATCAGAGCAATGTACTCCTGTGGATGGGGCCAGCATCAAAACAAACAGTATTTTAGCCACCTAAAAGAAAGACCCACCTAAAAAAATCAGTTTAGTGTGTTCGCTATATTTAGCATATTTTCCTTGTTGTGAGACAGCTATAGTGTATGAAGTACTTTTACCTTGCAGAACACTGGAGTTGCTGGTGTGCCGCTGCATTGATCTGTTAGTTTGTGTCATTGTGTGACTTTGGTTAGTTTAGATTCACCAAAGTCACAAAACAGCACGAAGAAACTAACTGAACAAGGCAGTGACAGACCAGCAATCCCTGTGTTCTGTGAAGGAAAATCACAGGATTTTTCACTGGAGTCTGGTGGTTTGGCGAGAGCACAGATAGATACAAAGGCTTCAGTTCCTGTCAGTGTTGTCTCATGGCAAGATAAAGAGGTGAAAATATTTTAAATATAGCATACACGTAAAACTGATTCACTTTTTAGGTGAGCATTTCTTTTAGGTGGCTAAAATTTGTTGTGCTGCCGGCCTTGTTCACAGCAGGACGTTGATTTGGTTCCATGCTCGTATTCCTGCCTGTTTCTCCAAACTCTGAGCGTGCGAACCGCCATCTATTATCGGTTATACACTGACTATGGATAAGGACCTTTTACAACCCTACTTCAAAACACTCAAACTATCCCTTAAGTGCTGTAAGATGTTTCAGTTTTTAGTGGCGATGTCCGCCATTGTTAACAGGAACTGATGATGCATATAATCCAGCGTTACTCTGTAATTTAATCTCACTGATGTCAGCTTTACTGTTTCCTCTCCTCACACTGCAGCAGAGCTGTATTAGGTCAATGCAAACCCAACATTTCCTTCCGCTGCTGCTTCACATTAAAAGCATCTAACTGGTTAAATACAAGGCAGATTTTATTGTGAAGCATTTTGCAGGAAATGCAATGTATTCATTACAAAGTTTATTGATTGTTTGAATGAATTTTTTCAACCTTTGTTTCTCACCCTGAAAAATTCTTTGGTGGAGCCAGCATCCAGCGTTCCATAGGCGATCTCCGTCTGCTTGGCCAAATCCTCAGCGCTCTCTATAGGAGACACCATCCTCTCCACTGTGAGGAAGGCAGCCAAGTTGGCAGTATAGGATGAGATGATGATGAGGGTGAAGAACCACCAGACGCCTCCAACGATGCGACCAGACAGAGAGCTAAAAACAGAAGCACAGGGTCTTTGGTTGGTCACAATCAAGAATCAATTACATGTTAATGCAGTGACTTGGAAAATGAAGAGCATCACTCTTTTTTTTTTTTCTTCGTGGCCAATTTTGCACACAATCAAGAAAAGCAATCTAAGAGTCTTGTGATGTTCACACCATCCGAGTGACCTACATTGCATCACACTCCCTCTGCACTCACTCGTCATTCCACCAGGCTTGGAGAGCTTAGACCAATGTGCTAAGGAAAGATAACCAGTTCCACAAAGACCCACTCAGCTTCCTGCCGCCGAATTAATCTCACTTTAAGAAAGTTGCCAATATGTTTCATGGAACCACGCGTGTTAATTGTTGGGAATTAATAGGCAGAGGAGAACACTTAGCCACTGCTCTAATTGCACTTTAAAAAAAAAAAAAAACAAGAAAAAAACAACTGGATGATTTGAGAGCAAAATCCCCTAAGTCAAATCCCTGTCTTTCCTCTCTCTCTCCACCTCAAGAGAAGCCAGCTCGAACAGCAACAGCAGAAATCATGTTGCGTTACATATCGGGTCCCCCGACAAGCGCCGAGGCACAGAGCGGCGGAGCTTACGCAATGAAAATGACACAAATCTGAAACAAAAAAAGGCTTTCATGATTCACCTTTGTGCCGTCAAGCCAAATGGAGCGTGAACATGAAGGCGAGATTAAGTATGACAAAAAAAAAAAGAGAGAGAAGCTAAAACATAATCATTTAAGATGCTTTTCTGATGACGGGTGGATGATGAAAGAGCAGTCGGGGAGCGAGCGGAGAGCAAACACAGAATGGATGCCGAGCCTTTGAAAATCAGTTGGGAGAATGCAGAGCTGTCTGCAGGGTGTGTGTTTGTGTGTGTGTTTATGTGACTTGTTCACTGATCACTGTTCAAAAGGGTGTGGGTAAGGTTAAGCTTTTTTCTATGCAGTGGGAAAAGCAACATGCTTTTTTAGATAGCTCAGTGCATATTTAGTACTGCAGCAAACAATTCACAACTCTCCTGCGTCAAAACTCTCCACTTCAGCTCTGTACAGTCATAGAAGTAAACAAAATGTTGATACTCTTGACATCTGGGTCCCCAGATATTCTTTGAGTAACAATCTTATATAATATATAGTTATGTAAACATACAGTAGACCAAGAAAAAAACATCAGCAGCACCTCCCAGCATCCAAATAAAATTAAAGCTAGGGTTGGTAAGGATTGATTAAAAATTCTCCAACTGTAAAACGCAGCCAGGTGTTACGAACTGTTTTCTTATGAGGTAGCAGCAGCTCCAAAAGTCTGTAAATTAAGCGAGAAAGTCGCCAAGTCATCAATAATGACAGTCAGTCCCTACAGGCCTCCCTCCAAAGCCACTCGCCCACAATTATCATCATGAATGTAAACAACAAACATGGCTATTGTTAGTACTCACAGCTGTCAAGCTAGCAGCTTGTGGAAACCTCTGGTGACGTGCAATCACAGATAGACCTGTAGGCAGCCTGTGATTGGTCGGGCTTATTACAGTCCTGCGACAACCACAGATACCAGATTTTTTTTTCTTGTCTTTTGCCAGAACATTTAATTTATCGATTGCTGTCTGAGAATTTTGACAAATATAACAAAAAATGTTTAGATGTTAAGATTACCAACCCTAGCTTTACGCTCAACGCACTATTAACTGAGCAATTGCTGCACAATTTCCCTCGGGATAAATAAGTTTCTACTTTCAGACTGTAAACAAGAATTGTACATCTAGAAATGTGAAAACATAAACTACGTATACACTAATACCATAAACAAGGAGTAATCAAATAGATACTAATACCATAGAAAATACAGGGCCAAAGGTTGAACCAAATATGTGCACACAATCAAATGGAGAATTGGATCAGATGTATCAATATCATACAATTTCAACAAAATTTGATTAGGATTAATGAAAAAGATCAAAAGTGTTTCTTCATAATGTTTAACAACATTATGAAAACAGTTACTATTCGGTCAATATCGTTTAAAAATCTAATTGTGAAAACAAGAACATAATGATCACAATTACAGCTCGAGGGCTGTGCAATATATCAATATTATATCGATAGGGACATGACATTAGATATCATTTTAAATTTTGGATATCTTAATATGGCATAGGTATTTGCTTTTTTCTGCATAAAGGCTAGATTACAGTAAAGTTACTCATCATATCCACATTACTCATGACTATTTATCAAAAATATCATCATGTAAATATTTTGTAAAAACACCAATAGTCAACCCAACAATATCCATGCAATATTGATATTCAGGTATTTGGTTGAAAGCATTGTAATATTTGATTTTCTCCATATCGCCTAGCCCTAGCTGCATCTAACAGTGATTTTCACAACTGATTAATCTGCTGGTTATATTCTCAATAAATTTGCCTATAGAATGTAAGAAAGAGATGAAAATTGTAGATTATAATTCACTCCAAGGTGAGTACAATTGATTGTTTTGCCCGACCAGCAGTCCAAAACCCAAATAATTGTAGTTTACTATCATATGTGACAACTGCATTTGAGCTGCTACTGTATAATTAATGCATTTTTGCTTTAGGAAAAAAATGAAATGATTAATTGATCATCAAAGCAGTTGCCTATTAAATTCTTTACATAACAAATAACATTATGGTGTCATCTCGCCTGACACAATATCACAGCATCACACTGAGAGAGGAGAGGTGCTAATGAGGCCGTCGGGCTCAAGTGTTACTGATTGTCTTCTCGTCGTTTCAGGAGGAGATCATGGACTGTACGACTTTTAGCTCAAGAAGGTTTGAGGATGGAAACAAGGGCTAAGTTTTGGGGGAGAGAAAGAGAGAGAGAGAAAAAGTGTGTTATGTTGAAACAGCAACATAAGCGAGAGAGAGGGAGAGGGGGAAAGGAGAGAGCGAGAAATGGCAGAGATGAAAAGTAAACTGGATGGTACCACCAGAGGCTGACAAACTCCTTAGCTTTAACTGCTGCTGGCCTCCAGAGATGGCAGTAAACAGCTGTCTAATCCTTCTCCTTCAATCGTCCTTTTTTCTTTCCCTCGCTCCCTCTCTCTTCTCTTCCTCTCCTTTCTTTTTCCTTTCCCCTCCCTCCGCCCTATACATCTCCACTGCGCTCCCTCCGGTCTCTTCATGTGCTGGAGGGGGCTGACAGGAGCTTGTTTGAACAATGGCCTACACCTTGGCACTGACACTGACGCATTCAACTATGCATGCATGCATACACACACACACACACACACACACACACACACACACACACACACACAATGTGTACGCTTTCTTCCTGAAGACAATGTGAGTTTGTCTGTGCAGGAGAACAACCAGGTCACCGTTTACTGTGTGACTGGGAGAGAGGGAGGTGTGTGTGAGTGTGTGTTGGTTCTCCTGCAGCAGACCTCCTCCCTTGTTGAGCACAGCGACTGGCAAACACAGGCCTGTTTGTTTCTGTTTGTCTCCTTTTGAACTCGCTTCCTTTGAGCCTCCTTTCCGCTCCTCATACATTATTGCACAGCAGCCAACCTTGGTGTCTCGGCGAAACATTAACTCAGCTGTCTTATTACAGTAAGGGAAATCTTTCCAAGTACCACTGTAATTTCATAGTCTTGTTAAGGCAATGATTTATCAATTATTCACTCGGCCCATTTTATCGCATCACGAATAAAAGGAAGAGTAAAGGGAGCAGCGAAAGCTGTAGCGCCACAGCAGCGATGCATACAGGAATGCAAAATGTAAAGTTGAAAGGATTTTTGAAAACTGATTGCTGAAGTTATTTAACAGCAAACTATACTAAATATTTACCAACTACAGCTTCTAAAGATCTGCATCTCTTCTTCTATCAGAAAAACACTCAAAGACATCACTATAGGCTCTGGGAACATGAAATAAGACATTTTATAGAGTAAATACTGAGGAACAGTGTGTAGCTTATAATTAATTCATTCATTCATTCATCGTCAACCGCTTATCCCGTTAGGGGTCGCGGGGGGCTGGAGCCGATCCCAGCTGGCATAGGGCGAAGGCGGGGTACACCCTGGACAGGTCGCCAGTCCATCGCAGGGCACATAGAGACAGACAACATATAGACAGACAACCATTCACACTCACATCCACACCTACGGGCAATTTAGAGTCATCAATTAACCTAAATAGCCGGAGTACCCGGAGAAAACCCACGCTTACACGGGGAGAACATACAAACTCCACACAGAAGAGTCCCAAGCCGGAATCGAACCTGCGACCCTCTTGCTGTGAGGCGACAGCGCTAACCACTGCACCACCGTGCAGCCCGTGTAGCTTATAATGAGCTGTTTAAATCAACGTAACGAGCGGGTCCTTTTCACGGAGCCGGCCGCCATGTTTCTACAGCAGCCCAGAACGGATAAACCCAACGCTGGCTCTAGACTTTCACATGTTCACGCTGGCCACCATACTTCTCCTACTTCTCCTAATCTGCAACCTCACTGCTAGATGCTGCCAAATCCTACACACTGCACCTTTAATCAAAAAGTAATCTGCTGTTTAATAGATTATGAAAAAGAAGTTTAGACTATAGGGTTTGGACTTGATAGTGTTTTCTCAAATCCAAATCTATGCATCAAATTTGAACAGTAGCCTACTTACACTTGTAAACACTGTCTGTCATTGTGGCTTCTGTCGATATGCTGTGAGCTGTCAATAAGCTATCAACGGCTGTCATCTGACTGTGATCTCTCTCATAAAGCATGCAGGCTTTCATATTGCAAAACACAACCGGATGCAGGAGGACATCCTGGTATTTTTGGCTTACCGCATTTGACATATTACAGTATGTATTGTGACGTACTAAATCCTTTTCTTCCATACTAAAGTGTATGGTAGTATAGGTACTGGAACGCACAGTAAGTGTTTGCAAAATGCTTATTTACACATCCAGCAAAGACAAAGCCAAAAGAGCCTCCCTGGAAGTTTCACTCCCCTTCTGGCTCAGTTTTTGGTCTCCATCAACCCCTGAGGGGGATATCTGGCTCTTCAGCTGCTAAACGCTCCACTGTGTTCACCACCTCGTTGCTAACTTTGCCTGCCGGCCGTCTGGTGCAGGGCGGGTAGTCTACACAGTGTTTATCAGTTTGTTGTTGAAAGCTTTAGGTTACTTGCATAACTCTGGTTCTCTGAGGAGCATGAGTGAGATGTCTCACTATGAGGAGGCGTATCCAATAGTGAGACATCAAAACGAGGGCTGTGAAAGGAAACAGCCACCGCTGCGTCTGGAAACGGAGAGCTGCGAGACTGAATGGAAACAATAAAGTTGCGGACTGAGAAACACTGCAGCGCTGAGGGAAACTGACACAGTCAGGTGATTATTATCTGTTGGTTTGTCACAATATGCGAGCTCTTTCACAGCCACGTTTGATCCATTGCTAAAATAAAAACAGAAAAAGTAGCAGCTTTAATGAATTCAGGTGTTTTTCCCGACTTGGAACGCTAACCCAACCGTAGCAGAGAGTTTGTGAGCATGTACAGTATTACAACTATTATTGGTTGTGCATGCTGATGTGCTCACACATAAGAAAGGCCAACACTCCTTCATGTGCATGCACTGGACCACCTCTCTACAGTATGTCAGATCCAGATCTTCATCCTTTGCTATATGATCTCCACCCACAGCTCCCAGAGAATCTGCTGTAGCACTAAACTCTCATTAGAATTCCCCCGGCTGGCCTCCCTCTATTCGATATGGTAATTAGCAATGACTAATGACTTTAGCAAGTGTAAAAAATGAGCCAGTAATGGCCACATTACAATGGATTAGGAATTACAGAGGTTTAAATGAGAAAGAAAATGGTCCCTAATTATGGTGTGATTCTAAGACAAATCAGGGATGGAAAGGTTTTCTGCTACACTGCTTTTTTTTTGCGTTCAAAAATTAGCGAGACAGCTGTATGTGTTCCGATTGACTAGGCGCCGCCACTCCCCGTGTCTTGTCTGGATGGACGTGACTTATTTTGTTTAAGTCAGGAAAGACAGAATGAGGGAGTGACAGACTGGGAAAGAGGAGCCTGCAAGCAAAAAAAAAAAAAAAAACCAAAGCATGAACAGAAGCATAAAAAGCCTGACATGCAGCAGACGGACATACACACATACAGTACAGACCCGGTGTAATAACAGAGTTTTATGTGTCAGTGCGTATGTATGTGCTGACTAATTGGCCACTGCTGTGTTGAATTGCAGGAAACATCCTTAGCAACCACAGCTCACTGGATGTGAAAAACATGACAGATATTAATAAAAAAAGACATAACACCAGCACATTATTTATATACAGAGCATCTACTAATCAACACAAGATCACAGACGATAAAGTGAGACTGTGTGTATCTTTATGCATCCTCACACAAAGACCTTGTCTGGAGGTTCAGCCAAATAAATACAGGTCAAAATAAATATTGTTATTCTGTACTGCTGGGCAGCTATTTCTCCAAAATTTTCTTCTAAAATATAATGACAGCTAAGTCAAGGGCCACTCCACTGGTTATCTCTGGACGAATTCACCAAGCACAGCTCAAACTAAACAATTCTTAAAATTTTAGCAGATTTAAAAAATGTGAGAGACTCCACAGATAACGACATGTTCTGTTAAATTTAACAGTTTTGTTCCTATAGTGTGTGATGAGCAACGATTTGGCCACACCACACACTAACAGCTTCCATTCATGAACAACAAGAGTCCCAACTAAAAAAACCAGAAATCTCTCACGATCAAACATGACTTTTTTATAAACAAACACACTGGCCGACGGGCAGGAAGAATTAGCAAAGTCAGTTTTGCACAATTTTGTACTGAAAATTCACAAAGGCTAGATGAAGTCATGGAGACAAATTAAATAAACTAATGTTGTTACCACAGGTACGACCACGGGTACAGCCAGGACGGACATCCGAGCCGATAGAAGGATGTAAAAATCACTCTTTACCTACCTCACGCCACAGGAATATCTGGAAAGATGATCTTTATAACCATCAAAAAATCAGGGCTTTGTTGCCGTTCGTCTGGAGGGGGGAATCATCCCAAAGATCGTCTTGATTCTCGTGCCGTGCGCACACACAGAGTCTGTATTTAAAGACTGACATGAACCATTACAGTTACCTATTTAATGTGTTTGTTGCACAGAGAAGGTTGGACTGCTGCTTCATCATGTTTGGATAAAATTACAGCCAACATGTTTCACAATTTATTCTGCATTCTGCATTTGGGGCTAAAACGTGAATTACTGTACTCCGAGCTGGCCCATCCATCTCAGCTGCATTGTACCGGTTTAACAGCCCCTCTCAATCTGCTGACTTATACTGCAGCTTTTGTTAATTAGCGTCTCCTCAACTATGCCTTCGCTGCTTGTAAATGTTACGAGTTGATAAAAGTTTCATTAAGCTTTTGATTCCCTATAGCCTCCTCAGCAGAAAAACAGCCTCTTAAAAAACATGCATAATAATGTGGGCATGTTTGGATAATTAACCAGAATAAAGTATTTATAAATGGGATTACCTTTATGTAGCTCTGACGCCATGTAGGTCACCGCGACTACTAAAACCACACGCAAAAGAGCAATTTTGGTCCTCGGCTGTGGCTTCAACATTGAACTGAGCGCCGAGCAGACATGGCAAATTGGTTTGATGTGCAACACACAAGGCTTTTAGTGCAAATCAGGCCACAGAAAACAAGTTGGGTTCTTTTGAAAATGCAGTTATCTGACACTTACAGTGTCTTTCTACCACTTCAGTCTCTCTGTGTCGATATTGTTAAATGAGGCTCTGGGGGATTAGAATGTGTGCCAATATCGTTGCAAGGTGGTGGGTTTACTTCTGATTTTTTTGTTTGCTTGGCTGCTTTGGTTTTGATAGCAACGATTGTTAGATTGTACACTGTATTTTCGGAGAGCTTTCATCTTCAGGGCCAAACTAACTTACAAGCTTTGAGCAGGGAGCAAAAAATAATGATTTATTAATCTCTCTCTCCTTCTCTTTCTTTCTCTCTCCTGCTAAAGGTCAGTATTACCATGCCATTGAGTTGAAAGGAGAATATTACAATAATGTTGTTGCCAGCCTGCAGCCACTGCACCAAAAGATGGTAATCACACTCATTCAAGTACGCAATGACAAAGAGCATTATGATTCAAAATGCTATGTAATTGTTTAATGCATGTGTGTTTCATTAAGAAGTGGCAGAGTTAAGGGCTGCTTTGCAACATGGCTTGTTTGGGTGGCGGTGCATGAAAACACAACTATTCAGCTCCCAGCCATTTCCAAGTGTCAGTGCAGCAGAGGAATCGATATGATTGAGATATGGCAGCGATCACTGTATCCGTCAGCAGTACACGGGGGTCGCCGACTGATATCACGGACGCTGCCTCCTTAGCCACATGCAACCTGAGATAAGTCAGTGCTGGCGAGCTGTGAGAGCGCTCCGCTTACGCGCCCACACATGCATACGCGCCCACGCGCATCAGCACAGCCTCTTAGTCACTCCAGCCAGAAAAACAGGACTCCAAACTCAGATACATCACAACTGAAAATCAATACCGTCAACACAGTTGACTTGTAGTGCGTTCGCTTTGGACGTATAATAACACAAAGAGACTGTGACATGCATGTGTGCACTCAACTGCAGTTTCACAGACACTTGATGTGAAGCTGCGTCGCTCTGACAGAAAAATCTGCGTCTCTTTGCGGTTGCCATGGCAGCACACTCTGCACTCCAAACAGTACAGCAGAGCTGAGAGACTTTAGTCATCTCAGTCCTCCTCCTCCCCCCTCCCACTGCCTGTCTTCTCTATAAGGACAACCGCCCCCTATAGTAGGACAGAATCGCTATTACAGAGTGAAAGCTCTCATTAGTGCTTGTGGCAATCTACAGGGTGGCAAACACAAAGCTGAATGATAAGCCTCTAAACATCACAGCACACATCTTTCCAGTCAAACTATTGACAATGTTTACTTTGGTCCAGGTAGATTTCCCATGTGGCCTCGGGGCCTGGTTTATAATTCATGGTTGTGAGAAAGACATTCATACGCTGTCACAGCTTGATTACAGCAAACCCCTCTCTGCTGCTGGAAACACATGTGCACCTCTGTGCAACTGTCTTTTCCATGCAGATTTGTCGGCGTGTGCGCCTCTGAGGAGATCTCTGTCTGTGTACAAAGAGTGATACCACAGTGAGATCCTCTGGGGGGGTGCGTGTGTGTCTCACTAGTTTCTGCTAGTGAGTGTGCATGCATGTATGATCAAAAGTTGCCTTCATGCAATCTCCAGATAAATAAAACATAAGTGATGCTGTGAACTAAACTGAACCATCTCTTTATGAATAAGTCATTCCCTCCTACAAAGTCTTCCCCAACTGCTTTGACAGCAACTTCACTAACAACACGGTTATGTAACCAGTCGCTTGCAACACAATAAGATTTCTTGTTAATGATAATAACAACCACAATAACGTAAAGTGATGCATAATATGACAAGATCAATGACTCCCTGGATCACAAAAAAATCTCCTCCCCGAGGGATCTATTAGCAGCTGAACCACCACTTACTGTACATTTGATCATACAACATATCAGACAGCAATAAATTTATGATTTTATCGACTTCGTAAAGCATGGTTTAGCTGCGTTATAGACACTTGGATAGAGCTACGGTTATATAAAGTACAGGGTGCTACAAGTAAAAGGAAGAGAAATATCTGCTGTGCAACAAGGTGAGCATCTTGAAATAAACACAAAAAGCATCAACAAGAAAAATCGCGACAATAACGTGAATTAAAATGGCACCAGCCATTTTAGTGCCAAATTATGGAAGACAACATGTATGATTAGGGCTGCTTGGTTATGGCAAAAACCATAATCACAATTATTTCTCATGGTTACTCGTTGACTTTGGGAACATTAAGCATTTAGAACTTTTTGTAGCCTACATTTTAAAGTCAATTACATCAATCTGGTGAACTTTGAAAGCAAAATTAAGAGGCTAGCTCTATGAAGAACTATGTGTTCGAAACATTTTAATAGGGCTGTCAAGGGCAAAACTGTTTAATGCCATTAATTTCTTTAATGCAGTCGATATTTTGGAGGTTGTAGCGGCCTCAGCTTTAAAGCTTGAGTGAAGATGAAACTAGAAAAAAATCTAAGGAATCCATTGGTGGCAATCATGTCATACTAGCTTGTCAGGAAGGCGGCAATATAACTCTGAACTTGTGCTAAATGTTGGCGAGGAAAAACTGTCATGGCCATTTTCAAAGTGGTCCCTTATGTTAATTTTATGATAATCACATACAGTTTGGGGCAAGTCATGGTCAAGTCAGCTCACTGACAGCTGTTGTTGCCTGTTGGACTTTTCTTGCCATGTTATGATTTGAGCATATTTTTTATGCTGAATGATGAAATGAATGAATGAATGAAACTGATATTGAATAATAAATATATACATGGATTTGCATAAAGCAGCATATTTACCCACTCCCATTTTCAACAGATAAAAAAATGTGTGATTAATTGCGACTGATCGTGATGGGAATGTCTGGGCGATGGGTGTTGTACAGCGCCACCTTTATTCTGGGTCCTTCCAAGCCTACCGAGAGTATTGCTGCACAATTATGGCTAAAATGATAGTCATGAACAGATCAGTGCTTTCACTTCCATGTTGTGCTACATTCCTACTAATGTACAAATCTTTGTAGTTAAATAATACTTCAAATGAGGTTCTTCTTCACCTGAATTCAGCGCATGCAGTGGCATGACAGCCCCCCAAAACAAAGTCAAAAACATCTAAAATCTTCCGGTGGCTGGCTGTTAGTTTAGGAAGAGCTTGATGTGATATGCTGCAGAGTAGTCTCTGAGTGCAGCATTTTAAACGTCAATATCTTAGTCGATCATGTTCATTTAATTGTGGGAGGCCAAAACTGTGATCAATACTCAATTAATTGTGCCACTAGAGCTGGTCATGGTGCACCACCAATACACCTGCGAGGGCCAGCCCAGAGGAGAGTTCCCCAGAGGGGATCCTCCCATAGCGAGCGTCCGTCTCTGACCAAATGTGCACCACTGTAAAGGAAAGGGGTACGCTGGATATATAACACAAGAGAAAATGACAGCGTCACTGCAAAACAGAATGTGGCACAATAATATTTTTATGGTGATTATCTTGTTTTCATAATCGTTGGAAGCTGTAATTGTGATTGAAATCCGATTAATTGCACAGCCTTGTACATGATTTTTCTTATTTTAGCCCATTAACCACACATCATGTATGCTTAACTGTAATAAGTCAGCATTTTTGAGATGTGACACTATTCAGACAGCCTGTGGTTTCCAGTCCCCTTGAGTGCACAATGAATATCAAGTTAAAGAGAATTGAAATCTTGGTCGAGATAGAAACTCTCCCACAGTGACATTTTGAGGGCTTTCTTTATTTGTCAAAGTCCCATTATCATCCAGCGCTAATGCAGCAGCAAGCAGGGACCATTTTGAAAGCTCTCCATGGTGTTGTGTTTGAGGACACTCTGACATCTTAAATATCACCGTTTTCAAGGCAGCATCTGTTCAGAGTAGAATTACAACAAGCCAGTATTGACGAAGTATAAACAAGTATGACAAAATCTCAAGTTGAGAAATAGTGACCCTCCCCAGGTTACCATAGCACACCATGTACTCCATCCATTATTGAATGATTCTGACCGCCAGCCTGAGAAATTGCTGTTGTGGCGGGCAGGGCCTGAGTGACAGAGCTGATTTATTTCAGTCTCCAATCATGTAACGAGAGCAGCACAGGCGCTGAGGAGAGGAGACAACTCCACGGGGCCATCACACACAGACATCAGACGCAGACATAAACATCTCAAAACACATTCACCGGAGAAACATCATGAACCCGCAACCTTTTTCTCTAGTTCTCCTCCTGCCAGTCGCTCCCACCGGGGCAGCTTCATACAGAAGTCCACAAGGTCGAGTACAATGCGAGTCCTGCTGAATGTATACGCTGCTGCTTTTCCTGTACTTTTACACTGTCTTGCCTTGAACTAACAGACAGGATCCTGTATAAGGATGGGCCCCCCTTTGCCTTTGATTTGTTGGTGCTGTATGAAAGTAAAATCCTCACTTGCAATGTTTAATACACCTAGATTTACAGTACACCCCCTTCTGCCTGCAGCAAAGGTCCCATCAGATAAAGAAAAAAATACAAATCCATGTGAATTAATTGGTACAAAAATGCCTTTTTTAAAAATATTATACAAACTGAAATCTGAGTCCAAGGTCAAACATTGTCAGTCAAACTTCAAAAAGTGTTATCCCCATTAGTCTCTCAGGGCGCGTTCACACCAGCCTTGTTTAGTCCGCTTGAACTGAACCCTGGAACGTTAACCCTCTTAGTGTGGTTTGTTTGGGTTGGTGTAACGCAAGAATCGAATCCTGGTGCGGACCAAGCAACCGATCCCTGGTCCGTCTCGAAAAGGGTGGTCTTGGTCTGCTGCCAGGTGAACTCTGGAGCGGTTTGTTTCTGGTGTTATAACCATTCATTGGTTAAAAGAATGTTTCCATGTCTTGTTTTGGTGACTGGAGGCTATGAGCGTGTTTGCTAGCAAATTGTCGAGTGGCAGCGGCTAAACCTCGACTCACGGCGCAGTCAGATGCCTCCTGAATATCTGGGCGAAAGAGAACATGACTCAATTACTCGATGTGTATAACAACACCGAGGTACGCCTGCATTAATAAATCATTTAATAACCACTGGAGATATGCTCCAGATCAACAGCAACATGAACACAACCTGACAGTGCTTCATGATTTACAATATCCAGCTAGAAATTAGAGGCAGTTTGCTGTCCTTTTTGTCTTTTTACCCTCCATCTGTCTGACCAATACACAAATCACATTTCCACCACGTGAGTTTTGTGTACAACGTCTAGACTCATTGGTTTGGTTGAGGAAACGGACCTTTGGGTGTGAACATGACCTTAGACACAAAAACATGGAAAATAGGCTGTAAAATACCAAAGTGACCCTTTAAGTCTTCCAGTGTGTGAGGTGAGCCAGGTGAAACAGGAAGCATCAGTAAAGCCTCGAAATAAGAGGGAATGTGCCTCACACGACAAACTCTCAACCAAACACAACCACTGGAAGAGGCAGAGAGATCTATAAAGGATGGAGGGCAGAGAAGATGAGAGGAGAGGAAGACTGAAAAGAGGCGATAGGAAAAGAAGTAAATTGGCGGATGGATGGATGGATGGATGGATGGAGTGGTGTGGGGGGGGTCACTCTCAGAGTCCACCTGTTGGCAGAGATAAACACAGGGACGGCCCAACAGCACAGACTGGGGCTCATGGGAGGGCTTGACTGACAGTGCTGACATTTAGAAAGAGCACAGTAAACAAGGTCTCACAGAGAATAAATAGCAGGAAAGAGCAGGGGGGCTAATACACACACACACACACACACACACACACACACACACACACACACACACACACACACACACACACACACACACACACACAAACACACACTTAAGTACTGTATACATTAATGCATCACGTCAATGTATGAACACATGCCTATAAGCATGTATACACACAGCGCTGACTGTAAACCTTGAGATACCTTCAGATCAGTCCACTCAGATACTGTTAGACAGCAGACAAAGAAAATGGGAATAAGTGCTTGCTTTTAATAGAATCAGCCTACACACACACACACACACACACACACACACACACACACACACACACACACGCACACACACACACACACATGCAGATACAGGCAGACAGGGAAATTAAACACGCCTACTGATTAACCCAGGACAAAGTGGATCGTCAGCGTCGTTCCTTGGCCTTTGTGTCTCTGATTAAATGGAGAAGCATGAAGAGTGAGGGCGCCTTGAGCTGCTGCCTACCTCGGAGCTCAACGCACCTCTAGAACATTCTGTTCTCACCTATTAGTGACAAAAGGCACAGCGACAAGCGCTTTACAAGCACCTGCTCAGAAATGTCAGCAAATGCAGAGTAGACCGAATGTCTTTCACAGGTTTTTGTTCTTTTATATCTTTGAAAAATAAGACAATAATACACTAGCAGCAGTGCTTGAAGTGGGAAAAAAATAAGTGCCAGTACTCTCTTAGGCTGTATCTGACACCGCATACTATACTAGTACTGATTTGGCCAGAACATAGCATGTAGTATTTATTAACACAAAACGTACAGTATGCCAAATCCCCAGGTGTCGTACTGATTTGGAAAAAATCTCCAGTATGCATCGGACCAGTCTACCTCGCCTGCTGTATCCCACAATGCAAAGTGAACGGTACAGGCTACAGTTACAACAACAGCAACCTAAACAGCTAATTGTTTTTTCCACATTTTTTGTAACTATTTCATCACTTTGATGAAAAATTTTTGAGGCGAGAAATCAACTGGGGGCTGCCTCGCACTCTCGCCTCACAGCAAGAGGGTGCAGGTTCAAATCCGGCTTGGGAGTTTGCATGTTCTCCCCGTGTAAGCGTGGGTTTTCTCCGGGTACTCCGGCTTCCTCCCACAGTCCAGAGACATACAATTTAGGTTAATTGATGACTCTAAATTGCCCGTAGGTGTGGATGTGAGTGTGAATGGTTGTCTGTCTCTATGTTGTCTGTCTCTATGTGCCCTGTGATGGACTGGCGACCTGTTCAGGTGAACCCCGCCTTCGCCCAATGCCAGCTGGGATCGGCTCCAGCCCCCCCGCGACCCCTAATGGGATAAGTGGTTGACGATGGATGGATGGATGGATGGATGGAGAAATCAACTGTGTAGATTTTGAATACTGTCAGCTTTATAATATTAGATGGCAAATCAAACATTTGCTCCACCACTGTCAAAGATTAGAGGCTCCACACACTGCTGTGACAGCTAGCTAGCGTCTCCCGCGGTCCCTCCCTCGCCAGCTGGGCAGTCATGCTCACAGATCACGATGAGCTGGCTGGAGCTCGACCTGTCTTGTACACTTGTTACTTCCTTGTTGATGATAGTTTAAATATCACAACACAATCTTGCAATCTGCAACCTCACTGCTAGATACCGCCAGATCCTACACACATCTGAGTGCATAAACACTTTGGAAATGAGTTTAGGCCAAAAAAAATCCAAAGAAATGAGCATACACACAAAAAATGTTCTCACAAAGGCTTTCTGGATAAAAAAAACTCATTCTCTCAAATCCCAGTAGCCAAAATGCAAAAGTACACTGTGTTCATGTGAAAGCCAGAATATCTGAGTTTACGAGTGCCATTGTTTTCCTCTGACAAAAGGCAAGCAATAACATTACTTGTCCTTTTAAATCGAGCAGGAGCTCACAGTGCTTTAGGAGATACATCAGCACGCACCTCCGTGTGTGAATATGGGCTGTGCTAACTAGAGCAACTAGGTCACCCAAATATTCAAGGGGAGGATGTTTCCTTCGGGGCAGTATTCAGTGGGGTGAAACATTCACTGTGTTGGTTTTTAAGACAACGAGCAGACTCCACCATGCTGATTGTTACGCCCTGGACAGCTGCACATGCTAACCGACTTATGGTGTTTTTTTTTAATCCAGCCATACTGATTCCTGAACAGTTTCTGTGTCACCTTGGAAGGACACTGTAAGAAACGGAAGACATTTGACTCAAGTCCTTGGAGGATATGAGCCCTTAAAGCTTCCCCGACACTAAGGAAATCTGCCTGAATCCTTTTTAAATGAGAACATACAAAAAACTAAATTGATCCTTTTACCAGGCAAATAAACTCAATGCTACAATATTACTGCCACTGTGTCCCATCTTAATGGAGAGAAATGGAAATTCAGGCCAAAACTCTTGTTTCAGTTTTTATAACTGGAGATGAAATGCAATATGTCTTACATCTGGTTAATTTGCAGTCAAAGGTGGCATCAGCAGAATGGCTGCAAGTCAAGAAACAGTCTGTTTTATCCTTTTAAACAGTCTGTGAAATGTCTTGCATCAGCAGAGCTTGCTTTCCATCCATAACAACAAACAAATGCAAATACTGTGCAAATGCGCGTGAACCCATGTGTGGTCAAGCACACACAGACATACACACACACTAACATGGGTGTCTGAGTGCATACAAAGAGAAACCACAGGGAACGGACAATTTGCGCATGCATGGTGACATTCTCTTTCTCTCTATGAGGCGCACAAGGAAATCAATAGTTTTTGAAGATGCATTTTCTCGCTGTAAGAGAAGAACGCTCAGACAATGGGCTTCATCCTGCACGAAGCACAGCGGCGTCTCCAGGCAGAAAACAGTAAATGTCAGGTGAAGGCCTGTGGGATTAGGGATCCAGTACCTACATCATGTACTGCTGAGCACCCGCAGCTTTGCAGGCCTGTGAGGTGCAGAGATTTTCTCCCTTTTTGATATTTGTGTAAGGTAAGATTAATGTGAAAACACATTTTGGAAATGTCACAAGAGGGAGGCCATGATAAAAATGGACTGTTACAGACAATGCTGTAATTTCTTTAATCTTCAGCCACTCAATCAGGGGAGACTGACTGAACGCTGCTGATATTTCTCAGTAACATCTTTCTACACAAATAATCAGACTCAGAGCAGGAAGCCTCTGGTTGACGGTCAATGATCAGCTTAGACACAGGGAACGGTTCATCCAAAAGACAAGAAAGCCTGTTTTCCAACCTGCCTCTAATGGTATCTATCTACATGAGCCAAACAGATTGGTTGCACTGTTGTTGTATTTGCTCAGGCCTCAAGAAATCCATCTCTGAGATATTGCTTCTCATTTTGACGCCAAGTCCTCCGCCACTGACACTCTCGTCCTGTGTGTGAAATCTGACTCCTGCTACACTTTCACGTTCAAAAATTGTAGCGTCCAACGTCTGATTTTTATTTTACATTTGAACGTGGGCACTGATACGCGAAAATGTAGTGGAATCAGTGTATGTCCAAACACTGTGTAACACCGGCAACTCCGCGGCAAGCCTAGAGGGAGGGTGACTTCATCCTCTGCTCAGGAGGCCATTACTCCACTATCTTTACATAGCAAGTAGTTGTTTGCTGCCATATGATGCTCTGAATTTCTAATTTAACACCTTTAAAATTCATTTTCAATCCCGTGAGCACCACAAACTAATTCCATTCACATCCACTGTGTTGGGGTGGAGGCAGAAACCCGAGATATGGATATCTCAAACTCAGTCTCCTGGGTGAGAATTGCAGATCATCCAAGCCTGCTTACAATTATTCTGGGAAGCAACAGCATCGGCCTCTCCATCCTCACAGCATAGCTACCACACTACAGATGTATTATGCATACGTGCACCACCACACTGCACATATACATAATGTATGTAGTTTAATGTTTAAAGAGACAAGAAGCTCTGTGTCTGTCCATGACCTAACCTGTCTCTGCTGGTTCAGAGCTAACGGTGATAATACTGACATTATCCTCTCTTCTCCTCCCGCTAGTCCCTCTGGAAAGCTCGGAAAGTTGACCTCCAAGTCTCTAATTTCAGACACTTAATGAGATTTTTAATTGGTGACCTTTAGAGAATGGTTTCATACCACAGCTCCATGAGAGCACTTGAGGGGAATCCAACACATACCACTCAATACTCACACCAGGATCCCTCATAACACTCTCTAAAGGGGATAATATGTACCTCTATCCACAGATTGAGTGATCGATATGCAGGCCGACAGAATGAGGGAGCTACCAACAACAAGTTTTTCTAGTCCTAGAAGTTCATGGCATGTTTATACCACCACAGGAAGTATCTGGAAACTGGAGAATGAAAACACTGCAACATGACCACATCATAAACTCCCTCTGCTGCTCTTCATCAAACTTTTATCGTTGCTCTGTATGACAAGTGACAAAGGCAAAGAACAAAATCTCAATAAACAAAGCCCAACTGAGTTGAACAAGAAAGCAACACAGCATGGTGAAGCGTTGGTGTGGCAGACAGAAATATATTGTACGTAGGTGGCGCTTAGTGTTTCTTTGTGCACCAGCAAACAAAAGGAAAGACTCAAAGCACACTGTGGATGCAATACAATAAAACTTGTGGCCTTACCGTGGTGAGATATCGCAACCCTGCTGCATGAAGGCCCCCAGCGAGAACCAAAGGGAGTTAAAAATGCCGAACTCGTTGGTCTGTTCTGGGCTCTGCTGGTTGGTGTTCTGTTGTGTCTGTGTCTGGCCCTGCTGCACCCCGTTGGAGGCCGATGCTTGGGTGGGGGTCTGCGGCTCGGCTCCCTCCTCGTAGTCCTCGGCGTGCCACTCGTATGGGCTGAATCGACTGACGAGGAACAGGACGACGCTGACGCCGATGTAGGCGAACACGATGCACATCCAGATCTCGTACGCCAGTGGGTCCAGGAATGAAAACACGCCAGGTTTGGATTTGGTGGGTTTCTTGATCATGATGGAGATACCCAGGGACATGAAGGGCTTGGAGAAGTCGATCACTTCTTCACGGACCAGGGTGATAGTCAGGGGAGCTACAGCCACATCTGCTTTCTGAGGGACACACACAGAGTCAACTGACGTACACAGGGGCATTAATCTGTCTTTTACATTCTACAATATGTGCTTGTTATTGGGAAAAGCAAGATTGTCTTAATCAAAACATCTATTGCAAAGAATCTAAAGGCCCTGACACACCAAGCCGATGGCCAGTAAGCGTCCGCTGGCCTAGTTTTTTCAGTGTGTCCTGTTCTGTCGGATCTAGTCTGCCTGTGTCAGAGGTTTTTTTTCGGGTGATTCAGCACGTTGACGTGTGCTGTTGGTGTGAAAATGGTCGGCAGATGCTGCTTTATTTCATGTTCGTATCATAACAACAGCTTGTATGTCTGCAGCCCTGAGTCTTCTGGTTTCCCTTTTTGAATGACAAATCCAGACGGCCGCGACCTGCTGGTAAGGAGAGTCATTTCACCTCACAAAGGTGCCAACATACGTAGCACTTAGCCCTCGGCTGTCGTATTTGCAGCGGGTTCGAGAGGAACTTTGTGGCCAAGACAAAAGCAACGAGGTGATGCAACTGGTGGCCTTCGTCGCGGCTAGTTCTCTGATGTCTGGTTGGTGTGTCTGGGCTATAAGTAAAGCCACTACTGTACATCAAATTTTTCAGCTGCAGCTTGCAGCATTGATCTATGGCAGCATTTTTCAACCTTTTTTGAGCTACGGCACATTTCTCACATTAAAAAAAAATCCTGCGACACACCACCAAACAAAAATATTAAAAAAATGACACTTCTTAGCCTAATAATGACAATATGGCCTCTTAATTTAAAAGTTGCCTGCTTCTTTGTGTTTTCACAGAGGCAACCAAAATAGTCTGTGTGCTCATTTTGAAGTGTCGGGTGTTTCGTTTGGAGATGGCGCTGAAGCTTACTTGGGGCCATGGCACTGTTGGATAGCTTTTCGCCACACACCAAGCACAACGGAGACAGTGCCGCTGCATCCTCAGTGAAAGTAAATCCGAATGAAAGATAGCCTTTGCTGTACTGCCTCGTCTTAGCTGTCGAGCATCACTACAGTATGCTCGACAGAGTATTAAGGCAAATTAGCTAACTGCCGCCAGCTAGTGACAGGGAGGAAAATACATCACTTTTAAAGTATAGTCACTTTACAATGGCATGTTATTGATATTTTAGACCAATTAAAAAAATTGGATCATTTTCCACAGTACCCTTTACAATATCTCATGGCACCTTGGGGTGTCACGGCACCCCGGTTGAAAAACACTGATCTAAGGTAATGTCAGCAATGTTGTTCATTCATTGAGCCTTAGCAATATTTTTTGTTTTGAGCTAATTATCAAATGTCATTTGGGGGTGTGACAAAGACATTTTCTGCCTTTAAATACTACAAATAGATCAAGGCAGAGTACTGAAATAAAGTTAGACTAAGTCTTATTTTTAATTGATTGTTTGGAATGGACTGGCATCTGGTCGTCACCTTCAGTCCAAAATGGTGAAGGCGTAGCTTTGCTGCTGGGCGCTGATGTTGTAATAGAGCCAACAACTTTTACTTCTTGGCAATATACGTTCTTTGCTACAGTGCCTGACTTATTTTGCTCCTGTCATAATGACTTCCATCACTAATGTCGCTGTTATCTTCTTTTATTTCTTCTTTCGTTGATCGCCCATGTGAATAGATGATAAAACCTACTAGTGGCTGTAGCAGGCCCCTTCTGACCCACAACTATGGGGCTTATAACCACTGCTAACACCCATTTAATGAGCTGATAACAGTCTTAAACAGCTGGATTTTGGCATGTTAAGGTGAAACAGCATTCACATTAGACTTTAAGTAGTCTATGTCTATTTTCCAGCTTTAAATGGAGAATAATAATCCAACACAACACTGTCCACTCACCCCATACACCAGCTCTCCCACCATGCCGTTCCACATCTTGGTGTCTGGATCTCTGGCTCCGTATTTGCCATCTGAAACCACCTTCAGTTTGTACTGGTAGCCCACGTGTTTGGCTATCTCTGCAGCCAGCTCGACTATGTAGCCCTCGTACTTGTCGTTTCCCACAAGCTGCTCATGGTTTTTCTTCAGCATCACATACGGAGACTCCTATTGGATGTAAGGGCAACCGTACAATCATCAGTTTTAAGTCAATTACACCCGGTGTCAGAAATAACATACAGGAAATCGCTGAACAGTTCCTGAAATAATTATGAATTTTGCAGACGTGAAAACAAAATGCACACTGATATGCATCATTTCTTGACACAAGCTCTTGTGACTTGCATACCTTTTACAGCAGGACAATTTGTTAAGCTAATTAAGTCTGAGACGACAGTATTATGGGTGATAATAAAGATTTAGCATGTAGTTAAGTTTTATATTACTATTTAAAAATTTGGGAAGGGATGTTATGGATGCATTTTATGCTTCAGTGCATCTTTTTTTTTTTTACCCCTTTGTTCATAGCTGAGGCTTTGGAGAAAAAAAAACCTCACTGTGAAAGAAAGAACAGATAATTATAAGAAATTATAAGGTATTATTGTGGCTTTGTTCTTTAAAGGTATGGTGTGTAATTCAAACACAAAAGGTGCCTAAGTATGATCATTAGGACGGCATTGCCACGTTGAAAGAAGTGATGATAACATGATGCAGGTCCTGGGGAAGAGGAGGAATTGGACCGGGTTATTAAGGCTGAGAAGACGGATCTGAGAGCGAGAAGTATCTGCCTGACTGTGATGGTGAAGCTGGCACTGCTGACCTCTGCTCCGGAGTCAGGCTGTTCTTCTTCTTATATTGTTCCACCTTCTGTACATCTCACTGATTGGGTGTCCTGAGAACAGCTGACATGACACCTGGCGCCCGGCTTTTACTTCAAGAAAAATGTTTCACATTGAATTCCAGTCTGAACTGTCCAGCAGCACACGGACGGCCTCAATTCCCACAAGTTGTTATGTGTGCCTGCTTTCCGCTAAGACTGTGCTGAGCGGAGCAAATCCTGCCATCATATTTCATCAGGGTCTAGCGATGTGGGGGCGTGGGGGGTGTTCCTCTGTGTGTTACAGTTATCTGGGTTCTCCTGCTCTTTATGGTCGAGGTGAAGGTAATCATTGTTACACATGGAAACCCGGGGCCCAGCGGCACAGAAACAGCACCCCGGGGAGACGCTGGTGAGAGAGGTCTGGCGTGCAGCGCTTCGACGGGTTATGTAGTCGCACACACAGACACACTCACGCTTGACGCATGACGTGGCATACAGAAGGTCCTCCAGGACTCGGTCTCATTGACCTCCAACAGTTCCTCTGAGAACCGCTGTCACTCAGCCGTGTTCAATAGCGTACAGACACACACAAGAACACGTTTTAAAGGCATATTATGTGTATGGATGCAAACACAAAATAAAACATGCATGGGAATGTTTATAGTTTAGTTTTACTGTTGGTAAAATAATAAAAATCAACTTATTTTTTTCCACTGAGACCAATTTAAACAGACCTTGAGGGAAATTTGAAAATTACATAATTTGCTCTCGTATGCTTCCATTTCATGCTGAAAGCCTGTCAATATAACTGTATTTATTTTAATAGCTGCATGCAGCAAGTATTCCATGAATAATCAACTCCTAGCATGCTAACACAAAATCCTATTCATGGCCTGGTTTTAGTGTAAAGCCACCAAGCTCCATTGCTCCATTAAACATGCTCTGCTTCACTTCTCCAGATCTCCGCTCAACTCCCAGTCCGGTCTGCATGCGCTGTGCATGCTGGGACAGTAGGCATTGTGGGAAAGCACAAAGTGATACCTTCACACTGGCAAAACAACTCACTCCCTCAGCGAATCAGCGAGCACAAAAGTTATAAGGTGTAAAAAGTCCACTGCTACCCCAATGACTGTTCACACCTTATCTCTTCTCTTAGGTCCTGAGACAGAGAACCAATTTATCTTCCTAGGAAAGGGGACACTGATAGCAGATTATGTCAGTGAGACTTATTTTAGGTCCGTTCTCTTGGGAGTCTGCAACCCCCAGGTTTAAAGGAAGATGTTCACAGTTTTTAAATTAGGTGCCAATAGACTCCATGTTAAATTTTGCGTAGTATGCATAGTATACTTGACGCTCTACATCAGATCCCAACCATTTTTTTGTCTAATGCTCCTCCACAGGTCTGTGAAGTACTGCTCAACGCCACCTGTCGTTTTCCAATTGTTGTATTAACTGGAATTCATTTTTAAATGGATGCTATTGGTACAATTAAAGCCTCATAGGACTGAACTATCAATAATGTGAAAGCTGCACTCAGAAAGTTGAGCAAATATGATAAAAAAAAGTTATTAAACTGTCATGGTATCCTGAGAATAGTGGATGAGACTGATAATCTGTGAAAAAATGATGTTCCTCTGTGTCCTTCTGTGCTCCTAATGGCATTTGCAAGATTTCAACGTGCCCGAAGGAAAACAACCAATCAGCAGCTGTTAATCACTGCTCACAAAGCTCTGATGAAATGGTCAAACCAGCGCTGATCAAATATGAATCAGTATTCTCTCACTGTAATGCCTATTTCTCGCCTCAAATGTTTTCTGAAGCATCTTGTAGTTACTGTTTAGCTGTAAACTGAGAGAAAAACAACAATTTGAGGCGAGAAATAGGCATTACAGTAACAGAATATTGATTCAAATTTGATCAACGCTGCCTAGTTTGACAGTATGATCGGCGTTTTGCAGGCGGTGATTGACAGCTGCTTTAGAGACTGCTCGGCAGGCACACTGAAATCTTGTAAATGCCATTAGGAGCACCAGGAGGAGGCACAGAGGAACATGACTTTTTCTTCACACTTTCTGCCTCATGCACTACTGTCAGGATATAGTGACAGTTTTATGAAAAAAACTTTTTATCACATTTGCTCAAAGTTACCGACTGCAGCTTTAAGGTTAGTTTGCAAATGTACGACTTCCTACCACTTGTTGCAGAAGCTACAGTATGTCAGCCATTTATCCTTTACTTATATCTATCTCTTTAAACCATGTATCCATTTTTGAACTAAGTAGTTCAACCATTTATCTACTACATTGACTTTATTATTTGGACTCTTTCATTCATTCATAAGTTTTAGCAATATATTTCAGCCATTCAGACATTAATCTTGGCTGTTTCAACCTCTCTGCTTGTTAGCTAACTAGTTTCAACGTAATCAACACAATGTGTATATCAAATCTTAATTTCTATACTTTCAAATTAAAGGAGGCCTACTACAGTTTTGTGCTTTTTTCCCTTTTATTTAGTGTGTTAAATAGTTTTTTGTGTATGTAAAAGATCTGCCAAGTTACAAAGACCAAAGTTGACACATACTCTCCCCGACAGATACTATATGGACTGTATTAATGCATAATTCAAACTATTCATGTAAGATGAACTAGTTTTACTTGTGTAACATATTTCTAAAACTTTCTTATTGAGTGAAATCAGGTATAAACAAACCGTGCTATCTAAGCTATCTAGCTCTTTTATAATTGGCTGAACTGATTGTAATAGCATTAATGTTGGGGTTTACCTAGACCAAAATGCTCACTATTGCAGCCATTTTAGCACCAATTTGTTGCCACTTCAGCAATTCTTTGGAAATACAGTGGAAATTCCCCACGTTTTGAATGCATCGAAGAGGCTGATGTGTTTTTCCCACTCAAGTGCTTGTATTTACGGTCTGTACGATATGGCGTGAATGCAGCGCTACCAGATGATTCTCATTGGTAACGTCACGATATATTGTTGAGTCCAGCTACTTTCTGCTGACGCCACAAGGTCCCTGACTGAGAAGTTTGTCTCTATGAAAAGACTGCACAGATTAGAGTGTTTTTTTTTCAGTTATACTACATTGTCTCTCAGCTTCATCACCTCCACCTCCGAGCATTTCTCTAGTGAGCAGTGAATTCCTCTTTAGGTATAGTTGAAATCTGTTACCCCATTAACCCTCACAGTGGAAATGAGCTGCATACACATTACGCCGCTAGATCTGAAGACTGCTATAAATCAGCTAGCGAGTTTTTTTTTTTTTTTTTTTTTACATATTTCATCCATAACAATCCAACAAAATAACATGACGGCAGTGGTTTGCCGAGATAAAAGACATTTCCATTTGAAAAGAAAAAGTACAAAAAAAAAAACAGCACAGGGCTGCAGGCATCCACAGACATGGAGTATTCTCTGATATTAAATATTAAACGTGATGCAGACAGTGAGAAAATCCTGCACCTGCAAAGATATTCGACGATCTTTATTATCCTCTACTGTATATGGGCCAGGTAGTGTCAGCTATTTGCCTTTCTTTTGAGGAAAATGTCACGATAACCGAGCTGCCATGAGAGCTGGTCAGATTGAATCTTTGCTGCGCTATTCTCAAATCCAGCCAGACCTAGACAGTAATGTAGGCACTGAACAAAACCTGACCAAGACCTGTTGAACTGCCTGATGGTGAAAGCTGAGCCAAATCAAATAATATCAATAACATAGAATGAATTGGCACTTCACAGCCTCATAAAGTGTGTTCTTCAATACTATTTAATACCATATACCAACCATAATGATGAATGCGCACTTTGTGTCAATCAAACGTGAGGCTGTGTTGTCCTTGTGATGTCTTGTAATGGAACTCTGCAAGTCAGACAGCCTGTGTCCTCAAGATAAAAGTCTGTACTTGCCAAATGAAGTGATTGTGATTGTGATTCTGAGCAGGCTCGAGTCAGACCGAGAGAAGTTAGCAGAATAGAGTTGGTAAGAGAAGGAGGGAGAAGAGATACAATCACAGATGTCTGCCGAATTCTTTCAGGGGCCTGAACTTTTAGGAACTCTATCATAAAAGAAAATGAAAAATGTTATTCTGTCTTTCCCCGTCTCGGTCTCACCCATCTCACCCCCCCACTCCCACCCCAAAATCCCTCAACCTCTCCATTTTACTCACCAAGATGGTGGTGACGATGTAGGTTCTGTTCTGCAGGCCGTAGGTGTCGTTGCTGCCTCTCACGAAGCTGGCGGTGGTCACGTACTTTTCATCTTCATTCCAGTAGCCAACCTAAGACAACGGGAATGTTAACAAAGATGAAAATGACATTTTGGACTTAAGTGAAAAATAACATTGAAAATTATTCACTTTTACTCATACTGCAGTCAATACTTAAGAATAAATTTCATTTCTTAAAGGAACAGTGTGTAATATTTCACCAGGATCTAAAGATCTTCAGGATCTATTAGCAGAAATGTATTCATTAGTGTATAATCACCTGAAACTAAGTGTTTCTGTTAGCTTAGAATGAGTCCTTCATATCTACATAGGGAGCAGGTCCTCTTCACAGGGTCTGCCATGTTGCTAAAACCAAACACTGGCTCCAGAGACAGCCTTTAACGTTTTTATGTTACCTGAAGGCACTGTAATGCGCTGACACTTGAGAAACTGCAGTAACATGAGCTGCCGAGTGCTAAACTGTGGTTCCACTCGCCACCATTTGACTTCTGTTGCTCCTAAAGTGGTGTTAGTATGGTAAGGATGGCCTCTGAGTGAGGTGAACGGCATTATCAGGGTTTTGCAACGAGAGGAGTGAGCAGGGGTTCAGTTGGTTGCAATCTGCAACCACACCAGTAGATGCTGCCAAATACTACACACTGTCCCTTCATGACATTTGAAATACACATTAAATGAACCAGGACTGTACTATAATTCAGAAGAGGGTAGTTTTAGCCACTATTTGATTTTAACATTTGATCAGATGCTGATAGTTGATAGGGCTGCTAACAACACAAATCTACTTTGTACTTGTCAATGTGGTAATAAATCATATTAAGTTATTATAAGATTTCTCTGATGGAGCAGCATTATTTTTCCAGTTTGGTTTTCTTTCAAAGTCGGAAAATTTCTTATTATTTCAACCCTACTTGTATATTGACACTTTATAGTATATTATAAAAAAACTATCAAACAGCTTAATTCAGTCAATCACAGTGTTGTACGGTCTGGTATTACTTTATAGCAGACCGTTACCATGTACAACAGATTGTTGCTATGGACACAGTTCTCATCTTGATTTCTTAAGTAAGTAGCTGTGTAATAAGTGGAGTAATGTACAGCAAACAGTCGTTATTGCTAAATAACAATGCTACTAGAGATATTCAGGATTTCTTCTTCGTCTTTTTTATAAATTAAAATCACACATACTTTTGCATAAAAGCATCACTGAGGAAAATGTAAAGATTTATTAAAAGGATATAGGATAAGTCCTCTGATTGGCTTTTCCTGCTCATAACATACATGGAGTTACTCTCTCACTCACTTCAGTGTAAACAGGAGTACGTACCGTGATGAATGCTTCGAAATTTTCCATCAGTGAAGAACTTTTAACACCTATGATTTTGCTTTAGAGTATTCTTGAGTGTATTATTATTTTTGATAAATACAGACCAAGATCTTTCTTGGATTTATTGAATATGTTGTAAGGACCTAAAATGAATCACAGGTTTCTTCCTCTAATAAGCTTTCAGGCTTTCAGGTTTTTAAACAGGGTCCTCAGGCTGCAGACATACCTTCTTTGGTCCAGACGGGGCCAGTTCCATGACGCTAACAGTGTAGTTGGTTCTGCGGCCTTTCTCATTGAATTGAATGTGACCAGTCAATCCATCTATACGGACCTGTAATGGAGTCAAACAGATTGAAGAAGTAATTCAGACTCCGATTTGCCCGGCAGATGGGTAAATAATGGCTGCCGTGAAGCGTGATATTCATACAGTCCATTTTCTCCACGTCTGCGCTGGCGGCAAGCATTTGCGTGTCACGCTGACATGAGATGCATGTTAAGCATAGCCTGCAAGTGTTTGTATAGTATTCATTCGTGAAGGTCCACGGTGCCCGGTCCCTGCGGAAGTGAATGACAGACGGCGTTCGTGTCTGTGTACAGTGCAGTGTGTTTGTCTTGGCTGTGTGATGGAGTTAATTGAGCGAATGCGGCTTCAATCTCCAGTCCGTGTGCAGGCAGATGGCTAGATTGACATGGAGCAGGCCTCTGTACAGTCACTCTGCAGACAGAGCCTTGGGCTGCACACTCACTCACATGCAATTACATGTATGCCCTCAAAAAACATAGTGCATTTATGATACCGCCATACTTAATGTAAATTGTGTCCAAGAGAAACATAAATAACATATTTCATTGTGTCTTTAAATGGCAAATTTAAATGGCAACTGCATTTCTGCAAAATGGAATTTTAAATATACGGTAATAAAATAATTGTCCTTGCTCGTCAGTGCTATTACATGCATGAGTGTCTCCATGAGACAATGCGAAGTCTCAAGGCCAGCCCAACATTTCTATTTCCATGCCAAATATTACATTTCTAAACTCACTTGCCGATGTCATATTCCATGATGATCACGGCCCGAGTTTTATTGCCGGCAGGTTTTGTTTACTAGCCGTGATGTCACATTTGATACCGGAGAGCTCTCCTACGACTTAATGTGAACTTTACACGACAGAATGAGACCTAATTTGTTCAGCCAGCCCCGACTCAGGAGCCGTTAGCCAATGTGCCACTCAAGGATTTGTGTGTGTGTGTGTGTGTGTGTCTATGTATGTGCATGTGTGTGAATGCATTAGCATGTTCCTATTTATGCACACAGACCTGCTGCAAGGCTCTCTGGATGTCTATGCCCTGTCCCCAGGGAGCTGGTGGGTTGGCAAGACACTCTCCAGCGTTACCCCTGCGAGAGATGTCTATCCTCTGTCTCCTTAAATTCTGGAAGGCTGTGGACATGACTTTCACTCCATCATAGGTCAGAGCGCCTGTGTACTGTAAAGAGAAAGCAGACGATTCAAACTGAAGCAAACACAGAGGTTAACAAACGATAACGGTCGAAAGTGTACCCTAGCTTTTTGTTTACACTCAAGGACATAATTTCTATTACTTAAATTCATGGTTTGTTTCTTGACCCTGTAAAAACACATCAATCTGTGCTGTTTGAAAAGTTGCATTCTGAATCACCTAACTAACTCAAACAAGACCAAAGGTTATCTGTTCAGCAAGTTTAATAAAAACCCTTTCATAGCTTTTTGTAATATGCTGCTGACAGTCACAAACAAACTAACAGAATGCAGAAATAACAACATTCCTGGTCAAGGCAACCCATAACTCACACAGAAAATCTTAACACAACTCCTGATTTATTTTACTTTAAACGTGACATCTTAGCATATCCTGCGCTGCTTCACGACGTCTTGTATTGACGCGTCAAAGAAATCAGAGACCAAAGCAGCTGTACCTTGAGTCCACTTTTGGGCACTTTGGAGTCTTTGTTGTCAAAGTCCATCCACTGCTGGACGACACGGCTAACGGCGGGCTCGGAGTTGTTAACGAGCTGGAAGCCGGTGATGTTCGCCCCACCTTTCCTCAGGTCTGTCAGGTCGATGTCCAGAAAACCCTGGGACAGGAAGTGGAAAGGAAGAGAGGTGAACTGAGGCATACAGGTAGGAAAAGAGATATATTCTACGGCGAAGAAAGGTACAATTTCATTCACAAAGCATTATCATGAGTCGTCAGAGGAATTTAATGAAATTCCTGGCAGTGGACATTGATCCATACTTGCTGGGTGACAATAACAAAATCTGAGGGGTCACTAGATCAGTACTTCTAAACCTTTTTGGCCTCTGTGACCTGCTGGAAAAAATTAATATAATTTTGTGTGACAGAAATATGTTTCATTTTCTATTTAATCATCTTGTGACCAGAGGTTGACCGATATGGATTTTTTATGGACGATGTCGATTTTTTAACAGAATCAGGACAGCTGATGGCTAATATAGGATGCTGATATTTTTTGCCAATATCTTTGGCTGGTTTTCTTTTCTTCCTCCATCTGATAAATAAAGTAAAAATAAAATAAAATATATAAAATTTATTAAGTAAACATTTATTGAACAGCACTTATGGTCTGTCTCTCCAGTCTGCATTTTGTGTCTGCACGGTTTCTCTCAGTTAGGACGATGTTCTTCTCACGCACTCCTGCAAAGGTTAGCCCACCGGGCGACATCTACTGAGGTCTGCTGGTAGAGCGGCAACAGAGTCACATGTTTTCTACAGCAACAACAACACTGGGCTGCCCGCAGATGAGTCTTGCTTGCTAATTGGCTTAATACGCTCAGACATCGGCTGATGCAGTTTATAAAAAAATGACAAAAAAAAAAAAATCAGCCCGACTAATCGCTGAACGATAAATTGGTCGACCTCTTCTTGTAACCCCGTCAGATTCAAACCCCTAGGGTGGTCCCAGCACCCTGGAAAAACAAAACATGTCTTGAAAACCTGAATTGGTCAAACGTGCAATACTTCAAAGACTGGGAACCAGTGGTCTAATGTGCACCCGGTGGTAGAGGACGACTTTGCAGAGGGCACTACTCTGCAGTTACTGTTTACCATCAAAAGTGCAGGGGTTAATAGCATAATGAAAATAAAAAATCCTTCTTTTTTTACTTAGAGAGGTTATCCCATTGACACACTTCATCCCCATCTTTCCTGAGGGGGCCAGAGAAGCGAGAAAGAAAATAGAAAAACCTCTTTTCATGTCTGCGTTCAGTCTGGAGCTAATCTCTGATAGACTGAGTCCTCACAGGCTACTGCTAACAATGGCAGGATCAAAACCTCATAGGCCACTAACAATGCAATAGATGCCTCAGGCAGAGCAGAATGAAGACAGAAGCGATTTACTGTAATGGTATCTCCTACATGTATTTTCTTTCCCCTGACTATTATGTGGAGAAGGCTGCTTTTTCAGAGTGGGAGAGAGGCGGAGAGGCAGATTCGGTCTCTCAGCAGGCTGCCTGTCAGCGCGGCGACAAGAAGAGGCAGAAGTGTGGGAATGGGTGGGAGTGGAGACGGAGCAGGAGGGGGGGAGATTTGTCTGTGATTTGTCTAAGATTTAAGAGCAAAGTTTTGACTGATGAAAAGAAAAGGTGTCTCTCTGGTGTCTCTCCTGCTCACCAGATGTCTGTCTGACAACACCTAACTCTCCATCCTTTCTCCTCTCTGCTCACATCTTATTTGTTTTCATATCACTTGAAGTTTCAGCTCTCTCTTGGCCGTGTGTCTATCTCAAACTCTGGCTTGTTTACTTTCTCAGATCTTCCCAGCCGTACAGTAAAAGACAAAACGACGTGCCTGGCTGTTAAAGCTGGGGAAGGCTGGTTGGTGCAAATATGATTTAAAAAAAAAAAGTTATGTGGTTATTATATCCTGACAGTCGTGCATGAGACAGGTAATCTGAAAAAAAAACATGCTTCTCTGTGTCTGCTGCTCCTAATGGCATCTGCAAGATTTCAAAAACCAGAGGAAAACAACCAATCAGAATCGAGCTGGAGCCTGCCGTCTCTCAGCAGCTGTCAATCACTCGTGAACTCAAGTCAAACTAGGCAGCGCCTATCAAATATGAATCAATATTCTGTTACTGTAATACCTATTGCATCTCAAACGTTTTCATAAACATATTTTAGTGTAATGTTTAGCTGTAAAATGAGAAAGTTTGTGACCCGGCAGCCATGTTGAGATGAGTTGAGGAAATACCAAACACCGCCCACCAGCTGGAGCAAACTCTCATTTTACAGTTAAACAACAACTACAAGAAATTTCTGAAAACATTTTACATGAGAAATAAGCATTATATAGAGAATATTAATTCATATTTGATCATGTTTGATCGGAGTGAGTGACTGACAGCTGCCTCTGTTGAAAGAACAGCCAATAGGAATGCTCTCTCTCTGAAATGACCTGTGATTGGCCAAAGTCTCCCATCATGGTCTATATTTCTTGAAGTATGAAAACAGAGCCATGTGGAGGTCTAGTTTTCCATCAGAAGACCTGAATTAAAATATGCTAAGAGGTTATTATGATGCCAAAAAATATTCTGCCTACTGCTGCTTTAACTAGCATTTCATACCCTTCTGATTTTGGGGAGGGTTGACGGGGCGGAGGGTACAAAATGAAGGGTAGCTCAAGATTGAAAAGACAAAGGCAAGCAAAGAGGAGCAGTAGTGTTCAGTCCCCCACCCCCTTCCTCCTCCACCGCCTCCCTAATGTCTGTGTTTCCAGGTGTCCATATTTCTCAGCTGAGCAGACAGACTAGTGTCTTTTTTCTGCTCCATGTATGAGCTAATGCAGTGCAGTGAGCTGAAGAGGTTACTATAGAAACTAGCCTTTGCTAACACAGGACATGAGGGGGGTGTTTCTGACACATTTTATCCACATTTTAACCACTAAAAACTTTCTTTTCTCTATCGTCTCAGCTGCAGACGGACACGCAGAACCAGTAAAAAAAAAATTTGAAAAGGTGCAAGGACATAGGATTTTTTTTTTTTTTTTTTTTTTTGCACAGACCTTTTAATGGGCTCATTATAAATGACTGTGGCCACTTTGCGTATCAGCTGTTATTACTGTCCGAGCCTTATCATTCAAAATTAAATCTGGCAAACCGGCCAGACAAGAGAGATGGAGCCAATCTAAAAGCCAAGGCAGTGAGAAATTGTTCAAGCCAGCCGCTGCATATTAATGCTGTTATTACGACAGCTTCGGTTGATGTCGATTTTCTTTTCATTTGGTCGCGTTTAGTGAGTCTGAACGGGGCTTAAGGGGTCTACGCACCATTTGCACTGAGCAAATGGCAGCAGACAAAGAGAGCTAATGGATATAAGCTTGCATACATTCGCCGCCTGACCTTTCTCTGCCAGTCTGCATAGATTTCTGCCTGTCACACGTTTCCCGCTAGTGCTTCACTGAGAGTCTACTACTGTGCTGCGCTCATGTCTGCAGGTGTGACGATCGAGTGAAAGAATATATGAAGTAGCTGAAGAGGAAAATGGGATGAGAGAAGATAAAAAAACAGATAGTTTCAGGCTAAATCATTCGGCACATGCAAGTCTATTAAACTGGCA
The DNA here is from genome assembly GCA_947000775.1 of Pterois miles. NCBI lineage: Eukaryota > Metazoa > Chordata > Actinopteri > Perciformes > Scorpaenidae > Pterois > Pterois miles. Next base: position 5,921,307 of record CAMQGK010000308.1, on the reverse strand, counting down.
ATAAAACACTGAAAGTCTGGAATCCTGCTAAAAGCCACATTTAATAGTATTGCAAATTCATTCACTGAGGCATAAAAGTGTGTGGTGATGTGGAAATGTTTCAAAGATATCTAAATAGATAAAAACGCAGTGATACAATGATGACGATTTCTTACCAGGTTAGCCAGGATGTAGTGGTAGCTCTTTGCATTCTTGCCTTGTTCAACAATCTGAAAGACAAGGTCAGAGGAGATACAGAGAATAAAACTGTCTCTGAGGCTTTGACAGTATCTCAGCAGTCGACCTGGTAGAGTGCAGCAAGGACAGGAAGTAGGTTCACAATACATCACAGAAAAGGGAATAAACACTGGATAAATGAACAAAGATCAGTTTTAATCCCTGAGTAAAAAGTCAACACATGAACAGATAAATAATGTGTAATAAAAGTCATCAAAGTAGCTTCAGGAAAACAGCAGGAGTCGTTAATCTGCTCCTCTCCCATCTTTTCCTTCTCTCCTCTCTTCCCTTCTCATCTCTTTTCCTCTCCTCTCTTGTTTTCACCTCTCTACTCTCTCATTCCCTTTACTCCTTCCTTTTCCTCTCTTGTTTCTTCTTCTCCTCTCCCATCTTTTTTCCTCTTCTCTCTCATTCCACCTCTCCACTCAGCTCCTCCTTTCCTCTCTCATCTCCTCTCCTCTCTCATTTCCATCTCTCCTCTCCAGTCTCATTTCCTTTCCTCTCTCATTTCCTCCTGTCCTCTCCTGTTCTTTCCTCTCCCTCCCATCTCTTTTTCTTTTCTCTATTGTTTCCACCGCTCCATCTCTCCTCCCCTCTCCTAATTTCTCACATTCTCGTTTCCTCTGCTCCCTTCTCCTCTCTCGTTTCTGTCTCTCCTCTCTCATTTCTCTTCCTCTCCTCTTCTCTTCTCTGTGCTGCTGAGCAGTTTCTTACAGCATTTTTGGCCTTTGGCCAGACAACCGCTCCCATAAAACATGTTATCTACTACACTTAAACCCAGCGCCGGTACTATTCACATGTTAAAGAAAAGCAACGAAATTAATGAACTCAATTACATATTATAATTATGCTGTGTAACCACAAGCAACCCTGAAAGAGAAAATACAGTCAACTTAAAAGACGTAGAAAATGAATGAATAAATAAATAAATATTCAACTCTTTAATGGAAGTAAACTGCGCGTAACATATCACACTTCACATCCCCTAGCTGTTCAGGGGTCAGGTAAAATCAGCCAATTTGTGAATATAATACTGTATACTGTACTATATCTGCTTCTCTCCTCCTCTTCATCTTTTTCAGCAGTGTTCCCCTGAGAGCTATAATTTGATCTTTGATCTAACATTTAAATAATGTACAACATTATAGTTTCCTGGAACTCCACCGTCATCTAACAATAATGAAGTATGTCAGTGCAGAACTGTGCACGTACCCATCGCCTACATCTCTCTCCTGCCTGTGCTGCTGTCGTTCTCTAACTGCAGGCGTCGCAGGTCAGCCGAGCGCCGACGGTCGGGCGGTTTGAACATCACAGAGATGTGTGTGGTGTAGCGCCAGAACTGGTTTATTTCTAAGTGTAATAGGCACGTTTGACTGACATTTGAATGTAGATGTGGTGTAAGATAAAAAAAAAAAAAAATCCCCCATCTCTGCTGGTGGCACTCAAGGCAACTGCCTAGTTCACCTAAATAAAGAGCCTGCTGTACTGTACAACAAACGCTTGTGTGTATACACAGTATATGTGTCATCAGAGCATCCTGGGCAGTCGTATAAAATAAGGAGGCAGAGTGGGCAGCACTTATTCAAAGACATGCACCATCCAATTAATAGCCTCAGGACAGCAGATAAGAGGCTCACTCTACTGTCTCTGTTCAGGCATCATGCATGACCTCACATATTTTTCACTCTTCTCCCTCTCTGTGAGCATTTTCCCTTGTGTAGATGTGGGGGAGTGTACTCATTTGTTTGCGTGTTATGTGTGTCTAATGATGCTGTAGGTCATGACAGAAGGTGGCATTTGTTATTAATGGTGACCCCAGCACAAGGCGGGCCCCGCGGCCAAGTCCCGGGCAAGGAAAAACTGAAGGGAAGGAAAGAGACACATACACCAGCGCTGACACCAATACACTCCAAAACACACATTACTGCCACAGTGGGCAGCGAAATGGAAATGTTTTGGATGCATGTAGCACTTTAATTATAGATGCAGATTGGGAGAGTCGTTCAGAGTTCATCCCCAAGACAAACCGGTCACTTTTTTGTCTCTCTGTAGGAAAACAAAACGCACTCTGAAACGTTTTTGTGGTAGCTCTTCTGTCACCATGAATGTTCTCTGAGGAGACTACATCAACATTCAGTTTAATGCGAGAGCGTCGCCCTCAGGAAACTGTCAGTGACATTATCGTAGGAGAATCTGTGTGCTGTATGAGATGAATGAGATGAACACGGGAGGAGGTTTAAAGGGCAAAAGAGGCTGTGTGTGTGTGTGTGTGTGTGTGTGTGTGTGTGTGTGTGTGTGTGTGTGTGTGTGTGTGTGTGTGTGTGCGCGTGTGTGCGTTTGCCATTGTTTGGATGCGCAGGCGGGGCAGCGTGCAGGCAGGGAGCAGATGTGGGTGATTGATGGTGGCCGTCTGAATGGAGAACTTCTCAGGCTCAGCTCCTGTAAACTGGTGAGAACTGATGCAATAACCTTAACTGTAGACACCGGGCCATCAATAACAGTCACAAAGAGCAGCCACAGCCTACACATATAGATAGGGATCGCGTGTGTTTGTGTATGTGTGTGTGCTACAAACATCATTAAAGTGCATGTCTGTGTGTTATTTTTTTTTTCTTCTTACAAACAACAATGCACTGAAACGGGAAAAAAAAAACTATTACAATCTGACTGAAAAGTCATAAATCATGCAAGTGACATGAACAAGCAGAACAATACAAATATGACAAATGTGTCACATATGCACCTTTTTCACAGCAGGCCTTTTTGACGTGTCATAGAAAGAGAAGCACAGGTGAAACAAATTTTGTACACAATGGCTCAGTTTCATTAAGTGTCTGGTACGCCATGACAGGGAGCCAGCACTGCAAAAATACCAGCAGCCCTGTAACTAACTCACCCACATGCTAAATGCATTCAATGTTAATTACAACTATGATTTTCCCACTATCACATGCCAAATGTCCGCTGTGAAAATGGTCTATAATCACAGTAGCATATTTACTGCGCAACATTTTTAGTATATTTTGAAACAATGGGTACTTCCCGATTCCCTATTTCAGACAGATGTCAATAATTGCAGGCTTTCTAATTTGTCTAGTAACTGTCGATTTATCCAGCTGGAGTCTCTAGCAGACTGTAGCTAACTGAGCTAACATTAACTGCATGAGTTGGTTGAAAAGTCTGACTGACTAGTGAATGTATGAGAGGGGGCATATAAGGGCACTTGATGGCTACATGCATGATACTGTGCTTAAAGGAGAACTACGCCCATTTTCAAAATTCATACAGGTAATTTGTAAAACAGTCCCAGTAACTTGAAAACAGTCCCAAAAATATTAGTTAACAAGAACAACTCTCTCCAAAATGCAAAAACTAAAGCTAAAATATGGAGCTGTTTCTTAGACAATGAATGGGGAAAGATGTTTTAGACGACACAGAGCACCCAGAGGAATGATCTGAGTATATGTGAACATTTTCTGTTTCAAAACTGACAACACTACAAAAAAACAACCATTCTGTGGGTTCAGAACATCAGCCTCCCATTCATTGTCTATGGGGCAGCTACAGACGTTATATCCTATGACATCTCAACTTTGAGACTTACTTCTTGGGTTTCTGGTTTTGAGAGAGATGTTCACAAATCCTGATTGAACTTTACTGGACCATGGAAGTAAAATATTGGATTTCTGGGTGGTGTTCGTCTTTAAAGACTGATGCTAAAGGTACAGTATGCGTCTCAGTCAAACAGTCAGCATCCATACCAGTTGATAATTCTGTTTTTTGTTTTAACATGTTTGGCTACATAGCTTCATAGCTTGCATACTTTTTTGTTGTATTTTAAACAGTATGTTACATTTTTACAAGGGAAAAGGCTTTGAGGTTGAGGACTAATGCTGAGTTTAGTCCTGTACGCTAAAGGCTGCATCTTTGGTGACAAGTCTGGGTAGGACTGCTAGCAGGACAGTGTTGCTAACGTTACTGTAAACTCTTAACTTGCTAACATCACACTAAACATAACTATGGATTTGCTAGTCATGCAGTGGTCAGCTCTGTCCCCTCACAGCAAGAGAGTTGCAGGTTCGAATCCAGCTTGGGGCTCCTCTGTGTGGAAGTTGGCCAGACGTGCTAATGATTGCAGCATACTAGAGCAGACTCTGTTTAATCCATGTCTCACACTGTTGCTCTCCTGCTTTTGTTTTTGTAAAGGCTACAAAAAAGAAACAACCATCCAAACTACTTACAGTAACTGCTGAGCATAACCCTTACTGTAGCCTCATGTACACCGCTTCAATGTGCAGGGAGGTCCAAAGCTTGACAGACCTGCCATGACTAGTTGTGGTTGCTAAACTGTGATCAGGCAATCTCCGTTTGGGGGAGAGGTTGAGCGAACAGTCAATTGTGATGCTGAGATCCTTTTCTTTTCAACTGTGCAGAGGTGAGTAAGTGATGATCCTATCATGGAAGAACTGCCGACTCCAAATGCCAATGCTGTGTTATTTATCTCTTCTGTCCTTGATGTTCCAGGAGGCTAAACACCAGAGCGGACTACAGACCCAGCCCCACTCTCCATTATCTTCTTCTCTCTTCCTGCCTCTCTCCTTTGTTCATCTGATAAAAAATGTACATTCTGTTGTGTGTTTTTAAAAAATATATATATGTATATTTTTCCGAAGAAGTCCTTTAAAACATACATAACTCAGTTTATAATGAGCTTGCTATGTGTATCCAAAAGGAAAATACACATAAAATTCCTACATGTGTTATTTGGAGCTCATACATAACGTACAGTATGGTTTCATTATGTGGTTGCAGTCTTTCAGCTGAAATTGCATTATATATTGCAACATAATTACATAATCCCCCTCTCAATGCAAAAACAGAGAAAAGCTCTTTACTTTTTTGAGGATGCCAGTGAGCCTCTCGGTTTCACAGTCGATGATGATCTGGCCCTCCTTCCTCTTGTCCAAATCCTGGAACACTTTCAGGAAGGACGCCTCCGTCATGGTCTCCACATTGACTGAGGTCACCAGCCAGTTCCTCTCCGCTGCCGTGTCCAGAACCTTCTGCAGCACTGACAGGCCTAGATACAAGAGAGGAAAGCGGTAAAACCAGGATTCCTACACATTTTCCATTTCAAAATTCCAAACTTTTCCAGACTCTAATTTCCAGACTTCTCAGTAGATTTTTCAGACCATATTTGAGTTTGTGACGGTGCGCAGAGAATGCTGTTACAAAACTACAGTGCTTCTGCACCCTCCAAATTGTTAACCACGTCAGCGGTTGATCAGTCCACTGTCTAATGCAGAAAACTGGACAATGCTCCACTGTCAAACATCTTGCACCTTGGGCAATGCTGCTCTAGGTGAAAAACAATTATGCTGCCCCTCTGTTAGCGACAGGGACAGACTGGGACATAAATCCATACTGGGACTTCAGCTGGAGAAGCCCTAGAGCAGCCTTACGGCACGAGTCAAAAAATTTGGGGCAGTAATTTTAATACTAATACAGTTTTTATGCTATAAAGAGAATCTGATGATGCTGCAGACCTTCAACTCTTCATAGTGGATGACACCTCCGCAGTTTGTATAAGCATGCCACCACTGCACCGAATTAAAATGAGACCGCCCAGGTAAGCTGAGGTGAGCTGGAACACTAGTCCCAATTTGTCACATTCACGATGTAAATAACTGAGCCAATCAGAGATCAACAAAAATGAGGATCAGTACAAATTGGGAGAGGCTGCTCGTATCCCCCCGTTATATTGAAAGTATTAGACTGGCAGCGTTCTGCTCTGTTTTCAGTCTGTAGTTTTTGGTTACTTATTATTATATAGTTATTTTTCTGATAATGAAAAGTTGGCCCATATTTCGCTGTCATTGCCAAAGCGCCGCCCTAGGCAGTCGCCTAGGTCGCCTACATGGATTCAGTTGCATATCATTGCCTAATTCTTGTCTTGCTTTTGATGACATCAAGCTCACTCTGGTCCACACTCTCACACAGATGTAAACAGCAATGAATGCTCTGCCGCTTGTATGATCAATTCATTTTTAGAAATTCTGAATTATAAATTTTAGAAAAGAGAGTAGGGGCAATAGTCAGAAAACAGAAATGTTTTCCATACTTATCCAGACCTGGAAATAACTAATATCAAATTCCATACTTTTCCATTAGGGCTGCACAATTAATTGAATATTAATCACAATCACGATTTGGGATTACCACAATTAAATGAACATGGTCGCCTGTTCTGCTTATAAAAAACTCTGCTGCCTATCAAATCAAGTGCTTCCCAAACTAACAGCCAGCTGCCAGCCTGCGATCAAGATGTCATGGCTTCACTTTTTGGGAAACACATTATTTACACAAACAAAATGTGTTTATGATTAAAGTGAGAGCATAAAATTGTTTATTTAGCCTCTTAATGTTGCTTAATGTTAATGTTGCCAGACTGATGCAATCAGCTTTAAAATGTAGATAGCAAAAGGATGGGCTGAATATTCCTGTATTTTTTTATACTGCAGAAAACAAACTTGCAGTCAGTTTTATCCAACATTGTGCAGCCATAATTTGTACATTAGCAGGAATGTAGCCCAGCATGTGCAAGTATGTATATTACTGTGAGAGTGCAGTAACAAAAAATATGTTGTCACTAAAACTAATGAATAATGGTGAGAAATAATGATGATCTCAAACTGATCAAAATAGTGGTGATTATCATCTTGGCCATAACGCAGCCCTGTTTTCACTCCTCACTGTAGGCAGTAAATTCTGACTGAACTGGAAAAAGAAAGAGTGAACTGTGAGCATTTACAGGAGAAGTTTTGCAAAGACTTGAATGAAGATGAATGAAGTGATGAATGACTACAGTAGTTGGTATTCTACCGAGAGCGATCCATAACTGCCTATACTTTATCAGGACACATAATTTATGTGTATACTAATCTTATACAGTGGTAAGGTAAGGTAAAGTAAGGTAATCTTTATTGTCCCCGAGAGGCAATTTGTTGCACAGCCAGCAGTAATACAATCATCACACCAATCAGCATGCAAACAATTCACACCAATTACATAAAGTTATTCAACAGACCCATTGCAGCAGGGACCAGCGGATGTGTGTAGTTATATCATGAGCTGAAAGATAAATTAAAACAATTTGCGAACAAAACAGAAGCTGTGTAGAAAGCCAAACTGCACTTGATAAGCTTATCCATCAGAACCTCCCCTGTAGCTTCGGTGATAAAGCGTAACGAGCGGGACAGCCCATTAAGCACTCTGACACGTACAGGTGTGCTTTTCCAGTGCGTACAGTGCCGGGACTAAATAATCACCGCTTCCACGCTAACAAATAACCCGCCCGTGCATCATCGCAGGCCACACACTCGCAGCTAACTTTACGTCCTCGGAGCACCAATTACAGGTGGCGTTACTCAATTTCACTGTTGCTGGTGCACCACGGAGACACTTGGGCACCACAGAGGCAGAGGTAGAGTGAGCCAATGAGCTAACGGCTCATGCTAAGACAGGAAATAAAAGGCGATTAGGGAACACATTGATCTTGAGCTCTGATTTACAGTCTGACTCACTGTTGTACTCCTTTGCTCCTGGCGGCAGACCAATCAGATTCCACTCGAGCTGGCAGCCACAGTTGTTCCACAGAGTAAATAAAGTAATTTCACCCGCAGCCCACTGGCAAGACATTACCCAACCGAATTATGGCAATTACAAAATTTAGAAAATGTAAACTAATACATGCTGTAGCTATATTTGCTTTTTCTCCACTAAGCTGGTAAACGCTGTTAGAGCCACTGTGGGCCTATACATAATGTGTTTTGTATATGCTCCATGCTTGTTCATACAGGCATTTTATGCATATTGAGCAAATGTAAATATGTCTTATCCACAACAACAGCAACACAGACCCTGTCAAAAGAAGAATGAGAAAGGCAGTCACAGCCTCTGACAGATGATTGCCTGGCCTTATTAAAATGCATGCCAGCTGCTCTCCAGGGACTCCATGCTGCCGATGGGACACCAGGTCATTAAGAAATGAAAAGATGGATGCTGTTTCACCTCCACATATGAACGCAGTACAGTACATGTAAATAAATTAGACAACGCCCCCCAAAAATGATGTGTGAGCATGCACAAGGGGACGTATAGCACCTGTTATGGCGTCACTATCCGTTATGTCGCTCATGGGTGAATAATTGTGGTCCTTGGTGGTGACAGATTCAGCAGTGGCTGTGAAACTGATGATAGGCATCGGAACACAAGGGGCAGTTAATCATGGCCTTGAATAAGGCCAGTGGGTCCTGAGGAGAAGGGACAACAGCCTGTGAATGAAGTCCTGTGCTGGGTTCAGTAAAGGTTTCAGCACCATGGACAGCACCACGCAACATAATCTGACTCACAAAAGCAGCACTTCCTTTTATCTTTTCATTCTTTTGCTCCTTATTTTTCATCTTTTTAATGATCTTACTTCTTTTTTAATTCTTCTTTAATGCCTTACTGTGAGTACATATTTGTTAGTCTGGTTTTGCCTTATGTACATTATGTTCCAGATGAGCTAAATTTAGTGTATTATTCATTTAATGCTTTGTGCTGAGAATGTTTTGTACTGTATTACAGAGAGACCCGTAGTCCGCTTATCTTCAACGCAATCAGTGTAGCTGGACTATTATATTTCTTGTCTTTCTTTAGGGCTGTCAACTGATTAAAATATTTAATCATGATTAATCGCATGATTGTCCATGCCATTAATCGCAAATTAATCACATTTTTTATCTGTTCAACATGCAACTTAAATGGAGATTTGATTTGTCAAGTATTTAACACTCTTATCAACATTGGAGTGGGCAAATATGCTGCTTTATGCAAATGTATGTATATATTTATTACTAGAAATCAATTAACACAAAACAATGACAAATATTGTCCAGAAACCCTCTAAGGTTCTGCATTTAGCATAAAATATATTCTCAAAACATAACATGGCAAACTACAGCCCAACAACAGCTGTCAGTGTGTCAGTGTGCTGACTTGACTATGACTTGCCCCAAACTGTGTGATTATCATAAAGTGGGCACCTTGACAATAGTTTTCCCATAAAAATTAACCTGTTTACATTAGAGCTGTCAGTCGCTTTAAAATATTGCAGCTAATCGCATGATTGTCCGTAGTTCATCACGATTAATTGCACATTCTTTATCTGTTCAAAATGTACCTTACAGGGACAGATTAGTCAAGTATTTAACAGAGGGTACATGTTTGCTTTATGCAAATGTATCTATATATTTATAATTGGAAATCAATAAACACAAAACAATGAGAAATCCTCAGAAATGATTAGCCAGAAACCCTCACAGGTGCTGCATTTAGCATAAAAATAGGCTCAAATCATAACTTGGCAAACATGTGATTATCATCGGTGGGCATGTCTTTAAAGGGGAGACTCGTGGGGACCCAGAGAACCCATTTTCATTCACATATCTTGAGATCACAGGTCAAGGGACCCCTTTGAAAACAGTCGTGCCAGTTTTTCCTCCCCATAATTTATATTATTATTTAGTCTGCTTTGTGACAAGCTAACCATGACATGGTTGGTACCAATGGATTCCTTGGATTTTATCGTTTCATACCAGTATGATGATACCAGTATCTTCCCCCTAGCTTGAAACTGAGGCTGCTCAGTGTTGCATTATGTATTATGTGTTCCTGACGAGCTAAAATGAGTGTGTTATTCATTAACACTTCATGCTGAGAATGTTTTGTACTGTAATGTATTACAGAAAGAGCTGGAGTAAACTTTTCTCCAGTGCTATCAGTGTGTCTGGACTATTACATTCCTTATCTTTTCTTATCTGCCATCTATTTTCCATTCTTCCCATTTTAGCCTCACTGTTTGCATTGAATATCCTCTCTTCTTTTCAAATGTAGCTCTGTGGCCAATGCACCCCTTTACATCAGAGCCAGCCTGACAGGGAGGCTCCTGAGGACTGGCCAAGGTAAAACTGGTCCTCCAAAGGCATCCTGGAAGAGAATAATATCATAATGGAATCTGGCTGTCATAAGTGTCATTCTGGCCGGAGGAAATACACAGACCCAGGCACCAGGCAATCGACAGTAGAGAAAATAACACTTTGGGGAAACCATTTCCTGAATATTGTTTATGTTAGGTTTAATGGGCTATCAAATGTGTTCCCCGTTCTTGGCATTTGAAAATAAAAATGAGAGGCACTTTTAGCAGACAGATGTTAAAAGCAAAAACGGGGGAAAATATAAAAGTTGTTTCATATGGAAGTGTTGCTGGAGTTTTGACCTTTCTCCATGCAACTTGGAAGCTGGTCAAATTGCACCAGAAAACCCCTCCGCTTCAAAAAACATTAAAGCTCCTGAAGTGTTAAGCAAGTGACACTGCATATGGTGTATTTGTATGTCACTGCACACTTCGGATAATGGATCACTGGAACACAGAAGTATCAATATATATCTAATATATTAGACTAGATGTTAGAGAGCTTTTTTATAGGCTGCATCACCTAACAGTCCTTTATAAAAGATGCATTGATAAAATATTTGGAAACACACACACACACACACACACAGCAGACAAATTTTTCTTAAAGGCTTAAAATAACCCTGTTGGAAGGGTGACTACAGTGTCGTATCTAGGCAACAGAGGACTACTGATATATCACTGGCTCCATCCCACCACTCAATCACAGGGGTGACCCTGCACACACACACCCACACACACACACACATACAGTATATTGTACATTATCCAACAGTTTGTGGGTTGGTGCTGTAATGAAGGGATCACAGAAGAAGAAAATCTGTGGGACATGTGTGATACTATGGCCATCATGAATCAATAGAGCTAAGAGACCACTGTGAAATCTCCCGTCACTGCTTGATAGTAGTGTGCTTTCCAGAGTGACATGATGGTATCTGTCTTATGAAGCTGACTTAAGCCTCTTTATGTCTCTCACACATGTGAAAAATGTGGTCGTATAAAAGTTGCAGTAATTTGCATGTGCACGCATATATTAAGGATGTATGCTTTTGGGTGCATGCACACTAAAATACACCTTTCATACAAAACTCTAAAATATGATTTTACTCCAGGTGCAACATATGGGAGAGGGAATTGGGCCTGGACATATCCGAGGATGACTGAGATTGATATTTGGGAAAGTCAGGCTACAAGTAGCAACTCAAGATCCTGGCGGGAATTAAGCTGGAAGAACATTATACAATATTTTGTGAGTCCAAAATTGAAATTTATAGAGCAGCGTTCTCAGGGTCAATGTTGGAGGCAGTGTGGTAAATGAGGATGTCATGATACCAGAAGTTTAGTAGTTGATCAATACCAATGAAATTCAACAATTCTCAATACCAACTGGATCCCTCAAAAAAAAAAACAAAAGTAAAACAATCAATCCCAAATCAACATATACTCCTTCATTACAGTTAGCATGCTGGTTTTTGTTAGGAAGTGGTGAACAGGTGAAAATTCCCTCTATTATCTGTTTCATATTGCTGTGAAGCATCTCCCTCAAACAACTGGATTTATTCAAGTTTCTCACCAAAAACTACATATTAAAGACAACAACTGAACACATCATTATAATGTTAGAATTTACCTTTGACTAATTTGTTAATTTTACCAAATAGAGCCTGAATGCATCATAATGTAAATTTTTGGCAGGATAAGAGGTAGGTAACAACAGCTACTAGCAGCCGGTAAGCAGCACAGCCCTGTACAGACTTAACAGCTAATGTTATCTAGCTCTCCTCCTGCCTTCCTTTCCAGTATCAATGTAATACAGCATATGGCAAAGTTGACCTTCTTAAGACTACGATTTGATCAATTTCTGAAATACTGGAAAAATGGACTACTTACTCAAAAGAATATAACCTATTGTTTGAATAGCTGAAAACCCTGCTCTGTACCAAAGTTTGGTTCATACCAACTCTTGTTCTTTTTTTTCTTCAACCTGAAATACCTGAAAAAATACACTCTTCTTAGTCATGCTCCAAAACCCACAACACCTGGGACAGATGGCACAGCATTATGGGAAGGGCACAGCTGATTGGCTAGAGAGAGGAGGGAGAGAAGGAGGGGGACTTTATTTCTGCAGAAATGTCATTAAGATGTTTAAAATGTATGCTCCAGCACATTTGGTGTTGTTGCAACACGGGTTACGGCTGAGGACTGCTCAATGAAAAACTTTATCTTTTGTTCCATTGTGCGATTTATCTGCCCGTCTGAGCAGGTCAATGTTTCTTTTCAGCGTTCTCCGTCTGCACAAAGATGGTGGTCTGAATAAACATCTTCTGATGGCTCCTCATTGCTGCACAATGGCTATGATTGACCCTATTGCTGTCGCCATGGCAATATGAAGACGACTAATGATGGTTGGTTTAGCGACTGATTTTGCCTCTGATTATATGCATGTACTTGAACTGCTTTATAAAGAAAGATCCCATGGTGAAAAAATGTTGGTATTCAAACATAAATGAGGATGAATGAAAGGATGAAACATATTTAAGAAAAAATATTTATGAAATACGTGTATACTGCAAGTGGCTTAGCCCACCTCACGGTCACATTTTTTTTATAATGATGTAGCAAAGCAAAGGTGTCTACTTAAAACTGACTATGCCACATATATACCGTAGTATGGTAATGGTAATGTTTCCTACCAGAGTCAGAACTGTACATGTAGACGAACTTGGTCCATCCGTAGTGGTCGATCACTCCCACCAAGGCATCTTGGAGCTCGGGCCTCAGCTGGATGACAAACTGGTTGGCCGTCTCGATGGGGAAGGACGGCGTGACGAAGCAGACGTGCAGCGCTCCGCAGAAGGACATGAGCATGTTGACCGTCTTTCTGTCATACAGGCCGATGATGGCGTACACGCCTTTGGAAAACTGAGAGCAAACTGCCAGAGAGAGAAGAGAAAACAGGGAGAGAATTAGACTCTTCTTCATTGTTTTAAACATGGCTCCCCTACTTACTTCAACACTACAAATAATGGTGAGTAACTGATATACAACTGGTCATTTTGTGGGTGAAGTCTTCCTTCAACTCCTGTACAACAAAATGAAATGAATACAACCTCTTACTATCAAGTACATAGTTCCTACTTGTGTATAATACAGAATGTCATTCATAATAAAATGTTTATCTGATTATCTATAGTCTTGTCTCTTATGTTTGTACTTTAAATTTTGTCCTACAGGTTTATGGGAGAGACGAAGAAGCATTGTAAATGATTAATGATTAGACGATCAATTCCAACTTCTCCAACATCAACATTTCCTGCTTTTCCCCGTATTACATTGCAGTGAATTGAATATTTTTGGGCTTTGGGCTGTTAAACCGTTGGACTGGTAAAACAGCTATCTGAAGACATCCCCTTGGACTCTGGGAAATTATGGCGTTCAATTTCACTAGTTTTTGATGCTTTATAGACCAAACAACCCATCAAGGAATTTATTATGGAAATAGTCATCAGTTGCACTTTGGCCTACTGCAATTTTCACACTGCAGTGCTTGTTAAAATTGCAATATTTGTTAAAGAAGAAGAAACTTTATTGTCATTACATGTAAGAATACAACGAAAATAAAGGCGACATGCGTCATGCTGCAGCGACGTGCTAACCTTCGCATCATTTTCTACAGACTTTGCTACAGATCACAGCGAAAATCACACCATGACCATTTTAATATGTTAATCAATGAAAATGAGAATAAGGACGTAAAAATGATATTCCATCTTATATCGCAAATCATATGGCAATTACAATATCAGTTATAATAACTGTAATTAGATGTTTTCTTGAAATCATGCAGCCCTGTATTGAATTGTATTGAGTGAACTGAATCGAGCTAAACTGAATTGAAGTAAATTGAATTCTAGGCAACGTGGAAGTTCTCATCCTGCTTTTGTTTTCAATGAATCACCTAAATACCAAATGTATGAAAAGAGGCGATCTCTGACGTTAAAAAAGGAAAATCAATACCCGAAAAGAGAAAGAAAAAGAGGTATCTGTAATTGGTCACAATTAAAACCTGAGTCATCACAGAGAGCTTTTGAATTTCCAGTTGAAAATAGCTCTAATAGCCTTGTCCTCGCCTCCATTCAGCAGCTCTGTGGTAGGTTTATGCAGAGTTGGCCGGTTTGTCCATCTGTACACCACCAGTCTGTATGTTTGCCTTCAGTGAGGGGTGCAGTGGGTGAAGGCAGATTAGGAGTAGAGAGGTTAATCGATGCATCCCTAGGGTTCCACTGACATTTTACTGACAGCAGGAGGCGGTTTGCCTCTTTCATTTGCTTTCCCCTCAGTCTCTCCATTGTCTGTTTGTCACTCTGACTTCCTTCACAGCCTCTAATATCTTAAAATAGCTAATTTATGTTAACAGCCTTCTCCTTTGGAAGGTATGTCCTCTCCATGCTTGCAGCATAGCGGGCTATGTTTGCCCTCGCAGGTCTGGCCTTGGCTATTTTCTGCCACGACGACGGCATGGGCTTTACTTATCTTAGTGTTTACTAAACAGATTGAAGCCGCTGCCTGTTCCCACACATGGGCCAGCTCGCCGCTAGGAGCTGAGGGCAAGACAGAGAGAGGATGGCCCGGACCCAAAACGCCTAACCCGTCACAGACCTGCACCCGCCGGGCAGGCACGTGTGTGTGACGGAGATAGAGGGGAGAGTGAAAAATTCAGTGGTATCACATGAACACACACACATATGCAGTTTCTAGTGCTCCAAAAGCCTGGTGACTCACCCTACTTAAACCAAGCCCTGAAATAGACATTTTGAGCCTCGCCACACTGACTGACTCAGTAACAGAACTATCTTTCCTTCATGGTCTGCACACACCGTCGCTATTAAATCTGCACTCTCCCAGCTATTGCTTTCCACTAGCACACATTAAATTTCCTCCTTTACAATTTTCTAGGACCAATTTCAGCGGTGGCCTCCATGTTCTGCCTGGATGAAAGGTAATGAGAGCTTGTTTGACTTTTTGTGCAGTGTCCCATTACGCTGCCCTGCAGCAGGTTACCATGTTTCACTGAATATGAGTCATTTCTCATACCTACAGTATGTGTCTCTGACAGAAAAAAAACAGCCATGTGGCACAGACCTCCTGCTCTGAGCTGGCAAGAGAAGCATGTGCTCGTCTAATTCGACAAGAGCGTGACACAGAACATTAGTGTAACTCAGCGGTCCTCTTCTGATAGCAGTATAGAGAAGCGGCTTACTGAGTGTTTGTGTACGAAGGGCTTGTTAGCGCCGCTCCACATGTGTAACGACATTGGAGGCAGGGCCAAGAGACCCAAAGTGATCTCAGAGACCCCAGCAACACCTGTCCACCCTGGCACTCCGTGTCTCCTCGCCACAGTTACAGCTGTCATGGCGGCAGAGCTGAGGTTGCCCGGGCAACGGTCTGTTTCTCTGGCAGGGATTACAGTATAACTCAGAGCCGCTAAAGGACTTTTGGAAGATGAAGTGGGAATTGTGAGTGTTTGGACATTTTGTCATAATTAGGTTCCCCCTCAAGGAATTAGCAAATTTGCAAAACTGACTTGGCTTTGCAAAATCCTCAGATAATTTCTGAAATAATGGAAGATTTGCAGCCCATTTCCACTGCATCACATTTCTATTTATGCTCAAAACAAACCGAGTCAACAGAGCTCTTCAACATTACGCATACAGATGATGCAGGAAAAGCTCACTGGAACTGTCTACCTGATGTTATATTTTCACCCCTTCTAAACTTTTCCTATGAATGAACAATAAGCTGATTTGCATTTGGCGTGGTCAAAGAGTTTTGAGCCTCAGGAAAAGAGAGGAAAAACTCAAATCCTGAAGGGACTGGTACTCGCACAACAGGAGGAGCTGTCAGAGACAAATCACGAAGCTACTGTCTTCCCTCTCTCTTTCCTGTGCCCTGCAGCTGTTCCTCTGCTTAGCATGAGCCAAATATCAAATGACAGATGTGTCTGTGCCGGCTGCACAAAGAGGGCGTGTTAGTGACAGTTGTTCCTGCATCTGAAGTTGTGGATGATGGGGATGGGTGATGCTAGAAGGTGGTAGGCATGCTGCATCCTTCATACTGCCCCACTTAGTTTGCAGCCTGAACATAATTTGACGGTTGTTCAGACATTAAAGACACAGACTGTATAAAATAAACACTTCTTTTTTTAAGTTGTTGAAGGGAAAATTATCCTCATATCAAAGTGAGACCATTTGAATGGGTGCTATGTAAACTAGGGCTGTCAAAATTAACGTGATAATACGTGTTAATGCAAATTTGTTTTAACACTACTAATGTCTTCAACACATTCATGCAACCTGCAATTTTTAGCTTGTTGTGGGCTAGAGTGAAGATACTGGCATCATAAGAAAATAGAAAACATTAATGACATGTCATACTTGAAAAGGCAGCTAAATAACGCTCCAAACCTACGCTAAATTTTGGCGAGGAAAACCTTGCCCGGCTATTTCCAAAGGGCTCCCTTCACCTCTGACCTCAAGATATGTGAATGAAAATGGGTTTTCTGGGTCCCCACGAGTCTCCCCTTTAAGGACATGCCCACTGATGATAATCACATGTTTGCCAAGTTATGATTTGAGCATATTTTTATGCTAAATGCAGTACCTGTGAGGGTTTCTGGATAATCATTTCTGAGGATTTGTCTTTGTTTTGTGTTAATTGATTTCCAATTATAAATATATAGATACATTTGCATAAAGCAAACATGTGCCCTCTGTTAAATACTTGACTAATCTCTCCCTGTAAGGTACATTTTGAACAGATAAAGAATGTGCAATTAATCGTGATGAACTACGGACAATGATGCGATTAACTGCGATATTTTAAAGCGACTGACAGCTCTAACGTAAAACACAGGTTAATTTTTTTAATGGAAAACTACTGTCAAGGTGCCCTTGTGCATGGTACCTGCCTCCCAGCTGCTCCACTGGAGCTGCACACTAACCTATGTATAGTATAGGACTATGGTATTGCAGAGCAGCTCCTTCGTGTGGGTGTGTGTGACTTTTTTTCAATTGCTCTGAATTGCTTGATATGTCAAAAAAATCAATACAGTTGAATTGAATTGTACCGGGTGCAGTCGCAAAACAATATTTCAAATGTATTTTGGGGGGAAGCCACAACCAGGTTTGCCAGAATCAATATGATGAATGTCGTCTGAGCATGTTGGCTCGGTAAACACGTGTACGTCGATGGGTTTACCGTGACCACATACAACCCGCAAATTCTGATAAGGATGTTATATACATCATACGCCTCCACAAACCCACACAGAAGGACCACGGGGCATTCTACTATTTCCCTCCCCTGGGACTTGCATGCCATTATCCTGTGCAACATTAAGGTCAGCGGTACAGAGGGAGTTTCACAGCAGGAATCTGGGTTCAGCTGGAGAGAGCATACTGATTGGAGGGTTCATGCTCAGCCATCCGTAAAGGTCCTTTTTTTTAAAAAAGAGCCTCACTACTGAGGACTGACATGTCAGGGGACTCCACAAAATAGGACATCCAATTAAGTAGCACATCTTATCCACTGATCAACTATATACCGTTCTGTGTATTTTGTAGCGTGACACTCACATTGTTTTTTTCCCCTCCCTCTGGGCATCGATGAACAAAGAACGTGGAATGGAAGAGTGAGCAGCTGAATCCAGCTCAGCTCTCCTCCACCTCAGCATAACCCTGCCAGATTGACTCTCACAGTCGCACACACCGCCTTCATTCAGTCAGCCTCAATCCTACTACTACACCCAGGTTTATGTTGTCCATCCAATGTCACCTTAACGCCACAAGCCTGCAGACTTCACACTGATGCCCTTCGGAGTCAAATCTGTTTTCTTTTTCAGTGAAAACTGGTAGCAAAACGGGACACAACAAGGATAAGCAAATACACCGTATTAGAAGGCTGCAAATATAATCAATTAATTTTTGATTATTCAACAATCTGGTAGTTAATAAAATGTTTTTTTTTCCAACCACCAAGAGGTATAATCACCATGATATAAAAGAGAGAACAACAGCAAATCTGTTAAATACCGTGGCTTTGTTTGAGTGCTGGTATGAAACCAGGCGTTCCATTAACTATAATGTAAATCCATCTGCAGCAGCAGCTAACGCTCTGAGACAGTGTGCCGGTAATGTGGTGACGAAAAGCGAGAAGACACACATGAGGTGGATGGGTCCAACAAACACAATTCTTTCATCCAGTTGATTTCCAAAACTGTTATCAACAATATCTATCAGTCAACTTCTTGAATATTAATCAGTTGTTTCAGCTGTGTTTTCAGAGGTGAATACATAATTTCGTTGATGAATTTAAAATGATTTCTCGCTAATCTTTCAACACAAAAAGATTTCAACATAAAGCCCATCTCTGTGCTTAAGTCTTATGGGTGCTTATATTAGCTATTGCCGATGTGGTCCTAAGGGTTATGATGCTGACTGTGAACTGGACAGTCCCTGGATCATGTCTGGTCTGGCACCTTTGTTGCATGTCATTGCCCACCTCACTCTCCCCTCATTTCCTGTCATCTGTATACTGTCATGAAAAAATAATCACATATAAAAAAAAATAGTGCATCTAAAATACATATATGAAAAATAATGCAAGTAGGTGCAGTTGCTACACTTGGCTGGGTATTCACAAGGTATGCAATACTATCTTTTCCATACCTAGTTTAAAGTATCCTTTCGAAAGATAAGAGTAATGAGAGGAGCAGGGAGGTGTCTGTCACATCAGCCGGTAATATACACCACCTCCATAAGGGTGAAAGGTCGCTCGATGAACCACAGAGCACTTTGAGAGGAGATAAACACATCTGACACCAGACACTGAAAGACGCACACAATCATCCTCCACTCAGCCACCCATGGCTAATAACTGTCAGATGATGTGTGTAATAAAAACAGAGAGCATGTTGTGGTCCCTCTAGTCCCATCCATCTTCCGGAGAGCTAATCAGCTACCTTAATGAGAGGCAGGGTAAAAAAAAGTCAATATCCGATTCAAACGCAGGCACCTATGCATGCGTTCAAGACCTGCACATGCTCCCTGCAACCCTCTCGAGCCAAAAAAATACATCTTGCTGCTTTTGACAAGCTCACACACAGCTTGTGACGAATCACTCAGGTGATCGGTGGGGGAAACCTGACGCACCACATGGTTTGTAACACAGAACCATCTGAGAAGCTGTCATTAGAAACGGCTTGGAAAACAGCAGGTACTTTCAAAAAGGTGATTGGATGAGCCATCTGTCAATCAAACTCTCACTGAAGCCAGTCGGGAGAAGAGCGAAAACATCTTTTCCATCAAGAAAAGCCTTCAGTGCCGTTCTTTGCTCTTATTTCAATGAAGAAATACCCTCCAGTTCTGATGTAACTGATGCTGTTGCAGCATCTACACAAACCTCTTCAGGAGCCGCCATTGTTGTCTCCGTGTCGTCTCACTCTATTGTCTCACACACCTAAGCCCCGCCCACAGCTGCCAGTAGCTTCTCACGGGACACAAACGCACCACTTGAAGCCTGACAAGATGGATTTTCATGTGATATGTGATCCCGCGATTCTTGCATGATCTCATGATATCGAGAATCCAGCTGCTGTGCAAAGTAAGACACAGAATGACTTAATTAAATGCAATTAAATGCAATGCCCACTATTGAGACTGCAATTTAGTACGCAATTTTTAAAAGTTCCAAGTTACAGTTTACATTGTTTGTCCAATTATCATCGGTTTTATTCAATTAGACAGTTACGTGAAATTGTCATCATATTGGCAGATGAATTTGTGTGGCATGGCCACATGTTTTGTGAGGTCACAGTGTCCTTTGACCACTTAAATCTTATCAGTTAACCCTAGAGTCCAAGTGGACGGCCTTCCAGGAGTACTGAGATATCATATTAACGAGAATGAGATGAACATACGGGTGGACAACACGAAAACATAATGCCTCCAGCCACGGCTGTCGCTGGAGGCGACTGCCACTGCAAGACATAGAGAATCTAATTGGGTCTTGAGGACTTGCAGCATTTACTCATAGACATACTGAAACCTACTCTGTACATTAACAACCACGGCTACTCTTACTGTATAACACTGTAAAATGCAAATGTGCGTTGTATCTAAGCTTGTGCATGGTGTTGAATTTTACAAGTTGTTTTTTCTACTCTAATTTGCAAATGTCACATGGAGCGTTGGGCAGCGTTCCAACCCTCTGGCTGGGTAGACTGTGTAGCACACTTTTGTTTTGTAATTGCAGCTTTTGCGAACTGTAAATTGTATTCTATTACATCTCAATGCCAATTTTAAATGTGATTAATCGTTCAGCCAACACAGCGCAATAAATCTCCCTCACTTCAGGTGACGGAGACCCAGGGGACCGAAACGCAGCACC
The DNA here is from genome assembly GCA_947000775.1 of Pterois miles. Lineage (NCBI taxonomy): Eukaryota > Metazoa > Chordata > Actinopteri > Perciformes > Scorpaenidae > Pterois > Pterois miles. The sequence goes on along the minus strand of CAMQGK010000308.1, from coordinate 5,900,630 downwards.
AGCGTGGATCTGCATGAATGTCTCCAGACAGGACTGAGTAGGAGGCTTTTCCTGCGAGGACAGTTTTCTTCGGGATCTCCTACAAACGAATTCTGTTCTGAAAATGATTCATTCTGTGATAATTTGTCAATATAGGCTACTACAAAGAGATTATTTCATCCATGCATACCCTGTAATACCACATCAAGAAATACAAAACAGAGGTGTTTTTAGGAGGGGGTGGGCTTTGCCTCACTGCCTTTCTACCTCTCTAGAGCATCCATGTGCCCCATGTAGAGTTACGCTCCAGAGAGGTGTGCTCGCTATACCCCGGTATAAACAGCTTTAGCTCCGCAAGCTTAAGGAAGACTTACTGCCTGTGCTAGAGCAATAAAATTGTATTTTTGTCACTGTGTGTGGCAAAAAAGAGAGACACAATAATAGAGAAAAGGGAGGAAAAGACAGATGAGGAGGTGAACTGACGATAGAAAGAAAATAGAGAAAGATGGCAGACAGGAAGACTTTAAACTCTTAAGCTTCCACTGCTGGGAATAGCAGTGATCAGAGCAGCTGACCAGCCAAATAGATCTTAGATTAATGGCGGGAAGCGTTGGATGCTCATGAGAGATTACATTAGTCGAAACGGGGGTAATGGAAGGTTAATAAACATGAGCCAAAAAGCAAGCAGGTCTTGAAAATGTAGGTGAGGGCGGACAGGAGGCAGATAAGGAGGAGAAGAAACAGAAGCATTAGTGTCTGAGAGAGGAGATGATAGGGACACTGCTGCGAACAGAGGGAACAGATGCCAGCCTAGCAGTGGGAAACACAAGGACCACACGGTGAAATCTAGATTTCTCCTGTTTCCTCTAAGTAATAAAACAATGGCGCGGCGTCGCCTCATTAAATGGGTAATCGAGGGTGTGAGAGCACTCCCCTCAGCTCCCAACACATCTCTCCCTCTTCCCGTGTCTCACTCTCTAACCTCTTCACGCTAGACCATTGTCTCTCCTCGCTGTTTCTCGTCACGTTTCCAATCTGGTTTGCTGCAGAGCCTTGCCGCCTGCTGAATAAATGCTTACCTGGGCATCAGGTCAGAAACCCAGCCCTGACTAACTCCCGTCAGGGGGTATGGAAACTCCAATTATCTCCTTAACAATCGTCCCTTAGCAATTATCTCCCCATCTGTGTATCAGTGTCGACAGGTGCAGGGGATCGTCCCGCTCCCGCACTTCCCTCTTCAGAGGAAGTGATGGAGGTGGATACGTGGAGCAAAAAGTGGCAAACACACAACCGGCATCCTAATTCATTAGGAAGTGCTATATAAATCAAACAAGTGGCTTCAACAAAGTCCAGCCGAGCCACTGGGAGAGGAAGATGTCCTAATAGACCTGCACAGAATCCATTAATACAACCAGAAACATAGCATCACTAACTAGAGCTGCAAATAACAATTACTGTTAATGTCGACAATCTGTGGATTTTTTTTTTTAATCCAAAAAAATCTAACAATGTAATAGAACACTGAAAAATGCCCATCATAAACAATCATCATTAAAAGTCTTTAAATAAAATCATCATTTTTTTCCATTTGAGATGCCAACATTTGTCACTTTTGCTTGATAAATGACTTAAATGAATAATTGATTATTGCTGTCAAATAATTTTCAATCACTTGAGAAACTGTTTATAGATGCAATGACCAGACAGGAGTGTCTTTTGGTTAATAAAGAGAACAAAAACATTTGATAAAGGTACTTCATCATATTGATGTAAAACTTGTTTGCTCCCCTGAACAGCAAATGTCCAATCATAGCTTAGCAACCGTAACCAAGCACGGCAGGACTGTCGATCTTTGGATTCCTCCTCATGTTAAAATGGTGTGCATGGGGCTCGTAGTATAGCAGCAACATCGTAAATATCTGGAGGGTGTTGTCCTTTTTTAGCCATTCCAAAACCAAAAACACAGGAGGAAAAGTGTAAGGAATCAATTAAACAGGGTGTTTATCTGCTGTAACAGAAGCAGTACAGCTAACTACCTAGTAATGCTAATAATGCGTTATTTCCAAAGCCAAGCATCATAAGCTAGCCACCATTTAGTCCGTATACTGGAACTCTGGTGCGCGTTGTTTGAGCAGATGTGAACGCAGTAGTCGTACTCTGGTGAGGACCAAAACAGCGGAGACGTGGACATGGACCTTTTCCATGTGACCAAAAAGCTGTGACATTAGATGAGATGGACAAAGGTAAATGATGAGTCAGAGAGAACCGACCTGCACTTCTGCAGAAGTCTGATGTTTTGCATACAAAGCAGCAGTGTGCTCCTTAGTACACGCTCCCCAGCAATTTTTGTTTATTTTGTCTGCTATAATTTGTGCACTGTGAAACTGAACCAGGCTAAATAGTAAACAAAATAAAAGCATAAATTTCACTCTGATTCGGACTAGCCAAACGGACTATGTCACCCTTAGTGGATTTAAAACTCTCACACAGGGTTCGCCTTTCAAAACGAGTCAGGCAGACATAGTTTTTAACCATCAGTCATGGAACTAACAATAATCAGCTAGTTAGCTGCCAGAAAACATGCTTGTCATTTCAGGGGAAAATTGACAGTCACTTGCAGAATTGAGCTGCCTGCTTTTGTGCAAATTTGTCTGAAGTCAAGGACCGTTTGTTTCAAAAATGTCTCGGGCTGATCACATCGAGACGCCCCTTGGCAGAAGCCGTCGGGCAAAACAGCTGACGTCTTTGGAGCGTGGTTGTGTGCTTAACCAGTCGATTAAATGTCTATTCACGGAAAATGTGGTCTCTCTCTATCAAAGACGCTGCTTCTTGCTTGATTAGATTGGCTTGAAAAAGATGAGAATATTTAACTGTTTTTTCCCGTTTAAAAAAACGCTTGAATAACGTGACGCATGGTGCACAACAAGCACACCGTACAATAGGAAAACAATGGTTTTGCGGTCAAAGCATCTCTAGCGGCTTGTAAATCTGCAACAGTTATTATTGTAAACTATGTCCTGTGCAAGAAAAGAAAGCTTGACAGGCATAGCAACAGTAACTAAGGAGGGCAGAGCTCAGCGAACAGTTATTTATATGCAGCATAAATCCAATATCATCTTGCATTAGTCCTGCTCACTGATTTGTAACATTAGTCTCAAACACCTAATAGACCAACAGATATAAGAGGATGTAACAATAGTGCGGAAATCTGCAGTGGTAGACAAATTTATTTTGTTTCATTGTGCACATTTTCTCATTGTCCACCCATTATTCCTGATTACTTTTTTGTGAAGGTTTTTTCCCAACTTTCAGCAACTGTTGCAGCTCTGGTGTCAGGGCAAAAGCACTCACTTATTAGTGCAAGTATCATGTGCACAAACAGCAGACTTGTGCTGTCACTGTAAGAGTAATTACTCTGTGTCACAATGTTTAATATGCTTGCAGGCTTTGTTCCTCATTAAAGTACACAGAAGCTCCTCAGATGTACCATGTGACAAAAGAGGCTCTCGCTTCTGCCTTTGCCACTGAAACATGACAGCTGCCACCATCCGGCGCTCGTCCCCTCTACCCCGCAGCACCGATCCTGGTCCTCATTGGGGAACGCATTGTTTTCTAATTGCCAGCCCCACACGTCTCGGCTCAGACCTCCACGTCCCAGCTGCCATTACCTCCAGAGACGACAGATTTGTTTTAAATACTTGGTGAGCCCGTATGAATACAGAGAAGGATTCAGAGCAGGCTTAGAAAGACAATGAGGGGAGCAAATAGAAAACGGAGCAGACAGAGTCGTCGGTAAAGTGTGAGCGTTTATGTGGTGAACGAGAAGTGGATGTGTGGCGCTGGATGGCCGCTTGGGTAACTTTTATGTGGTTAAACGGTCATACGGCAGGTGAAGAGATTAAATGACAGGTTGCTTATTTTCTCCTTCCTAACCATTTTTCTCTTCCCTCACCCCCTGCCCCATGCACATCCCCTCTTCTTTTCTTTTGCAAGGCACGCACGGCAAACAGAAACAATCTCTATCCCCCTTCTGCTCCCTCACTCTATCACTCTGCTGCTTGGGGAGCAGTTTTGGCTGATCTACATTGATTGCTATGGGCCATTCTCTATCCCTGGCGCTCCAGAGCAAAAAAAACCAAACCCTCTCATTCATCAAACCAGCACCTGCCAGACTCTAGCCCAAGAGAACAACCATCAGTTTCTTTTCTTCTTTTTTTTTTCCTTTTGTGCCCCCCATTCTCTTCGTTTTCTCCTTGACAAATAACTGTCATGTCCCGGACAGTCAGCAGGGAGCAGTGATCTGCTATCAGTCCGTCTTTTTCAATAATGCATCGAATGCTGGGTAAATGCTCTGAACATGCATGCACTGTGGAAGTCAGTCACCACAGCTGTACCTCAATGACTGACACAGTAGCTACACAATAGAGTACAACACCCCAGAGCCTCTGCAACACCAGCCAGCGGGTCTGAAATTGCAGCTTAACCTCCATCCCCCACCCTCTTCTTCTGAACACTTCCAACCCAGCTGAGACTCTCCTTTCTGGGGTGTGGTTTGCCCCTGTAGGGGGAAAGATTGGAGCAAAAAGGGTGAACATAAAAAATACTTTTTTGGTTTCTCACCCTACACATTACAGTGCCTAACAGAGTCAGTTCAATTGTCTTTTTCTTTCCTGCTGAGTTATTATTACATATTTATGCTCATAACTCCATGAAGTGATAGCATTGGATGTGCTGTATTGAATAATACATTAAAATGCATCTGCTCGAGCTCTTACTCTTGTTAGCTATTGTGCGAGTGCAAGTGTGTGACCACAGAACTTCACAAAGCAGTCTCACATGCTCACACACATTTCTGTTTAGCAGTCAAAGCAAGATAAGGGAAAAAAAGCCAGGTGAATGTTGCAGTAGACGGACTCCTTTACTGTTAGATACTGGATTAAACGGCCTCTTCAGGACTGTCAAAAATTTTAATTAAGCAGGAAAAAAAATAACCTTCTTTGGTTGACGTGTTCATAACCCACCACTGAGGTGAATTCACCTGAAGTATGCTACATCAACGTTGAATTTGGGGTCAGTCTGGGTAATAATTTTTACATTTTTCCTTCATTTCCTCATTCAAAGCTGTTTGGTTAACCCGGCTGCTCATGTTTTTTGCTGTTGGACATCTTTTTTAGGGATAAGATAAGATAAGATAAGATAAGATATCTTATCTTATCTTATCCCTAAACTCTTTTTTAGGGATGACGCAGCATTCCCAAATTCAATTAGCAATTAACTTGATGAGTCCAATGATATTATTACTGATAAGAATGATGGGCAAAATCAGGCTAAAGGCTACAGCACTGCATTGATCAATATTTCCTGATTGCTTCCATCAGACCAGTGACATCACATCCTTTTTCTCTGGGATCTGAAAGCCATCCATCCAGTTTTATCAATTACATAATGAATACATCGCTCACCATAAAAACAATTCTACAACTACAATGTTTATATTAGGGCTGTCAATCGATTACAATATTTAATCATGATTAATCGCAAGATTGACCATCGATAATTCTGATTAATCACAAATTAATCACACATTCTATTCAAAATGTACCTTTAAGGGAGATTTGTCAAGTATTTAATACTCTTATCAACATGGGAGTGGATAAATATGCTGCTTAATGCATATGTATGTAAATATTTATTATTGAATCAATTAACAACATAAAACAATGACAAATATTGCACAGAAATCCTCACAGGTACTCGTTTATCATAAAGAATATGCACAAATCATAACATGGCAAACACAGCTGTCAGTGTGTTGACTTGACTATAACTTATCATAAATCATAAAGAGGGCATGTGTGTAAAGGGGAGACTCGTGGGCACCCACAGAGCCCATTTTCATTCACATATCTTGAAATTGGTAAATTGAAAAATTGCTAGTTATTTAGCTTCCTTAGCAACAAGCTAGCATGACATGGTTGGCACCAATAGATTCCTGAGGTTTTCTAGTGTCATGTGATAGCTTTGAAACTGAAAAAAATAGTGGTGTCATAATGATTTTGAGTTATTATCACGTTAACATTGACAGCCCAAGTTTCGACTCATTATTTACCAATGAATATCACTGACCACCACTGACATTGTCGTCTTGATTTATGATCAATGTTTGATCACCCCAGTACTTGACCTCTACCTGTAAACTCTCTTTGTGACACAGACCTATATTCATCACCCAGCAGCAATTCATATCTGTCCTCTAGGTCTGCCTGAAGGGAAGGAAGCACCCCTCCATCCCTCCACCCCTCCTCCTCCTCCTCTCATCTGTGCCATATTGATCGGCTGGGCAGGCCTCTGTGCGGTGCTCAGTTCATTGATCATGGCTGCCTCATAGATCCTCTTCCAGTCCTCTTTAACCAACCCTCAGAGACCGGGGGAGATACTGCCACCTATACATTCCTCTGACAACCCAAATCGCCTTTTCCATGAACACTAATTAGTCTTAATGAAAGGTTTATTATCAGGACGACTGAACTGGACACAAAATCAAATGCGAGTTAGTGACTCGTGAAGCTAAATGTGCATCTAATTCAAAATTTCCACAGTCTGAAATGGGTTTTGTTGCTAGGTGCAATATTCTGCAGACCAAAAATAGCCAAAGCTTAACCTAAATCTCACCACACATACGGAGGATATCAAAGAGAAAAGTAGATAATATAGGCGTGAGCCTGTGGGGGATTTGACATGAAGCTAGCGATTCCGTGACGTCCTTATTACAAACCAAGTCAATGGCAGATTATGGTAATGTGATATCTAACTGAGGGGGAACAGTGACTAATATTCTGTACACACACAGCATCCCTAGCAGTTATTTTTAACCACTGGAAACATGTAAAATGAGCTGGTCCAGCAAGCGCTTTTGCTTAGAATGTGAAAACAGAGGCGCATGTAGAAAAATGCCATGATCCATAATAATTACTGCTAAAAATACAGGTGTTCCACCACGTCATGATGGTGTGTGAGCGGAAGAGAGAAGACACAGAAATGTAAATTAGCTCCAGTATCCTGTCTCACATTATGCCGACAGTGTTGCCACCGTCATTACTTCCCCAATGACTCCACAGGCGGGAAATAAAATGAATCACTTCGCCATTAACATTCAATGTCTCCATTATGGTTTTTCATCTCCCTCCTCTCTGTTTTCTCTTTTTTCACCTTTGCCCTAGTCTACACAACCTCCTGCCCCTGTTCTCCTGCTCTTTAGGCAGGTCTCAGCAAGTGTATGCATGTGTGTGGTGTGTGGCTGTGTGTGTGTGTGTGTGTGTGTGTGTGTGTGGTGGGAGGGCTTGCTTCTGGAGGAAGTGGCTAGTCATAAGAGCCAGCTGATGAGTATCACCCTCATCCGGAGCTCCATTCATCTCCGTACACAAGGGCCCATTCACCCGCTGCTTTTCACACTTGCGGACCCCAAGAGCCCCCGGGCACGTTCCCACACTCGCACACGCTTACCGAGGTTAACTGTCAGTCACTCAAGACGTCCTACACAGATGCCAGCATGGGCACCCAGATGCAAATGCACACATATACACATATACGCACTCCTCCACACAGGCATGCTAAATAGAAAGCCAGGAATAGGCTGCTTTTCTCATCTGACTCATTATAAACAGGCCCCGGAGCCCCTGCATTTTTATTTTTCTTTTCGCTACAAACACATCTCCACGGCCTCCACATCCTCCACATCCAAAATCTCTTTCAGAACGAGTGACACACAGCAGGAAGAGGTGTCACTTTCATTTTTGCCGTCTCCCTCCACTGTGAATCTTTCTGACACGCTTGTTCCACGGCCCACCATCATACCCATGGACCGCAGTGATATGCGTGATACATTGAAGAAAAGATGTCATATTTGATGGCGTCGCACCGAAGACTGTGAGGGGTGACTAGATGGGGAGAAAATCTGTGGATATCCTGTAGTGCCGCTGACAGCACCTGGATCTAGTTAAGCTTTTGTAAAACCTGAATATTGGCTGTGAGCTTTGATCAAATAATCAGTTTCAAGTACTTTCCTGAAATACTTCAGTCCAGAATATTTGATCTTACTGGGTGTTTAAGGCGGACCACACGGTGGTGCAGTGGTTAGCACTGTCGCCTCACAGCAAGAGGGCCTCCTGTGATGAGTTTGCATGTTCTCCCCGTGTTAGCTCCGGTTTTCTCCAGGTTCTCCCGCTTCTTCTCACAGTCCAATAGCTAACTGTTGACTATAAATTGTCCTGTCCAGGGTCAACCCCGCCTTCACCCAATGTCACCTGGGATCAGCTCCAGCCCCCCAACGACCCCAAACGGAATAAGCAGTTGCTGGTGGATGGATAGGTATTTAAAGTATTTCTCTTGCAAAAGATCTGCTTTTACGCTTAAACCAATATTTAAGTGGATTTTGTTAGAAATTATACCAATTAATCAAATAAAAAGACAGTAAAAAAGACATTAACAGAAGGTACGCCAAGGCAGAATGAGTAGGATTTTCCTAAAAAAACTAATGTATAGACTGATACACAAATAATCTTGGTGTCTACAGAAACCCACCTTCTGCCTGTATATTCTTATTTTACTGTGTTCGGACCATTTCTGGACGTCAATCTCTATAAAAACGTAGCAGCCAGGTGCCCGACTGTAAGCACGCATTCAAGAGGACGCTACGGAAATGACGGAGACGACACCGAAAAAAACGAATATAGTGAGGCGAAATGTGAAGCAGACATTTGATATTGTGAATCGAGAGTGAATCTAGGTTTAGATTTCATCTGTTAGTGAGTATGATTCATCACATACCTCATCATGTGACACTTTTGCAAAGAAAACAAACCACATCAGCCACAATTAGCGTGCAGCTACCAGGGGTTATTTCAACATGGGTGATGAAATATAGGCATTGCTGACCTTGTTGTCTATGCTAGCAGCTGTAAAATCTGCATTTTATAATGCTACTACTGCCTGCATGTGGAAGAAGCAAGCTATTATTTGAGAAATTTGTGAGCAGCGTGTCCAGCGGCGTTATCAGTCCTATGGGCACAGTTTCTGGGTTTGATCTGCACAACTATTGTGACGCTCTCAAAGCTTTCTAAAACGGTGCTAAAACACTTGTGCGTACAGAGATCATTTTCATTTTAAAATAAAAACCTATTAGTGTGGATGTAGATGTACCCCCCCCCCCTCCACTGCTAAAGGCACCGTGTTTTTTTTTCACTAGCAACATCCCTGGAAATATTCAGCTGCAGCCTGACCCTCATATTCTCATCACACTCCCTTCTGAGCACAGGACCATCTCATTAATGAGGGCATCTTGGGTGTGTTTACATTTCATTACACAGCCCTGCCTGGCTCCCTGGACTTAAATGGCTGAAGGCGGGGGGGTGTCCGGGTTTCCAAATGTTTTCTGCAGCTCTTACTGGGGTTTCTAAATGTGCCTCTTACTGTGGTTTTTAAATGCGTCTCTTACTGTGGTTTAAAATGCATCTCTGCAAAATTTTACACACTAGAAAGCCAACTCTGGACAGGATGAACTTCATCAAGTCCGTTCTTATGAACAGGTAGGATAATTATACTAATAATGTAAAATATGTGCGGGATATCTTCCCTATAGCAGATTTCCTTTTTTCGTGATGTGCAACATTCAGCAGCAGCCAGCACTGGATGTCTATAAATCTGCACAAGTGCTGTTGTACATAATGCTTTATTTCCAATCATAACTAAATCTCATAAAAAAAGCTCTAAGATTCCCTGATACGACTATTCACTGGCCTATAGGTCTTAATAATCACCTGCCTACCAATCAGGTTGGAGCATTTCTGTGACTCTTAGTTGTTGCTTTTTGTATGTGCAGTTTTTAAGTGCCAAACCTTTTTATTACTAACTACATGTTTTATTATCGTTTTAGAAATCTAACAATTTTTAGTATGCTGTTCCTCCCAGTAGTGGTATAGTACTTTAAATAAGAAAAATGTGATCTGTTTAGAGCATGTGTAGTTTAAAAAATACCACATTTATTCCATTTTAATATTTCATATTTTCCACTGCTGTTAATGAGAGTAAGTGCTGTCATATATTTAAATATGAAACTTTTGTTGTCACTTAATTTGCTGCTGATAATGTTTATCTAACTATTGGGTAGACATGGAGATTTACTTATTGTTAAGGTTTATTTATTTTAGACTGAATATTCTTGGTTTGTACCTTTGCTTAGCTGTTCTTTTGGTTGTGTGGTGACAGTATTCAATAAAAATCATGTTGGCTATTCAGCCAGACAGTCAGACTTTCTTTCAATTGGTTCTTTGAGTCGGACATTGGGGATTGCCACAGTGAATATACTTTCTAATAATCAGCATAATCAAGATGAGCCTGCAGGGGAACCTACAGTCCGTCCACTATCTGTAGACCCAGTTATTTAGCGGACTACAGCCTGAGTAAGAGATAATGCAGTTCGTCACCCACTAGAGACACTCTACATTGTGAAGCTAGTGAATCAGATGATAAGAACCCTTCAGTTTCCATTGCACCCATCAGCCATTATTCATGCCCTCCATGCTGGTGGAAATAAAGACAAAATACATTTACCCTGTGACAATTGTCATCATCGTCTTGCGATCCGACAGTTGACCAAGAACAGAGATGCATCTTGTAGGTGGACAACTGTTGCCAGAGTTTCAGTCTCGAAGAGGAGGCTAAAGCCTTGGTGGCAAAGCTTCACACTTTCTTGGTGACTGGGGGCTTCAAGCTATAGCAGTGGACAAATGATAACCCATCTGTCATCAGCTACCTTCCTGCAGATGCCAGATCTACCTGACCTTTGGATCAATCGTGGCCAACCAGACTCCTATGAAATGCCTCGCATTGGCACTGCCCAGTGGACAAGCTATCTTAAGAGCACTGTCCCACTGGCGACAGCGGGATCACCATCCAGAGTATCTACAAGACTTTAGCTAGCTAATATGACCCCTTATGGTATGTGGTTCCCGTACCACCCATGATTTTGTTCCATCTGTGGAACAAAAAAAGAAAGTGGAGCGATCCAAGGATCCTTGAAGACCTCCTACATGCACAGCAGACCCAGAGAGCAGAGTCACATGACCCTGGAAATACATCACTGCTGCAATGCTATTTGAGCCCAAACACGACATGACATGTCAGAGAACAAGAGAGACATTTGTCTTTTGCATTGCATCAGAGAGTGCTCAGTTGTTTATCCAGTCACAGAGAGCCCTGATGGATGGATTGAGGTCACATTCCTCGCAGGAAGATCTAGGGTGGCACCCAAAAAGCAGCAGTCAGTTCCACAGCTACAACTGTAAAACGTTATAGCTGGCACCCACTTAGCTCAGGTGCTGAAGACGGAGCTTAACTAGGCTTCAGATGGAGTTGTTTGTTGACACCCGATTGGCCGAAATCCAGGAGCTGACAAATCATGAGGACTGGCGCTACATGGATACAAAGAACAACCATGTTGACGACATCACTCAAGAGATGAGCTGTCAATTCCATGTAGGTGGTCACACAGGTCCAAATTTCTCTGGCAGCCACCTAGGAGTGGCCAGCAATGCCTGTAATACCTATAATGCCCAACTCAAGCAATCTACCTTCTATGGTGTCACCTCCCAGGTACCAAGCTCCACTTCACCTGACAAAGCATGCTGTTCCTTGCAGTTTAGCATAATAGTTGGAATAAGTATATAGAGATCTGTTTAGAGCGTGTGTAGATTAACAAATGCTGCATTTATTAATTTATTATTAACCATACACTAAAAAATAAGCACACAAGTGAAAATAACTATACTAGAAAACTATTTAATGCCTCGTCTCTGATTAGAAGTCTGTGATGATTCAATGTACCAAACCAGAAAATGTAAAGGTTGCAGAGTCTGTTTCTGAGACTTCCTTTCACTCTGAGTCAGGACGTCATCATGCTCTTATTTTGTCTTTATGAAACTGCATCATGTTTTTTACACTCCTTTGTTTATTCACTGGTATCTGCGATTGCATCCAAGCTGGCAGAAATGGAATAAGACCTTTTTTATTTTTTAAATTCCAGACACGTCCCAAAGTGGAAATGCTAAAATCAATGTCTTAAAGAAGTGCTCAAATGTCTACACCGAGGCACATGCCTGGCGCAGAGTCAGGAAGATGCAGTTGTCAAAGAGGGGTATCTCCTGGAAGTGTGCACCTTCACCACAGCGAGTGTGAATGAGCCACAGGCAAATTCAGAGGAGTTGATGATGGAATGAGAAAAAGCACGGCTGAAAAGCCTCAAGGACGACAAAATCTTGTCAGAATACAAAAGAAGGATAAGTGCAGGGTTAACAAAGAGGAAACAATTTAGACTGCCATTTCTTTTGTGACACTAAAACGTTATTGTTTGGCTGGCATAATGGTACACATTATCATCCAAAGGAGAATGGTGCCCCCACTGCTCTGACCAAGGACTCAGAGTAATGATTTTTTTAAACTTCCTTGTTGACAGCATGTTATTATCTTAATTTTAAATCCAACACTTATTCAGCTAATTAAATATACACTCAGATCTGTCTGTTATAAATTAACAGAAATCAGACAGCTCAGGCGGGTAATCCTAAAAGTCCTAAAAGTTGAAATATGCATTGTGTGCGTATGTGTGCGTATGTCTTTGTTCAGTTTTTTAGAGAGGGAGGGTCTAATAGTGTGTGATCTTTCAGGAAAAAAAAAGATAATCGGATTGTGGCTAATTACAAATGCTCTTTGAGTCGTTTTCCCCCTTTGTGCACATCGCCTGATCTGCGCTCTGCCTCTTTGTTTTCTACCTCTGTTTAAAAAGGAAATGCGCACAGGGATCAGTGGTTTGCAAATTCATACAGCTGCAAAACCCGCCGTTACCTATGACTGTAAGATTTTTAAAGCTGCTGCTGCTGCAGAGGTTCCTTTATATCCCCGTCGTTTCTTCTCCAGAGCGCAAAATCGCCCTGCAATCATGCAGAGGAAAGCTGAGAAAACAAGTCTTTCTCGATCCCACGCAACAGTTACGGAGAGATAACCTACTAACACACGCGAGTCTTTGCATTAGGCCTATAATGTATGCGATTATAACCTGCGCAGGTTTTTAATACCCGTGGAGTTCCAAGCGCTCTTTGCGAAGTCGGTGAACAGATTGTGGGGATGGAAAAACAAGCATAATATGGAGCAAATCGGCTGATCTGACTCCTGTGAGATAATCGGCTACTTACAGGCATATGTCATGGAGAAGCTATTCCCCACTTTGACTTGATCCACCTGCGGCACCAGTTTGGGGATGTCCTGGTGGTGAGAGAGGGCGAAGCGAAAAACCTCATATTCGTGCGATTCGGTCGGGAACAATCCTCCTGTTGAGCAGCACAAGAAGCAGGAGTTAATGTCGGACACACCGGTCTCAGATCACTTTAAAACAGATATATATAAAAAAGACACTTGAAATAGAGGTTTCAGATAAAAACCCTGACGCGTGTGCGCCAATCTCACCTATATTGATGTTACTTGGAAAACTTGAGCTCGATCCCAAGCACACCCCCAGTAAACTGGTGTAGAGAATGGTGAAGCTTCGCTGCATATTTCCGTTTGCATTGGCGAAGGGAAAAAGAGCCGAAATCCAAGCATAGGTTTGTCCGTGTGTGAAGTTAAATCCCCTCCGCTTTCTCCTTATCGCCTCCCCGTCAGAGCAGCGCGCACACCGACATCGATTCAACACCGAGACGGTTATCGCAAATGGCGAGAGGATGAGGCACCTTTCTCTCTCCTCTCTCCGTCTCTCTGCTGATGCTCCCTCGTCCTTGGCTGCTGTTGTATGAGACGGAGAATGACTTCAGCATGAGCCGCACTGCAAAAAATAGGAAAAGCTGTTGAGCCTCGATGCCGATTTAAATGGACTTTCTCTTAAAACAGAGATTTTGTTTCCCCCCACAATGCTGCGAGATGGTTTCACTTGTTTCTAATTTTGCAGGGAAATTGCAGTTCTTTAAACAATGTCTAGGAATGAGCAATAAGCGTCAAAGCAACAGATCGCCCATAAAGGAAAAGACACATCGACAAATGACAAACGTCCTCAATGTTTCGCACAAAAAACAAGTCACATTATCTCACCTAAAATGAAGGATACCTATTTTTGCCCCTAAATAAACACACAAAATGACACTTTCACACTCAGTACTTCACTAACTGACCTGCGGGCTGAATATTTTTTGCAGTGTACACCTTCACAGCGGAGACGCACGGGATTTCATGGATATCCATCCACTTTCCTGCACTGCAAAACTATTCACCGTTCTAGCCACATAATGTGCCTTTATTTTGTAGCAAATGATTTTTGCATCTTTCAGAACAATTGAAGAGATAAAGGTGTTTTTTGCCTATATTCTGCATCTTGAGTCTCTTCTAACAGTGACACAATTACCCAGAAGTGATTCCAAGCATATAAGGGACATATGCAGGTAAATATGGATCTTGGTGTATTTGCATAGTGAAAATAGACTAATATGGGCGGTGGTGCAATGTTGTTGAAATCCATAATCCATATAAATGCCCACATTTTCATTATATGATTTTATACAAATGCATTTTTCAAAATGTGTGAACGAGGACAAAAACGAACCTGATCTTTTAAGCAAAAACATGGATGGAAATTGTGTTCAGTGGGGGAAAAATGGAAATTTGAATCCATAACAAGTAGGCATCAGCTGAAGAAGGTCATGTGATATGACTGAAAGCTACTAAATGGGCCCTCTGGTGAGGCTGTCTTTTCATCTGCTGCTTCCAAAGTCAAGAGTGAACTCTGAACCCAAATTGTACCTCCAATTACAAAGACTAATCTTTGACGTCATGGCTGTCTGCAGGCGTTCCGTTACCTTTAATGTCAACCCATTCGTGTCAGTATTGAACACGCAGGGAAAGTGTGGTGATGAGCGAAAAGACACACAAAGGGTGGACGGCTGAGGAGGTACAAGCGTAGTAATTTTAAATCCAACCATGTTGTTTTTCATAGAAATGTTATTTCTTTCTAAATGCTGAGGGGTCCAACAAAGCATCAGTATGTGATGAGTCGGGATGAGATCACGTTGGAAGTCATCATTGGCATGCTGTTGCAATGGAAAACATTTGCTGCAAGTCCCGAATATTATTCTCTGCTTCATTTCCAAAAGCTTTAATTTGGCATTTCTAGCATCAAGGGAGGTGTATGTACAATTATTTACATCTAAATGGTTTTAAAGCTATGGCGATTGACAGGTTACTGTACACCACTGTGATGTATAGTATATGTTTATATGAGATCAGAAAGACCAAATATAATGTTCCTGTTTTTAAAATCTTATGGTTATGAGAACGCTTAGATGAGGCATTCTTGCCTTTGCTTGGACGGTAATACAGGATTAGAAAATAACAAAATTAATGATGGATTACTGCACTTTGATATCACTGGGAGCTAAAAGCACATGGACATTTGCCTTGCAACTAAAATAATTCAGACGTTTAGACGTTTTACAATGGGCTTAATGTTACCAGAAGTATTTTTTTAAACAGGCTAGGTTTGAAATCAAATTTTTGAATTCTGAATGTGAAAGAGGACTTGTTGTTTTGCATGCTCCCCCTCCCTCTCGCAGAGCGCAGGACTGGCGAGCAGCTGATAAGGAGGGTTATGATTTAAACCATGTATTTACAGACGGCTACAGCCAATTATTTCCCAAAGAAAAGGTACAAACCAGCGTGCTTTTGTACACACTGAAAAATTAATCAACACTGCCGATATTCACATGAGATTGATTGCAAGCCGCACTACCGTGCGATGCCCCGGTGCTTGTTTACAAAATGAAGTGGTAAATCCTGCCTTTGACACAATTAGGATTATAGGGATGAGCTCACTTATCAGACCAAGGCAGGTTCTTTTTTTAGTTAAAATCACTTTCCCCATTTATTATTTCCACAACACGACGGCAGCCATTAACAATTTTCTCCCAGAAAATGAAATTTAGAAGATTAGAAGCTTATGGTGAATTTCCAGCGTTTCCAATCCAGCAGAAACATTTATGATATAAACTATGACTCTTGCCACGGCGCTTTACACACTTGAGCAATAGAAATGCAGTAAGTTGCTGAAAGGTTATCTAATCTATGAAGGATGGATGTGCTATAAATACGTGCAGAATAGTCAATTTTCTTCGCCTTTGTTCAAAATGATGAGGGGTTAGCTCAAACATAAATGGCTGGGCAGGCTTTTATTATAATACTTGAGTTTTTTCTTTTTTTGGCATTTCATTCTCAGTGAGTAAGACCACATTTGATTTATGCATATTTTTCCAGCCTGTTTCATACTTCAGTGTTTGGGTTTGTGTGTTTGTCTGCAGCGCATCGCGTGTAATGAGTGCAGCGCAATCTTTTTTAAACTCCTGATTAATGCAAATAGATCTTAAAATAGCATGGGTAACAATGGCTAAATATTTTAAGGAGCTAAGTACAGGAACAACAATCACAGAGCTTGTTGTTCGAGGTTAAAAATATCCTCATTGTCAGACAGTTAGGATGGAACAGAAAGGGGGAAATTTGCTGTCTTTTTGCTCCTAAAGATGTCTTCATCATGGATCATGAGTGTCTGTCTGAGGGTTTTTAATAGAAATCTATGTGACGAGTATAATGAGGCCAATCCGTCAAAATCTGCTGCTTCCACTCCAGTTTGAGTGAGGAGGAAAAAAAATAAATAAAAAACTCCCCAGTGTGTTGCTCCTATAATTGAGCCCAATGCACTTGTGCTGTCAAGTACTTGTGTACGTCATACTGCTGGAGGCAAATCTATAAAAAAAAAAAAAAAATGTTGTTGCAGAGGTGACAAAGGAACTAAATATGTTCAACAGGCCGAAAAGTAGATGTACAATAGCAGAATAATTTCAGCCTGCCACAGGTAGTTCTCTAGGGACAATATAAAGAACAAAGCTAGAGGGTGTTGGATATGTTCAAAAATTTATATTATGATAATTTAGCCATATTTGGTGGGTTACACTGGCAACTCAATTAGAATATATCATGTTTCAATGAAAAAACTCGAGGTAATGTTAGCTGAAAGTGCTAAAAACAGAGCATCATCACCAAACTCTGTAACTCTACAAAACGTTTTAGCCTTTTGATTAAACTGTTATGGTTTAACAGTCTCCACATTTTCTTCATGTTATGGTCTCAGTGTTGCTATTTACAACAAACAAGTTCTCGTAAACCAACCGTAAGCTACTTGCCCGGCGCCAAACAGCAAACAAAAAGCTAGTTAGCAACTAGCTAACTGGTGAGCAATAGTAGCACATTAGCTAACACAAGCTAACATTAGCTGAAGAGCCAGATCTTTTTCTCAGACAATAATGGAGACCAAAACAGAGCTAAAGGGTAAATAAATAAACACAACTTCAAGTGAATGCTAATGTTGCTAGCAGCTAGCAGTATGGTGGTGGCTGTGTAGTCATCGGCTTGCTTTGGGGTTTTTTTTTTGGCCCCTAGTGGCCAAAAATAAATAGAAGATTTTAATTTCTTATTTTTTTTGTTGACCTGAAAATAGTTTGAGTTGGGCCCATATGGACGCCCTCCTCATGTCATATTCACAACCTAATATTGTACAGTATATTGTAATTTTAGTCATATAATGTAATTTTATAATATGTTTGAGGAAAGTGTTGATATTCCCAATGACCTCATCTTTCTCCTCTGACATTATGCCTGAGCATTTCCTGCATTATGTTACCCACTTGCTAGCTTGCTAAACTGTTAGCCTCTGTGGCTTCTAGACTCGGACAGTAACGTTGATATTGCCGTTGCTTAGCAGCGGTGTTCTTACAACTTCCCATGTTGCGAACACAAGATCCATTTGAAGGCGCCAAATGTCAACAAACACATCACAACTTGAGAACTCTGAGCTTTTCCAAGGTTGTGAATACCACAAGAAGGAGGCGTTGATATGGATTCTCTCTTGAACATGATAAACACAACCCCATTTGAAGGCACCAACAATAAAACAGGGTTTTTTTCATTGTGGTGGGCTGGTCTGACCGCTTAGTAAAACTATGTGGGCAGGAAAGATAAACTGAGACACTCCCAGTTTTATATTAGAAATCCCACCAATCCTATGAGATTTTCCACTCCATTTGCCTTTGGAGCAATGGAGCAACATTAAACTATATCAGAAAATGCTGACTAGACTAATTGAGCATGCTATTGTTTCCCTTCCTTCACAACAAAAGAAAAGCAAAGAAGCACAATTCATAAAGCGCTGCATAGTGTGAGAATAGTCCTCCCATCTCTCTTAATGTGATCTCTCAGAGAGTTTGGGCTTACTAACTGGGTTATTAATTTTATCCACACACCTGATTACAGCACTTGTTGACTGACTGACAGACACTGTGGACATATACCAGCCTTGGACAAATGCCTGGCATTAGTACAGAATCGATCGGAGGCAGACCGGCCCAGACTTAGCGCTGCCCGATTTCTACTCTGTACCTTAATTGGGATGAGTTATTGACAAGTGGCTTAATTAGCTGCCCCCATAATTGATTTAGCAGGTCGGTTCAGAGAGGAGCGTGCCTTTTAGAAGTAGGAGAAGAATTCACATGATGTGTTTTGGAAACAGAGGTTAGTCCTGCAGTGGGTAGAAATGGAGCAAATATGAAAAAGTTTTATAAAACAGTCGCTATATCCTCACAGTAGTGCATGAGACAGGTAATCTGAAACAAATCATGTGCCTCTGTGTCCTCTGGTGCTCCTAACAGCATCTGCAAGATTTCACAGACCGGAGGAAAACAACCAATCAGAGCTGATCTGGCATCTGGAGCAGGCAGCTGTCAATCACTCGCCAACTCCGATCATATGGTCAAATTAGGCAGCGCCGATCAAATATGAATCAATATTCTGTTACTTAAATGCCTATTTCTCTCCTCAGATGTTTTCAGAAACAGCTTATAGTTACTGTTTAGCTGTAAAATGAGAAAGTTTGTGACCTGGCAGCCATTTCGACGTCTGTTAAGAGAAATACAAAGCACAGCCTTCCAGCCAGAGTACAGCCAATAGGAACGCTCTCTCTGAATGACCTGTGATTGGTCAGTCTCCCGTCACATATTTTAAAGCCTGAAAACAGAGCCATGAGGAGGAGGAGAAGTCTAGTTTTCTCTCAGATCACTTGAATTATAATATTCTGAGAGGTTATTATGGATTTTTTCCCCGATGCCAAAAATATTCTGCCTACTGCAGCTTTAAGGATATGCTCTTTGTTTCAAGTGATTTTCAACATAAAAACAAACATCAGATGTTTTACATTATTACAAAAACAAGCATAGTGGGGGCGGCAGTAGCTCAGTCCGTAGGGAGTTGGTTTGGGAATCGGAGGGTCACCGGTTCAAGTCCCAACATGGACCAAGACCAACTGGTTGCTGGAGAGGTGCCAGTTTACCTCTTGGGCACTGCCGAGGTGCCCCTGAGCAAGGCACCAAACCCCCAACTGCTCGGGGCGCTTGTCAGGAGCAGCCCCCTCACTCTGACATCTCTCCAATAATGCATGTATGTGTACTGTGTGAAATTAATAACAGAGTGTAAAAACTGAATTTCCCTACGGGGATTAATAAAGGTTCATCTTATCTTATCTTATATAATGAATGAATGAAATATCATTAACTATTTCACATTTCATAAATTCACCTACAGATATTGTTTTTGTATATTTCTTATTAAATGTAATTTCACACATACTGTAACATACATTTAATGCATTTCTACAAATCAATAATCTACCTTAAAAATTTCAAAATAAAATAATAATAAAAGCAAACATGATGATTCACTGCAATTTAGTATCTCCAAATTGATTTTTATACTCAAAAAAAGGGAAAAAAATGTGTGTTTGCTTGTCATTTTTGATATGTGTACTTTAGTGACCAGCAGCAGTAGTACTGTATTGTAGTCAGTGAGCTACACAATGGAAAAACACAGTTTTTCAGTTACCAAATTATGGAAAGGCATTGCAGATGGTCACACTTAATATCTGTATCAGCGTCATACACCC
Organism: Pterois miles; assembly: GCA_947000775.1. Classification (NCBI taxonomy): domain Eukaryota; kingdom Metazoa; phylum Chordata; class Actinopteri; order Perciformes; family Scorpaenidae; genus Pterois; species Pterois miles. Next base: position 5,880,577 of record CAMQGK010000308.1, on the reverse strand, counting down.
AAGGAGGCTGTTTTTGTGCACATTCAATCAGATAATGGCAGTTATCACACAGGCAGAGCACAAACAGAAAGCCATTAATGGTGGGTGGGTATAAACATGCTTTTCAAGTGTTCGCTGTCTCTCTCTCTACCTCCCTCTCCCTCATATGCTACCTGCATAATTGCCTTTCACCTCCACCGGCTGCGGGGGGGAAGTGGAGCTCTCACAATGTTACCGTGGTAATACTGATTGATGGAGTCGATACTTGTGCGGTTCCAGAACATCGAGCACCGGCGCAACACAGACATGACAAATTTCAGGGAACAAATTATAATGGCCTGATTAATCCCCTCTAGGGGAATGGAAATGTTGTGAATACCTATGAACTGGTGGAGGACATGGAGCCGTACAAAAGGACCACACTCAGGGGGGCTTTTGTATCCGTTGTCTAGCTGTACACACACGAGGGGAAGGATGACGGAGAGGAAATTCATCGCTAGGGCTGCCTAACAATGCGTGAAAGGGGAGTAAATGATGAATCAAAAAAATCACATATGTAGACTTTCTTTTGAGATGTGATTGGGAATTCATCAGACTGTCTCCAAATCTTGATTAATACTGCAGGAACTCACTGTGAGCTCAGAGGAAATGCCAATTCAGTGTAAAAACGGTGTATCACTGAACTGTTAAAAAGTAAAGTATCTATCTGCATCTGTCACTTAACAGCTCTTTAATTTACTGTCACCATGGCTCACTGACCTGATGTTTATTATTGACTGTGCAATAAGAGCGCATATTACAACAACATATTGTGTAATAAATCAAGCTACAGAGACTCGTATAGGGAGTTCATCTAATGATTACTGATATGTTTACTTGTAAAGAAGCTTAAATGAGGAACAGAGTGACTAAAAGGTTGTTTCTGTTGACAGGTTTTAAATGCATTTATATGTTTTATGGTAATTACTCAAAACCCCAACCATAAACCATATTATTTTCAATCCAATTTTCCAATCAGCTGAATTTGAGTCATTTGCATGTTTGTGTGCTGATGTATATGCGTATGTACTGTATGTTCATATGTAATTGTACAAATATATATATATGCATGTTTCTTTGTTTAACACCTATTATATTGTTCTTATTTCGTTATTTATGTTTCATTCTATTCTGCTGTCTATGTTGTGTTTTTACTTGAAAAGCACTTTGTGCTTGAAAAGTGCTCTATAGATAAAATGTATTATTGTTATATTATATATACTTTATATACTAAAAGAAAACAACGTATGAAGCATCGCTACCCCCCTGCTTCAGATGCCCTTGCTTGAACCACACCATCTTCAAACCCAGCCTTCATATTGATCTCAGCTACACACTATTGCGTTGATATATAAATAGACATACTGACATACAGTATAAACACCTGGCAACGGATTCAGAACAATTTCTGTGGTAACTCCTGCTACCGTAGGTGTCTCCAAGACCACAATTTGCTGCCACGATGACTCACACAGACCTACAAGGTAAAATCAATACCAGACAAACACTGTCACGGCTGGTAATTAAGCTAATTAAAGGTCAAATAATTAGAAAAAAAAGACTAATGTTTTGCAACAACACCCGTTGCAGGTGTAACTGTGGCTGGTTGGAGTTAATACGTGATGTACACAGAGGCTTCAGAATGAAACTGAGACTGAAAAAAAAGCCCTCGTGCAGCTGCTCTACGGAAACACGTCTTTTTCACAGCAGACATTTTGACTCATCATGAAAGTAAAAGTGTTACTAATAGCATTAACAACGTCACCGTTCCCCTGAAGTGTCCCAGTGAGTCATGACAGAGTGACAGTGAGACAGCATGCACGATACGAGGACCCTTAAACTGAAGCATCTAACTAATTATATTAATATAATACCTGTGCTTTTCCTACTGTGACATGTCAAAATGTCCTCTGCGACCCGTTAGTGATCTGTGAAACTTTGATTGGGGCCTGCACGTCAAACCATTCATTAGAGACCACATTCTCTACTGTCATTGTCTGAGGTTGTGGTGTGGCCTGGTGAACTGACATCTACGTCACACTATGTATGACAATTACTGCAAGACGTGTGCAGCAGTTTACAGCATTTACTGTATAGTCATATTAATTATGACACCTTGGTTTAATTACAATAAACAAATGAGACCTCTTGTGTTCTCTTAATTGCTTTACTGGAGAAGATAAACACATCTTGTTATTCACATAAAGCAGACGTACAGTAGTACATCGGCAATTGCAAGGAACATGCAATAAATAATTAGAGAAACTAGACAACCCAAAAACCTAATGGTAAATAAAATGTGATTTGCTCGAGTACAGTATCTGTTTCTTTAGATTTGTTTATTGCATATCACTAAATGATTGAGGATGCACCGATACCAATATCTGATATCAGGCGATACTGCCCCAAATAGCTGTATTGGGTATCGGTGACGATGGGGCCGATGTATTCAGTTCAGTTTAATGTTTATATACATTATATACTGTAAAGTTAAGTATTATCTTAATTCAAGTTTTGACTAATTGGTTGCTGCATTAAAAAAGTTTACACTTGAATTGTAATTCCTATTAATTTAGAAGGTTATTTTTTAACCATGTTTCTGGTGTACAATTTATTATTTTAATAAAATACCAGAACTACCAGATTGAGGTTGTATGCCTCCACCAAAGAGGCAAGTTGCAGTTTACATCCATGTCTGACTGAAATGTCATCACTTCCTGTCCTGTCAGACAGACAGATTGATGTGAAATTGCCATAATTAGCACATGAATTCTTAAATTATGGAGCTGCACAGTGGTGTTAGCACTGTCACCTCACAGCAAGATGGTCACAGAGTTTGCATGTTCTCCCTGTGTTAGCGTGGGTTTTCTCCAGGTGCTCCGGCTTCCTCCCACAGTCCAATGATAAGCAGATTAACTGATGACTCAAAATTAACTGTAGGTGTGATTGTGAGTGTGAATGGTTGTCTGTCTCTCTGTGCCCTGCGATGGGCTGGCGACCTGTCCAGGGTGAACCCCTACTTCGCCCAATGCCAGCTGGGATCGGCTCCAGGCCCCCGCGACCCCTAATGGGGTAAGTGGTTGCAGATGGATGGATGGATGGATTCTTAAGTTATGGTCAAAAACATCTTTTGCGGGGTCACATTGACAACCAAAACCTAATCACGTCATCCTCGAATCCAAGTGGACCTTTGTGCCAAATTTGAAGAAATTCCTTCGAGGCGTTCCTGACGGATCACTTTCACCAGAATACGACAAACATAAGGTCGCAGTAAATTTGACCTTTGACCACCAAAATCTAACCAGCTCATCTTTGAGTCCAACGGGACCTTTGTGCCACATTTGAAGAAATTAGCTCAATCTGTTCCTCAAATATCATGAGAGTAGGACATATGTAAGGTCAGAGTGACCTTCACCTTTGACCATTAAAATTTAATTGGTTCATCCTTGAGTCCAGATGAACATTTGTGCCAAATTTGAAGAAATTTGCTGCAGGCTTCCCAAGAGATTGTGTTCACAAGAATGGAGTGGACAGACAGACGGACGCACAGAGGCATAATAACCATTCAGTAAATTTATATCTAAGTATTTATTTTGCATTTATTTTGTTTTCCAAACTTAGTAAAGCAATGTTTAAATCAAGCCTGATGTTATTACGCATAAAAGAATGATCCCATACAGCTTCTTTTTTGCTGGTTTCAAAACACTGGTATCTGATCGGTACTCGGTATAAGCAGATACCCGAAGCCCAGGTATCACCATCGGTATCGCGACAGAAAAAGTCAGTTTGTGTATCCCTATAAATGATGGTAGGGATATATTTCATGTGAATGTGTGCTATAACAACAGTAACTTTGTGGGACGGTAATTGATACGTTACCCAGTTGTCTCACTCTAATCATTTTAAATATCGAGCCTGCCGTATCTGTATGAATGTTCTGCCTCCGCTAACAAGCATTTAGGATCAATCAAAACAAATTAGCGTTGCGCGCGGTGAACAGGGTCAGCCCAAATGAGATCGGACACGCTTACAGGGATGGTCAAGGGAAAATAAATGATTAACGGGACCTCAAGCTGTCAATCTTACTGACCAGAGCGTTTACTGATGAACTGAACCCTTTCAAATTAAGAGGAAAGCTGCATAACAGAAGAAGGAGGAGGAGAATAAAACATAGCGCTGAAAATGCTAGCATTATTATTTTAGACACTGGACTCCAATTATTACACACAGCCGGTATCAGTGGCCTGAGAGAGAAGAAGCATACACTCAGGCCTTGGAAATCTTCATTTAAAAAAGAACAAGAAAAATTTGGATGCAAAGTAATTAATTTTCTAATCATGAAATCCCTCTGAAACCTTCGAGGCTGGTTTGAATAACCACTCTGCCTCTTTATTCCTCTCTCCCTCTTGCACGCACACACAGGGTTCAATATCATGGCTCATGTGTTACAGTATCAGTATACATTTCTAGTGATGGAGTTGACAGCTCCTTCCAATGAAAGCAACCACGCATCACATATTTGCCCAGGGAAATCAGCGCTGGTCCAGTCAGTTTGGACGTGCGTGTGTGTGTGTGTGTGTGTGTGTGTGGGGTGGGTGGATGTGTGTGTGTTTGTGTGTGTGTGTTTGTGTGTGTGTGTGTGCGTGCTGTCAACAGCGCAAACCTTTACTGTCGCAGCTGCACAAGGTGCTATGAGCTTGTTAAATCAGCAGCTCTAATGATCTCAATCGCCGCCTGATGCAGTCTGACTGACTCGATACTTGCAGAGAAAGTCTTGGAAAGTGGGAGAGAGAAGTAGAGGTGGAAAGGTCAGCGAAGTGTCGTGGAGACAAAAGGAGAAAAAATGGTCAATAAAAACTTCAGATATCTCGGCAAGAGGGGACTCACACACGACACACTATTCACAACAAAAAATTTCTAGCGAGCAGAGAAAACACTTGTTCCCCCGAAACAATATGGAAAAAAAAAGCACACACTGCCTGTTAAAACTTGAAGCCTCTCTTCTTCTGCAGTGCATATTTCTCTGCTTTGATCACATGGCAGAACTGTTTACAGCAACACTCACAAAAGCTTCCCCCCAGGTGTCCTGTGGTCTGGATGGAGTTATGATTCAGTAGTGAGCCTGATATGGAGCGGTCTGTTGTTGGGCTGCTCGAGCTGTGCAGAGCAGGCAAGTGTGAGTAATACGGATGGACATGCCCACCATTACTGGGTCAACACATGCACAAACTGCATCCAAACACAAGCACCCTGGGATGTTCACTTTCCTATCTATACCTGTCCACACTAAAGGCTGGCCCACACAAAAAGCATTTTCATATCTAAGCATATGTTGAAAATGTGAGAGACCCCACACATAGCGACTTGATATACTAAATTTAACAGTTTTGCTCTGATAGAGTGTGGAGAGCAAAGATTTGGCCAAAACAGTGCACCACACACTGACTAATTTATTCATGAACAAGAGTCCAATCTCTCATAATCAGAACAAAATATCTCACAATCAAACATGATTGTAGTGTAAACAGACTGCAATTGACAAAGAAAAAAATGATGAAGTCCTGTTATATAAACCCTGTGTTGTTGACATAAATCAGTAAGTTGGTCCTCCATTTCTGAGACCATCTTACCCCTATTTTATCCATGTGCCGGCCGCCATGATGGAGGTTGATGTCCTTCCTTCTTCAGTCGGCTTGGTTTCCAATTGACCATCACAATCTCTTGGGAACGCCTGGAGCGAATTTCTTCAAATTTGGCACAAACGTCCATCTGGACTCAAGGATGAACCAATTAAATTTTTGTGGTCAAAGGTCAAGGTCACTGTGACCTTACATATGTCCTACTCTCATGATATTTGAGGAACAGCTTGAGCTAATTTCTTCAAATGTGGCACAAAGGTCCCATTGGACTCAAAAATTAGCTGGTTAGATTTTTGTGGTCAAAGGTCAAAGTTACTGCGACCTTATGTTTGTCTTGTTCTAGTGAAAGTGATCCGTCAGGAACGCCTCGAAGGAATTTCTTCAAATTTGGCACAAACGTGCACTTGGATTTGAGGATGATGTGATTAGGTTTTGGTTGTCAATGTGACCCCGCAAAAGATGTTTTTGACCATAACTGAAGAATCCATCCATCCATCTGCAACCACTTACCCCATTAGGGGTCGCGGGGGGCTGGAGCCGATCCCAGCTGGCATTGGGCGAAGGTGGGATACACCCTGGACAGGTTGTCAGTCCATCGCATGGCACAATTTTGAGTCATCAATTAACCTGCTCGTCTATCCAAGCCGGATACCAAGTGGCAAACCTGCTTGCTGTGAGGTGACAGTGCTAACCACTGTCTAACAGGATATATAATATTAGAAGTCTTCAACGTGTCTAATATTTGAGATTTGAAATCGATGCTGCCGGGATAGACTTCCGAGCAGATAATGATGTAAAAAACACTCGTAACATATTTTACACCACAGGAATATCTGGATAGATAATCTGTAGAACCATCAAAAGATTGGGGCTTTGCTGACAATTGCTGGGAGGGGGGAATCGGGCCCAAAGTTGGCTTGATTCTCGTGTAGTGTGTACCCAGCACAAGGAATATACTGTATGTTACTGAAGCATACTGTTACTGTATTACTACATTTCCTTTATCTCTTCGATTAACAGCTATGGAAAAAAGGGTGGTTGTGGATCTGCATGAGAGCCCAACACACTGCAACTGCAAAAAAAATAAATAAATAAATAAATAAATAAAAAATACATGCAAATAGTGAAAACACAAGGACATGAAGAAAACGTCTTCCTCAGCATGTGAGTTCAGTGAGCTAGTGAGGTGCTGGTTGGTGTATTTTGTTACCTTCGGACAGAGCCAGGCTAGCTGTTTCCCAATTTGTATGCTACGCTAACAAGCTGCTTAAGACCCATTACTGGTGGTCACAGCAAGTGTGGTTTAACACTACAGAAAACATTCCTTAAGCACTCATGTTGTTTTGATAAAGAAGTCACTCAAAACTAATGGATGCTCCTTATTTTGTTGTGTTAATAGTCTGGTTATTGTCAATACTGTATATACTGTTCCTATTTTTTATCATTTCCTCTATTTAAAATATCATATTTTATGTCTATCTACTTTATAGCTTCTTGTTTTTGCACTATGCCATTTGCTGCTGTAGACTGTAAATTTCCCCACTGTGGGACTAATAAAGGAATATCTTGTCTTATTGTCCCATTACACCCTCTCAAAATATTCAAAATGATCCGCCCATGTATAAATGCCCAAACTCATTGCTGTCTCCTTTTGTTAACACATTCATGACGACTGCCGTCAGCTCTAACCTCGGTAACGAATAGTTTTCTGAGGCTGCTTCACAATAAATCCACCCCGTGTTTCACCAGTTGAACGATTTTAATATGAAGCAGCAGGAAACGTTTACTTTGCATTTGCTGTAACTTGATGCATGCATAATGCTGCGTCGTTTGCTGTGAAGTCAACTTAAATCCAGTGTAGGAACAGCAGACAGCCACTAACCATGAAATCAACACAATAAATGCCAATTGCTGATAAAATGCCAACCATTCATGAAAATCTTAAGGATTATAACTTGCCGGATGGATATAAGTGGTACTGATCTTTTCATTTACTCTTGACAAGCCAGGAACAGCTAAAAAGTTGCTGACAAAATATTTTAGTGTATAAATGCACCACAGATTCACTGATCTATTTTTTTGTAAATTAGTAGTTATTGTTGCGACCCCCACGGATTTCCATGGTTTTAACCACAGTGAAACCAACTGAGTTCTTCGATGAAGTGACGAGTCCATAATATTGACTAATGTACTGTGACATGTTGAAGGGTCACAGCGGCAGCAGTGGGACTTGTTTGGAACAAACAAGGGACGAAATGTAAGTTCATTCCTCATAAAGTCACGAGAAAAGGGGTCTGTGAAGGTTTGTGAAGGTCAAAGCACATTCTGGCTGCCGAGAAATCAATTTCCCATTGAGTTAAAATGTCCCTCGTGTTTTATTGACCCATATCTTTCAAGTCGCCAAACCCATTCTCTGGTCACCCTGAGTGTCTTAGTGCCAAAAATGGAGAGCAGCAATAGGCCGGTGAACGAGGTGGAGCGGCGTGTAGCCTTTACGTCCATACCTGCTCATGTGTGTGATGGAAGTGGATTACCTTCATTTACTATTTGTCTAAATTTCCTGTCCACATTCACAGTGTGAGCTGCAGGCTTTAGAGTGTTCACCATGTGGATTTTTTTCCTATAGTGTGTGGATGCCTGTGTGTGTGTGTGTGTGTGTGTGTGTGTGTGTGTGTGTGTGTGTGTGTGTGTGTGTGTGTGTGTGTGTGTGTGTGAGAGAGCATGTCTGTCTCAGAGTGCTGAATTCGTGCTTTGCTTTGAAGGACAGGAAGGAGGGATGGCAAGCCAATCTGTTCCTCTGCAGATTAACTCTCTCTTTCCATACCCCTCTCTTCTCCAAAACACTCACTATCTCCAGCGTCTGTCTTTCTCCCTCCTCCTCCCTCATCACTCCCTATGCTTCCTCCCTTACTGCTTCTCTCTGTCTCTCTGTTGCTCTCTGTCAATCAGGCTATCTGCACGGACTCCTGTGTATTTGTGTGGGAGAGCGATGAATCTGTAGCCGTGGAGGTGGCGTTGAGATCCACCCCCAGTTTGAGTGCATCAAAAGCTTCTCTTCACAAAGGGGGCAGCGTAAGAGAGGCTGCGAGGGGACAGACCTGAACCGAGGCCACCACAGGCTGGGTAAAAGGCTGCTGTGAGAAAAAGAAGCCCACTTTTCACTTCATTCACGGACTGAATTGAAAAAGAGGACATTGTTTCCTGTCCAATTAGCCAAGCATCCACCGCTTCCTGTCTATTCTGCGGGCGTGTAAGCGAGAGGCTAAGAGAGAGTGATTACAGCGAGGAAAGAGATAGAACGAGGGCATGCGAAGGAATGAACAACACACCTTCACGACCCCTGGGAACTCTGTGCATCTCCTCATCCACAATCAGGCTAGAACAGGGAGTGATGGAGAAAAAGGAGCGACTGAATAAAAGAAAGAAAGCGATGGGTGAAAAATGAATAGAGCAACCTTGGATGGAAGTGGTGGCGAATGACGAGAAAGAAAAACCCTGTGGGGTTCTGCTACCTCTCCCACACATTTCTCTGTTTTAACTTTTAAGTGTGTCCTGTAATTGAATTCTGTGCTGAATACACTAAATGGGAAAGAGATAGGAAGACAGCAGGGGCTTGGACAGGTTGGGGGGTAGAGGTGCTGTAGATAGTGCAATGTGCAGCGGTTGGCATGTGTCGAGTCGAGAGGAGGTGTAGGGAAAAAGCGAGGGTGCTAGCACTCAGCGTGCTTTCATTAGCACTCTAAATGCTAATGAATAAGTTCATAGCTTTGAAGATGCAGCTATGTTAAATATGCATGGGCTATCCAACACAGAGCAGGAGAAAAAGGGGTGAAAGAGGAAGGGAGAAGAGAGATAAAGATGGAAGGGCAGGAAGGGAGGTGGAGAGAGGAAAGGGAGAGAGGAGATGGAAGTCTTGTCTCCTTTCCTTTCCTCTAACAGAACATAATTTTTTTGTTAATGGCCATACGAAAACCCCAAACATCCTCTTAGAAATACTTTAGCAAAACTGACGAAATGAGAATTGCCGACTTAATTGTCGCAAATAAGAGCAAGAGTGACTTTTCATAGTGTTCACGGCCGCTCTCGCCCCCACAGGGACAGATGCAGAGTCAGTCATTAGCGTTAAGTCAAAAGACATTAAGCCAAGCTGTTTGTGGTGCAGTAATGACCCAGCAGTTTGAAGCGATGACAACAGCAACGAGGGACAAATCTCAGCGGAGAACGGCTTCATTTTCTTCCTCCCTGCAGGAAGGGAAAGTGTATTGTTTGTCTTGGGAAAGCACTAGACTAATACATCACACACTCTTGCGTACAGACACAATCTGAGAGAAAACGTAGACCATAAATGTACCATTAACATTATCTGCATTTCTTGCACGTTCGAGGCCTCTCATTTTGTGCGTTGCTGTGATGTTTGAACTCTGCTACTCAAATTGAATAAATGCATGTATAATGCCAGTTAATTGAACATTACAGTATGGTCATTAACAGGTTAATGGCTTTCCATTAATACCTCTGCAAAAGTGACAGGGAGGATGGAGAAGCTTCGCCAATTTGATTTCCAATTAATATGTATGAGTGGACCTGTATGAGACAGATGATATGAAGACATATTATCAGAGCTGAACGGAGGTGACAAAGCTATCTGATGACTTGCCGTAGAGAGGAAGTGACCATACTTTTAACGGTTGCACCACTGATACAGCGGAGCAAGGACAAAGGCAAGGCAAGCTTATTTGTATAGAGCCTTTCAGCAACGAGGCTATTCAAAGTGCTTTACATAAGATGTAAAAGGAATTAAGACAAGATGTGAAAGTGCAGTGTGAGACATGAATAGATCCAAATTTAATTTAAAGCGGACCCATTATTTCCCATTTCCCCCTTTCCTTTAGTGTGGTATATGTTTTTTTGTGCATGTAAAAGGTCAGTAACGTTACAAAGCCCAAAGTCCAAACTAAGAAAAAAAAAAAACAACCTAAGAATAAAAGTATGCATCCAAAAATAAGCATAATCAAGGCCTAAAAGACCTACCAGTAGGCTGCAGTTCAATTTCTGGCAATGTCAAGTTTTTCTTCATCCTGCTGATGCATAAATCCTTTCATATTTCATAGATTTTTAAGGTAACTGTAGGTGGATTTTGTAAATTTCTTGATGTGGCTATTGAAATTTAGATGTGAGTCTATGATTACACCAAGATATCTGGCTTGCTTTGTGGTCTTAACGTCAGTGACTGAAGCTTTTATCTTTGTGTAACTGAACTGGCTCTGAAATCCAGTCTTTGTTCAATACACCTACTCTTGTATAGAACTTTAGTCACTTGGTGATGTGTATGTACATTCAGTAAATTGTCTGCACATGTATAATAAAACATAATCTGAGCTAATGGGAGGATGTTAAACAGAAGAAGACCGAGGGTGGAGCCTTGCGGAACTCCACTTTGTCATTTTGTATGTTTGGATGTAGGGATGTTAATAACATTTACCTGTAAACGTAACGACATTAGGCATTTTAACCGATTAACGCGATTAATGGTTACAGGGTTAAAAGAAATATTAATAATTAATTAAAAAGCTGAGAAAAATACAGAGGAGCGGCTGGTCACTTTAAGGAGAAAAGTTGGTCCACCTCGAAAGAGAGGCGGCGCAGCTACAGGAAGTTGGCTCGGGACTTCCAGCTGAGGAGTTGTAGCTTGTAGCCTCGTAGCATTTATTCACCGACAAACTGCACACACACTGTCTGCTACAGCTATGTTCACAGCTATAATGCCAACAACAAACCCACACTCACCGCTGCCACACACACACACAGTCTGTCAGATACTTGCTGAAGTTATGCTACAGCAGGCACATAGCCACCAGCAACGGTAGCAGCTGCTAATGTAGCACAAACACACCCTATTTGTCAGGCAATTGCTTAACAGACAACAGAGTGTTGTTACACAGAGCAGACATACAACTGACAACCTGCTAAACTAAGCTAAATGTGTGGTGGCTGCATGTCTGCGAAACTACACACAGCACCTTGGCTGCTAATGGTCTCAATGAGTTAACAAGGGTTGGTTATCGGGGAAGAAAATTTTAAAAATTAGCATCCCTACTTGGATGTGTGATTTCCGATCAACACAAAGTAGGGTTCAAACCAGTTCAGCACTGCTGGAAAGTCCCACCCAGTTTTCCAGGCTGTCCAGTAATATGTTGTGAGGAAGGAAGAAAAGGAGGAGAAAGTGAGGAAAGGCTGGAAGACAAGGAGGGATTGAGTCTATAAACAGGCATGCATATTTCGGGACATATGGTCCCCGAAGCTGGATAGGTGACTGCTGAAAAATGCTGATGGCAAGCATGAGAACCACTGAATGCATGGAAGTTGGATAAAAAGGTTTAAAAGTTGAGCAGAATTTGCATACGTAGGCAGTGAGAGCAAAATAAGACCACACATTTCAGCATAAATCCCCCAGAATGTCGTTTTGCTGTGGGGATACTTTGATGTCAAAACGTGGTGCTTACTGTAACATATCCTATGTAAATGATAACACTGGAGCATCTCCCTTTTTCCCCTTGTGCATTGATACGGATGTTAATGACCAGCTATTTGTCTACACACAGTTGACAGCATTAAAGCACATTACTCCTCCATCTGTACCACCGCTCTCTGTGTTATGAATTATGCCGTTTAAATGGATTCCCTCCTTTAGACGAGCTCTGGGCAGGGTCTGTGGAGAGGCATCTAATGGCAGCTAAATTAATTCATGCCCGGATAAGGTGTAGGCTGCAAACACAGCAGAGCAACAACAGCTGTCAGAGACAGAAAGGGAGGTAGAAAGAGAGGGAGAGGGGGCGGAAAGGGACCATAGCTGGAGAGAAGTACAAAGATGTAAAAACAAATGGAGTGTGTGAGCGGAAAATGAGAAAAATCTGTGCTATCTAGCCTCTCAACAAGTGAGGAGGTGTGTGGGAGAGAGCAGAACAGGGAGCAACATTAGTTGTGAGGAAATCTATTGATTGCCACAGCAGGCATTTTTCTCTAAGTCAAGAAACTAAGGCAGATAAAGGAGGGGGGTGCAATGGATGGTATCTGATTTGTATTGTTGAACAGTATCGCTTGGTTCTCACATTTGGTGGCTACCACAGGGAATAAAAACATTTTCCCACATGCAATCCCATTTCCAGGGGCCTTTTACATTGGCACCACGGCTGTTGTCACTCTCCGTTAATTCTAATAGGAAGCAGGAGGAGGCAAGATTAGAGATCAAATCCATTCATTCCTTTCTAGAAAGATGTGTATTTTGCTGAACTGCTGCTGACGTACAGTCATGCTTTAGCCCAGAGCAAGCAAAGATACGCCGGAGGGGAGAGGAAGGGAGGCGGAACATAGACCAACAAATGAGTAGGGGGTGGCAGTTCGGCAATGGAGGGGAGGGGAAAGAAGCGTTTACGTATGATGGATGAGAGGTGGAGTGGGTTGCAGACTGTCAGATGTTGCCTTTATCTCTCTCATGCGTTTTTTTTTTTTTTGATATGCAGAGAGAGGGAAGGTCGGACAGGAGGAGGGTGGTGAGGGCTGAGGAGCGAAGACGTAAGGTGGCGAGGAGGAGATGCTATCACGTGTATTACCTGGCAGAATGTTGCTAGCACCTCTGCTCATCTTTAATGAGGCCAGGAGGAACATTATGCAAATGAGCCTTAATGGAGCGTGGACTACAGCCTCAAGGCAGGGTCACCGATCACTACATCTCCCCCTTCCTCCTCTTTGTCTCTCCGTCTGCCTGCCCTCTTTCTCGATCCTCCTCATTCTTCAATTTGTCTGTGTCCTTACCTCCCCCCTTACCTTCTTTTTAATTTGCCTTCCCTTAACTTCCTAATCACCCCTAAACTTGTCCTCGTGTTTGCTTTTCCCCTTCATACCATTCTCCTTTTTCAGAAAGCAAGACTGTGCCATCGATCTCCACTTCAGACATGCGGGCTGATCAGAAGATGAATAGGGCCCTCATGATGTAAAGATGAGAGTCGTTGCAGAAAGCCTGCTTTAAACTGGCATCTGGTGAAGAGGAGGAAAGGAGAGACAGAGGAAACACAAGCAATGAAGAGAAGGAAATGAGAGACAAGGGGAATCGCAGAGAGGATTCGGCGCATCTCGGATGGAATTTCAAGGGCCATTCCTGAATGATGGCTTATCAAGCCTCATTTTCCACGTCATATCTAATTGCTTTTAGATCTGTTCCTATGGAAACTGCAGTTCTCTTTTAAGCTGCTGAGGGGGGATGTTTCATCACCTTTTCTCTTGGGGGTTGGTGCCACCGCTATATGGTTTGGATGAACACTCTGCAGAGGGATAAAGTCACTGGGCCTCTGAGGACGAGCAGGGAGAAGGCGTCACATTTCATACACATGGAATTATTGAATGCATAACTCGCTGTCGCATGAGACAATAACAAACCGGAAAAAAAGAATGAATATGCAATGGCAAGCAAACATGCTGCATGTGTGTGATATGAACACACACCAACATCCAAAGACACAATCTTGAGGCAGAGCCCCCTTGGCTGAAGATGATTTCTTTATTCAGCTGCTTGTATACAACACAACAACAGACTTGCAGTTGTGTACGTATCAAGGAATCTCTCACTGGTTATATTTTGAGGCTACAAAATAACACTGGTGCTGCAATAAACCTGCTTTGCCTCATTGTGTGTTACGTGATAATAGTTTGGAGGTGTTTTTATTGTTGGTTTGGATGGATTCTTGTGCTATTGCCTCTCAGCAAGCTCATTCCTTGTTTCGTCATTCCTCTACTTCAAGTATTTGTTGTTATGCAGCTGCCCCAAAGTGATTGATGAAAGTTTAGAGGTAATTTGGGCATGATTGATAAAAAAAAAAGCAGGGAAAGAAAACAGAAAGAAGCACAGACTTTTAATTCACAGTGCCTCATAGTTTTGTTTGGGCTTTGCTAAAAGATTGTCACGTATTTCTCATATTTGCGTGAGCCGTATACTGTACACTCTTGCTCTTGTTCATCTTCAGAAGTGACAAATTCATAGCGGGTAATGTTGGTTTAATTACAATATCCCCCCCAAAGCCCTGAAGCAATTTTTTTTTTTCAAATTAATATGCCTAGTGGTGTGTAAAACCACCACATTTGTGGTAGGCAAATTGCAGTACTGTACAGTATGGGAGACTCATTAGCAAATGTATTGGTAATGCTAAGACAGCACATCACTATGTAAGATGTTTTATGGTCTTCTAGTAGGTTGTGGTCTCAGCAGACGTGAAGAGGACCCTTGGTGGTTTTTTGGTAAACAGTGATTTTATTTGTATCCTACTCTCTTGGCTTAAGCTTCCCACCCTATGAAATATGCATGGCTCTCATTCTCAATCATTTGTTGGTTAACAGAGAGTAATGAGGCTGACACCATATTGTGAATTCCTTAATGGGAATCATGTCACTACTTTGCTGCGTTAGTACTTCTAGATGAATTGTGCCAACCATCAGTCAGTGCAAGTCAAATGCAAAAATTTTCAGTCGAGGCACAGTCTGAAGACAGTTCAGTCGAGTGTTCAGTCCTTGTGCACCTAAACAACTAGACTACGTGCACATTGTGGCCTGAAAAGGAAAAGCCAAAGGGGGTTCCGCTCTACCCCACAGGGCTTGGTTCTTCAATCAATGGCCTTTCATTCATGCCTTCATGGGCAGCATCATAGAAGCGGACGATAATCCCTCATTCTTGCAGCCGTCTCTTCTCTTGGCCACTCAAGCCTGAGAGGGTCATTGGTTGCTGTACAGGAGTGCTTCATGTAATGCCAGCACCCCTTGTGTTTATCGAAGTCATTGGGACTGATGATGAAGGAGCAGACATGAGGGCTTACTCGCCTCCGCCCAGTAGTAGATTGTTTGCCTGTATCCCGGTACTCTGTTTTCAGGGATTCCCAAAGTTTGCTTTTTGGGGGCCTTGTGTCCTTTCAAGACGAAGTTGGAGCTGTTTCATGGAAGACAAGTTGCTGATTACTGAACTGGAATAAGAGGACAGGGTTAACTGTCACTCCTCTGATCATTGTCTAGTACACAAGAAAATAAGAGGCAAGAGGCATACTTGGATTTGACCCACAGAATGCTTGCCTTTCACAAAGATCTCATCTGACTGACTGGTTTACAAAGATACACCTGGAAAACACTTTTATCATGTGTCAGTGGTACCTAGGCACATCGAGTTTCCTCCTTTTTACCTTTCAGTGAGTAAAGCAATTTACTGTTTGGCTACTCCCGAGGGCCTTGCACTCAAAGTGTATGAACACTGCACTCAAGACACTGTAGTATCAGTTAGGTAATGCCTGTCTACTTCCACCAGGATGCCTTCTTTATCATGGCCAGGTTAAAAGAATGAGCCAAGTTTTGCAGAGTTAAGGATTGATGATTTGGGGGTAACAAATGAACTGAAATCCCCCAAAGCTAGACAGTGTTGCCACAAACCAACAGCCCACTACCCATTCCAGGGCCATCTTTCAAGTCTTACATTATGACAAGGACAGGTTTCGATCCTAGATTGTGTTGTGATGTTCTGGGTAACTGTCAGACAAATGGGCTTTTTTTGGCCCAATGGGACATTTTTCGGACGATTGGTGTTTTGGAAAAACAGGGCCCCCTTCTCAACACCCAATATTGTGCGACAAACGCAATGATGACTACCTCAACAACCAAATGAATGATCATATATGGCTTGAGATCACCAAGATGCTGGGATACAGTGAAGGTGGCAATGTAGCCGATGTGCCCTTGCTAATGTTACATGTTGAGCATGGAGTGGGGCTAGCCAGAAAGCACCTAGCGTTAGCATCACATTTGGGATCTGATTAGTTTATGTATTGGGCAGTTAACGTTAGCCCCTTAGACATTTTTGTTGTGTGGAGTGGACACGGCACAACTGTAGAAGAAACTCATTAAGCTCACTGATGAAAATGGAACATGGCAACGCGGGTAATTCGCACCAAACCCATTATGCATTGTGGAAAATACACATTTTCGTATCATAGTGGTGAGAAACGGCTTGTAGTGGTCCAACCTATTTAAGGTAAGCCAGTTGCAAATTCGACGACAGCTTTCAGAAGTGGTACAAGTAGAGGAGATGTTCCAGTAGGCATCTCTGTTGGTTCTGTGGTTTTGTACTTGCAGGGAAAGGTCAATTGCACTCTATTCATTCTTGTAGTGATCAATGTCTGTGGCGTGATTGTTTCACAAGACTGATACTGCCCTGTAAATTTGTTCTTCTTTGGCAAATTAAAATGTGTTCATTCCTCAGAGGCAGTTATTTGTTTTGTACAATCATCCAGTATACAGGAATACAGTATTTTCTGAGGAGCCTCGTGTGAAGATACAGATTTAGTTAGTGAGAATCTCTTCCAACACAGATGTGCTTTCTCCCTTTCTTTCTTTCTTTCTTTCTTTCTCTCCTTTTCTTTGTCGGCCTCTTTTTCTTTGTCTTTTCTCTTTACTTCCTTCTTTCTCTGTGTGTCAGCCGCCTGCATTCAGCTGTTTAGATAAGCTGATGTATAAATTCCCCCTAGCCCCTCATCATCATGGCTGGCTGCCTTATCAAGGTCAAGAGAGTGCTTCGCAACACTTACAGCATTTTATCAGCATATTAACCGAATGCAGAGGAAGACGAGGAAACAGACCTGTGGGCTGGAATTCATTGGAGAAGCTTATTAAACCCTGCAGTGTTTTTGATGACAGGCCATGAGTATGTTTAATGGTCCTTGTGCTAAAGCTCATACCACATAGACCTGAGGATCATTAGGGTCTAATCTTGAGCTCCTAATCCCCCTGTTCTAGAGCGGACTAGCCTCTCTAGCTGACCTTGTAGCTACGCCCGCTCCCAAGAAAATCCCCAACCTTGACTTGGCTTCGTTTGTATTTACAAAAACCTATCCCAAGGCATAGCCTCATCCTGGGCTTAAAACATCAAAAGGAACATTCTTCCTCACTCCATGTCGAGGCGATAATTCAGTTTCAATGCATACAAGCACACGAGTGAGACTTAAATCATTTTGCATATCAACTGTATTTACTACTTTCCAGTCTGTTAGTTTGAGCTGAGCATGAAACAGTTAATGGTGTTTGAGGCCTGGGCTGTAATTGCTGGCTTTGCAAAGCCAATCAACTGGGCGGTTAATGTAATGGAAATTAAAAACAAAACTGTTTCTCTGATGTCTGTCTTCTAAGCCTGACAACAGGGAGTGAAGGTTAAAACCCAATGAGCGTAGTCTTTAAACAAGAGGCTATTTAAAAATCAAGTGCAACATGACTCAAGGAAACATAACACCAATCAGGACAGAAAGGATAAATACCTCATTACATTTAAAAGCAGCACAGCCTTTGAAGAAATTGAAGCCTCAGGGTATTCGACTAGTTGGAGGTCAGAAACTGAGGCTGGGGTGATTGATTTAAAATTTTAAAAAAGCATTTACTGTTACCAAGAGATAACTGATGTTATTTATATGTCATCTGCATATATGATATCATCATCATCATCATCATCATCACTGCTGTCGTCATTGTAATTAATACTCTCATTCTCATATGCTAAATTCTAGGGCTGTCAATTGATTTAAGTATTTAATGTGATTAATTGCATGATTGTCCATAGTTAACTGTGATTAATAGCATATTAGTCACATGCTTGCTTTATGCAAATGCATGCAGCTATAGGCCTATATACATTATTGCAAATCCATTAACGACACAAAACAATGACAAATACTGCACAGAAACCCTCACAGGTATTGCAATTACCATAAAATATATGCTCAAATCATAACGTGGCAAACTGCAGCCCAACAGGCAACAATAGCTGTCAGTGTGTCAGAGTGCTGACTTGACTATAACTTGCCCAGATTTTATAGGATTATCATTTAGTGTGCATATCTGTAAAGGACAGACTTGTGGGTACTCAGAGAACCTGCTGTCATTTACATATCTTCAGGTAAGAGGTCAAATATGGCCATGCCATTTTGTCCTCTGCAAAATTTACTGTAAGTTTGGAGCATTATTTTACATCCTTCCAGATAAGCTAGACATAGTACGACATGGTTGATACCTTGAGTTTTCTAGTTTCATATGATGCCAGTATCTTTGCTCCAGCTTTAAAACTGAGCATTTTACAACCTAAAACTCACAAGTTGCATTAATGCATTAAAGAAATTAGTGGTATTAAAACAAATTTGCATTTACATATTTTTATTGCATTTCATTGCATAACAGCCCTGCTTAATACACATACTGTATTTCCTATTCTTCCCATTAGTAGCCTGCCTGTTATCTACATCAGCAGCAACCAGTAGTACTAGTATGACCTCAGTGTGGTGAGTCTACAGAGGATCCATGTCTGTAAAGTGTCAGGGTTGAGTCAGTCCAAATTGCCTGCTATGGGTCACTGGGCCTGGGAATTGGGAGCATGACAGTAACACAACACTATGGCAGAAATTAAAGGCAGGAAACATTGCAAAACAGCATGTACTGTATGTAGTAGATCCAGGTGAAGGGTGAAGTCTGTGGGACTGTAATTGGCTTGTTACACACAGGAAACAAAGATTGTTGGGTGGATATAAAAACGTACTGTTACACCTTTACCAACAGCAGGGCACAATTTGTGCTAATGTGACGGTCGGTGGTGGTGTCAGAGGAAAGGCCACGGTGTTACTAAAATGGATTTATCTTCTCTAAAGTGGCCACTTTTGTGCACCTTTCAGGCTTTTAGCTCGTTAGACTCACCTCTATCTTGATGTTGTCAGAATGGTGAAATGATGAAACATTCATCAGCCTAAGCCAGTGGTTCCCAAACCAGAGCGAGTCCATACGGGACACACATGACCAGGGGGCAAATGTGGAGTGAATAGACCATTCTGACAGCAGGCATTTATACTGGTTAAACACAGGTGTAACTAATAACTCTATAACTGAGGCATTGCATTGGAATAGTTGCTGGAACAGAGCCATGGTTAATACAATTAGTTCTACCTGTGCATTCCTGCTATGACAAGTCAAGATGTCTGCTATAAAAATGGTATGGGAGCCTGATTCATCATTCATGGGATCGATGATCAATGCTCTGATGCTAGTGAGGCTACAAGACTGAGCTTAGCAAGATTTAGAGATGGACAGACTTTTGTCATTAGTTTCCCCTGTTTTGTTTTGTGATTCCCCTGGCTGTTAAAATGGAAATTGTGTGGGGGTGGAAGGGGAATTTTTTTCTGCGTCCAGAGGGAGGCATGACAGCTGTATAATTTAAGATATGCTATTAGATGATTCATAGGATTTGAAGTATCACAGACCATCAGTATATTTGTGTTGGTAAAAAATACCTTCCCTTTGTCTGTTTAATGCAAATTTTAGAATATCCGATATATCTGTCTCCAACATCTGATATCTCTGTCAATGTGACAATGCAGCA
Organism: Pterois miles; assembly: GCA_947000775.1. Classification (NCBI taxonomy): domain Eukaryota; kingdom Metazoa; phylum Chordata; class Actinopteri; order Perciformes; family Scorpaenidae; genus Pterois; species Pterois miles. Next base: position 5,860,483 of record CAMQGK010000308.1, on the reverse strand, counting down.
ATACACTGATGTATGCTCCTTTTTCACTGGCGTATAGTGACTGAAAAGGGAATGTGAATGAAATTGAGTGTAACTGTACTTTGAATTATTCAAATTATCAAGAGTATATTTCATCTGCTTGAGAGGAGGGGAAATCCATAAACAGATGGATTACACCTAAAACCACAGATTGCCTTTTCATCTTCTTCTTCTAGTTATCCTGTTTCTGCAGGTAACAGTCCTCCCAACTGGGACCTGTCATATTTCTGCCTGAGTAAATATACATATGTAATGCATTTTCTATTTTAAGACAAACAAAAAGGGGGGTTGATGCTGTTCCTGTATCCTTTAGGTGACTGCTCAAAGCCTCATCATATGCACTGTCCCTACAGAACAATAATTTGTGACGTAAAATCCAATTCTGCCACTTATACCAGCTACAGTATTTTTTTGTTGTGTCAGTATGAGGCAACAGTGCTGAAGGCGCATATGTCAATTAACATGGTGAGGACAGGTTCCAAGAGATGCTGGTAAGTTCACAGGTTCAGCCAAACAGCGCTTATCTCCAGCTGGCAGCTGGACGTGGCAGAAATAACTCAATTTAATACCCATAGCTGTTGTGTGATAATGGCCGCTCTCCTGTCACGATGGGAGACTTCTCACCTATTTAACCCCGTTGCACCACTTGTCTTCTGCAAGCTGCCGCCGTTTAGCTGGAGGAGGTAAATTCCTCTGTCCTTCCCTCATCAATCATATCAGACATAGCATTTCCAATGCTTTCCTCCCTATTGCTCTACTGGTTTGCCTTAAGAAAATAACGCTGATTTATCTCCATTTGAAGCCCGAAGATATTGGTCTGTCGTCAGCCATGCTGGAGCTCAAACCACTGAGGTTGTGGTTTTATTAAGCGACCACAATGAAACCTCTCAGGATGAGAGACAGCTAGGTGACTCATAGCCAATCCAAGTCTGTCATACAACATTTGGCCAGTCGAAAGGATTTCAATTCAGTCACTGTCAGACCTGAGGGTTCACCCACGGTACAGCAGAGAACTCTGAGACGCCACAGATGACAAGTCTGCCAACTCTTAGCCTCTCTCTTTAGTCTCTCAAAAGTTTTTGTTGTGGCAGGGCCTTAGAACGGCCATGATCCGTCCTTCTGCTGGGTACGGTACCCCTCCCAACGACTGTCAGCAAAGCCCTGATTATTTAATGTTTCTAAAGATTATCTTCCCAGATATTCTCCTGGTTTGACGTAAATTAAGAGTTTTTAACATCCCCCGATCTGCTCGGAAGTCCATCCAGGCTGCATCGATTTCAAATCATAAATATTCAGTATTTATGATTGGATATCCCGTTGTGTGTGGGGAACCCCGAGGACAGCTGATGACACAGTCACGTGAGACAGAACAATAGCTAATTGAAAACCAAGCTGACAGAAGTGGAAGGACAGCCACCGCAATCATGGCGGCTGTGGCTAATGCATGAGCTAATGTAAAACCTGAAGCATAAAGTAGCAGTAAGATGGACCTTAGAGAAAAAGGACTGACTTGTTGATTTGGTGCAACAGCACAAGTGTTTATTTAACATTGTAGTAGTAGTGCAAACACTAACACTGCTAATTTGTTCATGTTTGTTTACACTACAGTCACATTTGAGAGATTTTATGAGATTTTCCATTTTTTCCATTGTTGTTCATGAATGGAAGCTGTTAGTGTGTAGTGTGCTGTTTTGGCCAAATCGTTGCTCATCACACTCTATAGGAACAAAATTGTTAAATTTAACATAACATGCTGTTATGTGTCGGGTCTCTCAAGAATTAGATTGTGGGTAAAAGTGGCCGAAATGGGTTTTCTCAGGAGGGTGGCTGGCGTCTCCCTTAGAGATAGGGTGAGGAGGTCAGCCCCAACCGCAAGGGACTCGGGGTAGAGCCGTTGCTCATTTGCCTTGAAAGGACCCAAATGAAGTGGTTTGGGCATCTGGTAAGGTGTTCCAGGTATGACCAGCTGAGAGGAGGCCACAGGGAGGACCCAGGACTAAGTGGAGAGACTATATCTCCACACTGGTCTGGGAACACCTCGGGATCCCCCGGTCAGAGCTGGTTAATAAAGGGGAAGTTTGGGGTCCCCTGCTGGAGCTGTTGCCCCCGCGACTCGACCCCGGATAAGCAGCTGACGATGAGTGAGTGAGTGGGAGAGTGAGTGAGTCTCTCACATTTTCATTCTGTTAAGATTTGAAAAATCTTTTAGTGTGGACCAGCTTTAACACAATTATCAGTATCAACAGATACTGGTCAGGTTACTATAAAGTTAGGGTCTAATGGTTCCTCATCTTTTGTCAAAAAAAAAAAATCGTCTACTTTCATCCATGTTCTGTCCAAGTCTATAGTCAATAACAAATCTATGGTGTTAAAAGAACATCACAATCTCTAAATCCTGATGGTGGAGGATTTAGTCTGAAACAAATCAAACCACTTCTTCGTGAGTTTTATGGTTAGTTGACCTACTCACAAATGTTCCCCAGAAGCAAACCACAGCAGCGACATGATTCTTTAACCTTCTCTCTGATTAACACTGCTCTAACCGCTTTAGGCTTTTTATATGGCTGGTAACATATCAATGAGATAATGCAATTGACTTGCAACCATTCCTCAAGCTGAGTTTGAATCAATGATCTAATGTTCTGGTCAAAGTCACCCATGATGCATCCTTTCATTTTTCTCTCGAGGGTTGCTCTGAATGTATGTTTTTATGCTCATTTATCATGTATGGACCACAGAGCAATCTCCCCCAACTTACATGAACAGCTGAATAAATCTGAACATGTGCTATAAACAAAAATTTAGACGAGGGCCGAGTTTACTGCTTTTTATGTAACCCGAAGAAATGCTGTTGTTGTCTGTTGTTCTGCTTAGCGACTGGAAACAATGTGATATTAATTGGGTGCTCTGTGTGGACATCTTCCTCTACTCTCCCTCCCTGCAGCACTTTGTATGTCTCGCTGACCCTTACGCACACAGGACTGATAATGACTGTGGCTGGTGATCCAATTCAATGAAAATTAGGAGGCATAATGTGTTGCTGCCTTGTGCTGTTCCTCTGCTAAACATAAACCACTGTGCTCCCTAATACCTAGCTGTGGGAGGACTGATTCTCTTACGTAAATCAGTTTTGTCAAGCTCTCCTGCGGAGGAAAATCAATACAGGAGCTGTTCACTTCATCACTTCATGCCCATGCCTGATAGTCACTATTAATTAACTCACCGCGGGAACCCATTGTGCATAATTGTACCATTGACCAATGTCATATAATGTCATTATCTTAGTCCTAACTAATGAGCTTTACCTTATACAGCAGCGATGGAACCGACTTAGCTGAGAATCAGATGTCTGTGTTCTTTATTTCTGTCAAGTTACATACACCATCTTTGCACAAAAATAAAAAGTTTTTGGGGTTGAGATTGAGTAGAGTTGAGACTTATACGCTTCAATGCTAATGCACATATAGCAGTAATTAGATAGAGACACAAGTTGCAATCTGCAGAAAAAGCACTAGCCTAGAGCCATTTGCACTCACAAAGGTCACGGCAGCTTCGGCTATAGTACTATAGGTATGAAACAATACACAACCTGTAAAAAATGAAGAAGTGCAAGCAGTAGTTGCTTTTCCAGTTAATACCAATTAATGTATATAAACATTATTTAGTCAGAGATAAAACCTGAATGGTAAATTTAGCCAAAAACCAGATTCTGGTTTTGCATGTGAGCTCGTAAACCACAGAGCCGACACTGAACTTCTGAATGACGATAATTTGATGAGGACTAAAGTGGTAACTTGCCCCCCAGATGGTTTATTTTATAGAGCCATCTGAGCAGCCATCATTGGAAACGGATTGGAAAAGGTCAGGCACTTTCAAAAAAATACTTGGCAGGTGATTGGTTGAACCATCTGTAAATCAAACTCTTACCGAAGTCAGTCAGGAAAAAAAAGCCCCCAGCGCTGCTGTTTGCTCTTCTTCAGAAGAAATACCGTTCTGATATAACTAATATGCTATTTCAGGACGCAACGCAAACCTCTTTAAGAGCTGCCAGAGTCGCCTCTCCGTATCATGTCCTGCAGCTGCCAGTAGCTCCTCCTCACAGGACGCTGATTGATCACTGTGGTTTGGGTACAAATGCATTACTTGAAGCCTGACAAGATGGATTTTTGTGTGATCTTGTGAACTCACAATTCTTGCAAGAATCCAGCTGCTGTGCAAGGTAACTAAAGTGGTCTACCAGCCAACTGAACGGGTGAGAATCTATTGTAATTAAACCTGATTACATCCGTTTTGGAGCATAGCCAGCAAACACTGTGCATCAAGGTAGCCAGTAAACAATTATTGGCTTCTTAATCCATGTGATTACAAGCACACAATGTGACTTAGAACTGTATGGATCACTGTACAGTCATGGACATTACACCAAAGCACATTTTTTCCATTTACCTCAGTCAACATTTCACTGACATTCACAACCAGAGGTAATGCTGTGTATGATTATAACCCTGATCCTCGTCTTCCAGCTGCTTAGACCCTGGCTAATCTGCATACAACCCCACCTGAGTTAACGTAATGGTGATAGAAGCTGGGAGACACCTGAACCGTGTTTTATTCTGGCTCTCCGCTGAAAGAGGGGTTTCACATAGCAGTCAACCCCGCAGACCCTGTGACCTGAACTGGCCGACTGAAAGTTACCCTGCCTAAAAGCCTCCATTAGACGACTCTGAAGCGTGGCTGCAGCCAGGAAAGCAAAGTTATGACTAATGCAATTTCATGCATGACAGTGGTGTCTGCAGCTGAATTTCTACTGGGTGCCACATGTGCAAACGACAGGAAAAAGCCAGACAGGAGCTGCAACAGAGCAGAGATAGACTGAGAAAAGGGAAGGCTGAGCAGACAAAGATGTTTTACCGTGCCTGATCAAATTATTGAACTCCATTTGCAGTATTATCATTGCAGATTAACATTTTTATGAGCGTGTGAAATTACCCATGAACGTCTATTGCCCGGCAATACAATAAGGCACACTGGCCCATTCGGTGAACAGAATAGCTGAGAATAAAGAAGCAGCTTTTCCACACGATCCGGTTTTGAGGAGAGTCGCAGGTTAAGGCAGTAAAACTTTTTGTAGCCCTTTAAAAGACACTGGTCACAATATTGAAGCATCAGTCTCACACCAAGGTCACCTCTACAAATTTATAACAAGCTCCAAAAGTTGCTAGTCACACCACAAAAGTTGACTGTAGGCTTTACTTCTTTATCAATAAACCCAAGGTAACTCAACGCTTCTCCCTGTGTCCTTTTATTGGGCGTTAAAGTACAAAATTCCAACAAACTGCTTAGCCCAGCACTCCTGATAATGAACAAGTTTTCATACAACTCTTCATTCATTGATCTCTTTACTTCCATAGCTCTCAATCCTTGGAGAGCAGTAGCTGGACACCGATACAAATGTATTCCCCATGGCTCTACTGGAGTGTTGCTGTGGAAAATTGCCAGACTTATCTTGATCACCGTTCCGGAGAACAGCTTTACAGGGGATGAGAGGATCGTGAGCCACAATGAAGTTCGGATGGGGCTTTTTTAAATCTTTAAGCATATGTGGGGGATCGGCTGCATCAGCCTGAGCGCTACGGTACTGTAAGCACGCTGCAACGCTCCTTGATAATCGTGCTGCTACATTAAGAACAAGGATAAAAGTATATCTTTCTCCCACACAAGAGACCCAACACACACAGAGAAATACAGTGTATCTACCAACCATCTAAGGCTTGTAGATGTAAACAACAAGGACAAATATATGCTCACTTGAAACGCTATCTTGCCAGAGAAGCAATCCAAGCATGGAGATACTGCAGTTCACACGGCATGGCTGACATATACATTTGTATCACGGAGACATTAGTGAATTTGATTCTGACATGCTGTCTCCAGTTTGACCTTTTTCGTCTCAAATATGGGCGAGGCCATTGTTGAAAATGTATGTTTTACTCCAATGTTAATGTTCCTTCTTCCATAGTCTCTGTGAAGCAATTACACTGTCACACCTGGTGACCAAAAGCCACAGTCCAAAGTTCATTTGAATCTAATATGAGTGGTGTCTCCATTTGTAGTCAGGTAGAGTTAAAGCTGTTGTGTGAAGTTGTTTCCCCCCCACCATGACCTAAAGCCAATAACTCAGCCAATCTTCCTCTGTGATGTTTAAAGCAGTATTTTCATAATAACAACAGGTCAGATGACTTCTTGTACGTGAAAGAGGTCAACAAGTTTGTCATATCAACTTTGAAGGCAGAAATAACTCGTTTTCATTCCCCAAGTACACAAAAATCAGTTACTGCAGGTTTAACCCAGAGTTACCCCAATCCCAATGAGTCACTGTATATGCACAACAGATACACGATGTAACCTAAGAGCACTGTTCCCTCTGAGATGCTGCAATCTATGCAGCATATAAAATAAATCCATCCTAATAAAATAAATACATAACAATGACAACAAGTGGTAACTACAGATAAAACAGTGACTGTCCGGCCAATGATATGGTACAGTTCACACGTATTTACCTACACAGCCAATCGATGTCATTGACAGCGCTTTATGTGTATGTGCCCATACGTGCCAGTGTATGCTGGCAGCTATTTTAGATTTAGTCTTTGTCCATCTGCAACCGCTTAACCCATTAGGGGTCGTGGGGGGCTGGAGCCGATCCCAGCTGGCATTGGGTGAAGGCGGGCTTCACCCTGGACGGGTCGCCAGTCCATCGCAGGGCACATAGAGACAGACAACCATTCATGTTCACATTCACACCTACGGGAAATTTAGAGTCATCAGTTAACCTGCATGTCTTTGGACTGTGTGAGGAAACCGGAGATGTTATCTTTCATAGTTTTAGTTGACAAAAGTCATTACACTTTAGTTAATACTTTTAGTCATAATGTTTTCTCTCTTCATTTTGTCAGCTATTTTATAATTTCATCTTGGTCCCCTGTCAAATGTCCTTTTTTGATCATCAGATTGTATTGAACATTTCAGTCTAGCCGAAGCCAATAATTTTGTTATTTTAGTCAGTCGCACACAGCAGCCTGTTACGAGAACCTATTCGCACCATCTAACTTGGAAAAATATGTGTTAATCAACCACCTGAAACTTTATGCATTATAGTATCACAGCTGTTGGGACTGAGGACTGAGACGAGGGGCAGAGATGGACCACGACATGGTGCCTATGTGAGTCTGTTTGAGAGGGAGAAAGACAGAGAACGTGGGAGAAACGGTGTACAGAGATGACAATAAAGAGATTTTTTTTTTAAATTTTAAACTACATTTTAGTCTCAACCAGGATGGGGCGACCTGAGGAAAGCACCCTTTAACACACTATTTGAGGGGCATTTCAACACAACAACGGTAACAAACCTGCATTAAGGTACCAATGCAAAGACGCAATTTCATTGATAACGATTAACTTTGGAAGATAATCAATCAATGTGATTAACTCCAAAACTACAAATCTATCCCTTAATTTGAGTTATCAATCAATTCACAAAGCTGGAGAACAGCTGGATCACTTCTACCAAATAAAAAAGATGGTGCTATAAAGCTTCAGTAGATCGTAGGATCAATTTTAAAAAAAAAAAGAGTAAACAATAAAATGTTGGCCGATGACAAAATCTCAGGTTATAAGAGGCCGTCATGCTTGCGTGTCTTCGAGCCACGCTCCATGACCGCTGTCACATATGATTTATGATCCTTTTTGCCTCAACACATCACTATTTATCACTGTCAACACAATTACTGGCCATCACTTTGCATTGCTTGTGCCCCCCTTCAGGTCAAGTCTACATTCAGTTTCTCTTTACGGTAATGCAAATCAACAACTCAGACAAAGCGATTCAGAAGCAGCAGCATCCACCCAGAAAAGTGATATATTTAATTTGAGGAGCCAGCGGTGTGTTCTGATGGACTCCACACTATCCTGTTGTTGCTCCAGCTGTCAGGAAGAGGCCAGGCTGCTTTGTTGATTGGCCCAGTGTTGACAAGTATTATGACCGTGAGCAGAATCAAAGAGCCGAGACAGATTTCATTCAGCACACACCGATGACTCACAGCCTCAGTGAAGTGACTTCTGATGCCACACATACAAAAGCAATTCAGGGCTGATGCAAAAATACAAATACAACGCTGCCTCCACGTATTTATTATCTTCGAAGGACCGTGGCATGGTACGAGACAAAACAGCTGTCGTCAGCCTTGCGAACGGCTTTAGATAACGGTAAACAGTCGCAGTTTCGTCAATAAAAAGAAGACCCAGAAGCCAATAAATGACAACGAACCTGGACATGGAATTAAGACTTGACAGTGCTGTGGGATATTTACTTCTCATCTTGTTGGTGAGAATAAATAAATGAGCATTAAAAAAACAAAAAAAAAAAACTCTGTCAACAATAATTTGTCCATGATGTTGACTTATGGAATTGGAGCTGGAACTCCACCTCCTCCTGCCTTTCATCTGCAGATCAATATTTGATTAGGACAAGGCATAGCCGGATCGGACACACACACACACACACACACACACACACACACACACACACACACACACACACAGTGTGTGGTAGTGTCGGGCACACAATAGAGGAACCAGGAAGAGATGGATGAGCTGGCAGAGCAGGACTAAAGGTCAGGACTGTAGATAACTCCACATCTTTCATTATCCGCCCTTTTTGTATTTCTCTCCTTCTAAGTGACCCCTTTACAGATTCCCTCTGTGCTTTGAGTATTTACTCCAGGATCAAGCACCTCCTGGACCACATTTAACAAGAGGCAGTGAACCAATTAATGCATGGGTATAATCAGCATGATATATTACACTGAACCAGATATGCTAATAAGGTCATTTAATAAGTAATATAATGCATTAATTAACAAATATTTTCATTCACACAACATAAGGGTTCAATTAATTTGATCTGAAGATTGACATTTTATTTTATACTCATTAAGATGCAGAGTTATTAAGCAAGGCGCTACAAAAATAGATCAGGCAAGGGTTTCTCTACTCTTAGTATAAAGTATGCTTGGGTTATTACATTCACAGTAATTGTGGCTACTAGCATACCACATCATACCCAAAGTACACAGCACACAGTAACTAAGTGACTCTGTGAGACTGTGAGGTGCTTTGAATACTACTGCTAACAAGCTCACATGACAATGCTAACAAGGCAACGCTTACATGGTATAATGTTTTCCATGTTCACCATCTTAGTTTAGTGTGTTAGTTTGCTAACGTTTGCTAATTAACATAAACCGAATTATGAGACAATTTTAAATGTTGGAAAGGCGATTTGATGTGTGAACCAAATCTGATGAGATTGAACTAGATCTAGGATTTCTTTTCCATGCCTGAGTAGTAGACATTAATGGTGCTTTCACATCTAACCTGTTTGGTTAAAGGTCGGTTTGCCCGGTTAGTACAGTGCATTTGGGCTAGTGTGAAAGCTATCAATCATACCCTGGTGTGGAAGAAACAACCGAACCGAGACTGCCTTCGACCAGACTCTGGTGCGGCTCATCAAGTCTGTTTCAGGAAGCAATCTTATAATTGATCTGTATAAAGCCACGTATGCAAATCAACACATATGCACATCAGTGTGGGTATTTTCCCTGATTTAAAGGTCGAAAGCTGATAAAAGTGCTGGTCTTGTGTCCGACTGATGCAATCCCACAGTAATATTGTACAAGACGCCTGTCTGTGGGCTCCCCATTGTTCGCATCAGTCAGCAGAGGGGCTGTCGGACAGACTGTCTCTACCTGCTCATTCATAATGTCAATATTTGTATAAAATCAGCTTACTGACAGAGTGAATGGAAAACACAGTTCAAGAATTACTTTTGTATTAGTTGAACATGCAGAATGTGGCTCTAGGAATGCATTGTCCTCAGCAGCCACATATCAACCACACTCACACAAACCATGACACCATGTCTAAGTAATTCTCCACAAGATGCCAGCCTGAGCTAAGTCCTCCTTGCTAATGCATCGCATGCTCTCCTCAGCACCGCTGATCACGGCTGACTGGCTCAACCCAAAGCCCCATGTTGGGATTGAACACGCTGGCTGGTATCAAAGCCGGGAGCCACCCGATGACATGGCCCCGCATCAATATAGCTACCATCCTCTTTTCTTCCTCCTAAGTTCAGAAAGAGCCCGAGCTGGGGGGTTGGGGGAGGCCGGGGATGAGAAAAACGAGTGTGGGCTGACGGAGTGAGGATAAAGGTAGGATGGATAGATGCTGCTGCCAGAACCTGTCAGCGGTGACAAATGGATGTTGCAAAGATGAAGCAAGTAAGACATTAGAGAACAGTGATGTGGTGAATCACCGGTATGAGTGTGTGTGTGCACCTGTGTGTGTGTATCTGTTTTATTTTTATATTGCCTGTCTGTGTGCTTTAGTAGACTGTGCGGGTGAATGAAAGAGAAAGTGTGTGTGTGTGTGTGTGTGTGTGTATGCGTATAGGTGTGTCCCGAGCTGCAAGGTGCCAAACACTGACAGCGGCCCTCCAAGATGGGAGAGTGCTGGGAAATTGATTTCGGTAGTGTCTGAGGGCGACAGAGATGAATCTGTGTGTCTGATTACAGGAGAAAAATAGCAAACACCAAGAGATAGAAATGGCAGAACAAAGAATACCAGGAAGGAAGGGCAGTGAAAGGCGACGCGAGATAGAGAGAAAAATACACAGTTCTACAGATATGTAAATACATGAACAAATCAGGAAAAGCAAAAAGCAATCAGTGCCGGGTACAACAGCATTATTTAGTAATGTGTACAGTAATGTGATTACATATGTCAAGGCTGTTTGATCCGAGGGGTCCCATCGTGGTTTGGATTTATAGTTCAGCGTCAGGTTTCACACAATGTTTGCATCCCTGCAACAATACATGGACGAATCCTACGGACCGTATTGTGCTTTTATGATATTCCCCACAGTAACTGTTCACTTTCTCATATACAGCAGAGTGACAGTGGGCTACACATGTATTTAACATATAGTATGTCTATTACATCCAGGTCAATTTCACCTTTGCTGAATAGGACACTATTCATAATTTCTGTGTTTATGTTCTGTTATTCAGTGTGATAGCGAGCGCTGACCGTGGTGAACGGAGGGTAGCTGTGCTTTGCTAGATGTGCGTCCTCTGCTCCCTTAATGTGTCTTTGCTAGCATTCATTTCATATCAGTTCTTGTGGTCCCTACATGGTATCTACAGTAGCCATTACATTTTTTAGGAAGATATACAATACCATAGCTATGGTATAGACTAGGGGTGGGATGGTTCATAAAATTCATGGTTCAGTTTGGTTCACGGTTCAGTTCATTTATGGTACAGCAAAGATGCCAATTTCCAACTTCAATTTAAACATGCATTTCATTTATTTGGCAAAATAAATCAACAGCAGACTAACATGAGGAACCAAACTCTTCTTCATTGTCACGTCTTATGGCTGGACTTTCATCTAAAAGAAACGTGCCACTGTGTTGTTTAAAAAGAATTAATAAATAAAAACAAATCATCAACAAAAAGTTCAGCATCAGGTCAGCCAGCACTCGAGCTGTTTGAAACAACAGTAACATAAACTAGGCAGCACCATATGAGGAAAATCTACCATGTGCAATAACACTGCTCAATACTGCAATGATGATATGACTTGCTATAAATAAATATTAAAATGTGCATATTAGCTATACTTATGTCAGTAAGTCAGCAAACATAGCCAGTAAGTCAGTACAATTCAGAACCAGATTAGACTTGAATATTTAAAATACAACTAGGACACGTGTTGTTTCTCGAGCAGCAACAGTAATGTTGACAACAGCAAAGTCACCATAGAAACTCATTAATATCTCTGGAAACAATCTGACATATTAATAAAATAAATCATATTCCTGAGTGAAGTTTGTAAAAACTGAAGAACACAAACATCAGACAGTATGAGTTCTTCCTCCTGTCCTCTGTCCTCCTGTCCTCTGCCCTCATGTCCTCATGTCCTCATGTCCTCCTGTCCTCCTGTCCTCTGTCTTCCTGCCCTCATGTCCTCCTGTCCTCTGCCCTCCTGTCCTCCTGTCCTCTGTCCTCCTGTCCTCTGTCCTCCTGTCGTCCTCCCTCTGCTACTGTGAACCACTACAGGTCCTGCTGGTAGAGGAGGAACTGCTTTGTCTACTGCCAGCTTTAGTTTACTGCTAAGAAACATGACAAACTAACCTAAACGGTCAGACTACAGAGTCTACTGCCAGCTTTAGTTTACTGCTAAGAAACATGACAAACTAACCTAAACAGTCAGACTACAGAGTCTACTGCCAGCTTTAGTTTACTACTAAGAAACATGACAAACTAACCTAAACAGTCAGACTACAGAGCCTACTGCCAGCTTTAGTTTACTACTAAGAAACATGACAAACTAACCTAAACAGTCAGACTATAGAGCCTACTGCCAGCTTTAGTTTCAGCTTGTGTAGCTGAGGGTTATGTTGCTCTTAAACTTGATGAGGATAATATATTAATAACACGGAGGCTCTGTAGTTTGGACCCTTGTCAATAACAGCACATCACCACTTCACTGCTACTGTTCCTCCCTTCACAATAAACTCCCCGAACAACCACTGATCACTGCTGACTAGAAGGAGCTGAAGTCATTTACTTACACGTTTACCATTCGCTGTGAGGTAACGTGCGGTGGTGAGTTAATAGCTGTGGTGGTGTGAACACAGTGGCGGTGATTGAGAGACATGCGCAGTAAAATCTGGTCTGCCCTCACTGAAACTGAGCCAATCACAACGCACAACCTCAGCTTCAGTTACACTGTGCATGTTTTATTCCCCATACCCCTGTCTGCCCGTGTCCCAGTCTCTTTCCATAGGCCTTGATTTCTAGTGTGATTCATAACCTATTTCAAATGAACCAAACGGTACATACATGAACCGAACCGTGACTAGCGAACCAAACGGTTCGGTTTTTGACCCAAACCATTCCCACCCCTAATATAGACTACAGCATAGCTTCAGAACTCCTAAATGCTGAAGTATACCATAAATGAATCTTAAAGGAAAAGTGTGAACATTTTTGGGGGGGTGAATATAACATTCACAGCTTTGTTTTCATTAGTGTATAATCAGAATGAGCCCTTCATATCTACAGAGGGTGCGGCCCTCTTCATGGAGTCTGCCATGTTGCAGCGCCATGTTTCTACAGTAGCTGGTGTTCAAGCATACACTGATTACATTTCTCACCCACAACCCCAGTGTCATTTTGCTTGTTTTATAGAAATAAAACGCATTTAGTTAATGTCTGCATATCAGCAATGTGTTATCAGATACTGGTGCAGCGGCGCCAGGTGGAAAACTGAAGCCCCACAGCAAAAGCACAATCGGGGAGGCCAGACACACCGCCATCCACTGTTAAAGATCAAAGTAAACGCTCCACATATTGAGCGTCCTCTTTTCTTGTAAAATGTCTGATGTAATCGGAAACACCGGTGGTGTCACAAGGTTATAAACAAGTGGGAAAATTTCCTCACCATGTAGCCCAGATCAGACAAACCAAACACTGGCTCCTGAGAGAGCCTTTTGCATTTTTACATTACCTGAAAGCCACCATAGTTCTCTGACACGCCTTCTCCAACGTGAGCAGAGTGAGTGCGAAACCGTGGTCCTAAAGTAGTGTTGTTATAATATGAATGACTTCTGAGTGAGGCGAACAGCGTTACCACGGTTTTGCAATCTTTTCCAAGTTTTTCTCAGTTTGAAACTTCACAGATAATTTGAACAAAAAGCTAATTTCCCGTGTAGAATCTTATCTAGCAAGCCAGAGTGTCGGCAGATGCTCCGTGCTTCTCCCCATACATATAAACATATGCTTATCCGGAGAAAGGCACTTGTTTGAATATTAAAACAATTCTACCATGGAATAAGTCTCCTCACTAGAGGCCTGGTTAACTTGAGTGAATACTGATGGCATGCATTAAAAATGATTTATCCCCTAACTCAGGGTGCTAAGGGAGTGAAATGAAAGATGCCCCCGTCTTAATGTTATCACACTGTTGCCTCTGACAGGCAATTTCAGCCATCAGATTATGCTTTTATTGTGATGTCCTGTTGGTTAGTCAATATTCTCTCCCGCTTTTCATCATGTTCCCTCATCATCACTTATTCGTGCTCTTTTTCCAATCTCTGTCTATCTTTCCCTCTATGCGCTTGCCTTTTAAAATGGATCTGGCTAATTATATGTTATTACTTTCATAAATTACAGTGAACCATGTCTGGATCTGGGTGGCTTTCTGGTATTGTATCATTGCATTTTTAATATCCTTTTCATCTGCTTCATATCCATTTCCTTCTGCCACAATCTGTTTTTGAACACACACTAAGCTGTGTGAAACAAATGGCTTTAATTTCACAGAGTTATGTCTATAAGGTTAAATCTTCTGTTTCCATTTTCCTTATTGTTGCATTACTGGCCAGTGTAACTTCACCCATTCTAGTGAACACAGTGCCGAAAATAAAGTATGTGAACATTCATCAAGGTAACATTTACTCCCAGACAAGCCGCCAGTGACTAAAAACACTTCAACTTATTTTTATTTAACAGAGTCACCCCTCTGTGACTTTTCTCCCGTTCTTTGGGAGTGGGGCGTCAGCACACTTATCATGTTGATCACATAAGCATGATGAATCTCCTCACTTGGTTTTTGCGGTCAGCCTGGCCAAGCCCCAGGCAACCCATCTGGGGACACTTCTGTTGGCCCTGGAGTCCATTTGGACCGGCCAGGGCTCCTCATATACAAACACATCACATGTCCCCAAACTGTCCAAATCACATTTTCCCTCCATGTGTGCATACCAAGTTGCAACAATAATCACAGATTTGTAATAATTCAAGCACTGGTTCATGTTTTATTTTCATAGCAATAACTTCCAGTTCGTACATTATTTTGCCTGATACACAGAGATTAATATTGTACTGTTACGGATTAAACACCTTAGGTTTGACAGGTTTTGCTGGAAAACAAGACTTTGCATATTTTTTATATAAAGGCTCTAGAAAAAGGGGACGAGGCTTGAGAGCGAGACCTAATTTGTTTTCAGTACAGAAAGGCTCCTTGTGGTCACGACCTTTATCGACCTTTAAATCTATTTGCAGTAAGGGATCAAAGCTGTAGGCTGATCTGTGCAAAGCCAGCTGTTTAATACCAGCAGCACATCCACGCTTATACAAAGTCACATTCACCTCCCACCAAGGATGTAGACAACACAAGATATCGAGTAAACTCAGCTGGAGCAGCCATAGGAGGACTGTCTGCTTTGTAATTACATGTAAAGCTCCCCGTAATGGACTCCATATCACTAATAATACAGCTCTGACAGCTGTGAAAAGTCCCATTGACCATAGAATATTATATCCACGCATGCTGCCTACAGGCATTAGTTCATATCAAGAACCCAAAGTGTCAGCGACTTGTGAAAAGGTCTATACATTGCGGCAAAGGTCAAAGCTTCCCTGAATACACAAATACCACAACTGGAAAATGAAGAAAGAAATAAGTTAATTCGAGCTGAAGACTGCAGAAATGATACGAGGATAATTGCTGCTAAAGGTCTACATGTTTTATTGAAATGAAAATGAAGAGCAAGCACATTTGTAGTTGTTCCACTCAACAAATTAAAGTGCTCTGTGATTCAAAGAGGTACTACTGATTACTTTTGAGAGCCCACAGCTAGAAAATAAGATGTCACAAATTGGAAAGAGGAAGAAAAAAACACAGCTGACAGCGAGAGGCTACAGGTGCAGCTCACTTTCTTTGAATAAAGTGTTGGCGTTCGGAAACAGAAAGCCTATCAAACACTCCAGTGTGTGGACACATGGGATTGTGCTTGTGCTTGTCGATGCTCACATGGAGTACAGAGAAAGGTGAGTGAGCCAGTAACAGACAGAGTGAGGAAGAGTGGGTCTTGTGACGTAGCCGAGCTATAAATACAGTGTTCCAAAGGCCATATTGACATTCAGCCACTGATTTATCTGGGAGTCTGGCTCTGGTTTATGAGGTTTTCAACCACTGTTCACAGGCAGATGTGATGTTATCAACCCCCCTCCCCTCATCCGGCATTGTGAGGAAGTACTATGTAATGAGCACAAATTGCGCCTTTTTTTGGACCCACAATGAACCAGCCAGGGAGGGGCTGTTACTAAAATAGTGAATGCAATAATCCAACAATGCTGATAATGACAGCAATGATAGCTATAAAGTTGCGAGGGGAAGAAGTAATTGAGAGCACCCCTGGTTCTGGAAGTATAAGTGATATTTGTTTTCTGTAAAGACAATAGTGGGTGAGTGGATGGACATGAATAGCTTCTGGTTGAATCATCAGAACAAAAGATGAGCAACCACCATCAGAAAATATCTGTTTCTCCGATAAAAATCAAAAGATACAAGCTTGTGTAGATAAAAATGTACTGAAAGAAGTCAACTACAATTCCCAAGGTGCACTTAGGTAACAGACATCCCGACTCCAACTTTAAAATGCTATCAATACCAACGACGGGTGTAAGTTAGCGTATACTTTTTGGAAAATGATTTGGAGTCCCAGAAAACCGACAGATTGTCCAGTCCGGGTAGGGAATGAGTTTTTACCCTGAGTGAAGGAGTTCAAGTACCTCTGGGTCTTTTTCAAGGGTGAGGGGCCAATGGAATGTGAGATTGGCCGGAGAATCAGAGCAACGGGGGCGTTACTGTATTCGTATTGCCGCGCCGTTTTGACGAAAAGAGAGCTGAGCCGAAAGACAAAGCTCTCAATCTACCGGTCAGTCTTCATTCCTCCTCTCACCTATTGTCATGAGGGCTGAGTCATGACCGACAGAACTAGATCACAGGTACAAGCAGCCAAAATGGGTTTTCTCAGGAGGGTGGCTGGCGTCTCCCTTAGAGAAAGGGTGAGAAGCTCAGCCATCCGTGAGGGACTCGGAGTAGAGACGCTGCTCCTTTGTGTTGAAAGGTGCCAGTTGAGGTGGTTCGGGCATCTGGTAAGGATGTGTGATGATGATGAGTCTGGATCAGTTTAGGTTAAATTTGACCCAATTTTTGTCCCAACTCCAACAACTACTGTAAGTACAGTATTTACATTTCACTTACAGCTCTGAGTCTCTTCATGGCGTCCACTATGGATGAATGAAGAGAACTGGATACCACGTTGCAGGTGAGCTCCAGCTCATTCCTATGAAAGTTGCTCAGTGGCACACGAAGCAAAAAAAAAGTTGGACTTCTCAGTATAAAATTACCTGGATCTTCCACATCAATGGGGGCCATATAACAAGTGCAGTGGCCCTCCGTCCAGCCTAAGTCTGGGGCTCTTTCACATGAGCAGAGGATGGAAAATAACTCTGGACTTGGCTATTAATGCATTTTTCAATTTTTAGTATGTAATGATTTAAATAAGGGTTATTCAAGTATTGATACCGGGAAGTTTATTAACCCCCCCAAAAATTATCTGCTTATCTGCTGACATTTTTCCCCCCAGTGTAAGACTTTTGGGGCCCATTTGCAACATGTGATGGACACGGAAGTAATTCCACCAGTATGTGGTACAAAGCCTGGCGCTCTTCCTGTGGGCTTGGTTCTGCTCCATTGTAATGGCAGCTTTATGGGTATTTTAGTATTTGGAGCCATCACTAATGCCAAACTGAAAAACACGATTTCTCAGAAACAAAGTTCAAATTTAACTAGGGATGTCAATCTATGAAAATATTTAATGGTGATTAATCATATAATTGTCCAAATCATGATTAATCATAAATTAATAACACATTTTTTATCTGTTCAAAATGTATCTTAAAGGGAGATCTGTCAAGTATTTAATACTCTTATCAACATGGGAGCAGACAAATATGCTTGTTTTATGCAAATATGATGATATATATATATATATATATATATATATATATATATATATATATATATATATATATATATATATATATATATATATATATATATATGTTGTTACTGGAAATCAATTCACAACACAAAACAATGACAAATATTGTCTAGAAACCCTCACAGGTTCTGCATTTAGCATAAAAAATATTCTCAATTCATAACATGGTAAACTGCAGCCCAACAGGCAACACCAGCTGTCAGTGTGTCAGTGTGCTGACTGGATCCTGACTATGCCTCAACGTGATTATCATCAACTGGGCATGTCTGTGAAGGGGAGACTCCTGGGTACCCAGAGAACCCATTTTCATTCACATATCTTAAGGTTAGGGGTCAAGGGTTTGGAGCATTATTTAGCCTCTGCAACGAGCTGACCAATGTATTTCTTAGGTTTTTTAGTTTCAAATGATGCCAGTATCTTCACTCTCTAGCTTTAAAACTGAGCCCACTACATCCTAAATACCACAAGTTGTGTTAATGCATTAAAGAAATTAGTGGTGTTAAAACAAATTTGCATTAACACATTATCACATTTGACAGCCTTAAATATAACATATAACCACAACATTAATCTACAGCGCTATATGGGAGACTCACATTTCTACATAGAAAAATAAGAAAAAATAATAAATCAGAATTCAGAGTGGAGAAAAAGAAACAGATAATTAAAACTAAGTAGCAGATGCTGATGGGCATATCATCAGCATTGCAAAGTATTTGATACTACTAGATGAAGATTTCTCTTGGAAATTGAGATCAAATCTCATAAGGGATTTCAACTCTGGCTGTATCTGCATTGTGATTTTGACATTGTGAATTCCTTTCTCACATGTCTGTGCTGTTGATGATGCAAACTGTAGCCATTGTCAGCAATACCCCAGCATTACCAAGGTCACAGAGTTCTTTACTTAGACAACTTCGTGTTCACTGCCTCCGGCACAAACCGCTGTGGCTCACACTGTTTACTTTCCTTCTCTCTACCATGAAGCATAAGGCAATGTGCTGACATAGTAATTGTATACATTTCCACCAACCATCTTTTATTTCCACTCCCAGCTTTGCTTGTATGCGTTGACGTGTAAGTAATATACTGTACCATGACGAGTATTTATGCTGCAAGCGGGAGTCAAAAACAATTTGCAGATTCTAACAGATACACGGCTTTAGGAATGGTTGAACTCAATCAAGACTAACATACTGTACATTGATTTCAATGAGCCTGATTACTAATTAAAGGAAATGTTAATTCTGAATTGTTGGTTTATATTGATGTATTGTGTTATGTAACCAGTATCCAGGGAAGAAATGGTAAAAAAAAATGAAAATTATTTATTTTGCTCATTTGTTTTTTAAATGTAGTTGACACTTGACATACAATCTTCTCTAAGGAGACTTATTCTCTACTTTTGAGAAGGAATAAAATATGGTGGTGTTATATGTTGACATCAATACATTGAATGTGCAGAGACTCAGTTACAGCAGATCGATCCAGAAGGTGGTGAATTATTCACTGTTTTGCTGGCAGGAGGCCTGGCTGGGGATGAAAGGCCTGGCTTCCATGTTGGGAGGGCTGAGGGGTGGGAGGGGAAACAGCTCGCAGTGAGTGAGCTAGCTTAGCATGGTTAGTAGGCTAACAGCAGTTTGTTCATTAGCGGTCCCTTGCTGGGTGACAACATCCAGTCAGTGTCAATTAGACAGTAGCAGCTGAACAGGTGGGAGTGTGACTGCTGGGAGGAGAAGAATCATTAGGGTGAGCGATGAGTGCCAGGAAGTACAGCAGCAGCATCTGAGGTTAGCGACTGATGTGATGAGCCGTGGTGATCATTTGGCACAAATACTGGTGTAGCATTTTGAGAAGTAGAGTCAACTCACAGCATTTTGGGCAGAAGTGGCGCTTAACTTCAAACCACTGCAAACATTTTTTATCCTCAACACAGAAAGACAAAAGTCTCATGGGATGAACCAATTTCAACAAACTTTAATTAAACTGTTTTGGTGTACGGCTCTAAATACTGCATTACCCATGAGCCTCGGCTGCAGTTGCTGTGTAAAAGAAGCCAGTTAGTGACCCAACATCCAGAAAAGTAAATTCATTTATGCTGCAGATTGCGTTTTGAGTTTTTTTTTAAAAGCATTATCTTTAACTTTCCCTCTTTATTGGCAAGCCAGAATTTTAAGTTAACTTCATCTAGTACGTTTTTGGCTGGACCACAGAGGGCCAGCCCTAGAAACACGTCTGAAAGTCTGACACTGACTAAATATCTGACTGACTGAGTGATGAAGTTACACGATTGGTCAGCCGAGCATTGGAGTTTCATCATTGGTGTAAATGGTGGTTGGTGTATGTAAATGAGCCCATCCAGCGCGACGCATCCAGCTCATGAAACTTGGACCAAGTTGTCAAACCAGGCAATCTACTTCTAACATGAAACCAAATTCAGCAGTGTCATAGCCTGTTTCTCGCTTAAAATGGCTTCAGATATAGATTTTGCTGGATTGTTTAAACGAAAAAACAGAAAGTTTACGAGCAGGCCGCCATGTTGTTTCCTCTTTGCAACAGCAAGCAGAAAACCAGCGACCGATCAGGTAGATTCCACAAAAGGGAACGTCACTACTTGCACAGCCAGTTGAGTGGAGCAGCGCATCCCTAATGTCCTCGCCAGACTGCTGAATATTATAGACATGACCACTTACTATTTGTGAAACAATTTAGCCACAAATGCACAGACTGGCCATACAGGGTCCAGCCACATATTCAGTTTTGACCGAGTCTCGTTATCATAGACTGTATATAGGAAGAGGCTGTAGTTACTGTGACGTCAACCGCTGGTTTGTGCGCTGCCGTTTTGAATCGAGTTTGGCATTTTGGCTGTCGTCATCTTGTTTTTTTGCAAGTGGCACGACAGGGTAGAGCTAAGCAAAAACGAACGCTAAATAAGAGTTTTTAGGCGACCAAATTGTTAATATTAACTTTCATGAACTGAAAACATGCAGTCAAACACACGGACAACTGGACACTGCTGTGGTAACAGCGTGTCACTCGCAAGGTAGCCACGCCCTAAAGCATACCCTGCTTTAGCATCTATTTTATTCTAAAATACTTAGACCAGTTTATTAATGAACAACATTTTGTATTGAAGAAGTCTTGAAACTAGTGACCGAGACCGTAAACTCATGTTTACAGTGTTTACTGAGGTAATAAATCAAGAGAGAAGGAGGCTCATTTTCTCATAGACTTCTATACAATCAGACTTCTTTTTGCAACCAGAGGAGTCGCCCCCTGCTGGCTGTTTGAAATAATGCAAGTTTAAGCACTTCCTCATTGGCTTCACTTTTCAGACCTGGAGGTTGCCCACTGGCTTTTATGTCCACAGGCTTTTATTTTTCACTTTTTATCAAAGAATGGAATATTTTCTAACCCACTACCTGCTTCATCTTTCCCACTTCCTTTTGTGCTGATAATTCAACTGGGAGAGTTTTATGTCCTTCCAGCCATGGGGACGCTCCAAGTGCCAGTGACCTTATATAAAAACTGAATGGGACTTTAACTTCCAGGCACCTGGACACCCAAAACAACGGCTTCCACACAACTGGTGTCAAAGCCTTGAACAGCAGCCATACTGGAAGGCAGGAAACTGATATTGACTTTGGATGTAGCTTTTTTTTTTTCCAGAGTTAAATTTAAAATGTACTATTCCTTTCAATAAACATCCATATGCTGGTGATGAGAAATGTGGTCTCATAAGTAGCTGTATGTTAACTTTGTGATCTTTTTATTACCATGGTACCATAGCTGTTTGTTCACCAGGTTGCTAAAAGTCAGATGTCACCAAAGTGGAACTGAGGCTACATGGGGATAAATGCTATTTTTAGGCATGTAAACAGTAAACATCACATAATCCCTTTATCACACCATTCTTATCTCACAGGTTGCCATGGCAGCTTGAGACAAATAATATTCACTTTTTTTCATTTAACTTGCTGCTCACGTCAGCTTGCATGCATCAAAAGAGCACATGGTATTTATCATATGCTTGATGATTTGAGGATGTGTATTTCCAGGGAAACAGCAACAGCTGGACGCACAAAGTGTCTCAGCTGTTTCTTGCTAATAGCAGAAAGTGGCAGGTGCATCCAACAGTTTACCTGTTTATTTATACCCTCCCGCTTACATACAGCACAGCCCCCTCCACATCTGTTTGACTTTGTGTTGAGTGTGAGCAGGTAAAAGGGAAAAGCTCCTTTCACACTGTTAAATAATACAGCTGGCATACAAAGTGTGCATCGATTTAGAAATTATTCTGACTGAGAGGCATTTGCAATTTTGCTCTTTATTTTCCCTCTCTTTTTGTCAAGGTGATATTCCATCCAAAAGCTTTTGAGTTAAGATGTAGCCCCCCACAGGCTTGAAAAGCAGCGGTTTGTTGTCTCCTCTTTGACAGCGAGAGCAGCAGCTATGTTGTTAGCCTGAATTCAGTCAGCTATAATGGATTCCAAACATGACAGGTTGTCACAGTAAAGTAATAAAACATCCACCACTGCTACAGCATAACCCCCTCTACCACTGTCCACCACCCGTATGCTCAGTACGCTACAATCATAGCGTTGCCAAAACATGGCTAAATACACTGCTTCTGTGCCATTCTGTAGCATTGCTAGAGGCTCTGAAGTATTTTGGAGAAACTGCGGCTCTTTGGAACATATTGAGAACACAGATGGGCAGCGAAATAGTGGATTATCCCACAGAAGCAGTTAGAGAAGTTTCTGATTACTTTTTTGCACCGTATTCTATAACAAGTCACTACTAAAATACTACTTGCAGCTTAAATCTAGTTGTTTCTTTTCTTTTTTTCTTAAGGACTCTGGTGCATAATCTCTAGCTCATTCATGTTTTAATTAGGCATGGATGATAAAGAGATTATCCTTAGACATGATATTGATTGGCCACGATAATGGTCCTCACGTGTCAGAACGATATTCAGTTATATTGAATACAGGGATTCTTCCACTATATTGCAAGTCTGGCAGGCCTGAGATGATTCTCTGCTGGGCAAAACATTGGGAAATTATGTATTCTTAAGATGCTTTTTAAACTAAAATGTGTTATATAAGTTGTAAACTCCTTTAAGGAATAAGTCAGTACAGAGGTTGTGTTGGTGTTTGTGGTCGAGAGAGACAGACAGTGAGAAAGTGAGGAAGCATGTGTGTGACGGAGTGACGGTGAGAGGAAGTCAGCTGGAACTATCTGTGAGCGTAGCATTGTGTGTACACTTTAGGCTGTCAGGGAATAAATGCTACAACTCTTCAAGACACAAGACAAGTTCCTGTGTCTTGTAGGATTTTTACGAACATGACTCGGCGCCTCAGCCCAGCACAGCAGGGATTTATGTCTCCCTTACAACAGTTACCCGCTACTCAAAGGAGCGGCTGTAAAACGGTGATAAACACATTTCATTTCCTATAGTCTTCACAATTAAAAGCCTTTATCATGACGCAGCAAAATCAGGAAATGTTGGGTTTTCATCAGCAGCAGCTTAACGCAACTCTTATACAGTTGAAAAGTCAAAAAAGTAAAATAAAGCAGATATTGAAAATATAAACAGTGAGGTCGGAGATTCAGTTAGAAGCTACGAAAGCACTGAAAGCTGAACATAACGTCTTTATCTCGTCTCCTGCATTCTTGTTTGAGGGGCAGAAGGGAGGCAGGTCTTTGGTTTTAAACCAAACGGAAAAGGAGAGCCAGAGAACATGAACAAATGAAGTGATTTGTAAATTGTGTGATGAACAAGTCGGGACTAAAGATGTAAATGTCACGAATCTCCACCCCCATCTTAAATCTCACCATCAACAATACGCAAGTTTGCCAGCGACTCCCTCAACAGAGAGTAGCCGGACCAAAACTCCTCCCACGGTGAGCAGTCAGCCCTCAATCAAAGGTAACAACATGTAAATGGTGGCGAGACTGTACGAGGGCAGTTACTACTCACCAGCTGATTGATCTGATTTATTGATCTCAGCATGTCATTGTGTAAAATGGCGCTGTCTATACATTGGGGCCACTTAAGTATGTGTCTCCACTCTATAGATAATTATATCTAAATGCGTCTCTCTTCAGCCATTTTTGGACAATAATTTTGTATATCGTACTTTTTCTTAAAACAATATTGTCAGTAGGGAAATTTCAGTATCGCCCAACCCTAGTTGTAATGTCATTTTTCCTTTCACTTTGTGTAGCTAAATATGTTAAGTAAGTAATAATGAATGAATCCCAAAAGAGCAAATGAAATAAGGAATATTCTGACATTATTCATATTTAACATCAATAATCAGATGGATATCGTTGTTCGTTATGTGTAAAAGTATGTGTGTACAGTTTGTGGCAGTGTTGCTGTGCTGCACAAAGCTTTGAATAACTAAACTAAAATTTAAACCTGAATTTAAACCTAAACTGAGACCAAGTCATGACAAAGATCAGAGTGCATCGAGACCGAGACAAGACCGAGACTTTACGAAGTTGAGACGAAGTCAAGACCATGATCAAGACCAAGGTAGAGCAAGACCGAGTCAGGACCAAGACCAGAACAGTGCGAGTCCCAGACAGCATGACAGACTTGCTATAAAAATCCCCACAGAAAACAAATTCCTCGTCACTCACCTCTTTTACTGCCATATATACAGTATACTGTATGTAAGTGTGCCATGAAAAGTGTCTTGATAAAATAATCAAAAAGCATTGCAGAGGTGAATTTTATGCGTGGAAAACATGTTAACAAATACATTAGACAACGCAAAGGCAACTTAATGATATCCTCGAAGTTCTGGTCTTGAAATAAAATCCTCTTTGTCCGAGAAAGCATAAAAACATGGTCAGTTCTGAGATGAGTCCTTCAAAAAGTGTTCTTGAGACCGGTTTCAGGAAACACGGGCATAAAATAAGAGTGAAAATCTGAATATAGCAATCTACTTCTCTGTGTATCTTTCTGTGGAAATAAAAAGAACAATGATGAGTCTTAATTGTTGGGTCACCAGATTAGAAAAGTTTGCACCGTAAATCATGAAGGTAAACATGTTTATCCCATAACACCCCGGTCCCACACACATGCACTCACACTTGGACATTTCCACGGACACATTAACCACCACAGGGAATCTAATCACCACCTGTCGAAACATGTAGTTCACCTCCTTCGGGTACGAAACAACCTCCCTCAATAAGATTGTCGCCATAATGAGATTTCTCTGATGGGCCTTCCACGTTGAGACTGACCTTGTTCAGCACCTTACCCTCATTTAAACCACACAAAATCCATCTGCACAATCAAAACGGAAGATTTTCAATTAAACGCCTGATGGCCAAATTGGAATAATTGTCTTGGTATTTTTCATTTTCCCATTCGGCCCAAATTTCATTATCTTTGTCTCGAGAACTGTCAACGCATCAAGATTTCACCTCATGCGACAGCACTTAAATGCTCTCTTTAGAGAGGCCGACTGCTGCTAAGGTGAGGAAATTAAATGCTCAAAGCATCTCGCTGTAATCCCGAAAGAGTTGCGAGAGTCAAATAAACTGCACCTTTCTGCCCTTGTTTTTTATCGCTGAACCAGGAAAAAGTATGACATTTTCTACGTTGTTAACAAGCCCAGCTACATGCCACTGCCTTTGGCGAGATTTGTCCTTTGTGTCTACATAAAGGCATTCATACTGTACATCAGCTCCTAATATGACCCTTAATGCAGAGCTAGAAGGGGATAATGTCACTGATGTTTGCATAAAGTTCAACATTTCAGTTGTATAAAAGAGAGCTATTTTACATTTATACTGCTATATAATGGAAACACTGTTATGGTTTAATATGTCTTCAGTCATGTAAGTTTTCCCACTTTCAAGCCACAGACCTACTGTCCCACCAATGTACCTGCAGTCAGCATACAGCAGAGAGAATACTGTACGTTTTACATTTATTCGTTACCCATTTTCATTATTCAACAATGTATATGAGATGATTAACCCCAGTGGGCCTCCCCTTATATTCCCTTTTTTTCAAACTCCTCTCCTGATGCCCCGCCGCCGTCACGAGCATGTAAATCTCCCCAGTAAATATTTCATCAGGGTTGTGGAGATTTCCCCCTCCTCTCTGGCGAGGTTAATAGAATTCGGAGCATGTCTTTGCCATCAGGATCAGTCTAATTAAATCAGGGGAGGGATGCTTGCGATACACACCCGCACTTTTCCGACTTACCTAGTGCCACACTTTCCAAAGTACTGGAGGAAAAGAGGAAGAGGGGCTGCTGTGATAATTGATGGGAGAGAGAGAATCCGAAATTGCCTTCAAAATAGATTTAAGGTTGTCTCGTCCCTGGGCAGATCGTTAAATGAGAGTACCTCTACTAATGGCTTTAAGTAGTCATTTGGACAGAAGTGTCTATTTTTTTTTTTCAGTGTTTCTGAAGCTGTAAGATAGCTGCACTGAGGTCTAGATACAATTGATGATCCAAAAGTCACCGATCACTTTCACTGAGGTATTGAGAGAGAACACCACCTTGCGTGCGACAGTGATTTATGCAGTGTGATAAAACGTTGCATCACAAGTCGGTTTTAATCCTGCTCTTGGCTACAATTTCAGCAAGGTATTGCATGGCTCCAGAGAATGGCTGTTAACAAGTTGGAACGCTACGAGTGTGATCAGTTCTGCAGGTGCGTTTTCAGTCCACGGGCAATTTGATCACATTTAATCGTCTGTTCTTTCACAGTCAAATGGGAATTCCATTAGATTTACATATCAAAGTTCTGTCTGTTTACAGAGAGTAATACTGCATACATAAAAATGGTGGCTCCAGAGGGGGCTGTGCAAAGTCAAATAAATTGCCTCAAGTGACGTAACTTTAGACAACCTCAACCTGAAGCAGCTCTCATAATAATGAAAGCGAGTCCACCTCCGATGGTCTCTTTATACATCCATGGTTTCAACGGGCAAGAGGACTGCATGGAATAAATCTGGGTCTGCTGCACCGATTACGAATCATGAGTCTGACAGGGTTATAGGAGAAGCTAGTTTTCTTTATACGTTTCCAATACGCACACATGGGAAACCAAAAATCTCTTTCTGCATGAAGCAAGAGATTACTGGTAGTGTAGTAGCACTCTTTTCAAACATGTAGTTGAAATATTTGGTAAATGTGGTAAATTGGTTGCACCAAAAGTGTGAAAATGAATGTTCTATTTAAATATTAAATGTTCTTTATGCTTTTCCTCTATTAGTTATTTATTGTTAAATTAGTTTTACCAATCAGTACTGTTATATTAGTTTAGGATGATGGTGGGACGGTTTTGCATGAATTTAAGAGGAAGAAAATTAAAGAGGACCTATTTTCAGTTGGATTTTGGGTTTCTACCAGAACATGTTTACATGTTTTAAATGCTGTCTGAAACAGTCCCTTCTGAATCTATGATGTGGAAAACAAAAGACAGACGTGCTTTAAGTTTGATGAGAAGAATATCCCAGTCCCCCCAAAAACTACCGAGGGGTTGGTCATCCATTATCAAGGCTACTAGAGGTTAGGGAAATGAGTAGAGTGAGAAACTCTTGAGGGAGTAATCAAGCTGTTTTATTTTAGCAGGAATAATCCAAGAGAGACAGTTTTAATTTCCAAATGCCCCACAGCAGTGACCCAAAATTAATTGTTCCTTTTGCTACAGAGGAAGACCCCTTGAGACAGACAGAGGAACATTAAAAAAAAAAAAAGTCCTGGGTAATTACAGAAGTGTAGAGCACTTTTCTATGGAGTCTGGATCTCGGTGGTCATGGATTATGTGAGTTTAATGGAAGAGAGAGGTGACCTGAGGCTGAGCAGAGGAGAATTATAATGTTGACGTACAGCACCGTTGAGGCAGAGACGGCGCTCACAAATGAAGAGTGGCAGCAGCCCAGCACAACAAAGAAACCCCATTCATCGTCGGAGGATATGCGTTATGTTTCAGAACTTTGCAGTGCTTACAACTGCAGCCAGGGAAAAGGATCGGTCAAGAGAAACTTGTGTGCTCAAAATAAAGATGAGAAACAAGGTGAAGCACTATACAACTATGTTTAGAGCTCAACCACAATGCAACTACAGTGTATCCTTCAGGTTTTTGTGAGATTTCGGTACTTGGACCTTGGACCCTCTAGAGGGGTCCGGGGGCATGCTTCCCAGGAGGAAATCCATCAATCTGGTGCAGAAAATGTAATCATAAACACATAGATATGAATGGTGATGACACAGCAACAAAAGTCACACCCACAAAGCGTGGTAAACGAGACGTGTGTTCTGAGACGGATTGGGTGGGTTGCCGACATCATTGCAGACTTTGGTGCACTGAGAACAGTCTGCCCTGTTTGACAGTCACGCTGGGGGTAGAGGGCACCGTTCCTTCCCGCACAAAGAGAGGGTGCAGTGAGCATTAGGTCCAGGAAGCAGCGGGGTCCGGGCTAGGGGTGCTGTGAAGTTCACGGCCAGAAAAATATTTCTAGTCCATTGGTGAGTCGCCACAGTCTAGGTAATTAATTCATAGGAAACACTGAATTATGTAAAACTGAAGTTTTAAGCCTTGTAAAAATATCTACCAAAACAACACACTTAATCCACTTTTCCGGAAACCATTTCAGGAACTCCGGATCCTTACCTGCACTTTGAACCGGAAGAAGCTAAGTCTAAACTTAGATCCTCAGCCTCAGTTTCCAGTGCCGAAACAGTACAGACCCACTGTAACCACAAGCAACCAACCATAAACCACTCAGCAGAACTCTGGAGCTTTCAGTTTCCCCTCCCACCTCTGCATCCATTAATACCATCCATTCAAAATGATGCTGCCATTTTTTCAGTCTTGCAGTTAATAGCTAGTCAGAAGGTGTTTCACTGAGAGTTTGTGCATTGTGTCATACACACTAAAACACAGGATAAGTAGATGTAACGTAAATGGTGACAAAAAAGTTAACTTCTGAACACTGAGTGTTGAGAGCTGTTCTTTACCTTGACGAAGTACAAGTGGCATGTTTTTGAAAAAGGACTATTCCACAGTTCTACATCAGCACGTCATCTACGACTCGAGGAGGACATCGAGTCCTCGTGGGGACAGGACACACTGCAAAAACTAATCTTACCAGTTCAGAATCCCTAGGAATTAAATAGCTGTGGTACAGTGCCAGGAAGTAGAAGTTTGGGTGCTGGATGGGCAATAAATCGCTGTCATGCAGGAAACTAGTCGAAGTTCTGTCACAGACCTGTAATTTATGTTCACTTTAAACCCTGACCATTATCTTTCCATAACAAACCATTATCATAACCTTTCCCTTGCCTAACCAAAGTTTATCCACAAACTTCCCCTAAAGTATCCCATAGTTGCTATATGCAGATAAAAAACAAGCAAACAAACAGTCTGGGTTGGAACTACCAGCCGTAGGCGAACATCAGAACATCACAGACAACACAACAATAAACAAGATAAAGAGTAAGATATCCCCACACAGTTCATTAGTCCACAGGGATCATGTTTGGGGATCACTGACTCTTTATCTTGTATGAACGCTGTATTGCTTGTGATTTACTGGTGGCCTGAGGCAGTGAGCTCAGCTATTAAAGTGAGCTTCACCAACAGCACACAGAGTCTCGCTCTACAGCAAACATTCAGCGCAGAAGTGGTGATTATTACATGTACAAGCACAAAAGTCCTGATTAAACAGTCCAAATCTGATATGATCTATTTGATGTGAGCTTGATAAGTCAGCACTTTATAAGAGAGAGTTATTGGATTGATGAGAGCTTCATGCAGGAGTCAAAAGCAGAAGATAACACAGAAGAA
Source organism: Pterois miles (assembly GCA_947000775.1). NCBI lineage: Eukaryota > Metazoa > Chordata > Actinopteri > Perciformes > Scorpaenidae > Pterois > Pterois miles. The sequence goes on along the minus strand of CAMQGK010000308.1, from coordinate 5,830,647 downwards.
AAGGAAGGCATCATAATTCTGAAACAGCGGTAATGATAAACCATCAATCACATCTGATTAGCAATCAGGGAGACTTTGGTGTGACTTTGGCTGTGTTTATTTCACACAGTCCTACTGTTTCTCCTCACTATACTGAGAAGAGTTCAGAGGAAACTGAACTAGCACACAGCAGTCGTCTCCTCATCCTCTTATTGCTCCTGTAATAAAATTTCCCACATCACTGGAATAACAGATCACCCCCATTTCACATATGCACACACTCTATTTCATCCGATTTACTGTGCCACAGTCAGCTACTGTGGGACCATCAAGGGATGAATGTCTATCTGTGTGTGTGTTTGTGCATGCATGCATGTTTATGCAAGCGGTTTAGAGTTGGCTGGGGACTCTATGCTTACTGCTCCTGAGTATTACTCTTTTTTAGGATGCCTCCTGGAGACTAAAATGCACTATTGATTTGTATAGTTAATATATTTCTCATCTCTTCCCATCTTTCTAATCTCAAGACGATGCCGTCTGCTGGCCTCTCTCCACATGGAGCAACAGAAACCTCTCCCACGTCGACACTGTTGAAAATTAAAAAAAATCAGGGTGCAGTTTGATGAGCAGTTTTGCTCTTGGTGGATTTTGGCAACGCAGAAAAGAAATTGTTCTCTCAGTGTTGTATAATCAGCTCTCAAGAAATAACATGTCACATTCCCTTTTGTCTCCAGTGAGCTACAATCTTTGCTGAAGAGGAGGAGCTGGTGCTACAATCTGTCTCACCTATCACACTTTAGCTCGAAGCTTTTGGAGACTTTCTGTTGTCTTGAAGAAAACCCTTAAAGAGTACATGAATCCAGAGCTGTTGCCGCGGCTAAATCAAACGCACCCCGTTCGACCCTCTCTCCCCGAGGTGATGTGATGTAAGGAAAAGGTTGAGTCTGTGTTAATAGCTTGTAAATGTCTGTCTCAAAACCTTGAGTGAAATATGGTCGAGCAGTATGTGAAATGTGCAGTTTCTTCAGATTTCCTTTGGGTAAAACACAATGGACATCTTCCGCTGTAAAGATAATCCTCAAATAATAAGTTAGTAGTAGTGACACATCATTAATCCAATGAACGCTCATTACTACCCATATCAGCATTTGCATCTGCATTATACCAATTACGGGAACAAAGCAAATCTGCCACATCCAAACCACTACAAATGAATTAAGATCATCTGATTACACTGAAGTGTGTGGAAATGTATACTGTCAGGGTTCCAGTGAAATGAATACTAAACGTTAGTACAGCTACACCAGCTAAGGAAGCCTATCACTGTCAGAAAGATGGTGGTGTACGATCTAATAATAATATGCTAAGAAAAGGGAACTGTCAGGTACATTTTTAGACTTTTATCTCAAAGATTTCAATAAATTAACAGTGCACTTTTACTAATTTTGTACTTATACTGTCAGTGCTATGTACAGATGGGTGCATCTCCCAATTTTAAATGTCCTTCTGTTTTTAAACTTTAATCAATCATCCATTTAAAGATGTTTATTTTATAGTCCGACTCCGGGTTGCGCTGCGGAGCCTCCCTGCTCTGAACATTTCCGCCCAGAAGAAATGGAAAGTGAAAGCTAAAATAAAAAAGTTCTCATTCATTTCATAGTGTCTTAGCTTATTAGCATCAAGTTGAGGACTTCCTCTGCAGCTGAGGCTCAAATTAACCCGATAGGCTAATGTGAGGCGGAGAGTCGTCACAGAGCCTTCAAAGGAGGACTGAGGACGAGTGAAGAGGGTGTCAGGTGGGTGCGAGCCCCGTGGAGGCAGCCACGAGTGTGGAGAGGCCCGCTGACCTTCATTAACGAGATGTAGCCTTGCAGTGTGCTGTGTGGTAGTGGGTGTTTGACCACGTAGAGGTGGGGGGGTGGAGGGACGGTGACATATTGCATCGAGGGAAGGAGATAAAGCTGGTTTTATTAGAGCTGTTCGAATGAAAAGTGGAGGAAAGAGAGAAAGAATGAGATGACGGAAGAAGATTAAACACAGATGCAGGAAAACACATATGCATGCAAAGAAAAAGTGATGGTGACATGTCTACCATTTGCCTCATCAGCAGGTTATGCAAATAAATGATTGAGAGAGAGAGAGAGAGAAGTGTGAGACCATTTAAGCACCACATATATGGTGACACTTTTTTATGGTATCTTCATGTATATAAAAAACGTAAGTGAGAGAAGAACAACTATCATTCTCTGTACTGTCAAACATGGCGTCTGTGTGTGTGTGTGTGTGTGTGTGTGTGTGTGTGTGTGTGTGTGTGTGCGTGCAGACTCCCCTGAAGCAATGAGGTGTGGGCAGAGCTCAAACTTCATTAGATCCACAAGCAGTGAGTCAAGCAGGTGATAAAATAGAACAGAGTAGTATTTTACTGAGTCTACAACCAAGCCAGCCGCTCTGAGGCTGTACTTAGCCCCGGCGATGCTTTGAGCTAAACGTTAACATACTTGCAGTGACAATGCAAACATGCAGATGTTTGGTACGTGCATTCCATCACCCTTACTATTTATTATGCCAGAAAAGATGTAGTATGTCCCAATACATATACCAGAAAAATACCAGACTGTTAGACCTTCTACACCCGGTCACATTTTGCAGTATGCAAGCCAGTTTGCTTTTCTAGCTATTTTGATCCACAATCCTCCGCACAGCGGATATATTGGCGCCTTCAAATTAAACTTGGGAGTTTATGTTTATAACATGGGAAGTCGTGTACACAATATGCTTGGTGTTTAAGTGATTAATTCGTGAGAAGACCGCTGTTAAACAACAGCAATATTAGCGTTACTGTCGGTGTCTAGAAGCCACAGAGGCAAACAATTTAGCAAGCTCACAAGTGGGTAACATAATGTAGTAAATGCAGAGGTATAATAAAGGAGGAAAGAGATGGAGTTGTTGGGAATATTAACATTTTCCTTAGACCTATTATAAAATTATAATGAAAAATAATATACGAATGAAATTCCAATAGATTAATTTACTATGCACTGGAAAATGAACTTCCATGGCCTCCCCATTTCTGACAAAGCCAACAAACATGTCACAACTCGTAAACTCAGAGCTCTCAGAAACTTTCCACTTACGAGGTCATGAATACAACAATATGGACTCCTCTCATAAGCACGACCCCTACCATATGAGCAAGAGGGTCACAGTTCAAAGCACAACATTATGATGGAGTCCCAGTTACATTCTGCATGCAACAGTACTGTACGTATCTTGCAAGGGCAGCTGCAGTATGTAACAAAAATAAAAGAAAAACAATAAATGTAAAAAGAAAAAATATGATATTTGAAACATAGCCGATATGTTTACCATCATGGCCACCATCTTAGTTTAGAGTGCTAGCATGTACAGGTAATCTTTAAAGTTTTCACGTTATTGTTTTGGTACCTTGTGCTCGTTGGTATAAGCTGATGACATGTTACAGAACAGTTCTCCATTACTAACATTTAATGGTTGGACCAATAGCGGTGGAGCGATCGACACGCCGCCATTGCCATCTCTGGAACCACAACGTTAGCATTTCTAAAAAAGAAGCTACGGAAAACAATGGAAATTGTGAGGAGTAACACAATACCGCGTACAGATAAAGTACGCATCCACAGATATAAATTGGACTATGTTTTTACTCCTCATGTCACTTTAATTCTGCTTTATTTCACTGATCGGTGTATTGAACAATAGTGCTTCAGTGTTTAATTTTTTTAGTTTGTCGTTCTATATCGGCGGCATTTTATATGCCACGCATGAACTCCATGCAATATGGCAACATTAGCAGTGAATCACTGGGCTGTAAAAATAACAGTAGCATCTGTGATGGCCTCCATATGCTGCTCTTATTGCTTGAGAGCTTTAATTTGGGTTTTCCACTTGCTGCCATCTTTGCAGTTAATGGAGCCATAAAATATAAATTCAGGGCAAACATGTGGGTGTCTGGGTGCAGTTATAAGTATCAAGCAAAAATGCACAATAAGCAAGTACATCACCACAAAGACATGTATAAAAAATAGTGGAATTAAGCCGCTGAGGCCATAACATTGAACAGCATCTAGTGGATATTAGAGGAGCTGCAGTTTAGTTCATGGTTGACATGAATGAGGTCACGCACTGTATGTAAGTATGGAAGAAAAGATGGATCCTTTGCTTATGAAATCACCCTCAAAAGTACTTTGAACAACTGCATTAATATATTTTTTGTTGCATTAATAATAATAACACCTGATTTTATGTGGTAAGATAACTCTGATAATTATCCAATCACACGCAGTTGTATACATGTACATGCCAGATGTAAATGGAACATGACAGCTCCCCAAAAGTGAAGCCAAAACCTCTTGATGTCCCCCTGGTGGCTGGCTGCAGTATAGGTCATAAATCCCACCCCCTCCATGTTAGCGGATGGGACATGGGCCAAACTAAAAAGTCAAAATACAAAGCAAATAAAATTTTCCCAAACTTTTTTTTAGTCATCTTGGGTAGTTCTTATTACGCGGATGTATGTTCAAGTAATTTTTCTGATAACTTTGGTTTTAATTAGTTATTTGATGCTATTAAAAGGGTTAGACATCATGCATAGCTGTGATTGACAGCTGCTCTGAGTGGAGTAGTCACTGATTCTGAGGCTCGGGAAGATCAAACTTTAACTTTCCATAACCATCAGGAGTCTGTGTGAGAGTACGTGTTAATTTAATCATAAATGTGTTTATAGAGATATTATGGTTAATTGTTGTGTCTTTCTAGCCAAACAGTTACCGTGGTGCTAACATAGCATGTGGTTCGGTCGGATGTGCGGGCGGGAACTTGATACCGCAGCTCTGTGCAGACTTTGGCTCCAAATGAAGTCCAAATCTCAAAATGGCAACTCCTATATTTGGGATAATTTGGTTTCACTTTTGTTCAGGTTTCTGTATTTTTATATATATTTTGTCGCAAAGTGACGGCTCAAGTTGTTTTCTTTGAATACAGCCACAAGTTTCTTGCAAACTAAGCACACAGCTTTACTGCCAGCCTCCACGAAAAAATATTTAGCAGTCTATGACTTAGAATAGACTTGCTACTGGAGGGTCTGCTGCTCCTTTGGACCAGGACTGGACCGGCTGTGAGTGCTCTGGGACGGGGAGGAGCCCACAGCAGCACCCACTGCTCGTTGAGATGAGTAAGAACGATATGTGCTTTCACATCAGTCTCCAAAAGTCTCCAATAACACCAGAAAAAGTCGCTAGTCACTTTTTTGACATAGAGTCGCTAGAGGGGTCTGAAAACTCGCTAAATATAGCGACAAAGTGGCTAAACCTCAGCAGGTGATGCTGCTTCAAACATCACTGACAGGAAGAAGCACACTAACAATACACGAGCATTTCAAAACAAAAGCTATTTAGTTTACTGTTTTTTTTTTTTTCCATAGGTAAAATTGTGTGGTTTGTCTGAGACCTCCCAGGCCAGACAGAACCATCACGAGGGCCGTATAATGCCCACATCTGACCTACAGTATATACTGTATATACAGTCTATGGGAATAGACTGCCAATGGTCCTATGATGAAATGTTTTTTGACACATTCTTTCACATTTTGTCACCGTTTGCATTTGTAATGAATCACTTCATTTTGCATCTGAAGAGCCTCTTTGGTTTCCTCTCTGGTTTTTTGTTCTTTTTTGGCATTTGGTGGGATTTTTTTCCTATGAAAGGGGACTGTTGATATTGGCTCACACACCTTACACCACTTGAAAAGCCTGGATTTAGGAGTGCAAACATTTTCACAATTGTTTGTCACAACACTAAATACATCAGCAAATAAAGGAAAAAAAAAAGACAATCGCTCCAAAATGCACAGTCTAACGAATCAATAGTAGACACGCTGAGATCGCAAGTTCCAAGATCTTCAGATTCTGTTTTCTGTTTGAGTTTGAGTGAAAAAAAGTCCAAGTACATCGCTGTGAATGAAAGCTGTACAAATATCGGGGCATATGTGTGTCTGTGAATGTAGTGAATGCATACACATGGGGCTCTAGAAAAGCTCTTTGAAAATCATAGAGACACGTGTAGAGCCTGTGCCAGTACCCGGCCAACACTAGCTAGTAGCTATCTGATGGAGCTTTGCCCACAGCCTTGGCTTGCCCTCAGCCTTTCTGCCAGCCGGCACAGCTCTGATCAGAGTCTTTGAGCACAGAAAAAAAAAGATGTCTCTCACTGATTACTGCTATAACAATTGTTCTTTTCATTCCCGGTTCTAATCTCACTAAGCTAGATTCCTTTGGGCATTAACTCTGACAAAGCAATATCTTTTTATTATTCACAGGAAGCTAACTGTCTTGACTTTGAACAAGTCTCATGTGAAGCCTTTACTTTTTAATACACACCATGCACATGGTGTGGCATTGTGACAAACAGCTCCATTTGGCAAACAATGCACACGCAGAGCAATACACTGAATTTCATCTCCTCAATACTATTGATCTGTCGAAGCAGCCAGCATTGCGTGCTAAGTGTTTCTCTCCATTAAGAAATCATGAACCATCTGCCTGCTCAGCTGAAACTGTACATGGTGAGGGATGCCTATCATGTTATGCTTAATTAATGAGGCATTGCATGCTTGCCAAGGAATCACACCACCACAAATGGATAATATTATGCAAATGTTCCCCGTTTCTGTGAACTGGGAACTTCAGGATTGTTGTGAACGTCAGGTGTGCACTGACTGGCTCGTATTGAAGCTGAAGTGCTCAGGGGCAGAGAAGAGATGATGTTCAGAACAGCAGAGAAGGTGTTATGTCGAGATATTTTCGTGAAAATAACAGTTTGATTGATGATACAGTTAAAAGGATGACAGTGAATGACACAGCGATGCAGCACCAAAAAAAATCAAACGGAAGTCTGCTGGAGACGGCTGCTTCTCCTCCAAGAAACCAGAGAAACTGTCCAGAACTAGTCAATCAAAAGTAGCACATTTGATCAAGTGTACTGGTTTGTGTTACGAAAGGAAACTATCATCAACAAACTTTATTTTTCTAGTTTTGTCTATTGGTTATGATAACTTTGACAACATACATGATTGATAAGATCTCAGACGTCATAGTTAATCTGGCAAAACTGCTTTTTTACAGCCTGCATGACTGTCTAACTGCTCATGTTTGTTGCCCCATTGGACCTGGATTTGCTGTCCAGCCTGGTCAATAATAGGTCCAATGGGTCAAAAAACAGTGGTGAGACATACAGACAGGTTTGCAAACAGGACAACAATTTTGACAAATTAGCTAAGTACTGCTAAAACCTAGGTCTGTGAGAAAATATAAAAAATATGGAGTATTGCAATACTGTACTGATTCTCAAAAACACTATCAATTCTGCATTAATAGTTTATATACAAAGATTAGCTCAATATTTATTCCATTTGCAAAGGTATGCGCCCTCTCGGCGTATGTACCCTCAAAGAAGTGCAGATGTTGGGTGTTAAACACATAAACTGAAACATTTCAAGCATTTTTCCTTTTAATTTCAATAATTACAGCCTACAGATTTTAGAATAGATATTAGATATTGTGTTTGAGTAAATTACTGTTCATACAGTATAAATACTGTGAATCTCTCGGTCTAGTTCAGTACACGCAACCAGAATCATGGGGAAGGCTGCTGACTCGACAGTAGTCCAGAAGACATCGACACCCTCCACAAGGAGGGTAAGCCACAGAAGGTCATCGCTGAAAGGGCCCTCGGAGAGTGCTGTATTGAAGCATATTCACAGAAAGTTGACTGGAAGGGAAAAATGTGAAAAGAAGCACTGCAGCCTTGAGAAGACTGTGAAGCAAAGCTGATTCAAGAAGTTGGGAGAGCTTCACAAGGACTGGACTGAGGTTGAAGTCAGGGCATCAAGAGCCAGCACTCACAGACGCCTTCAGGAGATGGGCTACAGCTGTCGCATTCCTAGTAACAAGCCACTCCTGAACCAGAGACGTCAGAAGCGTCTTACCTGGACTACGGAGAAGAACTGGACCATTGCTCAGTGATCTAAAGCCCTTGTTTTGGATGAAAGTCAATTTCGCATTTTATTTGGAAAGGTTTTATTTGGAAAGGTCCCAGAGTCTGGAGGGAGAGCCACACAATCCAAGTTTCTCGAGGTCCAGTGTCAAGTTTCCACAGTCTCCGATGATTTGGGGGATGTCATGTCATCTGCTGGTGTTGGTCCACTTTGTAAGTCCAAAGTCAACGCAGCGTCTACCAGGAAATTTTAGAGCACTTTATGCTTCTGTCTGCTGACAGGCTTTACGGAGATGCAGATTTCCTATTCCAGCAGGACTCAGCACCTGCTTACAATGTAAAAACTACTAGCTGACCTTGATATTGCTGTGCTTGTTTGGTTAACCAACTGGCCTGACCTGAACCCCTTCCCATCTCATCTTCCAAGAGGAAGATGAAAATCACCCAACCCAACAATGTAGATGAGCTGAAAGCCGCTATCAAAGCAGCCGGAGCTTCAAGGCCTCAGCAGAGCCGCGGGCTGATCGCCTCCATGTCACGCCGCATTGATGCAGTGATTCATGCTGAAGGAGCCCAGACCAAGTATTGAGTGAATAAATGCACATACTTTCCAGAAGTTGGACGTTTCTGTTTTGTAAATCCTTTTGATTGATCTTATGAAATATTCCCATATTTTGAGAAACTTGTTTCTTTCTTTTTTTGAGGTGTAGGCTGAAATTATCGATATTAAAATGCCTGAAACATTTTAGTTTAAATTTTCACTTTCTTAAATAATGGATATTAAACTTTTTCATGATATTCAGATTTTTTTGAGCTGCACCTGTATTCTTTATACTATGATAGTTTTCCTAAAATTATATTTAAAAAATGGCAATATATCGCCTTGCTTACAGTATCACAATATATCACAATGTATTGAATCGTAACCCCTGTATCATGTTACGTATCGTAGTGCCAGATTCTTCTAATGCACAGCCCTGCTGAAAACTCCATTAACTGACTAATTACACTAGAAAACTGCAGCAAATCAGTCAGAGATGTGGTGGATGTTTATATTGGACAGCTTTATTGTAATTTTACTCTTCGCCTTTGTTTTTCCCTGCATGCTTAGAGCTGCAGTTTATTCGTCATACATACTGCCATTCACTCCTCATGCATATTTCCTGCTGTCATGGTCTGGGGCTGTCAATCCTCTCAGCAGCTGGTTATCCAATAGCACAGTGACACACCTCCACTGTTAGCCTATCATCTTGCTGCTGTCTCTTTTTAACTATGATTCTCTCTCTACTGTACCTTTACAACATTCATGCTGTTATGTGCACCCCTCCGCCTCCCCATCACCACCCAGAGCTCCACAGGAATGGACTGAAATTGATAACACTATAAAAATATCTCTATCAGTGTCTGTTTGAAATGAGGTTAAGGCAAAAGTTGCTATCAGGATATATTAAAGCTTGAATATCCTGAATAGCTGGAGACTAGTTAAATAGATAACTAGTTACTCTACTCTGAAATCCATTTAAATTGTACTGTGATTTCTACTTGCCATATGCCTCTATTTATTGTCTCTTACCTATTAAACCAATGAAATAAATCTTTTCAGACCATTTAGTAGTTAGGGTTAGGTTTGTACATGTTACTGTATAAAACTTGCACTTCTGTTGCTCTCATATTAGTATTTAAAATCGAACTTTATTATCTGTTTTCAAGCTTTAGCTAGCTTATCAGTGGTGTCCCATTTCACATTAATATCTCCATTATATCATATTTGATAATGATGTACTTGTGTCTTAACTGTGTTGGAAATAAACTGGAAAAAAAATCTCAGTACAAAGTTTTTGATGAGAACCGATGGCCCGAGCAACAAAAAAAAAAAAAAAAAAACAAGCTGTAAGAACAACATAAGCTGCCTGACCTGAACTTGTTGCCAATGCCCCCAGTGGTGCTGTGAGATAAAACCAGTCTGGACTGAATAGGTAGAATGACAAACCCACACTGATGATCATTACAGCAGTGCCGCTAGTTCAATAGTAAACCTGTCCACAGTAGTTGAAACCAAGACATCAAGAACTTATATCAGAAAAATACAACTGCTTCCATAGTAGGGTTGCTAATTTTGAAAAAAAAAATGTAACCAATAACCGATCCTCGGTAACCAGTTATTAACCGCAAACAAATTTTAGCGTCGTAAACAGTTTTAGAGTGTCTCATGCAGTAGTGCACCAGCTGCAGTGTATGAGCACAACAGACAACTACTGAGTCCCCAGTTCAGTTCACCCTGGGATGGTTACTATAGCAACGGTGCTGCGTTCGCTGTCATGGACACATGCAGCCACATTCCCAGTAAATGTCCGCCACCACCAGGTTGTCAGCTGTGTGTCTGCCCGGCGTAACAATAGTCTGTTGCCCGGCGTAACTTTAGCGAGTGTTCGACAGACCACGTGTGTGTGGCGGTGGTGAGTTTGGGGTTGTCAGTGGTTTTATAGCTGTGATAGCAGTGTGTGTACAGTTTATCTGTCGGTGAATAAATGCTCGAGGTCCTCAGCTCCTATCCTGCAACGCTGGCTCAGACTCACTTAATGTGGACCAGCTTTTCTCCTCTAAGTGACAAGCCGCTCATCTGAGTTTTGCTCAGCTTTTTAAATTAATTATTAATATTTCTTTTAACTGCTTGACAGTTAATTATTAACATCTCTAATCCATACAGAAAAATCCAAATAGCAAGAAGCAGAGAATTCATCACAGGAGTTGTGTTTTATAAATGATATCAAGGACACGGAAATGTTTTACATCTGTGGAATAACAAAGTTTTGAGGGCAATTGCTATAAACAAGTTCAAGGACTTTTTTTTCCCCCTGTGCCCTCACATCATATAGACAATATACTGACAATCACATTTCCTCCCACAGACACACACACACATCAAGTTAATGCAGACTGCAATGAGCCCCTCAGAAAAGAAATTGTCAGCTCGGTGAGAGGCGATTAGAGCTCCCTTTGGTCGCCATGGTGTTACAGATGATTGATGTGATTAATAAAGCTGTTGTCATGACGCCCTCCATGCTTCTGAATAAGGCCAAAAGACACCGAGGGGGAGAGAGAAAGAGAAATAGGTATAGAGACTCTAAAGGCACTTGTGTATCCAACCGCTGTGATTTATCTTTTCACAGCTCTGGGACAAACTGCACTTATCAGATTTTTATTTTACACACAACGTCACCTCATCTAACAGCACTAAGATCTAGGTGTCTTCATAGTGAAGTTGAGCTACAACACTACTGCTGCTGACTCCAGTCTGGCTAATCAATTTTCTCATTAACTCAAGTAATTCATATGGAGTGCTTTAGCCTTAGGGTATGAGAGTTTCCCTGGACACAGCATCAACGTTCTTCACTTTTCTTTACACAGAATGTCTAAGAAGCCAGGCCGTTCAGAATAACCTCCCTCCAATGTTAAGTAATGCTTCACTTTGGTTTCCACTAATGCATGTCTTAGCTCAAGAAATAGGGTAATAGGTTTGGTCAGGATTCCTGTTAAGGCATCCACTAATTATCAGAAACAGAAAAGCAGTAAACGCCCACCGCATGACTGCTGAATTTCTCTCTTCTGTTGAGTTCAGGTTAGAGTGGTACAAAAAGTGCTGCAATAGAAATCTAAAGTCTTGCTGTCGCCTTCAGGCTAACCATTTTTGCAATAGTTTTTAGAAAGCAATGCAATCTTTGGAAATTCTTTCAGTTGTCTTTCTGGAAAAAAAAATAAAATGTTGCTTTGGTTTGCTATCAAAATTCTGATATAAATGAACATGTAATACAGCACTTGCTATCAGAGGTTGACATTTGTGTGATTTTACCAAAGCTAAACTTGTGTTAAATGTTTGTTTTTGGCCACTTTGGGGTGGTGCAACAAGCTCATTTCAGCAAGCACTTGCTAAATTCCATCCATCCATCCATCCATCCATCCATCCATCAACCGCTTATCACGTTATCACGGGTCGCGGGGAGGCTGGAGTCAATCCCAGCTGGCATTGGTTGAAGGCGGGCTTCACCCTGGACAGGACGCCAGTCCATCACAGGGCACATAGAGACAGACAACCAGTCACGCTCACATTCACACCTATGGACAATTTAGAGTCATCAATTAACCTGCATGTCTTTGGACTGTGGGAGGAAGCCGGAGAACCCGGAGAAAACCCAGGCTAACATGGGCAGAACATGCAAACTCTGTGAAATTACAAATGCAGCAAATAAAAAAGAAATATGTAATTTATTGTGTTTATTGTGAGTTGTGTCTCTGGCCAACTGGTGAATGTAAGTTCAATATCCTCTTTTGGCTTTTAGCTCAGTTTTGGTCTCCACCAAATATTGACAGAAATACCTGTCTGTTTAACTGCTAAATAGGTGCAAACTTTGCTTGATTTTGGTGTTGGCCAAATACTGTAAAGGGGCTTTATCAGAACTTTTTCAATGAGAATGGCTGCCTAGTGAAGCTGACAATGACGAGAGCGGTGAGAGGAACCAAAAGATTGAAGTTACGGGTTGTAAAAACAAAAAAATAAGTCAGTAAGTTGCACCGTAGAGCTGTCCTAATTGAGTCCTAATTCTCTGTAGGTTCATCATTACACAAACACTTTCATGTTACATATAGTTAGTTGATCCATTTTTAAAATAAAAGTATTGATTGGAGCAGAGTGCACAAAATACTATCTTTGATTTGCATGTTTGATTTGGCAAAAGTTTTACGTCGGATGCCCTTCCTGACACAACCCTCTGTATTTATCCGGGCTTGGGACCGGCACAATAAGACACTGGCTTGTGCCCCCTTGTGGCTACATTAGTTCACAAAATACTATAACTACCATAAAATGTCTTCTTCAGCAATATGTAATAAGGCATTCATGACTGCTACATTTTAATGAGCTGTAATCTGATTGGACTAAACCCAGGAAATTACTGTTTGCCTGCAGTAACAATCTCAGAACCCATCAGTTGTCGGTCTAACGATGGATAAGCCTCTGAGGGACAAGGGCCTATATTTCTGGGGGCTCAGTGTAGCCAGTGGGTATCCGGGCCAAGACTTCCTTTTCCGTGCACTGCTCATTGTTCATAGTCTAAATTAGCGAGCTGGATTTGAGAGAGGGCTAAAGCTAACGCTAATTTTAAACCAATAAAAAGCAAAACCATCATCAGATGATAGCCGGTGGGTTCTGAGATAACATTTCGGCCAATTTGTTTCGCTTCTTTTGCCCTCTGTTCGAACATGATTAGTCAATACTTCTCAAACTACAAACTGAAACAAAAAAGGCTTTACAACAATCATGTCCCGTTGCCTACAGATTCTGTGTGAATGCAGAATTCAAAACGGATTACTGCAGAAACAATGCAACTTTCTTGCACTGATAGTGGGAGGCATTGCCACTGCTTAAATGCTGCGCTATGCTAAAACCAAAGATGAATGATTAGTCTAGATGCACAGAGATAATTAGCTGTTTTATTGATACTTAACTATTCTGTGAAACCACTGTATAATCTTATCTTATAACACATAATGTACTCTCTACTGTTGTTTTTCCAAAAATGGTGCTCATTAAGTCCTGTTAAAATGAAATCAATACTAATACTAGATTTTTTTTAAATACTATCCTTATCTATATGTATGAAGTGCACTACAGGGGATATTATTGGGTAAGACTATGTTGTAAGGCTGGATTTTTAGTCATTTGCATTACTGTAATACAAATGCCACTGTGATTTTGAAAGAGGTTTTACTCCTTCTAGAAAAAACAGGGAAATATGGTTTCACTTCTGCTCTCTATAGATTAATCTTACTCATACATCCGCACTAGTCAGATTATTGATTGGGAAACAACTGCTTCTGCGCTCTAATACCTGCGAGGGTTTGTTGCGGCAATTATTGTATAATAGAGTAAAAGATACAATCCTTTAATCAAGAAAAAAGTCTGAAAGCAAATAGAAAGTCTTACTTCACTGAGCAGGGTGAAATAGAAGAGGTTTTCAATTTGCTTTGTATGTTCTTTGACATTTCAAAAACCGGCCACCTTTTATTTTCTTGTCTGGTACATTTCAAAAGGCTGAGGAGAGCATCTCACTGATCGATAGGGGTTTGCCTTCATGTCTCAACAGAATTATGCTTCTTAAATGGCGGCATGCGGTGTAATTAAGAAGGAAATTACCCAGAGGTCAGCTCACACCTGGTGGGGCTGTATAGTGGAGGTAATAACGGGATTATTTCAGCGTTGATCTCATCGGCCTTTCCAATGTGCTCCCTGTGAGATTTTTTTGCAGGGGACACCGAGAGGAGACAGTCCTGCTCTGGTTTTGGCCCAGGCTGAAAGTTGCTCTTTGGATTCACTGAGCCAAGATAATTTCCCTGGAGTTTATCTGACATGTTTTTTATGGCTCACCAGTGATCGCTCTATAGACAACAGTGTGTTTTAATCACAGCTTTACCTTTATCCATTATACCTTTTCTACAGAACATGCACTCTCTCTAATTCATTAGGGTTTCTTCTTTGTTTTCTAGCATAGAAATGGAGAAAGCCAAACAAATGGACAAATTCAATTGAAACAACACTGGAGATGACTGTGTGACTTGCTGAGCTGGGAAATCAACACTATTCTGTTGTACTGCTTTAGATAGTGGGTGGATATGATGCTCCTTTCTCTCACCTACCAACAGAGCTCCGAGTCAAATGACAAATATCCTCTACAATCTCCAACAATATGGAAAAACCCGACAAGATGTAGAAATATTGTCTCTGCACAGTTGGTTAAATCAATCCTGCAGACAAACACTGTAGCATTTGCTGCATTATAAGTTCAAATTACACTGATAGGAGTCTTTCTGCAAACACTCTCTGATATTAGATGTTTTTATTTTATTACCATGGCAGTGATAACTCACCGTGGAGCTCTAGAAGGACAGAAATATTGTAGCGGCTGCGTTTATAACACAAACCAAATCAGACACAGCCCTAGGGGAGGCAATGGGAGGCCCGAGGTCTACCTGGCTGTGAATTTAGGCCACTGGGTGAGAAGGAGGGATATTCTCATTGTGCTCTCCTCCTCCCCGTGCTAGGAAGTAGTCCTAACCGTCGGCGATCATTACAGGCGGCGTGATAGGCTCTGCTCCTCTGCTCTGACATGTTAATATTACATGAAACTGTTAGGGATGACAATGAGCCTGGGGCAAGAGGCAGACAGTGAGATTTTTTTTTTCTCACTCTCTCTCTGCAAGGTTCACCATTTTTTTTCTTTTTTTTTCGCTCCTCCATCCATCCCAGTTTGACTTTAAATAACTCATGGCCTCATTATCCAAATATGGGAAAGCACAGAGTAGCATATAATTAATTTGATTTTGGTGTATTTATTTCATATCTTGTCTTGTTGAAATACTCAGATTATCATAGCGGAACAATTGTAGAGTACATTTTTTTGTACATAGTGTTCCTCAAGTGTTTCTATGATATATACTGTGTGCCTGAAAACAACATACAGTATAAGCCAGACATCATTTTGCAGAGTCTTCTTGAGGTCTTGACCCTTCCCGGAGCTACAGATATTTTTCCTTGAGCCTTCCTGAGTGACGGTATGAAATACATGAACCTCCCACCTCCATAAATAACCAGATTTTATTATATTCACACCAAATGTAGGTAGTTTGGGAGAAAATAAAAAGCACAGGCTGACCTTTTCCAACCATTACATTTAATAGTGAACCATGACTCTTAAACCTTGGCTCTCTGACCTCTCATCCAAAGCCAAACTTACGGTGTCCTCTCCCCTGCTTAAAAGGTAACCTATGATAAATCCAGCTCTAAAGCAAAATAAAATGCAGAGTCCAGCCAATATAATGAGCAAACAACACAGAGGGAGTGAGAGTTATCACCAGAACAAACAGATAATTTCTGAAGCAAAATGCAAATCCTCCTAACAAATAATCACATCATCACACAAGCTGTGTGTGCAGTTCAGCAGAATATGGGTGCATACGAGTCACCCCTCCTACCACACAAAACAAACTAAATGTAGTAAGCCTACACACCACTCACAGACATCACAGCCCGCATGCAGCCACTGTTAGTGACGTGCATATTAATGACCCGCTGTCCCTAATAAACCGTAACGGCCATAATAATAATGATGGCGCTGACAGCTCCCCTCGCGGTCACGTGTAGCTACCGTGTACTCTGGTTATGACAGCTACTCAAAATCCGTAACTCAGTGAAATAAATGTGGAATATGGAAGGACAGGTGTCTTTCCAGTCAGGACTGTGAAGAATATGAGCAAGGACACAATGCAAACCCATGTGGGTATTGTGACTGTCCGCTGGGAGTACATCTCTGTACTGCTGGAGTGAGGTCCAATAAGGTTAAGATAGGGGTAGGCAATATCAAGTTTAGTGAATCACCATGGTTTTTCACTCTGCAGCTCACATTACAGCAGTTTCACAAGCGTACTGGGGAACTACAGTGGCCTTCAGGTAACGTAAAAACACAAAAAGTCTCTCTCTTGAGCCAGTGTTTGGTTTGTCCGTTCTGGGTTACTGTATAAACATGGCGAAAAAACTTGGAGTAGTCCGTGTAGAGGACCTGCTCCCTATGTAGGTATGAAGGACTCATTCTAAGCCTACAAAAACACAACGATTTTTAGTTTCAGGTGTAGTTATGTATAGGGTATTCTATATCTGCTTAGAGTGAGACAAAGGTACAGCATAAGGTGAACAACTGCATTAAACTGTGGCCTTCTGACCTCCCTTCCTTCATCAGGAAGAAAGCAAACTACCACCCACACTTACTGTGTCCTCTCCTCTGCAGCAAACGTTACCATCCTTGTTGTTCTAAAAACAACAGGAAGTTAGTCATTGTAGTTTGGCCTGCTCGCCAACACAATCAGCAGTTGGAGCTTCAGCTGTGACACAAAAAAAAGGAAAAAAAAAAATCTCAATGCTGAAATTTGCATAAAAAATTGCATAAAAAATAATGTCTGATGTCCTTTAACAAACAACTTAAATCCTAGAAATCACAGAAAAAGGCACTATTTACGTTTTCTTCAGTATCAAAGTAATTGCACCATAGTTGTCTGTATATCCATGAGTACAGTGCAAACAGGAACTGCTAATAGCTAATTTGGCATACTTTTACTAGTGTCAATTTGCCAGATGTTCCCGATGGAAAGGCCCAGTGTTAGACCGATAGTCTATGGAATGCACAGCATCCAGCTGTTGCATTAACAAGCGCCTTCCTGTGTGTTTTTATCCTCTGCACCCTCTCCCTCTCCCACTCATACGACATTCAGCATTTCTGACTTTCAAACCACCTCTATCTCGCTCCTTGCCGTTGCATCTCCTGCATAATCTCCCCCATCTCCTACACCGTCCTCCCTTTCCCTTCCGTTTCTCGATTCATCCCTCCAAGGACACATCCACCGGGTCATTATCTTCATCCTGCTAGCATAAATTTTAAGAGTATCGACACCGCTCACAATGTACTGATGTACGATGTCACGATGCACTCTTTATTTGGCATGAGTGCAACTAAACTGATGACCGCTTCTCTTTCATGACCCACGCAAGTGCCTCTTTCACAAAATCGCTAACACACATGTGCATGTGTTCACAGGCTAATTCACATCTGTCATTCCCTCGACGCTGTCCACCTGAGAGGGCCTAGGTGTGCATCCGAGGCAGGCCGACGAAGCGCACTGACAGGTGGAGGGACGAGCAGAAGGCGTCAGGGAGGTGGCTTATGACAGCAACACAAAAGCACTAGTGTTTAGTGAAGGAGGTTGTATCGTACATTAGGCTGCTGCTGCATCGGCCTGCCACCGAGCCGAGGTAACCATGGCAACAGGCTGCTGGGAGACAGTGGAGCGCGAGTCAGCAGGCTGGAGTCAGTGGGCCTTCAGCTTTTGAACACCGAGAGAGATTAGCTCAGAGCAAAAACCCTAAACCTCGTGCTAAATGCAGCTCTATGTATTGATGTTGGGGGGAGTGTAGAGTAAGAGCAGTGGGGATACATAAAGTTTTTTTGGGCTAAGATCCAACCAAATAGTTGACATCAAAGCACTTACATGAGCCCATCCTCTTAAACCCAGCGCTCATGGCAGTATGAAAATGTAAAAATTATGCAGAGAGCATCAAGCAGCTGAGAGCATGCATAGTACAGGAATGAAGATAAAATACCCAGAGATGTGTCAGCAATCACTGTAAATTGCATCATTTGTGAGCAGTGGATCAATCCCTGAGATTCATTATATTGTTAGGAGATGTGAAACTCATTGCCATGATGTCTGTAGCAGATTGCCATGGCAATAGAAAACAATGAACGCATGGGAGATAAAAGCAGTAGAGTGGCACTTACATAACAAATCAAGGGCAAGGCGCGAAGAGGCTCGATGAGCTACAGAGAGAAAAGAGCGTGACGGCTGGAGGAACAAGGAGAAATAAATCGATATGAAGAACTCTAGACAGGAGCATAGGAAACAGAGAGGAGATGAAGACGGATATCAGAAATGTACAGAGGTAAAAAACAAGCAAGAGGCCAATGGATACCTAATCCTTCAGAGAGCTTTTAGCCTAGCTTAAGAGGTCACGGATGTGCTGAAATATTATGAGATCTTTAGAGCTGAAACACCAGGCAGCACCAACAGGATGTTGTGGTGGTAAATACTGGAGGAGAGATTATTCACTCAAGAATCGTGTCATGAAATAAACATGAGGAATCATCATAGGGGTTCTCTTTACTCTCCGCCTTAATCCACCTACTCAAGTAGGACATGACACTCTCTCTCTCCCCTCTCTCTTCCTGTCTCTCTCTCACTTTATGCAATTTGTGTATCCTCCTGGGAAGACGCTAAGGCTATGCCCACACTAATGGTGGTAAATCTGAAAACACCATTTACATGCGCCAAGTTTTCCAGCCACACTCTGCATTTTAGGATCAGCCTACCACATAAATACGGTTAAAGATTCCCTTTCCTTCAATTTAATTGCAGTTGGCAGATAACAAAATGCTGCATCACTCTCACCATCTGGTATCACTCTTCATTCTTGAAGTCCCACCTTTTAACGAGGTAGCATGGAAGGATGTGGTAATGCGGTGTGACACCTTACTCCTTGTGCGCATTTCTACACCATGTTGAAGTTCATTTGATCGCTTGCAGGCATTCAGAATTCAAGGAGTCATATTACTCTTTTGCTGGTGTAATAGATGTGACACAGCAGGAGCACATTTTTTGCCATGCTCAGTTGGTCCTCCACTTTGGTCCAGACTGAAATATCTCAAAAACTACTGGATGAAATGCCATTAAATTCTGTGCAGATACCCAGAGGATGAGGTCTACTGACTTTGGTGATTTTAGCACCATAGTAAGTTCAAAATCTTTACTTGTCCAATACTTCAGTTAATGACCAAATACATGCAGAGATAATGTCACTCCAATCAGCCTCAATTGTATTTGGTGTGTGCTAATTAAAGGTGTTAAATGCAAGATTGGAAGCATTTCTTTTGCGTCCACACAGGTCTCAATATGGCGACAGCTGACCCGGCACCTCGTAGCTAACAGTGCCAACAAAAAACAAAGGCAACAGTGCTGACAGAGCTAACAGTGCTAACCTGCATTATCAGTTGTAATCACCACATGCACAGTGCAGAACAGCGACTGTGAGCTAGCCAATGGGGCACGCTCACATGCACGCACTACAAGTATGTTGGGTGGGCGGCCCGGCGATGTCAACAAAGCAAGGAGATGCTCAGACTACAACACACACAGAGGGAGAGTGACTTCATTCTCTGCTCAGGTAACACATTACTCCTCGTCTCTACACAGCAAACCGGTGTTTGCTCTGGATATCATATAGAGCACCTTTGACAAATGTTAGTATGTTAACACACTAAGCTAAGATGGCGAACATAGTAAAAATCATACCTACTACACATCAGCATGTTATGATTAGCGTAATGTGCATGTTAGCATACTGGTGATAGCTTTTAACTCAAAGCACCGATATGCCTATGCATCAAAGAGCCTCCAGCTTGGTGGTGCAAATCTTGAAATAAGTGCTTTTTGTGTCTCAAATCCCTGGTCGTCACGTGTCATGAAGTCATAGCCGTGAGGTTAAATGTACTGTAGTTGCTTCTGATACTTTTGGTTCATGGGAAGATGGAATAGTGGCTGCAAAAGACAATTTAATTACTTAGTCAATTCCTTTTAGTAATTAAAGCTAGGGTTGGTAATGTTGAGAAACTAGCAAGACTACACTAGAATGAAAGTAGTTAGCAGCACTACCTCCAACAGTCCCTAAAATCTAGAGAGAACGTTGCCAAGTTGGCAACACTGACTGGCCGCCCCTTCAGGCCTCCCCCTAAGCCACTCCCCCAAAATTATCATGATGAACCTGAACATGTTGTAATGGACATAAACAACAATCATGACGATTGTTAGCACTTGCAGCAGTCAAACTAGCAGCTTGTGGAAGAAACATTTGATTTATTGGCTGCTGTTTGGATGCAAAGAGAATTTCAACAAATACAACAAAAACATAATGTTGTAGAACCCTAGCTTTTTTCTTCTTACACATCCTGTAATTTTACTGTTATGTCTGCTGCTCTGCGAAGGGTTTGAACTTTGCTGAACTTTTTGGTCGCAGTTGAGAGGGGAAAAACTAAAGTACAATAACACCACAGTTAAAAATAAATAAGTGTGCTGTGTATGGCGTATAAACGGTTTGCGCTCCAGCAGGTAATCTACTGAGATTACTTGTGATAAATGACGGCGGTGTGGCATTTTACAAAAAAACAAATGGCTGCAGATAGCAGTGCAGTGCGCAACAAATGAGTAATGGCTTTGATTATAACAAACATGTGGCTGCATGAACATACACACCCGGACACACATATACACACACTGAGTGCCTCTGAGGATCGCTCCAACGAGGATGCCAGAGGCCTTACCTACAGGCATGAGAGCTGAAGTAAGGCAGACTGAATCTATAGCCGGGGGCTGTTTTCAGCATTTTAACACACTGATCATACTGATGCTACCTGCACCTCCCAAGTTAATACAGTAGGAAAACCATATTTCTACAAAAAGATATCCATATATACAGTTTATGATGCAGCTTTTTTTGAACACAGGCATCAGAGCATATTTACTCAGCATTAAAAACGTTTTTAAGAATTAATAACAAAGGTATGAACAATAAAAAAACAAAACCCCGGATATACATACAGCAGACATCTTTCAACTAAGTAATTACTTTTGCAGATTTCTTAATTGCTTTCTAAAGTATTGATTATTCAATTCATAATTAGCTTTGCTAATGGCCCTTTTTCTCTCCTCTTGCTCTGACCAAGTCTTGCTGAGACATTTTTTAATTGCAAGTTGTTTTTTTTTGCAAACTCCAGTATAGCCCGGCCCCAAAGGAGCTGTACTTTCCTCTCCCCAAATATCAATCACTTGAATGAGATTGTCCCATTAAAAGAGCTTTAATGGGCCTAATCACTGAGGCGGAAGACAAATAGTGAATCAATTAAACAGATTTGTGTAAGAAGAGACACTGATGTGACTTCATATTTCACATGTGAAGACCTTTAAAGATGATTGACAGGCTTTTGTTTACTGTAAAGGTGTGTGGTTAGATTAGATTGCCCTGTCAGATGGCTAATAAAATGCCAAATATGGATGTAGATAACACGAGCTAGTTTGGTCGGAAGCTGTCTGAAAGTGTCATTTCACAAACAAGTGCATTAAGCTGTTACTGTTACAGTGTGTGAGAAAAAAACACTAATGAATGGGGAAAGCTCTCCCACTCCCATTCTCTCTTTAACGGTCACAGTTCGCTCCTTAAAGGTCTTTGCTGACCCTAGCAGCCTCCCTGATTGACCGCCATCAACCTGCCGGACTCATTACAGTGATCTGCCACCAGTCTCGAAGGTAGTACTCCTGTTGTGATCTGTACAAACTGGTCAAGACAAAGGTAACCTTATTAGTACAGATAAGAGCCAGGGAGAAGACACACCAGGTGGTTTTATGTTCGCTCTTTTTAGCACACCCTGTTACACCATGAACCAATGGTGTCATTAAAAATAATGATGACAGCTTCTGTTTAGGTTTACCAGGCGTTCTACCTACTGCAGGACAGAGGATGGCAAATGAAACTGAATAGGTGACAGAATGCAATACCTACAAAAAAAGTAATCCACTGTATGTAATTATGTAAAAATGCTGATCTCTGATTTGTTCCCCTGCCATATCCTAAAAAAGATATAATAGAGGAGCTTTATGGCTCCAAGCTATAGGCCAGACCAGCATTGCATCATCGCTGAGGCTGCGATCCCTTTTGGGGGAAATAAACTTGCTGTCACAGGAGAGAAAATGATGACAAGCTGTTGTGTAGCGGGTTAACCAAGGCTTTCACACTGAGATTTGAGGTGCATAAGAAACACAAATACTGTCAGTGTGGTAAATCATTGAATGATGCAGGTGACAGCAATCAATCAGTCAAATATACACGGATGTCTGGAGAAGCAACATCCAGCCACTGTAAAAGGACATGGTGGCGATCAACCTTAATTTATTAAGGTATCATGAACGATCAGGTTCAGGCAAGATCGCAAAATAATTATTAGGCATGCATAAAACAAATGTTTGCATAACAACAGGTAAATGCATACAGACTTGTCAAAATTACAACCCAAACATGCGTCAAATTGCATTGAAGTCTATGGGATCTTTGTTTTTCTATCCCCCTAAGTACCAGTATGTTTATGCTGGTATAATGTATTGTGAACCAAGAGGTATAGAGCGACAAATGCTACACACGGAGGAAGTCAGGGTGGATGACTGGGTCAAAAAACACCAGACTTTCACCAGGACAACGATGTTTGTACCCCACAAGTCAGCGTTTATTTATTTGTCAAGTAAGTAACGCCAAATCCGATGTTATTTTAAACCAAACAGTGATGTTTTTCCTAAATCTAACTAAGTACTTTTCTTTTGAAAAGACTGGAGCGGAAATTGATATGTGCGTCCAGAGTTGCCGGACATTCGTAGGAAAACACACTAAAAATTAGGAATATCTTTTTGTAAGAAATCCTACAAACAGTTGTATGAGGATACTTTGTACGAATGAAGTACAACAAAAAGCTCTACTATGGCAAGGCAAGTAGCTCACACCGTAGGGTCTGCATGAGTGTGTGCATCAACAAACCGAAGTCACAGATCGTCATCACGTGGTCTTTATCGGTGGATTCAGTTTGCTCAGTTGTAATGCAGGTAGATCTGTTGCCATGTGAGCTTTAGGACGATGGCTAGGACGATGTCAAACGATATTACTCCAAGTGTTCTCATGCTGACATGTACAAAAAATAAGCAATTAAAAAGGTATTCCAGGTGTGTACATAGATATAACTTGATTCATTATCAGAGTGATGCATTGTGGTCTTTTGTTCCACATGACTTTACATGATGTGTTATACAGTAATAAATTGTAATGTCTGACATTTAGCTAATGCCAAAGCTAATGCCTTCTTTTTATAAATGTATCTACTAATCACAGTTATTATCATCTGTAAAATGTCTATATCAGATAACCCTGAATATAAATACATCTATTAAAGAGGATACAGTATAATACATAAATGTCAACGGCTGAATAACCAGACTTTGTTAAAAAAAAAAAAAAAAAAAAAAAAAAAGCTGAATGTCAGGTTTTTGCAGGTCACAGGAGATTTTGTATGCTCATCCACCTCTGCTTCCACCACAGTCTGTATTTCTGTCACTTGCTAACACTGTGAATAATGATTCGGGAAAGGCACACCTCAGTGAGGTAAGAGCACCCTGGTGCTTCAACATCGCACAGCCGCCTGTCCAGACTGACAACTTCACCTGGCTTTGGTCTAGTTTTCTGCTCGGCCATGGGTGGAAGAGGGAGGACAGAAAAACAGGTGGAGTGGAGACAACTGATGCATATTTCATCAAGGTACTGTGGACAGTGCATAGCCTGCTGAGAGAGGGTGGAGGAGGAGGAGGAGGAGGAGAGGTGAACAGCACTATGGCCTCATATACGTGCTTTTCTTCCATTCCAGTACATCCACTAGAAATATCAGTGAATGAGTTTTCGCTAATTCCAGCTCACTCGTTACAGAGACAAAATGCAAACAACAGGTTCTATCAAACTCACCACCACAACCGTGCTCCATTTGCTGGCAGGGTGACTGGCTGTAAATGTCAAAACCTCAGACAGCATTATGAATTATACAGCAGTCATCTAGCCACCAGGTGAGGGTACAATGGAATGCGTGGAAAGCAGGTGTTTGACTTAGACAACTCAATACTACAGCATGCATCATGTTATAGTACAATCCATGCAGGACAAGATGCTGGACGTGGAATGTCATCGGTTGACATCATTAAAAGTAACTCCTCCTTTACTAATTGCTCAAGAGCAATAGTTATCAGTTACTTTACTCCTTATTTGCTACTCAGCGCAATTCAAAAGTGCCTTTAAACAACTCCAAATCCTCCACATTAGCATGTGACAAACTGTTTATTTGGCAGGTGTAGAAATCGAAAACAAGACATCGTAATTTAACAAGCAGTTAGAAGAAGAAGAAGAAGATATTCCTTTATTAGTCCCACAGTGGGGAAATTCAGTTTTACACTCTGTTGTTCACACAGTACATATACATGCATCAATAGAGAGATGTCAGAGTGAGGGGGCTGCTCCTGACAAGCGCCCAGAGCAGTTGGGGGTTTGGTGCCTTGCTCAGGGGCACCTCGGCAGTGCCCAAGAGGTAAACTGGCACCAACCAGTTGGTCTTGGTCCATGGGGGACCAGCCTTGGTTTGGAGGTATTTACTGAACGTCAATAGTTAGCTTAGCATTAGCCACCTTAGCACTGGAGAGTGCAGGCAGCAGCTCCCCCAGAAGTCCCATCATGGTTCATCAGGTTCAGACACCCTCCAACTCTGAACAAATATTGGTGAATAGATAAATGTCGGCTTATCAGTAGCTTAACATTCGCGACCCAGCTAAAAACAGAGCAACCAGGACAGGCTGTTCCCATACACAGTTCGTAGTTATACCAACAAAAAGTAATGCATTGTGATTTGTAAATATCTCACACAATCAATTTGTATGTAATCCACATAATCGTGAACCAGGAAGTATAAAGGGCGACAAACGCCATGTAGCCAGACCTTCACCCAGGAGACCGGTCTCCTGTTTGTAATCCGTGTGAAACCAGAAATCAACGCTGATTTCATGTAAGTTACAATACTCCTAAACCTAACCAAGTTGATTCCTGTGAAGACAGAAATTTATTTTGAAAAGGCAAGTAATGAGTGGAAATTGACACGTTGCTGGACATTTGTTGGAAGATGTACAAAAAACTTAGGACTAACTTTTCATAAGATATCATATGTATGAGGATACATTGACCCAGAGGCAGTTTTCTTATTATATTAGATGTAGTTCTCCTCTGTTTGTAGAAGCTAGCTGTCTCCTCCATCTCCAGCCCCAGAGCTAACCTTGCACTTACTGGACAAGTGTGTCGCTGAATGCACCGTGATATCAGTCTTCATCAAAGTCTTCGTAATTGTAATCCATAAACACACTTGCACAATGTATGTGGCTCATTAAAGGGATAGTTTGGTGCTATGAAGTGGGGTTGAATGAGGTACTTATCCATAGTAGGTGTATTACCCACAGCCTATGGTCGGCCTGCCCCCAGCATTGACAGACAGATAGGACTACCGACACTAGAGCAAAGCAGTACACTGCTGTGGATGGGCTGGCAGAAAAACATACTTTAGCCACCTAAAAGAAAGGCTCACCTAAAAATAAATCATATCCGTTTAAGTGCACACTATATTTTTTTCTTTAGGTGAGCCTTTCTTTTAAGTGACTAAATTATGTTTTTCTGCCATCCCCATCCACAGCAGTGTATTGCTTTGCTCCAGTGTCGCCACTCCTGAAGATAACTATCCCTTTAAAGCTCAGAGCGGCATGTTTATGGTCTCAAAAAGAAACCAGGTAGTACAACATGTCGTCTGACCACATCTAAAAGCAAAAGTGTTGATAAAGAGATAACGGACACTTAGACTCTCTACTAAGACAAAAAGCGACAGCAGCAGTTTTGTAAAGAATTAAAAAAGAAGATCTTGCTCACTTTCATCTCCACACACCTGGTCAGTTGTGTTGAAGTGGGCTTGCTTCTTCAATTGTCTGTTTAATACCGAGGCCCTTAGATGCATATTCACGTAGCCAATCACATCTGTCAGGTTGTGACTTTCTAGTTTGACTGTGGCTCAACCTCAGTGCCAAGCTTCAAAAGTCTCTTCAGAAACCTTGAGGATGGCACTGGATCCTGCATGCAGGCTTTTCCACAGTCTACGCTTTGTGCTCACAATCTAGTTTTATTTACCGCTTAAGTGGCCTTTGTATTTTGTGGGCAAAGCACTCTTCCGTGAGTGAACCTTTGGCGCTTCTTGCCAGAGCACAAGGACGGCTACGTCTCGGTGCCACCGAGCGGCAGAAAGCCTCTGTTCCGGTTCACGTGCTCCGTCCTCTGCTCCTTAGTGGGATTATGATCACTCTGTGAGATGTCAACAGGAGTTAATGAATATCCCCTTTCACAAAGCCTGGGTAATCCTGCCAATAAAATGCCCCTCCCACTGATAAGATCTGCCATAATACCAGCAGGGAGACCACTAGCATCCAGCTCTCAAACACAGAGGGATTTTTCACGCTTTGATGCCTAAGCCGCATTCCTTTATTTCTTTATTTTGCAACACTGAAATTGGGTGCAGTTATTATTGGGGGATTTGTCGCTGGTGGCGGCAATGAAACGGTCTACCTCCTGCTTAATCTACCCCCCAGTCTACTAGCACTGTTTTTGTCTCATTTTATCAGTGTTCCTTTCTTCCGCTCTCTCTCTCTCTCGTTTGTTCTCCCTCCCTTCTTCACTCTCTCCCTGATCTCCTCCAAGGTGTGAACAAGTAATTGGCTGATCTCCTTCATATAATCCTTTTGTGGTGGGGAAAATGCATTTTTCTACATTTTCATAATGCAAAATCTGAATTAGCATTTTGAAACACTTTGCTCATTTCTCCAAAATTTGGGGAGACCAGGAACTTTCTTTCTACCATGAATCTTCAGATTTATACACCTGGGCCCCTGGGCGGACTTGGCTGTAGCTCCCTTTTCATATCTCAGCAGGGCTACTGCAGAGCTGGCATTACAGGTGCACTCCCAGCAAGGCAAAAGAAACCTTGTGAAAAAATATTTACTAAGTGGGGAATAAAAATCAGGAATACATACACGCACACACAAGTTCTTATATGATTAATGAAAGCATGCGATCGGGCATACATAGACAGCTGCTTATGTTACACAATTGAAACAAACTCAACTACTGCCTGTAGTTTTTACTGTGTCCTGTATCTACCTGTTGTTCAGAATATGCAGCCAATTTGCAGTCTAATAAAACCAATATTGCTCAATCAGTTATTTATCTCTAAGCTCTTTGCGACAGAAGAACATAAATATATACATCAGAAGCATTTATCCTGCATAACTTGCTTTCAGTCACTGGACTTTGTTTTTACGTAGCTGTAGCAACAATTAAAAAATAGATATTCAGTTTAAAATCATATAAAGCAGAGAAAAAAACAGCAAATGCTCAATTGGCTTCATAGATGACTTAAACAAAGATTCACCTTACAAATTTTCCATCACTCCACTAATTAAATTAAGTGGCCAATAAACCACCAGACTACATTCACAAAAGCACTTTAAAAATCAAAAATTCAAACTACCGTATTTTTCGCACTATAAAGCGCACTTAAAATCCTTTAATTTTTTTCTCAAAAATCAACAGTGCGCCTTATAATCCGGCGTGCCTTATGTATCAATTCTGGTTGTGCTTACTGACCTCGAACCAATTTTATGTGGAACAGGGCGCTCAAAAATCTGTCAATATATTTTATTACGACTTTGGTAAGCTACGAAGCCGCACCGCTGGATGGATTGTGGGATAATGATGAGAGGGATTTGGGCGTGCTTGATGCTGAAATCGCCCAACTGTTTAACTCCGACACTGATGATGAAGGATTTGATGGATTTGTGGAAGAGGAATGAACTGAACTGAAGTGTGTATTGTTTTGTATTTCATGTGTTACAACTGAAAAATGTTGAGAGTTATTGAACTTATTGAGTTATTAAATCCCTAAAATAATAAGGGATGCACCTTTCTGAATTTTTCAGCCCCAAACCGAAAAGTGGGCTTTGGGTATTGGACAATATTGAGTACAGATCTGATGTCAGTGTTTGATTACTAAGCTGTATGCATCACTGTGTTGAAGTGACCGGGATCATTCTTTTATGTGTAAGGTGACTTAAACATCCTAACTTTGTTAAAGACAATATAACAAATAAATACATATAGGTAGATATGAATTTATGAAATTGTTATTTTTTATTAAAATAATGAATCTGGCACCAGAAACTTCATAATTCATGATGATTGATTAAATTCCTTCCATACATCCATCTTTAACCACTTATCCTGTTAGGGGTTGCGGGCGGGGCTGGAGCCCATCCTAGCTGGCACTGGGCGAAGGCGGGGTTCACCCCGGACAGTCGCCAGTCCATCGCAGGGCTGCTTGATTAAATTGCTAATGATGTGTTCTGCAGTGCTACTGCCACCCCTCAAAATAATGGTTTTATAGATATTTATAGATATCAGATATTGCAAAGCCATAGAATTTTTTGGTGAAACAAGCACCCCATGTCACCAATACCCGATCCAGCTATTTGAGTCAGTATCAGCTCGATGTCCTACATCAGTATCGGGTCGGTGCCGCCTTATAAAAAAGTGGGTTTCTAAAGATACAGAGTTTGGTTCCTTGATCTTCTAAGGCAAGTCATTCAAAAGCCCATTCTGAAAAGCCCTGAAACCTTTGTGTTTGAGTCAGAACAACAAGAAAGAAAGCATCTGAGGATCTCAGGGCAGCAGAGGGAACTAAGGCAATAAAAGGTCAGAAAATATGACTTAGGGCTAGACCCCTCAGGGCTTAAAAAGCAATCAGTAAGATTTTATCAATTGGAAAAGCAATAGGTAGCCAGTGCAGGGATGCCAGGCTCTGTGAAATATGGTCTTGTCTCTTTGTTGCAGTTAAAACCCTGTTGGCTGAGTTTTTAATTACCTCTAAACAGGATAGACTTCTTTTGCAGATGCCAGAGCAGGGAGGACATTAGTCCAGTCAACAGGTGATGAAGGCATGAATAACTCATTTAGGTATTGTTTTTTTTTTTTGTGCCCTTTGTCACTGTTGAAACATCCACATTCTCCTTATGTTTGCAAAAAGCTGCTGCTGCATCAGTAAACACTGAAATACTGTACATCGCTTCCTGTGTGCCGCCTGCTTTTTCCAAGGATATGACAAACAAAGCGTGTAATAGACCCGCCTGTCCACCAGCGGATAGCGTGTCAGCGCGAATATTACGTGTGTAATGACGTGCAGTACCAGCAGGGGTCAACAAAAGCACTTAGGTTTAGGAAAAATGTCATGGTTGGACTTAAAATACGTACGTAAATCAAATTAAATTCATACAAAATCAATATAATATCAATATGGAAACAAGTCTCAAGCATTACTACAAACATCCAAAACACTGGTCTCAAACACCAGTCTTCTGGTTGAAAGTCCCATGTTTGTTGGACTCATCCACCTCCCCATCCGCCCACTATAAGCTGTCTTTCTGCCTTTTATTCTACGACATTACATTGCAGTCAGTACAGAGTATATGGTGTGAAAATGACACGCCTTAAGCACAAACGGCATTCTTATTACATGCTTCTGCCATGCGCATTTTTGTGTCATCCATACACCTGATCGGGCTGAACGATGTGTAGAGTAGCAAATGGAAAACCGTTGCTGAACTAGAATCTATCACAGATATGGACATGTCTCCTCACCCCTTGACACCCCTAGATGTTTAAGTACGAGACAATGTAGTCAGGCCATGACAACTGCAGGATAGTCGCTCTTTATAAATTTAATTTGGAGGTTGAATAAATCTTTAAAGACCATCCTGTCAAAATCAGTGTGTGTTCTAGTAGGTCCTTAAGCATAAGGCTTGACCCTGTTTAATTTCACCTCATCACATGGATGTGAATCTGTTTAACATAAGCAGCAGCGAGTTTCCCGGTCGGTGATATTGATCCCAGGTCTAAATTTTGCCCTTTAAGTGTCATTTTGTCAATTAAGTCACCGTCTAAGCAGACGCTAATGTCTATGATACTGAATCAATTCTAGTCATTGACATTCTGTGTCTGTACTCCATATGTCCTTAAATAATACATTTAGGCAGCTTTTAGACTCTCTGGATGAGTCCTTCAGTCCCTTGGAGACAAACTGGGGAAAGGGATCAGTAATTAGACAATATTCCTCCAGACATATTGTCACAGACAAATCTTGTTGTTTAAAAAAACGTAAAGGTAGTGGCATGCATTCATGTTTTCTGTTATTAAATTACGAGGGCTGTCAAAGTAATGACAGTTAATGTAAATTTCTTTAACACATTAATGCAGCCTACAATTTTTAGGTTGTAGCGGGCTCAGTTTTAAAGCTAGCAATGCAATGCAAATGAGGTTAAATAACACTCCAAAGAAAAACTGTCCTGGTCATTTTCAAAGTTGCGCCTTGACCTCTGACCTCATGATATGGGAATAAAAATGGGCTCCATGGGCACCCACCAGTCTCCCCTTTACAGACATGCCCACTTTATGTCATAGTCGAGTCAGCACACTGACACACTGACAGCTGTTGCTGCCTGTTGGGCTGCAGTTTGCCATGTTGGGATTTGAGCATATTTTTATGCTAAATGCAGAACCTGTGAGGGTTTCTAGACAATATTTGTCATTGTTTTGTGTTGCTGTTTGATGTCACATAATATATACAAACATTTACATAAAGCAAGCATATTTGCCCACTCCCATGTTGACAAATCTCCCTTTAAAGTAAATTTTGAACGGATAAAAATGTGTGATTAATTTACGAGTAATCGAGATAAACTATGGACAGATATGCAACTAAATATTTTAATCGATTGACAGCCCTATAAATTACATGGCAACATTACAGCAATAATAGGAGAAAGGTATTTTGGTTTTAAAATTAGTGACAGATGGAATTAATAGTGTGTCTAATTTCCATGGTCTAATTTGATAGTATCGAGGATGTGTTTCATTGAACATATTTGCAATCCATTGTTTTGACCAAGAAAGATGCATTGCCGTTCACTGGTTTTAGCACATAATCAGTAATGTGTAATTAGTGTAATCAATATTAGTGGAATAAATCCTCTCCATATGGTGCCTGTGGGCTCCCTGGGCAATAACGAGGTAGAAAAACAACATAATCTTTTACCATTTCCACGCTGACATGCTCGCAAAACAGCATTCTCAGATGTACTGAAGTTCAAAACACTCCAGTATTAATCCTCTTTATTTTTTCATCAAATCAACTGTCTGTTTCTTAATCATTTGTGCACAACATACACTCTGCTATCCTGCGTGCTTTCATCTTATCCTAAATAGGACAAAAGCTTGTTATATTTAAAAGCGGTTGTCATTACTCTGTGCTTCCTGTCAGCGCTGATGCCACAGTGGGAGTGATCTGAGTTGAGCATTGTCTGATCTGGCGTAGGCTGGTTTCCATCTGTCAGTAATAGCGAGTGATCAGAGAAAAATTTCCAGCCTCTTCCCGCCTCTCACATCTATGGCGCTATCTCATTGGCAATTTGATTGTTAACATCTCAGCACAAATTGTTTTGCTCGCTTGTAGTTTCACCCTCTGCGTTCCTGCTTTTAAGACATTGGAGGAATTTGCTTGGTATTAAAGAAAAAGGTATTTCCTCTCTGCGTGTTTTACTTGTCTTGTTAACCTTGTTTGCTTCCGTTGTTGCAGTTCAAGGGTACTTAGCTGAAATGCATCAAGCGAAATACCCTGTGGAGTAGGACCTATGGTAAACATTAGGAATCCCTTGTTATTTCTCACTGGATTTAATGTAAGTGGTTTCTGAGAGAGAATTAACTACTACCTCAAATCCAAAATGAAACACAAATTTCATGCAGAAGAAGACAGAAGAAGAGTGTTAACTGAGGAAAGGCAAAAGAGAATTGGACAGATATAGCTCAGTAGGTTTTACCAAGGTGTGGAATGTGCTTAGCGAATACACCCTCAAAATCTCACCTCAAATCAGTCATACCCTGACTGGCAGATGCAACTCTCTCTCAACTCGTGTTCCTTATGTAACAAGAAGTGTTGCCTTTCCCGGAGCTCTGGCAGCTAAGAGCTGCTGAGGCAATCTGAGCAAAGGCTTGTTATACCCTTATCTGACAGCATGGGCCAGAGACAGGCGACACCTTCCGAACATGAAACCGACTGATTGCAACAAGTCGTTATCTCCCCACAGCACCACAGTCACAGAGATCCAGACAGCAGGCCTGGGCCCTCTGTCCCCCGGGCAGCAACCAAACCAACGCCTGACAACAAATACTCAAGTAGTTATATTTTGATACATCTGGTCCACAGCCTCAGGAGGAACAACAGCCACCCTTATAGACATTAATTCCAGATATGTCTGTATGGGGAACTGGTAAGATTAGAGTGAGTACAGAGGAAGTGACAGTCAATCTAAATCACAGCCCTGTATGGCTCTACAAACACTGATACTATGATGTCTCTATTTCTTTGGCCCCGAGATCCGCTTATATTTTACCTAAATCTTGATTAAACATGTATTTTACACATTGAAATAACAGCTGTGGGCTACTATATTGTGCACATTTAATTTTACAAGCTCCTTGATCCAGATACTGAAGATCTTGGTTCAAAACTATAAAGTTGCTAAACTTAAATTACTGATATGACATGAATGAAAGTTTAACTGGGAGAACGAGACTCTGGAAATGAACATGAGGCAACCTGCTTGAGAGAGGATGTATCACTTTGTTGACACTGTTGGAGTGACAAAAACACTTAAGTTGTTTTCCAAATCAACGTATCCTCATACAACAGTTTGTATCATTATCTTATAAAAAGGTCCGTCCGTAGACTCCCGTCTTCACAGGAAACAAGTTGGTTAGATTTAGGCAACAAAACTACTTTGTTAGGTTTAAGAAAAGATTGTGGTCTGGGTTAAAATAACACTGGAAGTGGTGTAGCTTAAGTACAAAAAACAACTTAATTAGCTTTAGGAAAACATTGATTTGGCTAGGTTTAGGCAAAAAAACACTTAGGTTAAGGGAAAGATCGTGGTTTAGGTTAAAATAACATGAGAATTGGTGTAATTTAAGTACAGAAGTTATGTGACATAAACAACTTAATTAGCTTTAGGAAAACATCAACTTGGCTATGTTTAGGCAACAAAATAACTTTGTTAGGTTTAGGAAAAGATCATGGTTTGAGTTAGAATAACACCAGAGGTGGTAGAACTTCAGTAGGGAAGTTACGTGACAAATGAATCAACCTTGACTTCTGGTTTCACACCAGTCTCCAGGGCAGAGGTCTGATGTTTTTTCACCCGCCCATCCACCCCGATGCCCCCCTTACACAGCATTTGCCACTTACAAACTGATGCATACAAACTGATTTTGTGGGACATATACAACTCACAGTGCATTACCTTTTGTAGGTATAGCTACAGGTGGTGTATGAGAATAGTCTGCCAAAATCCATATTACAGACTAATTCTGTACAGTATATACTACATACTGATCGTCATAGCATACTGCTCTAGAGGCAAAAACATCAACATGTAATGACGAAATGTGCAAGTTAAACTTTGTAAGTGGAAAGCAAAATGACTTTACAATAATCTTTTAAGCTCACGATGAAGGCAGCTCTTACTCATTGCAGCTCAAACAGCCACAGCTTTTTCAATCTGATTGTGTTTCCTCCTACCGGCGAGCGTTTTCGACGAGGGAATTTTAAGGGAAACTCAAATCAATCCATTCCCACACACCTCACACCTTGTTTATGAAATTTACACTTGCCTTGGAGAGACAGGTTGAACGGAGAAGGAGACGGTCCCGATAACTTCAAACAGGCAAGCTTTCACATTGTTTTTAAATGCATGTGTATCTAGTACAGCCACTCCTCCAGTATGCCACGCATCAACCCACCCTACACACATAAATTAACTGTGCACACACATAGTATAAACAAGAACATATACCGTATGAAAATACCGCTGAACCAAAATCTAGAGGAAAGTGTTGTGACAGAGCTAAAACCAGACACAGATATTGAAGTTGTGTGTATCCTCCTCAGGTGAACGTGTTGACATAAGGTGTTTTCTTTGCTGAAAGAAGAAGCTATGACACCTATCACCATATTTCATTAGTAGCTGGCTGTGTTTGTATAACCCCAGAGCTAAATGCAAGCAGAGGAGGCAGCGGTGAAAACAAACCTTGCCCAGATGGCCGAAAATGAAGGAATTAAAAATAGCTTTCAGGATGTTGCTGACAGAGCGGAGGTAATTCATTAATACATACCGTATCCTCCCTCTGCTCTGAGTTTGTTTCCTTCCGTGTGTTACTCAGACTGCTGTGCAACAATGGAGGATGGGTACGTGCAAAAAATATTTTTCTCTGAACCCAATTGTTAATTAACTCAAACAATACCACTTTCACTGAAAAAAAAGAAACCAGTTTGCTTTATTCAGGATTCTGTCTAATATCTAAAAATTCTCTTTGGTTTGGTTTGCTTGTTGTTTGATCGGGGGGAAAGTTCCTCTTTATTCAGTTTAGCTTCATGATTAAAACCACTGCTTGGTGTAGCTTTAATATGTTCTTTTGAAGCAGACATGCAATAATATTTTTTTTTTTCCCAGAGAAAGCTGATGAGGTCCAACGGTGAATGAATAAAACATGGATTTATGATTTTATTGTTATAAGGCAGCAACTCCCAAAAAGAGGTACTGTACCAGAGGGTACATGAAAAGACTGAAGTATAGTTATAATCAATTTGGGGAAAAAAAAGCGATTATATATTACATGTTGCCATTGAGCCTCACAGTAAGAGAGTCGCGGGTTCGACTCCGGCTTGGGGGTCTTCGTTGTGGAGTTTTCATGTTTTCCCCGTGTTAGCGTGGGATTTCTCCGGGTTCTCCAGCTTCCTCCCACAGTCCAAAGACATGTAAGTTCGGACTCGTATGTCTGAATGTTGGCTGTCTCTATGTGCCCTGCGATGGACTGGTTACCTGTCCAGGCTGACTTCTGTGTTGCCTTTGCACCTCTTTTAAAAAAAGTTTTTTTTCTACATCAGAGAGAGGGCTCATTTGCATACCGCCTATCACGGCACATTACTTTTAGATTGATGTGCCACTCAAAAGCTCTTATATGATATTCCAAAGTGACGGAAATGGCGGCATGTCAGCTTTATCGCAGCATCAATGAAGCAGAGACAGCTGCACGAATGACCGAATGACAATCTAGCCGAACAGCTTTTTGTGGAGAACGCCTGTGTGCACCACATACAGGAAGTCAAAAAATACAGCAGTTTCAGTTTCTTAACTTTGCACTTTACATCGTCAGTCTAATACCCTCCATTGCTTTTTATTCCCCATTCACTGATTTCAGATGCACATCAAAACTGAGTTTTTATTAGCCGCAGAAGTTCATGCTTGCACTTTTCCTACTCTCCCGCTCCCTCCGCTCCATCACCAATCTCTCCGTCTGTTCCACCTCTGCTCTCTAACTCCGTTTCACTTTTCCATCACTCCATCTCACTCCCCACTTCCCCTCCCTCCATCTGTATGCAGCAGTTCCAGTGTGTGATCAAAGCACAGTGCGCTGGAGTTCTTTCCTCCCTCTGTCAGAAGCGAAGAGACGAGGGAAACAAAGGCCCCACAGTAGTCTGCCACAAATAACCTCTTCACAGCACAACGCTCACACATACACAAACACGTACATATCGACTCAGCCTATGGCAGTGGTAAAAAAGAAAGTGAGTAAGGCAATTCTGTTTAAGAGCAGCAAGTGTATGCTGCCACTTGTTGGGTGTCTATAGTGATCCCAGCATAAAAGGATGCAGATTCTAATTATCTCCTATTCACACCAAACCGGCACATAGAGAATGACTTGACTGATAGGGGAGTCGGCTGCCTGCTTTGTGGTGCGGAACGGGAATTTAAAATCTGTCGCTGCCTAAATAACAGCACGGGCTGCAAAGAGGCAAAATCACAATGCAGGGATATGCGGCTATGCTCAGTCAGACAGGAAAGCATGAAGTCAGAGGAGAGAAAACAAACAATTACCATTGTCCTTGGGTTTTTTTTCACAGGGGTTACTGTCATTGCCCATCTTTTCTGTCTAGCGCTGTTTTTCTAGAAGGGCCAAGTGTGAATTATATTCTGATTTCTGCTGAAGACAGGCCCCATACAGTCAGTGGAAAAGGTCTTTGAAGCAGCTACTGTGGACTAAATGCAAATATTCCTGGAATATATTTGACATATTGTTGTTGTGAACCTATTTTCTGTCCGTCTCTCTCTGCACTCGCATCCATCTGCACTCCAGTTGCCCTCTGAAACTCTCCAAACAAACTCCCCTTCACACTTCAAGCTGCCTATATGCTACATTATGCAATGTTTTGTGCATTAATCGCCAGCCAAATTCAGTCTTTCAGATCAGATGCCTCAATCCGAAACCTGCAGGGCCAAAATCTTCCGAGTGATGTTAGATCTGAACAGAGAACAGGAGGCAATGGTCCTCACTTTGGTATTACTTGCTCCAATTTGGCCTCCGGCAGCTTGATGAGAACTGTCTGTTTTTCTGTGTGGATGTTTTATAGATGTAACCTCCAATAAAGAGGGCTGATTTATTACTACTGCAATTTTTTCAGAGGGTGATGCAGCCACACAACTGCAAAGTGTAACTACGGTTTAAAAAAGGTCATCTGTTCTTACAAGGAGGTGTACATCAGGTGCACCGAAGCAGAGACATCATCAGTTGCCAATTTACAAATGATGAAACACATTCACATTTTTTTTCTTCCATATTGGTGGATTAGATCAGGGATTGCGACACTGTGACTCTGTGGTTTCTGAGACTCTGCTCAATGTCTGCTAGGCAGCGGGGAAACTGTGTGGCTCATTATCCTCCATTAGGGTTTTTTGGCTGAATCAGTGTGGAGGCCGCTCGGGAGCCGTATAATGAGTGTGGCTGAAATCACGGAGGACAAGCTGATGCTAACAGCCTCACAGAGCAGGTGTGGATCAACCACAAACCAAACCGGTCTCTGCGTATCCGCCAGGACTGCAGCATGACATGTAAATACAGTACACATATGCATATCTACTGTATGTCCGCACATGCATTTCTCCTCACGCACAGACCCATAAAAATGTTGTTGCGCCTGTGCTTAGATCGTCATAGTCGTTCGAGGAAGAAGAAAAGCAAAAAGAACTCCATCTGACAGTAATGAACAGAGCCAGGCTCAACATTATAATGAGGCTGATGCTACCTGACATATCCTGTGAGGACTGTCTTCTCGCACTTTTCTCTTTTCTTTCAGAAAAACACTGGCACCACAGACATCCCACTTGCCCCCACTAAACACTTGTGTCACATAATAAATGTATCCTAAAGCTTTCACTGCTATACAAAGGACACCAGTTCATCGGTCTTGATTTCTGTATCTTACTTCGTCTTTTGGCTACACGGGCAAAGGTTGCACTGAGATTGCTCTTCAGGGGTATGTCCACGCCAATTAGGTGATATGGATGCATTTTTCATGCCTCCAGTTTATTTTATTTTTTGTGTAGCTTGGAAATGAATGTAAAAGCAGTTTTCTCTCCTCCCCTCTCATTCCCTTTATCTCTCCGCTCACATCAACAAATGGGCTTTTGTCTCGGCTCCAAATACAAATTTTTGCCAGAATGACAGCAGCTAAAAGTTCTATCGCACATTATCACACCTTCGACAGTGGAGATTTAGCTCCATTAACCTTCTCCGAATTTTTAAATGTTATCAGTAAATTGTTTTTATGCTGTGGATTAATCTCCTGTTTTGTTCATAATTGTTTTTATCTCGCCCATGTCTGTTTGAACAGCTATTTGGATGCATCCACGGATATGGTTTGTACAGTGTTTGTTTATTTGAACGATGACTGCAGTTACAGTGTTTGAACTGCAAACATAATTGACTGTGGAACATGAAATCGACCGTTCTCTAAACTTCTTCCCCAAACATAATTTTCCAATCACAGTTCAGCAACTGTCACTAAGCACGGCAGGTCTGTCAAGCTTTGGATTTATCACCATGTTGAAACAGTGTATATGTGGCTGTAGTATAATGTTTG
Organism: Pterois miles; assembly: GCA_947000775.1. Lineage (NCBI taxonomy): Eukaryota > Metazoa > Chordata > Actinopteri > Perciformes > Scorpaenidae > Pterois > Pterois miles. The sequence goes on along the minus strand of CAMQGK010000308.1, from coordinate 5,792,251 downwards.
GATGATGTTCCTGTGCTGCTCAATTTTGGCATGTTTACCAAGCCCAGCTGAACTCAATATCCAAGATAACAATATATCCATCAAACACAACCTAAAAGCCTTAAAAGTGAAAGATACAATTAAAAACAGTCTGATATTACATTTTCCGTATCATTCTTGTAACACAAGGACTAAATAGCTCTACTCTTCAATACATGAACTGCTTTATTCCTATGGATCATCGACTGGTGAGGATTCTGACTTTTTACCTGGGATATGTAGCTTTAGCCTGAGTCTTTTATCACAATTGTATGTGCTATATATAGCCATCAAGTGCATAATTAAGACCCGTTTAAAAGATTCTGTAACGTTGAGAAGAAAAAAGCTTGAAACATTGAAAAGTTAGCCAGAGAGTCAACCAACTCATACAGCTAATGTTAGCTTGATTAGCTAGCTTGCTAGCTACCGGCTAGAAATAATAAGCCTACTTACACTGTCTGAAATTAAAGACCCATTGTTGCAAAAATTACTCATTTTAAATGTAAATCTGCCACCATTATCAAATTGCAAAAATTGCAAACATACAGTCAACATATCCCCATATGGTTTTGCATGATATCTTACGAAAAGTTATTCCTCATTTTTTGTGCATTTTCCAATGAATGTCCAGCAACATGTGTCGATGTTCGCTTACATGCATAAAGTTTTCTGTTTTCTGTGTTCAAAATAAACTTCCATCTTTACAGGAAACAGTTTGGTTAGGTTTAGCCAACAAAATTACTTAATTTGGTTTAGGCTACAAAACTATTTAGTTTGATTTAGGCAACACAATTACTCAGTTTGATTTAGACAACAAAACTACTTTGTTAGGTTTAGGAAAAGATCTTGCTTTGAGCTAAAATAACTGCAAATGTGGTGTAATTAAAGTATGGAAGTTACCTTACAAATACCATTGACTTCTTGTTTCACATGGGGTCGGAATACCAGTTGCCTGGGTGAAAGTCTGATGTTTTTTGACCCACCAGTCCACACGTATATATGGCGTTTGTCGCTCTTTATACTTGTAGTACAATTACGTGGATTACACAGGAATTGATTTTGTGGGATATATAGGAATTAGAGTGCATTACATTTCTTAGATACAGCTATAAAGAGTGTACAAGAACAGCCTGGTACAGTATGAGAATGGAGAGCCTGGTGGGGGTCGTGACAGTTATTAAGGAGAGCAGGGCTAAGTAAGTCGGTTGTTCTTTTTATGCCCTAACAGGAAAAATGGATTGTCTTTTAGTCATTTAACATTTTGCATTAAGCTTTCAGGGCTGAGTGCTTTACTGCCACAAGCATCTGCCATAATGCAGATATGTATGGTCCACATGATACACAAAATATTTCACGACAGTGGACTGGACACTACATCCTCTCGGCGACTGGCGCCACCACAGCCCATCGCCCCGCAGCTCCTTCACTGTGGCAGAAAACTGATCATGCATTGCGATCCCCCTCTCTTTGTTGGCTGTAGGCTTACAGACTGAGGCACTCTGTGGAGGAGCTTAGGCTGAGATCTGTTCACTAGCTCAGCCATCTAAGCGCTACAAATGACCCACAATATGCTAGAGTGCCCACAGGGGAAATAAAGCTTCCAGACATGAGACTCCATCACCACAACGCTCAAGTGAGGGAAATGGAGGGGCAGAGAGCGTTTAACCATGCTTGCTTCACTGGCCTCCCGCGTCTTGTTAAAAGCCGATGGCCACTTATGACAGAAGGAATAGCCGAGATGATGAAATGTAATGGGCCAAGAGGAAAGGGGCTTGGCTGAAGAGGTCTGGGAAGTGAGAGGGAAGAAGATACGAGTGCAGATGGTAGATTTGAATGGTTTTAATAGAAAGATGGGCAAAATTGTGCTACACCCTGCTAGTTTGTGTGTTTACGTCTGTGTGTGGAAAAAGTACTGCCTGAAGGGTTTTTGCTGTGATAATAAAAGTGGATATGCTGCTTGTCTCAATCACAACATCTCTGTGTTTTTATTACCTGTTGTACAATATATGACCCTCACTGTGACCCATTACTTTCAATAACATTTACTTTCTACCATAGACTGTATATGAGAAGTGGACTTAGTCACTGTGAAGTCACCCATTGGTTTGTGGACTGCCATTTTAAAGCCTCGAGTTCATCATCTCTGCCACCGCCATCTTGCCATGTTGCCATGCAACCAGAGGTGACACGAGAGGGGGGAGGTAAGTACAAGTGAACAATGAATAAGACATTTTCAGGTGACTGAAATCAACTTTCAGGAACTGAAAACACACTGTGAAAGGGTTAAAGTTGTAAGACAAAAACAGGGACAACTCCCAGGCCGGACAACGCTGTGGTAGCAAACTGCCAATCACAAGGAAGCCACATCCTAAAGCATAACCTTCTTTATGGTCCATTTTACTCTAATGGTACATGTCCACAGCCTTCGTCCTTTCCACACTTCCCATTCATTGTCTATGTAAGCAGCTGTGCAACACATTCTGGTAACGTGGCAGTTCGATTCGAGAGATGGGGCGTTACGCTGGCCGCCCCTCATTTACATAAAGTTGAGGTCTAGGCTACTTTATGCAAATCAGGGGCATCTGGCGCAAATCACCACCTCTGCAAAGTCCCTAGGAACTTTTAAATTAACTGTTCAAAAAGGACAGAAAACAGATTTAGTTTCTCCATGGCTTATTTCTTACATAAAATGTTTTCAGAAAGATATTTTGGTGAATTATTTTCATGAAGAGAAGAAAGTTTCCAGATGAGTCACCATGTTGGTTCTGGTTTGCTGAAGCTGGGAGCTGCAGCCCATGAGGGAGAGCATTCATCCAATCAGGTACATAGTGCATGGTGTCTAGTGGCAGCCCATCAAGTGTCCAGTGCTCAAAAGTAAGGTGATCCCTCGCAATAAAAAACACCCCTGTGGACATATACCATAAATGGGACCATAATTTAATAAATGAACATCATGTTGTATTGGAGAGGGCTCAAAACATGCGATTAAAATCATAAACTCATGTTTACAGTGTTTTCTGAGCTAATAAATCAAGTGAGAGGTACGGTCATTTTCTCATAGACTTCTATACAATCAGACTTATTTTTTTTGTCACCCCCTGCTATTAGAAAGAATACAAATTTAAGGCACTTCTACATTGGCTTCACTTCTCAGATTCGGAGGTTGCCCACTGCTTTCTAGGGAGAACAATTATTGACTATTTTATATATCGTGGTATTGTGCTCCCTGTAGTCAGAGGTGGTTCCCAGTCGAGGTTCCATGCAGTCACATTGTCAGAGTACACATGTTGGCAGGGCCTTGTTGGTGGTCACCCTGCTGTGAGAAGGTCAACACCTTGCTGTTCCACAGCGACGCGCAGCCTCCTCTGGAAGCAGTCCCATCCTTATCATCATGCTTAATGGCGATCATTTGTGACAGGAATTTTGACAATTGTGTCCTGCTGGCCAATATAATTTCAGCGACAGTGTGCACTCTAACTGAATGTTGATGAGGGATTTATTCGCTGCTTATTTGTTCTGTTAAAATAAAAAGTCAAATCCTCTCTAGTTTCCACCAGGTATGAAATGGGCCAATTTGTGTGTGAGGCGGCAGGAGAAATAAAGAGAAACAATGATCATGTGATTTTCAACAAGTATGTGTAGCCACAAACACACTGCATCATGTAATATGCTACGCTGTGTCCACACTCATCCTCCGCTGTGGCCACCTCTCTGGCATCGAGAGGAAAATTACATTTGTGAAATGGGAAATGTCTCCCGGCGAGTACATCTTCCAGCCAGCCTTTGGCCTTCGTTGTTAACCTTACAGGAAGATATGAGACAGCCTTATCACTGCATTTCTTCAGTGTAATGCTCGCAGGATAAGTCCTGGATTACGATGATAAAAAACTGCCATCATTTCCCCCACGGCTTATTTCGGAGACAGATTTCTGTAACTACAATTTAAAAGTTAATTTGTCTTTTTTTCCTCTGATGAGATGTTCATTATTGTGAGAATAACAACAATCAGGAGGAGGATTTTTTTTTGTCTCAGTCAATTAACTCTTACAGCCTGCTGTAAATTACCATGGAAATCTGAGCTCTGTTCACTAAATGCATAAGAAGGAAACTTCAAAACATAGTAAAGATGACTGTTCAGAGGAGGCTGCATTTTAAAGTTTAACATTTTATGGTCACATTGTGCCAAACAATACCACTCAGTATGGCTTGAGTGAAGTGTGGGATGAAATCTGAGAGAGAGACTGGAGTGAACAGAAGGAAGTATCAGTCTTTTGTGAAATGTTTCGATAAATATGGTTACCTGTCCATCAACAATAAGCAGAATTAAGTCTCACAAATATCAAGTGTGCTTTTGAATCAAATTAAATGTATTTATATCAGTATTGTCCCTGTTTAGGATTATCCATCCACCCTCAACCACTTATACCGTTAGGGGACGTTGGGGGGGGGGGGGGGGGGGTACACCCTGGACAGGTCGCCAGTCCATCACAGGGCACATAGAGACAGACATCCATTCACATTCACACTTACAAGCAATTTAGAGTCATCAATTAACCTGCATGTCTTTGGACTGTGGGAGGAAGCTGGAACTAATCAACTAATTGAACTAATAGGCAACATTAACTTTTCTTCTCTGCACAAAAGTTTGGTAAAACTTTAAAAATGCCAGAAAAATATAGAGGCTACTCTGCTGAGAGTTCAATTGTGCGTACACTTGCCAAAGAAACATCTGTTTGTCATGGTCAGCCACGGTTGACCTTTAGCGTTGTGTACTTCTTTGTTTTCTGGACTGACCGGCATTACAGTGACTTGCTATCGCTAGTTGGTTAGCATGCTAAATTCAGTATCTGCAACAAAATACTTGAGATGTCTTTGACATGATCAACGCATATCTTACACATTGCACCTTAAGTCTTGGCTATTACAACATAGCTGTATTGTAATATAATGTCCATATGATACTATTTTTGAATCCACAGTGACGCATCCACAGGACTGTTTCAGTACAGTGGGTTAGAAGTCGTTCAGTGTCAGTTAGTAGTAGTACAAGGCTGTATGATGCATCTGTATTTCTCCTGTTCGCCCAGCATCTAGCAATTAAATCAGTGCCTTTCCCCTCGTAATTATAATACATTCATTTATAGCATTAATTAACAGCAGCTGTTAATAGAGGACTGGTCCATGATGAGCAGGTAGCCACATATGACTCACTTGTTTGATCAGGAAGAGCTTAATTGATTCCTGATATGTTTTACATTGTGACTCAGGTATCAGGTGTAACATTTAATCATATTTTGTCTTGAGTGTTAAAATGAGAGTTTGTGTTTGCTTTACTCGACCATCATCACCTCCTAATGTTACCCCACATGGGAACCTGTGCCATCGTTCTGTTTGAGGAGACAGCTCAGGGACTCATAATCTGTGCTCAGCTGTCGAAACGATTCATCCAGCCAGCTGCAAACATGTGGACTTTCACGTTCATGTGTGTGCAGTTTAAATGTACAATGCAAGCCTGTAAGTGTATGTCAGCGCAAAAGAGCAGCACAGGAAAAAAAAAAAAAAGGTGAACGCGCTCATCCAAATTATTTTCACTTCACATGGGCATGATTGTAATTTCAAGCCTCTCAGGGAGTCATCGTGTGGTGCATTGACTGAGAGAAGATAACTGTCCGAGGCGAACATACGCTCAATTCTATCTTCGCTTCCAGCTCACTGCTCCTACAGTATCTACGTGTGTGTGTGTGTGTGTGTGTGTTGTGTTTGCATGTTCCGGGAGAACAAAACGAAGGCAAACATAAAAAGAGCTTATTGCTGTGCATGTTTTATGCATTGCACATAATGACACAGTGTCATATCTCTCCCCCCTAGTGGATACCTGCTGTCACATCTTCAGAGTGTGCACACAGATATCTGCCGTACCCACAGCACAGGCAGCTAAGCCAGGTGCCTTTTGCTCCAAGAGATAAACCCCCAAAGCTTGAATGACAGGTTGAGCACTTTGAGACCACACACATGCACACACAAACACACACACTCTCCCTTTTTAACACTTTTTGCCTCTCTTTCTATCTATTTATCTATCTATCTTTACTCTCTCTCTGGGCTCAGCCGGGTCACTTTTGACTCTTTGAATGCAGCAGACGCACAGATGTCATCCTGTCACAACATTTGTCTGCAGATTTTTTGCCATATTCATAACCAGCAGCTGGTATTTTCCCTCACATGTAAATCAGTTGATAATCCTAAACAATATCGAAACATGAATGCCAACAAGAACACTGAAGTTTTCTCCAAACTAACTTTTTTTTGCAGGACAGTGAGGATGTGCGATTGTCCCTCAGTCTCTGAGGGGAGCAGTGAAATAGTAGGAAGCAGTGAGTTAAGAAAACACACAGTTGATGGACTACAGTGAGAGATAGCTGAGTAATAGCAGAGGGGAGATAGCTAGGTCTTGTATGTGTTATCAGGGCAGAGTTTAAATTGGCTTAAAGGGACGTGAGCCTCTGGGTGAATTTTAAATCATGCTGTTGATCATTACACAGGATTCAATGTAACTATTGTTTCTGTTATATTAGTGGAATACAAAAATAATGACGAATAAAAATAAATAAATTAATTAAAACTTTACAAAATGGGTCATACCATACTGAAAAAAATCAAATCCACCTTATATTCTGTATGGAAACAAGCTGTTTGGATGAGAGAAAAGAAGGTGTGACCCTGCAAATACCAGCAAGGCTACAGGCATTTTGTTAAATTATAACCCGTGATGCTCATCAGTGGGGTCAACAGCCAATATTTGCTTTAACACCAATAGTAGACTGAGTTAGAAAATAAACATTTGGCTCCCAGATGTAGAAAACCGAAGCAAACAGCAGATGGTTGACGAAATCAGGACAGAGTAAATGTCCAAACAAAAGCAGGAGTGACCAAAAGACTGAGCGAAGACACACCTTTTAGTCAAAACGTCACTTGCATGACTGCATGGCCTGCACAGATGATCACAGTAACCCGTACTGCCGCATGCTGCTGACATTATCCCAGTAATGTGAAAGGCACATGACAGTGCTCGTCTGACATCTTTACCTTGGTGGTTTCACAACAATTCGCACATCCATTCATGTGAATCTGATGACTCTGCTGCGTGAGTCCCGTGTGACCTCAACGACTCTTGTGTATTATCAAGGTGCAAATCACACATGTGGTTCAAATGATCATTCGCCTGATGACGTCGCCTCTTGATCGACACATCTTGTTCATCCCAGACTGTTCAGAATGGTGATAAAAATATAAAGTGGGCTGCGTTGGTGTTGGCGTGTTGCTAATGCTACTGGTACAAAGACAATGACCCAGGAAGTCCAGTTTGACTAGTCAATACCTTGAAAGGCTCATCAGATGCCAAAACACTGCACAGCAGTTTATATTACTATGAGATTTGATTGTCCAACCCATTTTTAGGGATGTACTGATCTAATACCAATATCGATACCTCAACTCAGTGTATGGCTCCAATACTAGCACCTATACTAGCTCCAATACTAGCACTTTGGGGCGGCAGTAGCTCAGTCTGTAGGGAGTTGGCTTGGGAACCGGAGGGTCACCGGTTCAAGTCCCGATATGGACCAAGAACTGAGTGTGAACTGGTAGCTGGAGAGGTGCCAGTTTACCTCTTGGGCACTGCCGAGGTGCCCCTGAGCAAGGCACCAAACCCCCAACTGCTCGGGGCGCTTGTCAGGAGCAGCCCCCTCACTCTGACATCTCTCCATTGATGCATGTGCATGTGTGTGTTTCGGGTCTGCACGTACCGTGTATAAGTTAACAAACAGAGTGTAAAAGTTGAATTTCCCCTCGCGGGACTAATAAAGGTTGATCTTCTTCTTCTTCTTCTTCTAGGGTTGTTGCAATAACCACAATACTGCAATACCACGCTACTGCAGGGGATAGCGAGGAACCGCTTCAATAATTCTTTGCAATGGCAGCACCGCTTTTTTACAGTTTGCTCCAAATGGCAGCAGTGTGACGAGGCGTTGAGTGTCTCTTCAGCGCTAAGCACTGCACGTTTGGTGTTTTTTCTGGAGAGCTGGAAAATGTTGAACTTGGGTAAAACTCTCTGCACTTGTCACATTTTTTACCCAACTCTCCAATCACAATGGAGATCACATAGACCCGCAGGTCCGTCCTCCCTCTCCCTACGTGCTTTAGCCTTCCCTTCATCCAGAGCAAGTACTCTGTAGATATTTTGTATCACAGCAACCACGTACAACCAAAGTGCAGCATGTATGTTCTGCATTTAAGAATAAACATATATTTCATTAGGTTTAAAACTGTCATCTTTGTCATTTAAAAAACAACAATTTTCTTCATCACAGCCTACAATAAAGGTTATTTATATAACACTAAAATCAGGATGCATTAAGGAAAAAAAAATTGCAGTCATATTGCATATCGTGCTGTTGAGCCAATCATTATCACCACAGGGAAAATCCCTTCACCACGACAGCCATACCAGTGCCATCCTTTTCACAAATTAAATGTCTGTATGTCTCACTGTGTGGATCTCATCGGAATGAAGCCTGCTGTGACTGAATTAATGCAACTGGAAGTACTGAATTATAATGTCATTTACAAAGAAACTGTATTTAATACTGTTCCATCTCATCATGGCCGATATCCCAGCCACTAATGAGGTCAGTCAAGCAGTAATGGCACTGATGCCATTACAGCTTCAGCGTATTGCATCGACGCATGCCTAATCTTTTTATCCTTAAACAATCACAGGGTAACTTGTAACGACATTGACGTTGTCTTGAAATAAATGAGGAGGCTGCATTTTTTTATTGCATTGCTATTGTTGGTCTGAATATTGTTGAAAAGTTTATAAGATCTCCCTTGTCCCATAAATTTCATGCAAATCCATTCACAACTTTTTGAGATATTGAACCAGAAACTTAGGATGGGATCAGGTTAACATTAATATAATGCTAAATTAGAAAACGACAATATCCTAAAACTTGACAGTGTGGCTGAGGAGACAAGACGATGTACAGAAGGAGACCTGAGAGGAAGGAGAGGTGACCCATGCTGTGGATCAAGCATGGACTCACACCACGTACCACTGGCTGGAGAAAACATCACTAATCTGATCGGAGAAGGTCGGGTCAAAGATATGTGCACACTCTCAGGCAAGTATACTCCAACTGTCACACACACACACACACACACACACACACACACACACACACACACACACACACACACACAAGAGAGAGAGAGAGAGAGAGCCCACACACAGCTTACTCATAGTTTTGGCAAAGATGCGCAGGCTGCTCACAGCATTGGCAAAATTACATATTCAAACAAAGGCGTGAAAGACACGGAGAGATGGGGGGGGGGGGGTATGAACGGATCATTTGGAAACATCTGGGTCCACAATCAGTATCTCCCTCCCTCTAATTAATTCCCCATGCATGCTCATTTTTCCTCTCCATCCTGTCCTCTCCATCTTGCAGCATCTTCCCTCCAACAAATCTCTCCTCTGCTCTCCATCTCTTTGCCATCCTCCTCCCCTCTTCTTCCTCTTCTTCTCCTTCTCTTTCAGTGCACCAAGAGGCCCATATTTCTCCGGTTTGGCTCTGATGGAACCGTCTCAAATGCAGAAGGCACACAGACACGAAAAGAAAAAACGAAAAACAGGAAGACACAAATATATACACACATGGCTTGATGTAAGGTTGGTTTCTAATGCCATTGTCATGGTAACGCTCCCTCGCGCTCCTTTGCTCGCACAAACGAACAGAGCGCACATCCCAGGAATCTGTGTGGATTCTTATGTAACTACACAACCCTACGCAAGCACAGAGACAGACAGACCGACAGATAGATGGATGGGAGTGAGTCAGTGCTAGACCACATAGTGAGAGCATCTGTCATCAACGTTATACCTTTCACTGTGACAAGAACAGTATGTACCGCCGTGTTACTTCAGCCTCATTATAAGACACACTCCGGCACACACGCGCCCACGCACATGCAAGCACATCACAGGCTTCTTCAGTGCTTCGCTACGCAGCGAGAGGAGGAAATAGCTGTTTAACTAGTTATGGCAACACCACTGGCTCATGTATCAGCATACTAATTACTAGTTCTCCTCCCTGAGGGCAGCAGTACACAGAGATGGTGTTGGGTAGGTGGGGGAGAGGAGGGCTGGAGAAATGAGAATGGGGTCAGTAAAGGCATCGCTAGAGATGTAATGAAGTGACTGGTAATTTCTCACGGCGGAGCGACATGGGAGGGAATCGCGGAGGAAACAAAAGGGAAGATAACGACATGTGCTGGCCTATTTATATGTAGGGTTTGAGCGTGAAAGGGATGAGCAAAGTGCACAGTGTGAAAGTGTGAAAGTGCACAAGTACATGGCATCGTGTATCATCTGACAGTTTGGCAAAGGGAAGGCGGTGGAATGTCTCCACCTCCTCGGCCACTTGTTTACCTTATGGATGGAGTGTTTCGTCTGCTGTTTTTCCATCGGCCTTGGAGCCGCAGTGATTCATTTGTATGTGTGGTGGTTGGGTGATGCATTGCCCTCACTGGTACTTAATATATCATCAAATGCCTGGTGTATGATTTATAGATAGATCAAAACAGTATGCCAAATGGTTGAATAGGTTCTGGAAGGTTTGGTTCGAGCATTGTGTTAATAGAAGAGGTGAGTTTCCGCCAGGTTGATCAAAACGGCAGACGGCAGTATTTTAAATTCAGCCAATTTTTTGGGCACACAGATAAGAGACTTACTTACTGCAGAACATTGCTTCTTTTTACGCCTAATGGAACTGGGCAGCCTGCAGATTTTCCACAAGGGGGAGTTATTTATTGATTGTCAGAGCAGTTCTACTCATGCCAACCTACGCCTGCAGGAAAGAAAAGAAACAGCAGCCAACAGCACATAAGTCACATTTATAGTTGTGTATTAAGAGGTTATGGGCTAGGAGTTCCTCACAAATATAACCGTTCCCACCCTCCCACTCACCACAAAGTAAATGAAAAAAAATGCTAAATTATAAATCAAAACCTATGGCGAAGGAATCTACAGTGGGTCGACTCCCGTTAACCCTTGGCGTCAAGGATACACCCACGCAGTACAAACATGTCAATGTCACCACCTACAGACATGTAGCACTATTGCTGCTGCTTTCCTCTGTGCCTGGGACACAGAAGCACAATTTAGCTTGTGGCTGGGAAACATAAAATAGCAAGTTTTGAAGATTCTGCAAGAAATTGATTGAAAAACTGATCACACAAGTCAAAATTGTGGCTGCTATTACGCCCCCTGCCTTTAGATGGTCAATATGTACACATTTGCAGATCCAAGCTGCTGCTGTTATTCCTACCGACAGTATATACCTATAAGGTAATTCAATTTTGTGTGTGAATAACGGCTAAACCTTGTAGTCTGCATCAGTGAATCTCTGACCTTGTCACTATAACACTCCTCCCTCCCTTTTCCTCTTTATCGTGTTACCTGAAAGTCATGCAACATAATGGGCTCTGTAAGCTTTAACGTACTACCACACATAACCACATTTAAAAAACATGCTAGCAAGCACACATCCACAGCTCTTATTTAGGATGGTTTAAAGGAAAGGCACTGATGGAACTGACTCTATAGCTTTCAACAACCCTTACAACAAAAGTAACTGCAGCAGTGTTGGAAATGAACTTTTCTGTACTCCTGCCACTGTGGTTGGTGGATTCCAAAAGCTACCAGCTACTACATAGATCACCATTGAGTTTTTTTTAGGAGGGGGGGCATTCAAATGTCAATTTTACAATGTAGTTTAATGTTAGGCTAATGTTAGGCTTGACATGATGTTTTTTGTAGGACCAACCAGGAAGTAAGCATCACCCTGGTTCCCTCGACACAAAGCCAATGGGGTTTTTCCATTGGGTTCTTCATTTGATGGCAAACACACGTTACATGTTTTGTTCAGTAAGATAATCTTCACAAATGAACACCACTTTTATGTTTTTTCAGGTGTGAATGCAATTGCCAGAAGTAAAAAGCTAACTATACATGAACTACACCACGGTTGCTCAAGTGCGAGTTTACACAATGAGGCGGTAAAGGCAGACAAGTCGGCGTGAAGACGTTTAGCAGTCTCATATATCCAACGTAGAATAAAATGTTAAAATCTCTCAAGCTTGTGTTAATCGCAGACCTTGTTTTAGGCATCTAACTTAAAACTCACTGTAGCACTATATTTGGAGGATATTTACAACTGTAGTTGTGGAAAAAGCAACAACAATCTATCCAAATATTGTGCATATGCTGAAAATATTGATGAGCAGTTACTCCATCTATGATACTGACAAGCGGCACAATCTCTGTATTCAAGTTGTTATAATGAGGCGGGGTGAGGCTGTATGGTAATCTGTGGCCGGTGGCTGACTCACAATTGGCTCCTCAAAAATCATCATGTTTGTGAAAGCGTCCTGGAGGAGCCGTGGGCCAATCATCTCTTCTACTCCGAGACAGAGTATGTCTGCAGCACAGCCTGTGGTGCATGAAATCTGACTGCCAGGGCCTGCTGACGCACCTGCCTGCAGACACGCACTGACGCATTCACACACAAACACACACCGAGGCTGGTAATTGGGCTCATAAAAGCCAAAGCACAAGAACAGCAAAATCTCACCTCCTGCCTTTGTGTAGTGTGTGAGCGTATGCGAATGTGCAAGTATTTTTTTTTTTTTTTTTTTGCGTTGCAGTTCAAATGGCCTGGCATGCTCTCGCCCTCCTAAAACCAGGCAATTTCCTGTGAGGCCACCGGAGTGTGACAGCAGCAGGTGCCTAATGGGCAAATCTTAGGAAACAGGGCATTACCAAAATCCAGCACACTCAATTGTATTAATCCTAGAGATTAGCGGCTTTAATTCTCAACACGTTTCCAGTTTTAAAAAGTCTTATTTCCTCACTGAAAATGGGAGCATCACGTGAGGTGAATATTAAACTATTTCAAGCATGGCAGAAGAGTTTGACTCCTTGTTTCACTTGGAAAATTTGGATCTACGGCCATAACGACACATTTTGATTAAAGTATTCAAAGGAGAGGAGTTGTGCTGGAGATGACCACAAATCTGGGACTCAAATCTGACACTCCTTTCAGTTTGCTTTCCTCATAGATCTCTTTTTTACCTGTCAGTTTAATGATGAGCGCGGTTCTCGCTAATTAACTCTGCGATCAATCCCTTGCTGATACCAAAGATCCATTATCTTAACCCCACTCTGCATGTTGCCCCTATAAGACCACTGAAAACTGTCAGGTTTAATCTCCCTCCCCGCCGCCGCCGCCGTCCTCCCGTCTCTCTAACACACACAGCTTTCAAATAAGGGATTTAGATTACAGTGAACACTACTAGCTTCATGATGATGAAGTGTGTGTGTACTCGGAGGGTGAGCCTTATTGGAATTCATATGATGTTTGTTGACTCCCTTCATATAAACAGGTGGCTGTGCGGAGATAACGTACAGCATATTGTGCCGACGTCAATGATGCGCCTGCACACGCACGTGCACATCTGGTGTTGTGTGTGGGGGATTTTCTTTTTTAATCCGAAAGCAGTCAGAGGGACATTTATTAATCTCTCTATTTCAGAAGAAGAGCGCCAACGCCTCTCAGGTATATGAGCAGGGATTCCTGAACAGATGTCACCTCGTATCCACCCAGAGTGGAGCTGCAACAACAAAACCAACCCTGTTTTGTTTTGTTGCCATCGCTGCAGAAAGGTGCACAATTAAAAAGGCGCCATCTTTCTGTTTCCCATCACCTATTCTCCCACATACGCTTCCTGTTTATCGAGGCTCAATGTCACAAACTCAGAAGGTCACATGCTTAGTTTGGATGTGGCTGACAGAAAAGATAAATAGTTTTTTTTTTTTTTTTTAAAAAAAGCAGGGAAGAGTAGCGGTGTTGTCGAGGTAACAAGAATCCAACTGTCGTCTTATTGATCCACAGTTCCTCTCGTCACAAATTGACAATCAGAACAAAAGCAGAAGCACAAAGTGTGTGATTTTTTGCTAAAAGTGTGTGTTACTGTGTGAGCGCTGTTTTCTTTCATCCTAGTAAAAGATGAGTTTTGTTTGTGGTTTTTTTTTGTCTCTTCTGCCGATGTCTTAGCTTAACACTACGTTTACATGCTGACCTCGCCACTTCACATCCGGTGCCTCGTCAACCTCTGCATTGATTTCTCATTGCAAAGGCTCAGAAACACAGGCTGACAGCGCTGACAAAGCCATTACCATTCATCCCGGCTGAATCAAACAGACTTGAGACTGCGCTGGAATGATTTAGGGCGCTTATTAAAGGTGATATAAATGACAAAATAATATGCATCCGCAAATGTGATGAGGTGGTTTTACTGTACTTGCATTTTCAACTAGTTAAAGACATAATGTGCTGTCAGTGACTGCTGCAGTACAGTGTGTGTAAGACTGTTGCATCCTAAAATATTTCCTCCACACTCGATGTTAGTGTTGGTTCTCCAATTAGTCTGCGACCTTGTCCTATTTCTGTCCATCAAAGGCCACCGTAGGCTGAGCCAGAGACAGAGATGTGGAAATGTTGCAGTTTCTCAGTCACCATTGGACATTTGGACAGCATGTTATAAATAACTCGACACTCCTTGCAAGCCGCTATGAGTCACTCGGCCCACACAGCTTTTATTTGAATGTTACAGTAAACACTAATAGCCCTCTTACTGTATAGGATCACAAAGGACTACATTACTGTTGATTGTTGACAGAGGAAAGCACAAAATAGAAATCTTCTATTTGATTTCGGAGGAAGTTAAAAGGAAAAGCTTTGAGCACTGTTTTAATAAATACTAGTTGCATTCTGGGTATTTTTTTTTTTTAATGTGGAGTAGAGAACAAGAGAAGAACAAAGATGATGATATTTTCCTCAAAAAATGATTAACGATGATTTACTTGAACACCAAATTCTTCACTGGGTCCTAAAAATTGACATGCTGTAAAGTTTTCTTCTAAAAATAATCTGAATGCAATAAGAATAATCAAACAGTATTAAAGGACGGCAAATGTGCTCGTATTCATGTCAACAGCAGGACTGTGTCAATTTCACTAAAACTTTAATGAGTGTTTGGGTAGATTTTTTAAAACTCTGAACCTTGTTTTAAGCCAAAAGTGGAAAAAAAGTATTTGCAAAAAGGCACATTCAACATTCATGTGATGAAGGATTTCTAAGATGACTAGAATATGAATTTTAGTTTAGCCTGCAACACTATAAAATTCATATCTTTGTTGCCATGTTAGAAAACAGATGGGATCCTTTTACTATGCCTTTACATTTTATACACTATACATTTAGAATTTAGAGACAACTATGGCTACTAGCGAGCAAGCCACTTTATCTCTACCCCCACTGACAGAGGTGAAATATGGAGACTAAATAGGGATATTAAAAAAGGTTTTTTTTTTTTGCTGAGGACTAACTTCTTTTCTGCTTTTCTCCTTTCCATTAACTTGTGTATTACTATAGAGTGCAGATGCCCACAGCTCATGCGTCAGACCTCTCTGTTACTGTGATTTTGTGTTATTAGCTGGTACTGATTTGGTGTCATTTCAGCTCCCTCTTCTGTTCACTTGTGTGTCCTTTTGCTTTTGGATTTATTATGCATTTGTCAGGCTTGAAGATGCCAGAGAACTGGATATACATTATAAACCATTCAGTCTGCCAACATGACCAAATGGGACAAGCATCATATAGAGGGCCTGTATAGAAAGCTCTGCAGGAATACATAATCACATATTAATCGAACTGATTATACTAACACCTACTTGATATTATATCTATCTATCTATCTATCTATCTATATAGATAGATAGATAGATAGAGATATATATCTATATATATATGCAAGATGCAAGCTGATCAGGAAGGGGTGGACCTACCAGAGGACAGGATATCCAAGATAGCTACAAGTACCTTGGTATCCCACAGGCGAATGGAAATCATGAGGAGGCTGCAAGAGAAGTCAACCACAGCCAAACACCTCCAGTAAGGCAAGTCCTGAGAAGTCAGCTGAATAGTAAGAACAAGGTCCGAGCCATCAACAAGTACGCACTACCAGTCATCAGATACCCCGCTGGGATCATAAGCTGGCCAAAGGAGGAGATAGACGCCACAGATATCAGGACAAGAAAACTCCTCATCATGCACGGAGGGTTTCACCCCAAGTCCAGCACCCTGAGGCTGGACACTAAGCGGAAAGAGGGAGGCTGAGGACTAGTGATCATCAGAGCCACTGTCCAGGATGAAACATCAAAACTCCAAGAGTACATCAGAAGATGGCCCCAAAGACGAACTGCTCAGTGAATGCCTCAGACAGCAGAAACCTGAAGAGAGTGAGGAAGCTGAGGAGACAACATGGAGGGACAAGCCCCTGCACGGCATGTACCACCGCCAGATACAGGAAGTGGCTGATATCACAAAGACCTACCAATGGCTGGACAAAGCTGAGCTGACAGACAGCACAGAGGCACTGATCACCATAGAGACCAGGATCTACCAGAGTAGATCTGATCCAACGTGCAGGCTGTGTAAAGATGCCCCGGAGACAGTCCAGCACATAGTAGCAGGGTGTAAGATGCTAGCAGGATCAGCGTACATGGAGAGGCACATCCAAGTGGCTGGGATAGTGTACAGGAACATCTGCACCCAGTATGGACTAGAAGTACCCAAATTCATATGGGACATACCACCGAAGGTGGTGGAGAACAACGGGGCTAAGATCCTGTGGGACATTTCAGACTACAAATCCAACACATAACTCCCGTCAACTGGACATAAGATTCATAATATAAACCTTCCAATAGTACAGCTGCTAGCTAGACTCAGGATAAACAACATCACTAAAGATTATACTACTTATCTGGACACATCAAAGACAGATTCAACACAAACATAACTGCTATGTGGTCCTGAACCTAAGTACAAACTGCCAGGACATATTTTCACTGTATGAGATCAAAAGCAGAGATAGATTTTTAACAGTTACCCCAATATTACCACAGTCTGGCCAGATATACACAGACACAACTACAGAACTACACCGTGCAACAGGAGAGACGGTAGAGACACCAAATGTAGAAAATAGAGCTGAAAGGTTTAGTCATTTAGTCAATTAGTTGATCGTATTGTTGATTGATTGTTCACATATAGATAAGAAATCCCTCCGATAACAGGGGTTATAAAGCTGCTTTACTACAACAACATTGAGTAGCTAATTGTCATTTTAACTGCCAGAGATAAACAACTTTGCAACACACTCAATTTTGTATTCCTTAAGGCAAGAAATCATTCTTTCAATCCCCTTACTCCTTTTAGTTTTAACAAATGAGCACATTTATTTGTGTTGTCACTCATTTGTTCATTTAATTTACTGAATTTATGTGGATTTAAAGGATTGATCATTTGCTTAATCCATTCAAGCCTTCAGTTGTGTGCACGCTTAATATATTGCATTTATCCCTGAGAGAAAGCAGAGGAAACACTAGAGGAGGAGATGAGGGAGGGATGTTGAAAGGGAGAAGATGATATTTACTTTGATGTGTTAAGCTTTGCAAACAAAGCTTAAGCTCACCCTATAGATATTTCAGGAAGAGCGATGTAATACACACACACGCAAACACTGCTAACAACACCACAAACACACGCCGACCATTATGGGCATCAAACTCAGCAGATTGCCATTACTCCCCGACACCTGATAAGGTGCATTACAAACGTGTTTTGTGTTTATAGCAGCGCTCTAATCTTCCATCTATCTCTTCCTCTCTCTCGGTTCCTCGTCCCTCATCTCTGTCTCCATTTCTTCTCCTCTCTCTGCTGTTTTCCTTCGTCCTTTTTTCATCTCTGTCACTGTCCTCCAGCTGGCTAGGTGAGATAACTCCTCCACACCGAGATACTCTCAGCTCATTGGCCGGGCGATGGAACGCAGGGGCACCAATCAAACGCCACATCATTAGTGGAGATCTTGAGCCGAGGCATTTCTCTTATCTGGCCTTAGTGATCCGGCGCCGCTCTAACCCGTCCTACACCTCTCCTGAAACACACTCCAGGCTGGTGTGTCTGCACCATAGCTCCAATTTGTTAATTCCTCTTTGAATGCAGGCTAATGAGATTTGTTTGAGAGATAACTCGCTTACAATGACTGGCAAAGTGAGAAGATGATTTGTGTAAAGCCTGTGCATATCTGAGTTAGAGTTCATTCATTCCGTTGGTTTAAGGCTGATATAAAAATGCTTGGCAGCATTAAATTTGTGTGAATGTGGTTGGTAAAATTACATGTCATTCATTGCCAAAACTTAATCTCATTTTCCATCAGCTTGGATGATGAAAAATAACTTCACCGGTGTGCCGTGTCTATTCCTGTTAACACTTAATGTGTCTGAGAGAACAGCCACTATTCTACCTAAGCTTCAGAGAAGACAGTTGCAGCTGGCTAACCTACGAACCAGACCACAAGAACAGCAACAAGGAGGAAGGAAGGAAAAAGGATGCGTAGAACAAAGAGAGTGAATTGTTAACTGAAAAGAAACAAGACAAAGAGCCCACAGACACGCTAGTGGCTCTGTGAGGCTGCATTTAGGCACAGCGGTGCTTTAGCTAAGTGTTAATGTCAGCATGCCAATAAGCTCACAATGGCAACGTTAACATGCTGAAACTTGGGTAGCATGTTTAGAAGAAGATAGAAGATAGTCCTTTATTAGTCCCGCAAGGGGAAATTCAATTTTTACACTCTGTTGTTAACTTATACAAGGTACATGCAGACCTGAACACACACATGCACAAACATGCAACAATGGAGAGATGTCAGAGTGAGGGGGCTGCTCCTGACAAGCGCCCCGAGCAGTTGGGGGTTTGGTGCCTTGCTCAGGGGCACCTCGGCAGTGCCCAAGAGGTAAACTGGCACCTCTCCAGCTACCAGTTCACACTCAGTTCTTGGTCCATGTCGGGACTTGAACCGGTGACCCTCCGGTTCCCAAGCCAACTCCCTACAGACTGAGCTACTGCCGCCCCCATTTAGATTTGTATGCTATTATTCTTTGGCTGGTGGGAATGGAAGAGGGGTATGATTATCTCCAAGTGCCTATCCAAATTACATGGTTGTCCCTCCGATAGTTGTAGACTTGGTCCAGAGTGAGTATATGGCTGGACTGTATATGGTCAGTGTGTGAATTTGTCACTAAACTGTTTCATAAATAGTCAGTGGTCTTGTCTATAATGTTAAATCCAGTGGTACTGTTGAAGTTTTCATATCCTCATTTAACTGGTCTCCACCAAACCGTAATCCGGTCTCACAAAACCATTCAGAGTTTGTATGGTATGACCTGCTGGTTACAAGAACAGGTTAAACTGACCCAGCTAAGTATCCCTAGAGTCTTTCTCACAGAAGATCAGGATGGTCATAGGACAGTGACAAGTACAGAGGTTGGATAACCAGATGTATCCTGTTTTGGCATATCCTGATAGAGCCGGACTGGTGGAAAGTCACATAAGGAAGTAAGGATGTTGGCTGTTAAGTTTCAATTTGTTGTCTTGTATGTCTGATTGCAAGATTAAATGATTCCCACAAGTCCAGTCCAAGTCAAGTGGTGATGAGCCAATATATTGTGATACCGTAAGCAAGGCTGTATATTGGGATTATTTAAAATCTAATTTTAGAAAAAGTCATAGTATAAAGAGTACAGCATAAATATACCATTTTAGAACAGGCAAAAATAACACATTTGTACAGCATACAAAAAAAAAACTGCACAGTTTTCACCCAAAATTGCATGGTGTTAGCATAAAAAGTGGGCATGTCTGTAAAGGTAAGACTCGTGGGGTACCCAGAGACCCATTTTCATCCATAAATTTTTAGGTTTGAGCTCAAGGGCCATGCCAGCTTCTCCAGTGCCAACATTTAGCGTAACTTTGGAGCTTTATTTAGCCTCCTTTGCGACAAGTTAGTTAAAAACTGAGCCCATTGCAACCTCAAAAGGTCTTCTGTAAAAAAATAAAAACTAAAAATAACATTTTTACAAATCAGAGAACTGCAGTAGATGACGCATGCTTATTTGCCACATTCATCCAAGTAAATGCCGCTTCACTTGAAGCTTCACTGCTGAATTGACAGTTCTGGGATCCTCCTTTCCCACTCATCTGAATCATCTCCTGTTCTCTGTGTCATCCTAAACCACTGAGCTAGCTGGCTTGCAACTCTACTCGCTATATATTAACACATGTAAGTGTGGAAGAAACTGTGTGTTGGAAAAGTGTGAAGAGTTTTTTTTTTTTTTTTTTTTTTTTCAAATCAGATCAGTGACATTAGGATTCAAGCTGCTACAAGGCTGTTATGCTGTTTGGTGCTGAGGGATGAGTGCACTCTGGTGGGCCCTGATCTCAGTGCAGCTCAGGGCCTGAACATTTTAAATAGTCCTGTGCTGCCATCCTGTGTTTAAACCACATGTGAGCATCACTGTTCGGTGCACATTAACAAAGTATTTCTATATATTTTGAATAATGTTAAATAAAGTAGAGTAAGAATATAGATAATCCAACATCTATCTAGCATCAGAAACATCTTCAAATGTTCAGGGCTGCCATCTTCTGGCTGTTATTATACAACCTCTAAGTGCGTTCACCACTGACAGACATTGATAAACAGCACAGAGACAGACATGAACCCAGCAAAGGTTTACTGGTCTATTACCATTCAGTCTGTCTGACTGTTCTGATAGGTCGTTTGGCCGCTAAGTCTGACCTTTATCAGTGTGCATCTTGTCTCCAAGCTTCAAATATGATAACATTTCAAACAGAAAGGTTAATAGGAGGGCTCGGGCCTATAGAGAGAAGGTCAAAGATCTTTAACACCCCCACAAACACAAAGTTTCCCAAAGAAACAAACCACTCAATAGGTACATACGCCTGAAAGGCTGATTTGTAAGGCACTGACGTATAATTAGCTCCATGGGGCTATCGCATAGGTTAGTATGGATTATGAGATATTGTGTGATGCATTCAGTAAGCTTTATGTCAAGTGAAAGTGCAACAAGGCTGCATGTAATAATTCATTGCATGAATGAAGCAGTTCCAGACTTCATCAGCAGGTGGTGCTGCAGCCTCCCTACAGAGCTCTCAGAGGTACAGTATGTACAGTATGACCTCATTGTGATCCAGAAAAACCTAGAAGCATCCAGTAATATGATGTCACACATTAACGCAGCTCTTACCAGCACCCTCATACTCGGCTCTTTATATCATTTCAGAAAGGTTGAGGTCATGGTGACTCATCATCACCATGCTATTCTGAGAGCGAGGCCCTCTCTAGCTGCACCAGCAGGCTGTAACCGAACCTCTGGCAAGATTAAAGAGTAAAGACCAGCAGGATTCATGATGTCAGCAAAGAGCCATGAGCTGTGCACGTCAAGGCTTTATTAGAGCCTGATGTAATCAAGAGCTGCTTGATCAGTGGCAAAATAAAGGATGTGACAAATACTATTTACTATAATAAATAAAAAGATGCATACAGATATGTAGATAACAGCTCTGATGCAGGAATAAGTTGTAATCTGGCAGTGAGAAAAGGACTAATGTATGATTATGTGTAGGGCTCGCACGAAGAAATCCAGCCAATATTTGCATGAGAAAGGTTACATTAAAAATGACATCAAAATAGTTGATTCGTTTCTGCTGATTAGCTAGTCATTTTATGGACCGATGTTTCAGCTCTAAATGTGTGGGATCAGTCATGTAGGCCCAGATTATCTGGTGCTTGTCAATAAGTTTTATAGTAACTGCGTCATGTGCGTGTTGTTATATAATTCATATTGTGTTTTGTGTTGCTTTATGTGTATTTTTTTATTTTTTATATTTTTTTATTTGTGTATTTTGTTGAATTTTGTCTATTTGTGTAAAGACCCTTCTAAGGATGGTCACTGTAAACTAGCTTGGGCTATAAATGCTGTGGTATGTGGTCCATGCTGTATACTGGGCCCTATAAATATAAACATTATATAAATGGGTTTTATACACTGTTACTGTTAGTATAAAGATGGGTATGAACTGTCCTATCCAGCGTAAATCTATAAATACTCACAACTTTGACACAATTTCAGCAAGCAATTATAGAAGAACAGCACATATCAGTTACCATGGTTAATTATGAATAACCAGATTAAATTTTATGGTAAATTTATTATGTAGTTCCTTGTGTTTTGTACATATTTTCTTGTTGAACTTTGTCTATTTGTAGAAAGGCCCTTCTAAGGATGGTCATCGCAAACTAGCTTGGGCTATAAATGCTGTGGTATGTGGTACTGGTCCATGCTGTATACTGGCAATGATAAATATAAACATTAAATATATGAATGAGTTTTCTACAGTGCTTTGACTAAGTGCAAGGATGGGTATGAACGGTCATATCCATCTTAATTCTATAAATACACCCAACTTAGGTGTTAGAGCTACAGAGGAACTGTAAGAGTACATATCATTTCCAATGGACCATTATGGTTCGCCAGATTGAATTATACAGCAAATTTAACATATCATTCCTTGTATTTTGTATATATTTTCTTGCTGAATTTTGTTTAATTGTATAAAGTAGCCTCGTCTATAAATGTTGTGATATATAGCACTGGCCCCTGTTATATACTGACCTTATACATATAAACGTTAAATGCTGTATATAGATGAGTTTTCTACAGTGCTTTGAAGGATGGGTATGAATTTTCATACTCACTTTAATTCTATGAATACTTGCATGTTTGACACAGTTTCAGCATGCAAATGCAGAGGTATGGCCAACCAGGAAGTTAGCATCACCCTGGGGTCCCTCGACACAAAGCCAATGGGATTTTATCACTGGGTTTTGGATTTGGTGGCAAACACACGTTTATGATATTTACATGTTTTCATGTCTTCACAAATGAGTGGCAGAAGTAAAAAGCTAAAGTTAGGCTACAGACACACTACACCGCGATCGCATGAGTATACACAACGAGGCTGTAACGAGTCGGCGGGATGATGTTTAGTAGTCTCATTTAACCACCTGGGATTTTTAGTGATGTGTTATATGTCGTAGAACAAAACGTTAAAATCTCTTCAGCTTGTGTTAACAACAGGCATCTATCTAAAAACTCAGTGACTTCCAGGCGAGGAAACCAGACATGCTAAAATACTAACTCCAGTGGACCTTTGTGATTAGCCAGATTGAGTCTTTCTAATTGAGACTTTTCTATTGTATTATTACTTGTCTTTTCTACTGTTATATATATATATATATATCTTTTCTTGTTGAGTTTTGTGTATTTGTATAGCAAACCATCTAGGGACGGGCACTACAAACTGCCTGTGGCTATAAATGCTGTGCTATGTGGCACTGGTCCATGCCATAGACTTCACCCTATAAAAATAAACACTACATTGAAATATGGTCCTATAAAAATAGTCATTACATGACTTGCAGTATTATAAATACTCATGACTCTGACACATTCTCAGCATGTAATGAATATTACAGAAGTGAAGAAGTCCAGTCACAGTATATATAAATCTTCATATAGACCATTATGGTATGGAAGAAGACCAAATGGTTCTTTCCACCATCTCATGCAGAGTGTCTCTGACCTACTCAGCAAAAACACTGTATAATACAATCTATGATACACACAGCATAATACATACATGGTTTATCATGATCAGTCTCAGATGAGCATTAACAGCACAGCTGTTTCCTATCAGCAGTTGGCTTACTTGAGCCTTTTCCCTCGAGACCATTAATATTGATGACGAGGAGGAAGGCTGACCAAGCTCCCAGTCACTCTCTCTCTCTCTGCCGTCTCTCTCTCTCCCCCTCCCTCCCTCTTAAACCCACACCCTGGATGCAGGCAGGCGTGCACCCACCGGCAGATTCACTCAGCTTCCGTATCGCTCTCCCTTCTCCATCTCTGTGTCTCTATCCCTCCCTACTCTCTCTACGCTGGTGGATTTTAGCCCACTGCTGTGTTGAACACCGGTAAGAACGAATCATCTCTCCTATCAGTGTTTCTCTTAATGTCTCTGTGTCTGTGTGTGTCTTTCTGATTCTGTTTTACTAGAGTCAAACAAAGGATTGGGGTGTGGCTGGATGAGCCGAGGCTGACTGCTGATGGCAGCTGTGAAATGATGTGAAAGAGGGATGTTGAGGAGCATGATGATGGTGATAAGGGAACAATAGAGCAAATGTTTGAATAATTAGGTTTACTGATGAAGTGAAAAAGGTGAGATTATGACTGCTGCTGTTATTATCAAGACATGGCAGGGCTGTATATAGACACCATTTTTAGAGGGTAATCAAGAAATGATTCAGTGTGCCTCCTTTGAAGAAAATTAAATATTTAAAATTCTGGCCGTGTGCCCAGCCTGTCTATTGCTATGTCAAACTGATTTCTATTAGGCCCCATTCAATTTCAGACTAGTGAGAATGATTCTACAGTAGCTTGGTTTGCAAATGACTGGCTGCGGGCTGGTAAGCTTGTCACATTTCCACAGCAGTCTCTTGACAGTGAGGCTGTTGAAACAGGCGTGACCGGGCCAGACTGTCCAAGTAAGACAGATTAGTCAGACCTGCGGCTAGGTCAGGAATATGACTGCAGTGGAGCGTTGCCTGGATCCATGAGGCTGCAGGGGTGGATGCAGAGGCAGAGAGAGAGAGAGAGAGAGAGAGAGGAGGGAGAGAGAGAGAGAGGATGCGGAGGAAGAGAACAAAGACCTCGGCCTCGGAGAGGGAAAAGCAAAGACAAAGGAACAGCTAGGTAAAAATAGGCACATGTTAGCTACATAGGCATTTTGGAGAGGAGAATATCAAGATGGAGCATGTGTGAGGCAGCCTCCACTCACAGGCATCCATGTGGACATGACTGAGCTGCACGTGTTGTAGCCACTCCCTTTTATGTGCAGTCAGTTACAGCGATTACCTTCCATATCAGACAAAGCCATTGACAGCTCTAGTAATAAAATCATTGCTTTTATACTAAAGAACATAGCTAATAAAACAGACGCACATCTATTATGTTATGCTGCATTATGATGGCTGACAGGAAAGGTCAAACCTGGTGTGCTCAGATTGTTCTCATTTTTCACAGCCAAAATGTCTGACAAGCCTGACATGACTGAGATTGCCCGTTTCGACAAGACAAAGCTGAAGAAGACAGAGACGAAAGAAAAAAACCCTCTGCCCACCAAAGAGAGTGAGTGCCCCCCATGTATGTGTGTTTCTGAGCAGCATTGAAAGCCTCGATCCCCTGCAACAATTTTCCTGTCAGTAGCTGCTCATCACTTGCACTGCTGTCAAAAGACGACTCGGAATAGCAGAGCAGCAAAAAAAAATAATGCTGCAACAGCACATCACTGATATACAGCAAATCTAAAAGCATCGTACTCTCACATATTCACCAAACACCACCCTGCTGATCTAAACCATCTCCTTCTTTTCTTCTCCAGCCATCGAGCAAGAGAGGAAAGGCGATGCCACACCTTGACTTCTGAGCACAAGAAGAAAAAGAAGCTGCGATGCCACAGCAAAAAAGCACTTTCTTTTGATTATCACAGTATTTCAATCTCTTACTTTGTCTTCAGAAAAGGGGTGCTCCTGAGCTCCCTGGGGTTGCCGTTAAAGGGTATATGGCATCCTCACATGGGGGGCTCTCTTACCACGTGGGTGGAACAACTTTAGCCTGGGTGCCTGTCTTGCACTGTTAGCTCTATAGCTAGCTAACACGTCTCCAATATTGCCAAACTGGGGAGTGGTGTAGTGATGTAGCACAGAGAGATAGGTAGGCATCCAGGCTACAGGGGGGAGGGGGGTGGTGGGGTGTCTGCAGACATGGGAGCAATCAGAGTCTAATCATGTGGGATGTTTTCTTAATAAACTTTTTACTTTTCTTTATGAAATAAATATGAAGACGTGGAACCAGTCAGTCCTGTGCATATTTCTGTCTCCTTTATGTCTATGTGCAAACTCTAACACACATACTCATGAGGCATGGACTGATCATGCACAACCAAGGAATAAATACACAAATGATTTATCAGGACTGCTTCCAATTGACCTGTACAGCATATAAAGTATTACAGCATACAATTATGTAATTCACGGCTCATATATAGGAGTGCATATTCAAAGGCATAGTCTTGATGTTAAACTTACATCTTACATGGGGGCGGCAGTAGCTCAGTCCGTAAGGACTTGGGTTAGGATGTGGAGGACCCGGGTTCAAATCCCCCATGGACCAAGACCAACTGGTTGCTGGAGAGGTGCCAGTTTACCTCTTGGGCACTGCCGAGGTGCCCCTGAGCAAGGCACCAAACCCCCAACTGCTCTGGGCGCTTGTCAGGAGCAGCCCCATCACTCTGACATCTCTCCATTGACATGTATATGTACTGTGTGAACAACAGAGTGTAAAACTGAATTTCCCCACTGTGGGACTAATAAAGGAATATCTTTCTTTCTTCTTTCTTTTTACATACACGTTAAGGTTTCACCAGATATTTAAGATGTGGACAGTGCACAGACAGGGGCCATATCATATCTTTATTGTTTATTTTTATCTTATTTATATTTTTATTATTTATTTATTTACACACACACACACACAGTATATATAAGCTGAGCAGTCTGGCTGCACTGTATACTATGTATATTTTAATTGTTAATCATCAAAGGACATTAGTACTTCATTTATCATGCTATACTTCTGCTAACATGTAAACTAATATGCTAGTTATATTACACCTTACACGCTGTTTTAATCAAGTTTATAATTCTGTTTATTACAATTATGTTCTTGTTTCTTTAGGGGTCATTATAACTGATAATCATAATCTGAATAATACAAATAATAGCGTAATACCACATACAGTGATATTTTCTGACATGGTTACCATACCATGAAAATCTCATTTTGATGGGTGCTTTCTTCCACTATTTCCTGACCTGTTGTTAACAAATGATTAATTATGTTAATAATACTGTAGAAAATACTTGGCAGATTAAATGCTGATGAACTTGATGATTATCTGAAGCCCTACTTGACTGAATTCAGTGAATATTAAGAGCAACATCACAGTTGTGAGGACACACCAGTGGCACCACACAGAGCTAGCAGGAGCTAACAGGAGCTAGCTGAGGATGCTACAGGATGGAAGAATGTGATTGGCTGAAAGGCGAGGGGGGAGGGGATAAGTCACGACGTCATCAAGAATGACAAAGTATTAAAGAAAAGCAACACTAAAATATCACTATGGAGTAAAAAAAATAGTGGGCTTTTTAAATAAACAGAGCCATATGAAACTGCATTAATGATATAACTTCTTTATGCAGCCTACTAGTTATGTATTAGGGGTTTATTTATTCTATAACAGCAGCCTATTAGAAAGGTCCAGTAGACTGATCTGGTCTGAGCCTGGCGTCAGCAGTCCTGCCACCCGTCCTCGGCCTGTCAAGCCCGTCACCTCCTGGGCCTTTATTGCTCTATTTCTCTCACCTTGCTCCACCATAAATCACCCGTCAACGCTGCCTGGACGACCTAATGTGACCTGAAGGTGCTGATATGTCTGTTAGAACAATTTAATTAGCGCGCTTTTTTGACTTCATGTTATTTTAAGCACAGTGAAAGTCAATGGTCCGAATACACATCATCCATACTTCCATCAAAAATAAAATCCATAGGAGCTCTTAAATTATCATTATTATTGCTGTTGTTGTTGTTATTAATAACAGTAATAACAATAATAATTAAATTTCTGTTTAACCTATATTACACGTTTGCTAATGAATGTCTATATTTAACAAATATAAAATTGTGACAGGTGACACCAAAATCTGATTTGTTGATTTAATAATAAAGAAATTAAATATATTTATTTAAATTGCTTAAGCCACGTGAATTGTCCTTGAGAGTTTCGGTGTTTATAAGACACCCACGCTGAAACACGCCCAGATGGATGGATCACTATTGTCTGCATGTTATTAACCCATTAAAATCCTTAAATGAGCCTTTGCGTAAAGGTAAATTCTGAAGCATCCCAGATTGATTATTAATCGCTATTATTTCCCACCAAGGTGCGGAGGGGCTCTAGGTTTCAGTCATACTGCACAATGAATGCGGACGATATCTAATTAGTGGGGATTATCCTCACCTACACCTCTCCGCGATTGTGTGGTGTACCTCGCCCAGCCGGCCGCCTATTGTCCAGAGCGCACAGTGAATGCATGTTTTAAGGGATTTTTGAGTGGTTTAAGGGGGATCTGACAAGTGTAAGCGATTTAATCTAAAATCTATAATGTTAATCACTAACTTCTCTCACATCCCATCAGAGTATGAAATGACAGAAACTGGCATGATGGCTGTTGATGATCGCTGTGGCTAAATCAAGGAAGATAATCAGGAGGATTACATTTTATGGGACTACTTGCTTGGATAATCCCAGACTTGTATAATGATCAATATAAATTTAATCAATTCTAGGCTTAAATCTACAAATCAAAACCACCTAGTGCAAAAATGACTGTTCGTACAATATTCAGACTTACAATTTTATGGTTAAAACATTAAAGCTCTTATTTGTTTATAGTCTTGTAAATTCCAGACTGTTTTCACACCAAGTTGTTTCCCAGGGAAACATCTATTATCCTATTATCACGACGATGCCAATGTCGCCAATGTGTGAGGCAGTATTTACATGACTATATACCATCAGCGCCTGAAAGACTTTATGGCTTTGTAGCCACTGTCTTTCTTTCCCCCTGGGACGCTGGTGCCATTCCCCATATGTTTTCAACTACACATGAAGCCTCACAAACTCATTCAGTTCTGTATTTCCATAACGTATGATTGCAATTTCATAATTGAGAACCATATATAATGCTTTTTGGTAAAACACAACTTGAGCTGCGTTGTTACATTTGTGGCCTCAATGCAGGAGCCACCCCCCATCAAATGCCCTAACCACAAACCACCATAATTTCCCTATATTAATATAATAGAGGTTTATTTATAGGGTTTTATTTGTCCTATTTGCCATGCTCATTATGGGATGATACATACTGGATATGCCTCAGTTGGTGGGAAAAGTGGATAAGGATTAGAGCCTGGGAACGACAGGTGAATGAATGAATGAATGAATGAATGAATGAGGGGCTGTTTTACTTCTTTGAAATGCACTTATGCACCGACGGCTCCTATTTGTCTACAGGACGCGGCAATCAATGTCGTCCACGCATTTTCACAGTGAAACGTTACCTGCGGGACAAATCTGTCAATCAAAGGGGGCTAGACCATATAAATATCATCAGCTTGGAGTCTGGCAACATCTTCAGTTGCCTCCCTCTCTCGTGGCACTCACATCTGGGATACTATCGAAACAAACAGGCCTCCGTTTTGGAATACAGCTGCTATGGGACCTTTGGCTCTACTTCTAGTCACGATTCTGTCCATGTGCTGTTATGTTCAGTTGGCAGTAGCTTGGTATGTCGCTTACTTTTGGAGGACTTGATTTAAAAAATACTGCAGTGTAATGTGTGTTTGCTGTTATAGTGATTTTGGGATTAACGAGGCTGTCTTTTCTTTTTATAGGACGGTGAATAATTTCCTCATGACTGGACCGAAGGTAAATACATTTTGTTCAATCAGTCTGGTTACGTACTGTGCGTAAAATCAAATAGATAAGTGCATTTTCTTATTGGTTAAATGTAAAATTACTAACGGTACCGTTTACTCTCCCATAGGCTTTTCTGACGTATGCCGGTAGTGTGCAAGTGGGCGCACAGAGTGGAATACACGAGTGTAAACACCAATTCGCGTGGGAGAGGTGGAACTGCCCGGAAAACACCCTCCAATTATCCACACACAACGGCCTTCGGAGTGGTAAGACATTTGTATCCATATATAGTGTCATACGCGCTAATGCCAAAGCTAATGCGCAAAGTTAATCCTTCAACGTAGAGAGGGTGCTGTGACTGATTGTGCGCTCTGACCTCAATGGAGAAGGCATACAAACATAGGCTCAAATTTGATGGTGGAACCATACTACTAAACCACTAAACACGCCAACATTATATTACAGTTCATCTGTCTAGTACTGACTTTACGCACGGTTTACGCACCTTTTACGCACAAAATGTGAGCGCAGCCATTGTGCAGACTCTTGATTTATGGCCCCAAATTTGATTGCTAACTAATTAATTGCTTTATTTGTGAATAATTGTAGCCACAAGGGAGACGTCTTTCGTCCACGCCATCAGCGCGGCCGGAGTGATGTACACGCTCACCAAGAACTGCAGTATGGGAGACTTTGACAACTGCGGCTGTGACGACTCCAGAATTGGACAGACAGGTACATTTCTATGCTATTTACAATAAGACTGTAATACTGCTTTTATTCTTAGAATTGAATAACAATGTGCATTTGTTAATCCCCAGGTGGCAGAGGATGGATTTGGGGAGGCTGCAGTGATAATGTGGCGTTTGGAGAGAAGATATCCAAGCAGTTTGTTGACGCGCTGGAAGGTGGGCATGACTCGCGGGCAGCAGTCAACCTGCATAACAACGAAGCAGGCAGACTGGTAAGATATGATTTTACCATTATTCAAGTTTAATGCCACGTTTGAGTTCATTTGTAAATATGAAGCGTAAACCACACGCATGGATGTGAATGCATGCGTATGGTTTACGCATGGGTTCACATCCAAGCAGGAGAAAAACGCACAGGATGGATAATTAAATTACCAACTAAGACTCTTACTCTCTCTGCAGGCGATCAAAGCTACCATGAGGAGAGCCTGTAAGTGTCACGGAGTGTCCGGGAGCTGCAGCATCCAAACCTGCTGGATGCAGCTGGCCGAATTCAGAGAGGTGGGCAACTACCTGAAGACGAAGCACGAACACGCAAAGAAGCTGGAGATGGACAAGAAGCCGGCGAGGGCTGGGAACAGTGCGGACAACCGAGGAGCCATAGCGCACGCTTTCCGGAGCATCGCTCGCACAGAGCTCATTTACCTGGAGGACTCCCCGGATTACTGCGTCAGGAACCAGAGCCTGGGATTCCACGGCACCGAGGGGCGGGAGTGTCTTAAGGGCAACAAGAACATGTCCCAGTGGGAGAGGAAGAGCTGCCGCAGGCTGTGCTATGAATGCGGCCTCAGAGTGGTGGAGAAGCGCATTGAGGTCGTTAGCAGCTGCAACTGCAAATTTCACTGGTGCTGCACGGTGAAGTGCGACAGATGCACGCAAGTTGTTACTAAATATTACTGCGCGCGTAAAGACGGTGGGAGGAAACCGCAAAATAAAACGAAGCGCAGGCACCGTGCGCGCCGGCACTGATTGCCATTTGTTGCATAGACTATCCTCATCACATTTCACTTACTTTAGCATCATGGACATCACTGAGCATTATTCTGTAGGCTATGACAAGAACGTTATTTTCATTTTCAACTATCACATCGCCTGAAGCCTTTTAATGCACTTGATTTAAGGGGAAATTGGATTTGTTAGACCTGTCTTCTGTGAAGTCTGAAAATTGTCTAATATTTTATATGTATTTGTTATTGAAAATATTACCAAATAAATATTTTTTTATACAAAACGCATGACTCAAACTGATTTGTCAGAATCTTGTATATTGGTGCCCCGGTATCATACAGCCTTAAGGGGAAGAGAATAAACTGTTACCTAATGCCATTCTCTGAAGTGCGCATATAGGCGTTTCCTGAACTCGTCAACCAATCAGCTTGCTGGGGGCTCGGGACAAAGAACAAGAGTTCCATTTGTTCTTCATTCAAATAAAGGAGAAAGTTGCAGCGCACGGGGCCAAAATAACTAGATCTCTTTGAGGGGAAAATGGTGCATTCATTATTTTGGCTCCTGCCTCTTTTATACAAAATGTGTCCGGGACATGCTTGGTAAGAGACTCTCCACACTGATTGCCTGCTCGTCTGTATGCATATAAGATGTGATCTCACTCTTTATCCTCCATCTTCCTCTCAGGATAGCAAGTAACTTTCTAATGACGGGACCCAAGGTAAATACAATATCCTGACAAGTTTAAGACCATTCAAAATGTGAATCAGGCCACAAAATGACACTGCCTCTCCTGCAGGCCTATCTCACCTATGCAAAGAGCGTGCAGGGGGGCGCGCAGAGTGGGATTGAGGAGTGCAAACACCAGTTTGCGTGGGATAGATGGAACTGTCCCGACAGCGCAACTCAACTCAAAGGACTGAAAAGAGGTAGGCTGAGACTGTAATTACAATTCATCCACTGAGTTGTGCATGCAGGTCCTAAAATGCTGAATGCTTATGTAAAAAGGGGTAAAGACCCCAAACAATAACAGGACACCATACACCTAAATATATGACTAATAGTATTTAAATAATGGGACCACAAATGATGATGAACTTGTTACATATTTGTTTTTTTAAGGTTCAGTATTTTTTGTGTGTGTACTTCTTAATATTCACTGATCACTAATATAAAACGTGATTGGCCCGCTTTCTCCCATTAACAGCCACCAGAGAGACTTCTTTCGTCCATGCTATCAGTGCAGCGGGGGTCATGTACACTCTGACCAGGAACTGTAGTCTGGGAGACCTCGATAACTGCGGGTGTGATGTCTCCAAGAACGGAAAAATTGGTGTGGATCTTAAATAAAACACAGAATATAATCTGTGCACACAAAATTTATATTTGATCCATAAACATTTCAAGTTAGAGTTTAAATGTGATTATCTGATGCATTTGGTGTGCAGGCGGTCGTGGCTGGTTGTGGGGCGGCTGCAGTGATAACGTGGATTTCGGAGAGAGGATTTCCAAACAGTACGTGGATGCGCAGGAGACCGGTCAGGACTCCAGGGCTGCTGTCAACTTGCACAACAACGCGGCTGGGCGGCTGGTAGGTTCTGTTTACACCACAGATATTAAATCGTTTAAAGTTGTCAGTATTTAACTTCCCTTGTTTCCAACAGGCCGTGAAAGCAACAATGAAGCGCATCTGTAGATGCCACGGCATGTCTGAGAGCTGCAGTGTCCAAACCTGCTGGACGCAGCTGTCAGATTTCAGAGAAATCGGCAACTACTTGAAGATCAAGCACAGTCAAGCCCAGAAACTGGACATCGACAAAAAGCGCATGCGGGCTGGCAACAGCGCGGACAACCGAGGCGCCATCGTGGACGCGTTCGGCGGAGTCGCCCCTACGGAGCTCATCTACCTGGAGGACTCCCCGGACTACTGCAGGAGGAACACCAGCTGGGGGCTGTACGGCACCGAGGGCCGGGAGTGTGTGCAGCACGGAGAGGGTCTGACCCAGTGGGAGAGGCGCAGCTGCCGCAGGTTGTGTCATGAATGCGGCCTGAGGGTGGAAGAGAGGCGCACGGAGGTGGTGAGCAGCTGCAACTGTAAATTCCACTGGTGCTGCACGGTGAACTGCGACGACTGCTCGCAGGTTGTAGTCAAACACGTGTGCGCCAGGAGGGAAGGTGCTGATGGGCACGGCTTCAGGCGGAGACACCGTGGACCCAAGTGAAATAAGACTTTGTACGCATCTGTTGCCTACATCACTGTATTAAGATGTTAAATGTCTGCACTTTTCATGTCTCCCTGTATAAATACTTGTCTTATTTATGAATGTTGTGTTTTGTTTTATCAAAATAAAAGGTAGAAATAAAGACTTCTGATGTCACGTTTCATTTCAGTCAGTAACTGCAAAACATTTGATTATTTTACTTCTAATAAACCCACGGATCATTGGATTTTATGACAGTGCGCACTATTAGAATAAGAATGGAGCGAATACACTTAACAGAGGATTACATGGATAACATGGTGCAGTTCGCACCTAACCGAGGTGTTGATCCAGCGTTGATCCACTAGCACTTTGATGTCAACGTGTATTGATTTCACTCACACAGCAGCCAGGCTTTGAAAGACAAATTAGGGAAGCATTTCCACCACTAGATGCTTTGCTGATAATCCGGGACACCACAGCCTATGTAGTCTTTGTGACATCTCACAGGCAATGCAAATGTCTCACAATACATCAAAGCCTATGAGAGGAAACGAAGACAGGCACAGAAACTGTGTCCAAACTTTACTATTTCACAGCAAAGCGGGTCACATTGGGGTCCAGATATTACATCATGTAAATCCACTGAGGAGACTCCGATTTCACACTGACACCAAGTTAATTTCTTATCTTGTAATTTGCAAGTAATTAGGTCTAAGAGAAGGCTGGTCTCCACCCACTGGCCTATCTGTGTCTTCAGAGCCATTCATTCACTTCTTTCTCTCCTCTACCCCCTGGAACTCCAAAAAATCTGCCTCTCAGCTGGACGTGTCATAAATCTGCCACTGTCTCAGCTGAGTGAGTGATGGCATGGATATTACCTTCATGAGGGGGTCCATGCCTGGGGGACAGGGGGGTGGGACACAAGTCTTTCAGTATCTTTATAGACCAGTGGGAGCAGCAAATGAGGAGATAAGTGAGAAATTACAGCAACTGGTGTCACATTAGAACCCCAAGAACTCTGGCGACATTATGGAGTCAACACTGCTGCTTTCAAATATTGATAAAACAGAGTAAGAAGCACATAAACACTGTGAAGAAACACACAACTTTACATAAACATAGCATATGTAAATGTATACTTTTCTAGGACAAATGGGATTCTGGAAAGCTGAGAAACTACCACTACACACAAAGTAAAGAAAACCCCAACTCTAGGAGGAACTAGTAAACGTCTCACTGACCAAAACGCTCCCTCCCATCCGTCCCATTTGTCTGTTTGCCTCTGGGGATGTCCTGTGTTTCCCATGCTGTCCTGCTGTGCGTTAATGAAGGTTTTGCCCCACTGGAAGCCCTCACCGAACTGCCCCTTATCTCTGCTCTCCGCTGAGTCCATTATGGGTCCCATATTGGTCCCATATGATGCTGTTGCTTTGGTTACAAGCTGCTGATTGAGAATCTTTTCCCTACAAAAAGTGTCATTTTCTAAGGAGACGTCGTTATTCATCCCAGCGTAGTTTTACCTTAATAGACATCACAAAAACAACCACATTTTCTGAGCCGTATCTTACGCTGACATAACACCATGCTGTAAGTGTTGCATTTATAATTACACTGTATGCTTCATCCTCCTCCGCAGTGGCAGTATCATGTCTTTCATGGGGGTGTGTTTCCCAATCAGGACAGAGGAGGAAAACAGGGGAGTGGGGGTGATCTCCCACAGGGACCCCCCAGGAGGACTCATGTATTCACCCAGACATGCCTGGGGGTCTAGGGGGGTCTGAGCGTGATTGATCATTCCTTGCCTCTGCTGCTGCCCTCCTCTCTCACCTGGGTGTGAGATACCAAGAGGAATGACACAGGCAGGTCGCAGGCTGCAGGCTGGGATGCAACATCTGACACAGCCATGTTATGAATTACAATAAAAAAGCATGTCTGAGATCACAACATGGCTTGCAACAAAGATCTCTAAGAATCAACATTAATCTATGAATAGAAATAAAGCTCTTTAGAAGACTGTCAACATTATATCCACATTAGACATGAGAAATAAATCTATTTAGATAAAAACATATTTCAGATTGTTGAAGAAATCTGCATCTCGTAGCTATTCAGTAAAAAGTCAGACACGAGTTAGCACAAACTACATGATAACCCCCACATGCAGCTACAAGCCTGTGATAATGTATGTAGGTGAGCGAAAGGAATTCAACAGGCTCTGTGTTCAGAGATAGATAAACTCTGCGGCGTGTGCATGTGCTAAATTTATGTCACAAGTGCTTTGATACCACAGAAACCTTCAACTTCAGTCTTTTATGAGACAGACAAGTAAGAAGACACACCACCTGTGTGCTTCTTTAAAAGGACAGAGATCATATTAAGCTTTCATTATAGGCTGAGTATGTTGAAGACTTCAAGAGCAACAGCTGTGTGAACTCACTGACAAACAAAAAAAAAAACCCTCCTGCTGTCCTTAAACCCTTCATGTTTCAGTGGATGTGACACTTGCGGGAGACAAGCATGAGTCTAAACAATGTTCCCTCTAAAGTGGAGGTGGTGGGATGTAGCGGACTACATGAGGAGGCTGCGTATCACAAGAGCAGCTAGACGTTGAGATAAATGTTTTTACTGTATATCTTCTCCAACGGTAAAATACTGTAATTCTTTTACTCTGCCAAGTTAATTCAAAACTTTATGTGACATGTTTACAATGTAAGCAACAGTTCTGTGTTTTGCATTATTCTTGACCACAATTTGATGTATTATATTTTATCACACTAAACCTAAAAAGTGTGAATTGAACACTGAGCTACTTTATTTCCAGCTATTTCTATAACTCTAAACATTAGCGTAAGAGTTCATTTGCCTGCTCTAAAAGTGTTTGACATCTTCTCAGCAGAACTATTTTTCAAAGCAAATAAATGAAATGATGTGACGATGATACTAGCATATAACAGAAGGAATGGTTCACAAAACTGTATTCTGTGACCTGATTTGCACTCATGCTCACTACTTGGTCAGGAAAATGAAAGTGATCAGGGCCATGAAGGTCCACACCAGGAGGGCGAGGAAGAAGATGGCTACATCTGTGCTCTGGCTGAGGCGCAAACAGGTGAGCAACAGGACAGCGACGAGACCTATGAAGTGAACTGCTAGAGGCCTTCCTCTGTGGGCAAAATGAAGCCACCTCCACATCTCAGGATAGAGGTAACAGAAAGCAAGCCCAATAACAGCACTGTACACAAATAAAGGCAACCATGTGAAAATGTATCAGGACAAAATGTGTCATCAACATGTCCACAACCCTGTCCACCAAGAATGAAGCATACCCCTCAGAGACCTTTCAAAGCACCAGGTGAGTGTACATTTAATGACTCCACAACTGTCTGACTTATTGATGATCCATGCTCTATGTAAAACATGTTTTTCTACTTCGAACACAAGCCAGTCAACCTAATCTGCACATCAACAGGAGTAAGAAGCCTGGACAGTGTGGCTCATCCCACATGGACATTACTAAATCAAGTAGGTGCTGCTTATTATAGTGTTTGGAGTGGTTTTAACAGTTGAACATCAAGATGTTTTGATCTTGTCACAATATTCCACATTTATGTGTTGCACTATCCATTACTTCCACAAGAGGGCAGCACTGTCAAGGCTCCTGGCTCATCCATAGGCAAGATCTCTAAACCAAGAGTCATCAAACCTACACGTGTTCACCAGGTAGTAGGCCAACCTGAACAATTTATGAATCTAGCAAGCCCTTCACGTTGGGTGATGCAATTACTGCAGTTTTTTCAGCAATGTTCCTCCCAGACTCATTCCTGCTCCTCTAGTGCCAACACAGCCTGATAAGGTTAACAATTCAACACCAAGGCCAAGTTAGGTGAAACTCAAAAGTGGCAATTATGTAAAAGATATTTCCATAAATAATGTGCTAACCGGAGAACACATGACATTAAGGGGGAATTTTACTGTGAATTACACACTTTGAGTACTATCAGAGGGGAAACAGCAGATGGCGGTGTTGTAAAAAGAACACAATGCTGGGACCCTTGAGTCTGGTCCGCACTCAAGAGATTTGCATTTTATTCACCATGTTGAGTAATTGGGAATATGTTACAACACTCACATAAAACACATTTCTGTCACTGCAGAAGAGAAATGAGAAGAGTTGGTTTATGTAGTCCTTACTATGACTGTTTAGTTCTGTTGCATCCAAGGTTTGGATCCCAGCTGGTACGGAGGTAAAGTGACCAGACGTCAAGCTGAAGTTGCTCTCAGGGAGGTGAACAAGGTCAGGCGCTGCCTTTCACATATCTCATCCTCTTCCTCCTGGAGCACAGACATCCATATGCACAAAATGCACATGCAGATGAAATTTCACTGCAATTCATTTGCAATTTGTTAAACTGACTGAATGTATGTCTTTAGGATGGGACATTTGTGGTGAGGGACAGCTGACAGGTTTCAGCTGAGCAGCCCTTCACCCTCATGCTGCTGAAACAAGGCAAGGCTTACAACATCATGGTCTGTAACCACGGCAACTCCGACTCCCTTGGCACCGGCCTCAAAAAAGCCAAGGTAAACTAAAAAATGCTGGTGCCATTAACTATGATATTGAAATGAGAAGGAAAAGGACAGTCTGTGTTCACTTAAAATAAACTGAAAAGTTCACATCTTGCGGCACGCCTCTGGGAATGTTTGATGCTGACTTGTGCTGCGCTGCGTCATTAGGTCCCTGTCATCTTTTTTGTGCGTTGCTGCTGTGCTGTAGAGTTTCCCTGGGGTGAAGGAGATGATTACCCATCACACACACACACCCTGCTGCTGCTCATTGACGCCACACACCAGAACTCTGGAGCACAGAACCAGTGTTGTCTGCTGCACCCTGCGGGTCTCTGACCACTACCAACACCAAGCTTAACACGGGTGTTTGAATCTGTCTGCGAATGCTAATTTGTGCACAGGCTTTTTCAGACACCTTTAAGGGACAACCAGAGAAATGTCACAATTTTCGCAAACACAAAAAGGTCATTGTTATGTAATTTCTCTTTTTTGTAACTTCACTTGTATTTTTAGTAAGCAGAATGTGAGAAAAGGGATTTTTACATGGCTGGTTTGTAGGTTTTATGAAACTGTGTTTTCCAGACGCACTGCATTACCTGTTCTTCATGCCTCAGCTTCACGTCAAGCTGGAGGCTGCTGCTTCAGTGCCTCTTGGCTTTTCAGAGACGCCAGCTTGCCAGGATGGCCAACACAAATGATCAGATCACATTGCCTCAGCTGGGTTCGCACTACAGAAAGAAAACAAATACCTTGTTTCACAAATGCCTCAGGCTGACACAGCTCGAAGATGTCCAAAGGTAATGTACAAAATACACCACGGTTCCACACCAAGGAAAAACAAAAAAAATGACCTGAATGAGAAACTTGTTTGCATTCCTCTATATTTAAAGCTGTACTGCTATTTGCTGTATATCTGACACAAAGACACATTACTAAAACAGAAGTGTGTTGCCTCAAGACTGTAAATTAGGTCTGTGATCACTGAAAAATTGCTGCGTTCACGCTGAGACTTAATAAAATTCACACAAAAGAGGCAGTGTGCATACTAAATAAGATTGATTTTTGGGTGTGGTGCTGATTAAATGCTCCACAATGCAAAGCACAATGAAAACAGAAGAGGAGCTCACAGCCGGAACAATTAAAACGGTACAGACAAACTAAATGAAATGTAATCTTTGGATAGAAAAAAATCTTTTTGTTTTTAGTAGATTTTCAAATTTGAAAGAGCTCTTGAAAATAGCAGGTTGAATGACAACTACTTTGACTGTCTTTGTCCAAAACTATACCCGCCCAGGCAAAAAAAAAGTTGCAACATCATGCCACACATGAAACGGCATGATGGACAACCATGTGAAATCTTTCCGTTGCTCCTATCTGCCCATCGGCAGAGTGCTATCTGACAAACATCATGTAGCGTCATGCAACTCCGCATCATTGACACCTACAAGCAAGCCTGAGTTGAACAGCAGTTGATGCACAATAATCCAATTTTGGCTATCACATTTCAGATCTAGGATAACAGTTACATCATGTGCTTTGCATATTTGCAAATCGATTATCAAGGTCATGTTACTGGCATAATTTCATGCTTACTGACATTTTGGAGGCATAAAGGGAGGGAAATGGGGAGAAACAGTCAAACATACGTGCAAGTTGATCCATGCAGTTAGATAAGGAGTCCAACCCTTTCAGTATGTTTTCCAGATCAATGCAGGGAGTTGAGGCAGCTTCCTCTGTGCTCTTCTCTGTGCTTTCCATCTGAAAAATAGTTGCATAAGAACAAAACAGGATATATTAACTACTGTATAATTGCATACCACACAAAATCTTACAAACTTGAAATGTAATTCTGAAAAGTGGTGTAACATCCCAAACCAAAACAAAGAGAACAATTAAAGAGGTAATGCACACTTACACATGTTTTTTGGGCTGTAAACCAAACTATGAGTGTAGTGTGATGAAACACATCAATGCTGGTGTTATTATTGATATTCTTTTACCAAAACTGTTTAAAAAATTGCCCTGAAAAATAGCCAATGTTGACACAGTTCACTGGTTGGGATTTAGCTACTGTATGCCATGAAATTATTGGTAAATCTTGGGAGTTAGGCTCAGACCTGGGGTGAAGTTACACTTAAACACAATACAAATTTAGGTGCAGGACAAGTGAGTCTGTCTGTAAAGAAACACAGGAGAGCAAATTCTTTTCATTTTTTATTATTAATCTAACAGGCTAAACACATCAGAACACTTTATAACTTACAAAAACACAAGTCGCAGGCCATGCTAACATCTATTAACAGCAATCAAAGAGCTTCAGTGTTACTGTATGAAACATCCTCTTTTTATGCAAACAGTCAGAGAGCAGAAACATCGCCTTCAGAGCTGAACATCTGAGTAGGTGCTGTGGCAGACGGGTCAGGTCATATGGCCATCTCTGCTCTGCTCTCTGTCTCCACAGACGATCGCTTTGCACCTACGATAGGCTTCATCCAGTTTCCGCATAGAGACCCCCAGCTCGGGACTGGTCCGCAGTGCCACCATGTCGTAACCCATCCAAGTCAGCTGGACTACAGGCGGACAGGAAATAAAGATAACGTTTGTTAATATTAGACATTTATATTAACACAGCCCCACACCGAACGCATCCAAATCCCCAATTACTGCGATGTTAAATGAAGCCTGTCTAACTGTGGCACAATGACACAAAATGACATACCTGATATATCTTCAATGGCTTCAATAATTCTCTCCAAATCCTTGTTCAGCTCCAAAACGCTGTCGATGCTGTTGTCCTGCGGAAGCTCGGGGAGCGAAGGTGACTCGTCCATCTGTATTACAAACCGGTGGCATGTGGCTTTTATGAGCTGTCACACACTGACTTCGCCACAAAAATAAACTAACTTCGGCTATACTGTACCAACAAGCGGCTCCCGGCGTAAGCTTGCCATGGCAGCAAAGCTGATCGTTAGCTAGCTAGCTAATCTAACCGCAGCTAACGGTAGCTAGCTAGCTAACTAATAAGCTAACATTAGCTGCGGTATAACGTTAGCTAGCTAGCTAACTAACAAGCTAACAGTAGCTGCGGTGTAATTTTAGCTAGCTAGCTAACTAACAAGCTAACATTAGCTGCGCTCTAACGTTAGCTAGCTAGCTAACTAACAAGCTAACATTAGCTGCGGTCTAACGTTAGCTAGCTAGCTAACCAACAAGCTAACATTAGCTGCGGTCTAACGTTAGCTAGCAAGGTCAAGTTAGCCACTTTAGTCACGTTCTTATAAAATAACGACTCCGACTAATTTCCATCTGTCAAGAGCAACAACGGCATGTACAAATACTGGCTGGAAATTTACCCAGCGGTTTATGTGGTTAATATGTATTACATAATTTAAAAAAACTTACGATAGAGAGCTTTTCTTCGGTACTTTAGTTTGAAATAGGAAGGAAGGAAAATGGGAACACGACGCAAAAGCAGGTTTTCATTTTAAAACGTGATGATGTAACTTCCTGCGCTTTTCAAGATAATTTTTACACAACAGTTTATTCAATAAACTGCCTAATAATCGATAATAAGCTGCTACTGACTTATTAAAATGAATTTTGGGGAATAATGGAATAATACAATTTTATAACTTCTTATAAAAGGAAATGAGCTACACCCCTACAGCTGTGTGAGTAAATCTGAATTGGCTAAAATACTAACAAAATTAAATTTTATAACTACTGTCACTGTAATGCTTTTATTAGCCTGCTGTTCCTCCTACTGCTCAATACTTTTCCATCCTATTTTTACAGCTAAACCTGGTTCAAAGAGGCCATTACTGCTGTTTTGTTCATGGGTGTGGCCAAAGCTTTACAGAAAATACTGCATTTATGTAATGTAATATTAATAGAACATAAACTATTATCCATATTTAAATAAGAAGACAGTCACAAATTTGTCTTTCTTCTCTAGAAGGCTGCTGCTCTTCATAATGACAAGCTGGCCGTGGCAGCTGTCATGGCAATCAGAAGGAAGAATGATTAAAATGTATAATCTAAATAGGACAACCAGTTTATTATTTCAGTCTGTTTAAATTTGCATCATAATCACCAACAAATTACAGATGACTGAACTCAATTAATGTTGGAGTAGCAGCATGAGTGGAAAATTATTTAATTGAGGGTGAACAAAACCCCTGGAGGAACTGAACTAGCTGACAGCAGGAAAAAAAACTGAGAGAAAGCAGGAGCAGACTTCTCACCTGAGAAACCAACCAATCACACGAGGCAGGGGGCGTTTCCAGGGAAACAGATAAAGCACGTGTGACAGGTGACACCTTGACATAAAGCAAGGGCAAACAGACAAGAAAGGGGTGGAGAAGAGTAGCCTGCAACTTGGAGGTGTAGAGACCATCGTTTGGATCAGCTCACATTCAAAGACCTGCAAAGGTTTGAACAAGACAAAAGGACTTTCTGGAGCTGCAAAAAGAGACAGGCATAGAAGAGGGACAGCCAAGGTCAAAGGGCTAAGAGGAGACTCTGAGAGGTGAGAAGAAATTTCACAATGTCTACATTTGAGGCCCAGGGCCAGTCTCCTCCTCGGTGTGGCCCGCAGTTCCCCAGCCTCGGCCAGGAGCCCCCTGAGCTCAGCATTTACGGTGAGTGTTACTACCCTCCTCCCTCACTGCCAAGTCCTCAGCGCACCACTCCGACCTCCTACGACCTGAGCGACTACACCACCTCCTCCCCGAACCCTTACCTCTGGTTCAACGGCTCCGGCATCAACACGCCGCCCTACCTGGCTACCACCGGCCCACCCGGTAACCCCGGCCCTCCCTTTGTCCCCCAACACTACGGCATGCAGAGGCCTTACCTGGGTCCCGCTGGAGCCGGCGGTCCCGGTGGGGAGCTGAGCTGGTTCTCTCTCCCCTCGCAAGAAGACCTGATGAAGCTGGTCAGGCCGCCTTACTCGTACTCAGCTCTCATCGCCATGGCTATCCACGGAGCACCGGACAGGAGACTGACACTGAGTCAGATTTACCAGTACGTCGCTGACAACTTCCCTTTCTACAACAAGAGCAAAGCAGGCTGGCAGAATTCCATCAGACACAACCTGTCACTCAACGACTGCTTCAAAAAAGTACCACGAGATGAGGACGATCCAGGTAATATTATATTTATGGCTTGTTTTTGGCTGTTTTTTAAATCTCTCTTT
This sequence comes from Pterois miles, assembly GCA_947000775.1. Taxonomy (NCBI): domain Eukaryota; kingdom Metazoa; phylum Chordata; class Actinopteri; order Perciformes; family Scorpaenidae; genus Pterois; species Pterois miles. The sequence continues at coordinate 5,748,867 of CAMQGK010000308.1, read as the reverse complement.
AACAAAGGTATGAATTTGAATATACAGTACTGTTTTCTTGCATTTTCTAAACTTGTTTTCAACTGCATTTTTGCATCACAGGCAAGGGTAACTACTGGACGCTCGACCCAAACTGTGAAAAGATGTTTGACAACGGGAACTTCCGCCGCAAAAGAAAGAGGAAGTCCGATTCTCTCTCTGGTGGCGATGGCGGCTCAGGGGCTCCAGAGTCAGGCGACAGCGAGAGAGGAAGCCCCAAACACTCATCTTCCCTTAACATCTCCCCCACACCGGACAGGATCCCCTCCCCTCCATCGTCGGGCCCCACACCTTGTCTTAGCAGCTTCTTATCCGAGATGTCCGGAGTGACAGCCGGAGCTTCCAGTGAGGTGGGAGGTGATGGGTTGAGCAGGCCGCTGCAGATTAACCTTCCTTTAGATAGAACCACGCAACCTGGAAGCTTCAGTAGCTACTCACCCAACTCAGCTGGCCCAGAGTGGGTGCCACAGGTGCCAGCTCCCCCTGTGCTCTCCTCTTCACCCACCCACTCCTCCCTGGGCTACACCAGCCCCATCCTCAGCCAGTACAGCGGCTCCAGCGGGCATTTCTACCCCTCTCTGGGCTCAACGGGTATCATCTACCACCGTGAAGGCACAGAGGTTTAATAAGACACTAACATTGGTTTGACTCTTGACAGGAAGCATCACCTGTCTGGTTGCTATTGTTTGAGAAAAGTTCGGTTGTGAGACACACAAACACAGGAGGTTTGCGCTGACTGAGACAGTTGAGATCAGTATAGCGTGTGACAGCAGAGTAGAAGGGCTTTGATTCCCACAGTAACAGCTGAGTCAGCCGCTAACTACGAGGTGTCACTCCCTGAAACCGCAGTCGGCCTCACTATCAGATCCTCAGTCAGCTTTTATTCCCTCTAAAGCCAGCCTCTATCAGATCTGACTCATTATTAACAGATCCTGGATCTGATCTGCTGACATCAGGCCATTCCACACCGCTATCTGTGATTCCTTGATGGTATCACAACAACAACGCTCAGACAGCACATTTAGAGGAGTAGTTAATTACACCATTGTCTACATAGTGTGTCAACAAAAGGTAAAAGATAGACTTGCTTTCATGTTTTTTTTTTTGTAAAACTAAAGCTAAAAAAGGTAATTGTACTTTGTAAATATGTCAATGTGTTGTGTAATGTTATACATTTATATTGTTGGTTTGTTGGGACAACTGTTATTGTATAAAACTGACTCCTAATGTATGGTACATACCTGTTTTTGATATGAATAAAAGGTTTTAGAGTTCTACAGTTGGATTTCTCATTTTATTTTTATGAATACTTAGCAATGTATAGCACATAGCTATATGATCTGTCTCAAACACCCCACCCCCACTCTAAATACGAGAGAGAAAGCCAGCCAATAAGCACTCACTGACAGAAAACAATCCTGTCAGAAAAGCGATGACCAGTAGAGTAGAACCTGCATGTCGGTGAAACCTGATCCTTGTGTGATGGATAGTTAACTGATTCTCCTAAACGGTAAAAATGCACATTCCCATGCTGTCTCTTTTTGCTACACTAAATCCCTGCCTGCCGCGCCGTCTATACAGATACTGCTGACTGGATGCAAGCAGCTTTATTATGCTGCACACAGCATTATGATGCTGAGGCATGAATTAACAGCTTAATAAAGTCACTCAACACGCTTCACATCATTCATAATTACCATGTAAGTAGAGTGTTAGGATGAATTTAATCACTATTATCACATGTTAGTCACCTTCACAGAAGAGCTGCAACAATTATTCAATTGTCAATTATTAAATTAATCGACAACTATCTAGTCAAAATTCTCTGATTCCAGCCTCTTAAATGTGAGTAAATGTGAGTATTTAATACTCTTATCAACATGGGAGTGGACAAATATATTTGCTTTATGCAAATGTATGTATATGTTTATTATTTGAAAATCAATTAACAACACAAAACAATGGCAAATATTGTCCAGAAACCCACACAGGTACTGTATTTAGCATAAAAATATGCTCAAATCATAACATGTCAATCTGCAGCCCAACAGGCAACAACAGCTGTCAGTGTGTCAGTGTGCTGACTTGACTATGACTTGCTTCAAACTGCATGTGATTATCATAAAGTGGGAATGTCTGTGAAGGGGAGACTGGTGGGTACCCAGAGAAGCCATTTACATTTGCATATCTTTAGGTCAGAGGTCAAGGGACCCCTTTGAAATTGGCCTTTCCAGTTTTTCCTCGCCAACATTTGGTGCAAGTTAAGAGCGTTAGTTAACCTCCTTCACAAAAAGATACTATAACAAAGGTTTTCTAGTTTCATATAATACCAGTATCTTCACTCTGTAAAAAAAAAAGAGTCCTCCACGACCTCCAAAAGATCGATTGCGTTAATACATTAAAAAAATTAGTGGCTATTTTGCGTTATTAATGCGTTAACTTTGACAAGGTTTGGACTTCGGGAAACGCTGATGCACATTTTTCACCATTTTCACCAAACAACTAATCAATTAATCAAGAAAACAATCCACAAATTATTCAACAATGAAAGTAAATGTTAGTTGCAGCCCTGTGACTCTATGAAAGCTAACATGCACAGAGAAACAAGTCTGCTTTCTTCTGTGACTCAGCAACTATTTTATTATCGATTAATTGTTTTGAGTAATTTTATAGGAAATAAAATTCAAAATTCTCTGATTTCTGCTTCTTAAATGTGAATATTTTGTGGTTTCTTTATTTCTATGACAGTAAAGTAAATATCTTTGAGTTATGGACAAAACAAGGCAACTGAAGATGTCATCTTGGACTGAACACTGAAAAACATTTTTCATTTCATACCAAACAACTAATCGATTAATAAAGAAATATTCTACATATTAATCGACAATGGAAATAATCATTAGTTGCAGCCCCAGACTCTATAAAAGCTAACCAAGAACATTCTGTACAAGTAAAAGGTGTTTTATTGTCACACAGCTCTACAAAGAAATTCATAGTTTGTGGTCTTTTGTGACAGCGGTTCATAAAAAGGTACTTAAAAGGAAGAAAATAGATACAGTAATACATAGTATACACATGAGAAACAATCACAATGTAATATAAAAAGTGTTATAATATGAAGGATACCATAAAACCAACCAACCAACTGTAATGTACATGTGTAAAGTCAGATGTATAAATAGGTGCAACAAGTCAGATGCATATAACAGCACCAGTAGATTCTGGTGGATCTAATATGTTGCTGCCTGTTATTACATAGCCGAGTACTTAGTCTTGATATAGAAATTATAATCATACAGTAATATTATATCATAGAATATACAGTATTTTGTATTCCAACACTTGGAGCTCACAGGTCCATGATTCCCACATGCAGCTGTAAATATTAAATTTTAAACTGTAAATTAGTAATAACCATTTTCTACATTAACCAGAGTTGTTTAACTGTGACTAATAGAATTTGTCATGTCATTTTACTTGGTTTTATTTTGCTCTTTAGTTGCACATACACTATGTTATTCAATAAATATAAACCCTTTGATTGGTGTCACCCTCAGGCCTGTATTTACCCTGAAACAGAGGCAGCATGACAGTCATTTACACTAAACACAGAAAGAAAGAAAAGAACACACACACACACACACACACACACACACACACTTACTTCAGAAACCTAGAACAAGTAGATTTAACATCTTGGTGCAAATTGGCCAGAAGTGCATTAGTGGTTGGGAGATACGCGGTCAGCCTGTCAAAATTTGCATAACTGATTTCGACACAAGCGGTGAGGTCGCGTTTTGGGTTTGAATCATAAAGTCATGCTTTATTAGCTGTGTCAGAGTTGTGTGTGTTGTGTTTTCTGCTTAAATTGTATATAATGTCCTGCCTGGGCCAAAAACCTCAGAACTCATTCAGGGAATCCCTGACTGTGCCAAATTCATATGCAAATAGATGATCTTTCCCTGCAGATATTACGCTTACAGAGTGGATTATGAGCTTTTTTAGAAAAGACAGAGAGAAAGAAGCAGGAGATAAGAGAGAAAAAAGAGAAAAACACGATAAATATCAAATTATCACTGTCCTAACAAGTCACACTTTCATCCCATTTTATCTTTTTCTCCATGCTGGCAGGTGAAATATGTGGCATCAAGAACAAGGGTGGCCCTTTGTCTTGTCGACTCTTTCTTGATCTGCCAACACAGGAACGTTACAGGGCTTTTGTCTCAGAGACTTCATTTACAGCAGATGTCCCTTTCTGCTGTCATATTCAGACAGTTTCAAACTGATGCAAATTTTGCAGCCCTTAATCACACCAATGGATTGGGGATGACAAGGTCAGGGGGAGAATACAGATAAGAAACGGTAAAAGGGATTTACATTACCGACTCCCTGGAACTAAAGCCAGTTTTCGTCATAACACAATACATATTTGGATATTTTGGAACTTCCCTTGTCTGGTTCTTGTATTTTCTTTATTTGGACAGTTGGCCTAGCTCACACACAGATCACATACTTGGCAAATTTGGTATAACATCTAAACAGGTTGTTTTCCTCCTGGCATTTCCTTTCATGTGCTTTTTCTTATTTTCCCAGAGAGAAAACACTTAAACCTTCCATAAAAACTGTCATCTGATTGATTTTCTGCTTTCTTTACAACTAGTTTCTCTCTACAATTCAGGGATACCCAACACAGCATCCATCAATCACATGTTACTGTAGCTATGGACAGTCTTAGCCTCAGGCAGTAGAATTATTGCTCAACAGAGTGATACGATTAAAATCTATAAATCCTCATCTCCACCTGCCGCCTGGCTCGTGGCAGTCTTCCACACACCTGTCGAGCTAACGGAACACACACCCTCACACACATACTGTTTATGTGTGTGTGCGTTTGTGCAGTGCAGGGCATGAAAGTGGGTGGTGTTTATAATATAAACTCAGACAGAGAACGATTGCACCAGAGCTGCTGTGCATGAGAGAGGTGTGTGTTTAAGAGCCGCCCTGATTATTGCGCTGTAAAAACAGATTCCACACCTCACCGTGTGGTGCATAAAGAGTTTGCAAAGCTTGACAGCTTGTAAATCTGCTCATGTGTATTCCCCCTAAAGTGAAGAGATGATACTTCACTTTGGATAACTGCTGCCTGAAGAGAAAGCTAACTGTCCTGGTACCAAATCAACCCAAAACACCCACACACCACACGCACCTTCTGTATTTACTAAAACAGTCATGTCCTGTCGAGGCTGTTTAGTAAACGGTAGCAGAGAACGTCAAGCCTGGAGACATGTCGTCATGCCCAGTGCTCCAGCTCTGCATTACCTGCCCGCTGTTATGTGTAAACACCCGCACACACTCCAGACACACGCAGACAGGTGATGAAAGGAGTGAAATCCCTTGCCTTTTTATCTCCAAGTCATTGAACAACCTTTTTCTGTCTTTGTGCTCTTTAGAGGTCAGTGGAAAACGCGAGAATTCGTATAATTACTTCGATACACCACGGCTGGTACTGAAGAGCTGTTGGCAGAAGTTTGACGCACATGAAATGCTCTTACTTTGAAAAATTCTCACATTTGCACAACTGGATTCCAGAAAAACATCACTCCACAACATAACTCTTGAGGACAACACCTAAATATTCAAGTTGTCATCACCAAAGTCCAGTGATCTTAGTTCCAGTTTAAAAGAAGCAGAAAAAGGTCCCAGTTTGCTTAAATCCCATTAAAGTTCTCTATGTAAAAAAAAAAAGGTATAAAAATGCAGGCGGTCCCTCTGTGTAAACCAGTGCATCCAGGAGTCTCAGACTCCAGAGAACAAGGCAGTGAGTGATCGCTGGCTTATATATACGATATGGGGAAAAGTGAAGTTTAAAGACAAACACAGAGCACAGTGAGACTGTGTGTATATATGAATCATTGCTATTTCACCCTAAAATATTTTCCATGTCAACATGCAGTAAACATGGTGATATGAAGAGGGCTCTGCAGTGAGGGAGGGAGAGGAAGGAAGAAGGGGGGATAGAGTGTGAACGTCTTACCGGGCATCTGCTGGAGTGAATGGGGCATCTAAAAAAATGAGCGGGATTTAATCCTCCTTTATTCCTTTTCCACATTTATTGACTAATGGCACACTGACAACTGAACTTTGTCACAGTTGACCTGGTGGATGGTCCTTTGGTCAGAAAGATCTCAACAGCTATAGGATGCTTTGTATTCTAAAGGTTCATCGTGAAGGAAAATGCTTGAAATACAGCAAGAACTTAAAGCAGCAGGAGGCGAGACTGGAGAAAATAGGATTTAAAAAAGTTCTCTTTATAAAATGGTCGCTATAGCCTGACAGTTGTGTATGAGACAAGTAATCTAAAAAAATCATGTTCCTCTGTGTGCTCAGGTGCTCCTAATGGCATCTGCAAGATATCACAGACTAGAGGAAAACAACCAATCAGAGCTGAGCTGGGTCAAACTGGGCAGCCCTGATCAAATATGAATCATATTCTGTTACTGTAATGTCTATTTCTCACCTCAAACGATTTTAAGAAACATTTTGTAGTTACTTTTTAGCTGTACAAGGGAACGTTTGTGACCCAGCAGCCATGTTAGAGCTAAACAGTAACTACAAGATGTTTCTGAAAACATCTGAGGTGAGAAACGGTCATTACAGTAAGAATATTAATTCATATTTGATCAGCACTACCTAGTTTGTTTGATCATTGTTTGCGAGTGATTGACAGCTGCCTCTGTTGAACGAACAGCCAATAGGAACGCTCTCCCTGAAATGACTCGTGATTGCCCAGAATCTCCTGTTACGGGTTAGACTTTTTAAATCCTGAAAACAGAGCCATGAGGAGGTGCAGAAGGCTAGTTGTCTCTCAGAATACTTGAATTACAATAAGCTGAAAGGTTATTATTGGATTTTTGCCCAATGATGCCAAAACTGCAGCTTTAAGTGAATGTATTCCTTCTTGTTTTATATTCAGGTAGTTTAGTTATTGTCAGTAGTACTTGGTTATCCTGAAAAAGGCAAAGCAAAGAGGGAACTTAATATAACAAGTGGCATTATTGTTGCTCTCAGGAAGCTTTATCTAATAGTATTCCTTCTGGTAGGAGCAAGGAGTAAAATCACTTTTATGAGTATAAAGCCCAGCTGATTGCTTTCAGGTCGCCTACACGCCGGCTGAATCCCACAGACTTTATGTGGCTGTATTTTAGCATGCAAGGTGACGACTGTGACTGTTCAGTAGGCAGCGTGTGCACTAATGCACTCAGATTTATTTCCATTAACCAACTCTGAAAACAGACCAGACAGCATGAGCATGATCCCAAACTGTATCCATTTAGAAGATGAATTACTCAACAGAAAATCAAACCAAAGAAAAACAAACAACAGTTGCTCGCTTTCCAGTCTGCAAATGTGGCCATTAACCTTCAGACACAGACTCTCCACCTACCTCAGGCAGATTTCAGCATCAGAAGTCGCCATGCTCATGCTCATTATATCCGATCTGGCTACATTCCTGAAACAAAGTTGTTTTTCTCGGAAAATATCACATCGTATCACTGCAGGATGACAATGCAACGATGTAGTGTTGGCACTGCAACCCAGACCTCACTGCTTTTAATGTTCTGAGAGAAGGCTGTGGTCTCTTTTATTTGTTTGTTTTAGTTTTTAGGTTAATGATGATGATGATTGAGGTGACAGCTCTGCTTCCTCCTCTACTTGTACAAACAATTAATGGAAATTATTCAGTAATGCATGTGATACAACTGATCATGACATATTGATATTTATGATAATAACAGTATTTTTGTCAATACATGGTTATCTAACAATTTCCAAAAAACAGATTTATTAAAGTTGAATCCACATTTTAACCTAGACCGCCTATAAGAAGTGGACGTAGTCACCGTGACGACACCCATCGGTTTGTGGACTGCTGTTTTGAAGCCACAAGTTCGGCATGTCAGCCATCGCCATCTTAGTTTCTGGCCGTCGCCATCTTGGTTTTTTGCAGCCAGAAGTGACATGAGAGTGTGGAGCCAAGTACAACCGAACGCTGCATAAGACATTTTTAGGTGACCAAAATGTTCCACTTAACTTTAATGAATTGAACACACACTGTGAGGCTGGACAATGCCATGGTAGCAACCTGTCAATCATAAGGTAGCCACGCCCTAAAGCATACCCTGCTTCATGGTCTATTTGACTCTAAATGGACCATAATTCACTAAATGAACATCATGCTGTATTGAAGAAGATTATACAATGTTTACTGAGGTAATAAATCAAGTGAGACGTGGGCTCATTTTCTCATAGACTTCTATACAACCACACTTCGTTTTGCAAACACAGGAGTCGCCCCCTGCTGGATATTAGAGAGAATACAAGTTTAAGGCGCTTCAGCATTGGCTTCACTTTTAGACATAGAGGTAACCCACTGGTTTTAACCTGTTTAAAGGCTTTACTGAAAACTTATCAAGTTGTAAATACTGCATGCGTGCATGCTGAGCAATTACTGACACCAACTGGGGCTGCAGAACACAGAGAAATCAAAGGACTCACTAAAGTGTGTAGGCTTGATCAATCCTTTTGAAACTACTGACACTCCATTATGTTGTCATCAGTGTCCACCCAAGCTCTGGGGAATCCTCTCACCCGGAAACTTCAATATCCTGGAAATGAGGCAAAGAAAATGTATTTATTTTGTGGCTGCACATCGAGTAAACAACAAGTTACCTACAGTATAGGCTCCTACTATTTTTTTAATGCAACGTGAATAATTGCATAATGGGCTCAAAACTGCTGTCATATATCCAGATTTAATAGGCCAACATGCAGAAATGTGAGCAGGTGTCAGAGAAAATGCACCTCACCACAGAGGACATCATTTATAATGACAAAGCATTCAGTTTGAAGGCACTCTGTTCGTGCCTGGAGGTCACCTCTGATGGATTAGATGTCACACCTACTGTCTGAATAACAGTAAACGTCTTGGTGAAACTGTCGGTGCCGTCACGCTTGCAACCATCAGACGGGCACGTCCTCCAAACCCTCATAAGCTGTGTGTTGTGACACACCGCTGTGACTTCAGGGACAAAAACAAGGGTCCTGGCTCCACTGGCTAGATGGCTACTGATAGGGGTTTTCCTATTGCTATTAGTGTCTTTGGTGCTCTGAAACTACAGTCGCATGATAAGTTAATTTTATGGATGTGTAAATGTGTTTGTACTATCACTTGCACTCTTGTTAAAATGTTTAACATCTGCCAGCAGTTTGGCTCAGCTGGCATAAAAACAGTTTTTTTTATATCATTAACTGAGTTTCATACAGTTGCTGCTGATGTGCAGTATTTTATCAGCTCATGTGATCCTTGTGCCATGAAATGCTCAGGATGAGTCAGCTCGGGAGTAGTTTTCCATTATAACTAAATAATTTATGTTACTGATGTACTTTGTTTTGTGTGAATGTGCTGGTTTACATATTTTGTGATATATTTTGTGCATTTATTATGTTTTATGTTTATGTACATGTTCTGTGTTTTATATCGCTGCAAGATAATGGAGTTAGTTAGTGTTTAAAAAAATCTGAATGTGTCATGACTCTTAAAGGAACAGTGTGCAGCATTTATGGGCCTCTATCGGCAAAAGCGGAATATAATTAGCTGGTGTATAATCACCTGAAAATGTGAATTGTTGTGTTTTTATTCCTTTAGAATGAGTAGTTTATATCTACATATGGAGTGGATCCCCCTCACAAAGCTGTTTCTACAGTAGCCCACAACGGACGAACCAAACACGTTCTTGTGTCAGCTACTGTGGTTCTCCTGCACCCGGCAGAAGTTTAAGTTGGTCGCAATGTGCAGCCTCACCACTAGATGCTGTCAGATCTTACACTCTGAACCTTTAAGCAAGCCCTTCAATAACAACACATTCTCACCCCACATTTCGCAGCTTTGTCACGCCCCTTGGCGTCACTTCATTTTTGGCATCAAAACCACTATAGTTAGAATGAACTACATGGTTGGGCTTAAAACGACCACATTGTACAGTTAAAATGACACTGAACATTGTGAACACAAGACAGGAACAAACAGCTGATTGTAACATTAAACTTAATGCATGGGACACAATCAGAGGTCTCCTGGATGAAAGCCTTGTGTTTCACAGCCACCTCCCCACCCGCCTGCCTGGTGTGTGTTTTGTCACTCTTTAAACTCCCAGTGCACTTTCTGGGATGGGTTTACAATATAATTAATGGAACGCCTAGTATTTTTCATACTGGCGCTTAAAGGGTGCCGTGTGCAGTGATACCGAACGCTGACGGCTGTATCAAAGCCTCAGTGTTTGACACTGGGAATGAGAACAGGCTGTCAATAACCACAGTTCTTGGATTATTGAATAACACCCAACTTTAAGACTTTCTGGTTGCAGGAAACTATATGGATTTTTATGTTTTATTTCCAGTTCCATTAAGAACAAACAGAGTTCCTGAAGACATCTTAATATGACTACAATATCTGACTAATAATCCGTCCTTCAGGAGTAGTTTTACCAACAAAGAGTTCTTCAGAAGGACCCAGTACTCAGCAGATCTGGCAAACCCCCCTGTGAAAACACTTTTTGTGAACCTGGTTTCTAAGATTGTATAGTAGACCACATTTTGAGTAAGTGAATGCCAGCGTTGGCAGCTTCAGCGCTTTTTTCACTTATACTACAACCTCTCAATGAAGAACTGCAATTTGTCCTCAACTGCACATAAATGTACATAACTACTGGTTGACAGTAAATCAATGTAAAACACTTCCAGTGGTTCATTTGAGCTCAGTTAAGCAAGCTGATGTTATAAAACAGTACCAGGCAGTCAGGATATAGATATCCAAACGACTTGTCTTTCCACAAGCGAGTGTAGCAACCGGACCGGGTGTGACACGTAGGACCAACAGGAAAGAGTCCGTTTAGTGGTCACAGTTCCAGTTCCAGTGATTACAGCCGATCGGTGTAGAGTATACTGTATGTGGGTGTGTGTTTACCATGCTATATAAGCCTGTTAATGGAGACAAAAAAGCCACCAACTCTTTTTGCAAGTCCAACTGATTTTTCATTACTTTATAAATCTCTAGAGGCCAAAGTGAGAATCAATGGTAAATTAAATGCCTATTTTGTCCTGGTGACCAGTGAAGTGTGGGTTCACACATCTGATCTGATCTGGGAAGAGAATCAATGCACTGGAAGACTGAACCCCTTATATTGGGGCCCACTTAGTGGGTCTATAAACACATCCAAAGCTGTTGTTGTGCAGTTTTGTGCTTTTATTCTGCACTACGGTGCAGTTCCTTAATGCAAGATTGAATAATCAATCACGATTCTGTCGACTACAATTTGACTTCACATGTTGTTGTGATTGATGTTAAAGTTAATTGTTTCATTGGCCAAAGCATGTAGCTGGATGGTTAACATCCATAAGGATCACATGCACCTACATACAGACTACATCACATATATACCCTGCATTGCTATCAGGCATCCACACTTTCATACTGACTCATTTCCATGTAAATAAGGCACACTAGAATGGAAGTTAGGTAAGAGAAAGAGGTGGTTGGAAGAATAACAAGCGTGGGCGGAGGGAAGCGAATTATTTACATGTGTGATAAGGTGAAAGAAACATGGAATGGGGGAAACAGAAGGAAGAAAGACAAACATGAAAAGAGGAGAATCTGTATTGAAACAAAAAGCCACTGAAGTGTGTCCATGCTCAGAAAGCACCGGGGAGCACGAGAAGCTCCCAGAGCAGGAATAAATGAATTGATTTTCCACGTGACAGTCATTTACACAGAATATATTTTCCCAACACACAAGTCCAGCACGTATCTAAGCAGACCGCCATTTACCAAACTGAACGCAAATCCCTTTATCTGTCAAAATACATGCGTTAAAAAGTGGCTGCACATATTTGCTCACAGTATTTAGTAATTTGGGATTAACTAGACTAAGACAATCTGTACAAAATCATCTCTCCTATCATATCACACTGGAAGGCCAAAAAAAGGAGAAAACACAAAAAATGCACTTATTTTTTCTTCCTCATCTAATATTTTGAAACACTTTCCCCAGTGTGAAACAAAATAAATGAAACAGGGTTCATGTTTCTCATTGGCAGAGAGAAAATTGTGTTCCCTGAAGGAAAAACTGCACAATCAATTGAAAACGAAAACCGAGTTGGATTTGCAATGACACAGATCTTTAAAAAACTAATAAAACCACATCCACGAAAAGCTGGTGGTGAGAGAATAAGACTGTCTAGATTAATTCCTGAAAAGCTATAAAGCTATATGTTTTGTTCGCGTATTGAGGATAACGCATCAGCCGTACGACATGAAATTTACATATTCAGCACACTGAAGCAGCCAGGGAAAATTAATATGTTCTTTACATCTGCACCCATTCATCTTCATGGACAGAGGACACAAAGAGGAAGAGAACTGTCACAGCGACTGTGCGAGTTTAATGGCCATTACCCAGTAATTGGCTATGTGGCTGGAATTCCCTTCAAAGTCATTACACATCCATGGAGCGACCGTGTGGCTAATTATTCTTACTGCAGCGCAACACAAATGTTTGCCCAGACTGGGTGCACTGCCTTGGCCTTCTGAACCTTCATCTTCCCACTGGGCTTTTCTCCAGTTCCTGAGGAAATCAACTGGTGCATATTAATTGGTGTGTCTTAATCCCTGTGGCAAAACGAAGCCCGGTACGTGTGTGTGCATGCATGTGTGTAAATGTATGTGTGTGGGTGGAGAGGTCTCTGTTGGACCATGTAGATGAGTTGGGTCCTGCAACTGCTGGAGGAAAAACCCTTTGTTTGACAGCTCACATCAGTACACACTTCTTACATTTAAAAGCAGTGCTGTTCACAAATAATCTCCAGAAAAGGTGCATTTGAAATTGCGGTTTTGCACAGTAGTTTACTGACAGTTTCTGGTAATCAGTCTTTCACCAACAGCTGGAGAACCTGCGCTTGCCAGCTGTTCTGAGAAACCAACTTTGAGTGGTTTCCAACTCGCTTTCATCACCTGTATTGTGTTTTAAAGCCAATAACATTACACAGTTATTTTCTGTCTCCGTTATAAATATTAAAAACGTATTTGGTTGAGCGTCACACGCAGCAACCCAGAAATTATTACTAACTGACAGTTGATAGATGGAGGTCCCATCTATGATTATACACCAAGCTGTAATCATTGCCAACAGCTATCGGCTATTGTGCGAGTGGCTGGATCACAGAGAAAAGGTCAGAGAAGTCACAGAACTGAGTTTTACAATAAAAACCCAGAAGACTGCAACATCAGCCATGTTTGTGATTCAGGTAGGCTGTGAGACAGGTTTTCCTGTCTTTATGCTAAGCTAACCAGTGGTTAGCCTTATATAGCCTAAAACCAGCAGTAGGCAGAGTATTTTTGGCATCACTGGGCAAAAATTCCATAATAACCTTTCGGCATATTTTAATTCAAGTGTTCTGTGCGAAAACTAGACTCCTGTACTTCCTCATGGCTCTGTTTTCAGGCTTTAAACATCTAGCCCATGACGAGAGACTTTGGCCAATCACAGGTCATTTCAGAGAGATAGCGTTCCTATTGGCCATTCATTCAACAGAGGCAGCTGTCAATCACTCACAAATGCTGAACAAAGAGTCAAATAAGCCAGCACTAATCAAATATGAATCAGTATGTTGTTACTGTAATGCCTTTGTCTCACTTAAAATGTACCGTTTAGCTGTAAAGTGAGAAACTGTGCTCCGGCTGGTGGGCGGTGCTTGGTGTTTCCTCAACTGGCTGCGGAGTTACAAACTTTCTCATTTTCTACAAGATGTTTCTGAAAACATCAGAGGTGAGAAATAGGCATTACAGTAACAGAATATTGATTCATATTTGATCAGCGTTGTTTAGTTTGACCGTGTGATCTGAGTTTGCGAGTGACTGACAGCTGCTCAGAGACGGCAGGCTCCAGCTCTGATTGGTTGTTTTCCTCCGGTATGTGAAATCTCACAGATGTCATTAAGAGCAGAGGATACAGAGGCACGTGATATTTTTCAGATTACCCGTCTCCTGCACCAGGATATATATATATATATATATATATATATATATATATATATATATATATATATATATATATATATATATTTTTTATAATCATATTTGCTCCAATTCTACCCACTGCTGCTTTAACAGACAGATATGAGTAGTAGCCTATTGATCATCTCATCTAGCTCTTGGCAAGAAAGCGAATAAGCATATTTCCCCAAATGTCAAACTATTCTGTTTTTCTAAAATTTACGTAAATAAATAAAAAAGAGGATACACATCTGTCATAACAGCTGTAACAGACCCATAAATATGAAGAAATAATAATTATATTGTAGGTTGCCATGCATTTGTCTTTACAGTGCCGATCTTAATTTTCTATCACCAAATGCACAATAAAGGTAAAAATGTAACAATTTATAAAGCATTTGGTGTAAATAAAATCAGTTAGCAGAGTTAGCTAATTTACGAGAGACAATGAATCCCAAAAACAGACCGTCCACACACACAACAGAATATGGGACCCTGATCTGCACCATTTCCTTTTTCTCAGCACTGGCGGTCCATCAGAGCTGGCAGGATGAAGGTGACAAGGGAATAAATTCCCTGTCCACCTCTCCTCCCTCCCGTGTCACCGTAGGCCCAGACGATAACCGCTACTGACACGCCACTCATCTGAATTTCAAGTATAAGGCAAAAGGGACAGGACTCGCTCCGGGGAGAGGAGGTCACTCTGGAAAGAGAGACTATGGGCCAGTAGACTCATTAGATAAAGGTAAGACGTGCCGTGATTAAGTAAACAGCCGTGAAATTACAAATGATAATGTATACAGTAGTAGAGCTAATTCTGTGAATACAGAAATCACAAGAAAAGGAAATCAATGGAGAGAGAACAAGTCAAGATGTAATTAACCTACAGGGCTTACAATAAGAAGACATTAACACCATCTCCATAACAGCTGAAGAAGCAGGGGCTGGGAGTGTTTACACCCTTGACCTGACCTTGGCCGTTGCTGGGGTTATGGCTGATAAGATGAACCGAATCCATGTGAGATCTCGTGGGATCCAGCAGGCAGGTTGATGGATTCACACATCAGTTACTCGATAAAAGCAGACCGGAGCGCTCAGAGCAGGAGACGAACCACTCACTTGACTGTCACAAGGAGGACCGACTGATGGATGGATGGAGACAGCTGAGAAGAGGAGAAAGGGGGAGAAAGAGATGGAATGAGAAAGGAAGTTTTAAAAAGAGGTAAATATAAATGTGAAGCTACCGCTAGCAGGGCGTTAGCTTAGCGCTGGAAAGACTGGGCTGGAAATGGGGAAACAGCAATCCTGAGCACACCTACCAGCATCTCTAACACTTACAAATGTTATATCTTTTTATATATATATATATATATATATATATATATATATATATATATATATATATATATATATCAGCTACCACGGCGTTATCCGGTCTTGGAGGTGTCCGTGTTTTTGTCTTACAACTTTCACAGTGTGTTTTCAGTTCATGACAGTTAATTATAACCTTTTTGGTCAACTATAAATTATTTAGTATTTGGTTGTACTTAGCTCCACCCTGTCATGTCACTTCTGGTTGCAAAAAATCAACATGGCGACGGGCAAAATGCCGAACTCGAGGCTTCAAAACGGCAGTCCACAAACCAATGGGTGACGTCACAGTAACTAAGTCCACTTCTTATTTATATTCTATGGTTGTTTTCTTGCATGTAAATTGAAAATGTGTTGTTTTTACACTTTGGATTTGCACAAATTAAACAAACTAGATATAAAGCCTTAATTAGTGAGTATTAGAAGTAAATTTACCTTTGGATAGCTGCTTCCTCCTGTTTTCAGTAGTGTATTTATGCTAATATTTGCATCATATTTACTGTACAGCAATAAAAGTGGTGTCAATCGTCTCATCTAAATCTTAGAAAGTGGATAATCATATTTCACAAAATGTCAGTAGTCAGACTATTTCATTAACCTTTAAAGAGAGTTGTCTCATTGGATTTCACGGCAGTGATGGAAAAAAAAATGAAGAGGCAGGGAAAGAGGTTTGTTATTGTACCACAGCGATTATAACAAAGTCACAGAGTGGAAACAGTAAGAAAAAATGAGGCAGGATAGAGACGGTGACAAGAAACCGAGGTGTTGGTAATAACCAACCCTAGCATTGCTAATAAGGATGGAAATGTTTTTCTTGAAGCACTAGGAAGCTCTCACATTGGTTCTCCATTCCTCCTACCTTTTTCTGCTGAGGTTAACTAGCCCCACTGGTGCCTTGCAGTTTAACATTTACCAGTACATTTAAAAGCATTTCCCCGCTTTGACAATTTCGTTCCGTCATTATCCTGTTGACAGACGAGGTTTATTGACTGAATGACAGACGGCAAACCGTAGCCTAATTGGAGCTGAAATGTGTCCGATTCCCGAGTGGTTAGCTATAGAGCGATAGCTTAGGGGCATGCTGAAACCCCACAGCTAGGAGAAGGTAAAAAATAAATTTCTGATATGATAGTCGTTCCTTCCTGGTAGGTGTTGATAGAGCAGAGCTTTCAGTCTTGTCTGCTGCTGACAGCTCTAATAAGAGTCGGAGTGGACCTGAGGGCAGAGAGGAGCGACGAGGCCAGGGGAGTTTGGCTCGTCCTGTTTTTCTTGGCCAAAATGAAGCCAGTATGAATTAGTGTAAAATCTATATTATTATTGTATCAACACAAAATTTGCCTATTATAGAATGTGTGAGCTTATCCCTGAGGATAAAGGGATCAATGCTAGTTGGATAAAGGGATTAGGGGCAGATGGGTAATTGAGTGTTATTATCTGGAGACTGAAGATTAAAAGTCTGTTAAAATCATGCAAATTTCCCCAGGCCTACCAGCTATGTTTCAGATCAAAGAGTCCATGACTTGCTTACTTACTCAGGTGGAAGCCTGACTTTACATTGAGTCACAGTGTCAGTTTGACTTTTCTGAAGATTGTTATCTCACATCAAAACCAAAAATATTAAATTAGCCGTAGTTGTTGTTGTGCTGTTGCAGACAGTACTCCAGCCATGATGTTTTCCAGTTTGGGGATACAAAGGTTTAAAGCTTGAATAACCTCCGAGCCATTTCAAGTGGCAGCCCGGTAAAGACAGAAAATAAGATGTTAACATCGAGGGAGTAAGCAGCTTATTTCTCAAAGGATTACTCCATTTTTCAACCCCTCTGGGCTGCCGTACAAATACCAAAGTCCTCATGGGGTGGCGACGAAGCAGCTGCTCCTCTAACAAATCCAAAATAATTATGGTTTTTAACTCATTTCTGTAACTTTTACTCTGCTAAATAGACTAGATCGCTCTTCAGTGTATGTCCTGCACTATTAATAAAATTAACTGTACACCCAAGATATCAGTGACAAAACATCAGGTGACCTTTCATTAATTCATTCAGAAGTTTACTGAGCTCTGGTATTTGTTCTTTTTGGGCCTAAAACAGGATTTACACACTCAACAGACACCTACAATGTGCTTTGTCAAATCTTCTTTAGTTGGTGAGTCTAGTCTAAGTCTGATTTTTAAATAAACTGAATGTTTTGTGTACCACTGCCTCTGCTGCTGGTAGCAGCTTCCATTCACATCACTGTAAGAAACAATCCTTTATAAAACACTAAATTATACTCATTCATAAACATATAGAGTATAACCTTTATTTAATAAATTAATCTCACAGAACTGGCTCCTAATCACAAACGACTCACAGCTCACATATTAAATATAATCTCCAGTTGGAGTAAATCTGCTATAAAGGCAAAAAGAGCAAAAGCAAACTACTGACATTCACAGAAAATATGTTTTTGTCCTTTTGCTGAAATTGATGCATGGTGATCCTTTATCATACCTGTAAAATATTCACTTATTAAGTCATGTGGAAAAGTGAAGACTGATACCAACATATGAGGTAGTTTGAAGATTAAACTTATCAATTCAAACAGCCAGGAGCCTTGTAAAACTTTCCTGTCTAGAATGTAACCCGCAAAATATCAAAACGTGCAAAAACTCACGAGACTCGCTGCCCGACGTCCTGTCCTAATCTTAACCATTCCAGGACAATGCCTAAACTTTATCTCGCAAGAGTTTCTCAAACTGCATGTTACCTTACAGCAAATTTATTTTAGTTCAGGGGCCATATACAGTCCAGTCCGATGTCCAGTGGGTCAGTCAAACCACTGCATAGTAACCTAGAAATAGCAACACCTCCAAATGTCCCCTTCAAGTTAGTGTAAAGAAGCACAAGTACATTCTGAAAATCATCACAAGTAATGAAAAATCCAGCCCAACATGCAAACCCGGAATTAATTATTCAGTCTGACGTAAAAAGTCATGAATTCAACTTAATATCTCATAACTTTGGCTTACTATGTCAAAATTCAGACATTATTTATTTAAATTCTGCACCGAATACGCATCAGAAGTCATAAATGTGACAAAATATCTAAAAATCGAGCCTTGAAAAATGAAAATCTGGAGGAGGGTGGTGGGGGATGGAGGATGGGTCAACAAACACAGGACTTTCACCCAGCAAACTGGTCTTTGAATCCCCTGAGTCACGTATCTTCCACACTTAGCGGACGCCGCGTCCACGATCTTTTCCTAAACCTGGCAAAGTTGTTTTGTTGCCTAAACCTGACCAAGTTGTTTCCTGTGAAGACTGGAGTTTATTTTGAAAAGAATGGAGCAGAAACAGGACATTCGCAGGAAAACGCACAAAAAAATAGAATGACTTTTCATAAGTTATCGCGCGAACCGTTGTATAAGGATACGTTGTTAAGTTACGTAATTATGTTGCACAAAGTAACTTAACTTACATCATGTATGTAAGGTAGACCACGGAACTGAAGCTATGTAACAAACATGTTTATATTCACCCAAACCACGATATTTTCCTAAACCTAACAAAATCATTTTATTGCCTAAAGCTAACCAAGTTTCCTGTGAAGACTGAAAATTATTTTGAAAAGACTGGAGCAGAAATTGACATGTGTTGCTGGACATTCGTAGGAAAATCACATCAACCGCTGTAAGGATACATTGTTGAGTTACGTAATTATGTTGCACAAAGTAACTTGACTTTTATCATGTACTTCATGCAGGCCGCGTAACTGAAGTTATGTAACAAACATGCTTATTTTAAACCAAACCACCATCTTTTACTAAACATAACCAAGTACTTCTGTTGCTTAAACCTAAGGAAGGGCCGTATGTAGAACTGGGAATGAGAACAGGTTGGTTGTTTCTAATCCTCTGAATGGTTGTACATTTGATAAGGTATTTCACCGAAGCACCAAATGCTGTTGTGGTTTGAAGTCCTGCAGGTTGGTTTCTGCTCCCAGTCCCAAACAGAATGCTGTGCCAAGCTCTATGAACACTGTCTTCAAAGCATTTTAATTAGACTTTAGTGAGTTTACTGTTCTCAGGGGACCAAGCAGCTAATGTCACAGGGATAAAACGCTTCATCAAAACTTCGACTGCAAAGAGATGTAAGGAGGAATTATGCGGAAATATAGGGGCCGATAATGAGATTTCTGTGCCTGACAGGAAGTAGTATATGAAAAGTGTCTCAAAAGAAGAATTGCCTTTAGCTCTGCCTCAGATAAAGCTTAGGGTGCAGAGCCTGAGTTAAGTTACAATTTCATGTCCACTTTTTCTAAAGAAAAACAACAGAAAACAATTTATCCACTTCCAGTGGACGTAACGTTGGCGGTGAGACGTGACAGAGCTCAGATCTCAGACAGGGCTGGCTCAGAGCAGAGGCTTGCTCACCGAGTCTATACGTCACATTCATTCATACGTGTTCCTCCTGGACATGGCAGCCGTCACAGTCATTTAAGAGAGATTTATCACTGTCTGTCTCATGAGCAGTCCTTTGACATTTCCATTTGTCACATGACAGCAAATCACCGGGCCAAAGCGTGGGCCGCGATGTGACGTTTTTATTTTCTGGCACCGTTGTGGACTTGTAGCATTACATGAAACGTGGTGTCGCCAGAATGCTTATTCATTCTGATAGAGAGACACAGACGGAGAAACAAAAATCGAGTTGAAGACAGGGAGGCGAAGAGATTCAGAGAAAGATGGTTACGCAACAGGGGATTGATGGGAAAGAAACCAAAGTGCAGCATTAAGTGTTCTTGGCTGGAAGAAGACGATAGGGGAGGATGTGTGCATGGATGGATGGATGGAGGGTGGAGAAGAGTGACACACATCTAGACAGGCCACTTGCTGTGTGTATTTGGCAGCGAGGAGCTGTTAGCCCAAGGATAACAGACTGTATTTGAAATGAAAAATTAATAAAGGGGGTGGTCTAAAGGGACCAGTTGCTGTCATATGGACCTTAATGAGTGAGGCTGAGACTGGAAGTTTGCCTTAGAGGTATAGCACTAACCACATGCATACATAAACACACACCTAATGCAAGTAAAGCATGAGGTGCAGACATGTGTCTTAAACAAATGAGGATTCTAATGCTGTGGAATGGGCTGGACCAGTTATCATAAAATCATAATGTTTGTGTGTACAGTCCCTTAAATGTTGTTCGTTAGTAATTGCCAGCTGGGTTCAAATTTACTAAATCATACTGCACCATTAAAGACTTGGACTGTCGTAGCTAGTAAAGATTTCAGTAAATTTTTGTTGGGAACTATATACTGTATGTAGCTAAACATGGAGCACTTTTGAAGGCCAAACAATATACAGGTAAAGCTAAAGATGAAGCCATTTTGTTTGTGTTCAAAACGTAATGTTTCATTCAGTTTTATAACCTGTGCTTGACGTGGAAAAATCAGCAATAATCCAGTAATATTCCAACTGGAGCATTATAGGGTTAAGGTGGTGTCTTTTTATATGGTGTTAATACTTACAGTGCTTTGCTGAATTATTTGAGCTGAGGTGTGTGAGCTATTCATCCAGGTTTTAGGAGTAATGTTGCAGTCACGATGCTCCTACATATTATGCAGCAGAATAAACACATTATGAATTTCTACAGTGAATAAATGATAGGCTACTAGGAGATATTGGGTTTTGGGCTCCTCCTTCAAGAAAATTCTGACTTTAATCTATGCAATTTTACATCATTTGGGTTTCTTCACAACTAAAAAAAAAGTTCTGGGGAACAGTTCACTGATAATTTTACGAAAAGTATGTGGACATTGTATAGATAAATTAAAGCACACTTGTTCTCACCCTCTCCCATGCCATGCAGGTTTGTCCAGATGCTCCCCACATTTTTATAATCATGATACGTGATGCATCACCGATGTTATGAATCTCCCAGAGAACCGGATATGGAGAGGGCAGAGAAACGTACCGGTAGCTTGTGAGATGTACTGGTATGCATGAAGAAGTCACAGTACACCAAGGTGTCAAATGTAGACATACCAGTACTGCATGCAGTTTAGAATGAGCTGGAAATATCTGATTATGCAAACTAACCTCGCTGACGTTAATTGGTATTTCAGATGTCATTGGCGTAACATTTTATAATTTGAGCTAGGCCTATATCGTGGGGTCTGCATTTCTGTAATTATTAAAGGTGATGATTAGAAGCATTTGTATTGCCTCTGTATGGCTCTCAACATGGTGACGGCTAACAGTAAAAACAAGGGCAGCAGTGCTGACAGAGCTAATAGTATTTACCTCAGAGGAAGGTGGATGCTACGCTTCCACTGCAGCGCCGTTGGTCGGGACGGCATTTAACCGCCAGAGCAGAGGTTCAGAGTGGCGTCTGTGAGCTAGCCAATGGGGCGTGCTCGTATTCACTAACATCCACTAAAAGGGCTCGCGGCCGGCCTGGCAACGTCAAGAAAGCACAGAGAAGCTCAGATTAAAACACACACCGAGGGAGAGTGGTTTTCATTCTCTGCTCAAGAAGACATTACTCCTCTATATCTTTGCACAATAAACAGTTGTTTGCTGCTATATTAATGCTCTGGATATCGAATTAAACAGCATCTTAATCAGAGCAGGGTCTGGTGTGTTGACTATATCCCATTATCTTCTCAATCAAAATTTTGTTGTTAGCAAACTAACATTTGCTCTGTCAGTTGGTACAGTTAGTTACTAAAAGAGCTGCACCTGTTTTAATTTAGTGATGCATAAATCTGTTTTTAGTAAACACTTGTAAGCTAAGTTTGAACTCAAGAGCAGCTGGTGCAACCGGCTCCTGGTCCAGAGGGCCATTTGTCCGGCTTTGATAAACCAACTGGTGCCAGTAGTGGCTCAGGCCTCGTTAGCTTTTGGCATATTTCTAAAGCCTGGACATCTGGATTTACCTACAGCCACAACCAAACTTCAATATGTGATTTTTAGACATTAGAGTTAACCAAGGAAAGTAGCCATGAAGGAACATGAAATGCAGATAAATAGTCAGAGGATGCAGGGAAATACAGACAGCTGTTAATATGCAGGTAGGTAGGCAGCAGAGGCAGCCAGGTGGATGCTGACTAACACTGAGTTGTCTGCTACTCCGACATAGCTGGTCCGACTATTATTCATTAGGCTCCTAACACATAGATCAAACACTGACATCCTCCCCCTCAGGTGCTCCACAGACGTCTCCATTTGTCTCTTTCACTGTCAGAGACTGTGACTGTGTGTGCATACTCCGATTCACATGGTGGATGCAAATCAAATCATTTTATGTTCATTCCACAGCAGCGCTCCTCACCGTTATCATTAATGTAAAACTATTGTTGATCAAGAATACAGCCACCAGAGCATGAAATGAGTAACAGAGCTTTCTGCGGGGAGTTACTGAAGCACTAAATAAACACCCCTGTATAGGAACATATCAGCTTATTAGCAACCAGTTAACATCAGTAGTCGTCACTGGGGAAGGCCGGGTGGGAAAGCAATAGGCTGCAGCAGGTCGATCGCCTGTGCTGAAATCTCATAATGATAATCTCATTGGGCTGTGTGCCCTCAAGGTTTTCTCACACATGCTGCAGCTCCTAGCAGCAGTCAGGATATATAATTAGAGCTGAATCTCGGAGAACGAATACAGATTAATCACACACAGTGTCACCTTTGCTGGAGTTGAAAGATTGACCATTTAGGACAAAAAGTGCTTTGGCCTGTGGTCGACTGCTGTGTGTGGATAAGCCATCACCACCACTATTGCCAATCCCAGGATTCTGCTGCTGGTTACTACTTCCAGTAGTCATCAACGCCAACGTCAAGGGGTTCAACACGTTTTCAACAACCACTATGTGGACAGCAGCAGATGTTGTAGCTAGGATTAGAGCAGTAAGCTGCAGAAGGATAGAATTTTCAATGAGGTTTTATGAGAGGCAAATACAGAGACAAGTAGTCTTAAAATGGTCTTTTCATCTCACTCGGGCGCCACATGGGTATTTTGTGGAAGTGAAGGTTGAGATGGGAGACAGAGCTGAGAGGAAACTAATTCAGATGGTGACACTGATGCAAGGGAACAGAGTTCGAGGTGAGGAGGGAGAGGGCACGAGGGAATGAGACAGAGGAGAGCTTTGAAGCCCAGAAGGAGGCGCAGTGTCAGTGTAAATTGGAGGGGAGGGAGGTAGATAGAGATTAAGGGCCAAAAGAATAAGAACGTGTGGGAGGAGGAGGAGGAGGGGAGGAAAAGAAGTGATACGGCGGATCAAGCTGGATGCGTGTGCGTACAGTACGTACGTGTGTGGAGGTGAGGGGCAGTGGAAAAAAAAAAGATGCAGCGCAAATGAGAGGGTGAGCGGCATAAACGGAGAGGGAGAGAGAGAGAGGGAGGGAGGGAGAGAGAGAGGGAGCGAGGGAGAGAGGGAGGGAGGGAGGTGGGGGTGCACAGCGGCTCTGTGGGGGGATGAATACAGCTGTGCAGAGGCAGAGGGAGATGCACAAACAACAAAACAAGCAACACACAACCAGGACCACATGATAGAAGCAACTGTGGTTTAGATGGAGGAAACACTGGGATATAATCATCCAAAACAGTAACAGAAGAGGGAGAGAAATCTCAGCCACTCACATTTGGGACAGAGGAGGACAACAGAAGAGGAGTGGGGGAGGAAACAAAGAGAAGAGGAGGAGGTGGAGAAAGGAAACCAGAAGACTGAAACAGGTAGGAAAGATGGTGAGACCAAACCTGAGAATTCTGTAAAAAATTAAGGTATTTTTTCTAATAGAAACATGTAAAAATACATATGTATTTGGATGTGCATGCACAAAAGGAAAGAAAGGAAATAAAGATAAACCAATATCATTTTCTGTAGTTAGCTGATGCATGGCTGAAGGCAAAGAGATGATAGGAAGTGTGGACTGAAAGTATAATGAGAGGAGGTGACAGCACAAACGAATAATTTAGCCCAAGCTCAAAAAATTGAATAAAAACTGAAAAAAGAAAAAAAACGATGGCACGAATTAATCATCTTGGCTTTTGTAGAAAAACAACCTAATAGCATTCTGTGGCTCTTTAACTTTTTTTTATCACAGCTATTAAGAAAGGAAGTGTACATTAGTGTACATATGCACCATCACTCATAATGGCACTGCGTAAATAATACATCGAATATTCAATGAGCATGCTTTGGTGATGAATGTGTCAATGTAATGGGAATAGCTGGAAAAAGAAACAAGTGAGTGATTCTTGGATGAAGGTAAGATGTAAAGAGGGCTGAAGTCAATTACTGACAGTGAGATTTATCTGCAAGAGGAGAAGGAACGAGTAGCCAGTGGATAATGGGGAATCTTTGATGAGTTAGACACAGGATTAGTTATGGGGGGGTTGGGGGTTGTGAATAAACCATGAGGTGGCAGCCACATAAATCAGCAGGTGACAGACGATACAGCAAGAAACACACAAGTACAAGCATGTTAATAGGTAGGTAGGTGCACTCATACCTATTATCTAGACACAGCCTTTATTTCCTTGTGTATTCTTCAGCAGCTACTGATGTATTTGTGTAACAGGGAGGCAGCGATCAACACAAGTTTTTGCTGCGTTTTAACAAGTGAGGGCAGGGAGAAAGCACAGCTTTATCACATCAAAGGGGTGAGAGCGAACGTTGCAGACTTCCCCTGAGGTTCGGGCTCACACTCGGTCAGGTGCTGCCACCCCGTGTTGGAAAAAATAGCATCCCATGAAACGCTGGAGAATGATGTGCATTTGTGTTGTTGTTCGTCACATCTCCCTCGTGCAGGCGACCTCTGACCCGCTGATCCACAATGTCTGCCCAGCTGCACACGCTACTGACCCTCTGCTTGACCTTCACACTGGGGTGAGAGACCTGAGGGAGACGAAATGAACTCCTGTACAGTACAGGGTTAAGAACACATGCTGACAGTGATACTTCTATCGGCTGAAAAAGCAATTCCTTGTAGCTCATGTTCTGCTCCAACTTTTCCATCTCTCTCCTATCGCTGTCAGTGGTTGTATGTATTCTAGCAACCACTGGGGAGAATGGAACGACTCTCAGCTCCAGCCAACAATTCAGAAGCTGATGAAAGGATACAACCGCTACCTCAGACCCAATTTCAATGGTAGGGATGAGCTTGATATGTGACATTTAGTTGAGTTTGACAATGAAAACAGACTTATTTCCAAATCTCCCTGTGTCTCTGTCTCCGCTAGAGGGTCCTGTGGAAATTGGAATGAGTCTTGACATCGCCAGCATCGACGCCATCTCTGAAATCAACATGGTACACCACTCTTCCTGCTATTTTTTCTGTCAGTGGGTGAATGAGTGTGTCACTGAGGAAATGAAATTAAAGATGCTTTTATGCTTTTTCCCTTTACTTTAATGAGTTGCATAGTTTTTGTGCATGTAAAAGTTCTGTAAAGTTACAAAGCCAAAGGGAAGGAGGTTCCACTCCACCACAGAAACACCTTGATCCTTGATTGAAGTCCCGCCTTTTCTTTCATAACATAGTGATGTCACCAAGTAATACATTTGCATGACAGCTAGTTTGGCACGTCCTAAAAAAAAAAGCTAGTTAGAGAGGAGCTGGAGCGAGGTCCGAAGAGTTTGGTTTGGTTGACCAATCACAGTAGAGAGTGCCAGCTGACCAATCAGATTTTTTTTTTTTTTTTTTGGGGGGGTTGCGCATGAGCTCAAACAGACAGAGGTAAAAAAAGGTGCTGCAACTCAGCCGATATGAGAAACATAAAGCTTTTTTTGAACAGTAAAGTATGTAAACTAAGGTTGGAAAGTGCTCAAAGTTTACGCTATAATGTGTAACAACTAAACGCAACATGGGAAGAAATTGGCATTATATGAAACTAAAAAAAAACTAATGAATCCATTGCTACCAACCATGTCAAACTAGCTTGTCTCAAGGAAGGCTAAATAATATTTAAAACTAAATTTTGTTGGGGAAAAACTGGCGTGGTCATTTTCAAAGATGTCCCTTGACCTCTGACCTGTGAATGTAAATGGGTTCTATGGGTACCCACCAGTCACCCCTTTACAGGTATTTACAAGAAAAGTAAATACCGGACAAATCTCCCTTTAGATGTGCTACTAATCACGATTAACTACATTAATCAATTGACAGCCTTAGTAGTAAAATATAAAGCACGCACCTGAAAATAAGCATAAAAGGTCCTCTTTAATAAAAGCCTTATCTTCTTAACTTCACCTTTCTAGGATTACACTGCCACCATCTTCCTCCGCCAGCGCTGGCGCGACTCCAGGCTGGTGTTCCCGGGGAATGAGAGTGTCAGCGTGGACGGGCGCCTCGTGTCACTGCTGTGGATCCCTGACACCTTCATCCCCGACTCCAAGCGTTCGTTCCTGCATGACGTCACTGTGGAAAACCGCCTCATACGCATCTTCAGCAACGGAACTGTTCTCTATGCCCTACGGTATACAGGTTTCTGTTTATTGATTTGACATTTACTGACACTATTGCACATCAGCTTGTATGAGAAAACTGCCCAGGAGAAGGAGATTATGAAAGGGTGGCACTTATAGAAAAATGTGGGAAGATGAAAGGAGAGGAAGGGAAATTCACTCATAATAAAATTGCATGCCGTTTTCAGGATTGTTGTGGTAATGAACCATGAACTGGCTGTGGGCTCTGCTAAAAAAAGAAATAAAAAAAAAAAACCAAAACAAACACACACACAAAAAAAACATATGTATCATCGCTCAGTCATATAACTTGAGGGAATGCCACTGAATTTCAGTATTTTTTCTTGGCCTTCAAACTGTTCAGGTTGTGTAAATTTGCAGAGTGCCCTGCAGCTACAGTCAAAATGTGTCCTGACGTCTAATCTGTCATGTCACTGTGATACAGAACTTTATTATGACTACAACGCTTTACTGAGGACAGAAAGGGCAGTAATATTATTAGTAATATTATTACGAATACGTTTTAATTCCTAACTAAAAGTGGATGTTATGAAGCTGATGGAGCATTGTACTATATACATAGTTATGTTGTACAGATTTAAGTACGTCTGTCCAGGTTTGTCAATCAAAAATCTGCCATGTTCCTCCCTAAGTATACAGCATACAGAAATGGGATATGATGCTCTTAGTAATATTTCCAGCATTATCAGAAGTAATTAGAAAGCTGGGACACTGTTGAATTCCAACAATCCTGCCATTGATACGTAACTAATGCATCAGACACAGAAATGTCTGACACAGGTATGTTCTTTTAGCTGTTGGGGGAGTAATTTTTGCTTACTAGTTATTAAAGAGGATCTGTTTTGCTTATTTTAGGTGCATACTTGTATTTTGAGTTTCTAATAAAACATCTTTACATGCTTAAATGTTCATAAAATGCTTTATTTTTCTCATAA
Source organism: Pterois miles (assembly GCA_947000775.1). NCBI lineage: Eukaryota > Metazoa > Chordata > Actinopteri > Perciformes > Scorpaenidae > Pterois > Pterois miles. The sequence continues at coordinate 5,720,964 of CAMQGK010000308.1, read as the reverse complement.
CGGCTGTGCTGCAGCTCCTCTTTTTCACCCTCTGTTTGAGCTCCTGCCCCGCCCTCCCAAAAAGCCTAGTCTGCTCCGATTGGTCAGCTGGCCCAATATTGTGAATGTGATTGTTCAACCAAACCGAACTCTTCGGATTCGCCTCCAGCTCCGCTCTAACTAGCTGTGTTTGAGGGCGTACCAGACTAGCTGCAAGGCAGGTATTGTGCAAATGTCTTACTTGGTGACATCACTATGTTACAGAAGAAAAGGCGGGACTTTAAACAAGGTGTTTCAAGCAGATCAGGAGCTGTGTTTCTGTGGGGGCGAGTAACTCCTTTTGGTGTGGACTTTGGGCTTTGCAACTTTGAAGACCTTTTACATGCACAAAAAAAAAAAAAACCCTGTATAACACACTTCAGGAAAAAAAAAGCACAAAAGCACAATAGGTCCTCTTTAACCACCTGGACAGTTTTTATAGGCTATTACAATAGTAACTGTGTTTCAGGGGGGAGTTTTTCTAATGATCTTACTATCAATACACAACAGCATCACAGCTACAATCGCCTGCAACATGGACCTGACCAAGTATCCCATGGACAGACAGGTGTGCACGCTGCAGCTGGAGAGCTGTGAGTACCTGTGAACTCCATCAACCCTCAATCAATTGTGTAGATCGACAAACATCACCATCATCTCATCATACCCATCACCATTTTCATCACCGTCATCATCATCATCAGTATAGTGAGTATCAAACTGAACTGAATAACTGAATGTTATCTTTAGCGGGTCAGATTCATACAGCCTTCATTTGTGTGTGTGTGTGTGTGTGTGTGTGTGTGTGTGTGTGTGTGTGTGGTAGGGGGGCTACAACCTGCAGGACGTGGTGTTCTACTGGACCAGAGGCAACGATTCAGTGAGGGGTCTCGACATACTGCGGCTGGCTCAGTACAGCGTAGAGAGCTACTACACATCAGTGTCAATGGCTGTGTACGAGACAGGTAGGAAACTTCAACTCCCACAATCCCCCCCTCCCTTGCATGTGGAGTTATATATGAGACACAAATGCAATATAACATCTTTAAAAGCTGTGTCTTTTTTATGTCTCTTCACACAGGACAATACCCCAAGCTGGTGTTGCATTTCGCGCTGCGTAGAAATGTGCTGTTCTTCATCCTGGAGACGTACGTTCCCTCCATTCTGCTGGTGGTCCTCTCCTGGGTCTCCTTCTGGATCAGCCAGTCCTCTGTCCCAGCGAGAACCTGTATTGGTTAGTACCACATCTCTTACTGAATTTCACTGTAGGTCAAAGAATTATGACGTTGGTACATGAGTGCATCCATTTGAATTGATGTCACAGAAATTCCTCATTATATATTGATCCATTGTATGACCTATAATGTCCTATCTCGCAGCCTTTATACGGTAGCAAATCCAATCACTGGCTTACCTTTTACTATACTACCGAATAATAACTAAAAAAAACACTACAAGATTGGATTTTTAATATAAAACACATTTTTAACTTATAGAAAATAAGAAGACTCTCACCTTAGTCCCATAACTTCTGCAGTCTTATGTCGACTGATAATCAAATGAATAAGTCAGCTTAAAACAATGTAGTTCATTGCAATTATCAATACATCAGCATCACTTTAGCACCAGTTCAACACATGATTTGACCCTTATATGTTTTACTGACACCAATTAGATTAAAGCAAAGAAAAAACAATTATGATCACCAAAAAATGATTAGGTTCTCACATTATGAAAACAGCAACAGTGGGATATGTTTTCCAGGGGTGACAACAGTCCTGACAATGACCACACTGATGATGGGCGCCCGCACTTCCCTCCCCAACGCCAACTGCTTCATCAAGGCCATAGATGTTTACCTGGGAATCTGCTTTACCTTCATCTTTGGTGCACTTGTGGAGTACGCCTGTGCCCACTTCTACACCATGCAGCACCAGACCATAGAGGATTTACACCGGGTGAGGAGAAATCTCATTTAAGTAGCCTATGAGTTGAAAAGATGTAAAACATGTTAGATAATAAAGACATTGTAATTGTCTATCTATCAGGAGCTTCTGAGGGAGTTCAATGAATCCAACGGGAACGGCTCCATCCCCATGGTCAGCTCCACCCAACCAAACCAGTCTGTGGAGGTCGGCACCACTGCAGGGGAGGAACCCAAGGAGCAGTCGGCGAACTCTGACACTAGGAACAATGCCGAATCAAAAGAGAAGGTGTCAGGAGGACAAGGCTGCGGCCTGTCCTCCATGAAGGATGCATCCCGCAGGGCAGCATCCGTCTTCATCGTGGAAAACCCGCACGACATTGATCGGCACGCTCGCACTGTTTTCCCCACGGCATTTCTGTTTGTCAATATCCTCTACTGGCTTTACTATCTTTTCCTCTGAGTGCTGCTTCCAGGCTGCTGCCTCATTAATTTCGCCATCCTTGAAGCTGCTCTACCTCCTCATTTGAGACCCAATAAACCAGTTGCCACTGCCTGGATCTAAACTGCTTACACAACCTATTGTCCCACAGATAGGGCTACAAAGTGCTGAAAGCAGTCGAGTTAGGAGCCAGAAATTCTCCTTTGCATCACACTCTGTATTGCAAGCTATTATTGATCATGTGTGAATGGATGGCTACTAGCATGTTAACATGTAGAAGTGACGGTATAAGGCCTGTATCTGTCTATTTACTGGCAATTTCATAGAACAAATGAGGATGAGTTATAAACAAAAGGCTGCCTGAACTGCATTACTGCATTGCATTGAATTGCCTTCATTAAGTGACTGATGAAGATGTGTCTTTTCTTCTAGTTTTGGCTTTCATATGTTGTTTGTATGAGACCATATACTGTATATTTACATCACATGTCAAATTAAAATAATAAATCAGTGACTGAGAATGCATTGCAGGTCTGTATTATAACAAATGATTCACCTGTTTGAGAATAAGACACACATTTATTATTCCCTTATCCAGGCAGGAGAACAGTAAAGTGCAAAAGTCAACCAAAGGTTCAGCAGAAAAGTTGTTGAAATGAAATGTAGTGTAGATTTCCCCACAAAAAAAAGATGGGTTTGTATCACAGAACAGCACCACTTAGTTATTTAATGTGTGAATGTGTGCCAGAGAGGATCAAGTGTAGGATTATTCAGCAGATGGTTTTGCTGTGTAGCACAGCTTCAACCTGAGAGGAGAAGCTACTAAGTGCAGTCAAAATTGTTATGATGATAAGAAATGAACAGTATAAAAGTAGAAAACATACAAAACAGTAGTCTTGGCTCACTCTGTACAGGCTGATAAAAAAAAACATTATATTATACGAAAGGCACATTGTGGCTTAAACTGCCTCCATCTTCTTATTTTTCAAACATCACGTTTCTCGCATGGCAACTTAACAATTAAACATTTCATTATATGCAACACCAGTGTTGCGTTTCCATCACAACACTCTGCACCAAACTAAGCTTTTCAATCCACTTCTCTTGTGTCTTTCTTTCATAGACTCTCTCTGCCTTCCTGTTTGCCACATTCATCACCAAAGACAATGGAAATACTTAGATACAGACAATGAGCAGTTGTTGGATTCCTCACATTTGGAAAAGTCCTTTTAGGAAGAGTAAATATTCAGTGTGATGTACCTCCACCTAGTGGCCAATTTCTTTCATTACAGTTTATTTGGGCTGTGATGGAAGGTTATATTGTCCTTTTGTAGAATTGAATGTCACAATAGTCACCGTTAACTCTCTGTCCAGTCCTCTCCATGATGCTGCTCTTAGGCTGCTTTCTTTGACTCCCACTCCTGTAAGTGGAATGGAACATAATAATGGTCATTATATAGAAATTAATTTCAAATAATTAGAGGTGAAGAACACTAGTGAGTATTAAATAAATAAATCAATAGCACCAAATTAAACTATTTCAGTTATGCAACTGTACTGTAATAAAACAATGCATACAAACAAACAAACAAGCAAAATCTACAAACTTTTTTGCATCTTAAACACACAATTTTTCTATACATATTCACTTATTTTCCCAAAATCTAAAACACAATGTCACTAACTTTCCTAGACAATTTATGTCTTAGGGGTACACAGCAGTGCACCATACTGGCTTCTTTTACATCTGTAAAGGTTCATAAAAAGCAGTACAATCTCCGTGATAATTACAACAATGCCCAGGTGTACTCAAGAAAAATACTGCATGCATACTGCACTCAGACCCTGTGGTATCATTTAGGTAGAAGTATTGTGAAAGCAGGAGTAGCTGGGCACAGTGATATCAAACATCCACGTTTAGTGACTGTGTGAACACATGCAGACTGTTTCTATGTGAGCTGTGAAAAGCCATTAGATGATGACACATGCTGCTGTGATCCCATCAGCCCCGTGTGAAGCCCGAGAGAGAAATCTGTTCATAATGACAGGCTGAGGAAACGTTCAGGAAGTGAGTCAGAGTGAGAGTTACCTTTGCCTTCTGCATGACGGTTCCTGTAGAGGAAGCATACACAGACGGAGGTCTCCGACGCATCTCTGAGGCGCAGTTTACTGGTAAAGACTCACTGTAGATATTCTGACTCTTTTTGCTGGAGGCCTACGCAAAAAGAAAGAAAATTAAGTAAATAAATAAACAATGTGTGCGCAGGTAGGAGTGCATGTAAACACGCGTTTGTGTGTCTTTTCACATAAAGCAACACCTTAACAGGGGGCTTAGCCTCAACAGGTCCACCCAGCGCTCCACCGGCAAGACTCTTCTTGAGGTTTTCTTGGACCTGAGTCAGCCGGAGCTCCAGGTCCACCCTCTCTGCCTCTTTAGCTCGACAGGCGTCCTCCAGCTGGGACACACGCTTGTTCAGGGAGGACGTCCTCCTCTCTGCGCCACACAGACACAGTGAGATACACAAGGATTAGAAAAGTAGATTTTTTTATTTTCATTAAGGATGTCAATCGATTAAAATATTTCATTACGATTAATAGTATAACTGTCCATAGTTAATCGTGTTTACTCACAAATTAATTGCACATTTTTTTTACCTGTAAAATGTACCATAAAAGGGCGGTTTGTCAAAACTTGGGCAAATATGCTTTATGCAAATGTATATACATATTTATCAATGGAAATTAATCAACAATACAAAACAATGACAGATATTTTTCAGAAACCCCAACAGGTTCTGCATTTAGCATAACAAATATGCTCAAATCATAACATGGCAAACTGCAGCCCAGCAGGCAACAACAGCTGTCAGTGTGTCAGAGTGCTGACTTGACTATGACTTGAGACTGACTGGGACTATCATAAAGTGGGCAAGTCTGTAAAGAGGAGGCCCGTGGGTACCCATAGAAACTATTTTTATTCACATATCTGAGGGTCAGAGGTCAAGGGACCCCTTTGAAAATGACCATGCTAGTTTTTCCTCGACAATGTTTAGTTTGGAGCGTTGTTTAGCCTCCTTTGTGACAAGCTAGTTTGACATGTCGGTATCAATGGATTCCTTGTGTTTTTCTTAGCGATGCTAAAACAGATTAATGTATTAACAATATTATTTCGATAACTTTGACACCCCTAATATTCATGTTCTTTTAGATGCTGTTAAGACTCAAACATTTACATTTACTCAAGTACTGTACTGTAAGTACAGTTTTGGAGTACTTTTACTTGACTTCACTTTTGTACTTTTTACTCTACAGCTATTGACACTAGTTACTATTCAGAATAAAATTTTACATAGAAAACCTGTGTAGAGTTTATAAAATGTGATATATTGCTATAGATTAAACAACAAAAATGCAGTAAAAATAATCAAATAATAGAGCACATATTAGGAGGCATTGTGATGCCTAATGAGGACTTGTGATTCATTGTCGTGCTACTACTTTTACTTAAAATGCAGTAGGTTTACAATCTGATACGCTACTTTTACTCTTCCACCACTGCCAGCAGCATATTAAGTGAAACTACAGGAAATTAATTATAATTAGAAGGAATCCATAGCCATGTTTTGGTTGGTTTAATAATAAAAGCAATTAGATGTTTTATTTATGCCTGTAGGGAAAATGTCTTCTCACATGGCCCTCTACTAATTGAGGTCAGAGGTCAGGGTCTGACCCAAACCAAGGAAACAGAATGTGCACTTAATATTCAAGCTCTCTGATTAATGTGCAGACTTCTTTCTTTACTTTTCTTAGGAAGACTTAGGTGCCCCTGTTTGTCTCTCCATTCTTAACATTATCAAGGTCAATACAGTAGATGTATGTTCTAGCTATGCTGCTGATTTTGTGGCTAGCATCTGCTGTGTGTTTTGCTCCGCATCTCCTTACCAGAGGCCGTCTTCAGCTCCTCCTTCAGTTCTCTCTTCTCCTTTCGGAGGGTCACGAGTGCATTTCGTATCCCATCCCTCTCTTTCTCCAGCTCCTCTTTCTCTTTCAGGTAACGCTTGGCATCCTCCTCAGCACGCGTTTTCCCATACCTTCCATACTGGTTGGCGTCTGGGTGAAGATGTCAGAAGAGGGCAAAGGTGAGGAGGGGTCAAATGTGCAAGGGTTATGGGAAGGAGACAACACATCTCACGGCGATCTGTCTGCCTGTCCTTATTAATGTCACGCTCCCCGCCTGGGGAGTATGACGCCACTTCTGACAACTCACATGAAAGTGTAGCACACAAATTTGACCTTTTTCATAATTCTAACAAAGAATTTTTGGGAGGAAACAAAGATACGATGCATGAATTAAAGATAAACACACACACACTCCTGCAGAGAGAGAGGTCACGAGGCAAGACGGCGGATCTAATGTGAGTGTCCAATAAATCTCAGGTTACATCCTGAAGCTCTCAGCCATGCAGAGCGCTGGCGCTTTGATGTGTCAGAACGTTACACCGAAGGCCTGTGAAACGGCACCGAGACAGCCGACCACGCCGATATCACATTCACAACTGTCACAATGGAGCAAATGGGAGAGGCGAGCGAAAGAGATTACGGACGGAAAGTGAGAAGATGATTGAGAGGAGCGAGGAGTTTTATAACCGTCCATGAATTAGTACACCAGTGAAAGGACTGTATGAAGAGTGTAAGCTACAGCAGAAGTAGAGCTTTGCAATCTAATTCTTGTGTGATACACGACTATATTAAGAGGCGCCATCTGCATTATTCCAAGCAACAGGCTGCTACCCTTGTTTTAATTTATTTTTTAATATTTTTGAGAGAGACAGATGAAAGCAGAGAGGGGAGTAAAGCTGAATAGATACAAAGCGTTTTTTGTCCAACTGTACATTATACTATGCATATTTCAAGGGAAACAAGAACAATGCAGATTAATATAGCTGTGAATCACACAGGAGTTAAACTGCAAAGCTCTGCTTCAGCTGTGGCTTACACTCTTCATACAATCCTTTCAGTGGTGAACCAATTCACACAGTCTTAAAATGTGAGCTTTTATCCGCCTCAATATTCCCCCTTTTTCCTCTCTGCTCTCAATCATCTTCTCACTTCCCGTCCATAATCTCTTCCCTCTCCTATTTTTGTTCCGTTGTATCAACTGTGTAGCTGGTTGTGAACCGTCTTTATGCCTTTGACACAGCACAGATCATTGAAGTTCCTTACAGATATTGGCTTGGTAAGAAATAACTTTTATAACAAATCTCGGTGTGTTATAACTGGTGTGCAATCAAAATCTCTCAACATTAACAAAGGGGTTCCACAGGGATCAATGTTAGGTCCTCATTTCTTCCACCTGAGCCTAACTGTTATTAACTGTTGGGGATGTGGAGTGTTACGCTCGGCTGTTAAGCCTCAAACAGAATGAGCAGCTGGCTACAGAGTTCTGGTAAGCTCACTTCTGACTCAAGTAATATCATTTGAGGGAATTTATCAGACTTTGAGCAGCTCCCTCTGCAGGCTGGCTTCATACAGCTTTCTTTCACATATGCAGTAATACTCCCAAAGACCTGTAAACACACTTAGTGAAATTCCCCTTTAAATATGATGATGTAGTTTATATGCACACATCAGCTAACCCCCTGTATGACAGGTGGTGCTAGCCAAACAACCTATTACTGAACCCTTTACAAACGAGGAAACTGGTCATCTCTATCCCATACAAATAAGAAATAGTTTCATTTTTTTATTTATAGAGCATTGATTTAAAACTGCCTAGCTATATATCTCAATAACATTCTGAAGTATCAACCTTATTTTTATCCCACATATGCACTCTAAAATGTTTCTAACAGTTCATCTGTCATTGAAACACCACTTGAATATACATGTTTTACGTGATAACCTTGCTCTTGTTATCACTTAGTTGTCTCTTAAACAGGGCACTTCTGCAATGGAGAGCTTGCTCTCAGTGAGTTTCCACTGCATAAATAAAGATTTCAATCAAGCAATGTTACTTAGGAAAACCAACTAAACACACTTACTTGAGCCTGTTCGTTGGAGGGAGACTAAAGGTTTGGTTCTGTCAGAGTCGCTGCTGGAGAAACTTGAGCGGCGCTTCCCTTGGTTCCCAGACTGCTGCCTGCGGTTCTCCCCTGACTGGGTGGAGTAGAGAGGGGGTGGAGGGACATGACAGATGTGAGAAGAGTGAGCATAGAGGGGGAAAAAAAGACAGCAAAGTTTGTGTATTAGGCTAAGCGATAAACTAACTTCAGATTTATTGGTTTGAGACCACTGAGGTGTGTATGTTTGTGGCTGTAGGTGGTGAGAGGCGTGTGTTTAAGTGCATGTCAGTGGGGTTAAAATGGAGTTTACAGGCTGTAAAATTGCCGTGAACTCTTGCCTTCCTGTCACCAGTTTGATCGCTTTTTCTTTTTTTTTCCTGCTCTTTCTCTCCTCTCTTGTGCCCACATGCTGCTTTTTCTCAGGCCTACAAAAAGCCGTCATTGATATGCAAGTAACAGAGCAGTGTCTGTCTATTCGGGTGACTGATATGGAGTGTCATATTCAGACAGACAGTCCCTGACAACTGCACACACACAGACATGCAGCTTCTAATCTTGTCACATCAAAGTAAAGCATTACACATAAGGTTTGACTGGAAATGTGTGTGAGCGCATGCATCCCACCTGTGTGTCCTCATTAGGGACCTCATCATATGTTCTGGAGTCTGTGTAGGTGCTGCTAGAGGATGTGACCCACCTAGGATTGGAGAAAAAGGATTTATTAAATCTGTGTGAGGGCTAAACATCTTTTCATTAGTCAGTGGCCTTGCTCCCACTCCCCCTCGCTGTCTCACTCACAGGAAGGAATGCCGCGCAGCGTCGCGAATGTTTGCGATGGTATCCACGTCGACGTAGTCGTAATGCAGCGACTCCGGATCTGTCGCGGAGCCTGTCTCTGCCAAGAGGACACCGAGCCACCTTCCAAGTTCCTCAGAGCTGCTAGCCTACAAAGAGAGACGAGAGACAAGAGAGACAAGAGACAAGAGACGAGAGACGAGAGACAAATCAGCTTTGAATTTTGTCACTAAAATACTCTGTTAAAGGTTAGGCAAACGAAGCCTTCGAAATTACACATTTGACCTATTGCTAGAATAAGAAATATTGATAAATCCATCTTTAAAATAAGGAGCAAATGCTCAGTACTTCACCTCCAAAGCAGCCACCTCTGTGCTGTTCCGTAGGATTCGGAAGGCAAAGGGATGTTTGGGTCCCAGACCTGGGATCACCTCGCAGCCGTGGAGAGCAAGCGAAGGCAGAGAGGTCCGAGAGTCTCCTTTATCATGGTAGAAGTGCAGGGAGCCTCCACACACACAACACCACTGCTCCCGCCACACCTGATTCACCAGCACCGACACATAGCCTGCGTGGCAAGGAGGGAAAAAAATGAACAAAGAAAAATGACGCATCTGTGAGATTTAAGCGATCTAAAGAGTGACAGAGGTGGGGTCTGACCTTGTCGAGGGTCGCTGTAGGACGTCCGGGGATCTCCTGGCCGAGGGGGCTTCTTCTTGGAGAAGCTGATGATGCGTGTGATTTTGCGGCCCGCAGCGAAAGCCCCCCTTTTGACCTTGCCTGCATCAAAGATAGTGGGATTAAAAATTTGCTTTTTGTCCAAATGTATCTTTGGCATGCGGAAACTGATTAATTGTGCAAAAAATGTACAAAAAGTGACAAAATATTTCACGACTTAAGTTACGTGATGACAACTGAGCAAACTATCTGCAGATGCAGACATGAGAAAGATATATGTTACGTCAAACAGCTTGCTGTATTGATTTGAGGCTGTGTGTCTCCATCTCACCATTCTCTCTGCAGTTCTCAACAGCTGACACACCCACACTGTCTGAGTCTGATGTGTTCCTCTCTGCAGATAACCTCTGAGGAAGTAGCCCACAAACACAAATTTATACTTTCAACAGCAGAGTCTGAGTCTTACACAGGATTTGTCTGTGATCTAGATTTTCAACATTTGTCTTGATAAAGAGCTAATCAACTAGAATTGAGACATTTCGTTAACAAGCTTACATGTCTGTGAATGTTCTCATTCATCCAGGTCATATTCATTCTGGCAACAATTGAATCAAAGACAACTGGACTTAGATTTGACTCTGAAGACGTTTCGCCCCTTATCCAAGTGGCTTCATCAGTTGAACGCTGCAGTCTGACTAGTCAGACAAATCTGAGTCCAGTTGCCTTCGATTCAATTGTTGCCAGAACAAGCTTACATATGTATCTGCCACTGGATTCTTTTATTGTCTCACATAATCTAATGAGACAAACAGACTTATCTTCTACTTTTTCTCCTACCAACTCAAAGGTGGTTCCTCTGTCTTCATCCCGAACTTTCATTCATGACAGGGTCTTAGGCAGTTTATGTTCTGACAGGTTGGTACACTTTAAAGAGGAAGCGCCTGCTCCAACACTGACTCACCACCGCCACCACCCCTATCATTGCATGCCTTAACACCCAGTTATGCTACACATCCCCTCTTTGTTCTTTAAACCAAACACAGGTATCACTGTGTGCTGTGTCGAGCCAGGCAATTCTTTAGAAAAATTGATGGTGACAACACAATTGCTGGTTGCCAACTTTTCCTCACCTCGGCTGTAAAGATGAATTATGTGTCAGGGATAAAAAAAAAAAAAAAAAACGACGGGGGCGTGTCGACGCAAACATCCTCTCTCCTGCACTTACCTTGTCAAGTTCAGTTTTTCTTGGAATGATGGGAGACGCAGATTCCTCAGGCCCCACGCTCTGACCGCTCACCTCTCTGACAACCTGTGGGGATATTTTACACGTGTCACTGTCGTCCGAATGCTTCCTTTTGAGGTTTGTTTTTCCACGCCGTCAAACCCACTTCCAGTGATTGTCGACAAGATTGATGGCTGAGTTAACCAGCCTGTATTCCAGCATATTAACCCATTCACACCTAATATCCACTGCTGTCATTATAATTTACAGTCTTTGATGCATATTTTTAGATTATAATTTAGTCTTTGATGAATATTTTTAGATTATAATTTGCTGTTTCTAATGCGCATTTTAGATTATATTTCAGTCTTAAATGCACATTTTTAGATTATAATTTACAGTTTTAATGAATGTTTTAGATTATAATTTGCAGTCTTTAATGTACATTTTTTGTAATATTAACATGTCATCTGTCACTTTATGTACATATTGTGACATGTGCATACCTGCTACTGTAAATATAAATCCTAGTCACTGTACATAAAGTACATATATGGACATCTTCACATGTACATACTATACATCATTCAGCCAATCATCAAGTCCATGCACATCATCCAGTATTTATTTCTTTGCACTATTTGTATTGTTACAACTTCCAGAACAATTGATTTGTATATAGACATTTTATCTTATTTTTTATTGTTGGTTTTATCGTTCCTAGCTGTTATGTCTATTATTTGTAAATACATTGAGAGAGCTGCATAACACCAGAATCAAATTCCATGCGTGTATTTACTTAAACTGAAATTTATGTAGCTGAAATAAACCCGATTCTGATATAATTTCAAAGTGTAGCTCACCCTGAGCCATCTGTGGGCCTGCTCCTTGCTTTGTACCGCCAGTACCAGTGCATCTCCATTGGGTAAGGTGAAACGGAGTTCATGGTGCTTCCTCTTACTGTCTTTGGGTGCGTAGACCACAGTGCACTGGGGCAGCAGCAGATCCACATAGGGACACGTGTCCTTAGAACTCTTATAGCACTGCAGAAAGGAAGACACAGAACAGGAAGTTAAGGAAGAGAAGAAGAGGTTGTGTATGTATCCTAAATGCACGATTACATGCTTTACTGAAAATGTAATTAAATGCACAACTTCTCACCTGTAGTCTGTTCTCTCGTATGACAGTGAGCTGTTTCGCCCACTGGCCGAAACGTTTCTTGCGCAGCAGGAAGGCACAGATGCGACAGTCCCTGGCAGGAGGCATGGAGCTCTCGTCCGAGGGCCACTGATGAGTGAGCTGGACGCCAGGGCTCCTCTCTTCCTCGTCCTCCTCATAGGACTCGTAGGAACTGCTCAGAGCGTCTGAGTCATTGTCTGCGAGGAGAGAGAAAGTACAGTATTTTATTTGTTGTAAAAAGGCAGTTTTTATCCTGTAATATTGTTAATCTCTGAGGTAATTTTTCGTCAACTCACATGAGTTTTTGCGGTGTGTGTTTATACAGGTAGTGGGGTAGTTGTTTTCAGCGTCTTCATACCCATCCTCTATAGAGTTAGGAGGGCTAGGCCTGACTGAAAATGGAAGGAAAACATCCCTAATTACTCCTTATGTTCCATCACGCACTTCACTTTGCAATTATTGACTTAGAGGACTTTTACAGCCAAATGACACTGGCGCTGACCTCGTGTGATGATGTACTCTGGCAGCTTGCCAGGGCTGAGGGGCACTGCCTCCTCATAATACTCCTCGGGAGGAGGCGTTGTGGGCAGAGGGGGAGGAGAGTCGGCCGAGTGCGGGGCTGAGGAGTCTGCACAGCTCTGCTGAGGGAAACACACAAACACAACTCTCAAATTTCCCTCATAACCATGAAATCTTTTTTCACAGACATCATCAAAGAGATACAGAGTAAAACCCTCAAAATAATATCCATAAATTAGACACATGGGCTGTGGGGCGGGTCCCTAAATCTTCCAACAGCTTGCAAAATGATGAGCCTGTGTGCATGGGAAACCCCCACTACATGGAATACAATCTTTGTTTTGCTTTGCTTTTTCCTCCACAAGTCATTTAAAGGTGTAATAGTCCTCTGCACAGTTGGATTGGGACAGCGATTGCTGAAAAGATGGACACATGCACTAACATACATCCCACACACTGTCACATGTAATTGATATTTCAGAAAAGTTAGAAATTGACTGTATGTATATTGGCCACTTGCCTGTTTTAAAGTGTCACTTTGTATGTTCTTGTCTTCTTTCAGATCATCTGTAACATCCTTTAGGTCTCCAAGCTCACAGTCTATAAGAGACAACAACATACATATACACTTACATACACACACTAGGACTGTCAATCGATTGTCCATAGTTAATCGTTAATTAATCACACATTTTTATTGGTTCTAAATGTACCTTAAAGGAAGATTTGTCAAGTATTCTCTTATCAACATGGGAGTGGACAAATATGGGGCTTTATGCAAATGTTTATATTTTTAGTGGAAATCAATTACTAACACAAAACAATGACAATGACCCTAAAATGTCAGTGTGTCAATGTGCTAACTTGACTATGACTTGCCCCAAACTGCATGTGATTATCATAAAGTGGGCATGGCTGTAAAGAGGAGACTCGTGGGTACCCATGAAACCTATTTTCATTCACATATCTTGAGGTCAGAGGTCAAGGGACCCCTTTGAAGTTTTTTTTTCGCCAAAATTTAGTGTGTTATTTAGCCTCCTTCCTGACACGTAAATATGATATGGTTGTTACCAATTGATTCCTTAGGTCTTCTAGTTTCTACAACCTAAAAATTATAAGTTACGATAACATATTAAACAAATTTGTGGCATTACAATAAATTTGCCTAAACATGTTATTATAGCGTTAACTTGACGGCCCTAATACACAAAAGTGAACATGATATTTGCAGCTCATTTAAATAGATAGGTGTGCAATTTACAGCATCATGTTGGAGCTTAAACTCACCAAATGTCTCAAAGAGGGATTCTACGAAGCTGGTGCCGTTTCTGTACACTGCTGAGTTCATGTAGATGAAGTCTGTTCCTGAAACTGGAGGCGAGGAAATGTTGTTTATTGCTTATTTTTATTATGTGCAAAAACCCCTTTGACAGACAAAACAAGAGAATATAAACAAAGTAAGATGCAGGCAGACGTCTATCCTCCTCTCACTAACCTGATGGCTGTATCTGCTGCAGGAGGTTCCACACGGAGGTCTTCTTCTCCTGTGTGGAGGAGCTGAGGTTCTCCTGGTCCAGCATCTTCAGCAGGACGCCCAGCTCACTCACCAACACCTCCATCGCTGCACAGAGGAGGGGGAGCAAAGGTCACAGGGGTGTTCAGTGTATCAGCAGACAGGGCAAAGGTCAGACTGACAAGTCTAAACAAACCAAAGGGGTGTATGTCAAAGAGCCTCTTTCTGCTTTCCTTTGCCTGAGTCTTTCTTTCGTTTTCTGTCACCTTGCTTCACAGTTTATCAATATCAATCTGTCACCTTATCACAGTCTCCCTCCTCTCCACCTCCTCCTCCTCTCTCTGTAACTAGCCAGACTAAACAACGACAAAAGGCTGGAGTGGCAGGAAACATTTGGTAATTGCTCATTAACCCAGACAAAAAAGTGGAAGTGAAGCTACCAAAAATAACAACTCTAACACAGAATAACAACAGAACATCCTGCACAAGGAGCCAAGAAAACCAGTGTTGTCTTTCTGCAGCGGCTCTGAAATGTTGCCGGCTCAAAGGCCGATGGGCACAAACCCAAACTTCAGTGCTAAAAAGTTAAATTAAATGTGCTGTGAAGATTGTGCAGATGTTGGCAGAAATATGAGATTCTGAAGAGAATAACTAAAGCACTTATTTACAGAGCGAAGAGCGAGCCAAATGCACCAGCAAGTAGAGTCTCGTGGCACCTGATCTTTATCTAACAGTGGAGGGATGTGGACTCATAATAGCTGGCTCAGACAGGCAGACCTCCTGCAATACATATTCTTAACTAGGCTCTCCCTCTCTGTTACACATTGAGGACTCAGCTTACAGGAATATACAGTATATGATCCACATCACATGTTGATCTGGTCCACTCCCTGTTTTCAGAGCAGAACTCAAATAAACCGTCTCACTCCCCCCCAGCTGCTGGACATCCTGAGAACAGGTCCACAACCTGCTGCTGATGTGTGTTTGAATTCCTGCTTTATCTGATTTTCCGCCAGACACCAGCAAATGCCACTAATAAGCTGACTAGCTTCTTTTGTATCTCTGTTTTGTTGAATCCTAATGCCCATTTCTCTACCTCCATGATCCTGAAAATCCCCTGCAGTAAAACCTGACAACTGGCTGAGTCACTGCTGGCACACTTGTCTGTCTCCCTCTCACTCCCTCCATCTCTCTTTCTTTCTCACTCCCCCCCTCCCCCTGTAACATTTTCACAGTCCAACTGCATCAGATCTGCTGAACCGTGCACCTCGCCGGGGTCAGCCACGGGACAGCCGCTGAGCCAGAGAAGTCTTTTGTTGGGTGGGCTGTCATATGGCAACAAGTAAATGGACACAGAATACACACATACAGACATGCACAAATGCACAAAAATAAATGTAAAACACACAAACACTTGTGTAATGTGTGTTTAGTGGGCTGTGGCAAAAGTCAACTTTGGTGCACCTGTCAACAAGCCAGTCTGCTGCGTGTCAGTCCCAGTTGGAGGAGCATATTAATGAGTTTAGGCAGAATGTTGAACTTTTAGATGTATTACTCTGACACTGCAATCTTGTATGTAATCACCACTGACAAGCAGAGTGTCTTGATAATCTGGAAAATGTTTGTAAATGATGTGTGCTCTACATTTACGACTGCTCCCACTCCTTAAAGACAGACATACTTTCCTGAGGTGGGTCTTC
Organism: Pterois miles; assembly: GCA_947000775.1. Taxonomy (NCBI): domain Eukaryota; kingdom Metazoa; phylum Chordata; class Actinopteri; order Perciformes; family Scorpaenidae; genus Pterois; species Pterois miles. The sequence goes on along the minus strand of CAMQGK010000308.1, from coordinate 5,704,915 downwards.
CTATGGGCCTCACAATGCCCTGTCAAGGTTACAGTCAAGCGCAACAAGAGCTGCCGTACTGTAGGTGTGTGTTTGCCTGCTGCATCTGCTCAAGCACTTCTTTACTAGTGTGGTTTCCTCCTATTGTAATAAAAGGCATGCTCGCACTCAGAGAAGCGGGCATGAGGAATTAATTCACGCAGGGACCTGGAATGTGTCCTCATTAAGATCTGATTCACCCAAGGGAAATAAGGAAGTGGGGGTCGGGGGAAGGAGAGGAAACTCGAGGGATGTTTTGGCCTGGCGAGTGTGCTGTCTTTCTGCCAGAGGGTCCAGCTGTTTAGATTCTGGCTCTAGTGCACAACCGGGCTTCCCCTAACATAGTGGAAGACCGAACCTTATACACAGTATGACTCAGAGAGAAACTGAAATTTACACCAGTCAGCATTAAATGGAATATAACTCAAGAGATCGAGGCGTTGCTTTCAAGGAGTTGGCGTGAAGTAGGTCACAACGCTCATAAAGCTATTTCACTTGGACTAGCGTTCTAAGAAGCTTATTATCCAATTTGACGATTACAGTGTTATTCCGCTTGTGCCAATATGAGCAAAGAGGAAATACTACGTAGTATTTGGCATGTGAGGCACATGAGACCACCCTTAAACCCTCAGCCTTGCCTTTCTAATCAACACCACACTACTCACACATCTAAAACAGCACATGATCCTTTAAAGCTCTACAGCGGCCCTGTGTGTGTTTGTGTGAGAGTGATGGCTGTGTTTGATGTCTTTAAAAGCCAGATAAAACAGATGGCGAGCCGAACACCTGAGGGAAACCACAGTACACACAAGCTTTCATAAGATAATAATGCGGCATTATAGTGGGGCGGCTAAGCTGAAATAATTCTAACAATAACGTTTGTGCATTTTGTGATAAAAGCAACACATTTGGCACAGATGTAGGTTTATACTGTATGTTAAGAAAAGATATAGATATCTAGGTGCCTGCAAATTTGGCCCCTGAGGGCATTTTTTTTTCAAAATGACTGCCAAAATGTTGCAGAAAGAGATAGGTAAAGGTAAAAAGCTTTTTAAAAAGCCCTAAAAAATAAAGACAGAATGAAAACATGTCTATGATCTTCTGACACTTGATCTAATCAGCTCGAAAACACCTTCATCAAGAGTCGTTAGAGATGTTAATAATTAACCGTTTAACCGATAACCAAGCATTTTAACCGATTAATGCTATCAGATTAACGGTTAAAAGAAATATTAATAATTAATTAAAAAGCTCATCACTTTAAGGAGAAAAGCCGGTCTATCTTAAGAGAGAGCTGGCACAGATACAGGAAGTTGGCTTTGGACTTTCACATGAGCAGTTGTAGCTTGTAGCCTTGTAGCATTTATTCACCAACAAATACACTGTACACACACTGTCTGCTACAGCTACATTCATAGCTATAACGCCACCGACACACCCACACTCACCGCCGCCACACACACACGGTCTGACGGAAACTTGCAGAAGTTACGCAACAGCAGACACATAGCCACCGGCAATGCTAGCAGCTACTAACAAAGCACAAACACATACACTGTTTGTCAGAGAATCGCTTAAGCTAAGCTGGGCAGACACACAGCTGATAACCTGCTAAACAAAACTAAATGTGCGATTGAGACTTTTTCTAGGAGAGTGGCTGCATGTTCGCGACACTACACGCAGCACAGCGGTTGCTAACGTTCCCGAACGGTGAACTGGGGACAGTGAACGCAGCACCGTGGCTGCTACAGTAACTCCCCTGACAGTGAACTGTTAACTCAGTTGTCTGTTGGTTGCTGGCGCACCGCTGCACGAGAGGCACTAATCTTGTCGGTTAATGGTTAATAATTGGTTAACGAGAGTCGGTTATAGGTTAAGGAGAATTTTCAAAATTAGCATCCTTAGAGTCATAAAAGGCCCTCAGGGGCCAAATCTGTAGTGCCCTATTATCTACATCTTTTCATGACACACAATGCTGATTAAGGAGTTTACACTTGAATTGTAATTCTTGATTATTTTGGAGATTTTTATTACCAGGTTTATTTATTATAAATATTTAATATTATATCAAAAACAAATATCAATTCAGTAAAATTATATCTATGTATTTACTCATTACAGCAAAGTTACAAAAGCAATGTTTAAGTCAAGCCTGAAGTCGCCTTACACACATAAAAGACTGACCCCAATCACGTCCACACAGTGAGGTATACAGCTATTAATTAAACACCGGTATCGGGTCGGTTCTCGGTATCGGCCGATACCCAAAGCCCAGGTATCGATATCGGTACTGGGATTGAAAAAGTTGGATCGGTGCATCCCTATGCCACATATAACTGTCCTGCAACATGTAAACAGGTTAGATGTTAACATAAGTTAAGTCAGACTAGGGTGAAATTAGAATACCTGCTGCTACATGACGGACAAACCATAACTTTAATCTACACACTGATTACTTTTCAGTCCATCAGAGAAATGCTGAGATTTTAGTTGGCACAAAAGATGGCTGCAGGCGGTGCACAATGCAGGAATGTGCAGAGCCATTCAAAGCTCCAACATTTACCTCCTCACACTTGTCGGACAATTGCTGTTAAACACTACACACATTCCTCACCTTGTTAATAGTGCAAGACTCTGCAAAGTGTGTTTGTGTGAGCGTGCATGGGTAGTGAAGCAGAGAGAGAAGTTTGTTTAACAGTGCAGACTCAGACCTTTACAAGAGGCTTGCATTAGCAGACCTGTACACTCTGTTTGAGGGAGTGAGTGGGGAGGAGGGGGCGGGTGAGTAATGTCAGCGAGTTGAGCACCTGTGCTAACACGTCCAACAAATCCTGATATGAAGTATAACGTGACCTCAATTGTGATGCACAGGCTTTTTCCTCTCCCTCCTTTTCATGCCAGGGGCTTTCTTTTTTTGCTGAGCTTATTTATCTTACCACGCTTCACATACTCACATAAATATATGTGAGTGAGTAACTTCACAGTATGTCTAAAACGACAAAATTCAGCAGCAACTCTGTTTCACAATATTGTTGCAGGCAGACATTCCAGCTAATCACACAATTTGCATCCCACAAAGAGCCTCTGGTGGTTTAAAAAATTGCAATGTTTCACTATTGTGAGTGTGGGTGGCAAACTGCTGCTTTCTCAACAATTCAACATTTCTTGGTATTTCAGCAATCTGACAAGATGCTTAAGCCACGAATAAATATCACCTGATGTCTCTCATTCAGTCTCATGTTTACAACAGCCTTCACTGCCCGTGTGTCCTCGCATTGTTCCATATATTTACGTCTTTACAAATGCTTATTTAGCTTTACATACCTGCTGTGTTAATATCCTGACAAGCTACAAAGTCATCCCATCCAACACTCACCCTCGACAGCAGTGGATGAGAGTCCCACCATTTTCCAAGGTTAAGAAGGAGACAAACCGGTTCATTCATACACAAGCAGATAGTGTAGGAGATATCCCAGAGTCGAAGCCTCCCTGTGTGCTCTGTCCTGTGAAGTCTTTGTGGTGGAGGTGAGCTATAGTCTGCCTACTGCTGAATTCACACTTCTTTCACCTCTCCCTTCCTCCCTCTGATCTGTTATCTCCCTGTACCTCCCTCCCACTCTGTCTCCCCTCCTCTCTTTTCTTTTCGGGGGGTAGGGAGGTGGTGGTGCTCTGAGTGTGTGTGTTGCTCTATTGGATCCCCCTCGGCTGTAATCCTAGGGATCGTATAGCACCTGGGAAAGGCTTGCTGTGTAAACACACACATGTCGACTAATAGCTAACTCACATTCTTTATTCTTTCACATTCTTTCCCTCAATACATTATTAACCTTTAACTAATTGCACATAAAAGGCTGCCATCCAGATGATGCCAGTGAACCCGTTGACATGCCGCATACAGTACAGTAAGGCATTGTACTACTCCTTTACATTAGAGCATCTTAAACAGGGTTACTTTCTGAAAAAGATACCAGTAAAACGTTCCCAGTGAAGCTGATGCTGCAAGTGGTAACCTCTTTATCACCGTAAATGTTAGAAAATATAAAGTGAAAGATAGAGGAGAGACTGAGTAGATTCTGTGGAGTGGAGGCAGAAGCAAGTTGAGACTTTCCAGAGTTACACGTGGATGACTTGTTGCCTTGAGGCAGTCTCATTTGCTGCAAACACGATACGACACGCCGCCTTCAATCACAAGGAAACCAGCGCTGCACAAACAAACCCAGAAGCGCACATTGACAAATACACAACTGTACGCACAGTGACGCAGAACCTATTGAAAACTCTTAGTTAAAAATACCACATTTTGGGAAATATGCTTATTTACTTCAGTTAGATCAGTTCAATACCATGATCATGTGTATGGTAAATATGAAGATGGCTAGCTTAGCACAAAGACTGGAAGTAGGGGGAAACAGCTAGCCTGGCTCTGACAATGGTAACAAAATATGCCTCAAAGGCTTACTAATTAGCAGGTTATATCTAATATATCACATAAAACCGCAACATGTTGTTTTATGCTTTGATTTTTGCACAGATTTAAGTCAGTCTTCATACTAAGCTAAGCTGACTGGCACTCTGCTTCACATTTAGCAAACACAAGACAGTAGCATCAATCCTATTGCACAAATACCATACCATTTACTGTACTTATACCAAAACAATACTTTTTTCAACACATTATTTATATATAAATATACACTTTTTTCTACAAAACCCCTTTTATAATTTGACACAAGAAGCAAATGGTCTTCTTAAATGATAAACATTGTCTGAACACAAGCGAAGAATTAAAAAAAAAATAGACCAACTGGCAAGATTTTCATTTAAATGATATTAAAGAAAAAGTAAACAAGACAACGAATATGACCAGATATTCATTTCGAGCTTTTGGTACTTAAAAGTATTCGGTGCAACAGATACATTTTGCAAATTTGTAGAAAACAGGACAATGGTGATGAAAAAAGAAACCTAGAAAGGTGATCTCAACAAACAAGGATTTCAAAATATATACTTCCAAGGATGTCAGTGTAAAAAAAAAAGGGAAATTAATTGCCTAATAACGTAGATATGGAGCCCTACATCTAATCTGATACACAGGCCAGATAGCTTCTCTGAGGCATTTCTAGTGTTTCCCAACTTTTCCAAAATCCTCTCTAGCTGTGACAAATGCCACAGACACACCCTGCTAGACTTGGTTATGGCCTAACAAACCACTCCTCACTGTGACTAAATGTGACCTCTGACCTCCTCAGTAAAGCTGTGTGAACTCACACAGGACCGTGGATGCCAGAGGAAGGACGGGAAAGAACACCATGTTGTAAAAAACACATCACTTGTCTTCACATTACGACCGGGCACAATAGCTCTCACGTGTTTATGTAAAACTGACGTGTACAGGACAGACGTATTCAGGTAACTGCTGACACACGGCAGACTATTTATCTCGCAAATAGATGCATTTTCCAAGATTAACAGTGAGTGCCACTGATCACATTCACAATACAAAACATAGTTATAACCACAAAGAGGTAACGCCTGCTAGACAAAGCTGCTGTGAGAAACTCAAACAACCGTACCATCTGCAACTCCACAAGAGATCAGTATCTAATGAAAACTGCTGGGCTTTTCTTGGAAGTCTCCCCTTCCTTATTGTCTTTGGACATGTTGGATATACAGCCATTTCCCAACCTGATCTGACATGAAAGCAGGTTGAAGACTTTGAGGTGTCCAGACAGTGTGGGAGTCTTTCTTTGTCTCATCACTAAAACCGGCTGAACAATATGACCCAGCAACTTCTGACAGGAAATGAAAAACATTTTTCTGTGCGTGAAAAAGCACAATCTTATCTCAAGTTAAGTGAGTCACAGGAGAGGTTTTTCAGTTAAGAGACAACAGAGTGTTATCTTCATGCCGTGTGAGGGTCACATAAATAACACCATCCAACTCAGTCATCAAAGCTGGGACGGCACGCTTAAAGATAATAGCTGAATCATAACATTGAGTCGACGCAGAAAAAAAAATGGATGTCAACACTGTAGTTCAAAAACCCACATTAGCTCGATATAAATCACTGTGTGTGCAGACATCTCATGCAAACAAAGGTGAGGTAAACCAGATGACCAGATGTGCTTGAGGTTTTTTTTAATTACATTAAGAGCTGTGCCAGCAATGTCGTCTCTCACCAGCCTGTGCCCTTGCATGATGAAATCTCCTCCCACTCTACTCCTCAGATTCCAGGCATTTCCCAGGTCTGACGGTTCTCCTCTCCCCGGCACAAAACAAGTCTGGGCATTCACAAGCTGATATCACCGGAGCCCTCGATAGGTAAACAGAGACACTATTGGTTCATTGGGTAAATGATAGACATCAGTAAGATGACTGCAACTGTGACCTGATTGTCTTTTTGCTACTGTTTGGCCTCTGTACTCATCATATAGGGCAGATTTTAGGTGGATGACCTGTTTAAAAGCTAGTTAATTATAAGTTCATTTGTTCATATTTATGAATGCTGCAGATTTCTTAGCTGCTATAATCAATATTTTTATATTAAAGACTCTAAACGTGAGATCAGGAGCCGTGTGGCTTTCAACATGGCAACAGCAGAGCCAGCAGCTCATAGGCAGTGGTGCTAACAGCCCTAACAGTTAAAACAGAGGCAACACTGCTGATGGAGCTAACAGCTATAACAGTCATATGAGAGCAGTGCAGAGCGGCGGCTGTGAGCTTTCCAGTGGGTCACGCTGGCATGCATGAACATTAGGCGTGCAGCGATAGTCGGTGTTATCAGTGTTACATGGTAGTTGGTGTGGTATGGCATCTTTTTTACAGATATAAACTAATTTTCACATATCAGCTCCATGTTATCTATACGTAATCAGATGACAGACACTACAAAGTGAAAGTGTCTGCTCTGTATGAAGTCTCAGCTCAGAGTAGCAGGAGTCAGATTTCACACACACAAGACTGGAGAGACTTGACAGACAAGATGATTGCAGAGGATTTGGTGTCGAAATTAAAAGCAAAAGCGCCTGTTTGCCAATATCCATCCATTGTCAACCACTTTTCCCGTTCGGGGTCGCGGGGGGGCTGGAGCCGATCCCAGCTGGCATTGGGCGAAGGCGGGGTTCACCCTGGACAGGTCGCCAGTCCATCGCATAGAGACAGACAACCATTCACGCTCACACCCACACGGGCAATTTAGAGTCATCAATTAAACTAAATTGCATGTCTTTGGACTGTGGGAGGAAGCCGGAGTACCCGGAGAAAACCCACGCTTACACGGGGAGAACATGCAAACTCCACACAGAAGAGTCCCAAGCTGGATTCGAACCTGTGACCCTCCTGCTGTTAGGCGACAGTGCTAACCACTGCACCACCTTGCAGCCCTTGTTTGCCAAAATTTCAGAGTGAAACCCGATGCTATAAGGGAATCATGCTTATAGCACACAGCCGCCCGACGTTTAAGATGATAGCAAGCACACTACTCATATTGACCGTCATCTCTTCTTGTAAAATATCCAGTGTATTTGGTAACACCAGCATTGTCTCAAGTTTATCAACCTGTGGGGAAAATTTCCTCACTGACATATCCCCAACAAACATGAATGGGCGGTCGGCCCGGTGAGGTCAACAAAGCAAAGACAAGCTCTGATTACAACACACACAGAGGGAGTTCATTCTCTGCTCAGGTAGACATCACTCCACTATATCTTTACAAAGCAAATAGTTGTTTGCTGTTATATTATCGCTCTGGATATTGGATATAGAAACTTTAACAGTGGAAAACTCCAAATGAATGCTAACGTTCAGAATCTGTTGAATGTGTAAACAAGCAACTGTTTGTTATATGAATGATTTTATTCCAGAAGCTGCCAATAAAACACCTTTCCTGTCGTAGACCAGTTAATGGGCTGATCAACTGCATGGGGATGCCCCATGTGCCCCTTATAGAGATGGACTTCCTCCCTCTTCTGATGACATCACTTATCACCTCCGGCCTTCTGTTTCCTCTTCCTGTCAGCTGACCCACTCCCACTTTTTTTTTTTTTTTTTTACTGTGCTGTCTCATGTGACCCCATTCTCAATGCACTGTCTAGATTTTAGGCTAGATAGCATTGAACGTGCCTGCTGCTACAAGTGTATTTCAAAGGGATGACAATATAATAGAGCTTCTGAATGTGCCATTATAACAGACCTTTATTTAGCTGCTGCAGGTAGCCCCCGAGAGAGCAGAGAATTCCTTTCTCATGGCTTTGACGTGAACATTTATCATGTGGTCAGACATTTTCGCCAAACAAATAAAATACAATACTAAACATGCATAACGAACACACAATGCGAACCAGTAGAGCAGCAAGTGAGGGCAGCATGTGGAAAAACTTTGGAGGAGTCGTAAAGGTGTACAAATTAAGGGGAGAAAGGAACAAACATGTTCTTCCCACTGTTTTTATTGTGCACGAGAAGATGCTTCGGGTTACCATAAAATACAGCACACCCCATGATACTCACAAGTGTATGCACAAATACAATAAATACAGTAGAGATGGAAACAGTCCATGGAAATAGATGCTATGAATTTCTTTGTTGACACATTATTCTAACCTAGTTTTTTTTTTACTTCAGAAATAATTGGCTGGCACTGACTTACAGACTGACGCTTAAGCTGATTGCTCACTTGAAAACACCACTTCATAATCTTAAATTAGGCAAAACCTAAAGCCTTTGGGAGCATGCATGCCACAGCTCAATTACTTTCAGCCTTACATCTTAGTTTAAATCTCCCTGAAGTTGAGCAAGTTTTAAGTTAAATCCCCCATATCTTTGCAAATATTTATAGCCATTATTTAAATGGGGGTGTGCGTCATTGTCGGTAGCAAGTTTCTAGCTTTCACGTGTATCCTCACTCCCTCTAATTAGGCCACTCTAATGAGCTTGTCATAGGGAGAGAAACCTACTCAAAGTCATCAGGCCTCTTAAGCGGTCGGGACGTTTCCATGGCGATGGAGTGGGAGAATTATGGGTTTGTGTGCACTCCCGCTCACCTGTTTAAGCATTAACTGGCTTTTGAAGGGCAGCAATGGAGCACAGAAGCTTTTGATGTTCAGACACACACACACACACACACAGCTACTCATGGTTGCAGATGAGTAATCTGGGAAGCAGCAGTGAGAGCAGGGAGCTGCTATCTCAGCAGCAGGCCCCAGTTACAGGTCAGCTTAGTAAAGCAATGCTGCCTGCTTTCCCATCTAGCTTCTACTGTTTATTCGCTGTGCTTTTGAATTGTTTTGGAAAGCTTAAACCTGGGATTAGATTACATCTTATCAGCTTAATAATGGCCAAATAGGACAGAAGTGGGGCGTCATGAACAAAGATGTGGGCCACAGAAGTGTATAGTGTGACACAAGAAAACCAGAGGACTCTCTTACAGCTCATACAACAGTCTCACAGCAGTTGATGAAACAGTCACCAAATTTAATCTATTTGATTTGTGCATAGAGACACAAATTTCCCTGTTTTCGTGACGCTCAGCACGACTTTCAACAATGTATGCATTCATCATGCACTCATCATGCTTTTTCCTACGAATGTGCAGCAACATTTGATGCCTTTGTCAATTTCGCTCCAGTCTTTTCAAAATAAAACTACTTTAGGAATTGATCGACTTGGTAAGGCCTAGGCAACAAACTACTTAGTTAGATTTAGGAAAGGATTACAGTTTGGGTTAAAATAACTCTGGAAGTGCCGTAAGGTAAGTATGGAAGTTACATGACAAACGAATCGACTTTGGCTTCTGGTTTCACACAGGACATGAATGCCGGTCTGCTGGGTGAAAGTTCTGTGTTTTTTTACTTGTTTTCCCATCTAACTTCACTGTTTATTCACTGTGCTTTTGAATTGTTTTAGAAAGCTTAAACCTGGGTACAGATAACATGTTATCTGCTCTATAATGACCAAATATGATGGTAGTGGGGCATCACAAACAAAGTCCTGTGCTTTTTGACCCACCCATCCACGCCAACCTGTGGCTGTCACCGCTTTTTATACTCCCCGTTTCACAATTATGTGGATTACATACAAAACTGATTTTGTGCTGACACATCACAAAAAATGTAATGTGTCTATATAAACATGTCAATATAAACAAATCAATAAATATATATCAAATATATATTTCTATTATATTATATTATTATTATATTATATTTCTATATATTTCATGAACTACTGTGCGACTGGGCTGGCTCATAATTTCCTGAGATAAAAAAGGCTTTTCCATTGATTTTCTTTGGGTGACAGTGTTTCCCTCCTCCAAAAAAACTGTTAATAGATAGATAGATAGATAGATGAACTTTATTAATCCCAAGGGAACTTATCTTTCAGTTACATCCCGTCCAAGAACATAAAAAACAGTGACACATAACGGGGGGACAGGAGCGGGTTAATGTCAAATTCATCCCTCTTGTAGTCCTTTACTTCCCCTTTATCTTGTCAAATCTATACATCAAATATGTTTTTTAGCACTGTGATAGACAGACAAACTCTGATGGGGATTTCCCTGTCTTTTCCCAATGCATTATGGGTAAGACTGATCTCTCCAATGACCCTGAACAGAAAAAAAGCAGGTATAGAGTATGGACAGATGGGTAGAAGTCGTGGAACAGTAGTTCTGGCCAGGTGGCGACAGTTGTATCTGGGTATTTCTCAATATGGACTCAGGTCAATAGGTCAAAGGTCAGAGAACTGACCATGATGTAGGGGATGTCTGTCTGCTAAACCTCCTTCCCCTCTCTCTCATTTTTCATCTTTTTGCTCTCTGATTTATTCAGGTCTGAGATGGCACAGAGGGCTTGACTCAGCCTGCTGCCAGACAAAGGCCCCACAGTGCAGTCGGTATTATTCAGATCCCGTATCTGCCCTGAGTCCGATGAAATCACCACCATGCTATGTCTCCCTCACAGAAAAGTATTCACACACTGAGAAAGATGCTATTCTGCAAGGGGAAGCACTGCTTTACTGATGTTGCACAGACAAGGGTAATATACACAGAACACACAGGCATGCCTGCAAACACACACACACACACACACACACACACACACACACACACACACACACACACACACACACACACACACACACACACACACACAGATAATGACACATACACAAAAGGGGAAAAGGAGCTGCTTTGTCTCCATTTGAGATTTTTTGTGTTAATGGGATTTTGACCGGAGCGCAGTGCTGTCTTCAGTTCACCAGAAAACTAGGACACACTCATAGCACTACTTTGAGAGGTCACACACACTGAGAAGAAGCATCTCTTTGCGTATGAACTACAGTATTGATTTGAGTTATTTTTTGCATGTAAACTATTAAAATAAAAATCTATACAGTGTCGCAATATTCTATTTTTCCAATATTTTCTTACACATCTTACACCCCTAATGAGAATCCTATCTTGATGCAATTCCAGAATGAATCATCACTTGTATTGTCAGTTTTTAAAGAATCATGAGGCCACTAAGATTGACAAGGAGGTAAAGGAGCCTAAATTAATGTAATATCATTGAAATGTGTCTGTAAGCTATCCAATAGTGTCTGTTGCCAACTGTTTAACCTGGAGGCAGACCTGTAATTGTATGAGTAGACATTTCAGAGGGTTGGTTTGTTGAGTGATGCACTTCATCAGAGGAGCACAAAGGCATTTCACAGCACTGGCTAAACCCTACAGTGACACACACACACACACACACACACACACACACACACACACACACACACACACACACACACACACACACACACACACACACACACACACACACACACACACACACAGCCAACGTTTCAACGTGCAATGCTAAACAAATAAGACCAGAATTTAGTCAAATACCTTCCATGAAACTTCCCGGTCACGTCTATGAAATACAAATGAACAAACGACTGTCAGTTGACCACCTCTAGGCTAGCAGCCCCTCAGCTGTCCTCTCCTTCTCATCTCCAGATAGGTTTCTGTGTTTTTCTTCATGTTTTGTCTCAAAGTGACGGCTCCAGTTGTATTGTTTGAATACAACCATGTGTTTGTTGAAAGATAAGCACACAGCTTTAACGCCAACCTTTGCAAAAAAAAAAAAAACCTTGCATCCATGACTTATTGTAGACGTGCCGCCTCAGCAGGTGATCTCTCACGTCAATTGACATCAAGTGTGACGGGATTGTGTGGTTTGTCTGAGACCTCCTGGGCCAGGCAGAACCATCACAAGAGCTGGCTCTGAGCCGTGGGCCGTATAATGCCCAGGTCAGCCCTAAGGCCAAAAAATTACAATTCTATGCATCTATATTAGCAATTGAATTGTATTTCAGTGCTAAATTATGGCTTTTATTAAGTAACATATAGTAAACCTAACTGATAACAGGTAAGGCAAGTCTTATTTTAGCTAAGACTCGCTTATATTCTGCCAAGTCTCTGCAATAAATCTGACATGTCACTGTGAGTATATTGCTGGTACCTGTATGCATACACACCCCAGGCAGGCAGAGTCACTTTTCACCCTCTGCAACAGAAGAAAACACCATATAAATGTCACACACTCTATGGACGCCGGCTGTAATGTTGTGCCTCACATCTCCATGGAAACCTTATATAAACAGCTGTGCAGGGAATGACCATTGCCTATACACAATGCACATGTGCACGCCCATACGTGCACATACAGTTACACATAAATACCCTGCACATGTCTCAGACATATGAATCACAGTGATCTTCTCATCTCAAAGGGGCTAAAGAGGGGAATCCCACTTCTTATAGGGCTGGTCCACAATCATCCATGATTTACAGCTCATGCATGATGGGGCATATAGTGTATATATCATAATGTAATATGTAATATAATGTATGTATGAGCGTCTGCATGTCTGCACACTGATTTTACATCTAAAACCTTGATAAAGTCAGACAGAGCGAACAAAACAAGGGAACTTCATATGTTTAATTAAAACGTATACGGAGGGGAGATTCCCTCCTTATATCTCCTTGTTATCATAGCTGGTGTTTCAATTGGTCAGAATAACACTGCATTTACCAGCACTGCAGAGAGAATAGACTGAAGTGCTCCACTGGAAACAGATTTACAAGAGTCTAGAGGGGCCAGGATATCCATTTAACAGTCCAATCAAAACATGTGATTTGGATGTTTAAATGAAGGTGAACACTGACAGTCGTCACCCAAACAGTCTGTAATAACTAAAAGTAGATATCAAGCTGAACCACATGATGGGCTTTTACTGCTGCGAAGGCTCCCGTTTCCTCAGCCCAACAATGGGAAGCTGTGTCCTACTGAGGTTTTTCATTCAAAATCTGGATTATGACGTTACATTTAGTTGCATTAGCTAAAACACTGACCTTAATACCCAGGTTGTAAACCACTGGAATAATGCTTTAAGAATTATAAAAACTTTGGAGTAAAACTACTTCCACAAACTCTGTTTTTGCCACATGAAAATGCAGATTACAGCATACACAATGAGTAATATGGCATAAATGACACACAATGAGGTCACTGACCTGACAGGCTAGATGACGACAGCAGACTGCATTTTAATTTTGCTCTGTTGCCCTGCTAACCCGTATCCACTAATACCACAGTTCAACTTTTAACAATTCAAATCCTTGTTTGCTCTCAAACACATTCTCCACAGGCCTGAGAGTGTTATCATGAAAAAATAAAATTGTTACTCGGAGTCATTGCTTTTGTATGTGAATAACTGATATGAGGAGGGGAAAACAGTTTCCCATAGGCGTGCACACAAGCAAAAGCACATTCACCCAACACACAGGTTGTCTTTTCATAGATTCCCCTGGTGGAATGTGGATACGTGGAGGGAACCGTCTCATTAGAGGAGAGACATGGACGGATTTCATGCGCATGCGGCAGACTTGTGCTTACATGAGCAGTATGTTACATTTATATGTGTCATTGTCGACTCCATAGCAGAGCACACTTTCGTCCACAAGTTCTTCCATATGCTCCAAAACATCCTGACAATAGGCACGATTCATCATATCTGCTGGGCTGAATCACGGACAATCCCACCGCTGCGATGCATCTCTGAGGGGACGGCCTCTCCCCGCTCACACCCACCTGGTGCTCTGCTGAGGGAGCCGTGGAAACAAAACCTTTTATTACACTGCTGCTCCAGCTGGCTTGGACAGCGCATATTAAGACGCTCCAATTCAAGCTCATACCTGCCTCTCATCAACTTTATACAAGCTTGATATCTGATCTTTTGTAACTCCTTGTGCATTTTTACATTAACAATGGATCAAATGACTCATGACCTCTACTGTGATGAGGGCACTTATAATAAATAATCCTCAGAGTGTTATCGCTCATCTCTACAGTTCTCCTCAGCTTTGGGGAGCATTTCAGAGCCTTTTACCTCATTGTTAAGATTTTATGGTCAGCAACTTTACCATGTTGGTTCACTACATATCCAGCAGCAGCAGACAGCTACTTTCAGCAAAAAAAAAAAAAAAAAGCTCTAATAAACTCACACTGTGCACACTATACCTGCTCAGGTAGCAACAAACCACTGACAGTGGTGGAGGAAGTAGTATCCTTTACATCAGTAAAAGAACTAAATCAACACTATAAAAAAACTCTGTTGCAACAACAACTCAAGTTGTACAAGTCCTGAATTGCAAATGTTACCCAAGTAAAAACATGCAAGTATAGTCAGGAAAATGTACTTAAAGTATTAAAAGTAAAAGTACTTGATGCAGAAAAATGTCCTCTTTGACCGTCACACTATTATATAGTCTGTCATTAGATTGTTATTTTTATATTATCTGATTATTTTCTGCATTAATTGGTTGATTATTTGGTTTGTTGAAAAATCTGAAAATAGCCAACCAACAGTCCAAGCCGCAACATTATTACTAATACATTACAATTATAAACATGATTAAAAGGAAAAGCAGCAAAACTTGACATGTGAGAGCCTAAAACCATAAAATGTTTCATGCATTTTTGCATGAAATTGACAACTAATTGATTGACTTATAGTTTAAGCTAAAATGTTGTACACTTCCGTGTAGTTTATTATTTTACAAAGCACTTCTTCATATGTTTTTTGTGAGTGTATTTTCATTTGTAAATTAACTGAAGCTGTTAGAGAAACATAATGGAGTAACAAGTACAATATTTTCTTCTGAAATGTAGTAGAGTATAAGTAGAAAGTAGTATGTAATGGAGATACCCAAGTAAAGTACAAATTCTTCAAAAATTACAGTACTTAAGTACAGTACTCACTAACAGTAAATGTACTTAGTTATATTCCACCACTGGTTAGCAACTAACTGGTGAGCACAGTGGAGCATTTAACTAGAGGTTGACTGATGTGGGTTTTTTTATGGCTGATGCTGATTTTTTACAGAATCAGGACAGCCAATGGCCAATATATGATGCCGATATTTTTTGGGCCAATATCTTTGGCTAGTTTTCTGGTTTTACTCCATCTGATAAAATATAACAGCTTAATAATAACAAATGATACAGAAAATTTCTTAACTTAAGTAAACATTTATTGAACGACATTTATGATCTGTCTCTTCAATTTGCATTTTGTGTCTGCACAGTTTCTCCCAGGTTAGGACGTTGTTCTTCTCTTCTCTTCAGGTTAGCCCACTGGGCTACATCTACTGAGGTCTGCCGGTAGAACGGTAGTTTGATTGACACAAGGAGAGGTGTCACACATGTTCGACAGCAACAACACTGGGCTGGCCATAGATGTGCCTGCTTGCTAATTGGCTTAATATGCTCAGACATCGGCTGATGCAGATTATGAAAAAATGTCAAAAAATTGACCTGATTTATCAGCCGACCTCTACATGTACTGCTTAAGAATCCTGGACTTATATTCATCAGGTAGACACAAACACAACTCAGTGAATGCTAATGTCGTCACTTGCATGCCGGGTATGTAAAGAGGCAACTGTTAAGTGGAAAAAAGTGATGATATGTCTAATGTCCAATGTGTTTCCAGCTTGCTTGTAATGTCCCAAAAATCAGTTAAAGCAACTTTAAGCACTACACTGGCCTTCAAGACAAATCAAGGAAAAGTGATTTAGCAGCAGCCAGTCAGGGGATTCAAAGACCATGTAAACAGTAGGATGCTCCCCAGGGATCACCAGCCGTCAGCGTGTGTTTTCTCCTGTGGTGTTTATACAAACAGTAAGCTCAGATAGAAAGTCAGTCAAGCAAAATTCCTGTGTGTTTGTGTTGTGTTTGTATGTGTGTCGAGAGAGATGGCAGAGACAGGCGAGGATTTCTCCCAATCTGGACAAGACCAGCAGATACTTCCTTCTTTAGATACGTTGTGTACACACCAAACACACTGGCAACATCCTCATAAACCACATACTCTGACAAGGTGAGGAAGGATGGCAAATTAGGAAATCATGGACAGGAAAGGCAGAAGTGACTCATAAAAATATATTGTTATTGAAGGCAAAGAGGCTGTTAAAATGTGCTGGACATAAAGTACCATGTATTCAGTTTGTCATTTCCTTTCCACCTCTAGTCAGCTGAGTAAAAATGTCCATTAACTTGGATGTTATAATCACTCTCACATGTTTACCTGGCGGGTAAGTCTATGAAAAGCACTCTACAGCTCTCACAGCAGTAACATGATACAGCAAACATCAGCCAAATTGTAAAAACATATCAAACAAACTTAAATCAAAAACTGAAACCATAGCTTCATATGTGAAATGCCTGTTGGGTCACACCTTACCCTGTTAACACTGTTACTTCTAAACTTGCGCCAAAGCCCACAAAGGGGGCAAGTGTATTTGTTTTCGGTTACAATGTGGAAAAATGTTGGACTGTGCAGGGGAGCAACTGCACCCCTCCCAGAAAAAAACACATGGGTCGGAAACACATTTTGTATTTCTTGCCATTTCAACATAAAAGCACTGGAGCACCCCAGAGACTTCTCTACTGGTGGTGTCCGATATCAAACAATGATAACCATGACTAATCTCCAAATATCTCATCTCCACAACCAGATATTTGACTTGACTCGGGATGAGAGTGAGGTTCACTTTCTATAACAACAATCAAACTTCAGATGAGCACTTGGTTCTCTGCCTCTCCAAGCAGCTGGGGGGGAGACCAAAGCAATGATATTTATATATTTAAAGTGCACTGCCATTGTGTCTTAGATGTACAACAGGAGGGGAAATTACAGGGAAAAGGAAGTGTCTCAGACAACTGATTCCCTGTTCTAAGAGTCACACAGAGAGAAGAAACATGTAGAGAATAATATGAGAACAAATTAGGGCAAAAGTTGAGGAATATTTGTCGGTTAAGTATATATTTTCCCAGCAATAATCCCACATGTCCCCAGTAAAACCAGTGCAGTGCAGGGAGCCTCAGTGTGGGTGCTGCAGTTAGATGGGAGGTGGGAGGAAGGAAACACGCACAGTGAGTGTGTGAGACGACCCTACCGTTTTGACAGCCGCAAAAAAGGAGCAATTAACATATAACACAAACATGCATATCTAAATCCGCCTCTGCAAACTGCACAAAGAGTTGCAAAACATTCAAAGTATTCACCGTAGCAGTCCATCTCTTTTGCAGCAGTGCTTCAAGTTGAAAAGCAAACTTACATTTAGCGCCGTTTGTCTCCATTCCGCTGGTGATGCTGTCCATGCGAGCCGGAGTTGTTGAAATTTAATGCGGGCTCATGAGTGAGTGTGAGTGAATGAGTGAGTGTGTGAAGGCGTGTGGGGCCGCCGCTGACAGATACAGCCGATACACTGCAGATCCGCTAGTCGAGAACTTCAGGCAGGCTGCCTCTCTGCTGGGTCCTAGCGTCAGCTGGAGCAATGGGCTGCCGAGCCCAGAGCTACACCGGTCAAATGAGTCCTGAAGTTAGTTGGAAGTATGCAAAGTACGCCTTCCTGCTGAGTTTAATGGGAAGTCTGTACCGTATATGCGAAATTTAGCTAGCTAGCTTGGCTGAGGCGAACAGCCGGTTAGCTTAGCTTAGAATAAATACTAGAAACAAGGGGAAACAGATACCCTGGCTCCGTCCAAACGTAACAAAACACACCTATAAGCTTTCTTAAAGCTCACTAGTTCACACAAATTACCTAACTTGCTAATTCATAGCATACAAACACCAAAAACGATACAAGAACGCCGACGCTGTTTCCCGGGGATATATTGGCCGACGGACCGTAACTTAGCCGGAAGCGGTGTCCACTGGTTGCCTGGCAACTGTTGCGGGAAATGGCGGAACTTTGTCAACTTTGTACACTTCGGGTTTTGTAGTTTTTACAGATTAAAATACGTCAACAGGTGAACGTTAGAGGTGCTGGTTACCTTTGGACAAAGCCAGGCTGGCTTTCCCCCGTTTCCATTCTTTATGCCATATGTCTTCAAACTAGCAAATACACCAATAATTTGCAAAATTAAACTATTACCTTAAGAAATATTTGTGTGGTTCCCAACAACAAATAAAAAGTAGACAGAATTTGTTTCAAATTTAATTTTTTAGTGACAAAATCAAAAATAACAGTATTCAAAGGAAGTAAAGTCTTCAGCAACCCTGGATCTTTGTCAGTGTGTTAAATACCTTGCAGAGCGTTTCATTGTGAGTGAATATAATCTCTGTAGCTACAAAATTATTGGATTATCATTCTAAAAGAATATCAATAATGGTGAATGTAAATGTATGGATGGCTACCGTCGTCATCCTAAAACGTTTAGTCATCATTCTATTGCAATGAGCTGGAAAACATGGAGTAGGAGGACTGGATTGGTGTTTACTCACAGATCCATGTGATTACTTTACCTATCTAATCTACTGGATTGCACATTCTTTAAGGTAAACACACAGCTGCACAGTGAACTGTATCTATTGGTGGTGACCTTTATCTATTTAACCATAACATTACATGGAAGTGATGTGCTAAACTGTATATTTGCATTCTCACTTTGGTTTTCATTTGCACACAAATCAATGCAGGTCACACAAACATGTTATGTCCACCTCAGATTGTTTCATTCAATATCAATGAGTGTAAACCAGAGTGACACAGTATTTCAGGTGAAAGCGCAAAAAAAAAAAGAAAAATAATAGGGAGACAGGTAAACAAAATGCATCCTTATAAATGAAAGCAAAGTGTCACTGTATGCTCACTCACTCATTCTTTTCATCTAATCATTCACGCAGTTAAAGTGTCATAAATTATAGACTGTATCTACATTCTACTCATTCAGATTGCTGGTGCTGCACACTCATAACTAAGAGAGCATAACAAATAAGGCAAAGCCAAAATTCTCCTCTTTATATTTTAGTACTGCGGTCTCTGGTCACAGACATCCCCACCTGTGGCTTTATAGGGGCACAGTAATGCCTTCCTCCATCCTTCAGGCTTAAAAAAAGCACATCGCTAATGCACTACAGTCTCTATTGCTTACACACCAATCCAGCACACAGCCACAGTTGCACTGGTAGCCATGTAACAGTTAATCAGTCCATCTGTGCGTAATGTCTCTGTGGCCTTCTCTTGGTATCACAAGTCCACGCTGGTGTGACCAGGATTTGGTTCATCATACGAGGAGGTCTAGAACAGGTTCTCAGCCATGGCAGTGAAACTGAGCAGAAGTCTATCTATCACTTTCTTCTTCTCCCTAAAGTCACTCGCTTTAGTTATGGCAGTATTCAGTGGACGTCCCAAATGTTATTAAAACAGTCGGGCCTGTTTCTTGAGCTCGTTTCTCTTCCACAGAGCCAGCCGGTCAAAATCCTCCACAGTCATGCCAAACACTTGGAGGAACTCCTCTGGGGACAGGTGACGCTGAGAACACAAGGATATAGAGATGACACACATTATCATTTTTTTTTTACAGTATCCACTTAAGTGTCACATACCTCTAATTTATTATTCTTCTCAAAATGTCCTTAGGTGCCATTTAGGATATCCATGTTATCATGACAAAAAGACTAATTCAATTTTTTTTAGCTGATATCTTAGGCAACAACATCAACAAAAAAAATAAAAATTCACGAATGTAGGGCTGCAACTGACAATTATATTCACTCTTCATTATTTTCTTGATTAACAGATTAGTTGTTTAGTCTATAGAATGTCAGGAAATGGTGAAAAACACTGATCAGTGTTTCCCAAAGCCCAAGATGACGTCCTCAAATGTCTGTTTTGTCCACAATGCAAGGATATTCAATTTACTGTCATAGGGGAGTAAAGAAACCAGAAAATATTCACATTTGAGAGGCTGGAATCAGAGAAGTTGTAATTTTTTTTGTTGCTGATTAACTTAATGGTTGATAACTAATCAATTTGTCAATTAGTTATTGCAGCTTAACATGAATGAAAAATAACATCATATTTTCAAACAAAATTACATAAAATTACAGAAAATATAATTAAGCAGTTCAATGAATATGTATTTTTAAATACTGAGAATATTCTACTGTTTGGTTGATGGCTTGTCAGAAGTTTCTTTGGTAGGTTTGTTTTTGCTGTGGGTATAGCCTTTGAATTGCTAAATTGCTCCTTTCTATGGCAGGCACTAATTTTTAATTAGAACAGGGACAACTTAATCCCAGCACAGATAGTCCAATAGCCCATTCATAATTTACCTCCAGTCTGGCTCTGTCGACATCTTTTGGCAGCCTGTTGCGACCTCTGGTGGTAACGATGAGCGCCTCATAGGGGTAAATCTGCAGAGAATGAGAGGCAGCCATGCTTTATCAAACTTTGGACATTTAGATACAATAACTCTGGGATTATTCAGCATAAAGATTAACTCACATGGAATGAATTATTCAAGTGATTCATTTAAAACCTTACCTTGTACTCTGCTGGGAGGAAAGAAAGAAAATTAAGTCAGTACAATAGAAAAAAAAAAGTTGAATTAATTGCTTCAATCTAATAAGGGGTAGGTGTTTTAAATTCATATTAAATTACCTCTGCTTCCCCAGTTGACCTCGCTGCCACTGTCATACTGGTACTGGTAGCAATCTGCACTCTGAGGCTGCAGGTGTAGGGAGTAACAATGACTTAAACATGAACAGATACTGGCGTAATTTTAGCCAGACATATGTAAACATCTGTAATAAGATAAGGGGAAAAATAATAGCCCTAACAATACTTAATTCCAGTGCCTCAAGGTTAATAGCAATTTCACATAACAGATGCAATTTTAAATATGTCATACCCATCAAAAATCAAGCCCCAGGCCTATATAATTAACACAGCTAATTACGCTGTGTTGTGGTCTCACCCTCTGAATGCCGTTGCGTCCGTATCCTGGTAGTGAGGCAGACTTACAGGCAAAATCTAAAATACAGAAAGCAGTAAAATATTATCTTAGTCGAGCCAACGGTTTCTTGAATTTCCAACTATTTTCATGTAGTTTGGTACTTGGAATTCATGCGATCAGTGCCAAGTCGGTGCCAGAAGATGGCGCTAATGACTAACTAAAAAATTCCTAAACTTCCAGATGTGTGCTCGTAATACTGGAGGTTTGTTGATGTCAAGTCATTGAATCCAGCACAAACACATCATTTACGACCCAACCTCCTTTCAAAAACTAAATATTAAAACAGCAACTTTTTAAGTAATCAAGAATCCCTCAGAACTAAAACGGTCTGCATTAGGCCTGAATCATTTTATAATATTTATGGAATATAAATGATAAACTCACCACTATCAGCACTGTACTGAGATCTGGGAGCTGTGAAATTAAGAGATCATAAGTTATAAGACATCTCACTTATTGCAAAAAAAAAACACAAATGCTGCAGCATTTTTAATCTGCCCTGCTAACTGCTCAGGGCGCTTGTCAGGAGCAGCCCCATCACTCTGACATCTCTCCATTGTTGCATATTTGTGCATGTGTGTGTTCGGGTCTGCATGTACCGTGTATAAGTTAACAACAGAGTGAAAAAATTGAATTTCCCCTCGTGGGACTAATAAAGGAATATCTTCTTCTTCTTCTAAATTTGGATTAAATTCCTCAAAAAATATGGCTATGGAGATTTGACAGCCATCTGTCTAGTTAGAGGCATTAACAAAGAAACAGAAAAGGAGCAAGTTGGGTACCCATCAAGCCCTGGGAGGAGCACACAACATCAAAGGGGCAACAAGGCAGAAAGAGGCCAGGCAGGGAAGAAATAAAAATATATATATATAAAAACAAGCACAAAGACACGCTGCACGCTCCACCATCTAATCGCAAAACACAGCTTGTATGTTACAAGCTGCCTTTGTTGTCTTTCAACCACAGCCAACAGAGTCCCGTTCAGCTGAGTCCCCTCCCATCAGAGAAACAGCTTTAATGAGAGATCTTACTGCTCATAAATAAACCAGGATATGGGACACCAGCTGTGAGAGCCAGAGAGTGAGATAGATACACAGATAGATGGATGGGTAGATAAGAGAGCTGGAGAGTTAACAGAGTAGAATATAGAGAGCGATGTCAGGAGAGAGAGGAGGTGAAACAAGCAAGGCAGAGATGGAGCGAGGAAGTGGAAAAACGAAGGGAAAGGCTGGATAGTGATGGAGACAGGCTGGTGTCCGAATGTCAGGGGCTAAAATAACAGTCCCACAGTGTGACCAGTGAAGCTTACAAACAGAAACAACCGGTAGCTCCAGGTCTGGCTTTATCTCATCTGGCACACCTGGTTGCTCATCTCTCAGTAGCTGCATGTGATAAGATATCCCCACAACAATGACAGGCCACATCTGCTGCCGCTGCTGGCCTACCGCAGGTTCGGCAGCAGCTGTTCAGCTATCTTTCCATCTCAATAAAGCAGAAGCCATGACCCTCTCTGACCTGCATCCACAACCTCACTGCCCTTGCTCCAAACCCTGATGACAGTAGATATCAAGAGTCATAAAAAAGCCCTTGTGGCAACACATATGACCACGCTAGGAAGGACTAAAGACATGGCTTCACAGGCATGAACTCGCAGACAGAAGGAGAGACAAAGAGCTGGTGATGCATAGATAGGGGGCAGGGTGGATCCTTACATCCGTTGACAGTGTTGTTGTATGCCGTGCTGCCGTAGCCTGTAGTGTTGAGTGTTTCCTTGCTCCCGCTACGAGAATTCCTCGCACTGCCCCAGGGGTCGTTGTCATAGGAACCAGATCTGGCTTTCATCTCCTCCTTTAGGATCATCCTGCCGATGCCACTCCCGATCTGAGAGGGAGAGAGCAAAGAGGCAGAGGGGGGGGGAGAAAAAAGAAAGAGGCATGAGACAAAACTGTTAATTTAATGTACAGTGAACATTAGATGGAGAAAGACGGAAGATAGTTTAGGCGCCATACCATAAGATGTGCATTATGTACAGGTGTTTCTGAAGAGGTGACTTACTTCAACCTGATGGTGAAGAAAGACAGAAAGAAAATAACGAAGCTCTTACTCTTTGAAGGCCGTGACTCCAACTCTCCTCATCTCCTCCTGTCGAGAAGCGTCTTCTTGGCGCTCGATAGGCTGAGAGAAAAACAGATAAAAGAGATCCTCTTGTATGAATATAAAGCTCAGAGTGGAACGCAGTGGGTGGGTGAATAAATATGAGAACACAGTTACAAACTGAACTGTGCTACTTCTGTGTCTGTGTTTGGTCCAGCAAAAAAATAAAAAATAAAAATAAAAAACGCAGCTAAACTCAGTGACATGACACTGTTTCCTACCCCTGGGGGAGCTGGTGTATGGGTAGTAGTCAGACTCGGACTGGGTGTATGGCTCAGGAGAGTAAGTGGACAGTCTGGAGGATCTGAGGATGTCCTCACTGGTCCTGCTTTTGGTGGCTGCATCCATGTGATTGTCTGTGAAGAAATGGAGACGTCAGGAGAGAAAAAAATTAACAGACAGAACCAAAATAATCAGAAATAGCTTGACATTGTGGGAAATACTTTTAATCATGTTTTTTATGCTATGCTAAGCTAAACCTGCTGTCTCCAAGAGTGGTGCCAATCTTCTCATCTCGCTCTGACAAGAACATGAATAAGCTGTTTCCCAGGATGACAAACTATCCCTTTATAAGGAGGAAATGTGTTAATGAATATCCAGCATTCCTGTCAGAGGAAGATCAATATTTCAGCCAACAGCATGAAAATAACCAGCATTAAATTGAGCTCGGTTACTGCCCGGCCTGAGGCACGCAGTCGCTATGTGAGTGGTGTGAGGCGATGCTATTGATGCCACTCTGAAATAAAGCGCAGTCAATGGGAGTGAATGGATGCGACATGCAGCGTACTGTCAGATAGATTGCTCTTCACTTTGTTAGCCATTAGCCATGCCGGCCCCCTGATCCATGGCCCATTGAATTCCTATACACATGATACACGACACCGAGGGCAGATGTTGTAATCTTTGAGACACTTTCAGCTCGACGACACACGCACACATATTTAGAGTAGAGTTTAAGTTTGACAGCAAATTCTGTCGGAGGAAGTATGGCTGTACAGTATCGACATGAGATAACAAACGCAGACACATACTCACACACACACAGACAGACAGACAGACAGACAGGCGTATGGAATATCTATCTAACGACAGCGAGTGAAACAGCAAGAGGAGGGAGATACTTACAGTAGCAAGGTCACCAGGTAAAGTGAAGCAGAAGGTGGAGGGAAGTGAATAAAAGTGATTGGATGCAATACAAAAAAGAGATGAAAAGAAAAGGGAAACATTATTGGAGCATTCCCAAGGGAGATGTGACAACGTGAGAGTTTTTCTACCCATATGGAGAACAGTGACAAAGCCAGAAACACAGGTATCTGATCTTTTCTATACAGGTAGCAAACTTAACTAGTAGTAGTAGTAGTACATAACAGGCCTTTTATACACACAGCACGTGGCTTTGGATTTACATCAATCCTGTTAAATGCTGAAGTAAGAGAAAATAATAATCAATAGCTGTTTAGGAGGACATTAAGTATGAGGGATCAATGTGACTGATGTGTGTGCAGTATGTTCGTATTCTAACAAGCTTAAAGGTCTCTGAACTTGCCATTTACTTCAGTAAAAATGCATCATAGCAACATTACGGCCAGTTATGTACTAAGTATAGCTGAGAAACATAGAAGGGAGAAAGTGTCTAAACACGGGTCGACACAGTTTACCGACTACAGTACAGAAGTAACACATACAGTACAGAAAAACATGCAGGACAACAACAAAGATAAACCATCCTTCATTAAGAGGTCTTGTGATTCTCAGCTGAAAAGCGTTTTCCGGTTTGACGTGACAAGGGTGGTTGAAGTGCATTTCAGTTTAATGACTTGTAAAAAAAGGCAAAAAAATAGCATCTGGCATTAACCGCGGTGCTGTGTTATTTGACTGAACTACAACATAAATCCACACAATAAAGAAATCAAGACTTCCCTCACACACACTCCCTCTGTTTACCACCAAAAAAACGAGCACAGCAGCTGTCTCCGGATTCAAACAATTACAGTAACGTCTACTTAAATCCCACACTGACCACTGGTTAACTAGTCTGGGCTCAGTCTCTACAGCAAATATAAATTCCAGTTGTAATACAGTTTTCCACTGTGCTTTGTCCCATTGTTCTGTTCTATTCTGGTGAATTGTGTGTCCTCAGAGTCCCATGTACTCAACACTTGTCACGCCTGAGCAGCCTTAACTTCATTCAGGGTCTATTCCATAACCCCATTTGCAGACAAGGACCTGTCGTGCTGCGGTAACTGCACGTTCAAGCTGGCATGTGCTTGAAAACATCTCTCTTTTGCATTCAGCCACTTACTAATGCAATCTTCAATTTTGAAGAGTGGCACAAGTCAAGCTCTATTTTCTTTTGTGCATTTTAAACGCTAAATCTTTTCAATTTATCTGGTTTTGCTATCGACAGCTTCAATCTCAGTGACAACTGGAGTATCAATACGAATAACTGCTAAATCACAAGGGGCTGAAAAATATCAATAGGTCAGTAAAAGCATCTACATCGAATATTCAAACACAGCATGACTAAACTGACAGGAGGACAGGCAGGCTAAGGCGGGGCTAACTGCACTGTACCCGTTCTCGTATAGATGGGAGGCTTCCTGTAGATGTTGGGGTCCCCTGTGGCTGAGGAGAGAGAGAGGAGATGGAGAAGTGAAACGTGGAGGTGTAAAGGAGGAGAGGATGTGTGTCTGTGTCAGCATGATCGGAAGGTGGCGATAGGAGGGGTGGTTGTAAAGGAAGGTAAAGATGCAGTATGACGGGGGGATAATGTGCCAGAGAAATTATGTGCGGTATAAAAATACGACTTGGTCACATTTTCACACACTCGGAATCCCGCTGAACTTAAAATGAATGATTTGCATAAGTGAAAAATGACCTATGAGGTTGTGAGTAGAGTAATGAGGAGATGGGGAGTCCTACCTGGTACATGAAAATGTTTAGGGGGCTGGTTTGTGGTGGGTGTGCTTGACCGCCCCTCTTGGCCGTAATAAGGTGAACTCCTGCCACTCTCAGAGCCTGCAGCCAGCCACAGCCAATCACAGCAAAGGAAACATGAGCATGAAGTAGGGCCTCAGCACAAGTCTCATCCATGCAGGCGAAAAAACAAAACAGCCTAAACATTCATTCAAATTACTACAAAGTGACACTGGATAACTATTCCACTTGTGCAATCACAAAGATTATTGACTTGTTTTCCTTTGACAGTAATTACAGTGTCAATGCACATGTGTAAGAGTTAAATGAGATGACAGCCAAGGAGCAACTGCAGCATATGAGATAGTCAAACAACTATTTGTTAATATATAAGAGTGATGATGACATTTAAATGGAAATGACAAGGAATTTGATTTCACTTAAAGGAACGGTTCCACATTGTGGAGATACATGCATATTTGTTTGCTTGTTGAGTTTTAGATGAGATGACTGATACCATTCTCGTGCCTGTATGCTAAATATGAAGGTAGTTTAGCTTAGCATAAAGCCTGGAAAAAGGGGGAAACAGCTAACTCGATCAGCAATTCATATGTCTCATATTTATCTCTTTTTTTCAAAATCCAAATGAAAATGAAAAGTGTGAAAATGTCAATTCACCTTTTTACGAGGTGTTACGTGCAGGACGGCCAGGAGCTGTAACTCCCCGAAATCACCACTGGTTGCCTGGCAACTGTACGATGAAGATAAAACTTCAGAGGTGCAGGTACATAAATGGATTTTGTTATGGTTCTTCAGACAGAGCCAGGCTAACTGTTTCCCCTTGTTTCCACTCTTTTTGTAATTCTAAGCTAAGCTAACTGCCTGCTAGCTGGCACACTGAGCAGAAACATATGAGTAATCTTCTCATCTTAACATCAGCAAGAGAGCAAACAGGCATATTCCCCCACATGCTTAATATTCCTTTGAATGATTTAACTTCAGTAGAATCGTTCCCAAAAAAAATTGTGCTTGACCGTTATTCAAATTATGTTTCACATTAAGAAGAGCATGATTGACTTAAGTAAAAGAATAGACCAATATTAAACTCTGAGGTTGTAGACAGATAGCTAGGAGCGAATAGCATCTGACTCACCTGGGTAGGCATAATGCTGAGGAGAGCGAGGCATGATGGGTGACATGCCTTGACGACTATATGTCGGTGAGTCAATATAACCTGGACTGGAGCACCGCCTCTGCTTTATGTCCAGGCTGTCGTAGTCCTGAAAAGAAAAAACAGAGACGAGGTAGAAGTGAAAAAAGGGCAGGGGGGCAACGAGGAGAAAAATAGCTCAGTGACAGGTCAAAATTACAGCAGTTTGCTTGTTTAAACTCGTCTTAAGTGCTCTGCTAGGAAGAATGCTTACCTGAGAATAGGGAGAGAGTGTCCCGAGTGACTGGAGGATCAGTGGAGAGGGAGAGGAGTTAGCGTTTATACTGGTGGAACAAAAACAATATATCATGCATCATGTATTTACAGGATCACAAGAGAAGGCCAGTCTTTTCAAATTCAGTCTCTGCTTTGTTTAAATATACATGGATGATTGGTGGGGCTTTCTGCATGGGACAAAATGCAGACTAGAAGCCACATAATTATTTTAATGTCAGTTAAAAGAATAGTTCGGCATTTGGAGAATAACGCTTATTTGTGTTAGATAGGAAGGATAAAATTCGAATTACTTAGCTCTTTATATCTCTTTTATTTCATTCGTACACAAACCAAAATGGAAAAAGTTGTGGTTTGTTTAACTATTTTTGGTACTGCTTGGTTAGTGAGTGTTACAGGTGCTGGTAGGCAGTTTTTTTAAACTTCGGCCAGAGCTAGGTCAGTTGTTTCCCCTGTTTCCACTCTTTATGGTAAGCTAAGCTAATCGGTTCTAGCTTCATACTGAGCGAACAGATAAAACAGTGGTATTGTTTGACCTATCTAACTCGCTGCAATAAAGTGAATATGTGTATTTCCCAAAATGTCAAACTATTCCTTTTAGTGTAGTGCATAATATGTAAAAAGACATTCACAAGAAACTGATATAAATTATCTGAAACTTCAAACAAATATTACACAATATTGTTTTGTACTCAGGCTCATCATTTTCAAAATAAAATTTCATTGAAAATTCCCGGGATTTTAAAGTAAAATCTTCAGGGTTTCCGCCAGTATATTTCAAGCCCTCCAGGTCTAAACTGACATTGCAAAGCATTGAGAAATTGTGTATTTTTAAGATGTTTTATAAATTAAAATATCATACAAGTAATGAACTCCTTTGAGAAATAAATCGGAGCGTAGTTTGTGTGCTTAAAGTAGCAGGTATCAGTGTTTGTGGTCGAGAGACAGAGAAACAGAGAAAGTGTTTGTCAGCCATAACTAGCTGTGAGCGTAACAGTGCAGTGTTTGTACAGTTTAGGCTGCTGATGAATAAATGCCACAGCTCATCAAGTTCTAGTGTCTTGTAGGATTTTTCGTACATACTGTAACTCGGCCCAGGCCCGGTTTGGATTTACGTCTCTATTACAACAGGGCTACCTTGCTTGGGTGTGTGTAACCATGGCTGTGACTACTGGTCAAAGGAGCGGCTGTAAAACAGTGATAAATGCATTTCATTTCCTATAGCCTATTCTTCATAATAGAAGTCCCCTTTTATGTTGTTTTTGACAAGCTTTTATTACGAAGTGGCAGAATCAGGAAATATTGGGTTTTCATCAGCAGCAGCTTAGCACGACTCCTATACAGCTGAAGGCAAAACAGTAAAATAAAGCAGATATTTGAAAGAACAGCAGGGTAGCAAGAG
This sequence comes from Pterois miles, assembly GCA_947000775.1. Taxonomy (NCBI): domain Eukaryota; kingdom Metazoa; phylum Chordata; class Actinopteri; order Perciformes; family Scorpaenidae; genus Pterois; species Pterois miles. Next base: position 5,675,625 of record CAMQGK010000308.1, on the reverse strand, counting down.
ATTCAGTTAGAAGCTACCAAAATACCGGGATGAACACACAATACCGATCCTAACAACTTTTCTGGTGGAAACCCCGATTGTGATCTCAATGAAGAGTCCCTTGCTATAAACAAAAATAATGATAAAACTTGTTAAACTAACAAGTGTTTGCTCTAACAACTGTATCGTTAAATCCAATTTTCCATTAAAATAAAAATGAAAATAATGAGCTCTACAAGTACTATATGACTGAGTTGTAATGAAGACACACATTTCTTATTGGCACAGCTCCATCTAAAAACTAAGCAAAGTGTTTTGCCTAAAAACAGACCAACGATCAGACCGATGCTAATGTTGGCCTGGAGTGTGTAGCAGTAGTACCTCCCCATAGCTGTAAGTTTCTAGCCTGTCATCAGAGGTGTATCTGTGGTAGGGCTGGTATGAGGAGGATATGAGGTCTGGCTGTTGGACCTCATATATGGCCTTGACCTTTGGCAGGGCAGCTAGGTCCTTATAATCTAGGATCTGATTCTCCACTCTGGCCTGGAGAGAGGACACACACATACACCCACCAAACACAGAGACAACAGCAACAAGACCCCACATCAACCACCATGGACAATGCACAGTAACAAAGTAGAATGAAAACTCCACCACTGACGGTGAGCAGGTCATGCAGCGTTAAGAGGAGTGAAAAAGAGCTGATGAAGCACAGGCAAGCCTGCACATGCACACATGTTCATCAAAAGTACACATGCACGCTGCAGAACCTTATAGAAGCATAATACATTGACCTTCAGGAGCTCAGCATGTGTGAGAAAGAAAGCGGAGGAGGCAAAGACAGCCAGAGAGAGAGGGAGAGGGAGAGGAGACAGTATGGATGACAAGCATGCTTACAGTGCATTTCTCCCTCATCCATCACCTTAAACAGAGAGGTCATTGATTATGAGGCGAGAGCAGAGCGGGGCAGGGCTGAGCAGAGAGTGGCGACTCCTGCTTGCATGCAGACAACCCTTGACATGCTAATACCGCTGACATGCAGCAGCAGCACTCAGCAGACTGCCAAGCAGCACAGTTGGACACTCTTCCATATCTGGCTGAAACCTGGCTTTGAAATGGAACTGGTCCAACTCTGCAATACAGAGTGACAACCTTCAAATAAACCTGGTATGTTCCCTCGCTAGCCTCTCTCTATATAAACTACACATATAGAAAGCACTGTTTTGACGATTTGCACATCAAAACACGTTTATGTTTCTAGTTTAAAACTGGAATAAATTGGGTTGGAATATGACATTTTTTATATTATATTTAGCCATTTTCTTTTAAATTTAATTTCCCTTTCTTGTGGACAGTATTTAGCCTACAGGTGGAACAGCAGACATGTTTACATCCTTGGTCTCTATAGCTAATATTCCTGTTCATGACAACTGTATGGGGGTACAATTTCTTTATATAACTCACTAAATTATATTAGGGCTTAAGTTTGGTATAATTAAAGGTGTACTGCTTTGAGTCACATGTGGGTTCCGTCTAAGGTCGCTAGCTGTCTCCCCACTTGCCGGGCCCGCCTCTGCTCAACCTCTCTGCCCATTTTCGGATTAGCTGGGAGTTAGGCTATGTTGTCACTGCCAGGATGGTGACAGTCGGAGCTTCACAACAGCTCTTCAGAATGACCTATGGGTGACGTCGTGGAGTCTACATCCACATTTTATACAGTCTATGACTTACATTATGTACAGTGGTACTGTGAGCTAAATGCTGACATCAGCATGCTAACATGCTTACAGTTTAAAGGTTAATATGGTCTGATGGTGGCCCCAAATAAAAAGTCAAGTTGCCAAGAATGAATATCTGTGCGAAATTTCATGGCCATTTATTAAATATTTTTTTAGATATTTCACTCAAAACTGTCACCTCTTGGAAGCGCTTCAGAAAAGTCAGGGGGTGACGAAAGGTGGCAGACCACATCGACCTGGGGCCATGAGTGTCTGTACAAAATTTTGTGCCAATCCATCATGTAGATGTTGATCTACTTCACTGAATTTGATAACTAACTGGAAAGTCAAGGGATCACCAACGGCCATGACCGTTGTCTCAATAGCTGTTGAGAATTTTTTTTCTGACACTGCCATCCCCAGAGCCACAATACTACCATGCAGCGTTGTTTCATTTTCATCCAAATTGAGCCCAGCTTTAACCTCAACGTATCCTAACCTACTGTTTTTGACTTGCAAATCACTATGTATCAGTATTTCCTGGGAACTGATGATAAAGATGTTCATCATAGATTATAAACCGTCTTACTTAACTTTATAATATTCATATATATATAATATTTTCAGCTCCTGCCACATCAGTGACAACAGACGTTAAGACACAGACAAGTGAACAGGCCAAGGGAGTGAGCAGCCTCTCAGATTGGTGCTTAACCATTCAAGCCTATGAGTGTGTTTCCAGTGTATAAATTGTGCTTTTAGGGTAAGATTGGTGGCAGTGACAGCTAAAGGTGAATAAAAGCTGAAGGCTACTCACGCATATAACCCTACTGGGAGAGCCTATGGAGGAGCCCGGTGGCGAGATGGAGGCCTCTGACAGGCGTCTGTGCTGTGAGGTACAAACAGACGAAGACAAAAAGGAAAGAAGAGGACGCACATAGTGAGGAAATTAGAGTTCATTTTATCTTAACATTTTCATTTCAAACTCCATCTCACCCTGAGTCTCCTCTCTGCCCTCGCCGCCTGCTTGCATAATGGGTGCCACACCTCGCAACCTGAAGACGAGTGAGATAAGACAGATTGGCTTTGGGTGCTCCCACATGCCATGCGTTCATCTACATAGGAAAGTACTCTACTTTATGTGTGTGTGCAATGTATTGGCATCACCTGTCAGGTACATTTCCTCTCCCTCTTTGAACATCATGTTACAGCGGGAGCATCGAGCGCAGGTCGGATGGTAATGTTTTCCTCCCGCCTGTGAGCAGGAGAGGAGGGAAGAGAAGGTGTGACTGAACATAAATTATCATCATAAAGAGTTTCAAGCAGCGAGGGCTTAACTACGAATGAGCAGGGCATTATCTCCATATGTTTTCTCCTGTATATCACCTGACCACCAATGGCCCATAATGTACTGATTGCATAGCCTGCAGTTGTTCATCAGCATACAGCAACCACATGATAGCCACCACCCATTATCCTCCACGCCATAATTAGAGCAAAGATCCCTGTGGTCTTAAGTGTGTGTGTACATGTGTGTGTGCAGGACAGAGAGAAAGAGGGAAGTATGTGGCCATTTTAAGTGAAGGACACAAGAGTGCAATACATGTCCTTGAATGTTCAGAGTGCCCCTGAGGGAACACATCCAAACAGGTGAACTAGACACATGAAATGATGCAGTGTGATGTCACCGTGCTGCCTCCGTCCATTAATCCAGTCCAGCTCATGGTCCTGATGTTTCTCACATGCGTCTCCGCAGAGGCCGACGGCTGAGGCGTGGCCCCCGTCCCGTCACCTCTGCCTTCCTGACACGCCATTAGAGGATTTCTATTTATAGAATCACTGCTGACATGTGGCTGGTGTCGAGGAGACCTGAACCGTTTCATCTGAACACACCCAGCACGTGTGTTTGAGTGTGTGCTTGGTGGCGTTATATTATTATGTCATTTTCTGCAGCATTGACTTTCCCTGCTTTTCAGAAAACTGATACTTTCATGTGATGCGCAGGAAGCCAGGTCTCTTTGACGAATCTCTCCAAAGAATTGTACAGCACAGGTTCTTAATCGTATCGGAGCTGCATTTTAACCAATCACTGCTATCCCTGTCTGTCTCAGGTTACTCTGAAAGGAAAGCCAGGAGAGGATGCAGCACTTCCGTCCTGTGCCTTCCGAGCAATAGAGCGGTTATCGTCTCTGGTCGTTCGGTATCAGTTCAACTGCTCTTACTGTTTCTAATGAAGCCCCCATTCTCTCCGATGGCATTAATAGGCTGCTATATTTATTGGCCAACTAAGACGCCAAGGGAGGAAGGAGAAGGAAAGGAGTGAAACCAAAGAAAGGAGGGTTTATGTTCCTCTTTCTTCTGCTTCCTGTCTTTATTTCCCTCCTTCTCTATCTCTTCTAAGCTACTCATTAAACTAACAACCACTGGCTCTGGAAAGTTGGACTGAAGAAGGGCTCTGTGGAAGAAGCCTAATCATCAACACAGACACAAACACAGATTAGTCTGGGCTTTCAATGGAGGAGAGAAGAGAGACCATTACGGCAAACTCCAAAAACATTATGATGAAATGTTACTTACAGGACTTACATCTAAGTAGATCATTTATTGTCTGTACAGCGTTGCTTTTGTAGACAAAAACAGTTAATTGCTGAAAACAAGAACTATAATGAAACATTTTTTGGGAACAAATAAAAACTAAGGCTAATGACTAATCAGACAGACGAATTGAAGTCTTATTCCATGATATCCCCATAGCATTACAGCGACTTTGGCTTTACTTGACTGTATGTTTGGGGAGTTGGTGTTCCTGGATCAGACTTTCTGTGAGTCAAATCAGTTGCATGCTGCATCTTAAATGAACAAATCATTAGGATATCAAAATCTGACAGGAGAAAAGAATGAATGAATGTGTGCCAGCACACACAAGTGATCAGAGAGAAAGATAGAGGAAAAAGAGAGAGAGAGAGAGAGGAGTCTCAGATAAAGGCTGACATGTCCCCATGTCTATAAATAGTCCAGAGAGGCTGACAGTCAGGAACAAAACACTTTACACCAGCCATTCTGACAAGCAAAGGAGCACAGGGACAACAAGGCCTTGTGTGTGTCTGTGCATGTGTCCGACAAAGTTTAGTTCCCTTTCCTCAGGTCCCGACAGACGAGACTCACCCTCCAGAGACTCTTCCAAAACATTTAATTAGCATGTGCACTTTATCGCTTTCATTATTTTCAAACCTACTCCCCTCATTATTTTCCCTTCACTCTGCTCTCCCCTCTCCACTGTTGACTCCTTCCTCCATCTCTTTTTTAAAGTGCTTCAGCGTAAAAACACACAAAGCACATATTTCTGTTACTGCAGAATTTGCTTTCTATCCCTCCTTCCCTTCACTCTTTACCTTCTGATCTTTTTATAACTCCCTTTTCCTCTCAACTCCTTACACTGTGTTATGATTCAATCTAGAGTTTTGCTTCCTGTTAGTGCAGGAAGGATTGACTGTGCTTCTAAAAGTAACAGTGAAATAGTGGATATGCACCAAATGTTTCACCAGGCTAACACACTGCAGCTGAATTTGCTTTGCTTTAGTAGAACTGCACAAATTTTTTATCACCTGCCAATCTTAAGTCGCTCACTCCCTGAAGCACAGAGGAGCTTATACGGAGGCGAGGATAAAATGCAACTGCTCAATTCTGATAATGCTGATTACATTCAGTCACCATGGTCAACTGCCAATTTGGATTTCTGTATTACTGCAGAATTCTGTGCAGCTAAATCCCCATTAACACGTGTTGAAATCTGGTCCCGTTCTCACCTCCAGAACTCTTCCACTGATGTATCTGCTGCAGGTTTCACATTTCACCCCGTACTGGGCGTGGTAATCGGCCTCACAGTATGGCACTCCATCCCTGCAACATAGAGAATAAAAAAAGCTGCTGGCGCGTGTCTGGAGAGAAACCGGTTATGAAAAATACAGTATGTCTATTTGCATGTCTCTTCTGAGTGGGAATCACGTGCTCTTTGCGCACTCACTTGCTGATGTACTCTCCGGTGAGGACCATGTTGCAGGTCCGACATCTGAAGCAGCTGACGTGCCACTGCTTCTCCAGCGCCAGGAGCGACTGACCCTGCTTGATCTCGGCTCTACACCCGGCACAGTCTGGAGAAGGATAGTGTGTGAAAGAAAGGGAAAGGAAGAACAGGAAAGGAGACAGGAAAAGGGAAGAGAGAAGTGGGGAGGGGAAAGAGGGAAAGGAGGGGAGAGATAAATTGAGCCAAGATGTAATTGTACATCTTTAAACATCCACCATGCTAAGCCCCTTTGGCATAGCCACCGTCTTAATCAATAGCCGTACTAATGCAGGACATTGCATTACAGGCTTGTTCTCTCAACTGTAAGCACTGTTAAACATGATTGAATGCAGGCAGGAAGCAAGTGTCGCTGAAATAGCCTCAGGGCAAAAGCAGTTGCATAAAATCCCCCTCACATGAGACATGCATGAATCTGTTTCTCTCTCACACACGTTAGCATACTAGCTACCGTTCCAGATCCCTCAGAAGGACGTCCCAGCAGGCGTTATTGACCACCACTAACAAGGCACGAAAGAAGCCGAGGCTACAAATAATGTACGGCTGCAGAGCGACAAAATGCTGAAAAAAAAGGTTCAGTGCTCCATTTGTTTCCATTTGGAGAGACGTCTGGCTCAGCTTGACCTTTTCTGACCCGGTCTACTGCCCCCTGAGAGAAGCCTGGAGTCACAGGGGACCACTCCACTCTGTCCTGTCAGCCAAGAGGACAAACTGTGTTTTGCAGTGTATTGAGTTGGGCTTCTCCAGTCCAAATAAATCTCAACTGTCATTTGGTGGTGATGGTGCTATAGAGTCTATAGGGTCAGTCTGGGGCTGCACCCAGCTCATTTTCTGAGTCATGGTACAGCTTCCTTTTTAGCCACCGAATGAAATTGCCATTAGAAGGTCTAAAAATTATGCAGCAGAGCTTGTGATAAGAAATTGTTATGGTTACATGAAAATTAACATTGAATGACTGAGGAAAAAACTGCCACTGCACTGTTGTTGCATCTCTGGCCACGCCCCAGTCTGTGATGTCAAAAGCAGGTGTTTTCATCAGCGGTCAGCAAAATATGACGTCACCAATGTGGCATGTGCAAAATGTCTAAACTTTTTAACTCCAAGACATCTCTGCAGCAGAGTCCTGCTCTCCGTGATTTAGCGTTTATTCATCCATTAAATGAACCGTTTTATTTAATAAGCTTCCCAGATGAGTTAAATGAGAAGATCAATCCCACTCTGGGATCAGCCAGCAGGTGGTTAGCTTAGCTTAGCATTAATACTGAAAATGGGAAACAGCAAGCCTGAAAACCTGAAAAAGAAAATTAGTCCAACTCATAAGCCCCTGTAAAACCACAAATTGTTGTTTTCATACATTTTGTGTATGAAAACAATATATTAGTGAGCTTTAGAGGAGCTGGTTGGCAGATTTTGTTACTGTTTGACAGAGCTGTTTCCCCCCACTTCCACTCACTTATATTTGTGTGTATACTGTATATATTTTTGCCTTTAATTGATAGTATTAGTAGTATAATTAAAAGGCAGAGAGAAAATGGAGTAGGAAGAGGCTGGGGGGAAATGACACACAGCAAATGTCCCTGACTGGATTTAGCTGGGAACACTGCAGCTTACAGGGTAGCCGTCTCCTCTTAACTCCTCAGTAAATGTGAACCCTAGTTGTCACACATTGCAGATTCACTACATTCAAGAAATTATTCACCCATAATGACAAATTTGGGGTGTCATCCACTCTGAAGGTAACAAAATTCACCTACCAGTTCCTCTAAAGGTCACTAATAAACATCCTCCTGTATATTTAAGTTTAAAGCACCAACAGACTGGAATAATTTGTCCAATTTACTCAGATCATGTTATTTTATTATTATTTTCATATGGGATGGGATGGGATGGATGGAGAGTCTTTGTTTATGTCCTTATTGATGTTACTATGTTGATTGTTTTCTTGAAATTCAGTTTTTGTTTAATTCATTATCATTATTATAATTTATGTCATATGTTAACTTCTGAGCCCCATCCCTTTATATTAGAAGATCCCCTTGGTTGATCCTTTAATGCGTTTTTAAATTTGCTAGCAACTATGCTAAGCTAAGTTACCACTAGCAGGATGCTACCACTAGCGTCCTGCAAGAGATGTGAGAGTCTTATCAATCTTTTCATTTAACTTGGCAAAAAAAGTGAATAAGCATGTTTCCAAATGTTGAACTACTGCTTTAAAGCTGTAGTGGGTAGAATTGGAGCACACATGATTAAAAAGGTTATTTTTAGTCAGTAGACAGTAGTGCATGAGTCAGGTAATCTGAATCAAACCATGTGCCTCTGTGTCACAAACAACCAGTCAGAGCCGAGCTGGAGTCTGCTGCCTCTGAGCTGCTGTCAGTCGCTCATGAACTCTGACCAAACAGTCAAACTCAGCAGCGATGATCAAATATGAATCAATGTTCTGTTACTGTAATGCCTATTTCATTAAATGAAATATTGCATAAAATGTGTTCAGAAACATCTTGTAGATACTGTTTAGCTGTAAAATGAGAAAGTTTGAGACCCAACAGGTCCCCATGTTGAGATCAGTTGAAGAAATACCAAGCACTGCCCACCAGCCACAGCACAGCCAATAGCAGCGCTCTCTCTCTGAAATGACCTGTGATTGGCCAAAGACTCCCGTCATGGGCTAGATGTTTTAAAGCCTGAAAACAGAGCCATGAGGAGGTGCAGAATCCTAGTTTTCTCTCAGAACACTTGAATTACAATGTGCTGAAAGGTTATTATGATGCCAAAAATATTCTGCCTACTGACGCTTTAAGGAGACACAAATATGGATTAAGACAGGGAAGTAAAACTTTGATTAATTCATTTTGTACAAGCTAAATGGATTTCTATCACTTTTATGCACAACGCATATATTAGCATTCTTAACTAGTATGAAAACGACAGAGGAGCAGGCTGTAAAAGCCAGAGCATTACATTTAGTGCCTGCACTCTGTGCCCCCGCTCATAGACTGCCTCCTCATAAGACTGAGTGATGAACACGTACCTGGGGAGCCGTTTGGATTTCACTCTCCTGAATGGAGCGATCTGGATGGGACAGTTATTCACTGCCTCTCTGCCATCTGTTATTACCGCACAGCCAGTGAGCGGCAGCCTGCTGTCTGTATGCCACACTTCACAAATGACTCACTATCAATCACTATTGCTCTGTTGTGGGATCCTAATTTGTCATTTTCCTACGTTATTAGGGTGACGACAATGGATACCTGTCTAAAAACACACAGGATATTCAGCTCATTATATACTTATGCTCAAGCAGGAATGTGTGATTGATTTCATAAAATCGTCTATTCTCTGCATGGTCAGCGTTGACAGTAATAAATGAAAGATGTGTCTGTTTGTGTTGAGTAATTCTCAGCTGGCAGATCAGCGCGACAGGTCGGACCACTGATTTGACAGACACTTGATTAGTTAAATGAGCTAAATGGGCCTCGTGGACACATCGCATTAGATTCAGCTCACTGTAAGTGCCCGGTGGCCCTAAGCGGAACGGACAGAGTGAGGCGGACGCCGGACTTACGGCTGGGCCCGTGGATCTTGATCGGTTCATTTGGCTTGACGAGTGTGCGGGAGCACTGCTGGCACACACAGTCCTTTCCGCTGAACGTCACTCGGTCTCCAATGGGGAAGGGTTTACTGAGGAGGACAAGAAAAGAGAGAGAGAGAGAAAGAGGGAGAGAGAATTAGAAAACAAGCATACAATAGGTGATAAAAATGCCTGCAGGGATTCTGTGTGTTTACATTACACCAAAGTGTACACACAGAAATAACAAATGGGTGCTGGCAGAAACATGATTGGGTGACAGACAGGCCGTAATCCTGATGACACAAGCTAAATACAGTCTGACATCCTCTATGAGCCTGAAAATACATTTCCAAACAGTGGAGGTGACGGGTTAATAGGTTGTTGATTGGTGCACAAGCATCTGGCTGCTCTGTGATTAAAGAGGCGATAATGTGACGCTGCCACTGGCTTCTAAAAGGAAAACAGGCTCTCTCAGTGAGAATGAAAACTTATTAGGGAGACCATGCGGAGTGCATACTGATCTTAACCACCTCGTTCTCTCTCGGTCTGTCCGCCCAGTTAGCTCTGCCTCCCTACACAGCTGGAGCCACCAGGTCACAGTTTTCTTAACTATTAAGAGGAGTAAAACACTCAAACAAGCTGGATATATGACTGCAAAACAGCGCCTATGAAATTAAATTTACCACATTATGAATGATGCACCGGTTTGTCTCTCTTCTATAGCGTCATTGTAGAGACAGATTGATTTCTTTATGACTGGGGAGGATGTGTGAATGAATGGGGAGCTAAAAGGCTTAGGGAAGGATGTTTAAAAGACATAGACGGCAGTAATCCTTTTACTCCCGCGCCGAGGCCTGGAGCCGCAGCCAAGACCCAGAGGGAGGCTAGAGTCTCCAGTCAGCACAGTACATCCGTGTACGCACTCAGAGATGTACAGAGGCAAGCATGTACAAAGGCTTGTGCAATGGATACACGTAGCTGCGGAGGTTGTGAGCCCTCGAACGAGTGTTTCTAGGGAGCTGTTTTACAACTGCTGCTGTCTAAATATGTGTGTGTTTGTGTGGCGGGAACTGGCAGTGCTCTAGGTTTGCTCCTTTGTGCTTTTACATTATCACAAAGAAGGGCAATATGTGCAAATAAAACAGAAAGGATGGACAAGTGAGTAGAATGGAGATGTTGCATCACGCAAATTATTCAACAAAGGCCCTGGTAAATACTTAAACAAGTCAATGAAAACTGATGAAGGGTATGATTAATTCAGGTTTCATTTTTATTTCACCCTTTACCATCTGTTCATAACTCAAAGCATCTCTTCATCTTCATCTTCATCTTCAGCCGCATATCCGGGGTCAGGTCGCGGGGGGCAACAGCTCCAGCAGGGGACCCCAAACTTCCCTTTCCGGGGCCACATTAACCAGCTCTGACTGGGCGATCCCGAGGCGTTCCCAGGCCAGTGTGGAGATATAATCTCTCCACCTAGTCCTGGGTCGTCCCTGGGGCCTCCTCCCAGCTGGTTCAAAACCAGCTGGGAGGAGGCCCCAAAAACCAAGATGACGACAGCCAAAATCCAAGATGACAATGGCGAAAAACCAAGATGGAAATGGCCAAAAACAAAGAGGGAGACGGCCAAAAACCAAGATGGTGATGGCCAAACACCAAGATGGAGATGGCCAAAAACCAACATGGTGACAGCCAAAAACCAAGATGGCGACGACCAAAAGCCAAGATGGATATGACCAAAAACAAAGATGGCGACAGCAAAAAACCAAGATGGTGACAGCAAAAGAGCAAGGAGGTGAAAAACCAAGATGGCGACACCCAAAAACCAAAATGGAAATGGCCAAAAACCAAGATGGCAACAGGGAAATACCAAGATGAAGGCGGTCAAAAACCAAGATGGATATAGCCAAAAATCAAGACGGTGACGGACAAAAACCAAGATGATGATGGCCAATAAACCAAACTCAGGACTTAAAAATGGCAGTCCACAAACCAGTGGGCGTGACTACGTCCTCTCCTTAGACTGTATACAGTCGATGGGTATGACAGCTCCCCAAAAGTGAAGTAAAAAATGAGCACACATTTTAAACATCAACATCGCAGTCAATCATGTTCATTTTACTATAGGAAGCCTAAATCATGATCGCAATTAATATTTGAATAATTGTGCAAAAACAATTAACAGAGAACTAGAGAAGTCTGTATTTGACACATGAAGCCTGTTTTCTAGGTTTTGTATCTGTGTCCACTTCAAAGCATAAATCTTGCATGTATAAGCACCCAACCATAGACGTCCCGGTCTATAGTCCAACTGAAGCGCAGAAAATGCTGCGACGTGATGTGTTAGTGTGTGTTTGACCTTGTCTTTACCTGTGTGTTGCGCTCACTCCCTCAAGACACTCTTGCCTTGTCAGCCTTTCTCAGTGCTTTAAAAATTTACTCTGTTTACATATTTAATGCATGTTTTTTTTTCATCCCCCCTCTTTTTTCCTAAACTGGCCACAGAAGTGAAGCTATTTCTGAGTTTAGCAATGTGCCCTCTGGCTTTGATCGCCGCCGCCTTCTTAAAAACATCGGCACGGAGAAGTGAAACTTGCGATCTGCCTTCATTAGAGCTGATGACAAAGAGAAAGAGAGGGACGATGATTGAGACATAAAGGAAGACGATGGGATGCGGATGGTGATTAAGAGCAGGGAGATGATGACGGTCATGATGAGGAGGAGGAGGAGGAATGGACAGAGGAGGAGGAGTGGGTGGAGAAGGAAAACACAATGTAGAAAAATAGAGGAGGTACAAGAAAGAAAGCAATGTGACAGAGGACAGACGGAGCAGGAAAGAGGAGATTCACCCGTGGGCTTCTCGCTGTCTCTTCCAGTTGACTCCACACACACACACACACACACACACACACACACACACACACACACACACACACACACACACACATCCCCGTAACTGCCAGCAGGACTGCTCCACTGACTGTCTCCGGCCAGTTGGTGTCAGTTCAGTTTTTGTGCCGAGGGCTGCTGGGCATGACCAGTTTATCAGCCAATGTCAAGCAGATACACAACAACTGACAAACACTACTCTGCTGGAGGGAGGTAAAGGGAAGATCGCTCTTATGTAAACATTAGAACAGAGTGAAATAGAGCAAAACAAGCAGCGAGAAGGGGGATTTTTTTAAGAATGGGGCATGAGAGAGAGAGAGAAAGGGAGAGGGACAAGAGGAGAGAAATGGTGAAAATTAAAATGAAAAGGGGCCGACAGTGATGCTGCTGACTCTTATTTCGTTTATGAGGAGCTTAACACGAACACTGATGGAGGTCAGAGGAGAGATGGCCTACTTTTACTAAATCTAACAGCGTGAAACACCAGGTCAGCTCTCTCTTTGGAATCGTGTCTCGACTAAGCAAAACGACAGACCGACGCTTGAGCTTCCTAATCAGACATTTATTGACATTCAGGAGCAGCGATAAAACAGAAGCATGAGCTGAATGGAATTATTCAACACCCCCATAAAGTCACCTTTGCATTTCTTGTTTTGAAGACTTGTGTATGTGTTGAGGAAGAACTGTATGGTCATAAGCTCCATAATCCATCTCCTGTTCTCTGTCCTCTACAGGTCACTTTCACTCATGAATCAGAACCTTTGTGCTTCATCAGATTAGGTAATATGGACAAAATATTTTATCATATCTTGTAATATATACATGAATACATGATATAATCACACGTCTGTTAATGGATGAAGTAACCAGATTGGATGTTTGTTTTATAATCCTGCATTTTACAGCTATGCTAATGAATATTTTTATATTGATGATGTATGAATGATGTATATAATAGGAAAGGTGTCATCTGTCATGACAAACTCACAGAGATTTTAGTGTTTTTGTGCTCACTCTTTGGTTTTACGGTGGGTAACTTTACTGATTTGGTCATCAACCTTGTTTCCAGTCCAGCAGGCAACAGATAGTGGAGATGGTGGAGACCAAAACAGAACTAAAAGTGGAGTCAATATTGCACTTACATTTGCTGGGTGGCCAGAAACATGACTAGGCTCATTTTCTCATAGACTTCTGTACTATTGAGACTTCTCTTTGCAACTGGAGGAGTCGCCTCTTGCTGGCTATTAGAACGAATGCAACTTTAAGGTATTTACACATTGGCTTGACGTTTCTGACCAGAAGTTGCGGCATGGTTTACAGTTTTTTGCGCTTCCCCTAGTGGCCAAAAAATACATTTTTGCAGGTTTAAACACCTGACAAATCAAGATACTTTTAGACATTGATACAAAAAAAAATCATATATTCCAATATTACAGTCATGTACTTGATATTAAAGGGTAACAGAATGAACAGTAAATCACTTGACAATTATATCAAATGGCAGACAGAAACTTTCAGCAGGTTAAGAAGCAGATATTTTTTTGTCAGCGTTGGTGGTGTCCAAAACAAAGCTAAAAAAAAAAAACCACCAGTATACTACACCACCTGGTCAGAAACAAAACTCTAAAGCAATAATGTAGCTGTATTATCGCAAAACCATATGTACTACTATAACCATGAATGTACAGTAGGATGGTGTGTGTGTGTGTGTGTGTGTGTGTGTGTGTGTGTGTGTGACCTGCAGACACTGCAGACAAAGCACTTCGGGTGGTACGTGCGTCCCAGAGCGGAGACCACCTCTCCTGTGATGAAGCTGTCGCAGCGGTCGCAGCGTGTCCCGTACAGACGCTGATAGTCTGCCGTGCAGATGTACTCGCCCTTCTTCTGGAAGAAGCCCGATCGAGCCAGATCACAGTTACACACTGTGGAGAGAAAAAGTGGGAGACAGTAACAAAGCTGGACACTCTGGTGCTCTTAAAATCAAATTAAATAACAAAACACTCAGCAGCATTAGACTTGAGACAGTTTTTTCAGTCTGAGCACCCTCCTTTCTACCTGTTTGTGTGCGCTGGTTTGTGGTGTGTGTATGTTTGTCTTCACACTTGACTGCTAGGGAAGTTATTCGGCTCCAGACAGTGGTGAGCCAATTTGCTCTGATGGGAATATAATGATATAATCAGTGGAAAAGTCATTTTGTGCTAAACAATGTGAAGCCAGAGACAAAACAACAGACCGCAAGTTCCCAGCATCATCAGAACATCGACTGCAGGCTCATTAGATACCAATGGGGAAGGCTCCAAAATCATTTACTGTGTATGCACAAGGTGATGCTCAGTTTATGTGTGTGTGTGTCTATATTGTGTACCCTAAGCAGACACATGTATGCTACAGTGCTTTGCTATGTAACTGAGAGTAAATTCCTGTGGGTGTAATAGTATAGCTAAGTGGCATTTTCACAGATCAGTGGCCAGTGTGGTTGCTGGTTTCTGGTTTCTCTCAGTCTATGCGGTTTACCATCAGGAGGAGCTGACAGTTATTGTAACCTCCGGCTGGAAAAAACACTATGACCTGATACGCGTGGCGCTGATGAAGGTCACATGCTGCTGTGGTAAACAAATCCAGATTTTTGCAATAAAATATATACAAAAAAGTCACTATTTTCAGAAATTGCACTAAGCAAGTGCAGAATTTCTTGAAACTGGCATCAAGATAATGTAAACCTTCATCACTATTCAGCTTCAGCCTCTGGGCATTATAAACATGACCCTATCATTACTCTCCTGCTCTATAATTATAAGTTACCATGTAACACAACTACAGCCACTTTGTAATAGTTCAGCTGGTATAATGACAAACGCACCAAA
The DNA here is from genome assembly GCA_947000775.1 of Pterois miles. Lineage (NCBI taxonomy): Eukaryota > Metazoa > Chordata > Actinopteri > Perciformes > Scorpaenidae > Pterois > Pterois miles. The sequence continues at coordinate 5,660,523 of CAMQGK010000308.1, read as the reverse complement.
TGGCCACTTCTGCCCAACAAAATGTGGCAAATGAGGGTTAGCATAACTTAGCATAAAGAATGGAAACAGGACACAGTTAGCAAGTGGTAACAAAATCTACCTGGAAAGATGTAACAAAATCCAACTATCTACACTTGTAAAGCTCACAAATTAACACATTATATCCTTGATTGCCGTTTTACAGGGCAGCTGTAGCTCGGTGGGTAGAGCGGGTCGATCCCTGACTCCTACCTTCTGTATGTCGTATGTTCTTGAGCAAGACGCTGAACCCGAAGCTGCTCCCTGGTGCTTCTAGGCAGCCCACTACTCCTAAATGCTTAGGATGGGTTAAATGCAGAAGTCAAATTTCTGTTTGTATATGTCTAATGTAATAAAGTTTTAAAGTTTACGGGGGGTTGTATGCTGGACTATTTCTTGCTCTGGGACGTTACTAAGCATCCAGCAGCAACTGGACTGCTAGATCCATCTACATATTTACCATACAGACATAAGAGTGGTATCATCTCATATAGCTAGGCACATTTCATAAAACTAAAATTTTGATGCCACTTCCTGCATCAAGATCATTTTTTCCCACCAGAAGGTGGTCCAACATAATACTCTGTACTGAACACATAAAAATCATCTAAATGATTCCTAGATGAATGGACTTCTGGTTTTCTAAGATGTGAAGAGCGAATTCTGAGCGTAGAAAGGCTCAGATCCTTCCGATAAGCCTGCAGCTCATGTGAAACAGGTCATGAATTGGAAACAAGATCAGCGCTTTTAAACACCAGCTACTGGCAGACCGAGCAGACACTTGAGACATAAGAAGAAGACAACAGAGAGTCAAATAATCTGAGTACAGTTTGGACGACCAGGAAAGACTCTTGTACCTGGTAACAGTGGAGCACACGTATGTATAGCTAAAAATACAGACAACCTGAACGTGATTTATATTCGACCAAAGCTGTATGCGTATTGAAACATCTCAAATTCTTTCCTGAATTGGGTAATTGATCTCACTAATTTTTAAAGAAATCACATACCATGAAAACATATTGTGTTTCTACATAGAAGCCAAACCACTGACTATTTTTACAGCTAGAAAAAAATGGAAATATAATCTACGTGGAGATACTGCTAATCATGAGGTTAACAACATCAAGGCCAACTGACTATGCTTGCAACACACTGCCAGTGAATGGAGGTGGATTGTAAATAAAGACATTTTAAACTTAATGCATCGTTCTGCTAGTGGTGAATTAAAGCACCTTGAATACAAATAACTTGCTGCTAATGAACAGCTTCATCCTGGCCATGCTAGAGACTAGAGTTGCTGCTACAGGTTAAACGTGTCTCCCTATTGCCACCAGTTTTCAGCGTACGGCAGCAGGCTGAGAGTTCACAGACACACACATGCACATAAACCCTTCAAAGGAGCTCATTTAATCTCAAGCTGTTTATGAGTGGAGCGTATTGACTTAATGGTGTAATAAAAGATCAATGGGCCCTCACTTTAAAAACAAAACAATCTCGGCTCCCACAGGAGGATGGAGACACATAAATCCATCCCCGATGAGATGGCACTGTGTGCATGCAGAGATAGGATGATGAAATGGGACGGTGTGTGCATGGCGAGAGGCGATGATGGATCTTTACCACTGCAACAGGTCACTGGCGTCAAGGCAAGGCCACGGCAGAAATGCAGAGGAATGGAGAAGAGGGAAGAAAAGGGGATGCATAAGGAAGACCAGAAGATTTAAAATAGCCTGTTTATAAAAAATGTGTGTGTGCATGTGCAAACCACATTTCCAGAACCACTGAACAATGGCACAGGCCTCCAAATAATGTCCCTGCTGCATTTGAAACCAGACTAACAGAGGCTCTTACCAGAAACCCAAATCACAGGCTATCTGATGCCTTCATGGAAAAATGGGAATGGGGAGACTAAATATTTCCACATCTACTACAGTACGTCATGGAAAATAAATCACTGTGTCTTGAACTGCTCTATTGCATTAATTTAATAAAGTATATTTAATCTTAATCTCTAAAACTAAATTGTAGTAACATTCAGCTCTATAATTTTCTCTTTTTTCTCCTTCTCTCCTTGGCATCTCTCTCTCTCAAAATGATTTGCTTTTCAATCTGCACCCAGATTGATTTTCAAATGACTGGAATCAGCTCAATTAGCTTAATGCACTTCATTAGCATATGGACGCCTGACCAAATCACAGCCGGCAGACTGCATCTGCTCGGACTGGATTGGATAGGCCGGCTGGATGGTTCACCTGTTCTGGCTAATCGTATTGTTTTCTTCTGACTGGACGATTGGCTGGATGCCTCGCAAAAGACGTCCCCCTTCCTCAGTTGCCATAGGAGACATAAACCTTCCACAGTTGCCCTAGAGACAGCTAGGTCCCTGAGTCTGAATGATTTGGTGGAGGCGGTGGCGGCACATTTGGTTTTGTTGTGGTTGAACAGGTGACTGCTCAGTTTTTCAAAGGTACCATATGTCAATAATGCGGCCATGTAATCTCTAAGATTGTCCCTTTAACTAAGAAAATATGTCACAACTGTAGTTTTCACTTCAAGAGATCATCTAAAAGTTCAACAAGATGTTCATAGACTCAAACACACACATCATAAACACTTAAATCTACATTTCAGGTGATGGTCCTTAATAAGTTGAGAAAATGAAAAGTCCATCAGATTACCTAAAAAACACATGATCACAAAGCAGAAAAAAGTGGTGTTTTTTTTGCATTTGCACCTGAAACAAGGGCACCTCGATGGACTACATCCACATCAATACACTTTCATTTTACAAATGCATAACTTTTGCTATGTTGCATTTTCGAGCCCCTAAAATGGAAACATTTGAAAACTCAGTTGATCCCGTTTTGCTTTTAAAACTCATCTGCTTCTTGATTGGGTCTCATCAGTCATGATGTGTCCTTCCCTGAATCGTCACATCCCATCATGTGAACCTTTTTTCCAAAAGAAAACAAATGACATCAGACTTGACCATCAGTGGTTAATTTTAACATGGATAACGATACAAGCGTTGCTGACCTTGTTGTCTATGCTACCATCGACTTTCATTTCATTTCATAATGCTACTGCTATCTACATGCGCAGGAGGCGAGTTATTAATCGAGCACTTTGCATCAATTCCCGTGTACAGCGCTGCTTCCTGTTTCCACCAGCACACACATGTGGTCATGTTGTATGCTTTTTTCAGGCGTAGTAGTATGGACGGAGATTAATTCTTAAACGGCCCTTCAACGCTCGTCTGGACGGTGTGATCTAGTGTGATCTATTAGTGTGGCTGTAGCCTCAAAGGTAAATGCACTTTTCTTCAGATCTTCCTATTAGAGCTTCAACTTTTACCAACTATTTGCAAAACAGGCACTCTACTTTTCAAGCTCTCTCATTTTAGCTGTAACCATTAAGCAGAAGTTTGAAACTTCTCCCTCCACATGTTGTAGTTGCCAGCACACAGTGGGTGGAGTTCAGTCGGAGCTTGGTGTCTCTACTGCCGCACAGACGTGGCTTAGCTTGGCTTCGGGAAGAAAGGCTTTGGTTACAGCCGCACAACCAGCTCCACATGGTGTGGACACCCACCCATAAAAACAACAGCCTAGTACAACCAATGCAGAACCAGCTTGGTCTGTTTCGCTGGCCTACGAATGGCCTGAGGGCATTTAGACTGTTGCTACTCATGGGAAAGTACACACAGTTTGAGTGGGGAATCATAATTATGTCGAATTCCCAAGTTTTGATTAACGTATATGGGAACTTTGTATTATTTCATGGAGACAGTTAAATTTCTCATCACTTCGCTTCCTAAACCAAACATAATCAGCTTTGCAAGACTACATCAAAGATTTAATTTCATCTATTTGCACATTTTATGATCTTTCCCTGAACGGCACTCTAATGAGGAGAACTAAAAGATGCTGCTTCTCTCCTTCATATTGCTCTTTTTTGGCAATGCAGGAAGCTAGCGTCTAGATCATAAGTCTGGTGATTAGAGGTTAGCATGTAGGCCGGTGTCTGCAGCTGTGGTCATTAGAACTGCACTGATTAGGCACCCACAGGGGGTCCGCATGATTGGGTATTTATCTCCAGCCAACAGACGCAATTAAAATTCCCTTCTCAAAGTCGGCCCAGGCCGGAACCCCAAAATAGTGCTGACAACCCCACCTCCTCCCCTTCGCTTTCTCTGTCTTTCCGTTTCAAGACTGCATCCAAATCTTTGTGGCTCTGAGCACAAGGTCCCCACTTTATCTCAATTTGCACCCTCTTTTCTCTCTCCACAACTGCACCTCCGTGCAACCTTCCCTTTCTTCTATAGTCTCTATTCTCTCCCAACAAGCCTCTCTCACTGTGACTCTTCCCTGAGAGCTCATTATGCTAGGTCTTCATAATGTGCTATTAAGTAAATGGACATGCTTTGTACAGTACATCAAAGTAGCCCCGCTGCACATTGTAATTGTTTTAGCACTGCTGTCCACGTTATGCAAATTTCCAAGGCATTTTTTTTTAAATAATAGGGGCAGCCACTGTTAAGCAGAGAGGCATGTATGTAGTGGGGCAGTGACAAGTTTCAGCAGGGAAGCTACTCACCTATTCACCCCCACATCTGTGCTACCGACATGGGGCCCAGGCCGCTCTGCCCTCCCACTGTCCCCTGGATCTGAGCCCCTCTGACAGGAGGAAACACTTCAAGAGTAAATAATGTGTTTTCTCAAGTTGTGCCAAATCGCAGAGTGGGAGAGGAGGTGGTCAGACAGACAGGAAGACGAGTGAAACAAAAGTCTACAAACACACTAGCAGCTTTGTGAGGGTGTGCTCGGGCATGGTGCTCTCATTGACAGTGGTAGCATTCGGATGTTTTGCAGGTTCATCATGTCATTATTTTAGTTTAGCATGCCAACCAATTTAACTGTTACCAGCTCATTATATATGTGCTGTCTCTCGCTATAAGCTCCATAGATATAGGTGATTAGGGGCCTTCTACACCAAATATGTTGAAAAAGAAAAAAAAAGCAACAGGTTGTAAAGCTGCACAAAAGGTTACGTTTTGAACAAACAAAAAACAAAACAGTTCCTTTCAAACTGAAGACATAAAACCACTTAGTTAGATTTAAGGATTTAAAGATTGTTTTTTGGCTTAAAAAAAAACTATATTTGAAAAGTGAAAGAGAAAGTTAACATTTGTAAACACAAAGACAACTACAGATCACCTCCAGTATCCAACCTCCACCCCAGAAGCGTGATACTAATGTTACTAATTAGCACTGAACACAAAGATAGCTGATTCTGAGTATTGACACAATTTAAACTGATGATGGCACTTAATGAAAAGTCAACAGATCACCAAACTTATTATAAATCATCCTCTGGGGAACATGAATGCCTGTACAAAATTTCATGACAAGCCAGGTGTGGTTGTGGCCGTGGTTGTCTTGTCTGCACGCTGACCACGTTACGCATGCATAAGTCCGGCAGGACTGCTCTGGCAGGGGATCTGTGGAAGGGGCAGCTTCCGGGGTTGGGGCGTTGGCGGGTCTCGGTCTAGGCCCTCCTCCGTCGCAGCAGCGGTGACGTGAGACTGTGAGCCTCCCATCTTAGGGCAGGAGCCCCAAACCCCTCCCCTTCTTCGGGGAAACGCGCATCTGAGTACGACCTTAGATCAGACAAGACAACCCACTGAATTTAAGCATATTACTAAGCAGAGGAAAAGAAACTAAGCAGGATTCCCTCAGTAGCGGCGAGCAAAGAGGGTTAGGGTTGTCGAGACAATGTACTCTGTGCCAAAATGTCAACTTGCTGGTATTCTCGCATAGCCAAACCTTTCTCCACAGTGCTGTTTAAGTGCTAAAAAAATGTCTGACTCCACACTTTATCATACTTTATACTTTATTCTGCGTGAAATATGCGACCAATGGCAGGCTTATATCTACAGTCTTGCTGGTGGTACTAGAGGACAAGTCAGGAACCCCTACAGTCATTAGGATTCATCATCTGGAAACAATGAATGTCTGTACAAAAAAATGTGTCTGTCCATCAAGTAGATATTGTAATGAATAAATGAAAACTAAAGGAAAGGTTCCAGAAAGTCATTAGAATTCATCCTCTGGGAACCTTGAAAATAGGACATTTCACTCATAACCAAAAATGTCCAAGCCATGATGGCGCTAGAAGAATTGTAAGGCTATCACCAAAGTCAGCAGGGTTCATCCTCTGTGAACAATGAGTGTCTATACAAAATCAAATGGCAATCCATCCTATACCTGTTGAGATATTCCAACCTGCACCATAGTGGTAGACTGGCTGACTGACATTGCCATCCCATCCCATTCCATGCCGCTAACTATCATGGCTATAAAAAAGAAAACCGGTAACAGAAAACAGATGGCGCTATGGACGTAGAAAAGGGCAAGAAGGGAAAGAGAGAGATGCAGCTAAAGGCTAAAGCAGAGAGAAATCATGCATGAGTGACAGGGTTCCCTGAGCATTTGGCTGTGGTAGTTAATGGAGACAGATGGTTGCCCAGTGGAGTCCCTTCATACCAGCAGACCAGCCCCGCTGCTGAGGCCTTCAGCTTTTAACCCTCTGAGGGCTGATAACACAACCAGCGAAGGGTAAAATAGGTGTCTCACACACACAGGGATAACCAAAGTACTGTAAGGTAAGATGGGGACTCGTGATAAGCACTTAAAAAGCTCTACAGCTACACCTCCATGTACAGATGTACTGGTTTACTGTGTGTTTGTCCAACACAGCAGGCACACTTTAGCAGCGCCACTTCACCGTGGCACACACACACACAATTTTACACACACATACAGACTTAAAGACAATAGGCAGGGCGTCAGTGAGTGAAAATCCCTCTGGATGGCGACGCTTGAGAGAGACAAGCTGAGGAATAATCATCTATCCCGGATCCCGGAGAGTCGTCGGGGAAAAGCGCTGCTGCCTGCTATGCTCCCTTCTTCCTCCGCTGGAATCTCTCCCTAGCAACCAGGCTTTGGCGTGGTGATTGGACCAGCGTACCAGCGGTTGCTATAGCTACAGGAAGCTCCCCTTCCCTGTAACCCCCCACTTTTTTTCTGTACTGTCTCTTTTTCTATAACCTCTCTTTCTTTTTCTCTTTATTCCCATTTGTCTTCTCTCCGTCCTTCCTCTCCACTATGTTGCTCTCTGTCTCAGTCTGTCCCTCGCCTTCAGAGAACACAGCCGCGGTACAGTACAGTAGGTCGATGTTATTAACACAGAGGTTGAGTGATGGGAGCTAATGGCATCCAAAGGGAGGCTGAACTGACTGAAGACGGTCCGCAGAGAAAAAGACAAAGATGCTGCAATTTCACCAGAGCCCTGGTGAGAACAGCAGCTAGAAATGGAGTGATAGCAGAGTAGTCAAGTATTTATCTGACCTGTCTGTGTAAATCTGCTATTCCCTTTGGCGCTGTTTTATGAGAACAATCTGTTTTGCCTCTGAAAATAAATAACTACTGGGAGTAGCCTGGCGGTTTATGTGCGAATGGGTCTGTGTTTGCATCTGTCTCTGTCTGGAGCTAGTATATTTGTCTCTGTGCTTCTGTGTTCTCTGTTAGTCTGCACGGCAAACACATTTTGCCTTTGCGTGTGATTTGTGTTAGCTTTGTGCTCGTGCCACCGATGGGCCCCGCTGTTTCTGTTGGAATCCAAGAGTGCCAATTATGCTTCGGAGGCGAGGATAAATGTGGTCACTATGTCATTAGGCCAGTATGCACAAGTCAGCCCGTCTGCTGGTAATACAACACCACATCATCCATACTGTACAGCCCGCTGCTACGCTGACAAATGACACACACAAGCACACACACACACCCCAACTGCCTTCTCTATGTCTGGAGTTGATGCATCAATCTGTGTGCTGGCTTCTGTCCTCAGCATTTTCCACAGACATCTTTCTGTAGCTGATTGCGTGGCTGCCTCTTTGCGCTATAATCAGCTGCTGTATAATGGGTTCAAATGAGAGGTTAAATGCACATGATTGGTGATCTGTTCTCCTTCTGACTAATGCATGAGAGAGGAATTATTATAATGTGTCATGAGGAAGGTAATGTGGCTTGATAAAGGGTGGGGAAAGACAGGGGGAGGACAAAATGATGGACGGGATGGATGGATGTATTTGTACATTCTGAATGAATGTGTGCGTGCTCACAAAGTGACTGAGGGTGTCTGACTGGTTAAGACTGTATGATTGTGATCTATTCAGTGGGGCATCGTCAGCCCTTTTGAGGAAAAAGGAGACAGAAGTCTCAGGAGAAGGAGGAAAAAAGGGGGAAATAACTAAGATTTTCTTTCATGGTTTTCCAGTGTAAATGAATGAACAGAGGCACATACAATATCATTCGTCAAGGTCAATAACCTGAGCGCACACGCTGATTCTCTGAGAAGAAAAAATTGCCTGGCAAAGAACAAAATCAAATGTTGAAACACACCCCCCAGTCGCAGAGTTCATAAACACGTCCGACAGATAAGGCAATTGGCAGCTGACAGCGGATTGTCACTCTGGCGCAATGGTATAATACAGTTTAGCCATTAGCCTCCAAATCGCACGCCCCGCATGCCAATGTCATCCTGTCCCAAGATGAGAAATTGATTTCATGCTCGGGTGCCTGTCATCAGGAAAGAAAGGGAGAAAGCAAGAGAAAGAAACAGAGGGAGAGGGAGGAAAAAACAGAGAAAAAGCAACGGAGAGATGGAAGAAAATATAGAAATTCAATCTTAAATCTTGCTGCTGCTGCGTTCACACGCATTCAAACTTGGTAAATATACAGGGGAACTAATGAAAAGCAGAGAATACAAGCACAAACAATAGAGAATAGACTGTTTGTGAAGTTCAAAAGAACATGCAACATGTTTATGTGTGAGAGGGTTAGACGCTGAACAATAAAAGCTTTAGAAAACTGCTGGCTCTGCAGAGGCCCATACAGGAGAGCATATTATAAGCAGGGATGTGGCCGCACAATAGTGCCCCATTGCCTCATGGGATGAGGAGAGCTCTCTGGAACTTGAGAGGGGAGGGCTGTCTGATGGGTGTATTTAACATGATGCTCATCAGTTACTGTACCACTGCTGCAAGGGAGAGGGAAATGAAAAAGGAGGAAGAGCAAGTGAGAATCAGATTGGTATTACACTCAAGTGATGATGTAATGTTTAGGCGACACAAACAGCACCCCCATCCCCCCGTCTTCTCTTTTTTTTTGTTCTGCTCGCTTCCTGTGTTCACCCCCCTTTTTCTCTGGGGCACGGAACAGAGCCTTCTGATTGGTTAATAGCACCATAGAGATGCTGAGAATATCCACCAACCAGGGCCCGGGTGCCCCTTCACACCGTTGCCACAGCAACCCCTCACAACCACAGCGAGCGTGCACGCATGTATGGATGGGCACGCTGTACGGTTGAGTGCATGTGTGTGTATGTGTGCACTGTATACATGTTTTTGTGTGTGTGACGGCTGCACGTAGGGGAACATGTAACAACAGCCCTCCGATGAATAGCCTTCAGTGAGTTTATCTACTGTAAAGCTCTGGGCTGTGAAGTGCAGCTCACACAGTAATAAACACAACTTACTCTTCTTCTCAACAACAGCCGAAAAGTCATAAAAATGACAGTGTTGTAGACTTATTTCCCTCATTTTTTTGCATACGTTTGTGGAACTGAATGATTTATCAAGACAGACATTTGAATGAATACCCATCCATCCATTATCTGCAACCTCTTATCCTATACCGGGTCACGGGGTGCTGAAGCCAATCCCAGCTGACACTGGACGAAGGCGGGGGAACACCCTGGACAGGTTGCGAGACTATCACATGGCTGACACATAGAGACAGACAACCATTCACACTCGCAAACAATTCAGAGTCAACCTAACCTGCATGTCTTTTGACTGTGGAAGGAAACCAGAGAACCCAGAGAAATAAATGCAATCGTGAAATACAAAAATAAAAGTGAGTGAAAATGAAAATGTGCCGATGACTATGACTAACAACTCCTATGTACACCAGCCAATGTAACTTAGTGACCTCATGTTTATTGTGCTCTAAAAATGGAACAAATAAAGTGTAAAAAGTGTGTGGAAAATACAAATTCTCTATTAAACTGAAATCATTTAAATAATTACTAAATTATTTTATTGTCAGTGACAGAGTGATGATGAATAGAAGTTTCAAACTTTCTGCAGATTCTGCGGCATAAATAAGTATGATTGTCCAATTGTATACTGATGCATTTCTCACCACGTGTCTATTAAACATACTGCAGGTTTAACTTTATAAATGTTTAGTGTACTCAGAACAGAGCTCCATAATGCTTTGGCCTTACACAACTGAGACAGTGTGACAGTAATGTCAGCATAGCTCATAACTAGGGTTGAACAATTATTATGATAATATCGCGATATGATAAAACGGGATTTTGTAACCGCAAAGGCTGTGATTACACACTGGTCATGTGACAAGGAAGCATCAACTTGGCACGTCAGTTGTGTGGAGCTATTTTTGCTTTAACAAAGAAGATGCTATGCATTGTCAGGTATTGTGCAAAACCTGCCTTGCTACCGTTGCTACCTCACGGGTCAACACTACTAACCTGTATCTGCACATAAAAACATCACAAAGCCATGTATGATAGTTGCACGGCTAAAATGACGACCACCAGCGTGTCAAGTAAGACAAATAAGACCCGACAGGGATCACTGACTGAAAGCGTAACTCCACATGAACGTACTTTAAACAGCATATGGAAATGACTCTAGCTCTAGTTCACAGCAAAAGATATGATGCCCCTCAGTACAGTGACCAAGCCTGGGTTTACAGCTTTGATAAGAACATGAGGTAGGTGGTATAGCATGCCCTCCCACACACATTTTAGCCAGGTTGCCATACCGGAGCTACACAAGAAATGTAAACAGAGAGTCGCAGCGGAGCTGAAAAGTTTGTCTGAGTTTGTCGGTACTACAACTGACATATTGTCAAGTCAAACATCTGAGCCCTCTCAGAGTCTCATGGTGCATTTCATTAATGAAGACTTTGACCTCAAATCTTGCTGCCTTCAAACTGTCTACTTCGCAGATGACCACACGGGAAAATACTGAAGCCGGCCTGAGAGATGGTCTTGCCAGCTGGGATCTGAAGAAGAGAACCTTGTCTGCATCAAATATGGTGAAGGTTATGTTGTCATGATAAATAATTCATGTTTACAAGCTGAAAGTTCAACAAATCAGTCAATACACTACTGTGATTGAAGTAGTTAAATAAAAATATGCCATTCAATCAATTCATGCATTTCCTAATTTTATCATAACATATAGCCCTGGCCTACAGGAAAGAACAATTTATGTTTACTCCATCTAATATTGTGTTGTTATACTATATAATGATTCATTGCTTGATTTTGTTGAATAATACAGTAGATAAAAAAATAATAAAAAAGTAAGAAATAATTGCATATTAAATTGCAATATTGGTTTTAAAAAAATCACAATTAGATTATTTTTCAAAATTGTTCAGCCCTACTCACAGCCCATGAGAAATATGATGACTGGTGAACAAAGTAGGGAGAGATTTGTATCAGATGTCAATTAAGCCAAATTAGACCATAATTATGCAAAGAAATGGGTGTGATTAGAAAGATGACTGTTGAGTACAAATTTCCTCTTAATCTGTGTGGTTGCTTTTTTCAAACTCATCTGCAAATGACTGAAAGTCACCATGACTGACTGTCTTTGCTTTAGAAACGACATTATTAACATAAAACTGAGTACACTTGCTCCGGGCTGTACACAGCATGACAAATACAATTCCTCGGTTCTTTGATTTCTGATTTGCACATGCACAAATGCTTGACTGTCGTAAACCCCTTTCAGACCTGCGCTAAACTCTACAAATGTAGAGAAGTTGATTTTTGCAATCTTGCTGAGCAAAAGCGAAAAAAGGCCATTCATCAGCTCATCAGCTTCCTAAATGTTGTACTTTCAGTCACACTAAATGTTTGCAGCATGAAACCCCAGACATGTTTTGCCTGCACAGTTGACAACATGTGAGCAAATATATATATATATATATATATATATATATATATATATATATATATATATATATATATATATATATATATATATATATATATCCTAAATTCTTAGGGGCGTGTATTTCCCGTAATGTCAAACTATTCCCATTCCAAATAAATTCTTTATAAAACATTACAAAACACGTCACACTATCCCTGTTGTAAGAGGATGTGAGATGATGTCACCACAGCATCTACTGTAGGTCACCAGTGCTCACCTGTAGCACTGCAAAGCTATAGTTGACACAGTCTCATTAGGCCACAGCATTCAACTGAAGGAGGAAAATCCTCTCCAAGTTGGCAGCGCAATAACAAGCTACCTTAGCAGGAGCCTAAGTCCCCTGCAAGGCACCTCTGATCCGTTCCAATCCCCACCGTGGGCTAATAGTAGCACTCAGCATGTACACCAGGAGATGGATGAAGAGTGAGTGTGTGCGTCAGCGTGTGTGTGTGTGGAAGGCAAGGATGTGACCAAGATAGATGTCTTGTTTCTAGTCTACTACTGGTACCAGGATCACCTACTCCTGGAAACTGTTTGTTGAATCATCAGTTTGTCTACTTGAACACTTGTTGTGTTCTACTGCTGTTATGGATCAGGTTCCCATGTCTTACCTGTGCAGGTGAAACACTTGACGTGAAAGTGGGTGTCTTGTACTCGTACCACCTCTCCTTTGCATACTTCTCGACATCGCTGGCACCGGATTGGTCCAGAACTTCGTTCACCGCCCGCAGAGCCTTGGTGATAAGCTGCTGAAAACCAAAAGACACAAATTTAATATTCTATTATTTGTGTACTCATCTTAACCATTTTGCAAAATGAATTGACTGTTTGCTTAACCCCCTTAGTTACTGTAGATTGTCAAGCTTCTTATTCTTGCAAAGCACAAAATTTACAATAATAATGGAGGTAGATTACATCTTGAAATCCTCATCATTTTCAAAACAATAAGTTCTTTCTGACAACGGTAGACAAAAGCCAGCTTCTCAGTTCTAAGAGGTGTACTGTTTCCCCGTCGACGTGTTTCCCCCTACCTAGGGTGACCATATTTTCAAACCCCCAAACTGAGACATGCACACAAACATGCTAATATGCATGCACCATAGGCGATTTCATCAGGATAATCTGGCACACCTGTGGCACATTTGAGCATGGAGGGGATCAGAAAGATGGCATTATTATAAGGGGGTGCATTAGAGGCTGTGGCAATCATGACTTATCACATTCACTACTTCCACCCCATTTAAATACAAGACTGTCTCCCTCCTGATGCACTGACAATTTGGGAGTCCTGTAGAGGAAACTTATTGTTGTCTGGGACTATGTACATTACTTCTCAACTTTAGTTTTAAACTCAAACAATCTCTATCACCTCACATTGCTTGCCACAGCGTCAGGCTATTATAATTTAAAATGTGGAGCTCAGACGACAGCTTGGCCAGGATGGAGACACCGGGTGCACGACTGACAGGAATGTACGGTCCTGAGGGAGTTATAAGTGGCATTAAATACCTGTTGATGCCTAGAAGAAACTGAATAATGTGCCTTTAAATGGGGTCATGTTTACCGTGTTTACGAGCTGGAAAGTTGTGAACATATGTATGACATTCAAGTGGTTAGGTTGTGAAGAACACCTCAGCTACGCAATGGTAATATCAATGTTACTGTCTGAGTCTAGAAGCCACAGACGCTAACAATTTAGCAAGCTAGCAAGTGAGTAACATAATGAAAGAAATTCAAAGGCATAATGACAGCGGAGAAAACATTTGAATGTGTTACAGATATCTGGCAGGACTTGGGACACATTAGCTTGAAACTGGGACAGACCCGGAACAAACCAGGACATCTGGTCATCGTAGTCCCACCTGATCCTGAACCTGGGCGCTATCATTTTAACAGGAGGGAAACATTATTCAGCAGGGGAGCACAATTCAACATAACATCAGCAATAGTCAGTATTGCTAACTGAAATGGCATCTGTCTGTGACACATTTTTTTTTTGTCCAAGTCAAAAAGTTAGCACGCTAACAGCAAAGAAACAGCATTATTCTTGTATTTCACGTTAAGTATGATATGAGAAAAAGTAAGGTCAGTCTATGTGTGTAATGAATGGTTTTTAGGATAGCTAACCAGGATAACTTAGTTGGCATAATGCTATTTCAGATAAAGAGTTGCGTTCTGCTGTTTTTGCTGGAGCGCAAATCCAATAAATCAAGATAGAGCTAGCGTTAGCTAACTTACAAATGTTAGCATACATTCTGATATAGCTAGTAGGCTAGCACCCAGGACCGGCTCTGTGAGAATACTACACACAGCGAATATGGTTATTTGTGACACAATCTATAACTCTGGAAAATAATGTAGTATCAAATGTAAAATCACCCTACCTGGCTTTGGAGGTAACTGTCTGGTAAAGTTAGCTACTACTGCAGGTAGTAAGCTAGTAATTAGCTAATGGCTAGTTAGCAGCACATGCTAACATTTGCAGCCAAGCAGACAGTTAAACCCATTCCTTACACCTTCGCTCTTGTATTGTTGGTTTTGGAGAGAGTTTTAAAAGAGAAAGAAGAAAATAAACCACTATCCAAAGTCTGAAAGCACACAGTATCATCTGCTGGAGCCCCATGTAGACAGCTTCAACATGCAGAGAAATCCAAAGCTAACCATGCCTATTTACAGGTGCTAAGCTATGACTGGACACAGCTAGTTTCCCTTTATAGTTACTGGTGTTGTACCGAATGGAAATATATTTGATTGATCATGTAGCTTGAAACCAATATAGCCCACTATGGCATTGTCAATCCCATAGAAGAGACCCCACAAACACAAACCTTTCTCTGTCCAACCACAGCAAATGTGACATCCAATTTAATGGCCATAATGACACTGCAATAATTTATCATGGATTTCAGCATTAAGCTCAACAAAACTGCTTTTCATATTCAAATGTTTCTCCACTGTATCCTGCAATCCACAGAACTGGGGCTCTGAGTAGCCAACAGTACACTACAGAGTGTACTGTGTGCAGTTCTCACAAAAAAGATCAGTGTGTAGCTCTGTCAACACTTGTTCTGAAGATGTGCGGTCTGACACCTATGTAAGCTGGGTAAGCTCCAGGCTTTCTCTCCCACTGTCTCCATTTCTCACACACTCATATGGGCTGAGCCACACACACACACACACACACACACAAAAACACACACACACACACACACACACACACTGCTTCGTCAGGTTAGAAAGGGAATGGATCCCCTTACCTCATTATGCATTAGCTTACATGTCTGACTCCTGCAAGCCTGATAGCTGTTTCACACTGTCAGGAAAGCAAATTCTCACAGCCTTAACATTAATGGAAAATGCTCTCACAAGCAAAAAGGTCAAAATGATAGATTGATCTGATCTTAAATGAGTGAGGAAAATTAATTTATAAGACCTCTTTGGCTATTAGAGGCTTTTTATTAAAAGTCCATCATCTCCTCTTGGCCGTACAGAGATTCTCATGCATCCACAACCAGCCTCCCAGTACTATAACACTGTGCTGGGTTTGCAGTCTCTTATTTGCTCCATCTTCCTTAAGGAGCATGTGAGTGGCCCTACACTCTGTGGAAGGGGTATAATGGCAGGGTAACCAGCTGCCCTTAATGTCTACCTGAGTAGCTGACTGAAGGACTTCTGCTGCTTCAGTCAAAGCAGCACCAGCATATGGGCTGGCGTGACAGAGCTGTCTAATTCCATTTCACTGGATGAATCCCGAAAGACCTGCAGCACTTTAAAAAGTCTTGCATGCTTCATAGCCTGAGCACCCTTTGCATGCTCAGAGTTTCATGACAATATATATGCATATGTAGGCTACAGTGTGTGCACACATGCATCCATGGGTGCAACTAGACAGAATGAATGCTAAACTGGTTTATTTTCCTGTTCAGTGTGGGCACTGGAAATATGCAGTAATGATTAATTCCCACTCCCAATCTCTCACACTTAAGTCTCTGTTAGTTCATTGTTTCCCTCACAATGCTGGCAGCACCACTGGGACCCACTACCCTGCTTGATAAGTGCCCAGCCGCTGGTTCAAAATAATGACCCGGCAAAGGGAGGCAGTCTCTTTTTGTTGTTGTTAAACCAAATGAGCAACACCGATCCCATCAGGCGTGGATGAGAGATAATGGGAACTAATGACAGTACATGTAAGCCTCTGCCAACACCTACTGGAAACATGCAGGGCAGTATTTACAATGCTGACCTTGTGAAATATGGCCAAAACAAATCTCCGGCATATTATAACCTCCTCTGTTTTCACAGCCCAGCCAGGCAAAAAGGTGTATAAAAGAAACAATGAGCAAGGTGCTGAATGAAGATTATCATACCATAATCAAGCACAGGTGCGGCACATTCTTGCATATTTTCAACAAGTATGTTTTAATGAATGAGATGCTTATTGTTGAATGTGCATGCCTAAGAAGCGATCAGCTCAGGAGCTGAAGGATTACATAACTCTGTCCAATTGTGTCACTGAACACAGCCACGCTCTCCCTGTCTAAACCCATTATAGAGCTCTCTCAAACAACCCTCCGTCGTCTCCCATGCTGAGGTGTCGAGTCATTCCTCTAATGATAGCTACAGGACTACAGGTGTAATCCACTGACTCCAAATCAGTGGCAAGTGCCCCCGGGAGAAAACAGCCTACAGCAGACAGGTGATGAAAACAGGGCCAGGGTCAGAGAGGCCGACAGCATCCCCAGGGACTGAGAGGCTGCTGCTATTTCTGCCCCTGACCTGACAGCCCCAGGGAGGAACACGCCAGGAGCTCAGTCACAAGGGATGCTGGGAGATCAGTGGCGACGAGTGAGTGGAGTGAAGAGTGGGGCAAGGAATCAGAGAGAAGCGAAACAAAGTCGGCGTGGATTCAGAATGAATTATTAAAAGAAAAATGTGTTGTTTTACTTTTTATATTTTCTTGTTGGTAACATACCCATGCTTATCAGTTGTATCAGCACATCAGGGACAACTTTCAATTAGCATCTAGTGTACACAGCCCGTAGACCTGACCTAAGCCAGGTTTAAAATAAATCTAGCTCAACCACATTAAGCCACTTACTGTATATGTTCATGATACCTACCTGTAGCTTTAAATATCATAATGTCTACAATTCAAAGAATAGTAATTGTGCTGAAAAGGCTTAATATTAAAAGGACTATTACAAAGATGGGTCTTGTGTGAGGAAAGGTTTGTGACAACAAAGAAGTGGTTTCTACTCAGTTCAGCAATAGCTCGGTGGTGCTTGGTAAGTCAGTAGTATTTTCACAATACTGGAATTTCTTTGATAGAGTACCTTGAAAAATATCGATATTCAATGCAAATTTTGGGAAAAATTGGCACAATATTGGGGGCATCAAATATTAGATTTTGATTAGATTTTTTGGAGCTAAATAACAGGTACCTGAGTATCGATACTGTGGAAAATGAGTCTTGCAACAGTTTCATATATTCAGTATCAATATCTAATGGTCAATTCTTTGATGTTTTTGACAACACCAATTGAATGAACCTTCCCAAGCTGCACACACACCTTGTCCATCTCCTGAGCTTTTCAAATGCAAATTTCCGGAATTTTTCGAGCCAAACACTTTTGTCCAGTCTTCAGTTGTCACCAAACCAACCAGCAACCAGCAATACTAAAAGCTGAAGCTACTCTTAAAGTGCACCAATACACAGTTTGACTAATGGAAGCAAGATGCCAGCTACAAGAAATCACTCTATTGAAGTAACTGGGAAACCCCCCAACTTTTCTCTTTAAAGAGGATCTATTGTGCAGTTACATTATATTATATTATATTATAGCAGTGTTTCTGTGAGGGACAGTAACGTCCTTTGGCCTGGACTTTGTAACTTTGAAAACCTTTTACATGAACAAAAAAACTACATAAACAATATAACTAAAGGAAAGGGAACAAGCACAAAAGCATTATAGGTCCTCTTTAAATACATCAAACAGTTTCCACAAGACCATGGGGTCTCAATAGCTAATATCTCTCATTTGTCTTGGTGGCTATTATTTCATTAAGAATCCCCTTATAACCTCATATCCATTTAGAGCTCAGCCAGTTGTCTGAAATAAAGGTTACTTGCTTCAGAAATTGAGAAGCATGAAGTTAACGCCAAATTCACACCAGAGTGGCTGCTCCCAAGCTCATTGAGCGGCTGCTGTGTGATTCTGCGGCGAAATGAGCCTAAACAAAAGATGGGACAGTTAAACTTTTAGCGGTGGAGTTCGGCCAGAGAATCAATCAGGAAACAGATCGCATGACTCCTGTTACATGTTGACCAATGTTACAAAGAATTTCTTCCTGCCTTAAACACACCAGTATGCCGAGCCGCAGTTCGCTGTTATCTGGTATAAATTCAGCATAAGATGTAAACCCACATCCAAGCTGAATAAAAACAATCATGTCACTGTTCATATTCATGTTTTTCTACAGATTAAAATACAATGAAACTATCTGATTAATGCTGCATATAGCTAAGACAAAACTATATTCTTCATATTTTAGGGTCACATACTACTAATAAAAATCAGCACTGTACTGTACATTATGTATTGTCACTACAAGGCAACACTATGCCTTGCCTGTCTGTAATCCAACGCAGCCTATGATCAGGTGTCTCCCTGCAATCCCCCATCCACCCTCTCTTTATCTCCCTTCATCTCTGTCAGGACCTTGGCCAGGAGCATTCATCAGACCAATGATGGCGTCCTGTGATATCACAAACATACTGTCACTCTATGGAGAGAGAGAGAGAGGGTCAGACTGCTACTGACAGTCTGAATGATCACTCAGTCCCACCAGAAGCCAAGGTCATGGAGACAGAAACCTTGAGGACGCAATATATGATATAGTTACAGTGGTGTAGCTCTGAGCTGAATGAGTCTTCTTTAAAATTAAAAAAGAGCTTAGAGCTGACAGATTAAACAGTGACTGGATGTTTCCATGCAGTCTCCGATGTCCTTTCCACAAGGGCTTTATCTGTTCTACACAAATCAAACTGAATACCAGCGTATGTAGCAACCACAATGACTGTCGCTGCAAATGAACAAGAAAAAACATGTGCCTCATTTTATGTGGATCTGTAAATACATACTGTGCCAGTTGTACATGACTCTGTACTATGAATATTCATGTGTGCATCTGTGCATCTTTGTCTCCAACCTTTGTTCTTTGTGTTATTGAACTGAAGCGTCTGGCAGGGGGAGTGATGAATGGTGTTTGGCTCTGGTTTGGAGTGCTCACCAGATGAGGCACAAGAGCAGGGATCATATATGATGTAGCTCTCTAAGAAATAGCCATCATTTAATGTAGTGTTGCCCTGTGTATCTATACATGGATTCATCTTTTCCCTTCTAGATGCAGGGCGTAAGGAGAACACTGTCGGTGGGTCATTGGATCATCCTGTCGATTTGTACACTTTGGTCCAGCTCAAATGAAACACAGATATTAATGGTTCGAAGAGGACCATTTCTTATGACTGTGTGGACTCTCTGACATGACAAAATTTCCCTTTGAGAAACACTATGAAAAATGCTGTATTTCCATGAACTTTACCACACACACAGGGGTCGCCAGAGGATGAATCCTGGCAATACACTCTTTTTTTTCCCCTATTGCCACTGTCGGTCTAAGCAGTCTTAAAGAATCACAAAGAGTTCTGTTCAAAGCATTTCCAGTCAGTCACTGATGCCAAAGCTCACGCTGATGCGGACTAAATCAGATTTACAGCAAATCGGATTGTTTCAAGACCTTTTTTGGTCATTCCTTGACACAAGTGGATTAATCTACTCAGTCTACTCAATATACATAGGTATGCCCACCTCTTTTTCAGGTGATTTACTGTCTACCCACCTATCAAACAAAAAGCCACTGGAATATACTGTATGCGAGAGTACAACCAGTACTACCCATAGCAGTACACCCACCTCATGAACCACTACACTATTGATCATGGTAGCGCTAAAAATTTAGTGGATCCATTTAGGCTTTAAGATTCACGGTGTGGCAACCGGCTGCACGGCGGTGTAGTGATTAGCACTGTCGCATCATAGCAAGAGGAATCTGGCTTGGGGCCCTTCTGTGTGGAGTTTGCATTTTCTCCCCATCTTAGCATGGGTTTTCTCCAGGTTCTCCAGCATCCTCCCACAGTCCAAAGACAGGTTAATGCAGGTTAACTGATGACTATAAATAGCCCATTCAATAGGTGTGAATGTGAGTATGAATGGTTGTCTGTCTCTATGTGCCCTGTGATGGACTGGCGACCTGTCCAGGGTGTACGCCACTTTCGGCCAATGTCAGCTGGGATCAGCGCCATCTCCCCTGCAACCCCTAATGGGTTAAGTGGTTGCAGATGAATGGATGGATGGTGTGGCAACGATGAATGCCTGTGCAATATTTTGTCATATTTTGTTATTTCACAAGAAAAGTGAAAACTTTGACCAGCTGGTGGCGCTAGATGAAAAGTCAGTGGATCACTTAAGTCATTAGGAGTCATCCTCTGGGTACAATGAATATCTGTAGCAAATTTCATGATAATCCATCCAACTGTTGTTGAGATATTCCAGTCTGGACCAAAGTGGTAGACTGACCAACTGCTAAAAATACTACAAGACTAAAGCTTAACAAATTGGAGAATACTTCAGTGGAGATTGCAACTAAAGCTGGTGTTGATTTCCACACTTATAATGCATTCAAACCATATTTCTTAATCATTAGGTTGCATGACACGCAGACACGCTTTCTGAAAATAAGACACCCAAATGGGAATACCCTTCGGGCGTATTTTACCTGATACTTGAGAACTCTCTGCTATAATGGAGTGAAAGAGAGGGAGGGAGGGAAGTGTCAGTGCTGCCTGTCTGTGATGAATGGCTCTGCAGATCCCCTCAGGTCTCTGAGCTCAATGATCAGTATATTGATCAACATGTGTTTTATCGCTCCCCTGAAACACACATACTGTACGTACACTGCATCTTTTTACATTTTTGCAAAACTGCGTCTTTACTGTGGGAATGTTTCTTAGTGTGTATACAGTGTATTAAGAATGTAAAATCAAGGTCCTTTCCACCAGAAACTAACCTGCTGCACTCACAGTCCTGCTTCAGCTGCCAGCCAGGCAGAAAATAGGAGTCCACACACACACACACACACACACACATATATAAAGCCCAGTGACCATGAGAGATAGAAGGCCCAGAAGATGAAGACAGACAGTCAGAGCTGTGTGTAATTACTCCGTGTGTGTCGATGGCCTATGGGTTATCACACCCAATGCAGCGGAAAACACTGCACACAGCCCAGCCTAACAGGCCCATTCATGTCCAAACCTTGAGAGCGTTGAGAGAGGAGGGGAGCATATGTTTGACTGACTGGAGGGGTGGGAGCAAGGAGAGGAGAGGAGAGGAGATGGTCTTTCCTCAGCTCTGATGCCTGCTGTGTTTTTATGCCTAAAGCCAGACACATGTCACGCCATCATCTCCCTGCTGTGACACACACACGCACGGTTAAATGCAGACTACAGGTTCACACACACACACTGCAAACCACAGGTTGACATGTGTGTGTTTGTGTGCATTTCCTGTTTAAGCAACATGCTTTGAGCTTGTGACAGCTCCCCACATGCTGGCTCCATGGCACTCCTCCCCCCTCTGTGTCAGCTGAGAGAAGCATTTTGAAGCTTAACAAAAGAATTCTACACATTTTCTCGGGGAGCGAGCAGCGGCGACACCACTCCCGGCACGCACGGCACGGGAACTGGCAGTCAGGCAAAGCCACGGTACCAGAGGGTTAAGATGAATAATGCAGTGGCACACAATGACAGGCTAGATTATGAATGATGCAGTAACGCCCGGTTTCCTCCTGTAGACATGGGAGGACAGGAAGCACATGACACCATGAGTTCACCATCAACTGGTCCTCACTGACAGCTGAGGGACAGACTTTAAAAAGTCTCCCCTTGGAGATCCTTGTGAATCAACCAGTGATAACTTGTAAACAACAAAGCGGAGAGGCGTGCACATGCTCACACAGCTGACCAGCAGCCCTATGGGGGAAAGCCCTGATTCAGCTGACAGAGGATCAGGGTCACAGTCAGCTGATACAAGGTCAGCTTAGCATCATGGCAGGCCCCGGGCCGGTCTGGGGTTAGCATGGCAGAAACCCTCGGGCTGTCAGACTCATTTGTCATGTGCTGCAAACTCCAGCAGCGGTCAAGTCACAAACCTCTCCAGCTCCAAGGGGTTAGAGGAGTTACAAGACAGGTGGACTTTTTATGAAGAGGACGCAACAGCTGAAAGCCTGGGTGGTCTCCTAAGAGAGGTCAAACTGGTGGTGGTGAAGAGGACGAGGAAGGAGAGATGAAGATGGAGAGAGGAGGGAAGCAGACATTGGGAGGGACCAAGCAACAGCTGTGGATGAAGAATCCCAAAAATGCTCCTCCATGGATGAACTCTGGGCAAATGCTACTTTGACCTCCAGATATACTTAGCCCTCCTGTTCTCTCTGAGGGGCTTTTTATAGGCAGAGACATGTTTCACATTAGTTCCAGCATTATTTTGCTGTATATACATAATCATTACAATGAAATTGAATATTTATGTTAGCACTTTCTCCTCCATCTCATATAGATTGTTAAATGCGCTTCAAGTGGAGAGATGAAGCGCGCAAGAATGGACTTACCACTGGAACTCATGATGCCCAATGTTGCTCTTATCTAAAACAAAGCGTGTCGGTCGAGAATAATCCCATAAAGCGAGATGAAATCCCTCACGGAGCAGTTTACTCCTTTTCAAATTGTGTAATTAAAAATCCAGTGGATATAATTGATGCGCCTTGTCACTCTCCGCCACTGCTTCCAGTCCAATTTGTGACAAGGTTGCCAGAGCCAGATAGATGCGTAAAAAATGTATAATAAAAAAGAATAAATAAAGCGTGGATATTTCCAGTGATTGTAGACTCCAGATAAAGCTCCTGTTGTCGCTGTGAGGGAATGTCGGCTGTGTTGTTTTTTCTCTTCAGGGAAACAACACAACGCTGCTCAGTCGGTTTCCACCTTCACATTTTCGCTCCTGGCTGATTCCAGCTCCGCCGCGCGCTCTCCCCGCTGCTGCTGGTGCTGCTGGCACCGCGCGCCTCTCACGCGCTGTCCACAGACCCAGCACACCTGTTCCGGCCATCGCTTTCAAAATAAAATTCATAATGTGTCTTGATTTTTTTCTGTTTTCTAAGCGTTCACATTACAACAAAACAAATCTAAATAAGATTAATCTAAGATGCTAGATATTATTGCCAGAGATACCTGAATTTGTCCATTAATTTGAAAAGGCAAAAAACATAACCCATTGAAATACATAACACTTAATATTAGCAGCACATCACTAACAATTTATACAGACTTCAAGGGGTACATCGCTTTCTTACATGATTTTTCTTAATTCAAACTTTAATTTGACATATTTGAAAAAAAAAAAAAAATCCAATCACCAGTTCAGGTGTCCCTAAAAGTCCAAAACCAAACTCCTTAAAACATAATAATTTCAAGAGCTCTTAAAGGGCCAGTGTGTATGATTTGCAGGGATCTATTAGCAGAAATGGAATATAATATTCATAACTATGTTTTCATTAGTGTATAGTCACCTGAAACTAAACTTTGCTGGCTTAGAATTAGCTCTTCATATCTGCTATGTTGGAGTCTGCTATGTTGTTCCATCATGTTTCCACAGTAGCCCATAAAGGACGAACCATACACTAGCTCTAGAGAGAGCCTTTCACGTTTTTTATGTTACCTGAATGCCACTGTAGTTCTCCATCACACTTGGAGAGAGAGGAGTGAGCGGCAGGGCATTCAGTTGGTTGCAGTCTGCAACCACACCATTATATGCCACTACTGGTGCCTTCAAATGGAAAGTCGTGAACACGGCATGCATTGCGTTCAAGTAGTTAAGTCATGAAGAACACGGCTGTCAAGCACAGGCAATATTATTGTTACTGAGTCTAGAAGCCACAGAGGCTAACAATTTAGCAAGCTAGCAAGGGGGTAACATAATGCCGGAAATGCAAAGACACAATGACAGAGGAGAAAGATGAGGTCGTTGATAATATCAACATTTTCCTCAGACATATTAAAGAATTATGAAGAAAACAAATGACTAAAATTACAATATTAACTTATTATGCACCAATAAATGAATTTCCATGGGCTACACCATTTCTCACATCATCAACAAACACGTCACAAGTCGTGAACTCGGAGCTTTCAGAAACTTTCTGCTTACGAGTTTGTGAATTCAGGGGGGCGTTCACATGGGCCCATCTTGTACACACAGTAGCCATAACCCCATCTGAAGGCGCCAAAAGTGTCAATAAGCAGCCTATACTTAATGTCACTTGGTTTTGGAGACCAACATAGTTTTATGATTTTATTGTGAAAGTAAAGCTACCCCATTTCCGGTACCGCTCTTCCTCTTAATAGGAGGCTTGACTGGTCTCTCTCTCTCTCTCTCTCTCTCTCTCTCTCTCTCTCTCTCTCTCTTTATCCCGGGTTAAGCGACGTCACTCGGGGCTGCTGTGGACGCTTTGGGGACACTACAGCCCACAGCACACTGCAAGAAGTGATAAGTGTTCAAAAGTCATCAGTCTCTGTTTTAATTCACCTTCCACATGAGATGACATACAGACACTCAATGTATGAAGCATTTAAAATGAATTAAATAATTAGTCACGCATCGACATGTGAAACAGGGCAGACCAATGCGGATCTCTATTAGTAACCTTTGAAGAAAACTCCAAAGGATCCTGGAGACTGACTGATTTAAAGATAATGGAGAGGCTCTCTGACACTTTTCAGTAGTACTGGGCTTGTTGCTAAAACTGTTATGACACCGCCCTCTTCTGGAAAGTCAACGTAAGCAAATTAGTTAATTGGATTATTTAGTGTTGAGCTGTTGTTGGAGAGAGGGGGTTAACTGTGAAGCTGTTTACTATGCTGGCTCTGGGTGTAGAATCATAGTAGTTAAATTAACTGGCCTGTCAAGTGACGCCAGACAATCTGAGTTGGTTTTACTCTGTGTGATTTAGCTCTTCTGTATTGTAGGTTCAGTGGTATCAGTGTGGAAAGATCTCCATCTAATGGTGAAACACCCATCCGCTGTTTCCCAAACAGTCAAATCACGTTTTAAAACAAGTTGAGGTTGGTCACATGTAAAAAAAGTCAATGATCTGACAAATTAAAAGGCTGCAACACTACAGGCAGAACAACAGGGAAACATATTGGACCTGAAAACATGAAAATATATTGCAGTTTAAAGTACGTACAAATAAACAGTTGGAAAAATGTGGTCTCTGTGTGATCTGTTTTTATTAAAGAAACCAAGTGCCTTGTTCCGTGTCCTGAGGAAGCCCCGGACAATGGGGGGATGTGAGAGGCGCCTCTCTCTCTGCTGCCCTGCACAGTCTTACCTCTTTGGTTCTGGAGCTCAGTGGTTGAACAAGATGTTCCCTCTTTGTCCTTTAATCTGCTTTACTTCCCTCACTCGGTTTGACTCTCAGTTTTAACAGGGAGCTTTGAAAAACTCTAGTGTGGATTTCACCGACAGAGAAATGGATTACAAATGCTTTAAAAACAATTCCTTCATTATAGGGAGAGATCAAAAGATTGTACTGTGTAACCTCAGTGTCCAATTTTTGAATCATCCTCTTAAACTTAAGGCTGTATGCGTCAGATTTTGTTTTAATCTAATTAATTCTTAAAGATGCTTAGAGGGTAAATAATATAACACATTATGAGTATCCTGGATCCCAGTTATTTTACTTGTATATATTCTGTACTTTATTTGGGGTTGTCACTTGATTAAAATATTTTATCACAATTAATCATGACTGTCGCAAATTAATCAGTTAAAAATGTTCCTTAAAGGGAGATTTGTTAAGTATTTACTACTCATCAACATGGGAGTGGTCAAATATGTTGCTTTATGCAAATGTATGTATATATTTATTACTGGAAATCAATTGACAACACAAAACAATGACAGATATTATCCAGACACCCTCACAGGTACTAAAAAATATGTTCAAATCATAACATGGCAAATTGCAACAACCAGCAACAGCTGTCAGTGTGTCGGTGTGCTGACTTGACTATGACTTGCCCCAAACTGCATGTGGCCATGTCTGTAATGGGGAGATTCGTGGGTACCCACAGAACCCATTTACATGCACATATATACATATATCTTGAGGTCACAGGTCAAGAGACCACTGTAAAATTGGCTGTGAAAGTTTGGGGAATTTTTTTAGCCTAATTTGCTACAAGCTGGTATGACATGGTTGGTACCTAGCTTTAAAACTGAGCCCACTACAAGATAAAACTCCCAAGTTACCTTAATAGGTTAAAGAAATTAGTGCCGTTAAAACAGATTTGCGTTAACGCCTTATTATCGTGTTAATTTTGGCAGCCCCAACTGTATCTACTACAGTATGTTTATTGACCTGACCTGAGTCAAAGCTGATTATGATCAGTATGGATAATGATTTACTTAAATGAACCATGTGTGTGTTTATGTGTGTGTGTGGGGTGTGACACTAAGTAGGTGGGTGCCCTGTGGGTGCCCTGCTGATTGTGTCAGCTCTTCGTTTGTCCTCCAAACCGATGGGGCAGAAAAACAGGAAGCTGGCCTTCCTGTGCACCAAAGGCAGCGGGGCAGGAGGCGGCAGGTCAACAACGCAGAGCTGTCACCATCCGTGAAGGCGCCAGTGCCCCCTATAAACGACATTAAAGGCAAACAATACTGGAATAAACCTGTTGACATGACTCTGCCTTCTACAAAACAGCAACACTGAGCACAAAAAAAAACACATGACTGAGATCATGTTTTCATGTGTTGCCACATTGTGAGGCCTAATCATCCACTCAGTGTTTTTGTATTGGAGGTAAGGTGTGTTTTGTTTGTCACACTCCACAGGCCGTGTGTCCACTATCAGTAGTGCTGATCAGCAGTATGCTGCATTCTCCACTAACCCTCACAATCCTTGCCCTTTGTCCAACAACACGACCAGGGGAAAGTACACACACACACACACACACACACACACACACACACACACAATCTACCATCCAGCCTGTAACGCTACGCTGACATCTCCACCCGTTCCTGTCTATTTCTAATTTGTTGCTATTCAATACACCGACATACCCTCTCTTTCACACACACACACACACACACACACACACACACACACACACACACTTTTGCAAGCCGAGCAGAATAAATGGCCTGTGTCCTGCAGCCTTGCATAGCCAATTGCACAATCACATGTGCAGCTCAGGGCTGATATTTTGTGTTCAGGGTGACTTTGTCATGGTGCGCTGCTGCGAGGGGCGGGTGGGTACACAATCAGTTCCAGAGTTTATATTTAACTAAGCAGACAAAAAAAAAAAAAAACACAAGAAACCAAAGCAATGCTGGCCTGGGGATTATTATCTCCCCAAACGCAGATAGGGATGGACGTGACCCAGAAAGTGAGGTGTCAATGATAGGGAGGGGTCGCTGGTAAATACTTCACATTACAGCACACTTAGAGGTATGTTGGCAGACAGTGTGCGTGTGGTGTGCAGAACAGGAATGTGATGGCACATCTGGAATGAGGGTGAGTGATTTGTCAGGTATGGTCACATTTGTACTGCTGATTGTTTGTTCCTTTATTCTGTGGGCGTGTGTCAAACCCAAACTGGTGCAACTAGTGTTGTAGAATGAGGAAATATACTCGAAATGGGAAGTGGTGTCACACTGAATCAAGGGTTTAAAGATAGATTAAAATGCAATTATAAACTGACCTCTTTTCACTGGTTAAGCCTCCTTTTCGGCTTTCAAAATTGTGAATGAGAGAGGAGGAGTGTGTGTGTACGGGGATAGGGGTGAGAGAGAAAAGAGAGTGAGTGAAAGAGAGAGAGAGAGAGAGAGAGAGAGAGAAGGGGGAGGCTGAGCCCTTGTTGTCCCAAAGAAATAATGGGAGGAGTTAACCCGAGTTAACACAGCAAAACTTCCTCAGTCAGTCACTGACATGCTGTCTGGGATAGCCTCTCTCACAGACGCACTCGCTCACACACTCTCGCTGACTTCCACGCTCTGACTTTCTTTCTCCTCTCCTGTGCTTTCGGAGCTGATGGTGCTGAGAGTGACAGGAGTTTGGTCAGCTGTCATGAGATGCAATTCACCGGTTGAATGGTGAATCCACACATGCATACATGTCCTGCCACGCACATGAGGGATGAAATGAAAGGGGAGAGCTGACAGTAACACAGAGGTAAGAGCTGGTTTTTATTCTAATGTTAATATGTGTGACAGCTGTCTCACTTTCTTGTGTTTAATAGGTTTAACACTGTTGCACTTTGTACTCAACCACATAACCATAAGGGTGTAGGATGGACAGTCAATCTGTCATGCAGTGATTGTCACTCCTCATTCTGCTCACTAGTGTCTTGATAATGACTGTATATGTTTCCAAAGTCTTTTGATGAGCAGAAAAATGGACTTACACATGACCATCTGAAGTCTTCTTTTGCCTCCATTCTATTAATTTTACTTCAACAGTGTATGTTTCAGTGTTGTTTGAATGCCGCTATGCAACAGTGTGGGAATCTCCCTGCAGGGAGCTCTGTCCTAGACGCACAGGCATGTGAGTGAGCTAACAGGGGGTTAGTCTAAACTTAGAGTCCATAACCCCCAGTCTCATATTACTCTCCTCTAACTGCTAACTCCGGTACCACATTTTCCAAATCTACAAACCCTGGTTGTACACATACACAGCCACAAACACCTCAAATAACCCCCCTGCTTGTCATGTATCTGAACACTGCTGACACCATGTGTTTCTCATTAGGTTGAACACTATTGTCATGGACTGCCGAGTGTCACAGCCCTCACAAAAACAAGAAAAAAGTTTCTTGCATTTAAACTTAAAAAAAATAATTTGCTTTCTGTTAACTTTTTATGTACTTACCAGACATACACTTAACAAAATGATACTTGAGTGTACTTGGATTATACCGACAAGTATACAAAAAAGTCCAAGTATACTCGGCTGATACTGAAAAGTTTACAGAAAAGTATATTTGGCTAAGTACTATAAGTTCACTTAAAGAAAACTTACAAGCATACTTGCAGTAAAAACTACTAAACTAGTAGCCAAGGAGTGCATACTTAAAATTGTTCTTTCATAAACTAAAAAGTGCGCTACAAGTACATGTATATAACTAGTAAACTACCAGTATATATACCTTTAAGTTTACAGCACAGTGCAGTACAACATACTGCACTACATTTGGATGTAAGCTAGTTGTGTACTCAAAGGTTACTATTCTTACATTTAAAGTATAGTTTTATGAACTAAAAAGTGGGCTAATTTAGTCCCAAGAAGTTTTCAATTAGTACCCTTACAAGTATACTACTAGTACATTGATATTACTTATTACATGAAGTAGTTTACTTCATAGAATAAACTTGAAGTCTACTTCTTTTTTGTAAAGGAATTGCAGTCTTTTGCTGTGGTTTCAGACTGTGTGGTCATTGGACTCACCAGCATCTGTCATTAGAGGTGGTGCATCCTGTGTTTGTGGCTTTAATCATGTTTATAGTGCTTATATGTGACTTTAGTGATGCTGTTCACAGTGTGCAGTCATTCAGAGGAGGATGTCCTTCCAGCTGACAGGAAACAACAGCTAGATCAACAGGTGTTCAGTAAAAGAGGGTATAGAGACTTCTTGTATCCCAGCATCACATTGTTTTCTCTGACAGTCCTGTATGTTTTAAAGTGGATGTCACTGGAGACAGCCGCTGCCCCTTGTGCAGCATTTTGGTGCAAACAAAAGGCCTAGCATGTGACTGCACATACCGGCCTTGAGCAGGCTGTGTTTATTAGATTAGACAGAATCTGTCGCACTATGAGAGACAAGCAGGGGACTCTAAAGATTGTCAGGATATGCCCCGACACGCCTTCTGCCCTGTTTACAGCTTTCTGCTTCACAAGATGCACACACATGCACAGATTCAATCATGAACCAGTCAGCCGCCATGTAAACAAGATGAAGAGACCTGTCTGGGACGTGGATGTCAGCCTCTTTGTCTCCAACAGTGGAACGATTAGGGCGCAAAGGAGGAACAAACTTTATCATTTTGTTTTCCGTGATCAGCGATTTCATGCAGTGACAGAAGTCACATAATTCATTATGCATGGAGCAGCTCTCCCTTTATAGTGTGACACTGAATCCTTTCCATCGGCATGGAATCAGTTGGAACGTTTAAAGGATTTGTCTTGCAGAGATCTATGAGTTCTAGGTCTAATGAAAGATGAAGGTCACTAAGGTCTAATGAAAGATGCAAACCACTTGCACTATGGGAAATGTAGGTTTTGGGTGTGTGTGATTCATATATTCCTACAGTTCAGGACATCTCATTGTCTGCTTCTTCAATTCTGCTTCTATCATCCATCCATTATCTATAACCGCTTATCCTATTCGGGGTCGAGCCGATCTCAGCTGACATGGGGCGAAGGTGGGGTACACCCTGGACAGGTCGCCAGACTATTGCAGGGCTGACACAGTTGACAGATAACCATGCACGATCACATTCACACATACAGGCAATGCAGAGTCAACAGTTAACCTAACCTGCGTGTCTTTGGACTGTGGGAGGAAACTGGAGAACCCAGAGAAAAGTTCTGCCCTACTCTTTAATTGTTTTTCACGAGCCCCCCCAGGAGTATCCCCTCCCTATAAAGGTTGTTCAGATCAGCAGGGTGTCCAACACGTTCTCATACCGACTCATCACTCTCTGACATATGTGATGGATGGGACACAAACAGCTGTGTCCTAGATGACAGCCTCATGCTTGTTGAACCCACCCACCTGATGTGTCTCTTTCACTCGTTAATCTAGGTCACAACACTCGTGGCGCACTTTCTATGAGTGTTTATTGGTGCCGTGGATGGGTTTACATTGTAGTTAATGGAACTCCTGATGCGTCTCATATGGATGCTGAAGGGTGCCCTGTGTGGTGGTCCACTTAAAACAACTGAACCCTTTACATTTAGCTGTTCTCTAAAATGCCATTATAAAGTAGTGTATTATTATTCAAAACAAGCATTTTCTCTTATTCAATCATTTCAAACCCAATCATATTCTGATACTGTGCCTATACACACAAAGACAAAGTTTAGTGGCTGGGCTAATGTTAAATATTTCTATGTAAAAGGCTCTATGTTAGAGTCAGTCATTAACCATTTAAGATTTTATTTACATCTGGTGATCCATCTCAATCATTTTCTTAATCCTATTAGACAGCAACCTACATTCCTATCAGTGAGTTCATGGTATTCCCAGTACTATATCATCAGAGCTGTTTAAATTATATAGTAGCTGTCCTAAATATTTCTATCAGCTCGTTCTTGTCATCCTATTGAGAACTTTGTCAATTAAAGAGGAGGGGATTTATGTTCCAGCTGGCTGCTATATAGGTTGTTAGAATGTCATTATGACACACCTTGATAAATAACACCACACCTGACACAGTTTTAAAATCAATCAATAACGCCTGAGAGGACATATTGTTCCGCAGCATTATGGGCCAGTTACGCCTGTTTACCTCCATCAAATTAGAGGCCCCCGTGTACACTGTGCAGCATTATAAGCTATTTCCTTCTCAGATGGTAAAGGGTCAATGGTTCTGACCTTCACATGACGGCATCCCTCTTAACATCATAATGAAGCCTCGAACAGTCGAATCCTACATGGACTCACCTTCCCATCTCCATCCTGGGTCTCTTCTTCATGGTGACCTTACGGTGTAGGGCGATGTCCGGGTGCACTCACGTCTTCTCATCTGTCTGCTACCCAGCTGATGGCAGAGAACGGAGTTGTGGATAAACTGATCCTCGATCGGTGCCAGTAGGCCACTCTCAATGCCCCTCTCTGTGACCTTGCAGCCCATCCCCGTGTAGCATTGCCTTACCACGGCTCAGCAATACATCCTCCCAGCAACACACACATTCTTTGTGACACACATTCTGTGCATATTTTCACTGGCACACACAGGGAAAATCTTGCTGAGGCCTTACCCCCTACACACTCACACACACACACACACACACACTCATACCAATCGCTGAAAGTGCTTTGTGCATTCACTGACGGACTGGGCAGCTACTGAAGAGAGAGAGAAAGAGAGGAAGGCTGGTGGGAGGAGGGAGATGGAGACAGCAAGAGACAGAGGGATTACAAAAGAGAAGCAGACCCAGACAGATAGAAGAGAAGAAGAGATAGGACTTTCAGTGGGACACATCCAGTAAACACTAACTGGTGGAAAAGACAGAGTGAGCAGGACAGGAAGGGCACTACAGAAATAGGAAGGGAAACGGGGCTTGTCCAACAGAGAGGAAGGAGAGTTGTTGTTAAAGAGGCTGGGGGGGAACTGATGGGATGGCATTGATCTCTGGGAGCTGCCGGCTCCTGGGCCAGATGGCGTCTTGTTGCTGCAGACCGCTGCTCAACTCCTCCTGCTGTGGACCGCTCATCCAAGTGTGCCTCTCCTCCTTCACAGGTCTGTCCCAGCCCGCTCTCTGCTACTGCTGCTACTGTACCGTCATGAGATTCAGATAGACAGCAGCGTATAGCTCTATACACAACATGGGTAACACACTTAGCCATGAAGGTAAAAAAGGGCATGGTGTGTGTTTCTGTGCCGTAGCAGCATGACTGTGCTCGTGTTGACTCAAGCAGTCCTGTTGGTGCTAACTGTGCTCTGTGTTGTAGGATGGGAAAGAATGGGCTGTTGTGCTCTTCGGCCCTCGTGTCATGTTGCATTGTGCTGCTATAGTTGTGCGCCCCATTGTCTTGTTGTGAATGCTTTGCATCAAGATAATATTGTTCTGCTGTGTTTTTGCACTGACAAAGCATGTGGACAACAGAGAGAAGTTTTTTAATCTAAAACGATTACTTTTATTGTGTTACCCTTTGGTTAACAGTATGTTCCTTTTTCATTTTAAATGGTGTGTGAGTGTATGTCTGAAAACAGGTGACTGCCGCGCTGACATAAAAGTGAAGGAGTCAGCTGTATGAGGTCATTCTGATGTCAGTGCAGCTGTGTGTTCAACATCATTGTACCCCCCAAATCCTTATACCCCCTCCCTCACACTAACCAATGGCTTGAACTTGAACACTATATATCTTTTCTTTGTTTAATCCGTACAAAACACAAAATGTATAAATTACAACCGCTGTTCTATGGCAGCTAATTTGTTTCTTTCTTGACCAGGAACAGCAACTGTATGGACTCCCCTCCGCTGGTTGCCTGGCAACTGCTCCCAGCCAAGAAATAGTCCGGCACATAACCTCTGGAATATGGCGAATTGTTGTTTTTACACTGCGGTTATAGTCACAGTATAACATGTTCATTTGTGCCATTAGTAGACTTTTTTATGTTCAGACAGAGCTAGGCTAGCTGTTTCCCTCTGTTTCCAGTCTTTATGCTAAGCTAAGTTATCACCAGCTACATATTTACCATACACCCCTGAGTATGGTATCAATGTTCTCAACTAACTCTTGGAAAACATGTGTATTGCTCAAAATAACAAACTATTCCGTTGATATGATATTTGCACTGTATTAAAGAAAGGGGACGAAATGTGTTTTTTTCCACTGAGGTTCATGAACTGATTTACTTCCCTATTTACAGACATTTCTCCTGCTGAGCTGGATGCTCTTTGGAGGGAACCACCATATACTCTCGGAGGAGCAAATGAACACTTCTCAGGAAATACCATCATGACTCAAGGTAAACTGTCATGCATAACAATCAATCTGAATTAATGATATTAACATGGAGTCCTCGATAAGTTTGGAGCTCAAACAACTGCATTAGTTGTGCTGCTGTATGTGTGTGGTCACAAACTGAGGAAGTGTTCGGGACATCCTCTCCCTGCACAATGGAACAAACCAGGGGAAGCCCGTCACCACACTGCAATACCCAGCGTTTCAACTGGCTGATATTTATAGGTTTCAAAACTACTATTCTGCTAATAATGTGAGATAAAGATAACTTACTTCCTACACTAAACCAGTGATTCCTACAGCTAAAATCAACATACATAGTTAAAATAGAGAGTTAAAAGTTTAGGATAAATGTCTGAAATGTCTTGTTTCTGCCACTCCAAGTCAGGGCTGGACTGGGACAAATAAATCGGCCCTGTTACTTGGTGGTCCAGACCGACAGCAGTGCCACTCCCTAAAAACACTAAAGCTGTATAATGAGTAAAAAGGAATCAAGGAAGGTTTAAGAGAGAGGAAACATGATAACATAATAATAAAATTGTAAAGCTTACTCCAATATGATGAACAGGCCTTTCCACAAGGATATGGAGCAGCCATACACAGACATTTATAGCCTGTAGAGCATGTGGGGGCGGACAGATCTCAATCACCATCAGCCCAGTGTCCAGTACTGTACTATGAATGCTAACTGACCAAATCAGCCTAAACTGACAGTTTAGTTTTATGGCTTATGACCAAAATACATGTCTCTTACCATATGAACTTCTGCAGCCTCTCAGGTCATCAGACAGCTAACTGTTATCAGAGTGCAAACTAAAGATGGAGAAGCAGCATTTAGTTACTGTGCACCAACAAACCTCCAGAGGATATTAGACTTATTGGGCCAACTTTAAACTATGGTTAAAAACATTTGTTTCACTCATCTTAAATACTCATCATGAAACATCTTGCCCTCCTATCCTGTATTTGTTTCTCTCTTCATTACCCTTCCTTTGAAATTATCTTTTAATTTGCATTTTAATGTTTTTATTTGTATATATATATATATATATATATATATATATATATATATATATATTGTTTTTGGTTTTCTTTTTAATGAATAAATGCACCTTTGTGTGTGAAAGGCGCTACACAAAGCATTACCCTCTTAGGTTAAATGGAACCACTGCTCTAATTCACATGTTCAACCTGTACCATACTGATCACAGATGTGTTTTCTTAATGACTGCCATCTTGTGTCATCTGGTAACATTTCCAGTTAAATCTCCAAGGCGGTTTGAGACCTGCATTGTAATTGCAGCTTTGAACGGCCTGTTTGATGACCCTTTCCATAAAATTGTTTCCACGTACACACCTGTCTTTAACACAAAGAAACTCTAAATACAACATGCTGTTTAGGATACGTAGGCTTAACTGACGCTGAGTTTTCTAAGCTACTGTAGGGTGCATAAAAGAAAGTGATGCATGCTTGATCAGCAGCTTTTCTCTTGACCAGGTGCAGGTGAGGAGGAGGATGGTCCTGTGTTGGAGTCAGGTGAAGGAGATGCGGAGCTTGACAACTACTGGAAGAAGAAAGAGGCCTTCTGCAGAGGAAGTACTATGTCACTGGGAGAGAAATTCTCCTCAGGTACATTTAAAGATGGTTTTAGCCACAGACTTGTAGTATGTTTCTGCTAAGACGCTATCTTCCACATTAGCCAGTCTAAACTAGTTATATTTCATAAGCAGAAGCATCTCCCATGTGTTATATTTACGCATACCGATGAGGCACATTTCCCTACTAATGTTTTACTCACTCAGCAGTCTTGCTCCATCCATCACATTCCCCCAGGTTCTTCCTCTCAAATGGATTTAAATGGCCACACTGAGAGTCCAGTAAGAGGCCTAATAGCTTTGTTATTCCTCTGGGGAATGGCTTCACAGAGCATCTCGCTGAAATATGAGCTCTTGTGGAAAGTCTTTAATGAACTCTTGAAAGTTTTGCCTCTCTCTAGATATTTTCCCTTTTTTCACAGTGGCTACAGACAGAAAAAAACATCAACGTATTTGTGCAAGTGTGTTGAATTAGCAAACACATTATTTGTTTATTCCTTTAATTCTGACAGACAATGGATGTTCTTGTAAGCTATTTTTTCCCTCTAAGCCTAATTGCATTGACTTTGTTTGCATTATTCCACTAGAAGAAACAATCTAATGTAAGAGTGATTAATCGCAGCACTCTCCTTGTGTTTTGTGTAGAAATTGAGCTGCTGTTCTCAGGGCGGAGGCGCTCCAGTGAGGAGCCAGACCAGGCCCTACAGGAGGCACTACGTACCCGACTCCGAGTGGTGGAGAGCAACAGCCAGGACGTCACCCAGCTCTTTAAAGTGAGTGACAATGCAGACATTACAGAGGCATTACTCTACTATTCTAATATCATAACCAAGACTAAGGTGCATTATGATATGATATGAGGCCTTATAATGCAATGTATCAAACTGTGCTGTGCGCTTATGTACTGCTATTGAAACATGACACTTTGTGTCTGCAGGACTTGTCTGCACGTCTGGTGTCTGTCCACGCTGAGAAGGACAGCTTCATACTCACATTCAAGACTGTGGAGGAAATCTGGAAGTTTTCAACATACCTAGCATTAGGTAGGCAACTATATGAATAGTTAATGTCCTACAGGCCATATAATTTTCTCAAGCAGGTCCTACATGAACACATCATTGTCTCCCAGCGTTAAAAGATGAATTATTTTGGCACCAATCAGGATGTAGTTTGAGTCAGAATCTGATGATGGTTGTTGGGTTGTTTGTAGGGGTGGGAATCACCTGAGCGCCCACAATATGATATTATCACGATACTTAAGACAAATGCGATTTCAAACATTTTTGAGGTATGCTGAGTTTTGCACTAAGATATATTGTGATATATTGCGATTTATTACCTTTTTCAACTAAATTATGCAGTTTGTTAGTTGTTATTATGATGATTATTCTGTTTTATCTAATAAGAGTTTTTCTCTGTTCATCTCAGAGTTTTCCTTCACATATCTTGAGGTCAGATGTCAAGGGACCTCTTTGAAAATGTCCCTGCCACTTTCTCTTTGCCATAGTTTTGCGTAACTTTGGAGCATTATTTGGTATTCTTTACGACAACTTAACATGACATGACTGGAGCAAATTCCTTAAGCTTTCTAGTTTCATATAATACCAGTATCTTCCCTCTAGCTTGTGGTAGGATTGTTATGGGGTCAATAGTTTATATAATAAAAGATCGATACTTGAGATCATTGTATCAGGACAATATTGCCACACAAAATACAGTATCTACTACGCTGTATTGATTTTTTCCCCCAGCCCTAGTTGTTTGGTAATGTTGGCAGGCCACTGTCACTCAAATCTGAACACATCACACTCACACAGGCCCAAAGAAGCAGACTGGTTGAGTTTTTGAGTGTTCATTTGCAATTGTCAGGTGCATCATAAATATAGAAATGCCTCTTTACCTTTTTTCCCTATTTAAGCATTTATTGTATTACATCTTATCATCATAGCTCTATAACAAGGTTTTGTTGTTGAGTATGCAGTGATACTGCCATGTATAGCATCATTAGTATTTGTATCTGAGTAGCTTGTGCTCTGTTTCAGGCTATGTGGCTCGCTGCTTGGAGAACTTCCTGTGTGATCAGTCCTTCTGGTTGGACCCAGAACTGCTCAGCGACCTGCAGATCAACGTAACAGTGGACGAGGAACATCTGGCCACCCTCTACCTTGAACTAGTACTCCAGGAGGGTCAGTAATGTTGCACTCTGTTGTTTTATGGAAGCTCGGTGAGAATTTTACGAACGGTTTTATCATTGAAACAGACATTCGAGTGAGGAATAAAATGTAGTTCACAGTTATAACTTACACCTTAGCAGTTAATCCTTTGCTTCGTCCAGACTCTAAACTTCCTTTAGGCTACCATGACTATTATACAGTATACTCACTATGAAAACTCTTGAAGTATTTATTGTCAGAACTATATTGATTCTTGTGACTGTAATTATATACTTCCATTTGAAGTGCTGCCATTTGATCCCATTACTTTTAATCAGTTTTCACTGATCCCAATTAACACAATACAAAAGTCGCAGGAATATACTGAAACACATGACTTTAGCCAAATTATAGCAATGGAGGCTTTATTGCTATTAAAATACCTTATATGCCTCACTGTGTAACCACTGTCTAAAGTATTATAATGATTTCTATTTATGTCAACAACTACTCTTTTTGTATTGCACAAGTGACTTAATTTAAAAAAGGGCATCAGTGAAATTTACCAATTTGCTATATGTATTTATGCATTAGGTCAGTGTTCTACTAAAGCATACTTCTTGCCTTCAAGAAGGTATATTGATTTCCTCCGGCCTGCTCTACACAAACGTTACTTTCTCCTGAACATTTCCCCGAGGCAAAAAGCTTCACGGAAATGTATGATAAAACTGCAGTGCTGGCAAATAGTGGTGAGAATTACATTAACTTAATAGGGTGAGGATATAAAACATCCATTATTTTCCAGTGACTGAATGAGGGCGCAAAAGCTGCAGCACTTTTGCTGATCTTTAATAAAGTGTGGTGACTATTAACATGAAAACACTGACTGAAAATACGTCTGGAATCACACATGATTATTTTTACTATGTGTAGATATGTTTGCGTGAGAGTTTTAATCAATCCACTAATAAATCAATCTCTTCCGCAGGATCCTTCTTTGCTAAGGCGTTATTCACGAGAAGCGAGCAGGATGAGGACGACGAAGAGCAGCTGTCGTTCAAAAAGAACGACCTGCTGATGGTGAAGGACACTGGGCAGGACGACATGTGGGAGGGCACCATGCTGTCCACAGGAAGTCACGGTCTGGTGCCAGTCAACGCTATGCAGCCGCTGCCTTACCCCTTCTATCAGTGAGTCACTCTGGGTTCCTCAAATGAGCCACTTCTGCTACAAATCCCTTGATTTACACTGTAAGCAATTCTCTTGTCGAGACTTTTGGTTGAATGAGCAGAATTAAACTTTACTTCCTGTTTGGTCAGGTGGTTCCTGAGGAAGTACCCCGGCAGTGCTGGATGCTCGCCAGCAGAAAAGGAACAATTTGAACATTCAATCGGTAAAAATGTGTTCACACATAAAACATGCTGTACAGTGTAGACGGTATGCTGAATTCGAGTGCAGATACTTAAAAGCCAACTGATCTGACTATTGGAAGCTGAGATGAACTGGCTGAAAGCAGCTTAGAAGGACGAAGCTGTTTTTAATGAAAAAGCATTAAAAACCCCATTGTCAGAAGTCTCTGGAGACCAAGTCAGAGCTAAATGGAAAGTCAATATTGGATTTAAATTTATCAGGTGGACACAAACATGACACCAAATGAATGCTAATGTTGCTCAGTGCTTGATGTGTCAATGAGAAAGTGTTTAGCAACACATTGGCCATCCTTTACAATGTAAATGTCTTTAGAACTAGTTGCCCACAAGTGTCCAGTGATGGTTGTAGTAGTGTTTGTTTTTGAATGAATTTCACTTTCACTCACGCTGTTGTGCCATGTGCAAGTACTGTACTTGAATTTTGTGTACAAAGAGGTTAACATCAAACTTTCCCACTTCCTGTTTACTGGAACACACAGCAGTGTACAGACACAGTGGATCAATACTAATGTACATAAATATCATAGTAGTAGCTCCAACCTGTATGCACTTGTGAAAAGCATTTAAACTGTATTGTTTTACAGTATATCCTGCCGACTCTTTGGTAAGAGTCAAAAAATACATCCATCCATCGTCAACCGCTTATCCCGTTAGGGGTCGCAGGGCGGCTGGAGCCGATCCCAGCTGGCATTGGGCGAAGGCGGGGTTCACCCTGAACAGGTCGCCAGTCCATCAGGGCACATAGAGACAGACAACATATAGACAGACAACCATTCACGCTCACATCCACACCTACGGGCAATTTAGAGTCATCAGTCAACCTAAATTGTATGTCTTTGGACTGTGGGAGGAAGCTGGAGTACCCGGAGAAAACCAACGCTTACACGGGGAGAACATGCAAACTCCACACAGAAGAGTCCCAAGCTGGAATCAAACCTGCGACCCTCTTGATGTGAGGCGAGAGTGCTAACCACTGGCCTCACAGCCCTCATAAAATACATTTAAAAGTATAAAGATACACTGAATAATCATATTTATGATCAGACAGTGAGACGCTTACTGTACATACTGACCTTAAACTCTTCTGCTCGTCCTCATCCTGTGTTCTCCTCATCAAACACCTCAGTGACAGGTTCCTGTGAAGCGGTGGTCGACTACAGTCCAGTGAGCCCGGATGAGCTTCAGCTGAGTCAGGGTGACGTCGTGGAGATCCGGGGTCTACTGGTCCGAGGCCTGGACGTGTTCATCGGGACACACGCGTCCACAGGTCACACTGGTTTCATACACAAGGCCCACATCAAGCCTCTGGACACCAAACCCCTGTAAGAAGTTCCATTCATTTAGCTGTATGATGCATGGCATGGTTTGATGATGTTGGGCGTCAAAGCCCTTTATCTTAAAGTCACATTAGTAGTTTCTTGTTTATAGTCTTGTGCTGGTCTTTTATGAAATC
Organism: Pterois miles; assembly: GCA_947000775.1. Taxonomy (NCBI): domain Eukaryota; kingdom Metazoa; phylum Chordata; class Actinopteri; order Perciformes; family Scorpaenidae; genus Pterois; species Pterois miles. The sequence continues at coordinate 5,619,908 of CAMQGK010000308.1, read as the reverse complement.
CTGTTTAGTGTAGCTATGTGCAGTCTGGACGGTGTGGAGGGGGTGAGGGGGCAGAAGTGATAATGCTGCCTTTGTTTCCATGCACAGAGACAAATGCTTGGTCTTTCTGACTGAGGAGGAGAGGGCCAGCCTGGCTCAGGTTAACCCCTGTAGCTCTGAGCCGAGTGACGGCAGCCTGCTGGACAGACTCTTCTCATCTGACATCAGCTCAGTGTACAGGCTAGGTAAACCAGTGACTGGGCTGGTCATTGTTGGGTGGGGGAATGGAGGGGTTGTGCCTTTGAGCCGTAACTGAAATGTCTGGTTTGACATGCAGCTCAGTTTCCTAAAGAGAGGCACTGTTAGAGAAAAATATTTCCATCTTTATCCCCTACTGGATGCTTAAATGGATTTACCGTCTGTGTTTTCAGACAGACTGGATGAGTCTGACTTCAAGTACATCAGAAATCGGCCAAAACATGGTAACGCTTTTCAGCTTATTGAGGAAATCAGCTGCTTCTCAGCTTAATGCACTAAAACAGCTTGAAAAATTAAATACCTTTATTGACTATCTGTCTTCTTCCCAGATCATAAGGTCATTGCAAGCGCCCGTCAAAGCGTCATGTCAGAAAGAAGTGGCGGGACGCCCCCGTACCACTCCTCTCCTCGCACCTCTGTCTCGCACTCCTCCCCTCGCCTGTCCCTCTATCAATCCCACAATCCCCTGCCACGCGAGGGAGAGCGCCTGTCCTTCACTCTGGACGACACGTTCAGAGAGCTGGACGAGTTCCAGGAAGACCCGCCGCTCTTCTTAGAGGAGAACAGCTGGGAGGGGGAGGACTCGGAGTTCAGTGACCCCACTTTGACCCTCCTCAACCGGGAACACTTCCAGGTCTGCAGAGCCCCCGTTTATTCACTGATTCATTTATTACAGGGCCAAGCACAGAAGCAAAGCTAGCAGGCCTTCTTGTTTCTTTCTTGTTGTCTATTTTATGTCTATGGCTGCTAATAGAAACAGTGTTTTTATGAAAACTGCAACCTAAAGAGGAAATGTACGTTCACATTTTTTGGGATAAAACGATCTAAACTTATTGGCAGAGATGCAAAAACAGAAAGTGAAAAGCTTCTCTGCATTGCTTTATCTGCACCACTCTCATTTTAGGCTTTTTTGGGTTGTAACCTCTCTTTTTATGTGTCAAAATAAGTTACTTTGGTCAACACAAGTTTACAGTTGAAACTCCAGTTGCCACCAAATATGAAAAGACAGCCCTTTGGCATGGCTTTTATTATATTATGACTTATCAACACATTTCTGATTGCTAAAAGCGTTTGGTTGTACTATCTAAATTAATTTGGTATTTTTACCCATTGTCCCATTATCTCTTTTTACCAAACACACAGCGTACAGCCAGTTAAGAGGCTCTTCTTAGTGCTTGTTGTATGTCTTTCAGGAGGACTTCCTGCCCCTATACGACCTGCAGTACTCCTTCCTGTGGGTGACCTTCAGTGGGAAGACTGAGGACGAGCTACTGGGGCACCTAGAGAGTGTCAGGGAGAGCGCCAAGAGGTTGGGCTTACACTGGGCTCATCGACGGTCATGCTTCCTCCTGGGAAGACTCTGTGCCCGGAAGCTGAAGTTCTCCCAGGTTTGTCCTTCATCTCTAGCATTAAAGGAACAGTGTGTAACATTTACAGGGATGTACTGACATTTTTTTTATAATATTAACAAGTATGTTTTCTTTAGTAGACATATAATCTACTGAAAATAACAATTACTGTGTTTTTGTTACGTTAGAATGAGCTTCACGGAGCCGGCCGCCATGTTTCTACAGTAACCCAGAACAGACAAAACAAACACTGGCTCTAGATAGCACCATTTACGTTTTGATGCCAGCCACCGTAGTTGTCCGACACGTCTGACACACGCTGGGACAAATTTCAGTTAGTTACAATCTGCAGGCTCACTTCTAGATGCCACCAGATCTAACGCACTGCACCTTTAATGTATGTGTTAGTTTAGTATGCTTTATTCCTCCCTAATAAGACAATTTAGGGCAAGTGAATCTATAACAAGACACCAGATCATACCCTTTATCATTCGTATCCATGTTTCCTCCTCTCCACAGGCCCGTGTTTACTATGAGGAGGCTCTCAGTGTTCGCGTGGACAGTTTCTCTGACATACTGCTCCTCGTTGCTCTCTTCACAAACCTCACCGCCATCTACCTGAAGCAGCGTATGACAGACAAACTGCCCCAGACTCTGGAGAAGGCTGCCGCCCTGCTCCTCTGTCTCCCCGGCCACACCTTCACCTCCACGGACGAGTTCGAACTGCTGCAGCTGCTCCTGAGGAGATCAGTGGTGATGGCGGACAAACACCTGGAGGCTCGCATCTGCTACCTCGTCTCCACCCTCTTCCTGCTCCGCAGGAAGTCCGATGACGCCCTTCCCTTTGTCGAGCGACTCCAGTTTCTCTCTGTGACTCTCTCTACCGCCGAGGGGCATCCCATAGTTCCCCTGGACTTCAACTGGCTCCTGAGCTGGCTCTACCATCGAAAATACATGCCTTACTTAGCGCTGGCCTCTCTGAGCCTGGACTCAAGGCAAGACCACTCCCTTCACAACGCTTTCCAGAGGATTGAGTTGTTTATGAGGAACTCTGTTCGCCTGAACCCGCGCTGGAGGGAAGGAACATCTCTGCTCCCTGCCCAGATTGTGATTTACCTCCAGCAGGCCCTGCTTATAGCTGAGCAAGAGGAGGACCTGAAGACCCAGAGGGACCTGTGTCAGGGCTTGGCCACAGTCTACCAGCAGTATGATGCTCTAGATAAGGCGGTGTGCTGTGCTCAACGAGCTGTGGAGACAGGAGGTCACATCAATGAGGAGGAGGGCTTTGAGGCGTCTGTGCTGCTCGGGTGGCTGCTGGTGTTGGCGGGCCAGGCAGAGAGAGCCCAGAGTGTCCTACAGCCACTGCTCACATCACTCCAGGTACAGCAAACAATGCTATTCACCTGGATAAATCAGTGTTTGTAGAAGCACTCAGTTTAAAATGTAGGTTTTTCCATTCCTTTATGTGTAATCTCTCCAGGGCACAGACAGTCCCACACAGCGAGGAGTGATTCACAACCTCTTGGCGTTGTGTCTGAGGCGGCAGGGTCACATCCCAGAGGCGGGCTGGCATCTTTACTCTGCCTTGGTAATCTCCAGGGAAAGCGGAAACCAGAGGAACCAGGCCCTGGCACTGGCCAACCTGGGCTGCCTGGCACTGGATGTGGGGGCGCCTCTGGTGGCAGAACGCTTCCTGGTCAGGTCAGATATCAGCCTTATCATTCTCTTAGACTGTATATATAGATGGACAACACATCTCCACTTCCTCCCAATGTACAAAAGTGAAACCAAAATCTCCCAGATATGGGAGCTGCCATCTTGAGATTTTTACATCATTTGGACTCTGCACAGCCAGCTGCACCGCAGAATAGACAGATGCAACAACCGGCCGTAATATCTATTTAGATACATTTCTGATTGTGAACAGTGACAAATGCTCTATTACACAGATGGTTAGAGAAAGTTTAAGTCTCTCTCTCTCGTATATTTCCTGAGCCTCCGGCTGCGACTACCTAATGCATGCATCAAATAACTAATAATACCAAAGTTATCAGAAAAATTAACACTTGAACATCTAAAATGACCCATCTTTGGGTTATATATATATATATATATATATATAATTTCACTTTTGGGGATATATATATATATATATATATATATATATATAATTTCACTTTTGGGGAGCTATCATGTTGTCCATTTTTATATACTGTACGGTCTATGATTTTCCCCAGTGGAACTTAATGTAGAAAGAGTTTAGAAAAACATCTTACTGTGATACTGATTGTATTCCCAGATCTCTGTGTCTCTTTCTGGATCTCTCGGAAAGCCCCACAGACGAGGAGCATGTCCAGACCTACCTTTGGCTGGGGCGCAGCTACAAGGACAGGAGGAAGAGTCAGGACAGCAGGGCGTGCTATGAAATGGGGCTACTAATCGCACTACATGCCAAGAACTTACATAGTGAGTGCAAGTTAACACATTAAAGGAATAGTTTGTCATTTTTGCCTTGATACTCTTATTTTCCTGAGGCTGATCAAGAAGATTGATTCCACTCGCATGTCTGCCAATCAGCACGTCCAAAGCTCACTAATTAACATGTTATATCATTTTATTTAATCCCTATAAAACTATGAATGTAAAAACCACAAGCTGTAGTTTTGGACATCCTTGCTTTTTCCAGTCTCTTTGAGAAGTTAACATAACTGGTTGCCAGTGAACCTGTGAGTGGTATCAATCTTCTCATCTAAAGCCTCCTTCATGTGACAAGAAAGGTGCAGAGCCTTGCAGAGGAAAAGTGAAACGGTGGTACAGTAAGTCATTAAAAAGTGTTCAAGGACCATTATTCACTGTTTCTAAGCAACAACAATTGCAGCTGTTATCTCACTGGTTGAGCTTTGAAAGCTCAAAGGCAACCAGCGTCAAAGTTGAAATAATTTGAACTGTGAGTGTCATGCTTGGTGGCAGTTTTGAGTGGTGTGCCACACTAAAGGTAGTGCTTCTGCCTGTTGAGCATCACCACTCTCCCCTTTTGAAAACTACAGCACAGCCAGCGCAGAGAGATTTTATCACCGATCATGAGTAGACATCTTAACTCTTGGCAAGTTAGCAAATAAGGGCATTTCCCATAGTGTTGAACTATTCCGTTAAATGTATACATGTAATGTAATAAATATAATTCTGTCATTGCATAGATTTTTACTCCTTTTAATCTGAATAAATATAAGAGCTTATATTTTGTGACTCAAAAAAATAACATAAAGATGAGATGCGGTGAACGCAACATTTTACTATTGAAAACTAAACTTTTCAGTGCCACTGGTGGGCAAATTTTATAATACAACACTATTACAAAACAATCCCAAAAATATAATATTTATACTGTACTTTCTTACTTGCACTCTGATAACAATATATCTGTGATTAGCTAAAATAGGCAAATAATATCAGCCAGGCTGTTGTACAGTTGAGGTCAAATTTATTATTCAATATTACATTGCATCACGGTGCATTTATTGTCAGGAGCAACAGGTAACATGCTTGCTGTATTTCCTCATAGGTCAGATGGTGGTGGCCAAGGTGCTGAGTCGTCAGTACGCTAACATGCTGCTGTTCGGCCAGAGTGTCGTCTACTATGAGCACTGTGTGTCGGTGTCCAGAGAGCTGAAGGACAAGCAGCTGGAAGGAAAGTATCTGGAAATCCTCAGCAGCATCTACCTCTCGCTCAACACTGAAAGGTCAGTTTCTGCCTCTCCTTCCCTCTCATTATCCACCTCTTCCATAATATCTTTGGGTTTCGACCAAAACAGTCTCAATTCTGGATTGCAGATCATCTCGTAAATCTCTGGACTACAGCAAACAGAGCCTGAGGATTTCTATTGACCTGGGCAAGCGAGAGGAAGAGTCAGAGACCTGGCTGCAGGTGGGACGCATCTATTACCTCATCTACGAGGACGAGCTCGCTGACATGTACCTGCAGGTGAGGAGGAAGGACATCTGTATTCAGTCTCTTTTCCTTGTTCCTCCACATTCATTGCACAGCATGTGGGCGCTCTTCATTCCTGAGCAGCAAAGATGGCAGCTTTATCAGCAGTCACCAGTGTTTTACTTTCATTTTTTTCTCAAACATGTTATTAGATGTTCAAATAAAATGTAACACTTCCCTGACAATCATGCATAGGTTTAGTTTCTCATATTGTTAGATATGATTGATAATATAATTTGATAATAGGCAGCGGTGAAGACAGCCCTGAGGATGAATGATCATCACTTTGCCATGAGCATCTATGAGGAGGCCGGGGACGTCTACTTTAAAGGCGTCAGGAACCGCATGGCTTCAATGCCTTTTTTCAGGGTAAGAAGTCGCAAAGCAAAGCTGCAGTGTCAAGATGCAGTATCTTCCCCGATAAACTGCAGTTTTGATTCCATCATTTTTTAATTCTCTGCACCAATGATCCCACTCAACAAAGTCATGACTGTTTGTTTTCAGGATGGCAGCCTGCCGTTTGCACGGAGCATTAAGGACGTCCACTCGGAGTTCCGTTTGTTGAGTAAACTGACGGTGCTGTTAATGGACCAGGGAGAGCAGGAGGAGGCTCTGCAGTACGCAACACTGGCTGTTGAGATCGCCAGCAATACAGGTACAGAGTACAAGCATGGCCTGTAATAGAATCTGTCCTTACAGTGTGTACGGAAGACCCGAACTGACATGATTGAACTGTTTTCATGTCGTTAACCCGAGAAAACAATGTTTGTAATCAAGAGAAAACAAAATATTTGCTTCATATCAGCCCACAGTAAATGCATTCATTGGTTAACTTTCAATGATAATGTAAAGCCAACTGAAACAGCTGAAGTGTAGCTGCTTTGGAACTACTTTGCTAACAGAGACTGTTGTTGTTTTTCCTCAGGTGTGAATGTGAACGAGAGGACAGCCTACCACCGACTGGCTACTGTCTATTACAGCCTGCAGCAGTACGAGATGGCGGAAAACTACTACCTCAAGTCCCTGACCCTCTGCCCGCCGGTCGTGCAGGGCCCCATGGAGGCTCGCTACTACACCAAGGTGTACTGCCGGCTGGGCAATCTCACTCTGTACAAACTGAAGGTACACAAGCTCAATATATTTCTGTGTTTGCATTTGCACAAGCATGTAGTATGTTTCTGAAATAAAGATTCAGCTCAAATCTTCATGTTAAAAGCACAATGTGAGTTTTTCCTTGTCACCAAAATTTAAATTGCAAGGTTTGAACCTGCAACCACTTTAAATGAAATGACTGGTCTTTAGTAAACGAAATCAACAAAATCTTATTTACCTTAGTTATTAATGTTTTGTGACAGGGCGCCCCCATGACCTGAGCTCTCTCCCCTCATCTCCTATCATCTCTTTTATGTAAAAAATAAAAAATGAAATTTAAAAATGAGTTCATGGCACTGATTAATGCAGAGGCATAATGCATTTACCTGTAGAAAATATTTGCAGAAAAACAGGGCAGATTTTTTTTTTTTTTTTTTCATATAAACTTTTCTCAGATTTAAAAAACTAAATTAGCCATATAGGGCAAATACTTTTTTTCTTAAGTGGATGCATTATTCTTCCATAGTTAAGGTTTGTTGTTGGTAATTTTAATTTATCAACAGGAGACAGTTGAACGGTCTCACATTTTCAGTTATGAACAGATGTGAAATGCAAAATTTATTATTTTTCTCAGGTCAAACTTTTAGTCAGACTTTGTTATTAAGAATTAATCAAGAATATTTAAGATTACACAAATAAGCTAGTTTGATTTTCAATTTCTAAAATTTCATTACATTTTTCTTTTATATAAAACAAACGAAAAGAACAAATAAATAAATGCATACATTTTCATAACATAACATTTCTACTTCTATCAAATTTTTTTCCTTATTTCACGCATTGTCCAGTCAAAATCAGAAATCAGAAATCTAGAAATAAATCAAAATATGATTGCACAGTTAACCTTGATTTTCACTGGCCTTGAAGATGATAGATGAGACGTGGTCTAACCTCTGATCTGTGCTCTCCAGGATGCTTTTGATGCAGTAGGCTACTTCCACTTGGCTCTGGCGGCAGCCCTGGAGGACCCAGCGAACCCCGAGGCTCTGTACGTGGTGTACATGAAGCTGGCCGAGATCCACGGCAACCACATGCCCGACGCTCAGCTGTGCCAAGAATACAGAGACAAAGCCCGGAGTCTGAAGAGAGTTCTGGCTGGAGAGGAAGGCGCTGCTGTCGGAGAGGATGTGGATACAGGGCCTGGCCAGAAGATAGAAGAGAAAGAAAGTTCGTTTCAGAGAAACGCCACTTTCACTTCACCTGAAAGTAAATGTGAAGATGACTTGACAGAGGACAGATGTACAGACATTAATACTGGAGATAATCACAGCATTCATCTTGACGCAGATGTGGATGCCTTTGGGTTTGAGACAGAAACCATCGCCAGTCAGGACAGTAATTTCACAGAGTCCTTTGATACGGCCAAGGAGCAGATCTCTGACTCCAGCAGCTCCACTGACACTTTACAAACTTACCACAATCAAACAGACGGGAAGGACTTTGTTACTGACTACAGCATGCCCAGTCAAACACCTGATCATCATAAAAGTGACACCACTGTCTCCCAAAACGCAGATTCTGAAATTCAGGGTGAAGAAAACACCCCCACTAAAGAAATACACATGTGTGCAGATCTTGAGAACAATCAGTCTGATACTAACGAAACAGACTGTTAGTCTGAGACTAGAGAGATTAACACAGCGAACACATGGACACAGATGACGTCTGCACATAGTCTCTCAGTGGCACTTTATCTTCTTCTCTGACATTTCCTCTGTCTGGTCACATGTTTCTTGACCATCTCCAACGTTCCAGCCACATGGCACCGATTGTAGGAAAAAATGATGTCAATACTGTTAACTTTTCAGAGAGTTAGTGACTCTAAAGCACGTGCCTTTTGTATAATATGTTCTGGGGTTATTACGATGCATTGCGCCTGTAATGTATGTTTTCTAACTGTATGTTTTTCTATCTCTGGAAGATATGGCTCAAACATAAAGAATGCTATTTTGTACGGTGACTGTTTATTTGAGCTTTTGTTTATTAAAATAGGGAGAAATATGGTGGCTTTGAGGTGCAAAACAGCAGATAAAAAGAAAAAAAAAAGCACATATATTGTTACGGATCCGCGCTGGCGTCAGCCATGGCCGGAGGCGTTATGTGTTCGGGTCTTGCATCTACAAATTTGGCACAAACGTAGATTTGGACTGAAGGATGAACTGATCAGAATTTGGTGGTCAAAGGTCACTGTGCCCATGATGCATGCTAATTATGACAATTTCACAGGAATGTCTAACAGATAAAATGATGGTGTGATGACATTTTGGGCACATGTGGATGTACAGTAAACTGCAACCTGTCTGGTTGGCGGAGGCATACAAACGTAATATTAGTTCTTCCTATCAACCATTACAATGAATAAAAAAACCAAACCAACAATGTTTTGGAGCATTTTCACAAGCCATAGTCCATTTGGCTACTCTGAATTAGGGTGAAATTTACACTCGGTTTGTTTTCTTTTCAGTGAGGTTTGGTTTCACTCTGCACAAATTGACACAGACCAAAATGAAGTTGCTGGGGGGCGTGTAAGAAGGAGGGAATTTATCTTTTTAATCTCGAGAGCTGCTGCTTCTATGTAGGGAATCACCAACTTTGATATACTGCTGTCAAAGGTTTCTCACTCTAACTTGGCATTGATCTACTGTGCACACAAATCCCTTCTCCAGTTTAAACGTGATTATTTTTGTGGACTTTATCGTATTCTGCCTGTTCTCTTCGGCTCAGATGTCAAGCAAACACCTGACCTCTGCAGAAGTCCAGTTCATTTACCTGTGTCTATCTCAACACAGGCAGCCTGCATTTTAGTTCACTTGGACCACCTCTTGCAGTAATTGTTTTGGTCAGCACTAGGGTAGGATTATTGTATTTGCAATTGCCTGAATGAACCGCACCAGAGTTTGATAAAAACAGTACATGACATGTACATGACACAGCCAACCGGACTGACCCACAACCAACCAGAGGTCTGGCCTCTAGTGTTGTTTCAGCTTCTCTGACACCCCCTGCTGAACCTCCATCCTGTACTGATGGAGAGGCCAGGGAGGACAGAAACCTGAAGCTCACTAGAGAACCAGACTCTGCACTGACTCCTCCTGCTGAACCTGAAAGTGCAGCGCAGGACGACCTAACCGCCAGCCTGGTGGCCGACCTTCAGTCCAGAGATAAACTCTGCCAAGGTCTCACCTCCACCTGCTCCTCGGACATCCCCAACTGAATCTGCTCTCGTCACTTGATGTCCAGGACAGAGAGGAAACATAGGACAAGACAGTCCTGGAGGAGGGCCCAGCACCACCACAGATCCAGCCTCTCCTGTAGCTACATCAGTTCCTCGGAAGAAGCCGAGTGAGCAGCTGGCTTTTTCAACCAGTGTTGCTGCTTTAAGTGATTGTCTTAAAGTATTAAATAAATAAGTATAAGTCTAAAAAAACAAAATAAGCAGCTGTGCTATGTATGTATGAAATGATTTAAATGTATGAACACTGTTTTATTATTTGGAATATTATTTATATTCACAGAGATGTAAGTGAAATATTTTATAATTGTAATACTAGTTTTATTTTTGTTTGTTTTTTTTCTGTTCTAAACACCATCTGGCACAAATACTGCATACTACAGGTCTACAGGATCTAATATAATAACCTGCAAAACAATAATTCAGTCATAACCTACAATATTACCCACAATACAATAATAAATTACCCAGAAACAGGCTGCGTCTAAAATGTATGAAAAGGGAAATGTGCCCATATGGCTTTAGTAAAGAGCACATATTCAGAGGCTTTACATCAGGAAATACCACAAAGCAAAACTACTCAAATGCAAGTAAAGAATGCTACATTTAAAGTACGGTCAGCTAAATGTACCTATAGTATCACAAGTAAAATTACTGCTTATCCAGAATGGCCTCTTTCAAAATGTGTTTTCAGTAACGCCTCATTTTACAGGGCCAGTGTCTCTGTGAAATTTTATAACAATACAGAACATGAATACACAAGTGAATTTTCTGAACTTTCCACCTCTGGGGACAATGGGGTCTTTTTTCCAAATACATGAATAAAAAAAATCCATAAAACTACCACTGTGCCATTAGAGAGGCACATATCCTCCAAACATACAGCCTTACCAGGAAACTCCCAGGTGTGACTGTATGCAGTTTAGTGTGAAGCAGATTATTACTCTTTGCTTCTCTGCTTAAATGAAGTTAAAAAAGCTAAACATCAACAATAAATCATCTTTTGAGATAAACTCGCAGGTGATGTAGTTGACACTCCACTTGAACTCCAGGCCCGTGTAGCTGAGGCTGAACTCCTTAATGTCCTTCTGGGCTTGTTACGTTTGACCAGGATATCAGGATCTAGGACTGTGCTGCAAATCTCCACCAGGTGCAACTCGTTTGTGCATTTGTTGAGGGCTATGAGGTTTCTGTTGGGTTTCATCAGGAAACATTTGGTGTGATATTGTGAGTTTGTGGCACCGGGACAGTGTTGTATGTGACTGAAAGTAAAATACAGTATCCATGTTCATCATGATGAAGGCACATGAGATCCAGTTGACAAGTCAAAAGGTGCTTTAATGACACCAATAAATGTATTTACCATGTAAATAGTTGTACTTGATCCAATTAAAGGGTCAACCATAGAGCTTTGCATGGGCCCCCCTGGTTCTTGCGCCGGGGGACACCTGTACCATTTGACCCCACTGATGGAGAACCTGCGTTCCCTGTGCTGTTGTCGCTGTTCCCTCTCCATTAGCTTGGCCCAGGTGTGCCACATTGCTCAACAAGGTTCACCTGGCCTGCGAAGGAAGTAGCTTAGAACCACCAGTAGCTGGAAGGGGAGGCTCCTGCCCCTGTTCTCACTGGCTCTCAGACAAGGATTTGTTCGTAGTGTATGTCTTTAGGTATAATAAATCCCATGACATTTTTAAAGATGTTTTCTGTGGTTGATCTGGGTCAGTACTGGAGTGTTGTTTGCTCCATAGGGCTGCGAAACACTCATCTTAACCTCAATAGATTGCTACAGGATTGAGTCCAAAAACCAAAGCCGACCAAGGCGGGGTCACACGTCATCAACGCGTCATATCTTTGGGGTGCTATACTTGCATGGTAAAATCTGGTCTGCACTCGTTGAATTTGAGCCAATTGCAACCCACGACCGCAGCTTCAGTTACACTGCATGTGTTATATCCCAGGACCTGTGTCCACCCGTGTCCCAGCCTCCTTTCATAGGCCTTGTCTAAAACCTGGAAATAAGATTGCATTTTAGTTCTTTCATCTGGAAGTCAATGTGTTTTTGAATGGATCTTTAGTTCGACTGAAGAGAAGTTAACATGAATTTTGAAGCTTTTACTTGTCTTACAAAAGGCGGTTGCTAAATGTCATCACGTCGACTTGTCAGGGTCGTGCATACGTGCTCACGTGACCGTGGTGTAGTTTGTTTGAAGCCTGATGTTGGCTTCTTATCTCTAGCAATTGCATTCACTCTTGAAGAATCATAAAAGTTGTGATCATTTGTGGAGATTATCTTGCTGAGCCAAACGTGTATAAAAATGTAGGGTTTGTTTTCTACAATAATCTAAAACCAAATGGAAAAATTCCTTTGGCTTTTTGTTGCGGGAACCCAGGGTGATGCTAACTTCCTGGCTGACCTACAAAAATATGTCATCCCTGGAGCTCTCCATAAAGAACATGGGGCTCACTGATTTTCGTTCCACTGTACAAATTAAACAGAAATAACTCCACTGTCTGAATTTGTACCACTGGAGTCACAACACTGGGGAGGAGGTGATTTAATGTCCAATATTGTGCTTTGCACCTCGGAGCTAGAAAAAGAAGCAGCACATTTATTTGGACAGTAATGCTGTGTCTTGAATGCACCACAAGAGAGAGCTATGAAGTTGATTTTGTGCTCTGCTGTTGAAAGCCCTCATGACGGTTGTTGTTCCTCGGTTCAGCCAGAGGTGGGCAGTGATGGATAATTCCTGCAGTAGCTGCAACATGTGTTGCGTCAGCAGCTGCAACAACTTTGAACAGGTGAGAGAGAGAAAAGCTTTCCATCATCTGCCTGGCAGTGGCAGCAAGCCACGCTGAGCATAATGGAAAGTGACCTCCAAGTCAAATTTTAGGCTCGGGTTCACCAGTAGTGACGTCTATTTGTGCAGGAAGGACACTGAGCGTAAGAAACAGGTGTGGATTTTATATTAAAATACTTTTCCTGACAGGATGAGTTTAAAATACAGACAGTAGTACTTGCATGCATGTGCTGTGGTGCTGCTTTTAACCAAATGCCTAATGACATTTCTTAAGTTACAGTAAGAAGATATTAACTAGTAGAACAGGCACAATGGAAAAATTATAGTGAGAGTTCAGACAAGGCCAAACTAAGACAAACTGGTTGTTAAAAAGCAACAAGCTAAAGGAAGGAATGACTGCATACATGACCTGCATGCTGAATAATGTTGGAGGGCTTCTCCCCCCCACAAGCATGAGTTTAGCACAAGTTCAAAACACATCCAATTGTGCCAAAGCAAGCACTGAATTGTTCTTCCTTTTAAAGCATTGCCAGGGTTACATTCAAATCATCTTTAGGGACATTTCCCGTTATACACTTCATTAAATGTGCGGAACTACAGAAGCTGATTGATATCAACAGCAGAAAAACACAAGGTTGAATAATTTCATGTGGTTCAAAAACTTTCCAGCAAATAATGTGTGAAAGCCTGAGTGCATAAAACGTATTATTGTTGTTGTATTTTTGGCATATACTGTAGGAGAGAGCGAACAAAATAAACTGATTTTAACAGGTCTTCTAGCCCTGAGACAAGGTAGTTTAAACAATATGATTACAGCTCACGTAGCGGGTGACTTTATGAATGGTTTCTTTGATGATTTACTCTTTCTATGATTTTTTTCTAAAACAAGAGTATTGTGAATGCTTTTTGTCCTGGATGACAGCCTCAGACTGAAAGAAAACAGTTTCAGATACAACATCACTTATAAGAAACTCCTGGACCTAAAGTCTAAAGGGGGACTAGAACTAGTCTCAAGGACATTAAGGAATATGCCACAATGTTTAAATTACTATACAGTATATGTATGTACTCAGCTGTGGCTCCTTACAAAGAAGCAGAACACTACAAGTTTATTTTATGAAGTATACATAAGTTAAATTCAAGTATATATTTTTTTCCAAGTATATTTTATGTAGTAAGTATACTAGTATCAATTTACTAATCTCCTAGTTTTATTTTGTATTGCAACGATACTTTAAGTAGAGAGAAAGAGAGTTTACCAGTTTTATACTTATAAGTGTACCACTTCAGTACTTCTTGGGACTAAACTTACAAAAGTATACTTTAAGTGTAATTATTGTAATGATAGTTTACCACTTTTATACTGGTAGTCCACTTTGTAGTTTATGAAAGGGAACTTTAAAGTATACTCTCAACAAACTACTAGTTTAATAGTTTTTATACTGCAAGTATACTTGTAGATACTTGTAGCCCACTTAATAGTTTATGAAAGTGCACTTTACTCAGGTTTAATACTACAAATATATCAGCTTATACTTTTCTTAAGTATACATGTATCTTGATCAAAAAAATTAAGTACAGGTAAAAGCCAAGTATACTTAGTTTTTTCTGTATATATACTGTATATTGCTCATAGTATGAGCCAAATATAAGTATACATTTGTTAAGTATATCTCTGATAAGTACATACTTTCTTATTTCAAGTTTAAAAGAAATGTACTAAAAGCACATTTGACTAACCTTCTTTTTGGTGAGGGACGTGCAACCCTCTCCTCTCCTATTCAGTAAACATGAATCAATAGGGAGCATGTAAGGTCACAGAGTTTTTCATAGCTCTAGAAAATAATAAGAAACCTGATTTCTTTTCATGTCCCTTCTGTACAATCAGTGGTTCAGGAGCTCTGATGCAAAAATTGTGTGTAATGCCGAAGTGCATCAAAAGTACTACTAAAGCCTAAAAGTGATCTGTGTCCACCATGAAGTCCTAAGGACTCATGGACCTAAAACAACTGAGAACATGTCCAGTTATTTTGACTTAAATTACACTGACCAGTCAGTTTAAGTGGTTGAAAGTACTATAATTCAGAGTAAACCATAAGAGCAGAGCTTCCTTTCCCCCCTTTGGTTAACAATTATTTATTTTGTGGATCAGGCTCATATAACAACACAGAGCTGCTGTGTTTGGACTCATTAGTGAAAATTATAGTTCATTAATATTCTAAACTTGAAATGATCTGGTAACACAAAGCTTCAACAAACACAACAAACCACCTCAGCTCTCCACATAGAAGAACAGGCTCTGGTTTGTTGACATCCTGATGTCATGAGCTCACGTCAACGTTCCCTCACTTTCGAGGTGCTCAAGAAAAATGGACTTTTTGGCATTAGTCAAAAAAAATGGCCCGGTCGCCATTTGTTTTTCCCAATTTGTGGATGAAATAGAAAAATTAACACTGACTAAACACTTTTAAGCCAACAATATCTGGGACTGTTTATTCATATTATAATACATGTAGTTATTATTATTATTAAGATTTAATTTCATGGTATTTCTGTATTATCAGTGTGAAAATAAATGACCAGAACAGATGTCAGAATGAGAGAGTGAGGACTAAATGACAACCACAAAGTTGTCCTTTTAGGGAACGTTGGCCCTCCTTCTATCACAGTCATGGTCACTGCACACAGTCAAAACATCCAGGGTTTTTATAGCAGCACCAACACAACCAACCAGAATTCAAAGACTGAGAAAAGTCGATATATAATTCACTTTGATCCACTTGCATCCTTGACTTTGAGAATTATTTGTCCTGCTCACAGTGTGATGTTTATTACTGCTTTCACGTTTCTTTTAACAATAATGACTCAATTTGTCAAAACAAAAAAAATTGGTAGTGTTTCAAAAACATTCACGGCATCTCTGCAGTCCTTTAATGGAATTATGGAGTCAAATAATAACATCATGGACTGTACAGAAGAAGTGTGTAAACATCATGGCGTCACTGGTTTGTGCCATTTAGAAGCTTTGAGTTTGGCATTTTGACCTTTGTCATATCACTGTTTTGCAACCATAAGTGGCACGAGAAGGTGGAGTAGTGGTGGTGAAGTACACGGACAAAAAAAGGACAACTGCCAGACACTGTGGCAGCAACCTGTCAATCACAAGGTAACCACGCCCTAAAGCATACCCTGCTTTATGGTCTATTTGACTCTAAAAGGGACCATAATCTACTAAATGAAAATCATGCTGTATTGAAGAAGACTTGACATTAGCGATTGAGACCATAAACTTTACAATGTTTACTGAGGTAATAAATCAAGTGAGTACGCTCATTTTTCTCTTAACATCTTTTTGTAACCAGAGGAGTCGCCCCCTGCTGGATATTAGACACTTCTGCATGGCTTCACTTCTCAGACCTGAAGGCAGCCCACCGAGTAACATGCTGGTATTCCTGTTTAAATTAAAGGACACTTGATATAGCTGATTGATGCAGTACATGTAACGACTGGATAGCGGAGCAGGCTTGGACTCAAAAGCAGACTCAGGGCACAGGGGGATTCAAAAGTAGTCAGTGTCTTTAATACAAAAATTCAGGTCGGTACACGGTAGAGCAGGCAGACAGGCAAACAGTTCCAAAAACAGCAGGCAAAAGACTAAATCAAAAAACAAGTTTCAATGGGCACGAGTAGGCAAAACACAAGGGATAATGCTGGTACGCTTTAAGGGGAGGCACACATTAAATACTAGTGAGGGGAGAGACTGACGAGGCACAGGTGGACACAATCAGGGGCGGAGGAAGACAATCAGACTCAGGTGAATGGTGCTGGAAACTAGGTCAGGATGTGTCAATCAAACGTGCAGGCGGGAAACACGAGGGCAGGAAGTGAAGTGATCTGAAACGAGAGGGAATGTTAGAATACAAAATAAAACAGGAAGTGCACACATAGAACATGCAAACAGGAACACAAAGACCTGACAGTCCTTACAGTACAGGCAGGGAGGGCACTAAAGCAGACACACAGACTGGCAGATACTTTGAAGATTTTATTAGTGCAAAAAACACTAAGAGTCCAAAAGGCGAAGAGAAATAACAGGCAGAATACGGGCAAAGAAAGCAGCAACAAGGACCAGTCAACAGAGAACAAAGGAACTGGACTAGTTTATGCAGTGAGTGACTAATTAAAGGGGAAGTGGGAACAGGTGAGCAGGAAGTGTGGTGACTGCAGGGCTAACAGGGGACTGGAGAAACTATTCAGGTCAGGGCCTTAGGGGGTCACTGAACCCCTTAGAAATGCATCTGTATTTATTTATAATAACACAGACCTAATAATGTATTATTTGGAAGAACAATATGGACCTTAATGTGTCTTCTTGACAGAATAAGAAACCAACAAGATAAGATCATCGGACTCTGTTAAATATGCACTTCTGTTATGCGATGTAAAAAAAAAAAAAACAGCTGTGTGATCAAGATCAGACTAGAGGCGTAACTACTTAGCTACGTAAAAGACTGGTGAGTAGTACTTGCTCTCTTTTGACATTTGTGTAATTTAAACACAAAACACAATACAGCCAACAGAAGCCTGAGTAAACTTTCAGGTGATCGTCTTCCAGCCAGCTGTCACCTTATTTAGGTGTTTGTAGTGAAATGAGAAGGTATCATACAGATAAATCCTCATTTCAACTTCACCAATCAGTCGTTCCTCATCCATTGCGGCTTTCAAAGCGAGCGACATGAATAAATGAAAAAGTGCATCTGGAAAAACTTCAAAACAGCGCACTATGCAGCACTTCGTCGCCATACATACCAATAAAAAACAATGCAGTCATACAGACATGAAATGAATGACATGAATCAAACAAAGGAACACATGACCAAAAGGTAGCTGCCTTCAGATTATGTTTTCCTTTCCTTTGTGTTTGATTCAGATTCAGGGCAGATTATGGCACCAAAGTTCATTTAATGATCTTAACTAAAAAACACTAAGAAGCACTGGGAACTGATTTGTCACAGTTCAATATCAGAACCATGATCTGAAGAACATGGCTGCTTTGCTGAACAGTTTAGGACACACAAACACACTCTGCTCCTCTTCACTACGGCGCCCTGTCCTTCGCCATCACACCTCATAATAACAGAATAACTCTCGTCTCTGGCTTCATTAACCTTCAGTGTTGTAACAAATGAATGGCTGCATCACATCCACCATGGCGCACACACACACACACACACACACACACACACAGTCATGTTTCCATGACTTTTGAGGACGTTAGATTGACTTATATTCATTTCCTGGATATTTATCCTAATCCTAAATGTAACTGCTACTTGCCTAATCCTAATCCTAACCCCAGCCCTAACCTCAACCTAAACCTGTGTAACCTGTGTAAACAGATTCACGTCCCCACAACATGAGTAATACACACACACACACACACACGCACACATCATGAGTGCCTGGAGAGTGTGTGTTCTCTGTGATATCGTGGAAAAATTGCTGTGTCATTTTGACAATCTCACAGCAAACTGAAACATGATCCACGCTATCAGTGTCCTCAGTGACCTCTATTAGGTCACAGTGAGAAACTATATAGCAGCTCATGATGAAAGTTTGGCCAACAGGAAACAACTCTGGTTTCAATGGAGGAGGTTTATGTTGACGGGAACCGTCTCCTTTCACTGGTCATAACCTAAATATGAAGTTTTAAATACCTGAGATGACACAGTATATTGCTCTGATATCTGGCATTCACACTTCCTTGCACTTGAGCTAGTTTGAACAGTTTTCTTTGCACTTCAATTACTAAGGTTGTCACACTTTCCATTTCCGTTTATTTGCAAAAATAAAAAGTTTTTTTTGCCATGGCATAAGGAACCTACTGATAGCAAACAGCGCAGTATGACCATTCCCCTGATAAAGCAGCTGACACATAGTAGATCTAATGAAGCACACTGCCCATGCTAGGTATTTACGATTGGCCTGAGATGTGTTTTAAATACAAATCATAGCTTCCATTTAGCATGCAGTGCTCCTTTGTTGAATCAGGGTTTACTCTTGTATACTTCTTTGCCACCGGACATTAACCATAAGCCCATAAAACCACACACAAGTGCACACACACACACACACACACACACACACACACACACACACACACACACACACACACACACACACACACACACACACACACTCACACACACACACACTCAGCATATCACTATATCTTCTAGCACCTTATTAGGCATCTGTTTCCTCAACAGACAAGCATCTTTGTCTCCCATTTAGTAAACACTGTGAGTATATCAGGGAGGCCTGACAAGTCTGTGAACGGCTCAGAATGAAGAATTTCCACTCTTGATAGGATGCTACAAAAATGTGCAAGCCATTTACGCACATCCACCAGCGAGCGACAGACTGACTTTCGTCAAACTGCTGCCATATATCAATATTTTAACTGTCTCACTGATGAGTTCACATCAGGGAGGATGCTACTTGAAAAATACGTTCTTCAAAAGTCAATTCATGGAGCTTAGAACACACTGTATGATACTACTCTCCAAGACAGTGTATTTAAACCAAACATGATTATTCTGCAGCATTACATAAGGCACCGTGGTGGCTTCAGAAAGGTGCTAAAAGTGATAAGCAATCAACAAATGCAGTTGCTTACCATTAAGAATACAATATACAGGAGCTGGCATGGAGTGAGATTGATCACTTGGAAGCAAATTATGACTATTATTTTGTCAGATAATTGAGCCATTTAGAAGAAAAAGGCACATTTTAAATGGTATTATTACACTGCATCCCAACTGGCCTGTGTCAATGTGCCAATTTATTCAACTTTACATCTAAAGTCACCTACTATCAGCAGCAAAAGGAAGAAAAAGATGAATAAAACTAGAAATATGATGTAGCTGACATTTGAAATTAAGTAGTGCAACCCTGCTGACTGTAAGTAGTTAAGTTATTGTTTGTGATCACCAAAACTTTCTTGACCTTGTGTAAACCAAAGCCTGAATGTATTTTTCATCATAGAAAACCACAAACAGATGTATGCAGTTTGAGGCCAGTCCGTTCAGAGGAGCTGCTCTGTACACAAGTGCACTGGGCAGCATTTGTGTTACTCTCCTTTGGTCTCTGGGAGAACAAACTCAGAAGCTACTTGAACCTTATAGTCTCACACTTAACTTACAAAGAGTGAAGCAGCAGACATGAGAAAAGTAAGAGAGAAGAAGAAAAACAGGAGATTAAAAGGCATCTCACTGCAGTTAATCAGTGAAATTCAACTCAAACAAACGACAAACAACTTTGCACCATTGACCAATAGCAGGATAGTTGAAAGATCCGATAAGTGACCAAGCATAGACTGTGTATAAGAGCTGGATGTGCGCACCGTGACGTCACCCATTGGTTTGTGTACTGCCATTTTGCAACCACGCGTGACACAAGTGGGTGGAGTTGAGTACAACTGAACGCAGAATAAGACTTTTTTTCACAGCCAAAATGTTAATATTAACTTTCATGAATTGAAAATTCAAAAAAGATTTAAAGTAAAGACAAAAACACAGACAGACAATACTTAGACTGGACAACGCCGTGGTACCGACCTGTCAAACACAAGGTAGCCACCCCCTAAAATATACGCTGCTTTATGGTCTATTTGACCCTAAATGGGACCATAATTTACTAAATGATTATCATGCTGTATTGGAGACTTGAAACTAGTGATTGAGACCATAAACTCATCTTTACAATATTTACTGAGGTAATAAATCAAGTGAGAAGTGGGGTCATTTTCTCATTGGCTGTTTTCGAAACCTCATAGTATGCAAGTAGTACGTACTGATTTGGCCAAAATGTAGTATGTAGTATGCAGTATGCCGACAAAAGTAAAATCTGTAGATTTTACAGTATGCAAAAAATACCTGGATGTTATACTGATTGTGAAAAAAAATCTGCAGTATGCATTGGACCAGTGTACCTCACCTGGTGTATCCCACAATGCAAAGTGCTGGCAGGCTACGGTTACAACAACAGCAACCAAAAACAGCTCTTTTTATTTTTATTTTTTTTACAGTTTTGTAACTATTTCATCACTAAATTCACTTCTGAAAATTTGTGAGACAAGAAATCATCTGTGTAGATTTTGAATGTTTACAGTTTTTACATTATTACATGATTCAAACATTTTCTCCTCTTAGACAAGGGGCTTTTATTTCCTTGCTGACAGATAGTTTGTTTAAATATTACAACATAAATGTCCATTATAAATTAAGTGGAGCCTGTGTTTATCTGCCTTTTGAATTGAAAAAATCACCAGCGGGCAGAGCTCGCTCGCCAGCTGGGCACTGATGATCATAGACCGGCTAGAGAGTGGCGAGGGAAGAGCCTGCTGAGACAACATGACCCTTTTAAATATTACTCTAATGTTATCTCGTGTTTTCCCTTGTCACTATGAGCTATTAAAAAAGTTCAAACCTGCAGAATATTATAAAGTAAACAAACAAAACATAAACAATAAAATGTAAGTTGTATTTTTTTTAGTGCTGCAAGTTTGCTTTTTTTGTCCAGCGCTTTAAGAGATGGCTTAAAGACTAGCATACTGCAAAATACCTCACTTTAACCATGGCATACTACATAATACTAAGGAATGCAGTATGTAGTACATACCGCATACTGCTCTCCTCCGCCGTAGACTTCTTTACAATCTGACTTCTGTCTGCAACCAGAGGAGTCGCCCCCTGCTGGCCATCAGAAATAAGTAAGTGAAAGTTTAAGGCTTCACTTTTCAGACCTGGAGGTAACCCATTGTGACCAAGCTAACAAGCTTTTTTTTCTCTTCAATAACTCTTTATTGAATTAAATAATGAAAAGAGAAAACAGGAAGAAGTTTAAGAGCTGTTGTGAGTAACTAGCATGTTCCCAGCTTGCTAGCATGGTAAACTACAAGTAGTCCCCCCTCCCATCAAGGGATGATGTGGATGGAGTAGTAGAAGAGGAGGAAAAAACAAGAACTCATGAGGGCTGCTGTGTCATTATTTATGTTCTTCCCAAAGAGCTTTGAGGCTTCACAGTATGTGATTGACCTTTGACCCCTACATCCTATAGCCTACTGGGTTCACATCACTAATGTCACATCCATTCCACTGACATATTGGTATTTGCCAACTGATTTGCACTGTATGTCATGTGAACATGCATTTGTTGTTTTTAACTGTGATCTATTTCGTCTATTATTTTTGTAGAGAGACTCAAGGAAACGATCTGACACTGCACCATCCAGACTCAAGGTTGGACTCCTAGACAACACAGCATGAATCAGCTGTCAAGGTAAATATCCTCTTATACTCTGAGTTTACATACAATATGGTTCCAGATAGGAAGCAAAAAAAAAAAACTGACACAGTGACGATTGAGGAAATTCACAGGATAACTGTACTCAGTTATTGGAATATCATGTTTGAGAAGTTAAATATTTTGATGTTGTGTTTTATTGCATTTTCTTTGGCCTTGAAGTCAAATTGAAGCACATTTCTTGAGGCCATGTTTGCTTTTATAACCTCAGGTCGGGTGGAGCTAGTTTTTCAGATGTGGACAAGCTATGATTTGAGATGCGCACAGACATCCACACACTCTCAAATACACACACACACACACACACACACACACACACACACACACACACACACACACACACACTAGTAAGGCCCTTGGGAGTGGGGGGCCTGCAGACATTGTGGTGCCTTGGTCGCTCTCACTAAAGTGCCGGGGGACTTATCGATCTATCAGAGACAACATTTTCACATGCTCACACCCTGAATGCATCACTGCCATTCATTCAAATATCTAAGAAAACAGTCATTCATTACCAAAACAGACCCTTCTTCCCAGAGAGTTTTCCCTCCCCAGTGCTTTTACTGTGACTCGGACAACATGGCAGGTCAAGATATGGGAAAATTGCCTATTCATCTTGCTCTAAAGGACCTGAGCCCTTGAAGCATGATTATAGATATAACCATGCATGGACTTGTATATGAAAGCCTGAGCAGATAACTAGGTTAGAATTTCTTTAAGTTTCTCTGCCATTATTGAAAATTGGCCATGAAGCTCCACAGAGCATGTGTCAGCTCTCAGACTTATGTCTGCACACATCCTTGTGGATCACCCTCAGTGCACGCCTAAACCCCTGATAGTCATGGAGCATTTGACACGACTGTAACTGAAATTGCAATCTGACACCACAGGGGGAAACGTCAGTTTTAAGGGATTAGAGGGTGAGGCCGGTGAATGCATTTACACAGAAGATGCCTCTGCATAACTGAAATTTAAATGCAGGAGGAAAGCGTGAATAAAGAGTTGATGAGTACACTAATTAGATTATCATAAGTAGGTCTAAGGCTAATTGTTCAGAGTTTACCGGTGGTCAGAGGTCACTGCATGGCTCTCTTTAATCCACAAAGCCCTGCCCCCCTTCATTCCTGCCGCTGTCAATCTGATGTTATCTACTATCTCATTAAGCGGTTTACAAAGATAACTGCTTCCTACTTCAAGCACACAGCCACCAATTTTGTTGGCTAATTGCAACTGTTGCTAGCAGATTTTATCAGCTGTAGTTGGCTAATTAAGCCAATGTCAGCTCCATGAGATGGTTTCAACCGCTGTCTCATTGGCTGACATTTTAATGTTTCCAGCTGACTCATTTTAAAATGATACCCTACCCCATACAGTGACTAATGATATGGACTGGATGGCTACATAAATTGTTTTGTGCTTAAAGACTGAGGCTAAAGCTAAAGGCCCCCATCTTCACCAGTTAATGATCCATGTAGAAGGAAATGAAGCATTGTTTTTGTGAGCATGTATACATATGATTAAAGGACCAGTTTATTCAGTGTATAATCACCTGATGATAAAAATTGTTGTGATGTTTATTACTACATAGGGAGCAGTCCTCTTCACAGAGTCTGCCATGTTTCTACAGTAGCCAAGAACAGCCAAACCAAACTCTGTTAACTCCAGCTCGGGCTGGAATGATAACGTTACTCACTCCTGTCACAGCTGCTCTCTCTCTTGCTTCACCACTCACTTTCCATGTACACACATACACTGTATGCACTGGCTCTGCTCCAAATGGCTCCAGGGAAGCTCATTCGCGTTTCTTCATTGGCACAACGGAGAGGCTTCAGTTGGTTCACCTCCTCACCTCACTGCTAGATACAGCCAGATCCTACACACTGGACCTTTAACACAACAAACAACACAATATTATACATATTAAAATATTAAAATATATATAGTCATTATTTCTCAGAGACGGTCACAAGTCAGAGAATAATAGAAAGAACAGTTCATAATAATTTTGCTGTTGTCAGTACATGTATAGAGGGTGAAAGATATAACAGAGGATACGTTACATAAAGCATGACTTGTCATACCGAGTGTGTGCTGCTAAATGTAAGTAATGAAATTCCAGTGTATCATGTGATTTACAAAAGCTGTTAGATATGTCGTTCTGACCGTGTTTTTCTGCATTCCTGACCTTGATAACTGCAGGTTATTTTTCATTCAGCAAATGAACAAATTTAACGCTAAGAAACATGAAAAATGCTTTCTATTCTGGCAAAGTTACAAATATCAAGACATTTTTATGGCTCTATATATCTCCAGTGTCTTCCTCCCTTGGATTGCTGGAACAGAGTTAGGTGCTCTGTTTAATCTGTGATTATTTCTTGAGCGTTGAGCAGACATGCAATTTCAAATGGAGTGGAAACATTTTTCATAATATCCCGATCCCCTTCCTGTCCATCATTCATCTGGATCACATGCAGATGACTGGTGTTTCTATACTGAAACAGATTTAACTGCTGTCAGTGTGCAGGTCTGATGCATTCATATGGATTGTTCACATTCTTTGTAGTGTATTGTTAGACTCCACCACTCACGACCAATCACGATCAATGAGGACATGCAACATGTAGATAATTTATTTCAATACAAATGTTACAGCACATACACTTGTTTTTTTTTTCATAAATACCACAGGACACCACATGTTGTAACAGGCTTCATTACAAACAGTGACAAAAACTTGTGCGAAAACAAACATTTAGTAAACATTCAGCTGAGTGACGACTTTTTTCACTCAAATAAAAAACAAAGTTCACATGTAACAGGTTTATTTTTCATATGACGACAAAAGCGATATTCATTTTTCATAGAAAAATCACATTCACGTACATCAATTTATCAGAGCAGTCCACCTTCAAACAATGTCTGTGCTGAGATTCTGCAGTATCTCACGACTCTTCATTTTGAGCACTTCCACAACATTATTGTTTACAGTTCACAACCTGGAAGCGGATTCATATTGTTCAAAAAATCTACAAATATTTCATGAAAGTGCTATACAGTGCTGCTTTAAGTTAAGTGAACGATCTTGTCTAAAACACAGGGAGCTGGTCGTGGGGGTTAAAGTGACTTTTATTAAATAATTGATCTGAAAGGACAGCGTTAGCATTAGCCCACCTGAGCCTTGACCATATTAACCCATTTGCCCCCAACTGTTACAGTACAACTTTAAATTTTTTAGATCACACTTTTATCAACAGTTAAAGGCAGGATTTTGACAACTGAAGAAAATTGATAACAATGTGTTTATTAAATGTTTTCCACATGAAATATTTTGTTTACACTGCATATGTGTGCATATCTTCAACATTCAACTTGTTATGTAAGGGATAATGTACAGCAAGCCGGTCACTGAAGTGAAATAAACCCTGACAGGGCGATGTGGTGGATGCTGACAGGGAGCTACCTAATGACCCGCTATCTGCACATTATCCAGCTTATGACATGGCTACTTACTTAAGGAATCAATAATTTGACCCAAAAATGGTCCTCCATAGACATCAGAACTGCGCCCATTGCAGTGTTCTGTTATACATAACAACGGTCTGTGCTAAAGAAATACCAGCCTGTGGAAAACTGTGATTGATTGAGAATTGAGTATTCAACAAAGCCTTCGAGTTCATAGATACATAGATAGAGATTGTGCTCCTTGTAATTTCTGAGATACATTTTCATACTATATCTAGTTTTTGGACACATAAGACTACTTTTTTTTTCTTAAAATATAATTAGATATATAGAAAATGTCCCATGTGTTCATAGACTAAATATAGGATGATAAGCAAAACACTTTTCTGCCAAACAATTTGACCAATTCTGAATATTTTTTCACATTTGTGCTTAAGCAAGACCAGACCAACAAAGGAAATTCAAAATCTCAGTTGTGGGCATAAATGGGTTAAATGTAGAAAGAATTAGAGTCTTTTGCATTGAAATATACATGCCACATCATAATATAACCTCTAAGACTTGTCCAGAATTTTCAAATAACCCTTTATGTTTGTAGAGTTCATACCAATGGATATAAGGTAATCTAGGATAAAACGCCATTGAACTGATTCTTCATTGTATGCATCAATAGACAAGCCATCAGATTTACTTGGAATGTTGTAGCGTCAACTAATCAGTCAAGACTCATTGCACATAACTGTATCATGTCCTCCAGCCTGAGGAGGTGAAGACATTAATTACATTCCTTATTATACAGGCATATTGATGAAACCGTAACCATTAATAATTCTGAGACAGCTGAGGTGCAAAGAGAGGCCACTGCCAGGAGGGAGCAGTGTGGATGTAAAGTTCACAACCTGCTCCACTTGGTCGGAAACAGATTAGTCCACAAACACATCATCACAATTATATATAGAGCAGACATGCAAACGATCACTGGCGAAGTGCTTCTAAAAATGATAGATGTTTTAAATACAGATCTTTCTTTAATCCAGCAATGACTCGTTAATTTAGGGTCAATGCGTCACTTAATTGTGAGTGAGTAAATACAATAATATCAAAACTCTTGGTCTAGAATCTTTATCTGTTTTGTGCATCCTGTACAGTGAAAATGTTGAAAAAAAAAAGTTGGAGATTATTTGTTATGACATTCAACCTCTGCATTTACTTTGCTGTAAATCCTGGAAAAAACACAAACAGGAAAAAGATCAACACGCTGGAAAGTTTTTCACATGGCAAACTCTGACGTAAGATGACGCCGCACTTACGTCTATTCCAAAGGTCTGTTTCAACATTGCTGACCAAACCTACTGATACAGTACATATGGATTCCACTGAGCTAACAAAGTTCACAGTTTTGATGGTGGCAGTCAGCTGACCAGAGGCGACGTTACATGCACTAAAACACAGGTCACTGACACCGATTTAGACTGACAGAGAAGCCCTGCTCCCCCTCTCGCCTTCAGCAGCCACATTTAGCGTGCTGTACACTGTGATCAGGACACGGAGATGGGGGAAAGGGGGTTACACCTGCAACACCTATCTAATGTGGGAAACATGGGTGAATTCAAGCCCCTGCATGCGAAGAGCTCATTTTCCATTATTGCTCGCCTACGTCAAAAAGTGCAATTCCCAAGAGCTGTGTGATCTGAAGCTGGGAGATAAGACAGAAAGTCCCATATCAGGTTAGATTTCATTACATCTCATCATGCAAATTTGGAACTACGTACTTTGTGGTGTACTAATCTAGAGTATATCAGTGTTCCCTATGAGGGAGTTATCTGATGCTCTGGCTAAACGGCAGAGATAATGGATTTATTCGTGTTTATTGGGCTGGGCTCAGCTGGATTTCCTGGAGACTGCACACCAAGCAGCGTTTAAAGTAGACTGACTGAAACAACTGCTGCTCAGTGGACTCCTGAGTGTCTTATCCAAATGTTAGACTGATTTTATAGAGATCCAGACATCCGTTTACAGCAAACAAGGAGACTCTGGGAAATGTCAGGGAGCAGTGACAAAGGTGCACTGCTCTGCTCGGGACTGTTTTTCTCATCTCCGTCTGTCGGCCTCCGAGCAGTCGCGGGCCTGGAACTTTGTTATCGCTCGGCTATTTCAACGCTGTGTTTGTTATTGTGTGTGTGGTTTATACCCTTGTGTGCCACGACTAAGGAAACTGCTTCTCTGGTTTCAGTAAATGCAGTACATGCTGACACACAGCAACCACACATTTTGATAAACAAACAGGGCTTGTGCAACAAAAGGGATGACTGCTGCTGTAGCTAACGGCACATAGAGGGGACAGGGAAGACTCATAGTATGCTATAATGTCGCACAAATGGACTGAATGCAAGACATTACTGGTAGGATGTGCAGTGATAAACCTGCAAAATGCATTTAATCATATGTAGCTGCAGGCTTTAAAGGTCAGGATTAACCACATTAATGCCACCTGCTTTGCATTGAAAGATATTCGATATCTTCTGGTCTGATAAGGGAATCTAGCTGATACAACATATATAAACTTGCAAATGTCTCGAGGATGGCCCCTAGGCGTTTCTCAGCTTGCACCAGTGTGATACAGATAACTTCATGTCTCTGGTGTTATCTGCTGACACCAGAAAAGCCCACGCAACAGGCTGTAAAACTCTAGAGTAGAGAGCAGGGCCTCACAACATTAATGAGCAGTGGGGGGCAGAGAGAGAGAGCGACAGGTTCTGCCACATCTGTTGATCATCTTTCACACTCAAAAAGACAATCCATCAAAAACAAAAATTCTTTAAAAAAATTAAAAAAAAGAAATGAAGCCAAATTATAATCTTGGTTGCTTTGGAATGTATTTCTTCAAACAAAACACCAAAAGAGGCGTCAAGTTTGATCCTTCCTCGCTCCTCATCCATTTTCTGATGGAAATAATAACTTGCTATTCATGCTGAATTGGCATGCCAGAATGGAATTTACAGCCTCCAACAACTTTGAATTTCAAAAGCATTTTTATGCTAACAAACTGTGGGATCTTTTGCCAAGAACTCTGAGACAAAAAGCATGCCCACAAATTCAATCTGAGCCAGATAATTAGCAATTATATAATGCACAGACCATTTATTAGAGTAGATAAACAGCTCAGATGCCGCCCTAGTGTGACTCCTGTGGACAGTGACTTAATGTGAAACAGTCAGTTAAGAAACACATGACGTGATGAGGTAGATGAGGGTTAAACATGAGAAATGTAACAAAAGGAAAAGCGATCTACCTACAGTATTCATTCACCGTGTTGAAAGAGGAAAAGGAAACTTTCCTCGGCTGATTATTATAGGTCCTGTAAAGAAGTCTCTCTGACCTTACCGTCATTAGTCAATTGGAAAAAGTTTATGATCAGTGTAAACATGTCCTGGGGCTCCAAGCTTAAAGGATGGTTGTTACAGTCGATAGGCCTTTCTTGCAATTCCCGTTAGGGTCCACAGCCGCTCTGTCCAAACCGCTGCAGACCCCCGCTCCCTTCCCCAGACACCCTTCATTAGTGTCACTGTCCTCCAGGCTGCCCTTACTCCTCCCGTGCTGCTCGCTCTGCCAGCTGTTCCTGCTGTACACATATCCATTCATGGGTCCCGGGTTGCTCAGGCGGCTCCTCTTCATGCAGAGGATTTCCTTGAAGGCATACCTGAACTCGGGACTCCGGCAGTAAATGAGCGGGTTGAAGGCAGAGTTTGCGTAACCTATCCAGTTGAGTATCCTGAAGGTGAGGTCAATGTGCTCCACCTTCCATATGGCCACGACCACGTTGAGCAGAAAGAAGGGCAGCCAGCACAAGGTGAAGATCCCCATGATGATGCCCAGTGTCTTTAGGGCCTTGTGTTCCCGCAGGCAGAATTTGGCCTTCTTGTGACCACGCCCGTTGTTGGCCTCCAGAGATTTGAGGTTGCAATTGTCGCTGTTGTGGAAACGTCCAACGCTTTGGTCGATCTTCTTCAGTTGGCGCTTAGCCTCCTGGAAAACACGGCTGTAGACGAAAACCATGATGACCAAAGGGATGTAGAAGGAGATGATGGAGGAGGTGATGGCATACGCCATGTTGGTGTAGAACTCGCAGCAGTTGCTGTCCTCAATGCAATCCTTAGCTTCCTTATCGTCTGATATCCACCACTTCATGTGGATGGGCAGAAAAGACGTCAAGGCGGCAATCACCCACACCAGCACGACCACGATGCGAGCCTTGCACTTGGTCAGCATCGACTGGTAGCGGAAGGGAGAGGTGATGGCCAAGTAACGGTCGATAGCTATGACGCACAGGGTCTCGATGCTCGCAGTCACACAGAGCACATCGGTCGCAGTCCAGAACTCGCACCAGAAGCTGCCAAAGTGCCAGGTCTCGAAGATGATGTAGCAGGCGCCGAAAGGAACCACGACGAGACCCATTACCAGGTCGGCGCAGGCCAGGGACGTGATGAAACAGTTGGTGACATTTTGGAGACGCTGGAAGCGGGCGATCGCCGTTATGACCAGGATGTTGCCAAAGACGATGACCAGGACAAGTAAGGACATGATCATGCCCAGTAGGATCATCGTCACCTCGCTGAAACCCTCCTCATTCTCAGCTGGGTCTGATGATGAGTTGATCATCCCCACACTCACATTGAGGTACACTGGGAGGGTTGTACTTCCCATCTGAAGAAACCATATGGAGATAACGCACATACACACATATAGAGGGGAAGATCACAATTTAAATGTAAAAATGTCCCAATAAGAACAGAAGAAGAAACAGTATTCATAGAAATGATATGCATGATAACAACTGGCACTAAATAAATTGTGCTGATGTGTCCGTTCATGCTTACATTCCCACAATAAAGGAGAACAGAAATTACAGCACCAAACAGAACAAAATTCATTACATGCTGCTTCACCAAACACAGCTTATAAAACAACTAAACAAGCAAAGCAAAAATAAAAGTACTAACCTCCACAGGTAGTTGTCTTGTTTCCTGCCTCCCATACAAAGTAGAAATTCAGTTAGTTCCTTCACTGTCACATGTCCTTCTCTCTGCTGTCTGTTTTTCCTTAATCTCGTGTGTCTCACTCTCTCAGTCCCTCAGTTGAGCTCAGCGTTTCTTCTCATATGTCTCCCAGGCTTTTTGTCAGAGCCCTTATAGCATGCAGTGATGACATCATGGTCAGTGCTCAGCCAATCAGACAGCCAGCCTGCGGAGGGTGCCGAGAGCTCCCGAGAATTTGAACACATTGTCCCTGCTGCTGCCGCCGCTGCTGCAGGGCTGTGTGAGACGAAAGCTGCAAACACAAGCACAGAAACGCACAATTTCTGACTTTTATTTTATCTTTTAATCATATGCAAACCACATCTAATTGGCCCACACATTATTTTTAGACTGAAAGCATTGTGTTTAAAGTTTAGAGAAAACATTTAATTTGATTGTACAATCCAAACACTGAGGTTTTACTGCTTTTTTTTTTTTTTTTTTTTTAGCCCGGATCATATCAAAAACAGGTGAAACTTTCTTTTACTCTTTGTAGGAGAAAGTTGGACGCACAAGTGGTCCAACTGGTGTGATAAAGCGAGGGTAGACAGAATGTTTTTGGCATCAATGGGCAAAAATTCCTTAATAACCTTTCAGCATGTTGTAATTCAAGTGTTCTGAGAGAAAACTAGAGTTCTGCACCTCCTCATGGCTCTGTTTTCAGGCTTTAAATTATCTAGCCTGTAACAGGAGAGAGAGAGCGTTCCTATTGGCCGTTCCTTCAACCGAGGCAGTCACTCACAAACTCCGATCAAATGGTCAAACTAGGCAGCGCTGATCAAATATGAATGAAATGAGAAAGTTTGCTCCAGCTGGTGGGTGGTGCTTGGCATTTCCTCAACTCTCTCCCTGCACTTCTGTCTGTATATAGTGACCATTTTATAGAAATATGTGCTCCAATTCTACCCTTCTGCTGCTTTAACATCACTATATACTCGATTGATGATGATTTATTGAGAAGTTTGACTCTATTGCCTTGCCCTGACTAAAACTTAGTGCTTTTCCGGCCACGACACTTTAACATAAAAATGTAGACTACAGCATACAGTTAAAATTGAGAATAGTTGAGTCCTTGCAGATACAGTACATGAAATCCAAAACACATGTTTGCATAATACTACACTGATGATTATCTAGATTACAATGCCAAAACCCCCCTCCTATTTCAGGTATCAACCTGCCCTGCACAGTGTACCCAGCAGGACACAAACTTACTGTCACGTTATATTGCATTGAAATACAAAAATGTTTTTAGTATTCAGGACAAATTTGTATTTTGTTAAGTCTATGCAAAGACTGTGAACATGCAGCTATTCATTGGAGGGCCTCTGTTTCTGTATCTGGAATATTATTTAAATTCAGAGACAGAATAACCAGTATTATCTATGTGATAGCTAAACAAACGGAGCTCAGTGTTGAAACAGAAATGCTACCAGTGACAGACTCGAAAAAGGCAGAGGGATGAGAACAGATCAGACAATGTGGGGTGTAAATGTTTTTTCTCTGCTTCAGTTTGTGACTCTGCCCTACTTATACCGAGTCAGCATAACACACTTACACTAAATAACTAGCCTATCACTATAAGTATACAGTATATAGACAATATAATTTGTATATAAGTAGTAATAGTAATAGCAGTAGTGCAGATTGCAACCACTCTACTCACTCCTCCCATTCCAAGACTCCGGTAACGTGATCCGCCGAGTGCAAAACCGCGGTAACACCGTTCGCCTCGCTCAGAGGCCATCCGCACCAAAATAATATTACTTTAGGAGCAACGATAGTCAGATGGCAGCTGGCAGTACCTTGATTGTTACACTCTTCGACTCAAGTTAACACAGTTTTTTTAAACACAATTAAGTGTGTTGGAGAAGTACGTTGGCCTTCAGGTAGCGTAAAAACCCAAAAGGCTCTCTCTAGAGCCATTGTTTGGCTTGTCTGTTCTGGGCTACTGTAGACACATGGTGGAGCAACGAAAACACAATGATTCTTAGTTTCAGTACCATTTCTGCTAACAGATCCTCCAAATATTACACACTGTTCCTTTAAAATGAGAGCCCTGATAACTTAGAGACCACTTGGACTCTGGGAGGCACTGGGGAACTAAACTGCCTGTGGAAAGATTGTGCATCACATGCCAGTGGTATTCACAGATTTGTTCTGTGAATGTTTTGCAGACACACTGGACAAGAAGTCAAGTATACTCCCCTAGTTCTGACTCCACACAGCTATCCAGAAATCAAACAGGCATGCTGTGTAGACAGAGAATTTTCCATTCAAAATTTACTGCATTTCTGTCCTTGTCTTGTGCTCAGCTCTGTCTTTGCTGCTCACTGCAGTAAAACGATCAGTGCTCTTTCGCACACCGTCGTCAATAGATAAACACATTTTTATTTCAGGCTTGCTGTGCAATGATTTTGGTGGAGCTCTCATTGATGATAATCACAAGCAGAGGTAATTTAGTTGAAAAACGGTATACGGCGGGAGGCCAGGGTGGATTTATGAACAATATAACAATTATGATAAAGCATGGATCATAAACAGGCATGTGTGATTAGTAGGTTGTTTGGTTGGTTCTTCAGTGTGCTTGTGTGATCTCAGGTGCATGCCTTTCCCTTTGCTATGATTTCTCATATAGCTTAAAGCCTCTAAGTATTTTACCTTATGTTAACCCCTGAGTGGAGGTCCATCCATTCAGCTCTTTAATCCAAGGTAAAATCTTATTCATTTCAAGATAGATTACCATAAAATGCACTAAAGATATTCACTGCACCCACAGAGAGATTTATACTGATTTTGGTGACCTCTGACCTTTTGTATAGATTAAACACGTTGTTGCATGACAGTTTATCTTGACAGATTTCCATTAACAAGGATATTCATGATCTCAGAATGATTTCAGATGTTTGGATGACCTCCTGACCTTTCTTGTTGTGCTGCCTTTGGGCTGAAATTTCCACTTGTGATATCAAAGTCTTACGCACACACAGCCCTGAAACATACAGGGCACATCTCCCCTCATTAAATGATAAAAGAATATCTTTGTTTTGAACACTCCCTGATCTTTATTTTTTGCATCAGTGAGGTGGAAATTCACTTACGATCACCCAGCTGAATTAGCTAACATGATTTTAGTGACCCATGTTGCCTTATCTTAACCTACAGCATAACCCCAACATATTTAACCTAAATACCGATGTCAGTATGTTATCTGTAATCCTCCACTTACAGTATGGACTGTGAGGTATCATGAACAAAGGACCCCTTGTGGGCTCAGTTGTACTTTGTCATTAAAACTATGACTACAACTAGTTCTTCGACTATGAGGAACATTTACTTTGTGTTGATTTTGGCAGTGCCTGTGAACAAAAGTGGTGTTTACAAGCACCAGACTCCCTGAAGAAAGTCTCTCATTTTACTGCAGCAGGTTCTGACAGTCTGTCCCACCACCATCCTGGTTCTGGCTCTCCTATACCTCACTTCGCTCCAGCGGGCCCAACAATACGGTGTGGGAATCCAGCACCGTGGTGTTGGTGTTTGCTCCCAGTGGAGATCGGCGGAGCAGCAAAGTAGAGCTCTGGCGCCTGGCCAGAGGAGGAGGCGCTACTGCTGGGTGTGGAACTCTGCAGAGGTCTAGTTGTGAAATCGAATATCCATATACCCCAGCCATCAAATTCAAAGATCTCATCCACATTGTTGGAATCATCTGAATATGCAGCACTGACACTGACAATCTTTCAGATAACACTAAGCTACACTTTCTGTACTTCAACACAACAAACTCTGCTTGGCCGGCACTCACATTTCCACAGTTTTCTTCCGGTGACGCATCACCTCGCAAGATTTTCACAGTGAGACTTCTCCTTGAGCGAGACTCTTTCCATAATGACAGACAATTATAATAATTTGGCAAAAACAAGCACTTTTAGTGGACATAAATGACGGTGCTAGCTTGCCCCAATAGGATGTCATTGCAGCCATCTGCAGAGCTCTCCCTCAGTACTGGACCAGTTTCAGAAATTGTTGTTCCCATTAGTCATTTAGAAACAAAAACATGGCAAATAGGGTTTAAAAATACTAACTATACATATATGCCAATATTCTTGGCATAAACATTAGTCAACCTCTACACCTGTGAAACTTCACACATGTTTGCTCTGGATCTGAGCTATGTACCTGAAATGTAATATAAACTGCATTTCTGTTTTGGAAAGTGGGGTCCTGCATGTGTGATTCATCATGACTGGTTTCCTCAGTCTGTGACATCTGTCTTCCTGTATCCTGTCACTCCCAGGCAGTTCACATTTGGATAACCCCGTAACCGTCTTGGATCCTGTCCCCAGTTGGATACTGTACACCGCTCTGTTTAGTCAAACACTGTCCCAATAGAGCTAACTCTCCTCCTGCTGGATTCCCACTTTTCTTCTTCACAGAAAGTTGTGATGTTGGCCTGATATCCCAACACGCACCTCCCTCACCTCCCCTCACTATATTTTTCCTGTAATCTCTGAAGAACAATACCTGGAGGCATTGATCGTCTTGGGAGAGCTCTCAGGAGTGTCAGAGGAGATGAAACAGTCTAAATACTTTGTCTCACTTGTTTGTCTTAAATGTCAGTTTCTATTACTATTATTACATTTGCCTCATTTATCAAAATAAACACAACCAAAGAAACACCTCTTCAGTTTCTTGCTGAGAGTTAGATGAGAAGATTGATACCACTCTGTCAATCTTCTCATCCAACTCTCAACAGGAAACTGAATAGTACTTCCCTAAAATGTTGAACAATTTGTTTAAAACTGTGACAGGCAGTAGAGTTAACACTTCTAGGCGGTGCTCAACACCTGCCCTAGAGGCACATCACTCATTATCAGTGAACAATTAAATTAAATATCAACACAGAAAAACCAACACTCCATTACAATGGAACATTTGCTGTGAGGACACTCATTAATATTATGCATTCCCTAACCGCTGAAACCTCAAACAGGCCTTTGGAGGTCTGTCCGAAGGTGAGGACTGGCCAAAATGTCTTCACTTTTCAAAAATGTTCTCACTCTGATGGTCTAAAAGTCTGTTTGGTTCTCACAAAGTAAGTTGTACAAATATGCAAATTCTTGCACACACACGTATGACTGTGTGCATGCACTTATGCACGCACACATGCATTTATCCAAAACACATGGAGTTTTAAATGTACACACACACATACAAATACATTAAAATACATGAAACGTACAGCATATGTGTGTGATATCAAACATGCTTTACCTCCATGTTATGCTGTTACTTATTGGTGCATGTTTCATAAGCCATCATTTCTCACTACTAAATATTTCATGCAGGTGACAAAAATGAAAACATCAAAAATTAACTTTGAATTGAATGTGATGATGCAGAAGAACCAAAACAAAAATCCTGTGGTGCCAACTGTCCAGCCGTGTCTAATCCATTCAATCTCTGTCTAATTTAAGGAATTATTGTCAGGTCAATCATGTCCTTATTTAATTCACTGTAACAAAGACATTCCCCTTGGGATTAATCCAGAGCGTCTGTGCTAAAAGTCCCTGGGGGACACGGGTGGGTGAGGTCCACCCAAAAACAAACATATGAGTATCAAATTGCAAAACTCCTACACCGCTTTGCACTGCCAAGCAACTACAGAGAGTGTGTTCTCGCTGCCAGTGAAAAGCATCCAAATTGGTATTACGTGATTTTGAAATGAACAGGAACAGTAAGAACAAAACTAGTTTGTGTATTTCAAATGGATCATACCATATATAGACTAAGCGGTTACAGAGTGGGAGTCATTGTTCACTCGATTTGCCCCTGATAAAGTTCAGATGGAGGAAGAGGTTGTAAAAACATTTCACCATACTATTCAAGAATGTTTGGGCTGTGGCTTCCAGACAAAGCTGAACTTATACAAAAGACAAATTAAAAAAATGTCATGATGGGGATCTGCCCAGTGTAATACACACAGTATACTATCACACAGGGTGCTGTCGAACATAATCACTCTCTTATAAATGTGTGAAGCATGAGTTAATTTCCTCCACGATCTCTTCTTGTTATTTTCCCAAGTAGGAATTTCCCAACATTTCACCATCACAAATCAACAAACATTTCATGAATAGTAATGAAAATAATCTTCATGCCAAAGGGACAGTAAACTCTACTGTAGTCAATGAAGGAGGGCAGAACGGTTTCCCAAGGCCTTTCTCCGCTTGGCAGAAAAATTGCCGGTCTCATGAGAGTCGCTTTATTTGCCTTATTGATCGCAACTCACAAAGCGAAACACTCACAGACTGTATTAGATGTATTATTAGATATGTTTATGAAGATTAAATGCTGGGTTTGACCCAAAGATGGAGTCGGTTAACGAAAATTTCCTGCTAGTAAAACAGGGCTTCTGCCTTAACTCTGGGATTTAAGGCAGGATTTATAGTGCATATTAGGTAGTCAAGGCCTGAGCTGAGTTATTACATTAGTTTAACCCTATGGGGAGAAAAGTAATACATTACAGTATAGTCCTTGTGAGGATTTAATTAGTGTGTACAAATCTGTACCAGTCAGCAAAAAAAAGTCCCCGTAGACCTCTGGTCAGCACAGAGGGGAATACGGTCCATCTTTGCTTAAAACACCAGTGCTTCAACCCTAAACTACTTCGAAAAAAATGTAGGTTATAATAGCAAAAGTTAATAAATAATAAAAAGATAAATTAAATCCTCCCTTTCTCTAATAGTTCAAGGCATTTCTGTTGCATCCTGTGATGTTTATACTCTTGGGTTGTCTTGGTGCCGTCTCATTTACTGTTAATGGCCATAGGTGGTGGTGAATGTCAGGCGATGGCGGTACAGTAAATAGAGATATGAATAAATGAACAGCTATCATTCTGTCCCCCAAACAGATTGAATGGATCAATCCTGGAGCTGCCAATGATAATAATCATCTACATACATCTTAGGACACCAGTTAGTATTCATGAAATGTAAATAAGCTATTTTCTCTTCATGCCCTCTGACCATATAGCCTATACTGCTCTTTCACATACTTTGAGCACACTGTGTGCTTTATTCTTGATACAGAAAATTGATCTAACCTGTTGTAACCCACCTTTTCATCACATTCCTGCTCTGCTAAATTAAGAACTCGTATATCTTCAAGAGTGTATAAATCTGCATAACCGAGACAAGTGGGGGATCAGGCTGACCCATTAAATTACAGTCCTTTGTTCTCCCCTCTTCTACACTGACTAATGTGAGAATAAACAGGGCGTGGGGTCAATTTGTTGTCTTTGCCACTTAAGGAAGCGACTCCCTCCTCTAACGACTCTCTGCCTGATCTCCGTTGCTCTCCCTGTTTACAGTGATTAATTGCAGAAACAGTCAACCTTTGACCCATTCCATGCCAAGTTAGAACAACTATCTCTGCTTTTGTTATTCACTACAATGTTGGCAGATATTCAGCTTGTGTACATAGCTGCAGTCTGACAGTGCTGGATGAAGTAACTGAGTTTTAGAGTACCTGATATTTACTTTACTGTAAGTATCAAAAGTAATTTTCTGAAAGTAGAAGTACAAATAAATGCTGCTAATAAAAAAAAAAAGCAAGAAGTTTAGATTTGGATTTATGAAGTTTATTCCTCTTAAAATGTACAGCACTTCAAAAATGGAGGCTACATTACACTTGAAGAAAAACATGGTTGTCACAGCTTAAAGGATTTAAAGAACAAAATACAGTTTGTCCTTTCCTCTTTGTCACAAGTAGCATGATCTGACATGCAGCCTGCCTGGACGAGCAGAAATAGAAAATTAACTACGGCTTTGAGAGCACTTTGTTTGCACTTGTCCTGCCAATCATGTGAATGATGTCACTTGCAGTTCTCTTTATACAACCACGGTTTGGACCGCTGATCTGCCAAACCTGCTTATTTGTAATAATGAAATAGCAAAGATGCTGAGGGGAAATGGGTAAGAGAAAAAGTGTACATTTTAGTGAAAAGGTACAGAAATATAAAAAGTTAAGTGCAGATACTTTTACATACTACAAATATGTAAAAATGTAAGTACTATCAAAGCATTATTAATTTGTTACATTACACCACTGCTGCCCGCTGAGGTCAGAATGAGACGTATTCACAAGAAGTGTTTACTGTGAAAGAGGGAAGGACATAGCAGCTGTGTTGGGATCTTTATGGTTCGGTGATAATACTCAAAGAGGAGGGCTTACCGTCCTCTGGCGGTGTGCAAACTGAAAACAAATGAATGGAATCATCAACACCTGCTCAGTCATTTATCGCTTATTTATCACTTGTTTGTCAAGAATGTGCCGCCCTTCCACCCACACATATACAGTATATCTGTGCCTTTTAAGATGTCACTGTCAGCCTCCATCTTCCTGTCAGTCGTTTGTTTACAGCCTAAAATATGCACTGAAAATGTGACAAATGAAAAAGCAACATTAATTTTGCTAGTTTTGACCAAACATTATCTTTTGATAAGTTATATATATTCTGGCAGGATAAACACTTCAGATACAGATATCACTAGTATTAGGACAGATATATTTACAAGTTAACTGGGGTTATAAGAGCATTCACATGTGACAAGTAATGCATATCTGATATGCACAGATTTAATCTATGAACTGTTGTCTTAGTTAGCAAGAAGTGAATGTGAAGTCTCTCCTATCAGCAGGCCCTGTTATCAAGCAGGTTAACGGCATCCAGTGGTCATGCTGCACCCACACGTGTGATACGTGCAACACAAACTGGTGAACCCAAAATGGAGGCATTAAAAAAGACAGTCTATCCCATAGACCAGGCCAAATGTCAAATCCAAAATGATTTACAGTGTGTCTGCCATATTTCTTTTGTTCTGTGATCTACAGCGAGCTGCAACGTATCACACTGTTCTACTTTTCTGGATGTGATTAGAAGAAGAAGAAGAAGATAAACCTTTATTAGTCCCTCCCCCCTATTGTCCCAAATTCAATTTTTACACTCTGTTGTAACTTATACACAGCACATATACCTGTCAGAGTGGGGGGGCTGCTCCTGACAAGCGCCCCGAGCAGTTGGGGGTTTGGTGCCTTGCTCAGGGGCACCTCGGCAGTGCCCAAGAGGTAAACTGGCACCTCTCCAGCTACCAGTTCACACTCAGTTCTTGGTCCAGTTCTTGGTCCATGTCGGGACTTGAACCGGTGACCCTCCGGTTCCCAAGCCAACTCCCTACAGACTGGGCTACTGCCGCCCCCTTACAGTCACATCCAGGCACGCGCACATATTTGGTTTGATATGAAGACCAGATGGACTCGGTTATGCAGAACAAAAGAAATCTGTTTTTTTTTTTTTCAGCATTCATGCAATGTGCATGTGCAGTTTTTGTTGTTTTGTGGGCACCCATGACTAATGTGCATCAAAAACAATGTTGATGACTTACATACAATAAGTTTTCATTTTTATATAGCAAATGTTCCTTCACTTGTTTAATCACAAAATGCTGCCTTGCTTTTGTGTCAGTAACCAAAGCCCCACTTTGCACCATTGCAGGTTCTGTTGGTCATATGGAAATGGAAATGCATTATGATTGCATTTTTTTCAGGAGCTGTAGTCATTTTTTTGCAGTGAAGGTTGCCTATATACATTATAGGTAATGACTTTCATTCCAGTGAAGCATGAAATTGGCCACAGACTGCAGGCAATCCGCTCATTTCTTTCAAATGAATAATAATGTGTCAAAAGAAGCATGAAATTCATTCATGACGAATCTGAAATTAATATGAATTGAGAAATTATATCATACATGTAATACATTGTGAGATTAATTCTTGATGAGTTATAATCATTATGTAGCATGTAAGTCACTGATCAAAATGATTAAAAAGAAAGTCTCCAACAATGTTATGTTATGCACATTACATACTTTAAAGGGTCTGACTGAATCATTTTTACCATTTAAAGAAGAAACCAAGGAGGTAAATTATGTGAACTATGTTGTTGTTGTATCATGATCAGTACTTTTTTGTGTTTTGTGTTACTTTCATTGCAAGCGTTTATTGTAGATAAAGCTGATTTCAGCAGCTTTAGTGACTGCTTTCGACATGCTAACACGACTGTCTTGGATCAGCTGTAGCGTTGTGTACTATACTGGACATTCAACAACATCCACCGAATCCGTGATTTTCTAATCAGATTTAAGCAGTTGCATTGAAGAACAGTTAATTCGTGTTTTTATGAGAGTAATATATTCTTTTCGCTCAAAGCTCCTAAAGAAACTATTATAATATATTAGTTTTTCTCAGTCACCAATGCATAGCAATTACCAATGTTGTGGAATATATCAAACATTTTAACAGCATGAAAATAATAAGATAATAACATAAAATCAGAATAATAATATATAATTATTATTAGTTATTGTTTGTTCTCTGTTGCGTTGCTTTTGATTTATGGTTATATGATGTCGTCTGTTCTCAGCTGAATCTTTGTTAGTGTTTTAGTAGACATATTTAATATATATTTTTATTACTTTTGACAGATGCTTAAACAACTCAGTGAAAGCTCTTAGCCATTTGAAAAGACATTTGCTCCCTTGTTGTATTTTACCACACTCACTATGAGAAAACACATGATTCATGTTAACTCTAGGATGCCATGCACAAAAACATGCAGATACACACTAACTGGCCTGCACACAGATGTACAAACACTCTTTTCTTTCCTCCAAACTTCATCTTAAATTTTAAAAGTACTCAATATTTGCAGTTCAGCACATTTCTTTCACTATATGGAAGAACAAGTCTGAACTCTCATCCAGAGGTTAATAGAAAAACTCCATTTATACCCGGAGGGTCCTCTGAGGAAGCCTCGTCTGTTCTGTTGTCAGTACTCACAATTTTTCCACTTTGTCTTTACACAAGGAGCCACTGCTGCCAGTGAGTCATGCTCCTGTCTAGCACTCAGATCAAACTGCATGACCAGGTCCTACCATCCAAAAATGACATATGGCCTACTCAATAGTTGCTGACACTGAAAAATCATAAAATTGGTTGCTTGTGAACTGTAAAGCTTGGAAGTATAATGCATCAGTGCAGACTGAAATCAGGTCAACAGCTTCCAGTTGGTCTTTGAGGGGATGTCCTGAGGATGACTGAAGCCACTGATGTGATTCAACTCCCCTGTCAGACCAGGAAGTTCAGATGAGTGAAGGAGAGATTGTGTGAAGGTAAAGAAACTCTAAACCACCTTTACATCCTTTCCCTACCCACTTCCACTCACTTGTGCGTTTGTATGGGGGGGTCCGCCATATTAAGTGCCATCCCAAACCAATTAGCAGTGGATTATAAACCCCTCCAACAGCGAGTCTACATTGATGTCGACTCAACCAGCTGCATTGACTGATGACATGCAACGCCGTTTTATGTTCGCCACAGAACACGTCCCAATGTTAGTGCTTTGTGATTACTGGTTCAAACGTTTACTGTTCAAACTAAGATATAAAATATTGTATTTTATAGTCATACAGACCGTATCAACTTAAAGTAAATAGACTATATTTAAGATCAACTATTAGCTTGTCTAGTCTAAAATAGCAGACATGTTCATTTGATTGTAAAATGTTGTGTATTGATACATATACAGTACATATACAACATATATTTTTTATTTTTTACCCCTATCAGCAGCTGTAACCCCATAATATATTTAATATTCAACTGTGCAATGCTGACTTAACTGTACAATAATATAGTGCAATAATCTGGTGTACTCTGGCACTGCATTTATTTATGCAGTACATTTAAACTAGTTGTATTTCTTTATAGTATACTTCTTAAATCTGATTCTGATATTTGTTTATAGTTTCCTTGCCGGAGAGAAGTTTGTCCCAGAGTAGCCGCTGTATTTATACCCTACAGCCTTAAGAAGGGCGCCTCACTGAGTTGTGGGTGTGATAACAGAGTTCAGTCCATCACAGAGTGGGATGGTGTAGAGACCGGTTCAGGTTAGGGACTGTACACAAATTATTGGGTTAGGGAGGAGGC
Source organism: Pterois miles (assembly GCA_947000775.1). Lineage (NCBI taxonomy): Eukaryota > Metazoa > Chordata > Actinopteri > Perciformes > Scorpaenidae > Pterois > Pterois miles. The sequence goes on along the minus strand of CAMQGK010000308.1, from coordinate 5,577,204 downwards.
TGAGCTTTGTGTTTCAGTTTACGAAAAAGCAAGGCTCTCCTGAGCGCTAATGTTTTTTTATTCTGATATCGCATAATAATGCATTAAAAAAAAAGTTCATTAAGAAGATGTTTCAAACTAAAAGCGAGACTATAACCTGTAAAAAGACTTATGGAATTCATAAGCGACAAAATGCTTCCTCAGTTCAGTACACTCAACGGTTTTGCTGCTAAAGCCTTTTTTGGTCAGGTATGACCATTGCTATCAAACATAGATATTGTTGTTCATATAGTATGGCTCTGTATTTGTGCTAGTGTTACACTACGCTTAAACATTGTGTTGCAGTTGTCCCATGTTGCTAAAATGGACGCTGTTTTGCAGAGGTTACACTATCTCTGTTTAGTCAAATAAAATATCAGTCTGAGGTAAAAGAAAAAGTACAAAGACTCTCTGGCTCTCCCAGAACATTTAACAGTCCTTCAAGAAAAAAAGAAAAAAACCCTCTCCCATTTCTGACCCTCCACTCCGACAACCTCCAATTAATATTCATACAGTCCCTTTCAGATGTTCAAGTTTAGAGTTAGGGCTATATACTGTATATTTAGGCATTAGGTGCTGAAGCCATGTCGACAGTTATGAGCGCATGAGCGCTGTAAATGCTACAGTTTAATGCTAAAAGTCATTTCTAAAACATAAACAGAGAAATATATCAACCTATCCATCACCACCATGATGTTTTTAATCATTCTCAGATTAACCTATTGACTGTGGACATGGTCACGGGGCCATGTTACCCCCTGGCAACAAAGTGTTAAATTAACATTATTGTACACTTCTTTTTTTTTTTTTTCCATAAACAGTGGCCACGGAGTCTGGTGACTGGTCAACTTTGAATCCAGTCAGAATAAGAATCCTTACTTATAACCAAGAGAGATGGTATCTGTGATAGCATAAAGACTGGAAGACTAGCCGAGTGACCAGGATATTTGCATTCTAGTGTTGGGATGCAAGTCATAAGTGCTGTCGTCACAAAACCATCTGTTGTCTGTTTGTGCATCTTGCTGTGTTTATAGACTGCAGATGGGAGTGAGAAGGAATTTACATCTTGATATTTTTCATGCAATGTTGAATGTTGATTCCTGTGTGTAAGCAGAGCACATTCATGCTCAAAGCAGCCATGAGAGACGGTCCGAATCGATTGAGCAGTCCTTATGCAGGACACACGCCCTGACCCCAGCTCTGCAGGTCAACGACCCCATACTGCCTTTGAGCTGCCAACAACAGTAGTCTCACTTCACTGATCCTGTCAGCAATGCCATGGAGATAAATGCAACGTAGCTGTTCTCCCAGTGATGTACATCTGTAATCTTGGCCTGAGAAGGATGGGACAAGCCTGCAGGATGAGGCTAATTAGAGGTCATTATCACGATAATGACTTTATGGCACAATAACAGCCTGTACAAAAATCACAGGTTAAACAGGAAAGGGTTTGTGTCCTCTGATCTTTTTTTACACAGCTGAGTGCAGTCACCTATACTGGTAAATTTATATCTCTGTAATATTTCCTGTCTGAAAAAAGACAGCTTTTTTTGTTTCCTTGCCAATTTACCCCTCTGGGCAGAACAAGAGAACAGCATGTTGTCTTCCTCATCATAGATACCGTCAATTAATCTTTGACCCGTTTCTGCAGAAAGACTCGAACATGCACACCCAGACACACACAAACAAAGATTAAGAAAAGGCCAGTGCATTTATTTTGTTATATTAGGGTCAAAAAGACAGTCTGCGCCAAAATGAAGAAATATATGAGGGGAAAAAAGTGATGCTTCGCAGCCAGCCAGCATATTAGCTCTGCAGATCCCCAGAATGAAGAATTTACTGTGAGGATGGCCCAAGGCCTCTGGATATAAATATATAAAGCCTGTGGATATATTCTTGTTAGACCACCTTTTAACTTAGATTTGATTGGTAGATCTGATAAAGTTTTGATTTTTCTGTAAAGATGTTGAAAGACATAAACCTTCTGATCCACCTGCGACCCAACTCACTATTTAACGAATGGAGAAAAGCAGGAGATAAACCTGAAGAGTCCTATTTAATGTCTGTGAAGTAAAACCAAAGACTGTGCAACTATGATCTCATGTTGCTTAATTTTAATAAAACAACACTGTAATCATTTATATGCTTGACCCAGGAAGGTGCCACTTTCTCTGCTACATTATGAGAGAGCAAGAGAGAGATCAGTTATACTCCATATCCTTTCTGTTCTGTCTGTCCTGTATGTGTAAGATGTCCAGGCTCACAACATATTGATACAAAAAAAATCAAACATTCAATTTAAATATCATAAATGTTGGTTGGTGGTTGAATTATTCTAAAAAAGTCAAAGCCATATTTAATTTCTTAGTTTGGTACATAAACTCAGTACTGCTAAGTTTTATGAAACAGTGGGTTATTGTAATTGCCTGATTGTAAAGATTCCAGTTTGACAGTTAAATATATAGATGCCATCATCCAAACAGCACTTACACTGGTACGTTGTTTAAGAGTGCCTTGGTCACATTAGTTCCTTTGTCCCTCCTTTTCAGCCGCATCCCTACTTCCTCAGAGACTATCATCAAAGACCGTATATAGTTAAGAAGTTAAAAGTCAATTGTTCGTTTCCATTGCAAAGTCAGCGACCAGCAGCAGAGCTACGCCTCTGCCATTTTGGACTGAAAGCGACTATCGGACAGCAGTTAAACGTCCGCCAAAAAAGTGCTGTGCAATAGTAAAACATTATTATTTCTATTTCATTGTCATAATTTTAATGTCTCTACTGAAATGGCCTGTGTTGTATAATAAAATATTATAAATAAGTATAGGCTCCAGCACATATTCAAGGACCTCCAAAATCAATGTCCTAAAGACCACAGACCATAGCTGTATAAGAGGTTGTGCCCTGTGCATTTGCCCTGCGTGTTCGTAAATAGCCTGCAACTACATTAAATTATGCTTATGTCATGCAAATACCAACTACCGGTTGTTTGAGAAGAGAGACAATAATACATCCACCACAGAACAGGCTTACAGCATAAAGCCTGTGGGTGTATTAGAAGATAATAAAAGTGATGCATTACAGCCAATATACTCATTATTACAGCCACATACAGCTAGCAGGAAGCTGGCAGAACCAGATCTGTCATATGAGTGTGCAGGGCTGTGCAGTCTGTGGGTCTGATGCGCGTTCATTATACTGAAGAAAGTAACGCTGGATTTGACTGTTGATTATTTGGTTACTCAGAGTTCATACTGGGACGTTAATTTACCTTGAAAGAAATATCCCCTGATTTACAGACACTGCTTATACATTCATGGCTATGGACTCATTGGTGTTTTCAGTATAAAATGGCGAAAGTGTTACCTCAGTGCAAGTTTCACCTCTTTGCTTCTAGACTCATTGCTATCATTGTTATTTCCCTTCCCTCCTTTCTCCACTACCTGCCACACCCAGCTTCACACCTGTAGCCACCTACCTCATCTGTTCTGTAATTACTTGGCCTTCAACGCCCTCCTCCTCCTCACCTGCATCTCATTGTCTCACCAGTCACTCACTACATCCTCCACTTCTTTTGTTCCTTTGTCAAACCATTACTATTGCTATGCAGTTCCTTATAACCTGTCTACAACCTGTCTCTTACCTGGAACTTGCCTGCCTGTTACCTGTCAGCTAGACCCATCACCATTTGGACTCTTGATCTCTGTAAGCTTTTCGAAAATAAATCACTGCTGCTTCTTCAACTTTCTGCATTTGTGTCCAACCCCTGATCGCTGCAGCGCAACGTCACAGTCTTAGAGCATCGTAAAACACTTCATTCAGGCTGGACAGAAACTAAATAAAACTCACCTAAACCATCGTCATTACTCTTTCCAACAATCACCAAGTGTACTTAAATCTAATTTCACTAAGTTTGATGTAACTACTTGTAACTTATAAAACAGTTAGACAGTGTATATAAATATGCAGGTGTAAAAGAGATTATAAAAAGCCCCTTTACACTAAAACTAAATTTCACAGCAGTTCGTTCAACTGAGACAGTTGAGCTCTTTCACTCTGAACAAAGTGGTGAACTGACTGATTGATACTGCCATCTCTAGAGCCACCCTGCTAGCATGGCTGATGAAAATGGACCTAATACAGTGTGGAGGGGTACATGGTGTGCACTGCATGTGTGGAATCACCCTTGCAAACAGCAGAAGGTTGGGTGTCGAGGTAAAGAGGTAAAATCAGATAGGACATACAAGTTTACTGGTGTACATTTGCCTTTAGATATTTTTCTCATCCGTAGTTTTAGGGTTCAGTGTACTGAACCGTCTGATCCTAAATCCAACCTGATCTCTTGGGAAGGTGTAACAATAGCGCAACATTTTAATTAGGGGTGGGCATGGTTTGGGTAAAAAAACGCTAGTCATGGTTCGGTTCATGTATGTACCGTTTGGTTCATTCATTTGAAATAGGTTATGAGGCTAATTGTGTATTTTTTTCTTATTTATTGTCACACTAGAAATCAAGGCCTATGGAAAGAGGCTGGGACATGGCGGACAGGTGTATGGGGTATAAGACATGGCAAAGTGTAACTGAAGCTGAGGTTGTGCGTTGTGATTGGCTTAATTTCAGCGATGGGCAGACCAGATTTTACTGCGCATGTCTCTCAACCACCTCAACTATGTACTATGTGTGGTAAACGTGTAAGTAAATGACTTCAGCTCCTTCTAGTCAGCAGTGTTCAGTGGTTGTTCGGAGAGTTTATTGTGTAGGGAGGAACAGTAGCAGTGAAATGGTGATGTGCTGTTATTGACAAGGGTCCAAACTACAGAGCCTCCGTGTTATTAATATATTATCCTCATCAAGTTTAAGAGCAACATAACCCTCAGCTACACAAGCTGAAACTAAAGCTGGCAGTAGGCTCTATAGTCTGACTGTTTAGGTTAGTTTGTCATGTTTCTTAGTAGTAAACTAAAGCTGGCAGTAGGCTCTGTAGTCTGACTGTTTAGGTTAGTTTGTCATGTTTCTTAGCAGTAAACTAAAGCTGGCAGTAGGCTCTGTAGTCTGACTGTTTAGGTTAGTTTGTCATGTTTCTTAGCAGTAAACTAAAGCTGGCAGTAGGCTCTGTAGTCTGACTGTTTAGGTTAGTTTGTCATGTTTCTTAGTAGTAAACTAAAGCTGACTGAGACAAAGCAGCTCCTCCTCTACCAGCAGGACCTGTAGTGGTTCACAGTAGCAGAGGGAGGAGGACAGGAGGACAGAGGGCAGAAGGACGGGAGGACAGGAGGACAGGAGGACAGAGGACAGGAGGACAGAGGACAGGAGGATAGGAAGACAGGAGGACAGAGGACAGAGGACAGGAGGACAGAGGACAGGAGGACAGAGGACAGGAAGACAGGAGGACAGAGGACAGGAGGACAGAGGACAGGAAGACAGGAGGACAGGAGGACAGGAGGAAGAAATGATACTGTCTGATGTTTGTGTTCTTCAGTTTTTATAAACTTCACTCAGGAATATGATTTATTTTATTAACATGTTAGATTGTTTCCAGTGAGATATTAATGAGTTTATTTGGTGACTTTGTTGTTGTAAATATTCAATTATAATCTGGTTCTGAATTTAAAAACAATCAGGTTGACATACGTATAGCTAATATGCACATTTTAATATTTGTTTATTTATCACAAGTCATATCATCATTGCAGTATTGAGCAGTGTTATTGCACATGGAAGATTTTCTTCATGTGGTGCTGGCCTAGTCTGTGTTACTAGTTAACTCTAGTGCTGGCTGACCTGATGCTGAACTTTTTGTTGATGATTTGTTTTTATGTAGTAATTCTTTTGAAATAACTCAGTGTCACTTTTCTTTTAGATCAGAAGTCCAGCCATAAGATGTGACAATGAAGAAGTGTTTTGTTCCTGATGTTAGTCTGCTGTGGATTTATTTTGCCAAATAAATGAAATGCATGTTTAAACTGAAGTTGGAAATTGGCTTCCTTGCTGCACCATAAATGAACTGAACTGAACTGAAACCCGTGACCCCAAACCGTGAACTGAACTGAACCGTGAATTTTCGGAACCGTGCCAACCCTAATACAAAATATCATCCAGTGTGTCATAATAACTTTCATGCGTCATTTGACTTCACAGGGTTAACGTTGTGAAATGGCTTTTCCTGTTACATTCAATGGCATATTGTTACCGTGAAAGGTGTCATTTGTATTTAAGCAACAAAGCCAGTTCAGCCCTGTTCAGCCTTGTTATTAACATGCATCCTGGGTGGACAGCTCCAGGTACAGGTGTGAGCGCACTCAAGACTCATTGAGGATGCATTAGATCATTCAGACCAAATTCAGTAGTGGTCTAGGCCAAATACAGACACATTCTTTCAGCTGTTGTGTACGCAAATGTGTCCTGGGCCACATTAAGGACCACCAACTCAACTGACGTCCCGTTGGGATCCACAGGGTCTCACTGTGCTCCTCATGTGAACAGACAGGCAGATGCGAGCGCTTGTCTGCCTTGTGGCATGGTGAGGGCTTTAGTGCACTGTATCCCTGCACATATCTGACATCTGAACGCCTGCCCACTCTCTTCACCGGCTCTCTGAAGTTCTGCACGCTGCTGTTGTCTGGCAAACACAGCATGGTCAGTGACACAGAGATCTCCGGGGACCGCCGGTACGATAACCTTTTATTTTGATGTTAATAAAATTTACCTGAATTCAAAAATATGTGGCATTTTACAACTGACATTCGTGTAATTATATGTTAATATGTAACATGCTGTATTAGCCATGTGTTTACGACATTTTTATCTGCATATAGAGCAGGGAAGTGATACCTGATCACAAACAATCACTCAAAACACATGTGGAGACACATGTAAATGCTAAGTCTTAATGGGGCCTTAGTTAGGTTTTAGAAAAACGTCCTGGTTTTGGTTAAAATAAGTACGTAAACAAGGTAAAATACATATGTAAACAACATGGAAAAGGCATCCCAAACATCATTAATGTAACTTCAAAATAGCTCAACAACACCTTGGGTCTCAGTCTCCTGGTTGTAAGTCGTGTGTCCCATCCACGTCCCCTCCTGTCCACTGTAAGCAGTCTTTCTTACTTTTTATTCTACTCACTCATTCACTAGCTCTGAGTGAAGCATTCACACGGATGTGACATTGCAGTCAGTAGAATGACATTGTTATTGCACACAAAATGACTTACAAATTTCTGTGCCATTCAGACGCCTTTTGGTGAGACCAGGCTGCCTAAACTACACAATTTTACTTTTTTTAGTGTTAGTGCAACGCATTTTGTCAGAGTACATATTCGCAAGTGTTGATTGATAATTTTAAACGGCAAAACCATCTCACTGGGAGGTGTTCTTTATTTTTTTCTGCTTTGCCTTCATTTCTTGTTCCTCTTTTCTGCTGCCAGGAGACACACTGTTCAGCACTTATCAGATACCACCCAGAGGAAGAGGCAAATTGAGGTTGCATAACCATTTAAGAGCCACGAATGAGGTCAGCGACTTGCTGCTGTAGCTTGGCTAGAGTCAATCACCCATGTTTAGTTGAACGATGCAGATCCAAGTCTTTCATGAAACGATGAATGATAGCAGACACATCGGTGCATCATAAAAGTTAAAACCATATTGGGAATGTGTACTATGATGCGCATGCTAGGCATTTCCCATCAACATGAGAACACCAGATGTATATTGAGGTAAGTTTTAGTGTTTGAAGTCTGTCATACACAAACTCCCAAAATAAATGTGTCAGTCCACTGGCAAGTTGTTGCACAACATGGCATACCAGTGCTCGAAGTGGGCCAGTAGTCAGTACCGGCACTTCTACATTTTACTCTTAACTGCACCGTGACTTTTTCTTGTGTACATAACTTCTCACAAGCTGCCGAAACTCTCCATGTGCCCTCTCCATATCTGGTTCTCTGGGTGATTCATGATGGCGATCCATAACAGAGCAGCGCCAGGGTTTTTGGGCCTTGCTTCATAAGCTATATGAATATAAAAACTATGTGGGGAGCACCTAGAAGAACCGGCACACAGAGCATGGCACCTGATCCTCAAAGGTGGATGAGAACAAATGTGCTATAATTTATCAATACAATGTTCACGGCCGTTTAATAAAATCATTATTGAACTGTTTTTCAGAACTTATTTTGTTACCAAATATAATTAATAAAACATATTTCAAAGTTTCCCGCATCTGCTCTTTAATTTACTGACTATGACTTTACAGACATCACAAACAGTCCCAGAATAATTGTGCAGACGATGGCTGTGAAAAATAACAAAACTCATTTAACCAGTAATAATAATGGTCCAAAATTGCATAGATTTCAGTCAAAAACCCTTACATCTTGTTCCAGGAAAACCACCAACCCCAATATCTCCTAGTGTCTTTTATTCTCTCTGTCTCTCTGCTGTATAATATGTAGGACCATCCTGGCTGCTAAAACCTCAGTGAATAGCTCACACACCTCAGCTCTGCATGCATATCTGCCTTTCTGGCTGGCGGGATGCTGACGCAATATAACATGCAAAAAATAATTAATAAATAGGAAAAAGTTGCGAGAGATTGCCGATACGGCAAGGGGAGTATCGACATGTAATTTTTTCCACACATGCATTGTGGCATACCAGAGTTAAATGCACATGGGAGAAGCTTTCTGCCAGAAAAAGCTTATTTTAACCCAAACCACAATTGTTTCCTAAACTTAACCGAGTAGGTTTGTTGTCTAACCCTAAGGAGATTTGTCTGGCACAAAACTCTAAAGACAAACTTTTCCCATGTGTCAGTAATACGCTGACCTCACTAGCAAAACTCCATCTGTCTTAAATTTTCTCAAAACTTCAATAGGATCCACAAGAGATTTACTGGGCGATACAGCCCCATAAAACTTCAGCCAAATGATCTCAAGCCTCTTATTTATAGAACATCAGATATTTGTAACGTTTGCTAATATTAACAATTTTACATTGTCTGGTTGACTGGGCAGCATGGGATGTAGGATTGTCCTGAAGGCATTCTATGTGAAATGACCTTCAGATACCACATCGCAGATCCCCGTGATCAATAGGGCTGGTCAAGCCCCTTCCCTTCTAGCATTAACATGCTCCTCGTCAATAATATTATTCACGGTGTTATGCCATGTCACACCAGTCTTTCCTATCATCTAAACATGTAGTTACCGTCTGCCGATCACCTGAAGATGTCCTCTCTCATGACTTCCGCGGTCAGAGCCCAGGGCCAGAGAGGACTGTGTCCTCATAGCTGATGAAGATTTAATGTGTTGCTCAAGGACCCTTAAGCAGAATTTATGCATGTTTTTACATCAGCAGATTGGCTCTCTTCTGACTCCCAAGTCTTTTTTAAAATTCTACTTACATTTTATCGATCAAATGACCATTTATATGCATATACTGTATTTAAATGGACAGCCAGTTAAAGTGATGCACTGTGTCTAACTATTATGGTGAGAAGGTCTGGGAAATTGCTGAGGAGAAGATGAATGATTGTCTGTGCCTGAGAACATTTAAACAGATTGTTCTCGTTGTTGGTATGGAGGCTATGACGGCCAGAATAAGTATCTCTTATTTTAAATGTCTTATATAAAGAATCGACAGCCTAGCGAGCTCTGTGGGGTTGCTACGGTTTTTACCTCGCACGGCAGCGTTACACAATCATGCGAGAATCGTGGAACCACAAAATCACACAATCACATGAAAATTCATCTTGTCAGTTGTCGAGTCATGTGTTTGTGTCTGAACCAATCAGCATCCCGTGAGGCGCTACTAGCAACGAGGGCGGGGTTTAGGTGAGAGTGAGACGACACAGAGCAGGAACTGTTGCCATAGCATCAGTTATCTCAGAACTGGTTAGTATTTCTTCATTGATGTCATTAATCTTTACTATGTTCACCATCTTAGTTTAACATGTCAGTATGCCAGCATTTTCTAATTAGCACTAAATACTATATAGAGCTGAGGCTGATGGGAATGAAATTGAAAATTTTACCTGATGATAGTGCATCTGGTTGTATTGTTGGTTGTATGGTTGAATTTGTGCCATGCTGCTTTGCCTTTAAAGGAGTGAAACTCCTCTCTCTGTAATAACACAGACACATGCATGCGCCAAAGCTTGCATAGCCAGCATAGTAGTGCAATCAAAGAGCGAAGACCATGATGTATTAAGAGAAGTAGAGTGCAGCGTTGTAGGTGGGCTCCTGTTCATTCCTACAACAGTTGCTCAGTGGCTCATGGAGCCAAAATGGCTCAACTGCCGAGTGAAAGTACCCGGATCATCCGGCCATCTTCCACACCTATTGGGCCTATAGAGCAGGCACAGTAGTGTTCCTTTAACTCCGCCTGCTAGCTCTCAGTCTAGCCGTGGTCTGGATCTCATTCACTTGAGCGGAGAAAGGGACATAACTCTGGATTCAGCTATTATTGCATTTTACATCGTTTAGGACCTATGATTTGAATAAGGATTATTCAAGTATTTGTTGAGGGGAGCTAAATTACCTCAACAAAACGTATCCGCTGAGTTACGAACGGCTCTTTCCCAATGTTTCCTCATGTTTGGGCCTAATGGCATCACATGCTTCAAGGCCCAGTGCTCTTCCCAGGGGGCTTGGTGGAGACAGACATCAGCCACAGTCTGTTCCATCCCCGCCTTCAAAGTCTCAAAATTCATCTGACTTTTTAATATAAACCCATCCACGGCAATATAAATGCTCTCAGATCAGCTACTCTGTCTGCGTAGGTGGGAGCCAAGGTCTGGGTGGATGGCCACCTCTAACAGCAAGGGGTAAACTTTTTCAAAATGAATGAATCACATTTCATTTGAACTGAGCTGTAATGTATGCGGCCAACTGGGAAAAGCGAAGAAAATGTTAATCTGAGTGCACATATTACATTTTTCATACCTTTGTCCACTCTCAGAAATCTTTTGAGTTACTTCTCCGCAGGTTGTGTTTCATAAACTTTCCATTCATGGATTCGATGACAGCAGTGATATCTAACTATCACAATCTCTTCCCTGTTTCGAAAGACAGAACTATTGACACAGTGTGCCCTTCCTGTTTGTAATCGTATCATTTCCTTGTCTCTGCACTATTGCCTCCACAGTTTTGCATGACTGGTCTGCTGGCCGGCCACATGCATGTTCCCTGGCACTAGAAAAGAGAACTGAAAATCCTGTCTTTGGGGTGTAGTTATAATGTATGCGTGTGTTCATGTGAGAAACACAAAGACCATTGAGGAGAAAAGAAAAACAAATGAAGGGGGTCACATAACATTTGTCCTTGGGGATGAATACCTTTTACAGATATATTGATACTTTGGTGTAAACTGGTACCACCTCAATCCGTATTTCATCCTTTTTGTGTGTTTCTCTAATCTATACTGTAGCTTCTGGTTTGCACACAGATTGTTCTCCTTGGTTACAGAGAGGTTGGGCACAGCCAGAGTCCTGCATTAAACTTTGACTGCAGCCAACAGCCTGGGTTACTGGAAACCTCGTTTAGCAGAATGGTGATGTATAACAGTTACTACAAATGCTGACTTGCCCAGGAGTCAGAAATATTCACACATGGGCACGCACGATTGGCCAAGACACAGGCATAGTCATAAATCCTTCCTCATGAATCACAGTTAACTGCTAACATTAACTCTGGTAAGGCTGCCACTAGGACCCATTTTAAAAATGGCAACTTCTCCACAGTCAGTCAATCTTATTTCTTGCACAAATAGCAAGTAATGACAGTTATGATAACGCATCAGTGAACAAGCAAGCAGGGAAAACTTTTATCTACCATATTTCATCCTGAGGGAAATATAAGGCATTTCACAGAAACCCAGATCAGGGTACCATTAGACAAACATCAGTGCATCTATCACATTATGAGGGTGCCAAGATATTTGGGATGCATTGCCAGAAAAAAAGGTAATTATTGGTATTTTAATATCCTCCAATGACAATGTGATTCAACAAATAGAAGTCACAACAGGAAAGATGCACAATTCAGTAACACTGTTGAAACCATTGCATGCTGCTGTCATAGGATCAATAGCCAGAGGAAATTATATACTTATCTGTTTGAAAAGAACTGTGAGCTAAGCTGTACGTCACACAGCTAGCATGAAAAGCTCATACGAGCTGTCATACGACACTGCCTACGGCATATACCATTCCAACATAGATATTTTGTTCTAAGCAAATATATAATCAAGTTATTTGCAGTCAGTAGACAGTTGTAAATACTGAACATGAAATGCACAGGATTAATAAAACTGCAACTGAACTGTGTAAAATGCCTATGTTTACATACACCAAGTAATCTGTGTTTTTTTTTGCCTTTATTCCAAAAAAGACAATATTCCTACTACTCTGTTATAATGGCTAATTAACATGAACATTCCAGTAATATTCCTGTTTACATGCAGTCATGCATACTCCAATTAGCATGAAACTACATCCCTATGATGTACGTCATGCTGTCCTACGAGAAACCCATTTAGCTAAACAAGTCAGTCTTTTTCTTCTTTTTTATGAGCAGATTGTTGGCTATTTGGTTTGTATACAACACTACAGCTGGACATAAATGGCCAGAACTGCCTTAAAAACCCTAATCAGGAAGCACATTTCAAATGTGCTGTATACATGTCCAAAGAATGCTCCTACAGTTGTGTTCAAAATTATTCAACCCCCACAGTAGATAAGTGTTTTTGCAAGTTTGACATTTATTTTTCATCTTGTTTATAATCACATTAAATAATGACATGTCAAATAGACAAATACAACTGAAATAACAAAAATATTTTTTGGAATATTCCAATTAATGGCCTTTCTGTGATTACCTCATTGACGAAATTATTCAGCCCCCCTAGTCCACCACTCTTAAGAACAGAGGTTTCCATCAGGTGTTGTCAAACAGCTGATGAAAACACCTGTAGATGTGAACGAACCCTAATGAGCAGCAATTAAGCAGATTTAAAAGGACTGTTATACATGGCTCTTCTTGGCAGTTAATGACATCTTTGCAACATGGTGAAGTCCAAGGAATGGTCAAAAAAGTTCAGAGAAGAGGTCATTTCACTTCATACGCAAGGATATGGATATAAAAAGATGGCAAAGAGGCTAAACATTTCAAGAGACACAATTGGGAGCATAGTCCGCAAGTTTAAAGCTAAAGGCACAGTGGAAACGCTACCTGGGCGTGGTAGAAAGAGGTTACTGTCTGCAACTGCTGTGCGATACCTGAGGCGAAAGGTGGAGAAAAATCCCCAGGTGACAGCTGAGGAACTACGACAGGACATGCCAAAGGGAGATATTCAGGTTTCTGCCCAGACAATAAGACGCACACTGCGAAATGATGGCTTCCATGCAAGAACTCCCAGGCGCACAAGAAGAGTCAACTCCAGTACGCCAAAAACCATGTGGACAAACCACAAAGGTTTTGGGATACTCTTCTCTGGAGTGATGAGACCAAACTAGAACTTTTGGGCCAATGGATCAACGGTACGTGTGGAGGAGAAAGAATGATGCCTATAAAGAAAACAACACCCTGCCTACTGTGAAGCATGGTGGGGGGTCAGTCATGCTCTGGGGTTGTTTTGCTTCTTCAGGTTCAGGGAATCTTCAGCGTGTGCAAGGTATTATGAATTCAGTTCACTACCAGGAGATCTTGGATGCAAATGTCATGCAGTCAGTGACAAAGCTGAGGCTTGGGAGACGTTGGACCTTCCAACAGAAGAAGAAGAAGAAGAAGATATTCCTTTATTTGTCCCACAATGGGGAAATTCAATTTTTACACTCTGTTGTTTTACTTATACACGGTACATGCAGACCCGAGACACACACATGCACAAACAGGACCCATATACATGCATCAAATGGAGAGACATCAGAGTGAGGGGGCTGCTCCTGACAAGCGCCCCGAGCAGTTGGGGGTTTGGTGCCTTGCTCAGGGGCACCTCGGCAGTGCCCAAGAGGTAAACTGGCACCTCTCCAGCTACCAGTTCACACTCAGTTCTTGGTCCATGTCGGGACTTGAACCGGTGACCCTCCGGTTCCCTAAGCATACCTCAAAATCTACCACAGCTTGGTTGCATCGCAACCACCAGACTTAAATCCCATTGAAAATCTCTGGTGGGACTTGAAGGCAGTTGCAGCACGCAAGCCAAAAAATGTTAATGAACTAGAGGCCTTTGCCCGTGAGGAATGGACAAAGATACCTGTGTCACAACTATGGACTCTTTGTGTTAGTTTTTCGATGAGTTTATTCCTTTTGGTGCTGTCTTGTTATATTGAGTTTTTGTTCTAGTATATTGTTTGTGTTTCACTCCCTGTCCTGTTAGTGGTTTCTTGTCTTGGGTTGTTTCCTGTTTTATTTTGAAAGTCTTGCGTCTTTATATCATTTCTAGTTTTACTTCCTGCCCTTGTGTGTTTTCCCGCCGTTTTCTTGGTTCACACCCCCTGACCTACTTTCCCTGATTGCCTACGGCATATACCATTCCAACATAGATATTTTGTTCTAAGCAAATATATAATCAAGTTATTTGCAGTCAGTAGACAGTTGTAAATACTGAACATGAAATGCACAGGATTAATAAAACTGCAACTGAACTGTGTAAAATGCCTATGTTTACATACACCAAGTAATCTGTGTTTTTTTTTGCCTTTATTCCAAAAAAGACAATATTCCTACTACTCTGTTATAATGGCTAATTAACATGAACATTCCAGTAATATTCCTGTTTACATGCAGTCATGCATACTCCAATTAGCATGAAACTACATCCCTATGATGTACGTCATGCTGTCCTACGAGAAACCCATTTAGCTAAACAAGTCAGTCTTTTTCTTCTTTTTTATGAGCAGATTGTTGGCTATTTGGTTTGTATACAACACTACAGCTGGACATAAATGGCCAGAACTGCCTTAAAAACCCTAATCAGGAAGCACATTTCAAATGTGCTGTATACATGTCCAAAGAATGCTCCTACAGTTGTGTTCAAAATTATTCAACCCCCACAGTAGATAAGTGTTTTTGCAAGTTTGACATTTATTTTTCATCTTGTTTATAATCACATTAAATAATGACATGTCAAATAGACAAATACAACTGAAATAACAAAAATATTTTTTGGAATATTCCAATTAATGGCCTTTCTGTGATTACCTCATTGACGAAATTATTCAGCCCCCCTAGTCCACCACTCTTAAGAACAGAGGTTTCCATCAGGTGTTGTCAAACAGCTGATGAAAACACCTGTAGATGTGAACGAACCCTAATGAGCAGCAATTAAGCAGATTTAAAAGGACTGTTATACATGGCTCTTCTTGGCAGTTAATGACATCTTTGCAACATGGTGAAGTCCAAGGAATGGTCAAAAAAGTTCAGAGAAGAGGTCATTTCACTTCATACGCAAGGATATGGATATAAAAAGATGGCAAAGAGGCTAAACATTTCAAGAGACACAATTGGGAGCATAGTCCGCAAGTTTAAAGCTAAAGGCACAGTGGAAACGCTACCTGGGCGTGGTAGAAAGAGGTTACTGTCTGCAACTGCTGTGCGATACCTGAGGCGAAAGGTGGAGAAAAATCCCCAGGTGACAGCTGAGGAACTACGACAGGACATGCCAAAGGGAGATATTCAGGTTTCTGCCCAGACAATAAGACGCACACTGCGAAATGATGGCTTCCATGCAAGAACTCCCAGGCGCACAAGAAGAGTCAACTCCAGTACGCCAAAAACCATGTGGACAAACCACAAAGGTTTTGGGATACTCTTCTCTGGAGTGATGAGACCAAACTAGAACTTTTGGGCCAATGGATCAACGGTACGTGTGGAGGAGAAAGAATGATGCCTATAAAGAAAACAACACCCTGCCTACTGTGAAGCATGGTGGGGGGTCAGTCATGCTCTGGGGTTGTTTTGCTTCTTCAGGTTCAGGGAATCTTCAGCGTGTGCAAGGTATTATGAATTCAGTTCACTACCAGGAGATCTTGGATGCAAATGTCATGCAGTCAGTGACAAAGCTGAGGCTTGGGAGACGTTGGACCTTCCAACAGAAGAAGAAGAAGAAGAAGATATTCCTTTATTTGTCCCACAATGGGGAAATTCAATTTTTACACTCTGTTGTTTTACTTATACACGGTACATGCAGACCCGAGACACACACATGCACAAACAGGACCCATATACATGCATCAAATGGAGAGACATCAGAGTGAGGGGGCTGCTCCTGACAAGCGCCCCGAGCAGTTGGGGGTTTGGTGCCTTGCTCAGGGGCACCTCGGCAGTGCCCAAGAGGTAAACTGGCACCTCTCCAGCTACCAGTTCACACTCAGTTCTTGGTCCATGTCGGGACTTGAACCGGTGACCCTCCGGTTCCCTAAGCATACCTCAAAATCTACCACAGCTTGGTTGCATCGCAACCACCAGACTTAAATCCCATTGAAAATCTCTGGTGGGACTTGAAGGCAGTTGCAGCACGCAAGCCAAAAAATGTTAATGAACTAGAGGCCTTTGCCCGTGAGGAATGGACAAAGATACCTGTGTCACAACTATGGACTCTTTGTGTTAGTTTTTCGATGAGTTTATTCCTTTTGGTGCTGTCTTGTTATATTGAGTTTTTGTTCTAGTATATTGTTTGTGTTTCACTCCCTGTCCTGTTAGTGGTTTCTTGTCTTGGGTTGTTTCCTGTTTTATTTTGAAAGTCTTGCGTCTTTATATCATTTCTAGTTTTACTTCCTGCCCTTGTGTGTTTTCCCGCCGTTTTCTTGGTTCACACCCCCTGACCTACTTTCCCTGATTGTTTGCTCCTCCTCTGATTAGTTTCACCTGGTTGTCTTTCCCTCTTGTATTTAAGCCACCCCTTTCCCCTTTGTTCTTGTCGGTGCATTTGTTCAAGTCCTTGTGATCTCCCGGTGCTATGTATCTTACTTCTACTCGTGCTTCTCCATGTTGCCTGTTTCTTTTCCCTCCTGGTAGGTTTGCACACTTGGGTGTCATGAGTTTCAATTGTCTGTGTTTGTGCACTGGTGTATCCTCCCTGTCTCTCTGTGTATTTTAGTCTCGTGTTAATTCTAGTTTTGATGTATTAGTTTCTTGTTAGTTCTTATTAGTTTCTTCGTGCTTAGTTATTTCTTTCTAGTTCGAATTATTACTTTGTATTATTTGAATTAATTATTTTCAGTCTAACATTAAAGACTTGACTTTTGTTAAATTTGTCTGTGTCTCTGCGTGTGGGGTCTCTCTCTCTCTCTCTCTCTCTCTCTCTCTCTCTCTCTCTTTCTCTCTCCCTCTGGTTAATTACCCAATCCCCCTGACAACCTGTGGATCGCTGCAAGAAACTTGTGTCAAACTATGCTTCATGTCTAAAGGATGTTATTTTTGCAAAGTAGTACTAAAGTACTAAAGTTGTAAATACCTAAGGGGTTGAATAAATTGGTCAATGAGGTAATCACAGAAAGGCCATTAATTGGTATATTCCAAAAAATATTTTTGTTATTTCAGTTGTATTTGTCTATTTGACATGTCATTATTAAATGTGATTATAAACAAGATGAAAAATAAATGTCAAACTTGCAAAAACGCTTATCTACTGTGGGGGTTGAATAATTTTGAACACAACTGTAAAACCTGAATATTATCGGTACGTCCCACATGACTTAATCAGAAAATGCCGTTATATCCACACAGAAAATACTGCTCACATGAGTCATATTAAATTCACTATATTGTTATGTTAATAATAGCAGAATATGAGTGTGCATGTAAACATAGTCTAATATAGAAGCTGGGATAGACTCCAGTCTGTGTTTTCAAATGTGTGGATATGTTACAATTCACTACATATTGGTTGATCCAGTCATTTACACAAATGACATTAAGAGGAACTTTACCATGAAGGTGGGATACTGTTTACCAGACCAGAGCTGGGCTTCACCATCATCAAAAAGCACCATATCAAGAGTTTATCTTTCTCAGACCTTATGTCAGCATCCCTGTGTACAAGGAAGTTGTCAAAAATCATACGTTCAGTACACTGTGCAGCAACTTACTTACATTTTGATGAAGAAAGCTATTCTCCAAATCCCACCTATAAATAACCAGTCCAGAGCTGGTCCTGTGGGACTCTGTAGATTAAATGCACACTTTAGCTCATCCTGCTGACCTCAGAGAAAAGAAAATTAATTTACCCTACGAGAAATCCCTCTGCAATCACTGTGGACAAGGCCGAACAAACTGAGCGACAACTAATTACAAGCAACCCTTTTGTGACCTCGCCTGTGCTGTTTGGCCCTCTGACCTTCGTCTGCTGCAGACTGAGATCGGTCTGATTGAAGATCGGTCCAGTGAGGAACAGTCCTCCCCTGGTTTTACCCACTGAGAAATAGACTATTATTCTTTACACCACACTGATGTGATCAATACTGCTCTATGAGACGTCACTTTAATACAAATAGTATAAATATTGTAGCCTTTCATATCCTCCCCTCTCCCATTGCAACACTCATCTTTCCTCATTACAGACAGTGCCTACATGCGTTTGGACTTTTTAGTGACTGCTTAGGACATTTATCTTAATCATTAATGAGCTCTATTACAAATGAGCAGCTTGAGTTCATTAAGATTTATTAGAGTGGGTTTGTATTACAAGATATTAGTTGCTTTAGATGTTAGCACCAGTATATATTGATAGAGACATGAGGAATGCCAACATCAGTGTTTTAATAGGAAATGAATGTGGATGAATAGCACCCAAAACAATTCATTTTTGTGAGAATTTTATCAAAATAAAAGGTGCCATGACAAAAACATTAGAGCCATCAAAGTTAATGAGATAATAACTAGTAATAATAACAGTAATGGCAGTAATTTCTTTAACACATATGAACCTACAAAACCTAAGGACTGTATTGTTACCAAACATGTCATACTAGCTTGAAGGGAAGGAGGTTAACTAATGCTGTAAAGTTACACTAAATATGCTGAGGAAGAATGGCCATGGCAGGGCCATTTTCAAAGGGGTCCCTTGACCTCTGACCTCAAGATATGTGAATGTAAATGGGTTTTCTGGGTCCCCACCAGTCTCCCCTTTACAGACATGCCCACTTTATGATAATCCCAGTCAGTTTGGATCAAGTCATAGTCAAGTCAGGACACTGACACACAGTTTGTCAGGTTATGATTTGAGCAGATTTTTTTATGCTAAATGCATGGGTTTCTAGACAATATTTGTCATTGCTTTGTGTTGTTAATTGATTTCCAATAATAAATATATACATACATTTGTCTAAAGCAGCATATTTGCCACTTTCATGTTGATAAGAGTATTAGATACTTGACAAATGTTTCTTTAAGGTACATTTTGAACAGATGAAATAATGTGTGATTAATTTGTGATTAATCCAACCACTGCAGGGCAGTTACACAGCTTGGAACAGTTATTTTGAGCAGATAAATAATTAATTGAAGTTCTTCAAGTGCATGTTTCTCAAATTAAAACACACTGTCCAAACATGCCGTCTTACACACAACTGTCACTCGCTGGCTGGAGGGCAAAATGACAATGGCAGCAACAAACCTGTGGAATGTTAACAATGTGAAAAGCTGCACTTGTACGCTTCATTAACTGCTTTTACAAGGTGGCACAGAAATCCATAAATGCAAACTTGATTTTACAAGCTGGGCAAAAAAATGTAAGAAATGCATGGGGTGTGTGTCTGTCTTATGGCAGGTTTGCTGTGCTATGTAGTTTTGTACACATTGCTTTGTAAAGGATGTCGGCAAGAGAATGAACTAAACCGAACGGTTTTAATGGAGCTGCAACAACCATCACAAAGGGCTCAATAATTCTGTCAATCATCTAACAGCACTATGAAGCAGCTGTTGCACACAAGCAGCTTGTTATTTAGTCATGTTAGCATGAGTAAGATTTACTTAACTTGTGACACCAGTTCACTTGAATATGCTGTAAGTAGATCAAGGCCCAAACAAATTTGTGATCCATGTCAATTTCATGTTAAGCAATCTGAGTTTGTTTTGTTTTTCTTTTCAACCTCACAGTCTGAGAGTTAGTGACCTTAACTGCTCTATTCTAGGTAAAATTAGATTTTCAGTCTCCTGTGAGTGTGAACATAATAGACTCAACTACGAACACTACGTCGAGCTAAGTGATCTACCGTAGCTGTCACTTGTCAAAGAGTGGCCGAATGGCTGAATCAAAGTCTGTACGTTTTGCTGCTGCACAACTATGACATGCATTTTTGTCTGCGGGATCTCCTTGTCTGTCACATCCTCATAGCAGCTACGTGTCAACACTAGGAAACTTGTCATGGATCAGCTGTGCTGCTCCTTCATTCTTAGTGTTCTGTGAGTGTTTGTTATCTCAGTCTGTGTGTGTTTGTCTGGGTGTGACGCTCCATCTCACTCCTGCCGCCAATCAGCCTGCACACTTGAGACTCATCCGCTCATCAAGATCCTCCTCGTGTTCGCCTGAGCTAATTTCTATTTACCTGTGCGTCAGGTCCATTCCCTGCCTGCCTCGCCCAGCACCTTGCCAGTCTGCTTCCCAGCCGACAGCTCAGCTCTCTCAGAACTACCCCACCTCACCTCATCCCTGGATCAACTCTCACCACTCATTTGTCAAATAAATATGCTTGTGAACCTTTGCAAACCTCCAAAATCCAAAAGTCCAAAATCCACTCTACATAACTATGGTACCAAACAGTCAGTGTAAATGTTATGGTTGCCAGATCATATCACCAAAACTGACAATTTATCACATCAGTGATGTTGTGGGCAGAAGTTATGACTCTTAAAGCATACTGAACTATAGATCAGATGAAGGTCAGTGCTGTATGTGAGCTAATGGTGAATGGTGTTCGCCCTCTTGGTCACCCTGTCTTTCTCATCAGTTTTTCCATAACCTTATTTCCTTTAGCCAACGGTCAGTTCCTCGACCCACCCTCTTCTCTTGTTTTCTGGCCTTCACCATTCACAACACCAACAGGTCACAGTTCCTGTCTGGTCAAACACTGTGAATGCGAAATACGTCTACTCGCTCTGATTTACATGTCCCTGGGGATGGAACTGCATGAGATGGACAACTCAGATAAGGCTGGAAATCATGAGACAATACATTATGTTAACTCTAACAGCAATGCTTTAGTTTTTGCTTGAAATAATTTAACAGAGCAAAAACAAGCAAACCCTCGGTCACTGCTGCATTGAACCTTATCTGCCTTATCTGAACGCATGTTTGGACCTAACTTGGTTTGGTTCATCCAAGCCAAAAGACTCTGGTCAATCCAAACCAAAACACGTTTACGCCTTTAGTTCAAGTTGAGAGGTTTTATTGCTGCTACAGGCATCAGACTCGGCTAACTAATTAGTAAACCAAAGTGAGCGAACACGAAACATGATGTACTGATGCAGGTTCCTGGAAACTTGAGCATTATAGTACAAGCTGATGCAAACTGTACTTTCTTCAGGCCTCACAGGCATCACAATGCATAAAATTAATTTGTCATAATTATATACCATGTTTCACACTTCCAATGTGAAACACTGTACAGTGGATTGCAAAGATCAAAATCAGTTGAAGCTATTCAGTTATCTATTAGCTGTAACATTGCTTCAGATATGAGTGCAGTCATATAGTCAATTTTACACTTGTGAAAAAGCAGTGGTGCCATAAAGAGTGTCTTAACATGCAGGCACATTATTGATTCCAGCATATGATAACATCACTTTATTAAGAATGAGAGAAAGCAGATGCTTCTGATGTCCAGACAAGTATAGTAGAGCATCAAGGATGGTCTGTCTCTTCTTCTGTAGTAGTTACAGGCTTTCATCATATTGTGACAGACAAGAAATACATTTCATTATCTTCTTGTGCCCATATAAATCATGTTTATTGTCTCCAACTTGACCTGATGAATGAGGAAAACTAATTTTACGGATTGGTGAAGCAGCCAATCAAATGGCCTTGCCTCCTCCAGTACTGTACAGTTTGTTTCAGATATCGTTAACCTTTTCTCTTGTTTCACAGCAAATGTCACAGCTTGGCGATTGATAATGATTCAGGAAACACTTGGTCAATATCTGTGAAGACTGATAGCATCTGAACCATCTCCCATGGAAAACAGATTTTACAAGTCAAGATGAACAGCAGTTTATCAAAGCCTGTAAGATATTTTGTTAAATGTAATTAGTTATGCTAACAATTTTCTGATGGGAAATTTATGTTGTAATGTGTGCAGTATATGGTGTATGTATATAGTGTTTTCATGTTACATTTTACACTAAATAATATTCTCGCTACCATGAAACCAGTTAAAATAGCAATCAAAATAGTCAAAATATGGTTTAGACTTTATGCTGACTTCTTTAATTTTGATCATATTTTCATTCCAGAAATGAATAATATCGGCTGATAGGACAAATAGTGTGGTTGTGCATTTTGTTATGACCCTGGTTATATTTGTTTTGATGAATTTGCTTTACAGATCTCTCTCTTTGCTTATAGAGTGTGCATGTGTGTGCCACATGGATGTATAAAGAGAGCTGGATACAGTGCTGGCGGCTAGTAGCTATGAAAATTGAAGCCAAAATGGTTCGACTGCTGAGTGATAAAGTGCCTGGATCCTCCGTCAATTTTGTGCATCCATTGAACCCATTTTCCTCCTGGAAAAGTACTCGGATCTTCTGGGGTCTTCCGCATCCATCCATCCCCATGACTTCGACAATGTCACCTCCTCCAGGCTCCTCATGTAAGTCTGAGTCCTTGTCACAGCGGCCCGTGTTCCTTTGCTGCAAATCGTCCCCTTTGTTTCCCTCTTTTAATACTGTCACTGTCAATAAAATGGAAAAACCCTCCAAACAACCCCCCAAAAATTAAAAATCTATCGCGTCCATCCAATGGTCCATTGTTTACTGTTTGGCTTTGAGATTTTTAGTCTTAGAAACATGGCAAAATATGACAACACAACAAACTATTTGGAATAGAAGATAGAAGAAGAAGAAGATATTCCTTTATTAGTCCCACAGTGGGGAAATTCAGTTTTACACTCTGTTGTTCACAGTACACAGTACATAATACATATACATGTCAATGGAGAGATGTCAGAGTGAGGGGGCTGCTCCTGACAAGCGCCCAGAGCAGTTGGGGGTGTGGTGCCTTGCTCAGGGGCACCTCGGCAGTGCCCAAGAGGTAAACTGGCACCTCTCCAGCAACCAGTTGGTCTTGGTCCATGGGGGATTTGAACCCGGGTCCTCCACATCCTAACCCAAGTCCTTACGGACTGAGCTACTGCCGCCCCCAATATCACACTTATCAGGGCCCCATCCACACTGCTTTGCCATAATGATAAATCCATATTTTGACAGACCTGCTGCCTTGTTGCAGTTGCTAAGCCATGATTCAAGTCATTATGCAAGGGACGGGTTTAGGATACTGTCGATTCTAAGAAATATAAGAACAAACAAGAGGAAGTGGACAAAAAGGAAGCAGATAATTGATTCATCAGTTGAGTAAATTAAAGTTCTTCTGATATTCAGAGTATTTCACAGTAGCATCTTCCTTTAAGCCAGGTCCCCTCTATCACTCTCTCTAGCACTATAGCTTTTTTTTTCACAAGGGCCAAGAGGAAGCTGGCCCACAGGCCTTTCAGCAGATGGAAATAACCTTTCCAGATTGTCCCTGCTTAGCTGGAGATATAATTATCACAGAAGCCCTGGCTGTTAGTGGAAGTGCTCAACTGCCCCCTAAATACCTTGCCAGGTCCCTCTGTGACGCTGGTTTCCCAAGGCCGCCCATCATTACCGGGACTCAAACCTTGAACAGGAAAGAAAAGAAATGTGGCTCACAGTAAAGTGAGAGGGGGTGTTGGTCATAATGGCAGAGGGTCTGCTGCTGATTAGGGTCTGGTCAAAATGGTGAATTACTCTGTTCTAGTTGTTTTCTTCAGTAATGCTGATTCACCACTATGACCCTGAATCACACTGGTCTTTTACTTTCTGCAGGGAGAGATTGTCAGAAAGAAAAGAAAGTTCAGTCATACCCTGGACCTGGAGGTGAACTTGGCAGCTGATTCAAAGCATGACAAAACACGAGCAGATGGATGGGCAGCTTTTAATGAAGTCTCTGGTCACAGGGGTCCTACATGAGGTTTGTTCCAAGAATTCATGCATAGGGGGTATAGGGGTAAAGAAAAGTTCTTCAGCTGAGGAGAGAAAGAAGCTCTGTTAAGAGAGGAAAATGGTGAGAGAAAGAAAGAGATGCACAGGGGCAAATTCTGTACATTTATCTCCTGGAGGCAGAGTGAATATGATGTCCTAGTCAGCTGGTTACCAGGAAGGGGAACTTGTGTTGTGGACTTCATGGACGGCAGCGCTAAAGGTCAGCTGATGCATGCATGTTCCTGTTCGCTGGAGTTCTGAGGAAATAGGGATGAAACACATTTCTAGGCATCTACCCACTGAGAAATTAATTCATTTTAAGAATCACTGGCAGCATTTCACTGCCGATAAAAGCCTTTGGAGCTGTAAATTTGCACCGAAGGGTTCGGATCACACAGAAAGAGAACACTGTGTACGTTTAACACAACAAAACTTTTCACTCCTGTCATTTTAAAGAAAAGTGGCAAACGTTTGCAGAATATCTGTCATTAAGCTGTTTGTGAACACTCAATGCAAGCTCTTATGTACTGATACCATATGACTTTAAACCACAAACTGACATTTCAAATAAAGAAAGCGTGCATTCAACTTTTGTGCTCGCGCGGTGTTGCAGAGTACAGGGTTTGTATTTGAGGTGAGTGCTGCACTTGATGCTGGCTGAGAGTTTCATTTAAATTCACGATCACACCGGTGTGTGCCAGCTGATGCAAATTCTGCACACATGCTTGGCTCCTGGTCGGGTGTTGGTATGCCTAAGGTCTCTGCATGCCTGCATTTGAGTGGTGTGTATAGCGCCTTATCTCCCTGTTCATGCGCACATGACACCAGCTCATCACTGGCAGACGCCATACGCGTTCCGATGAAATGAAACCTTGTAGCCCTGAGTGTTCCTGATAGCTGGCGGTTCAGAGAAGGGCAGCATGGAGGCCAAAATTACTCCCAGACAGCCTATTTATACCATAGGCTACTTCCCTCCTTACCACATGACAGTACTTAAAGGTTCTCAATACAATACAATATCCAGAGCATTAATATCGCAGCAAACAACTATTTGCTATATAAAGAGATGGAGGAATAATGTCCACCTGAACAGAGAATGAAGGCTCTCTCCCTCTGTGTCTGTTGTAATTCAAGCTTCTCTTTGCTTATATCGCCAGGCCAGTTGCACGTTTCTTTTAGTGCATGTGAGGGTACCCCGCTGGCTAGCTCATGGCCGCTGCAGCTGATAACGCCGTCACAACCGACAGTGCTGTTGCGGGGTTCCCCCTCAGATTAAAGCTTTAGCAGGCATAAAGTTTTGGCATTATTGGGCAAAAATCTCATAATAACCTTTCAGCATATTGTAATTCAAGTGTTCTGAAAGTCAGGATGTAGTGACTGTTTTTCTTTCTTCCTACTGCAGCTTTAAGGACTTGCAATCACTGAGACAAAAATGTGGACAGAGGTTATGCAATGCTAATTCAGTAGCCGACTGTAAGTAAGTTTAACATGATTTTGATGAATTTTAAACTGTTTATATAAGAATAGCTATATAAAATAAAATGAAAGATACATAATAATAGAAAATTACAAAAACATACAAACAAAGTCCCGGTTTTGAGTTCAGGTTATCAGATTTAAATGCATAATTGTGGTGAAAAAATAGCTAACAGCTAGACCCTCAGTGATTGAAATGTATGTCATCTTCTGAATACATTTCTAAAAGCAATTCACTGGCTCTCCTGCTCCTTATTCATCAACAAACAACAAAAGCAACAATGAAAAGGCCAAGAAATGTAAATAGAAATATATATTAATATTGGTTTATGTATCATAAATGGTCGGACTTCAGCAGTCTTACATCAGTGTTTTACTGACAAAAATATAACCGTCAGTCAGCACCATGCCTGAAGGCTGTGCTCAGTATTTATGACCTGGAACGCTATGTGAGTAGCAGGCAGGAATAGGAAAGCGTGAACAGGTCTGGCTGGTCTGCTGAGTTCCCGCTGTCTGAAACCAAACTGTGAACTTTTAAAACAAAAGCTTTGCAGGTTCAGGTTCACCTCATTCAACTATGGACACGCGTTACAACTGTATGTAGGCCATCTCTGATCATCTGCTCCGTATTTTATTCCTGGATCAAATGTATATAATTAGATATAATTATATAATTACATATATATGCTATGCATATACAATACCCACCCACCTGCTGCACTTTACTTTACTTATTACTATTTTACTTATTTATTTTATTGCCATTTCCTTCATTGCACCTTCTCTTTTACTTATATTGTAATTCATCTGTACTGTTGTTTCATCTGTACTGTTGTTGCTGCTGCTATGACACCTGAATTTCCCTCCGGGATTAATAAAGGTTGATCTTATCTTATCTTATATGTGCTGTAGGAGCCTGCGTACGTTCTATACATATTTAGCATGCACCGTGTGTAGACATGATAACAATCAAGGTATTTTAAACACGTCGCCACTCTCAAGTCCACAAACAACTGCAGTTTCTCAGGTACAACTTTGAGTTTAAAGGAAAGCTGCATTAAAGAGTTTGATTTAATGACGGTGGCGACTATGAACATATGCCTGAGTGAAGCTCTCAAATTGGAGAGTGCTCTGGTAATTGCGTTAGATGGATGCTCTTTTCCCACGTTATCTTACTTCCTGCAGGTGTCAAGCAAGGCAGCCTTAAATTGCTCACATTTCTTCCAATAACAAGCGGAGCCACCAACTGTGAGAACTGCAAAAACAAATGTCAACCTCAAAACTTGAAACACGCAAGACGTGTTCATCTTTACTGATTCATGAGTCATGAAGAGTAATTGAGTTTAATGTGGGTGTTTTACTCCCTAACACCCAAGTGTGCTCTCTAGTGTTTCAAAGAGATGTTTAATGATAGGAACATGCAGCCTCTGGCTAGTCTGTTTCCCCTGCACTCATTATTATTGACAGTACAAACAACAAAGTAATGAATGCAAATGCAGATTGTTGTGAGGTTGATAAAATAAGGTGTATATGCAGTGTGAAGTGAAAACCAGACATAGTTTCAGTTAATATTTGTTTGGCTCATACGGGGGAATTCTGAGTTAAAATACCACCTGATGTGACTGTTTCAGGCCATTAAATATGTGTTATCAGTTGTTAGAACCATAGATATAGGTCATTTGGGGCCTACTACACATACTACATTGTAAAAATGAAAGTTAAACATAAAAGCATCATGTTCTAACATGTAAAACTGTAGACAGTCAAGCCTGTTCGCATAAGAAGAAGAAGAAGAAGAAGATAGTCCTTTATTAGTCCCACGAGGGGAAATTCAATTTTTTTTTCAATTGTTTTTTATAAAAAGGTGTATGAATGACACGATAATGCGCAAGGAATTTAGCAAGCAATACGAACGCCTTTCTTGCTTTTGTCGTGTCATTTTGATGCCATATAGTCTGCACTGACTGCACTGTAAACACGCTGCATAAATATGCTACGATCAGAGCTAGTGGTGTAAACTAAAAGAGCACTTATGGTGGGTGAGTGGGGAGGTGGATGGGTCCAATAAACATACGACTTTTAACCAGGAGACTGGTGTTTTGTTTTGTAAGTTACATAAGTTTGGCACATTATTAGTAATATTTGTGTTTTCTCTAGTTATGTTATGTTGTTTCCGTAAGTATCTTACTTAGTTTACGTACTTATTTTAAGCTCAGCCGTGACATTTTTCCTAAACCTAACTAAGTGGTTTTGTTGCTTGGCGTACAAATGACAAGCAAAAAGCTTAAAATGAATCCTCATGACACCTGTGAGACCGGGTTGGGTTGTCGTACATTGTTACATATGAAAAGTGTCCTAAATGTGTATGTCAGAGTGATTTTTGGACTGCCACTGTGATCCAGCCTGTGTGACTGCTGTGGTGGAAAACAAGCATTTCTACAAAGCTATTTCTTTAAATGGATTTGCATATTCATTTGTGGATGAGGATGACTCACTCCTTTTCTTTTTTACTCACCTTTATTGCTGCTCCTCTTGGTTTCCATGCCCACATAGATGCACACAGAGACCACAGGGTTAGGACAAGACAAGCTCCGGCCTTGTCGTCCCTTCACTTAGGGGGGAAGCTAAAATGACAAAAGAGCAAGAATTAAATGCTCCATTGGCAGAGCAGACACTCAGCAGAGGGTTTGGAAAAGCTTTCCTTAAAAGGAAAGGTAATATTCTTTTAACATACTGCCAGCCAGTAGGAGGAGGACAAGGAAAACAGCATGATTCACCACCCTACTCCCTAACGACTTCCAAAATGTCTCCAACAAAAGTGAAACAAGTCGCTGTGTAAACCTCAGTTAATGACTTCTTCTTCTTTCCACCAAAGATGTGATCAAAGCCAACCATCACTTTCATTTCCAAGTCATGGCCTAAGATAGTAACAATAAACAGAGCTCCTATTTTGGGGAGCAGACATAGAACATTGGCTACCTTGTAGACAAACATGGAGTTCCTGTGCTGGCATGGTCCTCCACACGTTGTACTCAAGACAATCAGAAACACGGAGAGCAAAAGGATTTTAACCACACCACCCTCCCAATGATGTACAGAACTACTCGTGAACTACCAATGATGCTAATGATTGAAAGTCTTATTAATAATTTTATGCACCTTATGCATTTTAGTATCATTATCCTGTTATAGCATAATTATTTAGCATGCTTTGCAGTACAATGTTGTTTGGGGCCTTAAAGGCCTTTAAACACTGGGGGTGTGAAGAATAAATGACACGGAAACAAAATATTTGTCTGTCAAATCACAACGTGATTGGTTGATGCATTTATTTGTGGTGTGAAAGCTCAAAAAATTGACCTCTTTCTGAAAAAAATGTGTCACTTTTTTCTGCGTAATATTTGCGTTCTATGTGAAGGTACTCGTGACAAAAAAAAACAGTTTAAAAAAATATATTGATGTGTGAATTAATTGCATTAAGAAAAACAGTGCCAGTGTGTAACAGCCTTTCATGTGTAATATTTTAATATTTTCTATGTTAAATGCTAAAAAAATGAATAAAAGTAAAATATGAAAACAGATTAGCTCTTTTTCTTTTAGAAATCTCATAAAAAGCCCTTTATCCATACATGAAGTGCTGTAAAAACTGAACATCAGAACATATCACACAAAGAAACATAGAGGAAATGATAATATTGTTGTGCATGTCGACAATAACACTGTTGTTTGCAGCTTTATTTTAATGTAAGGCAAGTCATCTCATTGCTAGTCTCTCTGAAAACGGTTAACACTGAAAGACAAGCAAGACTCTCCAGCTGTTTTTTGACAGTTTCTTTTTTAGATATTGTTTCATAACACAAAAATCACCACCAGTGCTAAGTGCTTTCCCATGTAGCGTTGAAAGTATGTGGATGGCACACACTAGATTGTCAAGTGAGATTGGGCAGAATACTCAGAAATTCCAATGTACTGTGAAAACATACAATATATAAGTACAATTCCTGGGAAAATGTCAAATCACAACTGCATTAAGTTGACAGTTCCAGCAAAGCCTCTGCAGAGTGTGGGTAGTCTGGCCTCGTGGCAATGTGAACTCAAAACTGCTACAGAAATATGGAGAGAGAGATTTCAGTGAGTTAGTAGTTCATATTGACCCGTGAACTGAAGCTACTCGTTGAGTGGTTTGGCCTTTCTTTATTCCAGAAATCAAAAGCTGCAGGGCAACTGGAGCAATGACCCAAACACAAGCAATCTATTTATCTAACAGATGGGAGCCTAACTGTCTTCTGATTGGCTGAAACAGAAAGAAAGAAGTCCCTTCCTCCATTCTCTGTTTCAAACTGACAAAATTGCATCAATCAATATCCAAATCTCTTCTTTGGTTGAGCACTGAATTAGCTTAATGTTGCTTTTGTGTCCAGCCTAATGTCCCTGGAGCTGCTTCATTTTAAAATCCGACTAGAAATGTCTTTTCGCTTCCTACCTTTCTGTTAAGCTAACCTATGACACATAATATAATGCAATTCAAAGTACTTCATGTTGTGTCATCATGTCTAGAAAGCAAAAGCTCATATTTCTTTTGACGTATACCAAAGTCAGGCCGGACGGTGGAACTGACTTCTGGCAGACTTCCTGCAAGTTAAGTGTTTAGTCACCAAGGGTTTTACTCATTAATAGTCTGGTCCACATCTAGATTTGTACATTTTTAAGTGCTTTGCAGTGACGCTTCAAACACTGCATGACGCTCAGTTCTGTGCAGAGTAGACGTTATTAGAGCTCAGACAAAGCATCACAAGTGGGACCTTATCAGAGAGGCCATGGCTCTTTCTGTTTGATGAATAGTAAGTGATGTTGGAGTGATGACAACATTTGAAACACCTGCAGGTTTAGTCACTGCTTGATTTCATATCTAGTATGGTGGAGTACAGGGACGAAACAATACAATATGCGTCACCGTCCAATAGTGCGCTGTTGATTCATTCAGTGATGGTTTTAACCCTGCTGTTGAAGGATACAGTGAATAGCTGCAGTCATTTAAGGATCATTTTGGTTCATTATAACCTATGTCTTATTTTGTAGTTTTGGCCTAAAGAGGATGTAGACCACAGTTAAGGCCTTTGTATGCATTCGGTGCCAGCCTACAGTTTTAAACGTCGCCAGTTCTGATATCAGAGCTTTAAAATGACAACCAGTGGACTGCGCTCTCCATTGCATCCCCCACCCCTTTCTATGCAAATGAGCCTCATTGCAAAAACACTCCAATTCACAAAGGTCAGCGCTAATAGCCACACACAGTTACAGCAAATTATTATCGTCTTCAGAGAGTTGGTGGTAACTGAAG
This sequence comes from Pterois miles, assembly GCA_947000775.1. Lineage (NCBI taxonomy): Eukaryota > Metazoa > Chordata > Actinopteri > Perciformes > Scorpaenidae > Pterois > Pterois miles. Next base: position 5,546,163 of record CAMQGK010000308.1, on the reverse strand, counting down.
CACATGGCAGCATGTGATTGTAACCAGGTGAATGCATCGTCATGCTCCACTCAATCGTATTTATTTTGGGATGCAGTGACAGGATGTAATGACCGTTATGTCATGAAAAATTATGAATTAAGCTTGCCTACATATCATTTCTGAAAATACATGGAAGTTAATTGTAACATGTTGGACACCTAAAAATGTCTTATTCAGCTTTCAGTTGTACTTCAGATGTAGCTCCACCCTCTCGTGTCACTTCTGGTTGCAATAAAACAAGATGGCGACGGCCAAAAACCAAGATAGTAATGGCCAAAATTCAGAGTGCAGGAGGTTTGAAAACAGCGTTCCACAAGCCAGTGGGTCATGTCACGGTCCACTTCTTATAAACAGTCTGCTATGTTATCAACAGCTTATGATTTAAGATGATAACATAGTGTATGCTAGATAGAGACAGACAGACAGGTTCTGTTTTATGGTTCAGATAAGCACAGTCGAGTGTTATTAACAATGAGGAGCTGTTTCATTACACTGCCTGGCTGTCACTTTACATCAAATATGATCAATGTGACCTTTGCTGCTTGGACCAGGTTTGTGCTGAGAGTGCTGTACTTTGTGTTGCTGATCACCACTTAGTGAAAATGCACTGAAACATTTTGCACTCTTATTCTCATAATGCCACAGTTGCTTTTGTAAATCAAGACCACTATGTGATTTGTCAGCATGATGACAGCCAATGTACTCTTTGTACATTTGTGTTTAACAGTCTAGACACTAATCCAGTTTGAGTGTTTGCAACCTGTTGTTTCTGTCTAATTTCTCCTCTTGAATATCAATGACTTCAGCTTCCTGAAACTGAAGGGGGGTAGGTCTATCACATGTATAGGCCTACAGTTCTATTAGGGAGTACAGTATAGCTGCTTAGCAAAAGTTTCCTTCAGCATGCGTTGGGTGTTTCACTAAAAATATTGACCCCAGGTAATAAATAATGATCTACTATTGTAATGTAGTGTTACTTTAATGCCTAACATCTTGTTTTGTACTGTTCAGCTGTAAAATAAGAACGTTTGTGACCTGGCAGACATGTTGAGAACAGTTGAAGAAATACCTGTGAATGAATGACCTGTGATTGGTCAAAGCCATGAGGAGGAGGAGAAGTCTAGTTTTCTTTCTTGAATTACAATATCCTGAAAGATTATAAATTTGTGCCCAATTATGCCAAAAATACTCTTAATCTCAAGTAACATAAACAAGTAATAAGTAAACTAGCCTGATAATATTACGTTTACTAATAAGTGGCGAAAGTAATAAAAAAATTTTTTATTACACTTCCTGAACTACACTGGTCATCTGACGTCTTTTGTTTGTGGCTGAAATAACCCAAATATATATTTTGCAGTACAAGTTAGTAGCTAACTGACTTGCTATTCACCAAGTACCGTTAAGATTAGGAGTACTGCCACAGCATGTCGCCACACTACAGAAAAATGGAAATTCAAACCACAAAATACAACCACTGCACTTTATAGCTCTTCTACCACTAGCTAATCCCAGTGCAGGTAACACTTATGATGGATGAGGTTAGTAAAACTTGTTTGATTGAGGGAAACCATCGCACCACAGTTGAAGAGAACTAAAACTGATCTACAAGCCGAACATTTGAACTGTTGAATGTATCGTCAGGTTTTTACAAAGTATGATCTTTAGCTTCAGCTTGCCGTTAGCAAGGCACACAACTATAATTAAACTCAGTGGTTCAATATTTCTTGGCAGTTGAAGTTGACGTTTTTAACATGTGCATTTATTTTTTTAAAAGCAGTTACACATCTTTACTACTGATGGTTCAACAGGAAACGTCCCATGCTCAGTCAAGCTCTTGAAGTGCTCCGTCCACCTGCCAGTCACTTAACATTTGAAATGTATTTTTGAAATGTTTACATACCTTCAAAATATATATTTATCAAGTATTTATTACTTCCAAGTGACACATTCAACAGAGGGGCATTGAGATATCTCAGTATGTTTCAAACCCAATTTACTGTACTTCAGACAGATGGCTCATATTAAGCAATAAATGATGTGCTTCAGTTTTTCCACCAAGTTTTTGTGCCAAGATGGCAAGAGATGAATAATGCAGCTTTTCTATTCAGAATTTAACTGAAAGATGCATTAGCAGAATCTCTAATATTAGCGTTGTGTTCCGGAAGAGAGCTGATATAATTATAGAATCTGATTTCTCTCCATCTCCGCCATCATCTCTGACGTGTTGTTTACGAAATAGGAATCAAAGGGATAATAGATGAGCATCCACCTGCTCGCTCACCTGCATATAAATGGGAATATTTAGCGAAGACAAAACTGCATCCCAGTCTGAGTGGGAGAGATAACAAAGAGATTGAATGTCCCAGCCTTCTTTCTCTTTTTCATCTTTTCATTTCTACAACACATCTAATTATAAACACTGAATAGACTGGTTCTTTATGATTTGTTTTTACAATTTATGATTCGTTCACAATTTCAAGCAGTTGTCCTTTGCTCTTGAGCTTTGCTGTACAGTAGATTCTACAGTATGTTTATCCTCCATTTATGTCACAGAGACGTTGTTGGATGGAGGCTGCAGAATATTACACTAAATTACTGCTGATTCTGTCTGATGCTTTTTTGTTTTTGAAGCACAAATTACGCAGGATGTAAGCCTCTCCCTGACAGCGGTTGCTATAACAGCAAGATCACAGAGGCCCAAGTAGAGCAGACTTTATGTAACGAAAGGAAGATGGAAATGGCACATGATCTGTCCATAGTTACGAAAACAGTCCCTAAACATCCAGATCAACTAAATGTAAAGGGCTACAGAGCATGCAGCATTTTACCATGATGCTTCAAAAAATGGTTAACATTCTAAACTTGCTTGACACGGTTCTTATGACATGTTACCTTGTCTGGTATGTTGTTGGCCTCTAAGCAGTAGACCTGAATCTGGGATATATTTAGATGTTGTCTCTACTGTTCATCTTAGTGCATGAACACAGCTCAGAAAATGTTTCAACAAATAGGTGAAGTAATTTATTATGTACCAGAACCCTGATAAGAAAGTAAAAAAAGGAAAAATATTTTTAAATCTTTTTTTCTTATTTGTTTTGGAATTGGTTTGTCACCTGTTTCTCCAAACACTAATAATCTATTTTAAATTCAACCTTGAAATAACAAGTGAAAACAAAAAGAAAATAAAGAAGAAAAAAATTATGTGGATGCACTGCTGTACAACAACATGTCTCAGCTATGAGACATGCAAAAAAATGCAAATAAGAAAATGTAAATGAGCTACTTATTATGTACCAGATTCCTGATAAGAAAGTAAAAAGGGAAAACCTTTTCAAAATCTATTTATTTTATTTCTTTGTTTTTTGCTGCTTGTTACCTGTTTTCCAAAACATGAATAATTAAATTTAAATTAAATCTTGAAATAATGAGTTCTCTCTATGATGTTATGGTATAAAAAAAAAATAATTAAATTAATAATGTCCTGTCATACTGCCGTAAAACAACATGTCTTAGCTATCAGACACACTAAAAAATAAACTGAGATAAAACACTCAAAATGACCACTATGGCTCCAGAAAATCATTCCAAAAAAATGTACGAATCAGAAAGAGGCAGACTAATATAAGGGTGACAAAATGTTAATGTGATGGATTACTTATCTAAGGCGAGTATCACATATTGAAAGTTGATTTTCTCACCATAGCTTGGGTAAGTGTTCACAGATAATTCAGCTCACCACCACAAGTCGAGGGAGGGCACATATATTTCCAAGCATGTTAAACGAGGCAAGCATGCCCGTGGCTATGAATGTATGAGAATAGCTATGGCAGATTAAAGTGGTTAACCCAAGCACTAAAACTTCATACGACCACATCAAATCTTACCAAATATGCGCGATTATTAAAATGATTTACGATACACGAACCTGTTTTATTAAACATATTCACAACACTCATTCAAAAATAATTCATTGTAACAGAGGAACGTTGTGCTTCCCAACAGTGACATCACTTATTTACTCGAGTCCTGTCTGTGATACTTAAAATAACTTCTCATCTTACACATTGTTTTCATTTGTTTGCATATCTCTGAAACTGATCAGTCTGAAGCTGTATGTTCTCAGTAACACTTCCAAATTTAAAATATTGTATCACAAGGTTCTGACACCAGACATGTGCATAGATCATAGGTAGTTTATTGCCCTCAAAATGACTCCTCCTCTGCACAAATCCACATATACAGCCAGGCGGTTAACTGGACGTAACTCAAGTTCGCTGAGAAGATGCAGACACAGGTCTTGGCTGAAAACCAGACAAGTGGATATTTAACCACCTGCATAAAACAGGGCTGTGTAAAGAATCAGAACCAGCCAAGGCCTTGTCATCCATTACGACTCAAAAGAGGACCGGCACAACATAGCAACAAAACATAGCTTTACATAATGACTCTGCGGAGCAACTGCATCATTGCACTAGAAAAAGGGAGGATGTTCAGTGGGCTACCTCCAGGTAGCCCAACGAGGGGGGTTGCTACCAAGGTGTTGTCCTGTCTGAGAGTTGTTCAGGTTTTTGTTTTAGAACTTTAACCCTTTCACAGCATGTTTTCAATACATGAAAGTTAATTGTAACATTTTGATCATCCTAAAAATGTCTTACTCAGCGTTCAGTTGTACTTAACTTAACTTTTGTAATAGCCAAATCCAGAGTTATTTCCTTCCTCCATTCATGTGAATGAGCCCCAGACTGGCTGGAGTGAAGGCTTGGAGGTGGAGTTGAATTTAATGTAACCGAGCCTGCTCTATGGACCCAATGGATGCAGAAGATTGCCAAATGATAAGTCGAGCCATTTTGGCTTCATGCACCACTGAGCAGTTCTCATAGGAATGAACGGGAGCCCTCCTCCAACCTTGTATCTAGTTCTCTAGTTCTCTTTATACATCCATGCAGTCCACAAACCAGCAGGTGACGTCATAGTAACCATGTCCTCTTCTCATATACAGTACAGTCCACGGCACAGACCCATCCACTCCCACTCAGAAGCTATATCAACAGTGATGTAAATTTGCTGGTGAGTCGCTGGTGGTCCTATATCCTATATACAGGAATAATATGTGGATATTCCCTCTGTAGGGGATGCTAACACCTGATTGGGCAGTGACTGCATTGATCAGGGTGCTGAGACGGAGCATTGCTGACCGATCGGTTAAGTGTTTTGAATGGCAGAACAAGTATGAAATAAAATGCCCCAAACATATTCAAACTTTATCTGAATAAATGCACTTTTGAACGCAGTGGAGTGAGTAGGCGTTCTAAAAAAATGGGATAGGAAAGAGGTTGAAATAAATAAATAGTGACAAGGAAATTGGCTGAAACAGCAAACAGCTGAGAGCATGTTAGGGGAGAAAATATGTTGACCAGAACTTGCGTGAGTTATGACCATGGGAACATTTTTGTCTGAGTTTTTGTCTCTTGACTTAATTGTTCTAATTGGAGTCAGTTTTTTAAATGTTTAGTTCAGTTCAGTCAAGAAAGAAAATAAACTGCAGGGTCGAGTCTGTAATATGACGGAAACATGATGACTCACCCCTGATGTAAGTGGGGTTGAACCCTGAGATGACGACTGCATGGTGCCTGGACGCAAATGTTTGTAGAAGTAAAGTTCAGTCCTATAGAGGTTGTTATTGCCATGGTACAGTACAGAGGGAGGAGGCACTGTAAGGCTTTTAACTGAGGTGTATTACAGATGAACATTAATGTGGTGTTGATGTTGAATTCACCCAGCTCAATCTTGTCTTTAGAAATTATGTCTATATACTGCTAATTTGTTGTGTGACTGCCTTTCTCCACTGTGGGACTAATAAAGGAATATCTTATCTTAAATGTAACCATGAAATCATCGAATTGTGCTTTAGGTGGTACAAGCATTGCAAGAGAAGATATTGTAGGTTATACAAATGAAAGTCGCTATCATTTAACATTTTGCAAATACAATCAGTATCAATGTTTTTATGTCTTGGCAGATACGTTAAAGTCCCTCTCCACTCAAAAATATGTTTTATGTTTGTTGATACTTCACTTGGATATTTGACCTTCGCTGTGCAGAGTCATCTACCGAAGGAGAAAGTTTCTCTGTTCTGTTACACATGTGTTTGCAGGGCAGGGTTTACATGACATCACATTTCATTTGGAGCCGATTGTGCTCCAGTATGAAAGTTACACAAGTGTGATGTGGAAACTGATGTCTGCTTAGTAGTAGCCGTAAACAGTAGTTAAACTTTTGATATATATGCATAGATGGATTTTTCAATGAGGGAGAAGGAGTAGATGCAATTATTGAGGCTTTGAAAGTTAGCATGATAATTACACGATAAGGCAAATTCATTTTAACATCACTAATTCCTTTTAGCGTTAACGCAGCTTATGATATTTAGGTTGTAGCGAGCTCAGTTTCAAAGTTAGAGTAAAGGCACTGGATCATATGAAACTAGAAAAGCTAAAGAATCTATCGCTAACAACCATGTAGCTTGTCGTGAAAGAGGTTAAATAATGCTATTAACTGACATGGCCATTTTCAGAGGGGCCTGTTGACCTCTAACCTCACGATACGTGAATGAAAATGGGTTTTATGGGTACCCACAGGTCCCCCCTTTACAGACATGCCCACTTAATGATAATCACATGTAGTTTGAGGCAAGTCATAGTCGAGTCAGCACTCTGACACACTGACAGCTGTTGTTGTCTGTTGGGCTGCAGTTTGTCATATTATGATTGGAGCATATTTTTATACTAAATGGAGTACCTTTGAGAGTTTCTGGACAATATTTGTCATTGTTTTGTGCTATTCACACCCATGCTGAAAAGAGTATTAAATACTTGGCAAATCTCCCTTTAAGGTACATTCTGAACAGATAAAAAATGTGTGATTAATGTCTGATTAATCATGATTAACTATGGACAATGGATGGATTAAATATTTTAATCAACAGCCCTAATAATTAAATTATTTCAAAAACATGATTCTGGTGATATTATATTTATTTTACAAATTAGTAATATATTAACATAATTTCTAAGAGAGAGCATTGCCTAGAAGTGTTATTTGGTCTAGTTGTACCACACCACATCTGCTTTATTGATCTGTAGAACTAATCTTTTAATACCACTCATGTTGTTTGCTCTTAGGTTTCCGTGTTTCTATCTCTACTAGTGACTAATGTATTTCCCATCTAAGTCCTCTGTAGTGAAAGTTTGATTTAAAGGTTTTAAAGCAGTGCCTGACGTTGGACCCAGAAAGGTGCCATTACCCTGATTCAGCAGTTGCATGACATGATCATCATGTGTGTCTTGGATATCGTTTTATCATCATTTCATCACATACATTAAACCTACATACAACATAAATTCCACAGTTTGTACATAAATGTATATTTGGTTAATAAACACCTTTTATATAGCTAATGAGAAAATTCAAATTTAACACAATATAATATTGCACATACGCTCCAATAAAACCAATTTAAAATATATCTGTTGGCCTACAGATTAAACTGGATATGAAAAGGAATACCAAAGGTGTTTTTAGCACTGTTTTCACATCATTCAGTGAGCTATGTGCTTATATAGAGACACTGTCATGCAAGTGTTTAGGGGTGCACCGCGAAACTCACCAGGAGGTGGTGGTACGCGCTAAGAAGTAAGGGAAAAAAAATCAGAAGTGCCGGTAATCAGTATTGGTGAGTATCGACCCATTTCAGGGACTTTTTTGAAGGAAATCTGAATCATTTCAGTGTTTTTCCTACTGTAACATTACTTCAGATGAACTCAAATAACCAAATTACAGATATAAAATGTCCTGTGGAGCTTGAGGCCATTAACTTCAATGAATTATTTCCTGAAGGGCCTGAATTTTCAGAAAGTTTGGACATGATCCACCAGCACCTCCATTTCCCGTAGTTGTACGGTATGTATTATGAGTCTATCTCACAGGCAAGAAAGAGAAAACAATGCTGTGGCGTGACCCTGCCTTTGAAAAGGCAGCCTCGTCGGACATTTGACATTCCCCTGGCACGGCATCACAGCTCTGCTTCTCCACATATCAGCTTGTGCAGCTCAGATAATGCAATGTGACCAGACCAAAATAGTCCATTACATTGATTATGTCGGCACTGCAAGCAATTACATGTCCCTCTTCTCTTTGATCCAGAATTACACCTGAACACATCTGAGATATGTAGTGCTGGCTTTAATCAAATATACAGACACAAACTGTCTCTCCACAGATATACAGGAAGAGTGCTCAGCATAACTCAACGGGCCTCACTGACAAAAATAAGCTGTAGTATTTCCCACAGGGTTCTCCCAGTTTATGGTAAACCATTACTTCTGCACCCAATTCAACTGTTATCAAGCCATTAAATAGGGATTATCAGTTGCTATAATCACCATAGATGTGGGTCATTAATGACCTAGTATGCCTACATTGTAAAAGTGAAAGTGACACTTAAAAGCAACACGTTCTAACACGTAAAACTTAAGGAAATATCATGTTTGGAACACAAAAAAGAGGCTTCTTAGGGTTTCGGAAACAAAACTACAGCTTCTTTAGGTTTAGGCCACTAAAACAGGTTTAGGCAACAAAAATCGCTTGGCAGTGCTTAGGGAAAAACATAGTGTTTTGGGTTAGTTTAACTGCAAACACAAAGACAACTACCCATTGTTGGTTTCACGTGGGATGCAAACTCCAAACTCTGGTCTCCTGGGTGAAGACCTTGTGTTTTTGTGCCCTACCCATGGTCCTTGAGGTCTACCTCTCTATGGAGTCTCACACTGTCTGTTTCTGTTCCTGCCACTAGAGGACGCTGTCATGTTCTTCTATAACTTCTTTCAGTGATATACCATGTGAATAACTCTAATAATGCCTATTTAATAGCCTTACAACTGTCTAATCAGCTGACTTGTTTTGGGAAAAGGGCAGGTAATATGAGATGTATATGGTGTTTTTCTTATTTGTTGTCATGGGACTATCCTAGGCTACAGATAAGATTACCTTTAAGGTAATATTGGCCCTGTGAGCCTCATCTGAAAAAAATCCCTTTAGTGAAGCTGCCTTAGTAGCTGACAGGACATTCATGCTCTCTTTGTCCCTCTGTCATCTATCACTATCATAAGGACATGCAAAAGCTATTTGACGTTGCTATGGTACGGCTGTGATGTGCGACTTCGCACATACCAGAACAGATTAGCCCGTCTTGTCTCACATTTCTTTCGCTTTGCTGAAAAGACTCCTGGGCAAGATGCCAGGATCCATGAGGAGAGTCCAGAAATGTGCCCTATGCCACTATAAGGACACCAGAACAGGAAGAAACACATTAATTACAGAAAAAAAGACATTTCTTTTGAAGAAACACTTCATGCAGAGATTGGCGGCATGCCCAACACTTAGAGACAACAGAGGTTGAGTCGTGCAAAAGAGATCCAGCAAGTCCATTTGGCGGACTGAAGTCCCTGTGACAGGCAGTTTCTGAAAATAACACTTACAGGGAAGTGATCAGTAAGTCACTTAGCTTATTTATCCTCTTTGGTTTTAAATGTACGGTCTTTATGCACACTCACACAGAGACGACAGTCACTGACCTCATGAGACAGTCTGATAAAGTTGTCAGACAGAAACAAGAATATCTTGTGCTTGAACCAGCTCCTTTTTAATATATTGCTGTACCACCCACAGAGTGAGGCAGAGAGAAAAGCTCTATCCCACACACCATGGGCTCTTTTAAAGGGAAAGTAACCCTCCCTGGGAATAAAGAAGGACATTCAGAGTTTAAATAAAATGGCCCTGGATCCACTGCACATTTTCATATCCATAGTCTAAACCACTAATAATCCAAGTGTTGGAGTAATGACATGATTAAATATAAATTCTCCTAAAATATAAAACTCTTTCATACTGTCATTATTTATGAGACAGGGAGGATGGTGACTAAGAACTTTCTCTGTGTACCCACCCATTCCTCCTCAAACTAAGGCAAAAAATACCAATTATGATTATAGCATTTCATAAGCTATCAGTCATGTCATAATGAATGCCTATCCCCCATGTCTTTACAACAAAACTGTCACTTCCTCATAATATCTTGCTTCTCAATGCACAACAGGAAAATCAATGCCCTACACATTTTCTGGTGTTACTCTTCAATTGATTGTTCCCTTCCTACTCTCTTGTCTATTGAAATCAGTTCCTCTTAAGAATCCTGGCACAAAAAGGAAAAAAACACACTCTTTGTTACACAAAGGACCTCATTGTGAAGCCAAAACAGCATGCCATTTCATAGACACTTTGATGATATTGATCTTTTACAAGCTTCATCCCTCCCCTCACTGAAGAACGACCTCTCTAACAAAGTTTTGGTGTGAAAATTGTGCCAAAACTTAAATAAATGAGCTTTTTCTCCAGTATTAGAAGAAGAAACTTTGCAGGCAGTCTGTGAAAAGGTGATATAATGTCAGAGAAAGTCCTGGCACCTACCCCGTCTCTCCAGCAGGCTACCCCTCACTGACCCTGCTCTTCTGAGAGAGGACGATAAACGGTGCGGTACCAGCATGTATTTCCCTGCGAGGGGACGATAGAGACTGTGGGGACGCTGGGTTCACTAATAACTCCTCACCTGCAGTGAAAGTTGTATTAAAACTTGTTGAACTCTGTGAACTCTCTTATTTTCTGTGAGACAGGCTTTTTGTATTTGATGCCTTTGCTTGACTTCTATCGAAGATGATCTGATATAAGCAGCCTTGAGTCAAGAGTTAGAGATGATTTAACTAATCAGGGCTGTACGGTGGTGCAGTGGTTAGCACCGTCACCTCACAGCAAGAGGGTTGCAGGTTCAATTCTGGCTTGGGGCCGTTCTGTGTGGAGTTTGCATATTTTCCCTCAGTCAGTGGGGGTTTTCTCCAGGTTCTCCGGCTTCCTCCCACAGTGCAAAGACATGCAGGTTAACTGATGACTCTAAATTGCCCGTTGGTGTGAATGTGAAAGTGAATGGTTGTCTTTCTGTATGTGTCACCCCTGTGATGGACTGGCGACCTGTCGAGGGTGAACCCCACCTTTGCTCAATGCCAGCTGGGACCGGCTCCAACCTCTGACCTCCACATATGTGAATGAAAATGGGTTCTATGGGTAGCCATGAGTCTCCCCTTCACAGACATGCCCACTTTATGATAATCATATGCAGTTTGGGGCAAGTCATAGTCAAGTCAGCACACTGACACACTGACACCTGTCATGGCAGTTTGCCATGTTATGATTTGAGCATATTCTTTATGTTAAATTAAAAACAAAAATAATATTTGCCATTGTTTTGTGTTATTAATTGATTTCCAGGAATAAAGATATACATACATTTGGATAAGCAAGCGTATTTGCCCACTCCCATGTTGATAAGAGTGTTAAATACTTACTTTAAGGTACATTTGAACAGATTAAAAATGTGTGATAAATTTGTGATTTATCACAATAAATATTTAAACAGTTCACGGCATAGTAAAATCTACAGTGAAAGGCTCTCTCTCTAGATCCAGTGTTTGGTTTGCCCGTTCTGGGCTACTATAAACATGGCAGAGCAACATGGCGGACTCTGTGAAGAGGACCCGCTCCCTATGCAGATATGAAGGGTTCATTTTAATATAATGTAAGTACAATGATTCTTAGTTTCAAGTGATTATGCACTGATGAAAACATAGTTCTGATTATTATATCCCATTTCTGCTAATAGATCCCCCAACATCCTACACACCATTCCTTTATGAAAACTACAGGAGGTAAATGATGAATGATGATACTGCAGCCCTGCCACAGATCTCTCTTGTCAAAACTTCCAGACAATACTGTAGCTCACGAGGCAGGAAATTCTTCACTGGACAGTTTGACTTTGTTGTTACCAACAAAATAAATCTGGTGGTATATTAACGAGTGGTTTTCTGCTAAGAGGAATGTTAATAGCAGGAACTACAGTCACTCAGAGAAAGTTCCATGAAGCTGTGAATCTCTATAACAGTTCAGCCTTTCTTTTTCCCCACAAATATTTTAAACGATTTCAAAGAGATTTTGCACGCACACACACACACACACACACACACACACACACACACACACACACACACACACACACACCTATAAGCTTCAAGATAGCCTGCCAAAACAGATTAAATGTCAGTGAGGTCTGTCCATACTGAAAAACAAATGTGTTGTTGCTCAGCATCAGGGCTCTGTCAATAATAAAGATAAAGCCGTGGATCAGGGCACAGAATCCACCACTCTATATGACTTGACCTTTCTGCACCTCCGTCCACCCCTTCCCTCATCTCCCCTTCTCTCTCTGCCACACACACACACATTACATCATCACTGTCGCCTCTTGTTTTCTTATTGTACTTTCCATCCATCACACACATGAGATCATTGCACTGACTTCATTCCAGCTGTTATAGTTTGGGGGCATCTGGGAGACATTCCAGAGCAGCTCATAAGCCCACACAGAGCCTCTTGCCCAGCAGTGTAATTCTCAACAGCTGCAGAACATCCAGCTATGACACTCCAGCAAGGACACCAGCCGAACTTCACTAAATTGAAATGTGACCTATATACCCATATAAAGTGCACATGTTCCACGATATTATCTTCAATGTTATGCATATTATGCATGGATGATATAATAATATGGCTTATAGGTGCTGACTGCACAACTGATCAAACAAGGATTTAATGGGTGGAATTTCTGAAGTTACTTCAACTGGTTGGACAGCTTCTCATTTCAAATGGAAACCGCAATACTGCACTCACCTGTAACCCTCTGTGGACATCTGGTGGTCACACAGAAACACTACATAGAAGTCAGGGTTTAGCTACAACTGGACTAAAGCAATAGATTTGAAACTATTGACTAAATATTGAATTTAAAATGCTGGGCATTTTGGCCAATATGAATACACATCTCAGTAAATAATAGCTATCAAGTATTCAGCCAAGCCATTGTGTAAATGGTATTTTTTATTTGAACACGTATTAAAGGAAATCTGGGGGAGCCAGGCCTGATGCAGCTAATAGAATTAATAATAATATTGTTATCTATAATTTACAGGTGTTTCAGTTTGTCAGGAGATGCTGGATCATCAGCTAGTACAAGGATAGACTTTGCATAATATTATTAGTTATCTGTAATAAATGTATGTTTTTTCACCATATGGTTGCCTTGTGCACTAAATCTTTCTAGTTGTGTCATATCCTTTCTACATTCGGACATCTTGCACATGAAGATGGCTGAAATTAAGCTCCGCCCCTTTCCAATGAGCTCATAAGACTAAAATAGGCATCAAACTTAGATCAAGCAAAAGGCCCTGAAGACCATAGGATTAGGAGGTAATAGACAAATACCGTGTTTACTGTAGACTGTTTAAAGATTGTGTTGCGAACAGGCTTAATGTGGTTGCAATCTGCAACCCCACCACTAGATAGAATCAGATCCTGTACACTGCAGTACTATGGAGAAAAGTACTGATGTGAACCCAAACAAAACTAATGTGTTTCTGTAGAGGAGTCCTGAAACATGTTATCAGTTCAAAATCATGTTTATAAGTAGCTCTCATTAAATTAAGAGAAGAAAATTCATGAACACACACTTTTTCTCATTTGCACAAATTTGATTGCATTCCTTTGTAATAATGTAACTCTTTACAGATTCATAGACCAACAGTTTCATCACTAATGATGCTTCACATCACATACACTGATATACTGTATGTGGTAGGTCATCACTGATCATTGTTCATAAAAGTCTTGATCATTTCAGTGCTGCAACGTCACAGGTATTTTGAGTCTAAAACATGCTGGAATGAATAGACAGGAAAGTACAGTGAGAGATATAGAAAGTCTATCCTTTAGGGAACTTCTATCTCTCAAAACCTGATGGACACAATCCAAACAGTGTTTAGGGAGAGTTGGGTAACTAAAAAATAGCTCAGTGTAACTTCTCAATTCAAAAAGACAGAGTTACTTAAGAAAGCAATTATCTTAAAATTAATAAAGTGACATTTGTGATAATAGTTTTCTTTGATTAGTTTTTATGTGTGTCTGTGTGAGTTTGCATGTTCTCCTGTTTCCTCCCACAGTCCAAAGACATGCAGGTCAGGTTAACTGACTCTAAATTGCCCATAGGTGTGAATGTGAGTATGAATGGTGGTCTGTCTCTATGTGTCAGCCCTGCGATGGCCTGGTGTCCTGTCCTTCGCCCTAAGTCCAATGGGATAAGCGGTTGCAGGTGGATGGATGGCTCCTGTTCGGTGTTCACCTGTCACTGTCTCTAAAATAATGATATTGTTTTCTCAAACTGCAGTTTGTCTGTATATAAGTTATGTTGCTTCTTCGATTACTGTTGCAGTTTGTGTGAGTGATACATCTTCAATAGTGGCACCACTGTTGGTCTCACACTGTAACAGACAGGCCTTTGTCTGTCTACCTGTTTGGACCAAGTCCCATCTTCTGACGGTCTCATGTTTCTTTTCATGTTTCTTATCTTGATCTCATGGCCCCATTTATTGACCATTTTATTATTTTATCCTAAAATAGTCGTATTATCAGCCTCCCCGTAGTGGTATCCTTATTTTCTGTTCTTTCCCTGGTTTCACATTAAAGTTGTGTATCTCAGAGAAGATTTAGGGACAAACGGTATCCTTGGTTGGGCTGGGTTTTTTACTCCCTCTCTGAATGTAATAGTCGGTTCTTGTGTGGTTTATTTTGTTATAGTACATGCATCATCTGTTGGTTATTTTGTATGACCTTCGGAGATAGCATTTCCTCTCGCTATCAATAAATCTGACCATTGAGGATTGTCAAACCTGTTTTAAAGATGATGAACAATGTGCTATGATGCTATCAGAAAACTAGTTCCTTGATCAAAGAAAATACTGGAGAAGAGGTGCCCAAGATTTCAAGCATTTAATCCTGGATTTCAAGCTATTAAAATCCTGCGGAATAAAAAACACAAACAAACAGAGAAACACAAACAGGAACAGAAATTAAAAATAAATCAATTAATCATGGAAATAAAGTAATGTTACACCATGTATCAGTTTGGTGGCTCTGATGAAATATTGTTTACGCTGATGGAGTTTCACCTCTTTGTCTGACGGACAAACGGCAGAAGTGGTGGTCATATTTCTCACAACACACCCTGATGTTTCCAGATCACAGTGTCACAATGGGAATGCACTGACATCATTAATTGGTATGGAAAAACACCTGACACACACACACACACACAAACATACACACACTGTTACATCACATCAGATAGATTCAAAAATCTTCCCAGATCTTCCAGCCTCATATCTTTCTACCTCAAGTATGTTGTGTGACACATGGTATTGTTGCCTCTTGTTCATCAACAAAGGATGTAAAGACACAGATGAACAGCTAGTGGATTAGCTAAGAAAATATGTCTATCCATCCATCCATCCATCGTCAACCACTTATCCCGTTTGGGGTCGGGGGGGGGGGGGGGGGGCTGGAGCCGATCCCAGCTGGCATTGGGCGAAGGAGGGGTTCACCCTGGACAGGTCGCCATTCCATCGCAGGGCACATAGAGACAGACATCATATAGACAGACAACCATTCACACTCACATCAAACAATCAACCTAAAAAGCATGTCTTTGGACTGTGGGAGGAAGCCAGAATACCCGGAGAAAACCCACGCTTACAGCTACACTTTAGTCTCAAAATGTCAGTGTGGCCAACTTTAAAGCGGATGTAACGTATTCCTTACGGGTTTATGGATTGAATGATCCTGCGCATACAAAGAATTGGGATGCAAAATCGTGACTGAGTTAGTTTTCTGCGTCCAGGCCTCCCATTTTATTCTGAAGGATCTGGGCCGGAAGTCGTATTGCTGCTGATGCTGCAGGTGGGCACGAGCAAGTAGCCAAAGGCCCAGTCTATTTCCTGGGATAACGACAAACTTTTCCTGCAAAAGTTTTACAAGAGGACGCGAAAGTAGGTATTTTTATCATTTTCATTCATTAAAATAATTTCATCAAATTCCCCTTGAAATAAGTGGGAAAATATTACATTTATCTTCCGTATCATCAGTTATTGACTTGCTAAGTAATCTTAATAACAAGGTACAGTAACGTTATTTAGCTAGGCTAACGTTACTGCTAAACCTAGCTGTTTTTTTCTTGTGGTTATTGTGGAGAATTCATAGTTTTAGAAAGAAAGAAAGAAAGATATTCCTTTATTAGTCCCACAGTGGGGAAATTCAGTTTTGTCTGTTTTTGTGAGAGAAATGAAATGCAACGTGAGGAATAAAAAGGCTGGTGTAATGGGGACAGTTTCTGAGAGACTCCGGGGAAAAAGGCGTGACATTAAACAGGTATTGTCTGCAGCTAGTGTTATGTGTCAAGCTGCCCTCAGGTGCCAGTGAAACAAAAGGACCTGACTAAAATGAAAATGAAATGCCAGCCAGCCACCGGAAAATAAACAAACAGGAAGCAGTGCACACAATAGTTACACTTGGCAAAACAATGTTAATATTAATCGGTACAAACAACTAAAACACACACTTAAAATAATGCTCGGTGATGAAACGGGTCGTAAAAACGACGTGAAGTGAGGCAGTGGAAGTGAGTAAAAGGTGGCTGAATATCTCTCTTCATGCCTGGCTGGAAAGCGAAGTTCCTCTGGACTTTTTTCTGTACTGGACGGTGATGAGGAAGTTTGTCCCTGAACATAAAAGTCGCCCACAGTCGCAGCATCAGAGAGGCTAATGTCAAGGTAAGATGACTGGTGACTGATTGCTACGTTATTTCTTTGACTTTATTTTTTAAAACGAGCTGCAGGTTTTAAATAAACCAGATTTAGAAACTATTAGTAACCATACATTATTCTATACAAGATTGATTAATTAAATTTGAAAATTATTTGTCATCACTATTATCTGTTATTATTTCTCTATTACATTGTGAAATTTTAAAAGTGTTTTGGTGGAGGCTTCTAATAAGCCCAGTAGTTTTTTGCCTCTTCCTGCATTATATATTAGGTATTTTTTTATGTTTGTGTAGTCTTAATTTGTGCAAAATAAATACACATCGTATCTGATTGTTCTCAGGGTTACATGATGGAAATCTGTTGTTATCATGACAACAAATCCTTAAGATTTATATTTTTCTTTTAACTACATGCAGTTAATTGATTAATGTTGTTTACATGGTTAATAAGGTAGCTAGTGGCTCTTTGTGACTCAGTGAGTTTAATATGTGTCTTGATTTTGATTATATGGATGCATTGATTAGGGAGTGTAATCTGTGTTTTTAGCCAGCACTTTTGGTTGAAATATTGCATTCTCTTCCTTTTATAATTCGTTTTATTTATTAATTTATTATTATTTAGATAATTTTCATGATTTTATTGTTGATTTTATGGGCTTAGATTATTACATCTACTAATTACAACATTGATTTATGGCTTTTTTTGTCAGTAACTCAGGATGTAATGGCTTACGTGTGAATCATAGCTGTACTGATTATTTTAATTTGTTATTTCCCCAGTGCTCTTTCAGTCACCACCTCACTTTCTCCCTTTCTGTCTTCTCTTATTCAGATGAAGTTTTTTGTTTTCAATATCGTTTGTGCATTTCTGCAAGTCAGCCATCAAAATCCAACGAGCACCTGGACTATGATGCCCCACAGTATGTTTGATCGCTATGAAAACACATAACTCAGTCCAACATTCAAATCAATCTTTCTTAACCTATTTCAATTCCTCTGTGTGTGTCTTTGGTTAGTTTTGGTCGTGGAGGTGGATGGCACTTGGGGCCAGCAGCTTCTGAGCTGCCTGGAGCAGCCAGAGGAGTTTATGAGGAGAGACAACAATAGTGACGATATTTTTTGGAGGAAGAACGGAGTGGAGGAAGAGCAAAGAGGGAACATGTATCTGTTGGAGCTGGAGGAAAGCTTAGGAGGGGGAAACTACACCTGCCACAACAAGGATGGATCACCCATCAATCACACTGAGGTCCTGATCCAAGAGGATGAGACTAACAGGAGAGTTCTTGTGAAAACCGACCAAGGTATGATCTAATTTGAAATAATGCATAGTCGCTGTTATACAGCAGCTAGATGTGTGCACATTTCCAACTGATAAATTGCCTTTTGTTTGTTTGATTTTTTTGTGCTCCCATCTCTGCATGTTTATTTTTTCATTAGAAGATTATTTAAAGTGCTCCTCTCAAAATTACAACGGAGAGTTCAGCTGCTCTTGGACCTGGCACAGCAGGCGCATTGGCAAAGTAGCATTCATCAAAGCTCGACGGTAAGCTCACAAATTGCTGAAATGTTTTCATTTTCGCTCTCCAATAATAACACAGTGTTCAGATTCATGTCAGAGCTGAGACTACACGGTGACAGCCATAAATACCTCCTAATGAAAGAAAACATAAATTAGTTTTTTTAAAATGTTGTTCAGGGATTAAGGTCATATCTTGGGATCAAATTTCATGTAAAAATAATACAGCTGTAAATGCTCCTGAATGATATCTGTATTTCTCCTTCACCTTTTTGTCTGTGAGATGTTGTTACAGCCTCTTGGCATGACTTTCAAAGCCAAAATAATCTGTGTGTCATCTTAATAAAAAGTCATAATTTTATGCTTTTTTTTATGCAGTGTTTCAGATGGTAATGACACACAGTGTTCTGTGGATGAAAGCGGTCAGCGTTGGACATGCTCTTCAGGTCAGAGTAACTTCAGCTGTTCAGTGGACGACAGCGGACACAGGATTGTGTGCCTGGACGAGCAGCACTGCCCCTACGCTGAAGAGAGCCAGCAGATCCACATCACAGTCTACGTGAGGACGGAGCACTTCCTTGTGGAGAACTACTCTAAATACTTTTACCTGTCAGAGATAGGTGAGTTTTTATGGTTCTGCACATACTACAGCTTTGTCTTTCATCTACCCCTGTCATTGTTTTCATCTCTCTCTATCTTCTGCTTTCACCTTCGACAGTGAAACCTGACAAGGTGAGGATCAGTAAAATCAACACTACGATGATAGAGTGGGGTTACCCGAGCTCCTGGAGCAGCCCCTACTCGTACTTCCCTCTTACTTTCGAGATTCTACAGCTCAAAGGACGATGCAAATGGTGTGACAACCCTTGCACCGGCTCAAGAGTCACTAAGGTTAGAGCAACCTACTGAATTGAACTGTGGAACTGAAAGTGGGGTGAAAATAACTAAGAAATGTCACATCAAATATTTGTGTCAGATGACAGGAAATCTCACAAACCACAAAGGAAGTACACACAGAAAAATGATGTGATGTCTTGTGTTTTTATTTGTTAGACCCTGACAGTCCACTCTACTAACACTTGTCAGTTTGAAGTCAAGCACAAGGCGAAGACCATCTGTGTCCGGGCTAAAGACGCTTTCTGTAAGTCACAATGGAGCGAGTGGAGCCATATCAGGTCAGTGCCTCCCAGTGGCGTGAAGTGGGAAATTCAGCATTTACTCCCCATCTAAAGCTTACCAGTTATCAGTGTTTTCAGTTATCAGTGTCACCTGACTCCCGTCCTGCCTACAAACCCTGTGGTGTATACTTTCTCAGTAGCTGCCTGATCTTTTGTCTCTGTTGCCTCTCAGTTTCTACAAAAAAGACATTTTCACTGCTTTCTGTTGTGTTTTGACGATCAAAGAGTCTATAAAAATGACATCTGCTTGAGGTATTATTTTTATTCAGACAGAATGTGTTAAAATGTGAGAAAATCATTTAACTTAAATAATTACTGATTTACTGATAGTCAAGCTAAAGTGTAGGTTGTAACTTCTATTTTGAAAAGTGCTAAATTACTACATTTTTTCTGCTTGCTCAGAACACAATTGGAAAATAAGAATGATTTCATACTAATGTTGTTATTATTTGTTTTACATCACAGACTGAGGACACCCAAGAAGAACAACAAGCAAAACAAAAGCTGAGCTTAAGAGGAAAGAGAATCCCCAAAACTGGGCATCTGTTAAAATCTTAAGTTTATTTATATGCTTTTATATATTTATTATATCTTATATCATGTAGTTTGTAATATGCAGCTATTCCTAATGATAACTGAAGAAATAAAATGCATTTACAGGTGTATTTAATGCAGTCTTTTTGTTTATTGCTTAATGCAAGACTTCACTACTTCATGCGTCGTTTTGCTGAATGTTGATCACAGATACAATCAGCAGCTTCATTCTTGTTCCAGCCATAATTACATGAACTGATGCTTTGACTTGATTAAGAATATTGTCAAAGTTTTTGTTGAAACTTTGTACAAAGTTTTCTATCGTACCACATTCTCCTATTACCTTTAACAGAGCCTGTACTTTAGACTCTCAACGCCTTCAGTAGAGAACAGAAACCTCTAGAGTTGTTTCTAATTGACGAATAAACAACAGGTTTGAATGCTGTCAGCTGCTCACCGTTGTATGGTTTTTCCCGAACCAATTAGGTGAGAGTGTGGCATTTGGTAGAAACTCTCCTTCTCACTGCAACAAATTACACAACTGTTCAGCTTTGAACTGTGTCTGTAGCCTGTTCTGTAGAATAAGGTAAGATTTTATCTGTTGCAGGCCAACACACATAGTTTTTGTGTTGCATTCTCCTCCCGTCTCTCTCTTAGTCCTCCTTGGAACAAATATTGATTCAAAATCAGTTTAACGACTATCTACTTTAAATCCTAAATCACATTAGCTAAGTAGTTAGTTGCAATTTTACATTGAATCAGATGATAAGTGATGAAATTTCAGCTTCTAAACTAATGTAAATGAGGTAATGGAGTAGTCTATTCAGAATCCCTGAATTACGTACAGTAATATGAAAAGTGAGCTCTCAGACAGGGTTCCTCAGTGTGCTTTGTTTCAGACATCTCTACATAACAACTGTCCACACTCACTGAACCAGAGGTTCCCAACCTACAGTATGTGAAGGTAACAATATAATGGACTATGTTATCATTGTGGTATTGCTACCTACACACAGCCTGAGTAAAAGATTTCAATACTTCTTCCATTACTGGGCTCCGACCCTCTTGATTAGGATTTATCCCCCGAACTATCAAACTTCAGCCAAAAGTGATGACAACTCTTTGCCAGGCGTAAAACAAGTTGTCACAGATGTGGCCTGTAACACTTAAATAGCAGAAAACCAGGGAAGTCTGTGAGGCAATCGAAATTTTAACTGAGACAAACTGAATTTGCAACTGTTTTTAATTTTCCTAAAATCTATATAATCATACAGCCAGACTCCTTTAATTCAGTGGATATAAAGTACAGGCACAAATAAGATGAGAAATGTTTGCCTGGGAACTAGACAAATCTCGTTGCTTTGCAGTCCACATTTGAAGTCTTATCTCTAATAACGGAAAGTTACAGATCTTCAAATTTGTTCACGTTTGAAATCCCAGAGGAAGAAGTTTTGATCTATGAAAACAGAATATGAAACTTTTGGTTAAATGCACTGCAGTATTATTCTGATATAAAAACAGACCCAAACAACCCAAAAGTTCAGGTGCGTTATTAACAATGTGGATACACAGATTTAGTTATTGCCAAAATTCCACATCACGTAAGAAAAGCCCAAAAGAACAACATCCCACCTACAGAAGAGTGAAGCACTCTTCCCACTATTGGTCTGTATACTTGGCTGGTCAGGAGTTGTTGAACCTTCACTTCCTCGTCATAAAAAGCAGAAGTGATTATGTGATGTTTGCACTTTCAGGGCTGATATATTTAACCCGACACCCCTGACCTTTGAGGGTTGTATTTGTTTGTTTTACACTGTATGTTACAGAGGGTCACTTGACACATTTTGGGAAATGTTTTGTCCCTCCATATCCCCCTGTAGGTGAAGTCAAACTTTTGTAATGCATGCTGGGTGGCACTGTTGAAAGTGACATAACATATCTGATTCTGTATCCGTATGTATTTAAATTACATATCATGGACATTATGGCCATTTAGCTGCAGGGCTGCAACCAAAACGTATTTTCATTATTGATTAATCTGATAATTGTTTTCTCAATCGATTAATTAACTTTACAGATGCTGAGATTGACTGAGATTTTCCTAGAACCCAAAGTGACATTTAAATTGCTTGTTTTATTTAACAGTCCAAAACCCAAAGATATTCAGTTTACTATCATTTACTGTATATGACCCAATAAAAGCAGCAAATCCTAACATGTATAAAGCAGGAACCACCGAGTGTTTGGGATTTTACTTCAAATATTAGCGAAAAAATAATTGATTGTGCAGCTGATTTTTACATCTCTACTTTATGTTTAATGGGATAATCTTAATTTTAAAATTATATATATGTTTTTATAAGCTACTACAGCAGCGATCCATATTGACATGAGCACAGCAGGCCTCAAGACAAAGCTGGTGTGGACAAAAAGGAAGTGGTTATGTACTGCTAGACAGCTGAAACTGAGACAGAAGAGACAGCGATAAAGATAATAATAACTGTACATTATGAGGTGGTGAGTCAGCCGTGACCTTGGCTCCAGTCTCACTTTAATGATGTATTTGTGTGCCGCATGTCTCACATGAATTCACTGGAACAAACCGCAGTATGTCTCTGATTAGTGGAGGTCAAAGGGTATAAATGAAATCAAAGTGTTTGATCGTTTCAACGCAGCCATCAATACAATGGATTTCCAGTCCTGATGATGCCACTTTGAAACATGCTGAATTCTTTATGCTGAAAGGAAATGATTGTTTTGTGGCCGAATCATTTCATTTTTACTCTTTTAAGTCTAGAACATGAAAATAGGGGAAAACGCTAGTTTCAATGTAGTACATAAAATGTGTTCAGAAATAAAAAGCAAAGTTTTATGATGTTATGTTGTGGCACTGAGAAGAAGCAAAACAAGGCAGAACCACAAAATGTGTTTACATGATTGAGAAATGTGAGCATATTTGATGTAAGAGTTTTTCAGGCATGAAAAAGGTTCGTAGGCTGTGATCCTTGTATTTCCAAAAGGGGTTGTTGGGTAAATCTGATCGATTGTGGCAAAAAAAACAAGAACATACTGCTTACACAAAACTGTCTTCACGTTTTTCAGACTTTCCTTTAATCTAAGTTTTTATACTTAGTTTGTTACTGATATATTCAGGTCCCTCACGCCCTCTCTGTAACACAGGGGAGACACGCTGGGCAAAAACATACTTTTTTCATGCACTGATCAATTTTGAGATTTTAGCCTATTTTGCTTGCGTAACATGTTTTCTTTCAGACTGGTAGAAAGAAGACATCCAAAACACACATTTAGGTGTAAACAACTTTTCAGAAACTTGTAAGAATAAAATAATTGTCATAAAGTAATCCGCTGGGGAAGCTTCGTGGTGATATCCATCTAGTAGTTAACACATTTTACCTTACTCACATGTATCTTCAAATGTGTGGAGTTTTACAAGGCCGTTCAGAAATCTCCACTTCAGTAACACTTGCGTCCATCAAACTTTCCAATTTCATTCTTCTTCTCCTTCTTCTTCTTCTTCTTCCTCTTCTTCTTCTTCCTCTTCTCTTATTCGTGCATGTACGTTTACTTTATCCACTGAATTATAGGATTCTGACTGTATGATGATAGATTTCATGAAGAAAAAACAGCAGCACCAGCAGTTTATATTAGTTTAATACAGCCTGCATTGGTTTGCTGCCATTTTAAGTGTGACAGGCCACAGATGTGTAATGCTTCCATTGGCAACCAGTTTTATGCCTGCAAGAGTTGTCATCATTTTAGGCTGAATTTTGTTAGTTCAGGAAATAAATCCTAATTAAGTGTCTGTACTCACTGAACCTACTGTATGTGAAGGTCGCAAAATAATGTCGTGGAAAGAAGATGTCCAAAACAGGTTTAGGTCTGAACATAACATTTCAGGAAACTTGTAAAACAAAAATAATTGTCGTAATGGAAATAATCAGCTGAGGAAGTCTCATGGTGATATCTATTGCATCTGCTAGTTAACATTTTTAGAGAGGCGTTTGTTTATATATCCTTCATAGCTTCATTTATAAAACTATACATTCCTAAAAACATGGTGACATCTGAAGAAATCTGAACTTGGCTTTGTTTAATGTTCAGATATCTGATATGTGGAAATGCATCTAAATGAGCACATATTTGGTCAGGTAATGCCTTATTTGCAGAATTTATGTTTTCAGAAAATTTGTATTACACAAAACAGTTAGTTAAAATTTTTACTCTTTTCACCTGTGGCGTCACTCCTACAACAAAACAGTTAATACAACATATTAGTCCAAATATAGCCCGTCAGTTTAAATCTTAGAACGAATGAAATTGTTTAATTTTGTCATTCCCCTTCCCCTTGGTGCCAGTTTACCTCTTGGGCACTGCCGAGGTGCCCCTGAGCAAGGCACCAAACCCCCAACTGCTCGGGGCACTTGTCAGGAGCAGCCCTCTCACTCTGACATCACTCCAATTGTTGCATGTATATGGTCCTGTTTGTGCATGTGTGTGTATAAGTTAACAACAGAGTGAAAAAAATTGAATTTCCCCTAGCGGGACTAATAAAGGAATATCTTCTTCTTTCTTCTTCTTCTTCTTCTTCTTTAGACAATAACCAATTTAAACTGAACCCACTTTATTATTTATACTGCAGTTTGTCTTGTGACCTCATGGATCCACAGTCTCTCCTTGTTCACATTTGCTGAACATGTTAATTAGAGAAACAGCAACTTGTACAGATCGCAAATATATATCTGCATTCCAATGCAAGTGCTGCATTTGAGAGTCCAAGTGATTTAAGAGTGGAAGCAAACGCCGTAAATTTAATTGTGCAATGTCCGTTTAAAGCCGCTAGATGGCAACATTGCTCTAAATACAGTGACGATGGTTTCTGTTCGACAGGTCGAGTCACCTGAAGTCAAATGGGAGAGGTCATCACACAGATGTGTCGCACAGAAAGTGAAAAATTAAAAGTAATTTATTAATACATGTGCAAACTATTTCTCATTATTTGCACCTAATCTCAATGTTAAATCTGCATTGTTCATTCGGTTTAGTATCGATAAAATATTTCCTTGCATGTTTTAAGTTATAACATTGATTTTATATCAAGGAAATCACATTCGGCTTATCTTTTCAACATATTTCAATGGTTAACATCTATATTTGTCTTCTTTTATGTCGACGGGAGAGCATATTGTTAGACATAAGGCCCATTCTCATAAGCATATGCCTGTTTTTTTTTACAACTAGTCATTTTTATGAGTCTTCGATTCAATCAGACCATTATTATCATCAGCCCAACCTTTTGATTTACGAGAACATCTGCTGGTTGTACAGGAGGCGGACGGCAGCGCCTATACAACTCCTTTCTGATCACTTACTTCAAAATGTCTATTAGAGTTATAACACGGACATTTTTAATAGCCTTCCCATATGTGGACACTTGAATGGAAGTCGTATACGCACACGTACACGCCTTAACATCGTTTACATGGCGTGCGCATTCTCCCTGTGCGTAATAGCCGGAGATATTTTTGCAAACCTTTATGTCTGGGTGCCACGGAGTTAGTAAATCACAGTATTAACATGGCTGGATCATCCGGCCCCCGACTGACATCTCTGTTTTGGATACTGAGACGGTGATATTTGGGCTAACAGAGTGTTGGTGCTCGGGGATATAAATATATACCACCCCAGGGGCCTCGAGGGTTTGCGCTGGCCCGCATGCCGACCAAGGCAGACAGGATCATCATGGCGAGAGAGAGCCGGCCACAATCAAACAAACGTGCTGAAGGATAGCTCTGAACGTGTGTGCGTAAAAGTGAGCCAGTGTGAGAGACATTTTATCTCACGTTGCTTTTCTTTATCACTATTTATTATAACGTGTACTCACGTGGTGGGGTGCTCACATTTCTCCTCCCACAGCAGGAGACATAAATAAACATCTATAGACAATGATGAGATGATTGCGGGGGTGTGGTGTCCAACCTTGACCGTTTATGGCATTTATCAGACTCTGCTGAGACTCTGTGTCTGAGTCTGTTGGCTGCAAGGGTTGAGGATATATATGTTATAAATATCGCTAAAATGAAAGTTAGATTATTAGAATTGCAGAAACAGAATTATATTACGCGGAATCGTGCGTATTTTGCGCATTAGACGATTTTTCTGGAGCTCGTAATTGTGCAGTTTTGCTAAATGGAACATAAACGTGTCAAAGTAATTAATTTCAACAATTCCTGATAAAATCGTAATTTTCAAAGATGCCCCCCTGATAAAACAAACAGACAAACGGACTCTCTTATTCTTCCCATTTCATTATAATGAACCAAACAGTACTTATTGAACAGATGGCCCCCAGACAATTCAATTTGACAATTTAGAAATGACTCTGTAATGATGGAGGGGGGAACAGGACTGATGGGGAGCTACATGCTCCTTCTCTGCACGCTGCACACTTTTTCATGCATGTGAGCCCACCGTGCGGTTTCATGGTTATGTACGCAACCATGCAAACTTGTTATTGTGCACTTTTTTGTTGTTTTTGAGCAGCAATTTCTGAGTGATTGCAATTTTTTTGGACAGCGGGACACGGCGCAGTTTAGCTGTAATCCTCATATTTATGTTGGATTCAGCACTTAGTCCCGCAAGATTTATGTAATGCATCTCATCAAAGCTAATTTCAAGCCATCGGGCTGTAACAGAAAAATGTGCGCAGCGGCTGCCAGGCTTTTTGTGAGGCTGAAACTTTCTTAATCTCATAATCTACCAGAGCTGATACTCTGAATGAGCACTTGGACTGCCGTGTTTGTGTGAGAAAATACATTTAAATGTCATTTTAAATGTTCAGATGAAGTGATTTTTCTGTATTTCTTTCAAAGAAACTTATGCACAGTGTGGAAAATCCAAATACGGATGTTCATTTGTCGATGTTGATTTAATTTGGCACAGTGAAATCTGCACACAATCCTCAGATTTCTCCTCTCATCGTGCTGTTGCGCGTTTTTGTCACATAATAATGCGCCAAAAATCTGCTTTATTCTGATGCTCGTGTAAACACTTGAACAGATTGTGTTTCGTCTTGTTTTGCAGACAGATGCGGAGCACATTTTCATAGCTGCAGCTCAAGTGACAACTGACGATGAATGTTGCACCACCCGGGTCTCCTCTCCACTCTGCCCTTTAGTCTCAGCGGGCAAACTGCGTGGATTAAACTAATGTCCTCCCCCGAGCTGATGTTTGATAGTCGCGAATACGTTAATTGTCAACTCTGAAAAGACAGCACACACGCTGGCACACACATGAGCGCGCACACACACGCCGTGCACAGCTTCTGGCTAAGTGGCTGGGGCGGGACGCGGCGTGGGACGAGGCGGGGACAGCAGGCGGGCAGGGCGGGCAGGGAGCTGGTCGGGTTGGTGGACAGCTGATTGTCCGTGTTATTAACTGCGTGTTGGGGGCGTTCCCGCTCGATTTGTAGACCACGCCTCCCTCACCTACTAGTTCTCTCCTGTTTGGCATCCCAGAGATGGTCCAAAGTGATTCCTCAGGGAAGAATAGAGCGCAGATCACCCGAGCAGGAGCTGACGAGGAGCGGAGCCGCTAGTTGCCCAGGACTGCCTCTTAATTGCGCGTAATCTTCCGTTTCATTCATCTGAACAGAGGAGACTTTGCAAATAAAGAGACGCAACGAAGGAGTGTTTCATCTCCTTGGTTTTCCTTTCTCGTCGTGGACTGTTTGTTGCAAAAAAAGTGACATTTTGCTTGTGTTTTTGTCAGCTGCACCTTGATCCGGGGGACTGTCGCCAACTCAGTGCAGCTTCTCATCCTGCGCTTCCCCTTTCATCGCTCTTAACGTTGTTCATCTTCACAGCTGCTTGCTTCCCCCTCTCGCTTTTTTCTCGTGGAGTCGCTGACATGAGGTGCAGCTAACCCTGGATGCTGACAGCTCCCCTTTTTCCTTCCACATGTCGCATCTTTTGTTTACTTTGAGAAACACGCGCAACTAAACGCCGAGTGAAACAGACCACGCCACTTTGCTCCTCTGACAGTGCGATCAAACAGACGCAAGAGGAGGGGAGGCAGGAAAAAGGAGGGAGCCAAGGGGAGGAGGATAGAGAGAGAGAGGAGAGAGGAGGGAGAGAGTGAGAGAGAGAGAGAAAGATAGCGACAGTGTGAAGGTACGTTTTGATGTTTGGCATCCACGAGAGCATCCAGAGGAGTGGGAGTAGTATGAAAGAAGAGCCCATGGTGGCCGGGATGAACGCGGTTCGGACATGGATGCAGGGCGCCGGAGTGCTGGACTCCAACACAGCCGCCCAGAGGTGAGCCTGAGGCGGCCTTTGCGCTGCGCAGCACCGCGCCGGGGCGTGGAGAGAGACCGGGGGGAGAGCGAGTTCAGATCTGCGGAGCGGCTGTATCACTTGGGGCAGCGCGCGTCCCCAGAGGACGTGTAGTTGGATAACCACTGTTCCTGCTGGCTTTATAAGTTTTTAGTCCAACATGATATAGTAGTGTATGTGGCTCAGAGTGGCTTAGCATATTTCTGGACGGAAAGCACAATTGACTCTAACCACATTTAGGCTTGCAGGGTTTAAACGATGGCTTAGATGAACCTTGGTGTGTGGAAAGTGTGCTGTAAGAGTGTGTTTAAGGTTTTCACCTTACTTAGGTGGTTGTTTCTCTGTGTTGGTTGTGTTAAAGCAGAGTATAGGATGCTTTTTGCATACATTAATATTTTTTGTCCAGCTTGAATTTGGAAGTGTTTTAAAGCAAAAAAAATACATATTAAGTTGAGCAAGTTTAAAATATAATATCACACTTTTATCGACAGCAGTCTTTCCAAATTATGTTTGTAATATAAATGAGAATGATGATAATGTATGATTAACGCGTTTAGGCCTGTAGCTTAATATTTTAACTTATCTGTTGCATTATGTATTGTTGATACGACTGTAAAGAGCGATTGTGCGCATAATAATTAGGTTTTAATTAAATTATATGTAGTGAGGGATTTTAGCACTGAAACAAAACCGACGAGAGGTTGGATTTTTTTTTAGAGGCAGATTTCTCTTATGCTGCATATTTATTGAGTGAATTAAATTTAATCGCCTTCGTGGTGGATGGTGCTGGTTTGTGCTTGTGTCCGCAGCGGAGTGGGTCTTGCTCGGGCACACTTCGAGAAACAGCCGCCCTCCAACCTCCGCAAGTCCAACTTCTTCCACTTCGTCCTGGCTTTATACGACAGACAAGGTCAGCCGGTGGAAATAGAGAGAACCACCTACATCGACTTTGTAGAGAAGGAAAAGGTGAGTTTGCACATTTCACACACACAAAAATATATATTTTCACCACACGGTAGTTTGTAATAAAATCTTTAAAATAAGCTTTTAATGCGTGCAGCATCGACTGATGCCTGACACGGTATATGGCTGTTAGGTCAAAGTGATAAATTACCAGACGTGTGTTAACAAAGTGGCCAGACGCACACAGCAGGGATCATGGGTCCTGAATGCGTTTTAGATGTGCTTTCCTGAAAGATTTACACACCTCTGGTTATTTTAGCTTTTCTTTATAATGGCAACACCTTCGAAATCCATTTAAAACTAATTTACTTAAATCTGTAAATGAAATGCATGAACACTTTTGCACCCAGTTACCACTAAAAATATTGAATTATGACAGTAGAGCGTGTTGCTATATTCCTGCAGGTGTTGTCAGACACGGTATTTAATTGTCTAAACAAATATCAATATTAGTGTTTGACGCGTCGATCAAGTGTAATATTGATCTGTGTGTAACTGGCGTTAAAAGTGAATGTTTTTCTTTAAATGCGTGTTTTATTCATCAGCATTTAGTATCGACTTGTTTATTATTTATTAGATCCAAATATTCTTCTACTGTTTGTCAGTATTATTAACATTTTAATTTTACATTACATGCACAATGTGATTTATTGAATATAATTAATAACTGTCAAATTATTATTATTATTATTATTATTATTATTGAAATTATTATTATTGAATTAGTTAAATGTCTGTAGTAACATTACAAACAATTTTCGTTTCCAGTATATGTTAATAAAGTTGTGAACAGGCCTATTTGTAAAGAAAGTTTTTTCAAAATGTCGGATTATTGAGAAACTGAGTTTACCGATTATATTTAGTCAAATAACACAAAGAAAAGTTATTGAAGATACAAACAGAAGCTTGTTTTCTTTCTTTTCTCTGCGTGGATGTCATATCGAAGTGATTTAAATATGATCACAGTTCAAGAGACGTTAACATGTTTAATAGGCTAAAAATATCAAGTTGTGGACGCGCAGTAAAAGTCCCAGGAGGAGACGGTTTCCTCGCTCTGACCGGCTCTGTTTGGTTTAATTTTCATAGGAAACGACGGGGGAAAAGACCAACAATGGGATCCATTATAGACTTCAGCTCCTCTACAGTAACGGTGGGTTTAGCTTCCATAATTTTTATGGAGCAATTAAAAAAGAAAAAAAAGTGAATGGTGAATGATGCGCCAAACCAACGTGAGGAAACTCAGGAAACAAATGATTTAGGAGGTCACATCCTGTTTTGTTTTATGCATTAATTATTTATTCATCATGAAGGACTAGTGCTTTATCTGTTCAGTACATTTTTAAATGTCATTTCCACATTTTTATTATCACAACATTATATATATATATATAAAATAACATTATTATTTGCCTGTTATTATATTGTGCTTGCTGCTTTCTGCTGTAAATATATCTTCTCCGGTCAGTAACCCAGGGCAGCATAATAAAATGTTTTGCATCCTCCTTTTTATTTATTTTTTTTAACTCTTTGTGCCTTGATTGAAAATTAAATTATACTGATTATATTTTAACAATGTGGTTCCTCCTGCTGTGCACATTTTCACAGTTCTTGGTAAATGTTTTTAGAGATAAAATCAACAGGGGAAAATAAAGTAAATTACATTTTCAAGTTACAAACAAACTGACAGCATGCAACAAATACTGAAAGTCATTAGAAACAGTTTGGACTCATTTAGTTCCCATGAAGTGCCTCAGAGGGGAAGTCGGAATGAATAAAACTTGTGATGTGAAATATCCCCCAGAATGGGGAAAAGCTTTGCCTCAGATGTGATATGAAGCCCGCCGGTTATATTTTAACCATTTCTGTGTTTCTGTCTCTGTGCAGGGATCAGGACAGAGCAGGACCTGTATGTTCGTCTCATCGACTCTATGACTAAACAGGTAAGAGGTTTGCGTTAAACTACAGGTTCAAAGAATTCAAGCGTGCATCGGTGAGTTTGGTGGTTTTGTTGGTCTGAATGTTGCCCCTACCTCCAACTGCCCCCCTCTTCTTCCTCCTCCCCTCCCTCGCCCCTGCTGCATGCCTGTGTCTGAGACCCTCAACTTCAGCACAGCACAGCCGGCTTGATAAACGACCTGTCTTACCTGTGGAATACATTTACAGAGGCCCAGAAAAGTAGAGGACATGTGTCCTCATACTTTACCTCTGCACAGCAGCCAGTAAGTGGGGATGGTGTGTGTGTTTTTACAAGCGTCAGGCAGTACATATATATGTGTGTGTGTGTGTGTGTGTGTGTTTGTGTGAGAGAGAGGTTGTGTGATCGTGCGCATATAGTGTGTGAATATCCCAGTGAGGTGCAGAAGCGGTTGTGTGTTAGTGTTAGTGTTTGAGAGAGACAGTGATGCATGCCAGCTCACTCTTTGAGGACCTTGACCCTCATTTCCTCAATGTGAAACAGAACAAACTATCCCAGAGTGTGTTATGGCCAATTCAATCGTACAAAGAAATACAGAGCAGCACATGTGGGCTGGCGCACACTGAGGGAATTCTCCGTTAGGAACGACTTAGATACGAAGAAAATAAGCCACTTCAATGCTGTTTTGATATCGGGTCTTTTGTTTTGCCAATTCTGCCTCTAGTGCCATTAGGCTTGAAGAGAGTTTGCCTTAGAATGAAAGGAGTAGGAGGGGATGTTGTTTGTGTGAGTGTGTGTGTGTGTTGGCGTGTTTATCGGTGTGCATGTGTGTGCGCGCGTGTGCAGGGTGATCACAGCCCTGGAGAGCATGTTGAGTGGGGTTGGAGGGGTAACCAGACTAGATTTTTGGACGCTGTGCTGTATGGACCAGATGGTGCACTATACTCCAGTCTGGCAGTCCAACTGCTCACTGTACACAGCATATAAACATACGCGCACGCACAAACACATATGCACACGCGAGAGTACACACACACACGGGCACAGACTCACACACACACACACACACACACACACACACACACACACACACACACACTTTCTGTCTTACTGTCTCTGTCAGAACAGAGCGTTCCTGTTCAGGAGGACTGGATTCCCACGACACACATTTTGCCAGATAGACAACACTACTCCCAGATGAAAGACACACACTTTTCTGTTTTTTTTATTTGCCCCTGTATCATGGCTCACTTTTTTTCTCTTTCAGAATGCCACATAAAAAAAATCCCAGTTATTTGAATTGTCTCTGATTTAATTTTTTTTCCCTCTTCTTCTCCATCCTTCCAGGCCATTATCTACGAGGGCCAGGATAAAAACCCAGAGATGTGTCGGGTCCTATTGACCCATGAGATCATGTGCAGGTAAGACAAAACACACCCAGCTACAGCTGTCATTTGCTGGTCCAGCCGATGCTTTGTAGTCTGGATCAAGGTGAATGTTTTTCTCACATGTAAAGAGGGGGGCAAAGACATGAGGAGCACTGCTAAATTACAATAGAAATCTTACCGTTTTCCTCAAAGTGGGTTGGGGAGATGGGCCCTGGCCTATTTCTGTTGGTAGGGATGTGTGTATGTGTATGTGTCTGTGTATATGTGTGTGCATCCCTCTCATGTTCAGCTAATTAGGACAAGGAAAAGCTCATTACTCAAACCCATCCTCCTTAGTCTGTGTAATACATGCAGTTTGCTGTGTCCTGACAGTGAGCTATGTGCAGAGGGGGACAGACTCGGATTACACATAAAATACAGACGCACACACAGTCAAATATACTAAAGCCAGTGTAGATCTCACACACTGTCGCCTGCATTTACAATCAATAAAAGCATTGCACAGTATGTGATTGTCCCTCACAAGCCAGCCATTTAGAAATACATGTAGAGTTAGATTTAGAGAAATGGCCAGTGGCAAAGTGTAGCCACTTCCTGGTTATCACACAAGGCAATTTAGACCACTTGTTTTCATACGCTGCAGGAAACGGTCGAGATCAGAAATCTGATCTGGCTCTCCAAGCCTCCTGTCCTGGGGGACTCAAGAAAGTAGGGGGAGGGTCAGTTTGTCTCCCCCCTTCACTCTCTCTCTTTTGTGTTTTTCTCCATCTCCTCCCACACACACATACAGTAGATGCAGTCAGACGCAGGTACACTCAGATGTGCATACTGTACACACAGACAGAGAAGAAAAGGTAGACGTGATGTTACTTTCTGGGGGAAACGGGGGGCTGATGGCACACAACACTGTTACATTGTGCTGCAGTCAAATGATTCAGAAAGGACTCGTCACATCAGTATGCAACCCCCTTCTACCCAGCATGCACTACTCCCCAGGTCCAGTGGGACCACTCTGTGACCCACTTCTGAAGAGAGAGAAAAAGCGAGAGAGGCGGGATAGAGGGAGGGAACGAGCACTGAGGAAAAATAGAGAACATAAGATGTCTGGTTGTGTGATGTCTGACAGAAATGGAGCTAACCTGAGCCCTGGAGGCTAATTCAAGTTTGCATCCAGCCCCATTCAAGCTCACAGATTTTTCTCTCCTCCACCAAACTTCTCCTAAAATCGCCCCGCTGATCTCACCTACTGTAGCGCTAGAGCCCCGGTCTTACCTCTGGAAGCCCGGCAGAAATCCAAATCACATTGCTTCTTAAACTCTGCCAAAGTCTCACGCCCTTTTACTCCTCTTTCTCTTTTCCTGTACGCTCATCTGACATCCTCTCCCTCTCTGTGATGTACCTTATCTTTATTTCTTTGTTGTTCACACCTCTGTGACTAACTCCCCTTTGTTTCCCCTCTCCTCTCACCTCCTTGCAGTCGATGCTGTGATAAGAAGAGTTGTGGCAACAGGAACGAGACCCCATCAGACCCTGTCATCATCGACAGGTAAGCAAACTTTGCCCTTTGACCTCGGGCCGACGTGATGCTGCGCTGTCATCGCAAACACAAACACAGCATGTATGACTGCCTGTAGGTGTGAACAGAATACACAGGCAGCAAATGTTGCAGAAAAATCCCATAGATGGAACAAGCATGACAAAATTTTGTAGAAATTTCCAGAGGAGAAAGCACATGAAAGCTATTTTCGACACACGATTTGGTTGACAAAACGTAACCTGCAGGCCGTGGCTTGTTTAAAATTTCAGCAACCATAATCGTCTGTGTGCACAAAACGTGTGAGACGGCAGTAAATACTATTCCAGCGGTATTTGTGTGAAGTGGAGGGGCAATCACAGAGCAGTTGAGCTCTGCTTCAAGTGTGGTCAAACAGTGTTTGTGTGGTCGGGCTGATGACTTAGCTGATGAGCAGTTAGGGTTACAGCGACAGCCTGGCGTGTGTGTTTCTGTGTATAAATCTCACTCTGGGCCGGGTGTGGTATGGTGGTGAGCTTGTCTGCAGCTTTAGATGCTGGCAGACACCACTCCTGTACACAAACACTTCTCTTTGAGTGTACACCTTTCTCCTGTCATCATAAACTACTTCTGACCGATACAGCAGCTCGCTTGATTTACGTTTAGTCAGGGGGGAAGAAGAAAAGCGCTGTAGATTTACAGTTCAGCCTGTGCTGTGTGCATGCGTGTGGCATGTGTGGACGTACATTGTGAGGGACATTATTTGTTTATACTTGAGCATTTGTTGGAGCGTGCAGATTTAAGGCTGAACTTGAATTATCACCTTTTCTGACTGTATTCAACTTTTGCAAACAACTGCATTATCATGTAGTGTGTTGTAGGTTATTTATGTTTTATGTCTGATTTGAATTTGTCACATTTGAGTGTGAGTGTTAATGAGGCAGTGACCTGTGCTATCTGATGAACACAGCTGTCCTGTGCTCGCTGCTGCTCTGTCAAATGCTACTCTTTACCTGTGTGTGTGTGTGTGTGTGTGTGTGTGTGTGTGTGTGTGTGTGCGCGCCACCCTCGTTCCGCTCCAGTGAAGCGGAAGGCCTCACCTCAGCGCTCCCTGAGACAGCTGCACCCCACCACGTGGTCTCAGACAACACGCCTGCCCATCACCCTGTGCCACATTTCAGATTTTTGTTTTCACGTGTGTGCATACTTGTTGAATCTCTCATTGGTGCGCTCTGTCGCTCTTTTTCTACGTGGGAGCCGTGCCGTCTCCCACCACGGTTAAACTTTCCCTTCTGTTTTGCCGCAGTTTGAGCAGAGCCACCTTGGTGAAACAGGCTGATCTCTGCTGTGAACAGCTTTTCCCACACTGAGCATGTGTTGTGGTCGCTTGCTGGCGGTATTCCCCCGGCGCCCAGTGGCTCAGGTGTGAGGGCAGCATTAACGAACAACAAATTAGAACAGGGGGAGGGAAAACAACAGCAATATCTCTGTTTTCCTCTCCAGCGAGCGCTCTTTCTGGACAGGAAAATAGGTCAGGTGAGAGGAGAGCGAATGGGGGAGGTTGGCTCGCTTTAAAGGGGGGAAACTGAAGGGGAATAAGGAGAGGAGGGTTTATACGTTTGCTCATTTAGTACCAATATATTCTTGGCGGTTGTAATAATCAGGGATTCATAAACAAACAAACAACTGTGAGGGTGAAACTGACTCAATTACCATGAGTTCCCCTCCTTCAAATTCATAAAGAAATACCATCAACAGCCCCTCTCCACCCTTGAAGTTATTTAGTTCGTTAAATAAGGGCTCGTTAGCCCTCTGCTGTTTCGCAGAGATGATTAGATTTTACAGCCCTAATTAGCTGGGCTAGCTCTAACTCTTCTGGAAGAGTAATGGGTCTGATTGCCTAATTAGCTCTCTCTCGTTAAGATGGGAGAAACAGGCCACTGCAGCAAAACCGCAGGAATGAGGAAAAATAAAGTCAGCTAATGAGAAACTTATTTGATTGTTAGGAGAACAAATCTGGTACAGTGTGGATCGGCAGCGCTCTGGGTACTGTACACGCTCACCGGGAGAATCTCCCTCTCCCACCTCTTTAGCTCAGCTCCTGTTGAAAAGAGAATTTGTTTGGGCTTTAAAGCGCCTACAAGGAGCAATGCGATGCAGATTTTAATTATGAAGCATATTTGTTTAGTCTATGATAGCAAAAAAGCACTTTAACATTTCTTAGATTTTTACTGAAGTTGAAAGAAACATCCCCCAGAATCTGTTCTGTTTTCATTTTGGTTCATGGTAGCAGCGACATTCAATTTTATATGTAACGCTGTCATCTCAGTCGTCTCAGATGTTCATAGTCCATCTGATCAGAATCAGTCGGTCCTGAAGATGAAGATGTCATCTTGTATGCATTTAACCTCTGAGGTGGTGAGTTCTTAGAAATTCAGAGAGGCCTTGGCATGACAGGTTGTGTCTGTTCTTGACACTGGGCAGGGGAAACAGCTGAAAGGTGAGAAGCTTGTGTGCGCCTCTCAATATCTTCCCCGGGGAAACATGTGTGGTCCACTTTAGCCTCTTACAGAGGCAGGATAATATGAGGGGAGCCCTCAACCCCCCTCCACCTCCACTTCCACCTCTCCCCATCACTCCTGGTTAGTGTGGGGTTAATCATATGCAGCCACTGCTAGTCGGTCTATCATGTGCCTGAATGGTCCTCAAATCACAAACACATTTCCTCTCACCCATGTACACCTCTGCTATCTTCCTGCATAGCTTTTCTCCCCACAACTGTTTTTTTGTTCATTTACTCCCTGCTTCCATATAATTGCAGACTAATCTCTCAGCCCTACTCGCTTTGGGGGTATGACTGTCCCTCCAGCCCCATGTGTCCTCTCTTGCCTCCTACCACCTGTGTCCCGTGGCCCTTTCCTGCCTGGCCAGCTCCCCCAGGCCTGCCACAGGGTGTCCCCCAGGCAGGGAGAGCCTCTCTGGAGGGGAGAGAGAAACTCTCTGCAACCAGAGATAAGGATCCACTGGATAGCCCTGCATTTCCCATGATCCCCCTTTCCAGTGCAGGGTGGGGGTGTCAAGTTTACATGCACAGACGATGTTATTTCAGGTTTATAGCTGTTTTCGAGTGTGCACTTGTTTGCGTTTGCACACACTCCTGCAGCCTGCCGTTGATGTGGCCCATTTCCTCGCATGTGTGTCTGTGCTTGTGTATCCGCATCAATGTTGGTTATTTCCCCAGGAGTGTGTGTGTGTTGATAGAGGCCATTTCCTGGCGAGTGTGTGTGTGTCTTGAGTGAAGAATGTCGGGCAGGAAGTGCTCCTCCCGGGGAGGATGATGTCATGGCCGACAGTTTCCTGTTCTGTGAGCCTGCAACAGCTTCACGGTGGGTAGTTAGTTAGCACTTGTGGACCAAGTTTTGGTTCATCTCCAGCCTGCCGCAGGGCTACACCTGTTTTGGTTTTACACCAGATCACCTGACACATCTGGAAGGAACAAGTAAACTTTGCAGTGTCTGGAGGAGGACATTTTCCAAGCAAATGTATTTTTTTGCTGCATACCTTGTTTGTCACTCTCCCCCTCTTTGTGTCCCTCTGTAGTGGGGAACCCCCTCATTGTTTTGGTTGTTATGTTTGGATGCACTTCCCGGGGTGAGAGGTCATGTGTTGCCTTGGCTGGGCTAACGTGCGCTAGTGAATAATGTATGTCATTGACTTTATGTCAGCCCTGCCAGCCCCCCAAGCCGAGCCCACCCATGTTTAATTCATCCATCTCATTTGTGTGTGTGCCTACGAATGTGTGTGTGTGTGTCATTTAGAGGCCCAGTCTGCACCTGTCCAGCCATTAGCCCCCTTCTCATTTGCATTTGATGCTAATGTGGTTTACTGGCAGCGCCTTCCGTCCCCTCAGCTTAGTTTCACTTTCATATCCATGACTGTGTTAGTGGGAAGGTGAAAACACACTCACGGTGCAGCTATCCTGCATTCTTCTGGCTGTATTTGCTGATGTGTCTCACAGCCGAATGTTGAGGTCTTTATTAATTCTTTCATCTTTCCACACGTCCTGGGTCTGTTTTATTTTATGACGGATAGTCATTCTCCTCCCGCTCTATTCCGCTTGTTTCTCACAGTTGGTTCTCTATTGTGTCTCTGACCACCTATCAGCAGCTTTACATTTCCCTCCAAGACAAAGAGAAGCTAGACAGAGTCATGAGACCCTGACAGTGTCTTTCTCTTTTAGTGTTTCTCTTTGGGGGAGGAGAGATGTTTTCGGCACGGCCCTTTTTCTTTTTAGATTTTTTTTTGTTGTTGTTGTTTTTTCTGTTGATGTGCTATTTCTTTTGTGCAGTCTTAGAGGGGGGAGCGTTGGGGTGGGTGGGCAGCTGCATTAGATGTTATGGGAGTCTTTGAAAAGGCCTGGCCCTGAGCTGGTTGTGGTGTTTGTGCAGGGCTCAGGGGCAAAGAGGCAGAGTTGCTGGCTCATCGATATGCAGGCAGAACTCCCCTCCCTCAGGTGTTGGCTGCCTCACAAATCTGCTTCATATACACATAGACGTAGATGCAGCCCTCACCCTCAGATAAACTTATACACAGTACACAAATACATATGCAGACGAGCGCATGCGCACTTATAAGAATCCACAGGCGGGCAAAAATGTAATACACACATACATACACACACATTGACCTGCAGCTCTCTGCATCTGTTTGGTTGTGTTCTTTCTTCCCTGCGGTGGTTCCCCCCCCAAGGGTTGGAGGAAAGCGCAGCCCCGAGGGACGGACGGCTTCGCTGATTGACAGCAGGGAGTTTGGAGGTCGAGGAGCCTCTAAAACAGTGCTGCCTATTTCTCTCTCATCCAGACCTTCAGCACCTCCAACAACTGGGCTCGCTTTCATTTGCGAACACATCATTCTCAGAGTAAACATGGGGTTGTTTCCATGATATGAAATATCAAATTAGCACAAGCTGTTTTTGTTTTGTGGCGAGGAAACAACGCTGGAAATAAGTATTTGTAATGCTGGGAGTTTGTGTGTCTGTTTGTTTTAATACTTTCCCCAATAAACTAAACAGAGCTGCTATCACACTTTATAGGTAGTTAAGCTAATGCTCCCCAGCTGAATGCAGGTAGCAAACAGTTTATTAGGGCATATAAAATGTAATTTACAAATGTCAAAACAGTGAAAAGTTCTGGGTTTCATGACATGAGGTTTTCTTTTTTGGCGAGAGCTACTGTAAATAGCGCTGTTGTAGCTCTATTTTCTCTGCAAACTGCTTTGTCATTACTGCTTGACATTCCCTGCTTGACCTGGCCGCTCTCCTTGGCTGTTCCCACTGCCTTTGTGTCAGTGTTTGTTCTGTCCCAGAATGAGGGGGTTTGGCCGGCCAGAGCTGACCCAAATGAGTAGCGTCCTACTTCTCCGAGAGCTATTTAAGACATTTTTGGTGTTGGAAATTGCAGGACGGGGAGAGATAGAGATAGAAGGGGAGCTAAATAGAATGAAGATATATTTACCATATGAAAGGTCTCATGTATGACGCGTGTGGTGCTGTGAGTGAGGTAAAGGGTAACGTTTTCCAGGATTTAGTCCCTGACTCGCCCTAGAAGATGCGCTCAATTTGCTTTTCAAATGAGGCGTGAAGAGCACGAGCGCGTGCCTCTCGGTGTGTTGCCATACATTTGGACGTGCATGGTTATGCGTGTGTGTGGCAGGGGCAACGCTTTGTTTTCTCAATGCTCTGATGTGTGTGGACAGTCGAGCACACGGCCCGCTAAGTGCTCTCTCACAGCCAATGTGTTACATGGCCGCCTGTGTTGCTGCTCGTAATTGAATAGACACAGCACCTCCTCTCGGTGAAGGATACTCGGGGCCTCCTCTCTCAGCAGGCCGAGCCAGTGTGTCATCGAGCAGTACTGCTTCCAGCTGCCCCTGATGAGTCATTGTTTATTAGGGATGCTAACTTTGAAATTTATTTTTAACCGACGTTATCAACTAATTATTAACCGTTAACCGAGAAGATTAGTGCCTTGCATGTAGCGGTGCGCCAGCTGCAGTGTATGAGCACAACAGACAACTGGGTCCCCAGTTCACCCATCTGGGAGCGTTTGCAGCCACTATCCCAGTAAAACCACCACACATTTAATTTAATTTAGCGGGTTGTTAGCTGTGTGTCTGCCCGGTGTAACAATAGCGAGTGTCTGACAAACTGTACGTGTGTTTGTGCTACATTAGCAGCTCTAGCGTTGCCAGCGGCTTCCTGCCACATACATACAGTCTGTCAGCACAACACAACTTTTGCGGGTGTCCAACAGACCATATGTGTGTGTGGCGGCGGTGAGTGTGGGATTGTTGGTGGTGTTATAGCTGTGAATGCAGGTGTAGCAGACAGAGGTTGTACAGTTTATTCTTCTATGAATAAATGCTATGAGGCTACAACTCCTTCGCTCAAAACCAGAGCCAACTTCCTGTATCTGTATCTCCGGCTCAGACTCTCGTAAGGTGGGCTGTTAAGGTGGACCAGCTTTTCTCCTTAAAATGACAAGCCGCTCCTCTGAGTTTTGCTCAGCAT
Organism: Pterois miles; assembly: GCA_947000775.1. Classification (NCBI taxonomy): domain Eukaryota; kingdom Metazoa; phylum Chordata; class Actinopteri; order Perciformes; family Scorpaenidae; genus Pterois; species Pterois miles. Next base: position 5,505,400 of record CAMQGK010000308.1, on the reverse strand, counting down.
TTTAAATAATCATTTTCTAACCCTTTAACTGATAGCGTTAATTGGTTACAATGCTTAATGTCAGTTAAGCAGTTAATTAACATCCCTATTGTTTACTGATTATTTCTACTAAGTGAAAATGCAGACTGTACGCCTCATGCTAACTCCATATACCCCCCCCCCCAACCAGGCGTCACACTTCCCATCAGCTGGTTTCCAATCCCAGACCCTCTTTTGGAGCTTTACCTCAGCTTTGTAGGCCCAGGATGTACGTCCAGGTGTCCAGGATGAGTGCTGGTGACCCGCTGTGCCCGAGCAAGATGTATAGTCTGTTGATTGTTTTCCATCAATCTGTCCAGGAAGAATAGATTGCTGGCCAGGCGCTGTGAGCAGCGCTCTCAGTTTCACACGCCACAATGGAAGGAAAACCTGCGCCGCATGGGGGGGAGACGGGGAGGGCGAGATATGGAGTGGTGCTGGGAGGTTTTGCTTTTATTTTTGCAGGATGGTTTTCTTTAAAAACACTCTGGCACCTATTTAGCAACCATATGATGGTTTCCAATTTCAACCATTTCATCATCTGCTTATATATGAGTTTTGTGACATTGAGCTTGACTAATTTGAGCTGTAATGTTAAGAGACAAAAGGAAATCTTCAAGAGTGCGTCTCTGCCATAATTAAACGTAAAGCAGCGACGTCAACATGCAGACAATTATGGTCAACAGCATGGTTCGATCAAAGGGACGATATATTCTTACATTTCTAATATATTCTTTTTTACTTTGCATTAATCACCAGCAAATGAGACCCAAGCACATGTCACTGTTCCACTTCAAAAAGCCGAGCTGAATTTAAAGGCCTTTGTTTGTGTTTATGTAACTGATGAGGGGAGACAAAGTAAGGCGTAGGCAATCGACTGAGACACTTTGTTGTTTTACACCGCCTCACCCCCTTTGTGTATGCACTGCTAACGTTGTTTGTTTGTTTACCGAGTGGCTTGACCTCGCTGGAAGGAATGTTCGCTCGTTTCCTTTTCTTCCACGTCTCCTAAATGTGTTTGCGTCTCTGATTTTTCTCCATCCACGTGTCTCTCGTCTTCATCTCTCTACCTGCCCCTCTGTCTATGTGTCTTCTTCTTTGGTCCTCCCACTCAAAACTCCAGATTTAACTCTGAAGGTTTTTTTTGGTTAATCACACTTGGAATCTTCCCCTTGTGTTTGAACGCTCTTCGTCAGCAGCGTGTGTGCTTCCTCGATCTCTGCGTGCGGCGCAGGAGAGAGTCACGCTAATTATCTCGGTTATTGGCTTCTCCAATGCAGAGGCTGTGATTTACATGAGGTGACATTCAGTTCAAACGTGCAGACCTTCGCAACCTTTTTTCTGGAAAACAATTAACAGCGCCGCTTTCTCGTCTGCCTCCCTCTCCGTACCCTCTTTTTCTCTCGCTATACACCACTCCCTCTCTCTCTTCCTCTGGCTATTGTCTTCACACAAACAGAGAAGATTTACTGCCAAAAGAGTGAGGGGTGTGTGAGGCGGTGAAACAGCGTGTATTTTCTGTAGCAAATGATTGCTTGCTTGTTAATTGACAGTTATCCTTTGCAGTAGATATTCAGAAAGGAGTAAAGCTGGCACGGCAAAGGTATTAACTTTGCATTTTGCAAGACTGTAGCTGATGGTGCTCCCTAAATTGTGTCACATTTGAGCAATAAAAGAACCAGCTCCTCTATGTTTCTGCCACTGACCCTTGAAAATTCAAGAAACACACTATTATACACTATACGGACAAACATGTAGCCCACACACGCACGTTCAAACACAGAGACAAACTTACAAGCGTGCCGTTAATGAAGCACATCTCTCTTCTGTCATGACGCCCGTGTTAGCATGACAAGATGTTTACACACACAATCACGGCCGTGCCTCTGATGTGGGCCGGGATGAAAGAGAGATGAGAGGGAGAGGGAAAAAGAGGAAGCAGAGACGTGACGGTGAGCGTCGGGTACGGACTGCTTTTCTCTGTTTGACAGGACAGTCGTAACAGTACCCCACTGAGAGTCGGGAGAGAGACGTACAGAGATAGATCGACAACAGAGAGGGAGAAAGATGTACCTGGAGGAAAATTGTTCTGAAAAGGAAAGACGGTTTCTTTTCTTTTTTTCCCTCTCTGAACTCCACATTCTCGAATCAGGAGTAAAACAATTAGATCCGCCCGCTTCCCCTTGTCCCGCAGTGTGGATTACAAATGAGCAAACCTGGCATTTATCACATCACTACAAACATTTATTAAAGCCGGTTCCCCTCTAAAGCTGCAGAGATAACAGTGGGTAATTGCAGAGACTGGCTCTATTAGTTAAGTATGCCTAATGTCACTGCCTCAGAGCATTAATGGACGCCGTAGTATTATGTTCCTGCACTCATTACCACCCCACTCCCCTTCAAACACACACACATATCCACACACCCTCTCCCCCTCCATTGACCCTGCAGCAGGAGTCTGTGCCACTCTAATGAGAAATGGAAAACACTACTCCGCAAGCTCCAAGACACACACACACACACATACGAACATACACACACACACTCGGCGGGAGCCATTACAAGGGGACAGAGGGGTACAACAGTATAATCACACACGCCCAGGGAAACAATTGTGCCGTTATCAGAGTGATCACATTATAAAAGTTTAATAAACAGCAAACGGCCTAATGGTGAATTAGCCTGCATCTGCCCTGTGTTGTGCCAGGCTATAATTAGTGATTTAACGGAGACAAACAAATGTTTTTAGCCAGAGCTTTTCACAGTCAACAGATTTGTTGTTGGATGTAAATTATCAGGCTTGTCCAGAACTCAAAGAAAACGCGTGGCCGGTGGTGATTTGTGAGTTGTTTTTTTTTTTTTTTTTTTTTTACTCTGCGATCTGACTCAGAGACACCAAAAAGTCACACAAACACAGAACCACAGAGAGTTTGGCTCGAGCCCCAGTCTGGTTTCCTAAGTGGCACTTGAGATGTGTATGGAGAGAGGCGGGTGGGTGCTTGAGATTGCTGAAGAGGAGGAGAGAGTGAAGGAGGGAGGGGAGGGCGGATGGAAAGAAGAAAAGAAACAGGAAGAGATGGCGTTGAATGACGTGGAATAAGTTAGTCAAGAGGAGAGGAGGGGGGGCGGGTCTCTCCTCATTCTCTCCTGGGCAAAACGAGCAGTTGTGTGTCTATTTTGATGTGTGTGTGTGTGTGTGTGTGTGTGTGTGTGTGTGTGTGTGTATGTGTGTGTGCATTTGTATGCGTGCGTATGTGGTCAAATCGATGACAATCTATAATTTACAATCACAAGGACCTTTATCTATTATTAAACAACCCCCCCCCCCACACAATAAATACACAGACCCCCCACAAAGAGGGGGGGGGGGGGGGGGGGGGCGACGGGGAGGGAGGAGAAAGAAGGTGTTGGTTTTGTTTTTGTTTTTGTTTTTTTTTTTTTTTTGTTGGGTGTTTTTTTTTGGGGGGGGGGGGGGGGGGGGAGGGGGGGGGGGGGAGGAGGGGGGGGGCCTCTCCTCAGGTTGTAGAAAACATCGCTTCCAGCATACACAAATGTGCAAACGCATACCCTACATCGCATGTGTGTATGTGTGTGTCTGCATCTGTCCCACTGTTTTTGTGTGTGTGTGTGTGCGTGTGTGTGTGTGTGTGTGTGTGTGTGTGTGTGTGTGTGTTTTTTGGAGGCCCTGGTGTCAGCTTAGACCCAATATAGCCCAACAGGCACACGTGGAGGTCAGGGCACAGAGTTACCCAATATACCACACACACGTGGAGGTAGGGACAGTGTGTGTGTGTGTGTGTGTGTGTGTGTGTGTGTGTGTGTGTGTGTTTGTACAGGCATCATTGTGAGGACCACCCCCAGTTATTAACCTTTGGACTGAGGTCCATTTTGCAAAGTGAGGACATTTAGGCCGGTCCTCACTTTATTTTCAATGTAATGGCCTCCAGAGGTTGTTTATATGCTTCTCTCAAAGTTTTAGACTGGTCCTCAGAATTGTGGTAAACTGAGAATAAATGGGTAGAAACACGTGTGTGTACATAATTTGGATACACACACATACAAAAAGTGTGTGTGCACTTTTTGCTCTCTATTGCCCCTATTGGCATTTCAAGCAACTGCACTGGATAAACTTTTTGCTCTCTATCGCCCCTATTGGCATTTCAAGCAACTGCACTGGATAAACTTTTTGCTCTCTATCGCCCCTATTGGCATTTCAAGCAACTGCACGAGAGAAAGAGAAACCATAGCCAACGACACTCACAAGGTTTCAGAGTAATTACATTCTATGAAATTTCACACTGATTACTATAATGTACTTCAGAGTTATACTTTTATTATAATTAACGGTTACAATTTGTGATAAAATCTACAATGGAAATATTCTCATACCCTGTCTGAAGTCTATGAAATTTCATGCTGAGTAATATGATGTACTTCTGAGTTATACTTTTACTATACTTAACAGAGTTAGAATTAGTTTTACTTATCCATAACATGAGATCTACATTGGAAGTAGTTGCCAGATGCTGTCTGAAATCTATTTTATATGTAAACTGCTCCACATTTGTAAATATAAATAGACTTACTCTTTATATATAGGCTAGTTGTGAGTAATGTTTCATTTGACACAAAATATGGTTTGACATGTTCCATCCTCACCTTTGATTAAAGTGTAAGGATTATTTGTTATGTTCACTCTCTTTCTAGACTAACAAACTTATTGATAATCGTGTATCTAGTGTTATTTGTTTGATAATATGGCTTTCAATTGAATAGAAATTAATCCACATTAATGTGTCAGATCCTAAGGCCCATTACCCGAGGTCACTGAGTTTATAGTATGTACACTAATGTAAAACCGGCTAAGTAGCAAAACAACATGGATGAAATTTTACTTTGATGAGTAATTGTGTAGGCACAGATAGGCTTCTCCCAGGAATCAGCTGTAGATATCATTGAAGACTATAGATAGAAGTAGGCCCAGAGCCTCCACACTACCTCCAGTTAACATTTATCCAGGGAGTAACTCTTCCTCAAAGTGTCCAACCTACATATGGCAGGGAGAATGTTGCTATGTCCACGTGACTAAGCCACATTGCATGCTACAGCTGGGGGCTCAGAGGCTACCACAGAGTGTGAGAGGCCTGCTAGCCTGTTCCATTCAGGTGCCTGGACAGAAACACCAGGAAGGGCACTGCCTAGAAGCAGACAGGTGACTATCCATCCAAATTGATGCCACAGTTGTCCTGGTTACCTGAGTTAAACCAGTCATACACACAATTCACCCTAGTTCAACTGGCTATTATGCACAGTAGTGCATTGAGTAGAATGCTAACATCTGCATGCTAACATGGTCATAATGAGAATGCAATCATGCAGATGTCTGAGATATAATGTTTACCATATTCCCCATTCTAGTTTTGTGTGTTAGCATGCTGATAGTAGCTAATTAAGAAGAAGAAGAAGAAGAAGATAGTCCTTTATTAGTCCCACTAGGGGAAATTCAATCTTTTCACTCTGTTGTTAACTTATACACGGTACATGCAGACCCGAACACACACATGCACAAACATGCAACAATGGAGAGATGTCAGAGTGAGGGGGCTGCTCCTGACAAGCGCCCCGAGCAGTTGGGGGTTTGGTGCCTTGCTCAGGGGCACCTCGGCAGTGCCCAAGAGGTAACTGGCACCTCTCCAGCTACCAGTTCACACTCAGTTCTTGGTCCATGTCGGGACTTGAACCGGTGACCCTCCGGTTCCCAAGCCAACTCCCTACAGACTGAGCTACTGCCGCCCCCCTAATTAGCTCTAAACACAAGAGAGAAACATGAAAATCTGAACTAAATTTGATGACAATTCATCAGTAGTAGTAGATTAACAGACTGACACTACTATCCCTAGGGCTATGCCACTAGCATGGCTAAAATAGCAGGCCTAAAATGCCAAGAAGGCAGAAAGTCATATTTGCTTAGTTGTGTGAGTGCAGCTAGCATTCATGCTAACTTTGCTACACTAGCTATCTACAGTATCTAAGTTTCTCTATAACTACCCCTACATTAAGTTATGAAATATCTCTGCACCATCAAAGAAGCTATTTTGTTGTGTTCTGTAATGAATATTATCTTGTTAAACGGTTAGCTTAATTCTAGTGTGATTCTCAGTAATTAAAAGACCTAAAGCAGGGGTTTAAACTCAATTGCCCTGTTTTGTCTGACTGTCTTATAAAAATGATAATTTGGAGGGCAGGCCTCTGGTAGTACTGCTGTGTCGGCAGCACTTCCAAGCCAGGTTTCAAACACAAATATGCAATTTAAATTCCTCTCAGTTATCAGGTCATTTGTTGAAAAGAGCCAGTTTCATCTGTAAAGATTCTGTAGTAAGAAAGGAGGCTGTTAGAGTATTAACTAGTTTTAGATCACTGAGACCGACAACATGAGGTCTGTGAACACTACGAGGTATTTGGCCATGTCACCAGCTACTGTATTTGAAAAGACTGATATGTTTGAAGAAGTGGGGTCTGTCTCAGTCCCGGCTGATGTCAGAGTGGTGATGTCCACAGTTCTTGCTGCTTGAAAGCTCGTCAATCTGACTGGCTGGCACGCTATGGTATATTATAAGTGGCTATTAGTGCCACTAATTGTTCTTCCACTGCTGATTTGGTCTCCCAAGTTTGTTTCACTGTCACACTAAATTTGCTCTCTAGATCCCAGCAGCAGCAGTCACTCAAAGTATTTTAAAAAAAATAGTTCAGTATCAAAAACACATGCTTGTGCATCAATATACTGTCAGTGGATTTAAATGTGGCATGGTTGTTGTTGCCAGACGAGCTATTCTGAGTATTTCAGAAACTGCTGATCTACTGGGATCTTCACACACAACCATCTCTAGGCTTTACAGAGAACGGTCCGAAAAAGAGAAAATATCCAGTGAGCGGCAGTTGTGTGGATGAAAATGCCTTGTTGATGTGAGAGGTCAGAGGAGAATGAGCAGACTGGTTGGAGATGATAGAAACACAACAGGAACTCAAATAACTACTCGTTACAACCAAGGAACGCGGAACACCAACACGTGGAACCTTGAAGAAGATGAACTGTAGCAGCAGAAGACCACACCGGGTGACACTGCCGTCAGCTAAGAACAGGAAACTGAGACTACAATTCACACAGGCTCACCAAAACCGGACAATAGTAGACTCGAAAAACGTTGCCTGGTCTAACGAGTCTCGATTTCAGCTGCGACATTCAGATGGCAGGGTCAGAATCTTGTGTAAATAACATAAAAGCATGGATACATCCTGCCTTGTATCAGTGGTTCAGGCTGGTGGTGTAATGGTGTGGGGGATGTTTTCTTGGCACACTTTGGGCCCCTTAGTACCAGCTGAGCATCATTTAACTGTCACAGCCTACCTGAGTATTGTTGCTGACCGTGTCCATCCCTTTATGACCACAGTGTACCATCTTCTGATGGCTACTTCCAGCATGATAATGCACCATGTCACAAAGCTCATATCATCTTAAACTGGTATCTTGAACATGACGATAAGTTCACTGTACTCCAATGGCCTCCACAGTCATCACATCTCAATCCAACAGATCACCTCTGGGATGTGGTGGAACGAGAGATTTGTGTCATAGATGTGCAGCTGATAAATCTGCAGTAACTGCGTGATGCTATCATGTCAATATGGACAAAAACCTCTGAGGAATGTTTCCAACACCTTGTTGAAAGTATGACATCAAGAATTAAGGCAGTTCTGAAGGCAAAAGAGGGTCCAACATTTAATAGCAAGGTGTACTTAATTTTGTGGCTGGTGAGTGTAAATCCCCTTTCTTCCCCATTCTCATGCTCGGTTTGAACTTCAGCAAGTTGTCTTGACCACGTCTACATGACTAAATGAATTGACTTGTGGCCATGTGATTGGCTGATCAGTTATTTGTGTGAACAAGCAATAGACAGGCGTACCTAATTATGTGGCCGGTGAATGTATAATGATTCTTGCGTATACAGTATATCAGAATTAGTCATCTATTTTCATTCACCTGCCATTATTATTATTGATATTCTTATTCTCATATCATTATAACTCTGTGATCATGTTCTGAAGCTGCAGCAGTGACCTGAACTACACCATACTGAATCATGTCTATAATGTTTGGCACCTCTTGTTTGATGGTGGAAAGTAACTTTACTATACTTACATACACGTACAATTTTGAAGTGCTTATACTTTACTTGAATATTTCCACTCTCTGCTACTTTATACTTCTAATCCTCTACATTTCAGAGGGACATGTGGCATTTTTTATTTACTAGTTATTTGACAGATTCAGATTATTAAAACAAAATATAATCAACTATAGATTATGTATTATCATATAGTAAACTACCCAGCAGTATATATAATCATTAAAAGTAGCTCCACCTTTACCAGCAACATTACCAACAACCTGCAACATTAATGTGATGAACACATAAATGCATCAATAATTACAATCTGATAATATGATAATATAATACTTTTTCTGAGATGGGCCATTCTGCAATATTAGTGTTTTTATTTTAGTACTTTAACTATAGCTTTATGTTTATACTTTGCTTTTTACTTAAGTTTTTGTTTTTTTAAAATGCAGGACTTTTACTTGTAACAGAGTATTTATTCGCTGTGGTGTTATTAATGGCACTGATAAATATGATTCTTGCATTATTTTCAACACTGTAACCTGTAAATCAGGCCTGAGTGCCAGGGTTCAGACATGCAGCATACTGTGGTCTCCCTGGCCGCCTGTAGCTTGGGCTTAATTGATGGGCCATCAAGGGGAGGGGCTCCCCCCCCTCTGCACCTGGCAGTCTGCTGCCTACAGACCTGCCCCTCCCCCACCTTTCCATGAGCCGTGCGCTGAGACCTGCGGCATGGCAGAGCGAGGCCGAACCCTGGAGCGATTTCAGAGGAGAATCGAGCGACTAAGAATTCATCATATCAGCTGTGAAAGGAGGTTTTCTCAAAGGGCTTCAGTGCAGGTAAGATTTTAAGATTTTTTAGCTTTTTGCTTCCACATGTAAAATAATGCAAATGCCAACTTATCACACTTCAAACTTATATTGTAGATTGGAATTGCTAAGTAAAGTAATATAGTAATATATTGGGTTACTGTGAAGCAGCACATTTTGCACATGTGCATTTAAATCTGACTGTGAGTTTCTGACAAACAAGTGAACTTGATGTGCAGTTGAAAGACCATATTTAGTGTCAGAGGAGAGCTTTTGTATCTTATCATCAGCTTCTCTGAACAAAAAGCAAGTGTCCAAATGCATTTTTAGGCATTTTAAAACCTGGATTGTGTGTCATACATTTCTTTTAGTTTGTATAGCTCTATTCTCCATAGAGATTAGCTAAATTGAACTTGAGAAAAGTAACAGAAGTAGATGCAAAACTGTCTTTTTTAAAATTTAAAGTACAAAGCAGCTCTGCTTTCATGGTTAGTTTATCATAGTGTTAAGTTGATTGTGCACCATTCTTATTGTCTCACTCCCACCTACTGTATGTGAAGACTGGGCCAGACCAGCATGATGAGCACGTGGCGGCTGCGTTACCTGTTGTTTTTTATTTCGGCGTCCATGGTAACAGGTTAGAGCTGCCACACTGCCCGCATGAGACATGCAGCTCAGCGCTGTCTGTTCTAGAGATACCAGGTCTCACCAATTTTTGAGTCAAGCTGTTTGTTTGACTTGTTTCATGGCAGCAACAGACAGTGAAAGTGATTGTTAGACTGTATACTGACTTCATATCAGCAACGTAACTAATTTAATTTGTGCAAATAAAACCTCTCAAGCATTCTGTCTGTGGGCAGAACTCCTTCATTTGTTAACGGGAGGCTTTTATTCTGAAATATTTGCAGGCAATGTTGTAGAACTTGAATCTTCATGTAGAACTTGAATCTTCATGATTCATGACTTCATGAATGAATATATTACAGCATTTTAATTGTGGATTATTACTTTTATTTACAAATTATCATGTTTCTTGACCTTTCTCTGTCTAAAATAAATATAAATGACATTTATAATGATATGAAATGGTCATTATGAGGGTCGAACTGTGTAGAAAGAGCAGCAGCAGAAACGCTGGAGAAACGCAGCTAACATGCAGCCTGTGTGAACAACAGACACGTGAATCGTGTAGCCGTGAGGTAACACAGCTGTCACATGCTCCTGATGTGGCTGGTCTGGCCCAGGCTTTGCAATCCATTCAGTTGATAGAGAAACTGGCATCCCGGCACAGAATGAATAGTAGAATAGTAGAAAATATAGTGGTTTGACCTTTAAGATCTGACTTAGAAGAAATGTGATTGTTCAGTTATACTTCCATGCAGTTTGCTTTTGAAATTAGTTACATTTTGCCAGCAGCCTGCAATTTATTTCACAAAGTAACTGATTAAATGTATAAACTGTTAGTGACCAACTGTACACCTGTACAATCTAATACAATCCAGTACAACTGTTCCTTGTTATAATATACTTATCATTATAATAATTACATAATATGTTTTAGCACTAAGGTCATAGTTAGTGATGGTGATGTGCTCAACTGGTTTCTGGTTTCTAGTATTCTGATCCCCTCATGAATGTTGGGAGAGGACAGAAAAATAGAAACACCTCTTTGTATAATGCAGTCTAGAACAATACCATCTTTAGCTATGACCTCATTAAAAAACATGTAATTGAATTCACACATTTTAGACAATGTCACCAAAAACTGAATATTAAGCACTTCATACAGATAGATTTTATGGCAGGGATGTTGTTTAGAATTGCAATAGACTGTACATGTGTACATAATTAAATAGCAATTGAGTGTATATAGCCATATCTGTAAACAACACACAAACAGTGGGAGACTTGAGAATCTTGTATGTTATTTATACAGTCTGAATTCAAACTGTAACTCCATGTTAATGTGACAGGGTGCCCAGTTCAGTTTTAAAATTGTCATTTATACATTCAATATATGAATGCCTTTTTTAAATGTAATATATAATTCATAAATGAACATCACTGACCAGTTGTACTGTATAACTTAATGTTCCTTGTGTCCTGTAATGTGTGTCCTAAAATTATTTTGTAGAAATTGTTTCAGAGGATAGCAGGAAATAATTTTAAATGTTTTCTTTGGTATTAGGTTCAGGAAGTGATGTCAGAGAGGCCAACACAGGTATGTGTCTTTACAAATTATTTTCACTATCATGGTAAAGACTTCTGTATTTACTGGAATACTTGGCAGTGGTTGTACATCAAGGTTAAAGGAGGACTTTTTAAATGAAATATCATAAACTGAGGACATATGATGCACACAATGTTCCACATTTTAGTCCTTCTCCTTACTGTTTCCGTCATGATTCTTTCTGGAAACGTGACTCTCTAGAAAGTACTTTATATGAATTTATCATGTTTCCTAAATTAAGGCTACCAGTTATTAAATATATTACTGTTCATGTCAGGTCAGTTGCAATGGGAACATTAGATTTTACAAGGTTTGACTGAATGCTGTTGCTCAAATTGAGCTAGTCTGCTCATTGATCTTTGGGAAACAGTTTAATTTACCAATCCTAACAGCACAATTGATTGAAGCTTTGTCAAGTCCACCTTGGTGAGGTTATGGTTGTGATATTATAAAATATTAAGGGATTATGTCAGACATTTGGGAAATATGGTCAATTGTTATTTTTTTTGCTGAGACCTGGATCAGTAGATCACCACTTTATTATTTGAATGGTAAAAACAGAGCTAGAGCAAGAAGCTCATCTTTAGGTAGGCTTTATATTTACACATGAAAGCAGTTTGATTTTTTTGATGAACTCTTGAAATCAAAAAAGTGTATTTCTCAAAATGTTGGAACAATTCTGCTTAGGTAAATTTACACTAACACATGTGAACAACATAGGTTAACATGTTGTCACACTGAGCTTGAAACTTTTGCAGTGGATTCAAATCAGTGTCTGCTCATTATGCACTCAGACAGTAGCTGATTAAATCAAATTCAAATTAGTGTCCAGAGTAGTGTCTGCAACTTTTTTACCATGCCAAGGCCAAGGTGTTAGCAGGACTGTAGCCAGTCTGCTGCTGTCTTGTCTACTTGCATATATAGAGATGATGCATTACTTAGTCTCTCTAAGCTAAGGCAACATAGGTGTGACAGTCACGGAGTTGGTGAAACGGAGAGGAATTAAGTGACGCAGTAGTGCTTGCTCAAAAATAACTGGATCGTATAAGTGAGACTTTAAAGTTGAACTTGATAGTGGATGTGATTATTTTTTATAATGATTATACTTTTTGCTTACAGTTGAAGTATAGCCATGAGGAGTCAGAGAGACATTCTGCTGAGTCTGAATTATCCAGCTATACAGGATCAGACCCAGAATACAAGCCAACTCACACTGCATCATCATCCAGTGATGAGGAAGATTTGAAAAGACAAGACAAAGTTTTATCATTTGGGGAAGTGTCTTGTGATGATGAAGATGTCAGTGGTGTAGAGGCAGATTCAAAAGAAGATGAAGATCTGCAAAGAGGCGAGTGCACCTTTAAAAATCACAAGAATCCTATGACTTATGTAAAAAGAAAAAAGAAAAAACAAAACAGGAAGAAGACAGACAAAATAAAATCAACTGTGACCATAAAAACTTGTACAAAAAGGGAGGATAACAAACGATCATGGGACAAAAGGCATTATTGTCTCTACTGTAGCCAGTCAAACTCAAAGATGGCGAGGCATTTGCAGAGAAAGCATATGGAGATCAAGGATGTGGCATATGCCTTCAGCTTTCCATTAGGATCAAAAGACAGGAAGGTTCTTCTGGAACAACTGCGAAACAAAGGTGATTTCAAGCACAACACCAAAGTCCTAGAAAAAGGCAGAGGACAACTTGTGACATGGAAGCAGCCCTCTGATAATGCTTCTGTTAACAATTATTTGCCTTGCTATTATTGTTATGGAATGTTCGCTAAGAAGGATTTGTGGAGACATCAGTCCACATGCAGAAGTAAAAAATCATGTGTTATGGATGACACAAAAAAGACCACCAAAAGGAGAAGAGTACAAAGTACTGCTGCACGCTTGCTTCCAATAGTAACTTCCTCCAGTGGATGTCAGGAGCTCATTAATAACATGCGACAAGATGATGTGTCCTTTCATATCCGGAGTGATTCTTTGATTTGCAGATATGGTGATTCACTGTATGCAAAACATGGCCGTGTGAAGTCAAGGCACCAGTACATTGCACAAAGATTGAGAGAGCTTGGCCGATTCATGTTGGTTGCAAAAGATATGGACAAGACTGTGAAGGTTCTTCAAGATGTATGTGAACCATCAAAATTCCAGCTTGTTGTTAATGTGGCTAAGAAGCTTACAAGCTTCAGTCCAGGGAAAAATGAATATGGTAAACCTTCCACAGCAGTCAAAATAGGATTCTGCCTTAAAGGAGCTGTGGAGGTTCTGATTGGACAGGCTCTGATGAATGATGATGACCTGGCGGAGAGGAAAGCAAAAAAGTTCTTTGAACTTCTTGAAAAAAACTGGAAGAACCATGTCTCTGTCAGTGCTCACCAGAGCATACAGGAGAAGACTTGGAACAAACAGGATGACATCCCCCTCACTAAAAATGTGATGGCTCTGAGGGACCATCTCAGGATGGAGGAAGACAAAGCAAAGGAGGAAATGATGCAACAGCTGAGTTTAACAGCATATAAGAAGTTAAACGAGACAGTTCTGGCACAAGTCATCATATTCAATAAGCGACGTGAAGGGGAAGCATCACGCTTGACTCTTGAAACCTACAAGAAAACAAAAACAAATCCCATAAATGAAGACATCTATCAAACCCTGTCCCCATTGGAAAAAGAACTGAGCAAGCTCCTAACTCGCATCGAAGTCCGGGGAAAAAGAGGCAGGAAGGTACCCGTTTTCTTCACAGAGAGAATGACAGAATCAATTGACCTGCTGATTGAAAGGAGAGATGAAGCTGGAGTACCTGCTGAAAATCCGTATCTCTTTGCACGACCAGGTGCAATGACGAACATACGCGGATGTGACTGTCTGCGTAAATATGCAGAGGAAAGCAAAGTAGAGAACCCTGAACTCTTGAGATCAACCAAACTAAGAAAACAGGTCGCCACACTGTGCCAACTCCTGGATCTCAGTGAACAAGAGCTGGAACAAGTTGCAAGGTTCATGGGGCATGACATCAGGGTTCATCGGGACTTTTACCGACAGACTGACAAAACTTTTCAAATTGCAAAGATAAGTAAACTTCTCTTTGCAATGGAGCAAGGCACTGGGACCTTAACAGGGAAGAACCTAAACACAATTGATCTTTCTGTCAGTGGTATGTATGCACTGCAACTGTCCAGCTCTGTTTCATCGCCTGTGCATAACCAGTAATCCCATTAGTATAGTCAAACTTCCAAGGAGAAAGCCAATTACGTTTCTAACTGTAACTCTTACCTGTACAGCTGCAATGATAGCTGGACAGTATGTCATTGAATAAAAATACATTATCAGGCAAATCATAGATGTACAGTCACACCTCTTTTATAAGCAGGTGATATTCACTTCTTTTTGTAGTGATTAGTCTGTAATTTTCTGACTAACACTCCATCAGAACTGCATTCTCCAGTGATGCTGTTTATATCCAGTATGCAGTCATTGTTTAAAAAGACCAAACGAAATTAGCAGTGTTACTATTATACCTCATATTGCTATTTGGATTAATATTTTTTTTTAATGTTTTTACTCGAGTAAAAAGGAGGTGAAATATGTTGAATAATAAATGAGAAATTAAGTAATAACAGAAAGTAAATGCTTGCATGGGCAAAGGAGATTTTGGCTCTGCAATTTCTCTGGTCATTCTATTGCATAGTTTGTTAAAAATAGTGCAAGGTTAACAACTCATCCATACCAGTGACATGAGCAGATCAATAGTAGCGTTTGCACTTGAGGATTTTTTTAGCACTAATATTTTATCTTTGTTATCTTTATAGTTGACAGTCCCGCATCAACTACTGTGGGTGAAGGAAAGCCAGGCAGAGAGGGGCTTGAAGGTATGTTTCTAAGAATTAGGATGCTATCCACTTCAAACCTGTCTATAATAGAGCTGCAATTATTAGTTGATTAATCATTTATTCTTCATTTTTTAAATTCAATATCAATCAATAACATCTATCTTTACAAAGTTGTTCACTTTTTGGTGACATAGTCATAAATGTGTAATTTTAGTTATGTTTATAAATGAAATCTTTAAAAGGTGTTGCTCTGGACTTCATTATATTGAGAAATTATTCTATTTTATATCCTTTATTTACATACATGAGGGAGTCAGAATATTAGAAACACTTCCAGTACAACACCATCGTCATCATGACCCCAATTATAAAATACACAGCAGTGAATCAACTCTTCTATGACGGTGTCTACAAAAACTGAGCACTATCGACTTTATAATAGTCATTATGGTGACTTTATGGCAGAACAGTTCTATCAGATTGCTTAATGTTTGTAATCTCTTCTGAACCCTCTGCCATCAATTTGCAGATACAGTTGTTTACTTTTAGTATATCTTCCTTTCCAACACTGTCCAGTATGAGCTGCCACTTTGTTTTTCAGATAGAGGCTCTGACCACTCCTCCCCCAAAAACAGACCTGACCAGACTGATGAGGATGGTGGCTCAGATATGGAGGGTGAGTTAGACACCAGGGGTGTCACAAACTGGCTGTTTAATATTGTGATATTTATTGGAAATGACTTCAGTTATAGCCAACAGCAAGTAGTAAACTTTCAGGCAATCTCCTGGTGATCCCCCTCCAGCCAGATGCATATATTTTTAATTTGTTATTACATGTTATAATTTTAGTCACTGAGAATTGAGAAATAGCAAAGTAAAAGTGTTTAAAGTTTAAGTTTTTAAAGTTTAGCATGAATTGATGTTACCTTTAGCATTTGTGCGTTTACATTATTACAATCAGTTGATATAACTTCTTTTTTTTAGAAAAATTCCATAATCATTTACAAACTTTACCATCCCATAATTTCCCACACCACCTTTATTAGCACAACGCCGATTTGAGGAGATGCTGAAATTAGCACCCCTATGTATTGAATCAGGAATCGATTTTGAATCGAAAATCAATTTTCAATCTAAATGTGACCTCAAGAATCAAGATCAAATCATGATACCAAAAGATTCACAGCCCTGTTAGGGACAGCACAAACACTGCTGGATTAGGAGGGATATTTCATTTTCTAAAAAGTTTCTTTTTGGAACATTTTCTTAACTTAAAGATTACCCTTCCCCAGTATCTCAAAAATAATACGCTCCATTAACTAATGCAATACCATCAATATTGTGAATATTCCATCCATTCTGTATTTTAGAAAAAAAAAACATCAAACTGAACTGCTGTATAAATAATTATAAGATTACATAAATGATAAAACATACTTTTTTTCCCCCCATTTCTGTAGTCATGGAGCATTTATGGAGCTCTTTTAAACAGCAGTAGTTTGCACTTGAGTATATAAGCACTAGCATTTGACATTTGTTATCTTTACAGCTGAAAGTCCCACATCGTGTTGTCGCACATCACCACAGAGTGTCCCACAGAAGGGAAGGAAACGAGGCAGGGACAAAGATGATGGTACATTTTTAAAAATAAGGGCCATTTTAAACGTGTCTATATAAACACTTGTGCATTTGATGCTGTTTATTTGCAGATACAGTATAAGATAAGATAAGATAAGATGAACCTTTATTAATCCCCGGAGGGAAATTCGGGTGTCTTAGCAGCATCAACAACAGTACAGATAAATATAGTACAGTAAAAAGTAAAAGAGAAGGTGCAGTGAATGAAATAAGGTGCAATGAAGAAAATTGACAATAAAATAAGTAACAGTAATAAGTAAAGTGCAGCAGGTGGTGGGTATTGTATATGCATAGCATATATATATGTAATTATATAATTATATGTAATTATATACATTTGGAATAAATCCGGAGCAGATGATCAGAGTCACATGGGGGTATCCTACACTGCATATTATGAGGCATCACTCTTTTCACTCATTTGCTCTTGTGTTTCAGATGGAGGTTATAACCCCGATGACGGGAGTTCAGATATAGATGGTGAGTTAAATGGCTATATAATATATATAATACACCTGCTTGTTGGTCAAAAAAACACTGCTGGTTGAATTTCATATTTCATACTACATCAGTAGTAGTTTCTGTACAATTAGTAGCTCTTTTGAAATGGGTAATCCAATATATGTGTTATTTTTTTGTGGCAGTTAAACCAATGAGCCTCATATAAGAACATTTTCATATTCCTGTCTTAGCTTTCTCTTCCCTTTTTTCGTACCGCGGGCTTGACTGTGCCACGTCAGATTCAGCAAGTGCTCCTAACCTCAGATAACTGTGTAAATGTCAGCTAAAGCATAATGATTAGCATAATTAACATCCTGATCTTAACATATAAGCCTATGTATCCTGCCACACTCATCTGTCTCTACCAACATATCAGCACAGTGTCTAAAGACACGCTCTCTGCCAAGGCCTGATGCATATCCAGAAGTCAGCCATGGTGTGCCTGGTTATACCTGGTGAATTTATTATATACAAAGACCAATTAACCTTCAGTTAGTGTGTAATTTAAGTGGTTTTGGTAGTTTGAGATGGCTCATATTGATATTGTGATATATGGTGGTATATAAATATATTTAGAACTACATTATAATTTAAATTGCAAAGTCAAACAGGACAATCTCAACAATTATTAAGTTCAATTTACATAGGATTTTAAAAGTCAAAATTGCTTCAATGTAATGAAATATACAAACCATTAAGGATAATCTTAGGTTTGGATAAAAGACTAAATACACATGACTCCTAAGACAGGTCAGGACCATTTGCAAATTGTGTTTGTACTTAAGAGAAAATTCAAAATACGAGAAAATAGGTGAGTGCGACAACTTCTCCTAAATCACTCGTCATTCAAGGACACTCAGTGGCTTACAGTTTTGACCAATAAAATTTCAGAGTTAGCAGCTAGCTGTCAGGTCTTGGTGGTCAGATTTGAATATCATCTATTTTTTGACTGTTACAGTTGTAGATCAGAGCCCAGGAAAAGGCCTGACTAAAGGGCTCCCACAAAAGAGAAGAAGAAAACACAAGGCAGCTGTGAAAGCACTGGGTAAGTTCTATAAAACATCTATTAAAAAAAAAAAGCAAAAACTTCAAAGCTAATGTTTGGTGCTTTCTATGACTGAGTGCCAGCTGTGCACAGGGTTAACAGCATTAACTCTTATCTCTTTTCTTGATATTTTGATGGCAAGAATCGTGATGAATAGTATCTTAAACTCTCTGTCTTATAAAGTGAAACACATCAGTTAAAAGAGATATACAGTACACACCATTTCATCATTATTCTGTCATCATTTCATTAAGATTAACGTGACAATTTTGGATTAGGACCCGCAAGCTGGAGCAGTTCAGTAAAAAATAGAAATCGATGTGTCATGAGGCAGCATACCAATTGGTTACAAATTTGCAGTAAGTAGAGGCAAACCAAAAGTGTTGAGGGTGGCTAAAGTCTGGAAAACTACTGTTACTGTATCTGTTGTTCAAAATCAGAGCAGCAGATACAGTTACAGGACCGAAACACTGCATCTAGAAGGCACAGTAGAAGATCTGGTGAAAGACTAAGACTGCTAGGCCTGGTACAGCTGGTACGGAGATATACTCTGCTGAGGTTTATAATATGGAGCAGTTGCTCAGGAAGGTGAAGGATCATATCAATATCCCTTCAATAATATCAAAGGTCAGTGTCACACAAAAGATACAGTTATCAACAGATGCTAGTGGACAGATAAACAGAATAAATTGAACAGATGAAGATGGTTGTGAGAATGAAACACTGAAGTAGTCATGAACAATTAATGAGACAGTTAAGTCATTGTCCGCTGGTGATACAGTTGTGAGCAAGAACTAACACTCAGTGGCCTACAGTTTTGACCAATGACCAATTTAAGAGTTACCAGCAAGCTGTCAATTCTTGGAGGTCAGATTTCAATGTCAGCCCTTAAATACACATGCACCTTCAAATCCATTTTATCTGTGGTCTCCTTAGCCAACAGGAGCTAATATTTGTCTGTTACTGTTGTAGATCTGAGCCCAGGAAAAAGCCTGACTGAAGGGTTCACACAGAAGAAAAGAGGAAAAAACAAGGCAGTGCTGAAAGAAAAAGGTAAGTTCTTTTAAAATAGCTAAAAAAAAACTGTTTGGTGCTTTCTGTGACTGAGTGTCTGCTTTGCCTGAGCCGAGTGAAGAAATCTACTTTGTGGTCTATGTCTAGAATGTTACAGAATCTACTTTGTGGTCTATGTTTTACATTGTGAATATTACAGAATCTATATTGTCTTCTTTGCCATCTGTAGGGGCACACAAAGCACAGCTGAAAAGGACATGGAGTGAAACAGAAAGGGCTGCTGTCACCAAATGGTTGGGCAAGTATATGGAAGAGCGCAAAGTTCCAGGTAAAGAGGACTGTGTTAAATGCATAACACAAGAGAAATCCCTGGGCCAGAGGTCATGGAAGGATGTCAAGAACTTTGTATATAACAGAATTGTGACACTTAATCGAAGATCAGCGTCACGGAAACTTCAGTATTGAAGAGCCAGTTGGCATGTTTGAACATTGTTAGTTTTCTAATGCAGGTCAGTTTACAGTAGTGGAATGTAACTAAGCACACAAACTCAAGTCCTGTGCTTGCAGATGCAGTTCAAATTCAAGGTTCTTGAACTTCAATTAACTATTTCCGGTTTGCGCAGTGTATTTTCAGATTCCTGAAGGGCTGCCCCCTCATAGCGGATTAGTCAACTAATTGATTGTTTTGATCTCAGTTGACTGGGATTACTTTAGACCATGAGTCATTAATTATGTTTTTTTTTTTTTTTCATGCTGAATGCCTTATTTCTAAGAAACTAGTAAAAGTGGCACTTTTGTATGATTCTTGCAGTTAAGGTTACACCAGAGGAATGTAACTAAGCACATCCAGTATTCTCAAGTCCTCTGCTTGCAGATAAAGTTGAAATTCAAGGTTATTGAACTTTAATTGAGTATTTTCATTTTATGCTTTCATATTTTCATTGTCTTGTAGGGCTTTCCCCTCTTAGTCAATAAATTGACAGGTCATTTTGGTCTTAGTCAACTAAGATTTATTTCTTAGTCAACTAAGAAATTGTTTTTATTATTATTTTATTTTTTTAATGTTGAATTCTTTATTTCTAAGACACTTGTCAGCACATCTCTGGTAAACAGATTTAAAGTGGTGCTTTTGTGTAATTATTTGTTTACAGATCTGTTGATTAGATCAAATAATCACTTAGTTAACAAAATTGCATGAATGTTAGTCAGCTACGAAATTCTTTGGTCAAGGACAGCCCAAGTCTTGTATTTGTAGTACTATTGTACTCGTACATTTAAAGGATATTAAGTTTGCGTTACCTCCGTTCACAAATTTAAATAAACCTAGTTCTGTAAACTGGAGATGGCATTCATTTCCACTTTGTTAGATGTTCTATGATACTTGATGTTTATTGCTTAAGTTTGGTTCTCTTTAGTTAAGCAGCAATTATAGCATAAAATGCATCTGTATTTTTGTACAGCGATCTAATCGATGGTCACAGCATTAATTTTAGGTATTGTGCTGATCTATGAATCTCAAACTGTGCAACTCTTATCACACACTTCCAGACTGATTTGTTACTACATTATTTGTCTTCACTAAAACATAAAATGGGTGCAAAAAATAACTACAAGCCAAAGATGGAAGGTAGCTTAACTAATCTATTATGAAACCTCCGCAACAGCGCCCCCTTGAAAAGGTCCTCACTCCAGTGGTAAACGGCTAAATTTTTCCTTTGTTTTTTTAAAGAAGCTGAGGTGGAAACTGGAGTCAGGGAGCCACCTAGTGTTAAAATATAGCATTCATTTGTTTCTAGGTACAGCAGAAAGGGTGGTCCTCACTCCCAATGTGAATTTATCTGGACCTCACCCTGGTGTTTGTACAGGACTGTGTGTGTGTGTGTGTGTGTGTGTGTGTGTGTGCGTGTGGAGGAGTGGGGGGACCAAGTGTTCAGTAGTGACAGGCTCAAGCCTCTGAAAGAAAATCAATCCTGTCATAAGAGGAAGGTTTCCTCCAGCCTCCTTCTTCCTTGCTCTCCCTCCTCCTCCTCCTCTTCCTCTCATCCTTTCTCCTCTTTTCTCCCCTTTTCTCCCTTTTTTCTTTTTCATTCCTCTCAGGTTGGAGATCATCTACAGACCCTCCATTTCTACTTTTACCACTCCCTTCTTCCCTGCCTTCCTCCATCTTTTTGAGCATCCGCTCAGGAGATAGCTCTCCTGGGTCAGGATGGGGGTTGCATGTGTGATGCACGGATCAATCCGAGGGGTTATCCTGGCAAAAAGGAGCCATTAGTGACAGAACTGATCCTGGATCAGCCCTCATTAACTAAAAGGGCACAGGGGCTGTTTGTCCAGATAAAAGAAATGACCCCAAACCAGGGCCAATTAACTCAGAGGGCAGAGAGTAGTTGAATTGATGGCACGCATTGTTTTGTTTAATAGAAGTTTCGATTCAGAAAGAAGCCGATTAGACTTTGTTTTATTGTGAATTTAAGCTTGTCCCTCAGTTATTTATTATTAAGGAAGAGCGCGCACACTCACACACACACACAGGGCAAGCCTCCACCTGTTCTCCTCTCTCGCCTGAGGGGACTAGTATGGTAGATAACAGTTTGAGTGGGCCTGCTGCAAAACACTAATCAGACCTAACACTGCCTAATTAGCACAGAGTCCGCTGATTGGCTTACAGCAATAATTAACACAGGTGAGAATAATTAGCTCCCCATAGACCTGTGTGTGTGTGTGTGTGTGTGTGTGTGTGTGTGTGTGTGTGTGTGTGTGTGTGTGTGTGTGTGTGTGTGTGTGTGTGTGTGTGTGTGTGTGTGGGAGGATGTTATTATGCAGTCTTAGTCCCCAGTGAGACTGAGGAGGCAGAGAGAAGAATCAAACTCATTACTGAAACCAGGCCAACCTGTGTTAGGTGCTCTGCTTTCCCACACCCAGAGAATTAGCCACAGAGAGATCCACCTCCCATCTCTCCCTCTGTGTGTGTGTGTGCTTACTTCCTCTCTTTTCTTTCTGTCTCCATCTCTTTCCCTTCAGCCCCCCCTTTGCTTATGACTGAAGGTGCGTTTGAGGAATCTCACCGCTAGGTGAACCTGCTAAGATAAGATGAAACACAGACACGGGGCATCTTTGTATCATATTCTGTCACTCTGGTGGTCTGCTTCTCTCTTTTATCCCCCGCCCAGCCCTCTTTCAATCTCTCTCCAGACTAGTATGAACAAAATAGAGGGGGGGGGGTATGCTGGCAAGCCCTGTCTTCCTCTCCATATAAAAAAGCTTGAGCCTATAGCCTCTCCATAAAATCGTATACCGTACACTTCATGAACTACTACTTACTGCCTGGCTGTATATAGAAGACACTGAATTATGCTCAGCCAACGCCTCATGTTGCCTCATCCAAGAGAGAGAAAGAAGGAGGTAATGAGAAAGACTGAGCAGGAGAGACGGAGAAAAGAAAAAGGGGGGACAGTGTTTTTGCTGAGAGACTGGCCGTCGTTCATCAGACTGTGAGCAGCATGGTGTCCTCCGTCTCGCTGTCCCTGGTTATTTTTTGCCAAAGTGGCGCTTCTTTGATCAAGCCGACATCACAGAGAAGAAGACAGGCATGCAGACATTGAGAGGGGGTTAATATTGGAACACAATTGACGGCTTGTCACTTTTAGCTCCGAGGCACCAACGTTGCGAGTAGTTAGTTAGGTGCCGGAGAGGGAGATAGAGGGGGGGTAACACACACACACACACACACACACACCTCCGAGAGCTTTTTCCGTGCTAAATAAATAACAAGCAACGATGTAAATTGGTGTTTTCCTGGAGTATGTGGCTGCTTCTGGGTTGTGCTTTTCATGTCAAGACATTTTAGAGTGGGTTAGGAGTACAGGATGTACCTATAATGAATTTAACCCTACAGACACACGCTTTTGCTCTTATGCATACACACAGGGAAGGGAGTCGAATATTCACCTGACCACAGGTGCATAGGAGCATTAATGTGAGGCACATTTAGGCTGACTCCCCTCCCGCCTCTCTCTCTACACTATTGTTCTCTGCACACCAGGGCCCGGGGAGGTGCCAGGGGTGACATGAGCCTATAACCATACACTGCTAGAGACACAGGAAAGCTCATTGTTGGCTGACTGATCTCCAGTCTCGCACTGACAAGCCCCCCCATGTTCGGCAGATTTGTTTTTTGTTGTGTTCGCTCCTGGTAAACACTTGCCTCTCAAAGCAGGCTGCTACTACCTCTGTCACACCGAGGCTGTCAACACAACACTCAACCGTATTTTTACTCCACATCACACCGCTGTGCACACATACTGTAGAGATGTATGTACGAGCTAAATGGACGTACTCAGAGCCAGCTTAAATGCATATAAGAGCTGTTAAAGCGGTGTTTATGGGATGCATTTGCATAGCGTTCACCACACTTTCTGCCTCCTGTCTCCTCCTCACATTCATAAGCTACACTTTTCCCTCTCAAATACTCTCCTGACTAAAGAAACAAAATGAAAGAAGGTTGATCGAGGCAAAACAAGGAAGGTTGTTTTTTTTTCATATTTCCTGTTTCAATAATTAATATGCATGAGTTTTATGGCCGCTTAAGATGCGATCAATTATTCATTAACAGCATGTTAATTGCATCCACAGTCGTGAATATTTAACCAAACACTAAATCAATGAGGTCGAATGAGCAGCAATATGGACATTTTATAAGCTTTGCCAAAATTAGGTTAGGCTTTAATGAAAACAGCAGATTGGAAAGGGACAAATGTGAAGAAAGAACTTCACGGAAAGGATGGAAGCTGATGTTTAGAAAGCAGGCGATATGAATAAATGCACGGTTGTTGACTCGTAATAGTGCAGCCGGTGACTCTTAGCCTTTTCTTCCGCTTTGTCTCTTTATTCTCATCTCCTCTTTTTTTTTTTTAAATGGAGGGGATGTAATCTCTTCATCTCTGCCCACTGTAGCCAGCCTTTTTCACTCTCAAAGACTCCAGACTTCTTTGTCCTGGATCTTTGTGTGTCTGTGCAGCTCTTGTTGGTGTGTGTGTGTGTGTGTGTGTGTGTGTGTGTGTGTGTGTGTGTGTGTGTGTGTGTGTGTGTGTGTGTGTGTCACACAGCGGTGTCTGGACGTTGACATTTCTCTGCTTGGATAACCATCGCGCCCTCTGTCCCTCTGTCCCTCCAGCCATGACGCAGGGTAATGTCACCTGTCAGTCTCAAACTCCTACTTACAACCGCTGTCCCCCTTAACTCCCCCACCACCCCACCCACACGGAACACCACCAGTCGGCCACCCTTTCACCCCGACCCTAAACTGCTCCTCCCGTGGACCTCACCTGGGAGACAAAGCCCTCGCTGTCCCTCCATTCTCACTGCTTTTGTCTTCCTCTCCAGTACCTCACATGACTCCATATCCTCTTGCTCTTTCGTTGCCTTATATCCAAATGGCAACCCCCCTGTCCCCCCCACACTCCCCCCTTACATTTGCCCCCAGGACGCCAGAATATAGAGTAGGAAGACAGCTAATGTAGTGAATGGGAAAGTCAGGGGTGGGAAGTTGACTTTTTGTCTGGACCCCGGTGCGTTCTGCGCCTGTTTTCAATTACTCTCCCCGGCACAGGCGGGGTGGAGGTTTATGCGTTATATGGGAATGTAATTGACTATAACTGCCCTCTTAACATTAACCAGGTGTACTAGCTGAGTGTGTGAGATTAGGCCTCGGGTCTTGGCCCGTTATGGTGTGTGTGGACTATGTGTGTGTGTTGTTGTTGATGTATTTATACCCTGCTCCTGTGAGGTGCTGCCCATTAGCACCATATTTAAATCTGCCATTTTTTCCTGTGTTTCTGTGTATGTGTGCACACTCCCACTACTTGTCTCTTTGTGTGAGTTTCATCGTTCATCTGCCTCTGTGCATGTAAGAGTGAGAGGGAAAGTAAAAGAAAAAAAAAAAAAAAAAAGAGGCAGGATGCAGATGTAGCCCTGCTTCAAGGGGGGCCTGACTTTACAAGGACAAAGTCAAAATGGGCCCATTCACAAGGCTGACACACTGTGATTTGTATGTATGGTGCTGTGCAGCCTGCGGGGCACTAGCCCAGGGGCTATCACAGACACCCAGACCAGTGCACGAGGACGGGGAGGTGGTGGAGGCGAATGGAGTGTGTGTGTGTGTGTGTGTGTGTGTGTGTGTGTGTGTGTGTGTGTGTGTGCGTGCATGCGTGCGTGTGTGTGTGTGTGTTGTGTGTGTGGTAGAAAGAGAAGCATCAACAGGCTGTCAATCACACCATGGCCACAGCCTGTCACTCCTCGATAGAGCTCGTCTGGGGGAGAATGGGAGTCCCTGGGACCCTAGGAGGAGAAAGGAGGGAGGAGGTGCAGGAGGGGAGGTGGAGGTCTGTCTGTCTCGGTGACTCGAGCTTGATTTGATATTTGATACCGAGCATGTGGCATTTGAATGCAAATCTATTTTGATTGTCCCACCGTCTGATAGGGTTAAGAGGAATCTATAGGGGAT
This sequence comes from Pterois miles, assembly GCA_947000775.1. NCBI lineage: Eukaryota > Metazoa > Chordata > Actinopteri > Perciformes > Scorpaenidae > Pterois > Pterois miles. Next base: position 5,479,629 of record CAMQGK010000308.1, on the reverse strand, counting down.
ATGCATGTGTATCAGAGAGAGCTGGTTTTCAGAGACACACAAAATGATGCAGAGAATTATTCAGCTGGATTATATTACTCACCAATTGACTTGCATTAGGTGCTTTTTTCTCTAAAAGCAATATAAAGATATTTAATCAGAGTAAATATATAAGATAATGGGTCAGAGGTTACAAAAAATTTTTTCTGTGGTGATTTTTTTCCCCTCTATGTGGTTAAAGTAGTTCTCTTTATGTGGTATTGGCAGTGTATGTATGTATACATCCTGTGCATTACTGTGTGAGCGTGTGCAGGATAATTATTTTCCTCGTGTGGAGGATTGTATTTAAAAGCAAGCATGCCAAGTAGGCAGACAGACAGACCGACAGATAGACGGGCAGATAAAGCCTGTATTACTGCAGTATGGAAATGCGAGGCTCAGTTCCCTCCCAATTAGAGCAGTGACTTCTGAAATGCCATAATACCCATTAATTAGCAGGCTGCTATTTTCTCAGTGATATGGCTAATTAGTCTGCGAGGCTCTACACTATCTGGACCATTATTATTGGGTTGAAGCCATGCAAACACACTCACGTAGGCTGCACACACTCGTGTTCGAGCTGACGACGCGCAAACACCAGCACGCTCACGTTCGTATACATATCGTACAAGGGGAAGGGATACACATGCAGCACACACTGCAACAATTTCCCCACAGTTGAGTGACCCTAATTTAAGTGACGCCATTATACGCTCCAGTGGCAGCATAGCACAGCAGAGAGAGAGATAATGGTGAAGAATGGGATGTTGATGAACGGTTACAGACTGGCCACAGTCTTCATCAACTATATGCTCCTCATGACTTGTTATTATACACTGATAAAACCGTCCCACTGCGAGAAACAACAGGGAAATGTTTCAGCCTCCTCTGTAATGACTTGGCAAGTGTGTAGATGTGTGTGTGTGTGCGTGGTGTCTCGCTCTGCCTCGACAGTCCATCAGTGTCTCCCACCGGACAGACAGGCCACTGACACAGCACCGCGAGGCCAGGGAACCTTTTCAATCACTCCCTCACTTTTCCCTCTCTGTCAGGTGGCAGAAAGGCGTGATTGATCTGTTGTTTCTCCACGGCAGTGAAGGAGTGGAAAGAAGTTGTGTTGGGTTAAAAAAAAAAAAAAAAAGATCTGGCATGTGTGACAACCACTTTCATAAGTTTATTAATCATCTTCATCAATAATGCAGCCCCGGACCTGCTGTTGGTTGTCATGCAGCTAGTGTGTGTGTTTGCATGCAATGCGTGTGAGCGAGTGTGTGTTCGCACCCCTCACAGCCCGATGAACTTCATAAGTGTCCCATCACCACTTTAATCAAATTACTTATGAACCAAAATTGACAGTTTTCATTAATTATAAAGGATTATTCTAATTGCGATTCAAATTTATTCATTTAGAACAGACGGCATTCAGTAATGTTTCAGGAAATTTGCATATTAAATGGAGAGGGTAGGCCATTAGCTATGCTAATATATGCATGATTCCTTATTTTGTGATTGGTGGGCCATATGTAGCAGGCTGGGGGTGTGCAGGTGAGGAATCTAGAAGGAGCTGTAATATGTTTGATAAACACAGAGGGATGCAAGGCCAAAACACACGTGCACGTGTCCGCACGCACACACACAGACTCGCACACACCAGCCAAGCCACATGCCTCTGTTCAGTATCAATCTCCCTCCGTCGCCCATACGCTCACATTTTCTCAGTCTCTCCCACTCTCCCTGCTTCCATATTCCTCCCTCAAGACCCATCGGAGGGAACAACTTTTCACCCGAGAACAAACACGGCACACTAATTAAGTTTCTGATTTCTGATCCTGCTGCATTTAGAAACATAACCTTGAGCCTGCGCACAGTCACAGTCATAGTTATGATTTAATATGGTGCTTAAATGGAACAAAAAGAAAGAACTTTTGCAAGCGGCACATTCATCCCCACAATGTATGGGGCCGGTCCCGGGTTGACACAATGCTCTTTATCAAGCTATATATAGTCGATGCATTATGCATTAAGTTTAACATGTGCTTAAATCAACACTATTCAATATGAATATCAGTCAGTAGAGAGGGGAACGGTTAGGGTAAATGACTGCGCGGGGAGGCACGCAGGCGGGTATAAGTACGCGGTCACACACACGCGGTCACACACAGCCTTCGGCTGTGCGGCGACGTCTACCCAGGCTGATGACAGGGCCATTATTCACTGGTCAGTCCCACGAGGGCAGGGCTCGGGCTGGACAGGGTAGCAGCGTGTCCCAGCGTGGCAGGACAGCACTGAGGTGAGAGGGACCAGGACCCTTCATTACTCTTGCGGTCTGGGGGCCTGGAGCTTTTCTCTCTCCCTCCCTCTCTTTGTCTCTGTCTCCATCAGATTAATGGGCCAGGCCCCGACAGAGGAAGTGTTTCAATCAGCACCGCCTGCCAAGCTTGTCCATCACCCAGACAGCCTCTTATTCATCATGGCTTTGATACACACACACATACACACACTCATGCAGAGATGTTTATTTGGTTGCATTTTCCCCCCTGTGCTCTGGTGTAAATCCAGGCTACAGGTAGCGATGCTATCAGGCTACAAGTTGCTGAACCAACCTAGCGCTCTTTTTTCCTACAGCAGGAGAGATCTCATTGCCTGTCTTTCAATGCTACCCGCACGATTCCTCAGTTGAATTTTGAATGATCCTTTTCGGATGAAATGGATGAAACACAATTGGTTAAGTGTCTCTGGGACTTCTGTCCCCAAGCTGGGACCAGAGCTCCGGCTCCAGGGGGGAAAGCAGCGTGGAACGATCTCTCTCTCCCAAGTGGGTCTTCTCCCTGAGCGGCGAAGACACAGCGCGGATCCTCCCTGACCCACCGTCTCCCTCCTCCAGGGTCCATTTGTTCTAAGAAATATTTAACAACGGGGCAAATTCAGCTGACATGACATGAGCAGATACAGACGAGGAGGAGGATGGGGACGATGCACGGAGCGAGCTGGAAATGAATTTTTCAGCGCAGTGAGATGTTCTATTTGAATAAATCATGACACTTAAGATAGACATGAGGGCAATATAGAGGTGCCTGCTGTTACTTTGAGGAGTAGCACTCCAAAGGAATGGAGGGAAGTGTGTGTGTGCGTGCATGAGTGAGTGATGGTCTCTCTTTGTCTGTCTACCTCCATGTTTCTGTATATCTTCTTGTCTTTTTTAGTCAGTCTTTGTATCTATATGATATTAGTCTTGTTGAACTGGATGTTTCTCTCCCAGTAAACTGGGCCACTACAGCCTGTTACAGCCTGGTGTCCGAGGCCCAGGGCCAGGCCCAGAGACAGACCTGGTTCTGGATTATTAATGTCCCCCCCTGTGGAGTCAGGCCCCCCTCCTCCACCCAGTGCCCCCCTACACCCCTGGGGTCAGCCTGCATGGCTCCTGGTGCAAGGCCCCCCTCATAAATCTCCCTAAATTAGTGTGTGTATGTGTGTGCCTCTACGCTTAAACATATACTGCAGGCAGGGAGACAGGTCACCACAAAAACAAGCCAGTCAGGCTCTCGGCTGAAGTGTCAGTGATGCATAGCGGAAAGAGCGAAAGAAAAGAGTTGCAGAGAAGAGAGCAAGAATACGAGAAGTGAAACATAAGGGGGGAAAAGAAAATACACAAAACAGGAGTTGAGGAAGATACTTGGTTCTCTAAGAGCAGCAGACTTCACTTTAAGTTTGGTTGTCTATTTGTCACTCCTTTTCTTTTTTTGCTGTAACATTATATTTGCTTACAAATATTTACACTTAATTTGAATTTGCCTCTGACTTCATTAGGATAGATTTCCTGAACAAATCTTAATGCGTAATTGTTGAAGTGCCGGATCTCCCATTCCTCTACCTGCCTAGATTAGTTCAACATGTCCCACGGTGGTAACAGGCATGGGGAAGTGCTGTTGTGTCACTTAGTTAACCCCCGAGACAAATGGCTCCCCTCCGGAGCACAGTGAATTACACACCTCATGAAGCATATTAGGAGGCAGACACAGTGCTTTTCTTCTGGAGATGATCGGCGCGGCAGAGATGGATGGAGGGAGAGGGAGAGGAGAGGGCTGAGTTATGGCATCACCCACAGCCATTTTTACAGCGCATCAGCGTCAGAGCAAAACACAGAGAGGAGGGGCAAAGAATAAAGAAATCAGGCACAAAGATGTACAGCACAGTGTGCAACAAAAGGCTGAAAAGATGAATAAACTAGAACTACTGAGGGGAGATAACACCACATAGTTCAAAAGTTATCCATGTAAAATTTGACAAGGAAAACAACTCTTTACCTCATTTGTTGCTAATGTTGGAAAATTATTAGAAAATATAACAGAATTGTCCCTCGGAGGCTTCCGTGCTGTTAGCTAATCGCTTAGACAATCTTTATCACCACAGTAATAATATTTAGATGCTACAGGGATTACTTAAAAGTTGTGTTATAATTGCTTTCCTTGTTTTGTTTTTTATGGGCAGAGGGTGATTTTCTGTTTAATTGCTCCAAAGTGACAAATAATGCCCGTTATGATATGATGAAAGTGTGAGATCATTAAATTACTACGGCGACCGGCTGCATGTGTTTATTCGTTCATTTTTTTTTTTTCCGGCGTTATAAATTTATGCCATGAGGCTTCAAGAGGCCAAGCAGTTATTTACACAAATTCACTTCCACAGCCGTTCCTGGATTTGGGGTAATTACGTGAGAGCAAAATGGTTTTATTTCATTTAATCCAGCCGGCGCAGCAATTTGCAGTGGTAATATTTGTAGCTGTGGAGTCTGCACAGTAAAACAGCTTGAAACCAGCGAGAGGCTCAAATGCAAACAAGGTAGAGGGGGCAATAATCAAAGCAAGAATGTATGCAGGGGACAATGTTTTCATCTATAGACCAACTGAAACTTTGTTTTGAGATGAGAAACAGTTAATCGATGGTCTGTACGTTTTATCTCACTACATAATGATATACTTTACACACAACTTGCTAAAAGAAATCTAATTTAAAGATATTAGAGCTGAAAAATACCAGAATCACTGTAACAACTGTGTTACAGTTGAATGCATACATATCGGTTGTTAAAATCCCCAGATTACCAGAGACTATACCGATCTGACCTTAGTGTCCTCCATGGTTGCTATGACAATGATCATATAGATATTGTATTGTGATAATAATATTACTTTAGCAACAATAATCACTGCTGATTTCATTCACTATTTTCTGCTTTATAGGCTGGATTGAACTGAATATGTGCACCATAGTGTAAAGCAGTTGTCAGGGGGTTGCATGGAAATATTGTAGCTAAAAAAAACATTATTATATATTGTTTGTTTTTAGAGGGGAAATTAGCATCCAAATAAGATTACAAATTGATGTGATATAGAATGTATTGGTGTAAATGTAATTAGTATTTGTATTGTCACAATAACCAGTGAGCTACCAGCAACAGGCTGACTGCCCAATACACACCCCCACCAGTCAGTTGTGTTGCCATTAAGATCATATGAAAACTAGTTAGTAAATAATAGCACTAATTAGAATTAACTAGAAATATGTAATTAAACGGCCAGTGTGTAACATTTTGTGGCTCTATCAGCAGAAATAGAATATAATACTCATAACTGCTTTCATCATATAATCACCTGAAATTATTATAAACTGAATTATTGTGTTTTCGTTATCTTAGAATGAGAGTCCACCATGTTGCTTCGACATTTTTCTACAGTAGCCCAGAACAGACGAACCAAACACTGGGTCTAGAGAGGCCAACCGCATTTTTACGATACCTGAAGGCGTATGTAGTTCTCCGATACACTTGTGAAACTGCAGTAACATGAGTGCACCGCAGAGTGCAGTACTGTGATACCACCAGCCACCATCTGACTTCTGTTGCTCCTAGAGTTTTTACAGTATGGATGGCCTCTGAGCGAGGCGAACAGCGTTACCACGGTTTTGCACTTGTTGGCTCACATTACGGTAGTATTGTAAAGGGAGGAGTGTGTGGAGGGGTACTCAGTTGCAATCTGCAACCTCACCACCAGCTGCCACCAAATTCTACAGACTGTCCCTTTAAAAGTAATGGCTTTTAAATAGTTAGTTTTGAGAGAACATTTGAAATAATTTTACAAAAGTAATGCATAATAAACAGTTCAAATAGTTAGCTAAAAGTGATAACTAACCTAAACATGAGTCATTTCATTATATGAAGAGAATGATTGTAAGAATGTTCATTTATGTTACTTAACATCCACTTTAAAATTGATTGAAATGAACATGTCGGGTGGTTTGTGAAAATCAACATGAGTGACAGTCATGACTCATTAAATGCACCTTCTCGGTTCAAAAGTGAGGAAAGAGACCGAGCAAATGAGAGAATTATAAGCTATCATCAGCTATCTGTCCATATTTACTGGTCAGCTGTCAATCAGATTATCCATAAATCTGTATGGTAATCTCTTCGCTATTGCATATCAACACGCACTGCTCTTTATCCACCCCCCCCCCCCCCCCCCCCCCCCCCCCGTCGCCGCACACCCACACTCTGTTGATCCATGTAAATGTGTGCAGCGGTGATTCCCGTCCCCCGGCTCCCGGGGAGATGAGATAGAGCACCGAGGAATCAACATGCTGCAGTTTTGTAATGTTTCCGTGCGGCTGGCTCCAGACACCTTAAGTCATGTAAATAATGAATCAGATGATCCACTCGAGCAGGAGATCGAGGGGACAGGCTGACATATGGCTAAGTGAACGAGGCATGATGACTTTCTCTTACTGTCTCTTTTTGGCGCTCGATATTTCAGCACCGTTTTTTCCTCCTCCTCCACCTCCTCCTCCTCTCTCCCGTCCAAACTCTACTATTTAACCCCCTGATTTGGTCACCTCTGACTCTGGTGACCCTAACTTTCCACTCCCCACTTATCCATCATCCGTCTATCATGAATACCTCAGAGGAGCAGGAGGAGGACAGTTGGGGGGAAAAGAGCGGAGTCAATGAATTAAACAGGAGGTGCAGCGAGGAAGCTGGAGTATGTTGGACAAGTGGATGTGGTCCACAGCTGTCTGCGAGGCTGCTCTCTGACCTCGAGGAGATAAGAAAGTTGGAAGACCCTCAGTCTGTGGGGTCCAAGAGTCACTGTGAAGGAAAAAAAAAAGCCCTCCATCTCTCTGCTTCATGAATTATTGAGATATTGGCCTACAGCTTCTAAAATATACAGGAGGGTGGTCTGTCTCTCCTTTTGGATTTCACGTACTCTCCACCTCGTCCGTCTGTCTGTCTTTCTATCATTTTATCCTCTCGCTTTCTACTTCCCTCCGTCTCCCCCTTCCCATTCAGATTTAGCCTCTTGCGCCAGCAACATCGTAAATCAGAACACAAACAAAGCAGGAGGGAAAAAAAGAGTGCAGCAGAGAAAGACAGTTTGTTATTCACATCATAAGAGGCTTTTTCTTCCTCACTTGAAGACGAGCGTCTACCACTAACCAGCTGTCATGCATTTAAAAGTTGTCAGGGATAAATTCACGAGTTCTTGTGTTACATCAGATGCCTGTAATGCGCACAGCAGTATGCTGGCCCTTGAAATGAGACAGAACTCCAGTTTGTCCATTTATCTTCTTTGCTCTCTTGTTTTCTGTTTTTTTTCTTCTCTCTTCTAGATGAAGCAATTGTCCAAAGCATGTCGCTGCTTACTGTGTGTCTCTTGACATGCCTCTGTGTGTGTGTATGTGCGTGTGTGTGTGTGCGTGTGTGCGTGCGTGTGTGTGTGTGTGTGTGTGTGTGTGTGTGTGTGTGTGTGCATGTGTGTGTGTGTGATGCATTTCCTCGTGCATGATTATATCTAAGGCAGTTGGCTCCAAACGCGCTGCCCAGTGCAGAATCCTAGCCATAACAAATGAACAGAGGGTAGAAAATAAGACATATGAAAGAAAAGCTGAGCAAAGGAGTGATTCTCTCTCTGGCTGGTGGAGATCTGTATTGTAAGCAGTTTCAGCTGTCAGCACTTCTTTGAGCTACCTCAAAGGGAGGAGGAGGAGGGGACCGGGAAATGTTGTAGTTTTATTTTCCCCCTTTTGAGGGTTCCTGTTTATTTGTACATGGCGCTGTTTATTTTCGCGGTTCATTTGATATAGTGTTTTTTTTTTTTTTTTCTTTTCAGAGAGAGACAATGCAGAGGGGAGAGTGGTGGAAAGATGTACAGTACCGTAGTTTCAGTTAAAGAAGAAGTTGTCAGGCTTCAAGCCTCGGGGTGGGGCTAGGGAATAAATTGTCAGCCGTCCCCTTTTTCTGCTTTTCAGGCCTCCGGTGCTCCCCCCACACACTCACTCCCCCTTTACTCCTCCGACCCTCCCTCCTCCCTCCCTCATTAAGTATTGATGTGGGTAGCCATACTTGCCATCTCAGCCTATTAATAATGCATGGCAGGTGCTGTTGATGTGGTCTCTCACACTGAGATTGAGAGAGGCAGGAATGGCAACACTGTGCTGCATAGTAGCTACAGCAAAACCTCCGTCACACAGCTCTCTCTGCAGTTGGGGGGGGGGGGGGGGGGGCAGGGCTGCGTCTGCCCCGGTGAGTTTATGGCAAGCTGTGACAGCAGCTCGGAGATGGATATACAAGGTAGCATCTTACTCAATATCCCGGAGCTGTTTTTACATTGAAAACTCCCTTTGTCATAAACAACTGATGGATGAGGGTGGGATGGTGTATGAGCCTTGTCTGCCACTGCTGTTTTATTAGTTTTATTTGTATCTTGTGTTTTATTGAAGGAGCTCATGCTGTACTTTCAGTGACAGACAGACGCTCTTTTACTAACTCATTTGTTTCTTTCTTTCTCTGCATGTGCAGGTTCTTCCTCAAGTTCTTCCTGAAGTGTAACCAGAACTGCCTGAAGAATGCAGGGAACCCTCGGGACATGAGGCGTTTTCAGGTGAGATGCAACTGCAGTGTGTGTTGTCTAGAGGATATTTCATTTTTTTGTAAAGCACCAGACACGGCAACAGCATAACCTCCCCGCACAAAGCTCTTACAGGGTCTCTCTCACATAAATGCTGTCTGAGCTTTTCCCAGGGATAAATCCAGAGAGAAACGAGAGTATGAAACGAGAGTAGTAGTATGAACTTACATTACACAACAACAAAATTCATATTAAATAATAAAATCAATAATCTTTAGATTTTCCAGCCTGCAATTTGCAGACTATTTTGGTTCACTCTCACTGCTCTCACAGTCGTTTACGGCTGCAGCAGGCAGCTGTTTTCAGCAAAAAAAGCTCTAAAAAGCCCACTGTACACTACCTGCCCAATAACAAACAGCCAAAGTTGGCAGCTAGCAGGCAGACATAGTGGAGCATTTAGCAGCTAAAGAGTCAGATATTCCCCTCAGGAGTGAGTGGAGACCAAAGAGGAGAATGAATATTGGATTTACATTCACGGGCAACTCTTTGCTAACGAATTAGCCATATCAACTTTATAAGGCGATAACATGTAAGTTGTAGCCAAAAATCTGTAAATGCAGGTTTAACATAGCCATCACTTGTATAGCAAAACAAGTAAACAGAGTTGGTTCAGAACAAAAACTTGCCAAATGCAACACATATGGTAAAATTTGTAAAATAAAACAAATGCAACTTTACTCCTTGGGTACTTAATGCTCCATCAGAAAATATTTACTCCCTTAGAACTACATTAACAACCCTTTGGGAGGCTTTAGAAAAATAGAAAATATAAGATTGGAGGTGTTAACGTGTTCCTCTCAAAATAAAAGTGTGCGATGCACAGAAGGTTTTGCAGGAATTTATAATGCCCTGTTCATAATTTAGATCAACAGCACACAGACACTACATACTGTACACAAGTTACAGGTTTATATATCAAAGTGGCTTATTGTACATTCATGGTTTCCATCTGTTTCTCCCTGTTTCAGGTGGTCGTGTCGACTACGGTGAGCGTGGAGGGTCACGTCCTGGCCGTCTCCGACAACATGTTTGTGCACAACAACTCCAAGCACGGGCGCCGAGCTCGAAGACTGGACCCCTCGGAAGGAACACCGTCCTACCTGGAACACGGTATTAAAAAGCAGGAGCAAAACGCTCGGGTGCTCTCACCGAGCTTTCTTTGTCTTCCTCACTTTCTTTCTTTCTGTTCAACTCCCCTCCTCTCCCCTCCCTCTCTCACCCCCCCACCGTCTGGCTCCGCACTCAACCTCTCTTCTGTCTGCGCTCTATCCCTCTCAAAACCTGCTCTCTTGCTGTCTTTCTTATCTCGCTCCTGCTTCCTCCCGGATTCTCACTTTCCTCCCTTGTAGGGTTTCTAACTCGAGCTAAGAGAGGAGAGAGTGGTAGCTAGTGAGTCTCTCGTCTCTCCCTTGTGGCTTGCTCCCCTCAGGTCTCTGCCTCTGGGCCTTCTACTCTGCCTCGCATAAGCACTATGTGTCTTATGAGGTCTGTTCTGCTTAAAGCCAACACTGGCTTTATTTCCTCGGAGACCTGCTTTTATCCTCCAGCCCTCCATCACTCCCCATCCCTCAGGTTTTACCCATACACACACACACACACACACACACACATATAAAAAAAGCACACACATACACACCCCCGCTTGCACAGTCAGACCCAAACCTTTAATACTTCATAATGACATGTGCACATGATTTAGGAGCCCGCACTGATTCCCAAGTCCCTAATCCAGTTATTTTCTCATTTCGATTTCCCAGACATTGAATAAGAGAAACATATTTTTTTTCTTCTTTGAGGAAAGTCAACCTCATGGATGATAATGACAAAAAACTAAGAAGGGATTTACATGATGGCTGACAGTAGATTGCATTAAGATTGAATGTTATGGTTTAGTCTTTCTAATGACCATCCTCCAGAGGTTTAGGTGGACCACTTGTCCCCGCGACTGGTCTCACAGACAATTTGAAAAGTTCACAAAGACGAGACATATTGGAGACGTCAGTGAGACTTGGATGTTACAGAGAAAGGAGAGCACACACAGATGTTCCATGTGTCAGAGAGATTTGTTTGGGTATTTCCTCTGATTTTCTACTCTCCTGATGACAGCGGTTGGAAGGAGGAACAACAGGGGTGAAAGAAGACAGGGGGGAGGGTGAAGGAAGGGCTAAAAATGCATGATGGTATAAAGAAAAGATGAAATGGTAAGAAGGAAGGCAGCGTTGTTTTTTTTTTTTTTTTTGTTTCATGCATGTGTCGAGTTTGTGTGCAGGACACACAATTTTGGGGGCCCATTTCAGGCAGTAATAGATGAGCAGTGCATAGAGTTGAACAGATGGCACCGAGGAACACCCCAAAGTATAATCCTATCACATGGATTCACGTTCCACCATCTGGTTAATCCACACACACAAACACACACATCCACACATGCACATGGAGCGCACATAATATCAGCGGCTGTGAAAAGGAGGCATCTTAGGCCATGATTACGGCCACAGATTGCCGCTCGGTGAACGTTGATCTCTGCAGGCGTATCAGGGGGCTAAATATCACTCCAGCTTGTTGGGGAGGATCAACAGAACAGGGAGTCAGGCAAAGAGCAAAGGCTAGGCTGCAGGAAAAAAAGTCAGCCCAGTCTAAAGTGGATTATGCCGCTTTACAGAATTACAGCATGTCTGACAAGCTGCATATCTGTTAAGGAGAGGAGATTTAGCTTGTATAAACATGTATTTTCCCAATGCTTTTCTTTTCTTCAATCACATCTAGTAATCTCAAAGTCCATAATACTAACAGAGAAGGTCAAAAAGCACAGTTATTGAAAATGTGGTTTATTGTAGTTATTCCATGTACTTTGTCTGATAAGAATATGTTTTAAGAAAAAACATTGAAAGCTTACAAAACGCATTACAAATATCCAAGCAGAGCTTAAATGACCCCGTGTGGTCACATGCTCAGTGGCTGCAGATACAGTAGCTACCATACATACATATATGAAACAGACAGCTGAGCAAGAGCTAAGTGTTTGGTTAATGAAGGCGGCGTATTCAGAGGGCAGAGCCACTGTTGGCTCTGCTCCGCTCCCCGGTCGCGTGGCCTTTGATCAGACACTCAGCACACCTGACATTTACACGTCTGCACGCTTTGCCACGTGTCATAAAACAAGCGCACCGCCGCTGCCCTCACACACAGGGCAGGGGTGATGTTTAATAACGGGGTGCGTATAATCACTCTGATTAGTATTCCTCGCTCGCCCCCGACCCCTGGGAGAGAGGAGAGAGGTGATGTGCGTGTATGTGTGAGAGGAAAAGAGATGGGAAGAAGAAGAGGAGACTGTACATTATGCCAATAGCAAAGACCTTTATGGGCTGTCATTGTGGTTAGTTAGCATCTAATTTATTTTGTGTGTGACTCTTGCAGCGACCCCCAGCATCAAAGCCATCAGCCCCAGTGAAGGCTGGACCACAGGGGGCGCTACGGTCATCATCATCGGGGACAACTTCTTTGACGGCCTGCAGGTCATCTTTGGAACCATGCTGGTCTGGAGCGAGGTTAGTCACCATCAGTTTGTGTATGCACATGTGCCCATGGTTGCATCCTGACCAGAAAAATATTAAACAGGCCTTTAGATTAAAAAAAAAAAAAAAAAACAATCAGTGGTTGCCAAGCTTTTCGCTTTGGGCCCATTTAAAATGAGGCATGAGTGGTGAGCAGTTTTGCAGCTTTTTTGCTTCTAGATAGTTTAATTTGGAGGCTTTTTAGAGGTATAGGGAGGTGAAACTATTAGGACTGCCCCCGCTTAAAAGACTGGTCAACTAATCGGTCGTATTGGTGTTATTAGCAGTTTTGTATGCTTTTTCCTGCTCGAATGACTTATTTCCAAGAAACTCATGAGCACATCTCTGGTAAACACCACATTTAAAGTAGTGCTTCTGTGTGATTCTTTGTGGAAAAAATTAAGTGTTAGTCACCTAAGAATTTCTTTGGTCGAGGACAGCTCTATGCAATATTTCATTTGGGGAAAAAAAATAAAATTAGAGAAAAGTCAGAAGATATTAACCTAATTTGCGTAACAGAAATGTGTTCTTCCTTCGTGCTTTAATCATCTTGTCACTAACATCAGATATACACTATCTTGAGATCCCTAGTTTGACCCCCAGTTTAGGGAACCACTGCCGTAAAGTAGTGCTAAATCGATTAGTCAATTAAGAGTTAATCAACAAAATATTTCAAGTAATGTCAAGTACAATCCCAAACATTAGCTGGTTTTAGCTTCTCAAATGTGAAGATTTTCCTCTTTTCTGTTTCACATCAATGTAAATTGAATCCATTTGAGGTCAGGTGACTGAAATAATAAAAAATACACTAATTAATAATGATAATGATCATAAATTGCAGCCTTACTATAGACCTACTGTATATCAAAAATCTTTCACAATCTGAACAGCCTGCGTTCTCATTTCTTTCTGTAGCAGCTCTTATTTCTGTCATATCTCTCTCTTCTCAGCTCCCTTCCTGTCTTTTATTGCATTAGTACCTTAGCCGTCTTGGAATATGTGCATGCCATACTGTATGAATCTCTTTGTAAGGAGCATCTGCCACATGACTAAAATGTAAATGCAGTGTATGTGTGAAATTGAAGGTCAGTGAGCGGCGCAGCTAAACAGCTTTCGCTTTAGTAAAGGAATAATTCTATAAAAAGCTCCTATATTATCTCGCTGAGAGGTGAGTGGAGGCCAGACAATGGTGGAATGAAAGCGTAGCTAAGTGAGCAATGAAAGGGACAGTTAGAACAACACACACACACACCTGCACACATGCACTATATCTGCTGGCAGAGGCATTGATAGCTTTTGAGCGCTGCTAGCTTTGAGTGCTAGTTGACTATAGCGTGCAGAAAACAAGCACTCACTGAGGTCTAATCTGTGTTTTGTCTTGTTACCGTTTTCCTTCAAAGACCCTTCAGCATACATACACACACACAGACATGTGGCGCGCAGGCTCATCAACCACACTAAGTGAGCCTGTTTAAGACACAGTGGCGCTTTAATGTGGCTAACGGCAGCTAGACAGCCTGAGCTGACAGACACAGAGACGGGGGCAGCAGCAGAGACAAGCATATTATACGTTTGCTTATACTGTGTAATAGATGTATGCAGAGGAAGGTGTGTTTTATTCATAAACATATAACTGCTTTTGAACTCCCCTTACAGAGTCCATGTCAGCACTGATAACCATCCTAAGCCTTGCAGTGACATTGCCTCGGGCTACGAGGCCACCTGAGGGCTTTAGCGCTAACACATCATTTTCAGGCTGATTATACAAAGAAAGAAAGTCAAAAGCTGCAAAGGGAAAGGTCTGAGGCGAGCTGGGAACAGTCCCTCGAGCGCATGTTTAGATATGAAGTTTCATTGCATTAATCTTTCTGCCCTCTCTGCCTCTCTCTCCGTAGCTGATCACCCCCCATGCCATTCGTGTGCAGACTCCACCCAGACACATCCCCGGGGTGGTGGAGGTCACGCTGTCCTACAAATCCAAACAGTTCTGCAAAGGCACACCTGGACGCTTCATCTACACAGGTACTACGCACTAACACTTACTAATGACACTAATTAACAGAGCTGTTAGAGCCCCACTCTGCTGGCTTTTCTTATGCAATTATCTCCTGGATTTTCTCATTTTCTACAAACTTTAGAGTAATATGAATAAAAGCTATAATCACATAAAAACATAATTTTTATTATGACTGTATGTTTGCAATATCTGCTAAAAATAACCTGGTAAAGTCTATAAAATGTCACTTTCTAAACACCATTTCTGGAGGAAAATGTGCATGCTAAACAATTTAAAATTCAATAACACAACTCAATAATTCAGCGCAAAAGCCGACTGATCAGAGGAGGAAAAGTGTTTACCCTCTTTTATGAAGCAGGTGAAGGTCAGGAGGAGGTTTAACCTTTTGATTAGTGGGATTATTGAGATTTAACCCTGTCGAAGGCATGATCCACAAAGGAAGAGCGGAGCGCAGGGGCATGAATAGCTCGGGCGTTACAACAGAGCGTATCGGCTCAGAGTTATAGCCACGCGGTGAAAAGAGCGGCGGGGAGAGTGAATGTGAAGCGGTGATTAACCAATGCGAGGCCACAGGTCCCCGGGGAGGTTGTGAATCACATAAATCTGTCTGTAATCTCAACCACTGATAGACTTAGGCCATAAGCCCCGGCTGGAATTGCCAACATTTGACAAAATCACAATCGAGAGGGAGTGTGTGCGTCACATTGCCGCCGTGCATTTTTCCCGCATCTTGTGTGTGTCCTAATTACTGTGCATGGACAGCATCCATGTCCATGCGTCATAATTATGACTCTGTGTTTGTGTACTTATGAGAAAGGCTGCGATAGGCCGCCTGTGTTTGTTTGTGTGAATGTACTCCAAGCACACACATGCACGTTGACATGTAACTGCATTACTAAGACAGAGGGCAGATGGGTGGGCAGCCTTTGCCATGCCAGAGCTGTCCAACAGCTCGCACTCTGCCAAACCCATAGAGCCGTGTGTATATAGGTGTGTACATGTGTGTGTGTGTCTATGTGTGTGTCTATGTGTGCAGCCTTTTAATGTGCCAGACATGTGGGAACCGTATGCATAAACGCCCTATCTCTTCCCAGCCCTCTACTCTTTCCCCTTGTCACATTCACTTATTCAAAACTTGCTTCTTTGGATGAATTCATCTCCTCTCCCTCCTTTCTCTCCACCTCTTGGCTCCCATGGAGGCACATAGAAGAATCTCAACAGGTGAGGGGTAGCAAGAGGTCATCCAGAGGGAGCTGAACACACACACCGTGCCGCCGCTTGCCAAGCGCTGGCACCTTCACGGTGACACAGTCAACCGTGTCGAGGCATAGATCCCAGTTCTACTCTTCACGCACTTCACTCCAGCCACCGTTCTGTACCTTCAGTGGGTATTTGTACCTCTCCCATAGCTCCTTTTTTCAGCATTTCATATTCTCTTAGCGAGGAAGAACCTGCTCACATTTTGCTATGTTGAATGAGAGGCAGAGAACGACGAGGAGGATGAGCAGAGCATTTGGAGCATAAAAAAGCAACTGATGAGAGTAGAAAGAGGTGGATGAGGAAAGGAAGAGAGGAGAAGGATGGGAAAGAGAGGGATGGAGGATTACCATGGGCCATGTTGCCCTCCTGGGTCTGTTTGGCACCAGTTTGAGCCCAGTTGCCAGTGGGTACTAATCATGGAGGATTGGCAGCGCCGCGTGGCAGCTGGCAGCTAGTGCACACACACACAGACATGCATATACTCATATATTACATGTGCACACACGATCACACACACACACACACGCACACACTGAATTACATTGGGGACAGCTGGCATTGCTAATCAACTTCAGCTGAGGAGAGGAAAGCGAGCAGCTCACAGACCTAATTAAGTCAACACATACCCAATACTGCTGCTACCGCTACTTTGCAAACACACACATAACCCATCTATAGGTTTACCCTCCTCCACCCCTCCTCCGCCTGATCGTTGATACTCCACGACCGGCCAGCGCTGAATGGAAACATTTCAGCCGTGGTTCAGGACGGAGGAGACGAGCGAGGGACTTTTGGTGCAGAGGAGATTCGGAGAGAAGCTATTACAGTAATGTGTCCTCTGCCGTCTCTGAGGACTCCACTGCCATTAGACTTCAGAAAGCTCCAATTAGACTCATCAAAGGCAATTAAGCTCTCCACTGATAAGAATAAAAGAATGTGTTTTTTTCATTCTCCGCTCTTCCTCTGTCTTTTTATCCCCTTATCCCCCTTCTGTTCCTCTCTCTGCCCTCTGCCTTACCCACCTCTGGGGCTGAGAGCTCTCCTTAATCTCCCTTTCTCTCTCCCTCCCTCTCTCTCTCATTATCAGGTCATTGCCCACCCCCCTCTCCCCCATCTCCCCTGTATAAATGCATCTCCATGTTTGGTTGTGTATCACCTTTTACTGGATTGCTGTCTTTGTAACATTCATCAGAGATGCTCTCCCTTTTCTTTTCTCCACACAATATAGAGTGACAATACTCTCTGCCACTCGGGCCTGTGTGTGTGTGCGTGTGTGTGTGACACAGGGATACTGGCCATAGATTGGGGGAGTTGATGAATCACCCTTGTCGTTCAAAAGGCAATCCCTCCCTCCTCAGTATGCAGCCTTGTCTGCTTAGTGCTTCCACTACAGCCTTTGCTGATATTAAAAGGCTCTGCTGGCTCACATTAAGGCCGACACCATGCGCGCCGACGCGCTTCCGCGCACACGCACGCACAAACATTAGGGGTAGTTTTTCAGCGCTGAGTGCAGATTAGGCGTGTAGGAAACATCACTCAGTTGCCATGAGGAGGAGCAGGGAAAAGTGAGGTAAAAGACAAAAGTCAAGAACAGAATTTAAACCAGCCGGGATGCCGCTAAAGTCTCTCTCTATCTCTCTCTCTCTCTCTCCGCCTGCCTCTGTGCTCCAAATTAGTTTTAGGAGTGGAGGGAGGACTGTCAGTTGTCTCTCATCCTGCACACCACAGACAGTGGAGTGAAACACCATAAGAGTGAACATGCTCTGTTCATGTGTTTTTGATTAATTGTAGCCCAGATTAAGAAGGTTTCACACAGTGACGCGCGTCACACACAACTGAGGATGATTATTTTGCTCAGATGGAGCCCAAGTAAAAAATGAATACAACATAGTAACGCTTTATTTTGGCTGACCGTACTGTATCGATACGCAGATGTCTAATATCGATCTTATATAAAGTATTAACCTCTCACTAATAAACAACGAAATCCAGGCACTATTTTGTCTTTCAGATGTTGTAGCTGGCTCAGTTTTAAAGCTAGAGTGAAGACATTGGCCTCGTATGAAAGCCTGAGGAATCCATTGGTATCAACCATCTCGTGCTGGCTTGTCGGGAAGAATGCTAAATGGCGCTCAAAAGTTCCGTTAAATTTTGACGAGGAAAAACTGGAAGACATGGCCATTTTCAAAGGGGTCCCTTAACCTCTGACCTCAAGATACATGAGGGGAAACTGAGATAAACAGAGCAACAACTGTATCTTATTAGATAAAACAGATAAACTGCATAATTTCCAGTTGAATGAAAGCAATAAATATCTTACTGCAATACTCGCTAAATGTTTAAAAACGCAATAAGATCGTATCATGACTTAATTATCGACATAATATCGTATCGTGGGGCCTCGGGGCATTCCCACCACTATGCCCAAGTACTTCAAATTAGTAATATGTCTGATGCTGAATGTGTGGATGTCATGATGTTGGTGCAATGTGCAGAATCAGTGACAAAATCTGTTGTTAACAGAGACTTATAGATGTATTCATATGCGCATGTGATACACCTACAACATTCACACATCACAGGCACACAAATGCTGCATGTAGTCATCTGGCAATAAAAGCGGGGTGCAACCACGAGTCGGTCAATTACTCGTCTTGCTCCTATTTGTGAATGCTGTCTTTTATTGAGCTCGGGGTGGAGGCCTGCTGTTGATTAAAACGGCTGCTCTCCAGCTGGAGACGAGGACCGGCTGAGATAGCTGCACACATTCATGTTTATTGCACACACAGTCTTAACAGTGAGGAAATTCACACCTATTTGAGATTGAGATTAATTTTCTGCACCATGTGGCTTGTCTTCCCTCTTTAGCGTGCTCCATTCTTATTACGGGAGCATCTGGTCCATGATGATGATGTAAATGAATTTCGAACGAAGATTATTTTATACCCCGCCGAAATGAGCAGCGTTCACCTGAGGGAATGATTTCCTCTGTTTTCCTTATATCTTAATTCAAGCACGCACTTTTCCCTCCAGATTTTCAGGATTTGCATCTTCCCAGCGAGGATCCGTGCTGTCAGGTATTGTTAACTGTCGACATGCACTTTTTGCAACAGATAATTAGAGCTTAGGTTGTAGTAGCATCCACACCTCCATTGATTTGTAGAATCTCTTTCCGTCCCCCCTCCTCCTCCTCCTCCTCTTTTCTCTCCTCCTTCCTCAGCCTCTCCCTTCCTTTCAGAGCAAAAAGCTCTACTCATCTGTTTTCTGTGTATGAATTTCCAGCCATGCATTAGTCTCCCTGACATGTTCAAGCGATGCTTTATTTAGCTTGTCGGATTCTGCAAATAAACGCAATCTCGTGGTTTATGGAAAAATGGATAAAAATTAGATTGTAAGGTATTGATCTGGATTGTGAGTAGTCGGTGGGGGTGTTGTGTGTGTGTATATGTATGTGTGTGTAGTGGGGGGGGGGGGGGCAGCTCTCATCTGTGTGAGGGTGGGGAGGGGTGGGGGGAGAAATGAAGCCGTAATTCAGGGCTATTGAACCCCCTGCCACTGGCGGCATCGATCGCAAGGCAGCGCTTATGAGATCACACCTGAGCACTGGAGACTGCAGAGGGGAGGGAAAGACGGAGGGGGGATGTGAGGAGGGAGAGGGGGAGACGAAGGAGTGGTCGAGTGAGAAGGAGAAGAGAGAAACCGAAGGTTGTGATATGATCAGCTCCTTACCCACTGTCTGAGGGCCTGTTAAGGTGTTAACATCAAGCCTCAGAGCCAATTACCTAACCCTGCAAGTACACTACCCACTCACCGCCCCCCTCCACACACACACACACACACACACACACCCACACACACACACAGTGTTGTGACACAGGAGGAGAAGGAGACAGGGCTACTGGACACTTACTGTAGTTTCCCCTCCTCCTCTCTAGTGTTACCAGGACGACTCCACCGTGCTGACCTCTCAATTATCCCTCATCCCCTCCCACCACCTCCTACTCTTTGCACCCCTCTTATTCCTCCCCTCCTAAAGCTCATACGTCCACCCTTGCCTCCCCTCCTCCCCCCACCTCACCCCTTCATACACACTCCCCCTGCGGCTCTGTGGGTTATTATAGTGAAATATGAAGCGGTGTGGATTCTAGGCTTCATGAAATTTCCATGAGCATTGATCTGATCTGATGTGGGTGATTGCTAGGTGAATCCCTCCAGTCTAGGGCTGTTGCTCATCTATTCATTTATTTATGGCAGTTATGTTTTACTGGCTTTGATTTGCTCTTCTGGAGAGCGACAGCTAAGGATTATAAATATACCTGTATAGGAGTGTGTGCTTTGAATCCTGGAGTGTGCCGGCACAACACTCCTCTTTCGAGGCAGATTTTTTTTTTCTTCCAGCACTAATTCCTGTTGTGAAATATGAGATATCGAGCATAGATATATAAGAGCATAAAACACCAAGATAATCCCCAAAGAGACACAGCCAGGTAGTTAGTGGTGCGCGTTGTCCCCCCACTTATTCCTCCTCTGGTTTATGGTCCTTGAAAATGAGCAGAGACAATATCACTTCCTCTGTCAATTACCAAAATTGTCTCTTTATTTGTAATAGTGGGTATCTGTATGTCTTGGGGTTTTTGTGCTATTGTTCACTCGAGGCTCATTTGGCACATTGTGGAGAACTGATAAAAAATTCATCATAAAAACAAAAGCCTCTGAGACGAAAGAGGGGATGTTGTCGGAACAATCCCCTCCTCAGACTGCAGGGCCTAATCCAGGGCAAATCCTCCTTAAGGCTTTAGAGAGATCAGAGAATAGGGAAGTAATGTCAAATATTTGTCCTCAGAAATAATTCATACTTTATTTGTTGCATGTGATCATCTCATTGTTTTGGCTTATTTTATCAGCGGACCAGCTGGCCCGTAATGCGTGTCATTCTTCAGAAGTTGAGCCTGGCATCTCTACTTTTCTCCCCCCTCTGCGCTGTCTTTGCTTCCAGCTATTCACCTTTCCTTTCTCTCACTCTTATGGATTACTGGAACGGTCCGCTGGGAGAGCTGTCCAAATACGTTTGTGTTGCCAAAACAGAGCAACAACCGATTCCCTCTCCTTTGCTCTCCTTTTTGGTTCATGTGTGTGTTTGAGCGCTCGGCGCGGGAGGAGCCATGGTGAAGTCACTAGAGGTCCAGCAGGACAGCTTGTACTCATAGCCTCTAGGGGCCTTTTTTTTTTCTGGGGGCCGCCTAGTCAGCCTGGCTGCTCAGATGTGAGGCGAGCAGGGCATCAGCCCTCGGGAAACGTCCAAGCTGCGACCCACAGGGGAAACAGACGGACAGCACAGACACATACAAGCAATCCTCACGCACAACGGCTCCTTTTCCTTCACTTTTTGCAACACATACGAGTACAAATACACCCATGTTAAAGCCACAAAGTCGGTGTGGGAGCAGCATCTTATAGCCCAGAAAAGTAGCTGTTATCCATGTATGTACATTGACTCCCCAAGCAACTCACAGAGAGATATAAGGGGGAGGAGGGTAAAAGACAAGAGAAGAGAGAGGGAGAGAGTACATTAGGAATGAATTATGTGGAGAGAGCACTTATCCAACAATCCTCCTCTGAAGTGTTTGTACTATAAGCCTCAGATCTTCATTGTATTTATTCTAATGTTTAAATATTCATGGTAAATCTTCTCATATTCAATTACCGTAGCACGACCACAGCATGCCGAGAGAGTGCTTTCTCCCTGCTGCCTGGATGATCTGACTCTGTGTGTGTTTGGGTGTGTGCATGAGTGTATGCGGCTGTCTCTGTATGTGTGTGTGTGTGTGTTTAGCTTGTTCCCCGGAGCGATCAAGCCTTTGTTATATTGGAACCAGTCTCTGTAATTGCTTATATTAGTCGCTGATCAACGCAAGACCACAGGACACACACATGCACACAAACACACACACACACACACACACACACACACTCAGCCTGATTCCTGACAGTCTTTTTATTAACCACCAAAGCAGGCGACAGAGAGATTCATTACATCACAGGCAAACAAAGACACACACCAGACTTAATAGAGAACACCCACATTTTTCAGTGTGTTTAGTTTAATGTTGAAATACTCGTGTGAAACCACGCTTAATTCAGTCATTTCTACCATAGCAGAGAATCACTCGTTCCTCCTGCTGCATCTCGCAGTCGCTGTTGAACAGTAGGTGTTTTCATTATTAAGAATCAAGCATTAAAAGTTTTTTTTTTTTTTTTTTTTTTTTCTCTCTCTTTCTGTCTCTCTTTGTGTTTTTGTGTTTGTGCTCAGCGCTGAACGAACCAACCATAGACTACGGCTTCCAGAGGTTACAGAAGGTCATCCCCAGACACCCCGGAGACCAGGAGAGATTACCCAAGGTACAGTGCTTCCACTCCTCTCGTGTGTGTGCACTCATGCTGGTTGCCACATGCAATTATTTTATGGGAATCTGTCTATATAACACTGCTACGTATTGACAACTTCTAGAGTTTCATAGCATGTATGGATGGCACAAGGGCAGCGTGACCTCACATACAGAGGAGTGCCTGTGTGCTGTAGACAGTTAGGCTATACATGACACTACGCAGCATGCACATTAACATTTTATCATATGTTCATGGTCATTTTCTGCTCAAACAAACACTTTTTATTTGCGTAGCGCACGCACAAGTGACTCTATTCATCCTTCCACGGAGTATAAGGTCATTTAGACTGGCATAGTGGGAGAGGAAAGGGATGGATGGAGGGAGGAAAAGAGGGAGGAAAGGAGGTTGAGAGGAGAGAGAGAGGAAGAGAGAGGCAGAAGCAGGTTAGGTGATCCATCATAGCTGTCCAGTCTTACCTCCTGCTGGGTCAGTGGATCGAAGTCAACCCCGGGTGGACTTTATTACTTCCAGCACACACATACACACATAGAAATGCACACACACACTTCTCTGTGCCTGTACGTGTGCACACACACACACTCAGTGGAGGGAAGTCACCACGAGGCAGAGATGGAGAGCTCAGGTAGATGCAGAACGAAGATAGAGAAATCACTTGTCCTCGCTGCGTGTCATGTCTGGTGGATGCAAGACTTGTCCTGGTGAGTTCTGGGTCTTTAGCCTATCAACCCCCTGTATCTCTCTAAATATCTTTGTATCCATCCATCTCTCCTCTCCTCTCCTCCTCTTCCTCCCACGCTCCGCGGTGTCTCTTTCTCTTCCAAATGAACAGCGGTAGCTGGCAGGCCCAGTTGTTCATTTCAGCTCTATTGATTTGTGCCTTTATTGAGGTAATAACAGTTTGTTGACCGCACTTCTCTCAACTGCTGGCCTCAATCATCGGCGAGAGAGGGGGCATACACTGGCACCTTCTTGTGCTACAAATGTCCATTCATGGTCACCTTGGCAAACGCCTCTTTGTTGTTCTGCAGTCAATTTTTTAATCGACATGAAATTGATTGGGAATATAATATATTCCCTTTTAGTGACACCTTTTTTGAGGGGATTCTTAATGAACCCACACACACTGAGTGGAGAACAAGCTGCCAATGCCTGTTGTATCTCTGTATGTTGTCGTAATGATCCACTGTCCAGCTGAAAGCGGCCACCATACTGCACCTAAGCTAATAGTCAGTCAGAGTGAGGAAGGAGCTCAGCCCAGACTGCAGGGTGTTCAGCTAAGGCTGCGGCGGAGCTGGGGGTCTGGGGCCGGCTAATGAGTGACCGCCCTGCCAGACGAGGCCAGGCTCTGCTCTGGATCAGGTTCCCCTTCCTGTTGACGTCTCTGTGGGCCTGCCTTTTACGGGAAGAGACCCTGCGCCCAGGAAATGGTCTCCCCTTACAGCGGCAGAGCTATGGAGGCAGCGCGGCGCTAACCACATTTATCTGTTTATCAGAACGACTCTGGAGCGCTGCCTAATCGCGTTTAGCTACTGGACAGATCCCTTCGCTAACGAGAGACTGATAGGTACAGACAGGGCACAGAACCACAAGAGAGTGATTAATAGAGAGAATGAGAGAGAAGAAGAAGAAGAGAAAGTTGTTTGGAGACGCAGGTGAAGAGGGAGATTAGAGATGGAGATGTGCAGACAGACAGGAGGTCCTGAGGAGATCGGTGCAGAAAGAAGGAAAAAAAAAACATTTTTTAGATGAAGTGAGGCTTCACGTGTCCTCCGTGAACACCGTTACACTCCAGCTGTGGATCTGTTTGTGTCCTAATGCCTTACACTTCCCTCATTTCCCCTCCTCCTCCCTCTCCTTCTCCCCCTCCCTTCATCCATCCATCTACCTATCTAGCAATCCCTGGGAGGCATGGGGCGTCGAGGAAAAGCAGAGAGAAGGAAGCGAGGAGCGGTGCATACATACTAAAGAACCACTTACCTTCCTAGGGCCTCTACATCTCTCAATCACACTGAGCGGGCCTTCTCTCTGGTCTCCCCTTTTCCCCGTCTCCCCACCCCCCTCCTCCCCCCTCTGCCTCCCCCAGATAGTGCTAGTAATGGGAGGTTAACACAGAGGCAGCGCTCCCATTATTGAGTGAATTTAGCACCTCGGACAGCGCTCTACAATCTTTATTGCTTTGCTGACCCTCTCGTCATGTCCTGGGCGTGCTCGACAGCCTCCACATGTGCGTGGCTGAGTGTGCACCGTGTGTGTGTGTGATATGAGGTCTGATTGAAAGGCGGTGTGTCACGGAACAGAGAGCACACATGCTCCAGGGCTTGTTCACAGCGAGGGATACACTCAGGAGGGTATAGCGCACAGCGTGTGTGTGTGTGCACGAGTGGAAAGAGAGAGGGAGGGTAGAGAAAGAAACGAGGGGAAGGTTGGAGGGGAGGGGGCTGCAATTTTCTGGTTGTCGCGCCTCCAGCATATATCCTGGCCCCGGCACATTAACTTTTAAAAAGGGTTTCGTAGGGCTGTAGGTGTCTACATCACACACACACATAACGAGTGCCTGGAGTCACACACTCATACACTGAGGGAGGGAGAAGAATAGAGACAGAGAGGAGAGGAGAGAAAGGAGGGTAAGCGGTAGAAAATGAGCGTGGAGAAACGGCAAACACTACGCGAGGATAAATGTTTGATGTGGGAAATTCCACTCGGCAGTTTTCACCTGAGCAATGATGTTCTACATTTGTCACACAAAGTGGATGCAGGGCTATTCACTTGGATCATTACCAGGGTTAATACAGGGCAGGAGACGGGTTGACGAGGGGACTTGTATAGCCGTCAACCTGATGATATGTTGTGTTAAATGAGATTGATGCGTGATCATGTGCCGCAGATTCATGATCCGGGCGGTGACAGTAGGGAGGAGAAGATGGCTGACTGATAGAGAGATATAGGCTCATGTTTTATTCACAGATAACAGTATCTTACCTCTGCTCTCCCAAACTGCCCCGGCTAGTAACAAAGTGCCAGGACAGGCCCATTTCTCTTCCTCCGTCTGTCTCCTTCCTCCCTCGCACTCTCTGTTCTGCATTCACAGCATAATGTAAGACGTGAAATGTAATAAAAGTGACTGAACTCTTTTGAGCCGTCTCACTCGTGATCAATCCCCTTCCTCTTTCTGCGCTTGATTGCAGGAGGTGATCTTAAAGAGAGCAGCAGACCTGGTGGAGGCCTTGTACGGGATGCCTCACAATAACCAGGTAAACACTCGCACTCACACAAACGTCAATATCTCTTTCCTCAAATGATGTTTGTGGTTCGGACCACCCGTGGTATCAAAGGGCGGTGTCTCCGCTGGCACAACAGAGCCCTGCTGTGTTCATGCAAGATCTGGGACCCACTAACACACATGTGGGGATGGGTCGGTGCTTTTATCAGCTCATGTGTTGAGGAGGAAAGGAGGAGATGTACAATGTAGAGGGAGGAAGAGAAGCAGATGAGGAGGAGTGGGATGAAGACTGAGAGGAAGAGGCAGGCTAAAGATTTGATGAGTCTGTTAATGAGGCTTTCCTCCATTTACTGGAACCAATCCCACCACTCCCAGTGACCACTGATATGAAAAAATGCTCAGCCTACTAAAGCTTTGTCTCAGTTTGGATACTTTTGTTAGTACACTTCTATGTAGGACACGCTGCATACTATGTACCTACTTGCACAGTGCGTGAATTTCAACGGGGTAGTGTTGTCTCAAGTCACTCACTGGAAGGTCGGTAGATCCGCTGGTGATAGTCAGCCACGGACATCACACCATATCAGCAGTTATTCAATTCAGACGGATAAATTATCCAAATAATGGCTTTTATCTGACGACAGTATGGTGATACTTCATAAAAAATACATGTATAACTTAAATTTGTATAGTTCAGTTTGCCGTTAAAACCGCAACCACTGCAGCTTCCTCGCCCGCCATTTTCACAAGATTGAAATAGGCTGGTGGCACTTCCCCTTCTGCTATGTAGCACAGCTTGCGACCATTGATTGTGAGTGGTGTCCAGCATTCCACACTCAACCTTTTGACCATTTTGAGTACAACATCCGGGTATTTAGAGTGTTGAGCTGTACCGAATACCGTGTTCTGGGGCTTTGTGAGAAATATTCAAAGGTATTCGAAGCTTCATGGCGGCGCAAAACAAATTCAAATAGTGACTTGGAGGTCGATACCATTCGGGAAGCATTCGGGTCAGCCCTGTTACTGTTTGACTGATTGTTCTTGTGAGACTATAAAGTCTGCGTCAAGGGTAGATTTCCTCTTCTTATCTCCTCTCTCTGTTGTTGACCAAAGCTCATTTTCTGCCTCTTCCTCTTCGTCAGGAGATGATTCTGAAACGAGCAGCGGACATCGCAGAGGCCCTCTACACAACAGTGCCACGAGGGCACAACCAGCTAGCCAGCCTTGGCAGCGGCTCCGTCCACGCCGGCATGATGGCCGTAAACTCCTTCACCGGGTCAGAGGTGGCACAAACAGCCAATCAGGGTGAGCAACAGGAAACAATTAAAGTCTATTATCATAGGAAAGGTGGTGGTGGTTTATTTATTTATTTTTTGGTTGTTTTTGTAGAAAGAGGGATGGATAGTAAAGATGAGAAGCGTGATAGGGAGATTTTATTTTTCTTATGGGAAATTCAGAAAGGATGATTTAAGAGCATACAGCAAATAAGGAAGATTCTGAAAAAAGGAGGACAGGAGGAGGAGGAGGAGGCAGAAAGAAACAGGGAAAACTTGAGACGAGGAGAGAGCGAAGGTGAGAGAGTGAAGAATGGAGAAAAAGAGAGCCATGGATGGAGTGCGATGGAGAAATATGAGTGGGTCCTAGGGGTGTGTATATTAGACTGGGGTCGGCCCCTGTCTGACAGAGAGAGATGTGGGTGCAGTCAGCGGTGATTCATCACATGTACCAGGGGAAGGAGAGGAGTAGCGGATGGACCAGCCTCTGGATACATCTCAATACTTCCAATGAGCTTCCTCTGTCCTTCATCTTCATCTGGAAACATGCTCAGATGTGAGAAAACAACAGATATCAGCTGCGAGACTTCTGGCCTATACAGTTTCCAACTCGTAACAGATGAGGAATGGGAATTGGTGGTACCTAATTATCAAGAAGGAGGCTACTACAGCAGCCTGCGTTGCACTAGAGAGCAGAAATTCCTGATGTTCAATTCCAGCTGTTCTCTTTTTTTTTTTTTCTAGTGTCAGCGCATTGGACCTGAGATGTGTATTTATAGTCTCCTTTCCATCTTGTCCTCTTTTTGTTCGCTGCCCCTGTGAAGCGTAAAAGAGAGAAAGGTCCTGTCAGAAATAGTGGCTTCATTCTTTATAAATTACAGGAGAGCTGCGGAGGCCTTTTAGTGTTAATTGCCTTATCAATATATCTAATTTTGGAGAGGAGCCAGTGAGGTTAAAGGCCTCTTGTTTTAGTAGTTGGATTGCAGCTAGTTCCCTCTCATATCACTCTTCCTTCGCTCTCTTCATTGCTTTCTCGCTCTGCCATATGCTGTCTAAGAGTTTTTGAGAATTTCTTTTGGCTTATATTGCTACGTCCATTAGCCGTGTAGGAAAAAGAGCATTTGGCAGCATTGCATGTTCTTGTTTTGTTTTGTCTGCCATCTGCTATACCCCTAACACCTCTTCTCTCTCTCCGTCTCCCTCTCTTTTCCCCCCGTCCTTAGGTTTCAGTAGGAATACAAGCAGTGTGTCCCCTCATGGTTATGTCCCCAGCTCAACTCCCCAGCAGAGTGGCTACAGCTCTGTCTCCACTAGCATGAATGGCTACGCTAACTCTGGCATGGCAACCTTGGGCACCTCGCCCAACTTCCTCAATGGATCCGCAGGCAACTCGCCCTATGCTAGTGAGTAAACACACCACATCCTAGACGTAAAACCAAGAGGAGATGTCAAAATTAAGGCATGGAAAGTGAAAAGATTGAGCCTTTTGGACATTCAAATTATTTGACAGGAAGTGTGGTGGAGATACGGAGTGACACACAAGGGGAAAGTTGTGCAGTTCAGCTGGCTCATCTGTTTCTTTAAGAACAGACTCAAACGCAAATCCCCACTTTATTGGCCGGGGAGCAGATCACCTAGCACCCCCCCGACACACACACACCCCCTACCACCTCTGCTCACACACACATTCACCCTCTACATTAAAGACCCTTGATTAAATCAATAAACTAATTGCTAGAGAAGCAATTCCATTTCAGCTCTTTGATTCCTGGGTGTTAACAAGTATTTTAACAGGCTCATCGGCCCCACACAGACACTTTCAATCAATGGCCCCTCGGCCTGCCTTTGTAGGTCCAATTTTCATTAATTGATTAGTTAGGCCCCTTCATAAATGGATTATGACTTTATTGCGAGGATTTGTCAGGAAGAGCCATAAAAGCTAAGTGTTGGATAATAACAACAATAAAGGCAGAAGCAGATATCAGAGGGCAGGTGAAATACGACTCGCTTGATTGTAAAATCACTGAGGGAGAAAATGCTCTTAGTGTATTAACAGACAAAAGACAAACCCAGGACGATGGATGGGATGATGTCAGGGGGAGACAGGATTTGGGTTGTGAAGATAACCCGCGGGTCATTTTTGTGTGTGGATGAGTATCGCACCAAAATCAGCTGTCCTGTGTAAACCTGAAAAAGAGAATATCTTTTTTCAAAATACTGATTTTCTCTCTCATGATCTTCACAAAATTGAATCCAAAGCTTGAATGATGTGGATCTAGGCCTGAAAATTTCACAAATGTAAAGCTTTAAAGATAGGGTTAGTAATTTTGCCAAACTAGCAAGACTATGCTAGATTTTAAAAATGATCGAACTGAAAAACCCAGCCCAGCATTGTCAACTTTTTTCCAATTAAAGTAGCTAGCAGCACTAGCTCCAAAATCTAGTGAGAAACTCACCAAGTCGGCAACACTGACAGTCTGTCTCTTTAGGCCTTCAGTGGTCTAAAGCCACTCCCCCAAAATTAGCATTATGCACATACTTGTCATAATGAACATAAACAATGAACATGGCTATTGTTAGTACACACAGCTGTCAAGCTAGGAGCTTGTGGGAGACTCCGGTGACACGCAGTGAGCACGCAGGTCATCCATTTGGCCTGAATTCAATGATTGGATGGGCTTAGTACAGTCCTGCGACAGCCACAGATTCAGGATTTTTTTTTTTTCTGTTTTTTTTTCAGAGCATTTGCTGTTGGGACGTAATAACAATTTCAACAAATATGGCAAAAATGTTTTTGAAGATTACCAACCCAAGCTTTAAGGCCTAGTTGTAATAAAAATAAAATGAGCCAAAATAAATTTTGCTGAGAAATCAAATCGTGGAGTTCAACTTTTGTTGAGCGTGAATTTGCCTGACCAATAGCAAGTCTTGAAAGTGTTGACCTTTGAGTGAACAGACGGCTGGAAGTTATCATTCATTAGCTAAGAGTCACACCACTGCTGAATCTCATTTCATTTTAGAACTAGATCGCCTAGTTTGACAGTGTGGTCCAAGTTTCGTTAGCCGGATGTGTTGCGCTGGACAGGCTCATTTGCATAAAGGACTGTTCCCACCTTTTTATTTTGAAAGAGCAACGGCATACGGTATTACGGTAACATAACTCAGTCAGTGACAGACTTGCATTTATAGGGCTGGCCCTCTGCAGTCCAGCTAAAAACTCTGTGTGAACATATTGTCCCATTAGATATTTTTTTGCACTAATGTACAGTTAGCTTGTTAGCTTGTAGAGCTTTTCCCCATCTGCAGTTAAACTCTTTCTTAAATGAACTAGCTAGCAGCAACAGCTGGCTAGCTACAGTAGCTTGCCAACTAGCCCTGTGAGTAGCCCCTACATCACCAAGCTTCTACAACCACATATTAGCAAAGGCGCAGATGAATTTCACTATGCTACTTTCTGGTGTGACTGGACCTTTAGGCTTTAGATTATAACACTGATTATAAGGCTGGCTAGTAGTGAAAACACAAAGAAGCAGTGATCATTGTCAACCAGATGTTATCAGCCCATGTGTTGGATTTTGTCTCTTCATTGAAATTTCTTACATGTGATGAAGGTGGTCTGGGAGAGCCTTGTTTGCCCTGAAAACAAATTACGGGTACAGCACCCCGAGTTAGAGATGTTTATCAAGCCGTTGCACCCCTTGAGCAACAGGATGAGTCATCAAAACAGACTGATCAGAAGGGGAAAAAAAGCTTTGGGCTGTTTTTGGTGCAAGTTTCCAACTAGACACATTTTTGTCTTAGCTGTGTAATATCTCGTTGCCAAGTGGTTGCTTAACAACAAAAAAGTCTGAGCCAGTTGATCTGAGTCCAAAATATCACCCCCCTCCTTGCCATCATCCATTGACCAGTCCCTTTCTGTTCGTCCCGCCTTCCCGTCCTCTGCCCTCGGCCCTCTCTCTAACCTCGTCTCTCCCCTCTCCATCTTCATCCTTCCTCCCTGTCCGTCTTCCCTGACGTGCTCCCTATGACCCCCCTTAACCCCCCTGTCCTACCCGTCTCTCTTCTCTCAGTCGTCCCATCAAGCCCCACCATGGCGTCGTCGACCAGCCTGCCCTCCAACTGCAGCAGCTCCTCCGGCATCTTCTCCTTCTCACCGGCCAACATGGTGTCCGCCGCCGTCAAACAGAAGAGCGCCTTTGCCCCCGTTGTGCGACCCCAGAACTCCCCTCCGCCCACGTGCACCAGCGCTAATGCTAACAGCCTGCAAGGTAAGCTACTGAGCAGGTAGCCACATAGCATAATAAATTCAGAGCTTTTATGTGTACACTCTTCATCAAGCTTTAATCCTGCTCTTCTTCACCTCCTTATAACAATTTACTCCCACTTCTTCCTCCAATTTTCCTTTTCTTCCTCTTCACTCCCTGTTTTTCCTTTCTGTACCCTCCTCAAACCCGTCCACTCTCCTTCCTCACTGTAGATCAGTCTTTTGTGGACTCTAGCAAGTACTCATCAAACAACTCTCTGCAGGGCCTGGCCTTCTCCTGAAGTACGTTAATTTTCTCCTTCTCTAGTTTCTTTCCATCCCACACCGCTCATTTGCACCACCAGCTCATCCTGCCCTGCCCTTCCTTCTCTTTTCTGTGTTTATTTGTCACTCTTGACTTGTCAGAGAGACACCGCACCACACCATATGTGTTCCATTTCCTGTTTTTACTTCCTGCTTCCTGCCTGTGCTCCGGTGGGTGTCTCTGTAGTTTGTGTGTGTGTGTGTGTGTGTGTGTGTGTGTGTGCAAGGGGGGGGGGGGGGGGGGGGGGGGGGGGGGGTTATGTATGCCATTGCTAGTCATTCTTTTTTCCCATTTCCATCGAATGCAGCACAGGGTCTGTTCGTCTAGGCAGGATGTTGTATGGTGTTGAGATCCTGAGAGAGAGAAATGATGGATGGGAATCTTTATCAGAGCCCCGAGCTAAGCACTTCCTCACTTCCTCTGTCGGCGTTGATGAGCGCTGACCACGGTGACCCAAAGGGCCATTGGCCACTGCGTGCAGATCACACTGACACACACACACACCACACACACACACACACACACACACACACACACACCATTCTGTTAATCCCAACAAGCCGGAGACACTTAGGAAATAACCAGGGAATTAGTGGATTGAAGAGAGAGGGGAATCAATAGGGAGCCAATATGTTATATGAAAAATTCCTCTCTGTGATGGCTTCTGTGTAAAAACGGGGGGAAGGGAAAGGAGGTGGGAGCGAGGAGGTGAAGATGTCGGAGCAAGTGGAAGGCAGCGCATGATATAAGAAGGAAAAAATGTGAATAAAGCTCATGGCTTCCATTTCCATGTTCAAATGTTGAGCGTAATTTCATCGCCTCTGTCATCCCACGTCATGTCTGAGTTGTGCTCCATGATGCACAATGAGCTTACTGCTAACAATTAACAGTGGCAACTCTTGGATGAAGCTATTCAGAAAGCTCAAAAAGTTGAACGACGTTGTCGACGCGCGCCAACTTAGCGGCGCAGCGGAGAAAAAATGTTTTGATTTTCGGGGGCCCCGGAA
Source organism: Pterois miles (assembly GCA_947000775.1). Lineage (NCBI taxonomy): Eukaryota > Metazoa > Chordata > Actinopteri > Perciformes > Scorpaenidae > Pterois > Pterois miles. The sequence goes on along the minus strand of CAMQGK010000308.1, from coordinate 5,447,343 downwards.
TGAAGAGATAATGAGGGAGAGTTGTCTTTGTTCGCCAGATGCTGGAGCACATTTCTGCTATGTGATGACAGATGAAACCCAGCAATCACATGACTGACCTCTCTCGCTCTTTCTTTCTTTCTTTCTTTCTTTACCCCACTCCTCCCCTTCACCATGTTTCCTCCCCCTCTTTTCCCACAAAACAGCGATTCCTGGGATGATCGTTCCACCCATGTAGAGGATCTGGGATAGCTGCAGATTTGGGAATGTTGAGAGGGGAAAAGACACAGTAGCAGAGTCTGGCGAGTCTCTGTTGTGCTCCGGAGCTGAACTGAAGGAAGTCTAAGATAAGACGCAGGACTCTGTTAAACTCAGGCCTTTCCATTGGGATTTCATCTGAAGGGATAGGGGAGGAGAGAAAAAAAAGGAACAATACGAACCTTTGTGATGTTATTTCCCTCTTGGTTGAATTAGTGTAGCTTCTCTGACACCGCGTTGGATGGAGTGTATAGAGACTGATAGTTTTACCCACAGTGTGACACTGACCTCATGAAAAGAGCATTTATTTATCTTTATGTTTATGCCTGTAAGGTTTGGGTTTGATTACTGGAGGCCCCCACGCCGTCTCACAATCCATAACTTGCACAAACAACAGTGAAGTGTTGGTTTGGCCATGAAGTTTACGTAGCCTCTGTCACAATAGAGGATCTTTGGCTCAGAGCTGTTTGCTAAAACCACATAACAACACACCGGCCAAATGAAACAAAGGTCAACAACACACACAAAAAAACAAAAAGATTCAGATAATCAACCCTCAACTTTGCTGCTAATTATCCCGTAAATCTAAGAAAAACAGCATAAGAAATCGCCCTGTGCTAATTCAACATCAGAAACATGTCTTCTTTTACCCCCCGTTTGGTTTGTTTGTTTGATTTTTAATAAAACTGTGAGGATTGAGCTGTTTGCAATATGCTTTTCTGCTTGTCATGTGAAGAAAAGGTGATGATTTTAGCCAAAATTGACATTTCGTCTGAGAATTTAGTGACGACTTGAAAAGCCCGAGGATATGTGTGTCCAGCCAGCACTGTACTGAAGGAGTCTAGCGAATATCAAATTAGAATAAATGCGTGATATATGTGATATATTTTTGTATATAAAAAAGTTTTTCATTTGTTTTCTTTTCTTTTCGCGATAGCTATAGTTTGAAATGTAAACATTTAAATGTCTTAAGGCAGCTTCTCAGTACAGAAGATAGATTTCCTGTGTGTTGTCAATATCTCATCTGCTAAACATGACAAACATGGATTTGGATACAAAAAGGGGATCCTGTAAAATATCCTATAAATAATGTATTTATCCCTTGTATTTGTACATTGCCTCTCACCCTCGTTTAGTTGTGTTGTGTAAGTTCAATACAGTAAGTGAACATATTTCACGTTTGTGTTTTGTTTCATGATTTACTGTTGTCTCTCACTATTTAAATGTGACTTTTTTTTATCTTTTTTGTTTTGTATGTTGATTGGTATACCATGCTTTAATTTGTTGATTCAAAAAAACATGCCATTGTCTATTTTTGTATTATTTGTAAGTTAATAAAACAGTTTTTTTTCCTTATGAAAATGTTTATTGTATGGCAAAAAAGTAGCATCTTATTCAGAGTATTTGGTTGAAGTAGATTTTTTAAGAATATATACACACATTAATATATACTGTAAATCTATATCTTTTTGTTTGAGGCTTTCAGATTGTTACTGTTCTTGAACTGATAATATGCATGGGTTCTTCTCTTGAGTGACACTTTCTTTTTTGTGTGTGTGGAAACCAAGAGAACGAAGAAATTGCTCTGTTTTTTCTGTCTTTTGAGTTCCTCTTTTCCCCCCTCTTCTTTCTTTTCCTATGTTATTTATGCCTGCTTACATGCTGTATCTATATACTCTTTCTTTTTTGTTTCTGTCACTGTAATCTTTACCAGCAGTCTAGATGCCTTAACAATGCAAACCCATTCTTCATTCAATCACGTGTACAGTTTTTCTACCCTCACCACAATTGTCTATTGCCACAGAGGAATTCATGGGAACTTGAGGACAAAGCACAAACCCGCTGTGTTTGGTGGTGAAGCCAGACTAGAATACAAAGAGCCATAATTCAACAATCACACACACCCCGATGTACTATAATATACAGCAATGGCACGCTTTGAAGGACACCGAGAGGCCTGTCCCAGCTGTGCTCATTGCACTTCACAAAAACCCTTTTTTGGTAGCGATTATGTAGCTTTTTTTCCGATTAATGAGATAAATTCAACCGCATGTTGGTAATATTTCTCATTAACCACAGGATCACAACAGTGTGAGCTGTTTTAATTGCAGTACAAAGGGGCGCACAGTGAGGATGAGCACCGTCACAGCACAATTTCAACCATAGGTCTGACTCCGGTATCTGACAGTCGATCCCCATGCAGTCCTCCTCTCCACGTATCAGCCTTTTGGACATTACAGCTTCATTACAAGCTAAACAGAACAAGCGAGGAAGCATGAAAAGGGAGCTCCAATTGGCCTCTCAGCCATTTCTGTAGTCTTTTCTTTGTGTCTGCCGTGTGTCTTCAAGCTGTTGCTGGACAGAGAATAGGGCTTTTCTCTCTGCTTTTCTTTTCTAGAGCCTGGTTTTGTTAAGTGGCTAGAAAGGAGCGTTTTAACGGAGGCGCCTGCTGACAGACGAGTGTTTTTCAGGCACTTGTGTGTGTGCGCCGATCGGGGGGGCGGGGGGGCGCCATATCTGTTTCAAATGAACTACAGAGGTCTGTTGTCATACAATGGCTTCTTTGTACGCAAAGTTCCATCCTGATTATGAATATTGGTAATGGGTGACAAAGTTTTGTATTTAGGTAACAAACAACAAAAAAAAAAGATGCAAACCAAATAGCTGGTGTCTATTTTTCCCTCTGTTTTGTCTCTGACTGCAAATACACTGAACAGCTCTATGATATAAGGGAAGAAAAAAAAATCTACTGTATAGATTGTTATTGTTTTTGATGAAAATTGAGCTGTAAGATAACTTTTGGACTCTCACAATGTTGAATTAAAGTTACCTCTTGTCTGTGATTTTGTCAGTTGTCATTTTGTTATTTTTGGTACGCGCCACGTTTTGGATTTCTGCGACACGATCACCAAACATGAAAGAGGCTTTTTTAGTGACTTAAAGCAGCAGTGGGTAGAAATGGAGTAAATAAAAGTTATTTTTATAAAATAGTCACTATATCCTGACAGTAGTGCATGAGACAGGTAATCTGAAAAAATCATGTTCCTCTGTGTCCTCTCCTAACGGCATCTGGAAGATTTCACAGACCGGAGGAAAACAACCAATGAGAGCTGAGCTGGAGCTGAGCAGCTGTCAGTCATTCGTGAACTCCAATCAAATGGTCAAACTAGGCAGCGCTGATCAAATATGAATCAATATTGTTACTGTAGTGCTCGTTTCTCACCTCAAATGTTGTCCAGAATCTTGTAGTTACTTGTACAGTAACTACAAGATGTAAAATGAGAAAGTTTGTGATCCGGCAGCCATATTGAGATCCGCTGAAGAAATACCAAGCACCTCCCACCAACTGGAGCGCAGCCGATAGGAATGCTCTCTCTCTGACGTGACCTGTGATTGGCCAAAGTCTCCCGTCACAGACTAGATTTTCTAAATCCTGAAAACTGAGCCATGAGGAGCTGCAGTTTGTTTTCGCAGAAAACTTGAATTTCAATATGCTGAAAGGTTATTATGGATTTTTTTGCCTAGTGATGCCAAAAACATTCTGCCTACTGCTGCTTTAATTCTCTTTTTGATGAAAACATCATCAACCAGATAGCTGACAGGCGGTTGCCCAGAGGAGGAGCAGCTAACACTAATTCCACAGGTCAGAACCAGGCCTGCATCCCCTCCCCCAGCTAGGCTCCTTCCTCTAATGAATCTAATTCATTAATGCATTACTGATGGCATGGTGAACATGGTTAGCCTGACAAGTTTCCTCCTAAACATATTAGTTAATGATGATTCCAAGGTTATTAATTGCGAAACGCACCAGCCCACCATAATTGAGTCATCATTTGCATACCCGGTCATCAGCAGAAAATTAATTTCTTTTTTATTTTTTGCATATCTAATTTAGGGGGCTGCGATTGGATTAGCTCGTGAAAACAGCGGATCCCGGGATTCTGCTGACCTCAAAGGGTCTCCACAGTAACTGGAGGCTTCCGCAACACCAAAGGGAGGGTGGGGAGACGACCTGGAAGTACTGATGAAATGACGACTTGTAAAAACTGTGTTTGCCTCTTTAATTGCCCCAAAGCTTTGTAACTGCACAGGGCTTTTTTTCCTCCCATATATACAGTATATCTAATAACAGAGTTGATAGTTTGCTGACAAACAGTAAAGTGGGTTGTAGTGTGCTCGGTTTAGCGGTAAGAGATGGGATATTGAATTATGGAGGGTTACACACTCAGTGCTGGGGGAAAATGAGGCCTGCAGCCTAATGTTTTTGATTAGCGAGCCGAGCACCGCTGCCATGTTGCTGCACCGCGCGGCGGCTCCAGGGATTCGGCTTCCCTCAAAATGCAGCTTGGCAGTGCAACACACACATAAATCATAAATACACATAGACAAAAGGTGAACCCATATTGCTCTTTATTTCCAGCAGCTTTGCAGGCCCCGGATAGACTGGTCAGTGTGGGAGGAGGACAATAGGAGTGGGAGGCCGAGGGCAGCACAGAGCCGGCAGACCTCAGCCCTCTGGAGACATAACATTAAGACACTATTCCTGGAGAACCGGGGCCTGCGCTCCTCTGGATACACATCAAGAGAGGTGCTGTTCAGGAGCTTCTGTGCTACTGGTATCCTAATGAAATATATTAATGCACATATTCCTCACCGACTCACTCTCCTCCTCCTCCTCCTTTTTCTCATTCTCCTCCCTGCATGGACACATGAAGGGAGGAAGAGCGGAGAGAGGCGTGTTTGAAAGAAAAACAGGAGTCCCCATGGGGATCCCGGATAAAGAAAGGAAAGGAGAGAAATGGAGAGGAGAGAGGATGGGAGTGGAGTGGAGGAGGAGGGGGGTAGTATTCAGAATGGAGGCAGACCTAGACAGTGAGCAAAAGACAAAAAGGAGAGGAGGGATGAATATTAATAATATTCCATGTTGGAAAATAGTCACAATGGACATCATAGAGTGATGAAGATGGAAGAAAGTTTGTGTGCGTGTGTGTGTGTGTTTGCAGGTGCATACTTTCAGCATCTGTGTATGCAACATGCCTGCCGGTAAGACAGAGCATATCTGAGTGTGAGCACTCACATTCAGGTTCTCGAGGAGGGTGTGTGGTCGTTTCCCACAGTAATTATCCCCCGACGACTGCGGGTGTCGGTGTATGATCTGTGTGGTACCTGTCAGAGGGAGCCCCGTGCTTTATATTCCCTGTAATTGCTGCTGCTAATTTACTGTGCGTTGGCCTAATGAGCAGGGAGGTGAGGGGCTGGGGTATGTAATGGATGTTAGAGAGATAGCGATAGAGAGATGGATTTCACCACTGCCGGCAGAGAGAGAGGGAGAGAGAAAGGGGAGGCGAACTGTGTGTGTTAAGCAAGCATGTAGAACACTTATCTTTATTGTTCTACTAAAATGAAAAAAAAAAACACAAAAGATAAGCTATTTGCTCATCTCTCCCTCCCCCTCCATCCTCCCCTCAGCTGACAGTACAGTGGCGACCGCACATTAGCTTTTTGTTATGTTGATTAATGATAAAAGCAAATCCATAAATAATATAGATTATTTATTCCATTTATTCACATGCTAATTGGAGCTAGAAGCAGCAGAGGAGGCCATTTTTTCCCGCTCGTGCAGGCAGATAGACCAACTGACATTCACACAGTCACATATTAATGTCATTCACACTTTGAAGCACCAATGTGTGTCTTGTGATGGGGACACGTCCACCCTTCATTTCTCCCTAATGAGGTCACGACAGAGGCCAGTGGTTTTCCGCACACACACACACACACACACACACACACACACACACACATGCACACGCCTCTCTGCCTTTACTCCTGACGAGCGCTGGATTGACAGGGGTCGCCTTTGATTGATGCACCGCGCTTCTTCCACATGTTCTACAGCTCAGTCATTTAATTATGTTTCCTAAGCATCATTAAGTACCATTACATTCTATCATATTCTAATGAGAGAGGTGGCCAGTCGCAGGACAAAGCTAATTGGTGATTAATGTTGTGTATCAGTGAGAGACAATGCAAGATTGGCCGTTTAATGACACAACACTGTATTTAAGTGCTGAATATGTAAAAAAAGAAACCCAAACAGAGGGAGGGAATTAGAGGAGCTGTGATTGAAATATTGTCTCTTAAAGGTCTAATCTCTCTTGGCCTCACACACACATACACACTTCCTGCAGTATTCTGAATTGTTCACCTCTTAGCCGCATTACACACACTTACTCAGATAATGCAGGAGAGCGTCTCCACAGGCATAACTCACCTGCTCCTTGAGATTAACCGCTAACTCGGTATTGATGCACTGCTTTGCAGGTACGAAAGCACACACACACACACACACACACACACACACACATACACACACACACACACACACAAACATCCTCATCTGGTATTGACATGGCGCACGGCTGTAGGTGTTTCCATTTAAGGTCAGTCGATTGCCTTAAGTATGTAATGTTAGGAGGGGGGTCCGTAAACATGTCAAATTAGCAGTAATGAATGACCAGGCAGCGGCAGGGGGAACTGTCAGGGTGCACGCCCAGGACAATACATTACCCTGAGTTATCCTAGTCTGCCCTCATCCAAACACACACACACACACACAAAGTAGTGGGACCCATTCAGCGGTCACACACTCTGCTTTAATGGCCTGTGTGGCTGATTGGTGTCCAAGAAATGAAAAAAAAAAAGAGTATGGAAAGTTCAGGGGAGGGGAATATAGCCGACTATAAAAACAAAGTTGAGAGATTGACGGACACAACCACGATGATAGAAAAAAAAACATATGAAAATAGATAGAGAGAGAGATAGAGGACGGAGAGCGAGAGGGAGAGAAAATAAACTGTGGTATTTATTTTTTTCTCCTCAGTGTTGAAACAGGAAAAGGACCTCTGGTTTAATAAACCATGAATCCTTTCACGGAGGGTTTGTATGTTATTCTTCAGAGAAACAGATATGTGGGGAAGGGAAGGGGAGACAGAGAGAAAAAAGAGATGCAACCATATGAATTTCTCCCTCTCACCAACACACACATGTAGACATACAGCCCACTTCCAGGCTGTATGTTAGTTTAGGGTTTTGGAAGTGTGTGGGACGAACAGGAGGGAGGGAGGGGGGTACACATCCTCCCTCTTTAGTCCAGCCTGAGAGAGCATAAATGAGAAGTACAAGATATACTTCCCATCTGTAAATGATTAAATCCTTCTCCTCTTCCCCCTCGGCGTTTGACAGCTTGTGAAAATAACTCTAACATATTCAATCTACACAGAAAATCTCCAGTCCACCACAACAATGCGTGTACATCGGCATGCATAAGCAGAACGAGATTGTTCACTTGAGTTTTTACTGTACGCACGGTGGATGCAGCGATAAATAAACATGTACACAGACATGAACCTACTGTCTCTGTGTATGTTGTCTCCTCGCCTTCCACCCTCCTCCCCCTCTCTCCCGCTCCTTCCTGTAACAAAGGTTACATTGATCATGTTTCTAAAAGAGACTCTGTATTTCCACATGGCCCCGGCCTCTGATATGTTTTTCTTGGCAGCTCGGACTTCTACTTTTGTCATTCACTCAGCATATTTTAACAAATTAGAAACATTAGAAACCAGGATCGCGGCAAATGTTTTGGTTTGGTTTGCGAAACTCTTACAGTCCCCACAATTATGTTTCAAAACACGGGCGAATTGTTTGACAGCCGAGCGGAATAAAACCCTAAAACAACTCTTTCATTAGAAACACATGCTCCAGCAATTAGAACCTAGCATTATGTTAATGTGTGTTTGCACTGGTTCATTTGTTGTCGTGTGAACGGTGACGCCACGCCAGTGTGTGTGCACATATACGTGCCCTTATACGTGTGAGGGAGTGTGGTTGCCAGTGTGTGTGTAAGGGACAAAGGGACACAGTGCTCCACATAACAACATTACAGATGGCTGTTGTGAGTGGTTGTGACAGTGAAAGCGAGTGAGTTCCCACTCCATACAGATGTACTCTGAGTGACCTTACAAACACAGTGGAACTAAAACAGGCCCCCTACCTCTCGCTCTCACTCTGGCACACACTGTCAATTCTCACTCAGCCCTTGCGGGGCACTAAAAGTTGTTTCCTGAGCCAGGAATACATCAAGGGCCAAGAATATATAGAAGCACGGAGCAGGAGAGATGCATAGCTAGGGTCCAGGAAAGCATAACTTGGACTAAGCAAATATGGGACTGAAGGATTAGTAGCTTTTGCCACCTATAAAAGCAAGACGGCGATGCCAGCCGGAGTTAACGACCACACGCTCTGACTTTACCCTGGATTGTTTTACCAACGATCTGCTGTGGACAAAGAGGACATTTCAACAAGTCTACTTTATGGAGGGAAAGTGGGAAAAACTAGAAATGATTTTACTTAGCTGAACAATTGGCCCCTTCCTTTCACTGACTCCAGGACTGTATAAAAATGATTGGAGTGGAGTGGGGGCAGAACACTCAACTGATGTCTCAAAATAAAATTAAAGTACAAGATTTGTGCAATTAATTTTACCATTTATAGCTAAAATAATTTCCGACAGTATAACCAAACTTAGTTGCAGTCAATATGAAATTCAGAGCATATGTGTTGCCTCCATATGGCTCTCAGCATGGCGACATCTAAGCCAACAGCTCACAGCTATTGGTGCTAATGGCGCTAACAGCGTAAACAACAACAGTGCTGACCGAGCTAACAGCGTCTGTATGGTATATTATGAAAAATGATTCCTCGTTTTTAATCCATTTTCCTATAAATGTCCAACGTGATGCATGTGTCAATTTCTGCTCCAGTCGTTTCAAAATAAACTTTCGTCTTGAAACAGCTTAGTTAGGTTGAGGCAACAAAATAACTTAGTTAAGTTTCGGAAAAGATTGTGATTTGACATAAATTTCATTGTCATTTCAAAATATATTAGAGGATGCACCATCTCATTTTCACAGAGGAAGAGTGACTTTATTGCTCAGGTAGACATTACTCTCTACATCTTTACATACCAAATAGCTGTTTGCTATATTAATGACCTAGACATTATAAAGAGAACCTTTCAACTTTAATATGTTTAAATGGAACAAAGTACATTTTTGGTCTTGGGGCGTACTACTGCGTATATAAGTGAAAAAAAAAGTTGCAAGCTATAAAGCCTTTTGTGGCTCCAGAGGGAGCTGGTCACTGGGTGATGTCACCGGGTAATGTCGGCACCAGGTTTGGAGGAGAAAGAACAATGCATGAAATAAAAAAGACATACTGTGTGTTCCCACACTACCGTACTATTTAGTATACCAGAAAAAGATTTAGTACATCCCAATACATAGCAAGTCAAATGCAGTATGCCAAAAATACGAGGATGCCATTCTACATCATCGTCATATACTGTTTTTCAGTATGCAAGCCAGCATGCTTTTCTGGCTAGTCTGTCCCACAATCCTCTGTGCAGCGAATATACTGTATGAGCAAGAGGGTCAAAGTTCAAAGTGCAATGTTGAAAAGTTGTAAGTTAAAACTGTATGCATAGTGCATGGTTGGCATGCAGCTGCAGGACAGAGGTGTAGGGATGGATCCTGAGAGCAGAAGCAGGTGAGTTGATTGGCACAGATGGTGCTTGTTGACTAATCACATTCTCCTTTAAATGCACAAGTGTGCTGGACTTCTGATGACTGCCACACACCATGGACAGACATGGACAGACGTAAGATATTATTTGCAGAACTGCATTGAAACTGTGAGAAAGTGGACCGTGCTCCAGGGAAACTGGGCAATTGTGAGTCAAGTGCAATGCTAAATTGGTGCAGAACTATTTTAGTACAATAATAATATTCACATAGCCACCAGTTGCCAAAATTATGACTCCTCTGCAAAAAGAAATCTGATAATATAGAAGTCTATGAGAAAATGAGTCTACTTCTCACTTGATTTATTACCTCAGTAAGCATTGTAAACATGAGCTTATGGTCTCAGTTGCTAGTCTTCAAGTCTTCTTCAATACAGCATGATGTTCATTTAGTAAATTATGGTCCCATTTAGAGTCAAATAGACCATAAAGCAGGGTATGCTTAAGGGTGTGGCTACCTTGTGATTGACAGGTTGCTACCATGACATTGTCCAGTCTGGGAGTTGTCTGTGTTTTCATCTTACAACTTTAACCCTTTCACAGTGTGTTCAGTTTATGAAAGTTATTTGTAATGTTTTTCATTGCCTAAAAATGTTTTATTCAGCGTTCAGTTGTACTTGGCCCCACCCTCTCATGTCGCTCGGGGCTGCAAAAAACCAAGATGGTGGCGGCCAAAAGTTAAGATGGCTGCGGCAAAAACACCAAACTCAAGGATTCAAAACTGTTGTCCACAAACCAGTGGTTGACGTCACAGTGACTACGTCCACTTGTTACCATGTCGTGCTGCCCGGCTCTATTTATGTAGGGTGGAGAGGAGGTCGTGTTGCTCTGCCTCTGCTTGACATCCTCCTGGATCCACCTTCTCACACAGTTATGTTCACATTATATGTATTAATTGTTGTCATATGGATTGCCTATGTTGTATTTTCATTATGTTACACACATCATCTATCGTACATCTGTCCATCCTGGAAGGGGGATCCCTCCTCTGTTGCTCTTCCTGAGGTTTCTTACTTTTTTTTTCTCTGTTAAAAGCCTTTTTTTGGGGGGGGGTTGGGGAGTTTTTCCTCATCCGATGAGAGGGTTGTACTGTAAAGGACAGAGGGTGTTGTACCCTGTATAGATTGTAAAGCCCCTTAAGGCAAAACTGGGATTTGTGATTTTGGGTAATACAAATAAAATTTACTTGACTGGACTTATAGACACACAAAATTCATGTAAGACTTTTTATTTACTATAAATCTCATAAGGGAAAAGTCTAATTAAATATAAATCTGGAATGAGTAAAAGTTAAAAGATTTCCCTCTACTTTTGTTGTTGTTGTTGTTGTTGTTTAATCATGACTACCCTCCCTTCAGCAAAAAGGAAAACATACATAACCCTCCACATTTCTGACCCCAATAATAATTTTCTTACAGTCCCTTTTTATGCCTGTCTCTTTTTCAAAAACTAATATATTTTAAAAGGGCCTGTCTTGGAGCATTCTTCTGCTTTGTGTGATGTTGAAGCTGATTTTGATTTTTGTCTTTGCTTGCTCATTCTTTTATTCCTCCTCTGAGCCAGCTCTTTTCTGGTGGTGGATTGTGAAACAACAAGAATGTTTTTTATTCCCGTGCGGTCTCACCCACAACATTTGTTTCCAATTTGACAGATTTTGGAACAGAAATTCTTGGGAGAGAAAACGATGGTTGCACGATGGTTCAAAAATAAGCACTTTAGAAAAAAAATCCTCCACCTATCCCTCAAATCTCTATTGCTCTCCCTCCTTTACGTCCCTCACCTCCTCTCCTCTTTCCTCCATTGGTTCAAGTCCAAACAAAGTCACCTCATCTTGTATTGTGGGAGGGATTGTAAAGTTTTCATTGAGCCCATGTGGAAGCGATTTAGCTGTAATCTCCAGTAATTGTGACTGTAACACAGAAACAGGCTGGAACAGATTGGCCTCATATTTTTCTTCGGGGTCACTACGGGCTTATCTCAATATTTAGCGTCTTGCCTGATTGAGTTATCATATCACATTTGCTGTTAAGAGCTGAGTGATGTCAACAAATGTAACCGGAGAGCATGACATGTTACTTTAAATCACAAAGAGGAAGGTTCCTGTTTGAGGAAAGCACACACATCAATGTCAGCGCAACCCGCCGAGACCTGACTTTTTAAAATGCATGACATTTAAGAGTGCTGTAGAGATGTGAAACAAAAACGCTGTTAAAAAAAAAAAAGCACCATTATAGTGTGACCTATCCCAGATCTGAACCCAGTTTCCCCCAACCCATGTCACACACATTCTTTCGTTCACACACACACTGAAGTGCACTCTGCTCAGTTGTTGCAGAGGTGCAAATGGTTTGTCCCTACGCATCACTGACGCAACGCTGCTCCTCTTCACCTCCTCTCTCCTCTGTCTGCTCCTTCTTGACTCTGTCCATCAGTGCTCCACCTCCGTCACCCCTTTGCACTTTTATCTCTGCTCCCTCTTCCTTCCCGTTTCCCCATAATTTGTCCCTTTGTCCTCTGTTCATCATAATTTCCATTTTTTTCTGACTCACGACTTGTTTTCTCGCCGCTTCCTCGGCTCACACATCCTGATGAATGAGTAATCTTTTAGCATTGTTACTCAGCCGTCCTTGTACGTGTTCGATAATGGCTCATTTGATTCTTTCCTACAAGTGTTCAGGGTTAGATACGACACAGGCTGAGAGCTGGAAGCCACACCGTTACCATAAAGAGCGTGTCAACTGCGAAAGCCACAAAGCCTACAAGTGATTAAAACCCTTCAACTCGGGGTTACTTCATCACAATCATTAGTCTTTTTCTTGTCCTACCTTCTGGCTGTAAAACCCACAGAGCCGTACCCCTCCCCGTCCGTTAATAATATTCACTCTGCCTCTGATACATTAGCCAGTGAATGATAGGGCAAAGCCCTGGCCTAATTGCTTTCTTCTTGTAAAGTCTCAATTCATTTTTGCTGAGGAGACACAGAAGATGTGTGCCTGTAGCAGCGCGCACATACATGAGCCAACACACACACACACACACACACACACACACACACACACACACACACACACACTACACTTACACACAACCCCACCTTCCCACTGCCGTTTTATGATGGATGGGGCTGAGGATGCATGGGGGAGGAGAGAGGGGAGACTATAAGGCTCTCTCTCTCTGTGTGTGTGTGTGTGTGTGTGTGTGTGTGTGTGTGTGTGTGTGTGTGTGTGTGCATGCATGCGTGTGTGCAAGGCAAGTGTGTGTGTTGGTTGGAAAGAAAGAAAAAGGGAGAGAGAGAAGCTGAGCTGAGAAGCTCTGATTAACGACACAGAGAAGGGGTCCCAGAGGAGCTGGGGGAAGAGCAAAACTATCCAGGGCCAGCTGAGAGAGAGTGTGAGAGAGGAAGAGAGAGAGGGCGCAAAAAACAGAGGTAGAAAATGGGGGTGGGAGGAGGGAAAAGATGTTTTCTTTTCATATGTTTCATTAAAGCAGACTCAGACACATGAAACTCTGCATATCCATCATCAGCATCTGTAGTATGAGCTTTATCCCTGTTAGCCTCGCTGCTGCTACACAACACTTCTCTTCAACCTACCTGATACGACACACACCCTTCAGATTAAATCTCCTCGCCTTACCCTCCCTCCCTTATCTGTGTCTCGGGCTTCTGTCCACAGCGCTGTCAGAAGGGGAAACAGGGTGTGTGTTGCCAGAGCGCAGGCCATCACCTCTCCCTGATTGCACATGAGAGTAGAGGTAATGGGAGTGTAATAGCACCTTAAGTACCCTGCTCTCACTGACACTGGCTGTATAGCATTACCCCTCAGCCTGACTGTGTGGCACGGGTGTGTGGATGTGCGAGTATGCATTGGCACATGTGCAAAGTTTTTTTCTCGTGTGTGTCAATCCGTTCGTCTGCTGTGGATAAGTGTGTGTGTGCTGAACGACTGAGGTTTGTTGTGTTTTCCCTGAGGGTCGTCTGAGCCGCAGCGATCAAAGAGAGAGATGGAGGTTAACTGACCAGACCTGAGAACCTCCACAGAAGGACCTGAGGGACTCCTCTCTGTTAGCCCAGGTACCAATCATCTGACACACACACAAACACACACAATCAGCAGAGCGGTGAGTGTAGAAGGGGGCAGTCTGAGCGATCCACAGGGATTTAAAGATCTGTAAGGCCCAAACTAACTTTGTCACTTCACTCACGCAGCCATAGCCTTTCACACAGTATCCATTACCTCAGATACGTTCCCTACAAAACATCAAATAGCTTTATCCCAACTCCTACCTCGGTGCTTTCACAGAGAGATGCCTTCCACTGATATGGAAGTCCTGTAAAGTGAGTATAAGTTATATAGCAAAGGTCCCTGGAGAGAGGGAGAGACTCAATGACTAGTCTTGTACTAGAAAGTTAGACTGTATTCCCGAGTAGCTCAAAGTAACGACTCCCGCTGAAGGACTGAGAGTGGCGCACTTCTGCTGGAAGTTACGCTGGAAGTTGTGTTGTCACAAAAGAGAGGAAAAAGAACAAGCGCGATCGAGTGTGTGAACGTGTGCACAAACGTGGGAGTGAGTGGGTGTGCAAATGTGCGTGGGTCTGAGTCGTGTGTGTGTGTGTGTGTGTTTGAAAATGAATGAGAGATAACCATCACAGGCAGCTGCCGTGGTGAAGAGAGACGACCAGCACCAGCTAGATGCTGCAGGGAAGCTTCCTTGAAAACAACATTGAATATTTGTTGTTTCCACGGGTGCTTACATCTATTACATGTTACTGCAGATATAAAAAAAAAGAGCGAAGGGCTTTAATTCCAAGCAGCCTTATAGTCATATAGAGATTCACATCACAGCGCAGTGGTTGAAGAAGTATTCAGAACATTTACTGAAGTAAAAGTAGTAATATAATAATGTAAAAGTACTCAGTCACAAGTAAAATACATATTCAGAGAGAGCAGAATCTCCCTATATGAATATACATATATCATAACACCAAATTTACTGATGCCTTAACATGTTAAGCAGCATTTTAAATGAAAGTTAGACAGTATTCTTCTTATTATCAACAAATCCCATGAAGCAACCAAAATCAACAATCCTGCTAACAAGTATTACTGATGTACAGAAGTAAAACTCTGATATATGTTATTCCTCTGTGCCAACAGACCAACGGTGTTGATCAAAAATGATCAAAAACTAGTCAGTGAGCCACAGTTCGGGCTGTTCTTGTACACCGTTAGTACTAATACCTACGAGGTGGAGCCGCTTTGGATGGAGGCCTGAAGCGACAGACTGTCAGTGTTGCCGACTTGACGTTTTTCTTTCTTTTGTTTCTTAAATCTAACCAAGTTGTTTCCTGTGAAGACAAAAGTTTATGTAGAAAAGACAAGAGCAGGAAGACGCATCACATGTTGCTTGACATTTATAGGAAAACACGAAAAAATGAGGAATAACTTTTCGTTTGATATCATACGTTGTATGAGGATAAGTTGCACTGGGTGACATGTTCATTCATTACAATAAATATGGACACTGTAGTTTATTTTGAGTCAACCCACATATACCATCCTGCTGCTGAAAATACTAGAGCACAGATGTGGATTAATTCCCCACTGAAAATAGTCCCCAACAAATGCACAATTTACTCCTGTTAGACTTGCATTTGCAAAAAAATGAAATAAAATACAGGGTGCAGTTGTTTTAGGAAATTACTAAACCTGTTTTTTAAGGTGCCTTCAGAAGGAAACGGTCATGGCATCTTCTTACTGACAACAACAATAAACATCAAGCTTCTATATTTTTCAAGATATTTTTTTCCTACTTGTACTATACTTGTACTGCTGTTAAACACACTTAATTTGAGACAGTACTGCACTATTGGTTGTGTGCAACACTGGTCAAAGGTACTGTGCGCCTTGCAATATCGCCTTTAATTGCTCTTGTATATGTTTGTCTTTATTTCTACTTTATATCCTTCTAATACTGTTTTCTTGCCTTTTTCTATTTGTCTCTACTGTTATTCTGTCCTTGTGCTGCTTCCACGCTTGAATTTGAAAAAGATTCAGTGGTCAGGGTTTTTATAACCCACACCCACCCGACCTGTTGTGAGCACCAAACTGCAAAAATATGTTACTCAACCACCCAAGCCCAAACCTGACAAACTACCATGTTTCTATAAGTTATTAATAACTTACTCAGAACGTCGCTTTGTTAATTTGTCACCCGAATCCCCCTGACCCGCGGGTTCTGGGTCGGCCCGTGCATCACTAATGAGTACTAACTATAGCCATGTTTGTTGTTTACATTCATAATGCTAATTGTGGGGGTGTGGCTTTGGAGGGAGATCTGAAGGGACGGACTGTCAGTGTTGCTGACTTGGTGGCTTTTGGATGTAGTTCTGCTCGCGACTTTCACTGGAGAAGAGATGGTAACGCTGGGCTCGTTTTTATTGCCTCATTTTTAAGATCAAGTGAACTCTTGCTAATTTCTCAACATTCCCAGCCTGAGCTTTAAATGCTGGTCATGGTGGGTTAATTTTAATTTTTTATGCTGCTGGATAGTTCAAGACAGTGGTTCCCAAACTGGGGGTGCGAAACCTGATGGGGCCCCAGATTTATTAAAGGGCAGGCGTTGCGAGGGTAAATATTAATGGGGGGTGGTGGCTTGGATGAGACCACTGGTTCAAGCTTTAAATATACTGCAGCTAATGTTTTATATATACAATCTTAATCTGTCAAATAAGCGAAGTGGGGTAAAAAGTACAATGTTCCCCTTTAAAATGGAGTTGAGTAGATGTATAAAATGGAAATAGTCCAATACATGTAACTCAAAAAGCACAGTACTTACACAGTACTTAGAGTAAATGTAGTTGCTTACTTTCCATCCGTGCTGCAGTGTGGTGTGACTGCTGTTGTCCTGTACACTATGCTGCATTTCCTGTATGTGAAGAATGGTCAACTGTCCTTTCCGTGATATAAACAAAGTATATCCTCTTCTCTCAAGTTAAACATGACCCGAGCGATGACATTGAGAGCGGGGCTGTTTGGGTAGCTGATGATGGTGTGTGTGTTCCTGTGTGTGTGTGTGTGTGTGTGTGTGTGTGTGTGGGGAGGGGGTGGGGCACGGGATCCTGCTGCTGGGTAACATCTCTGTCAGGACGGCTCTGCTCCATCAGCACCCTGCTTCCACACACACACACACACACACTCCATCAGCACCCGCTCAGGGCTCATCAGTCGCAGCGGAGCACATGTGGCCGGAGTATTCTAAACAAAGCTTTATAAAGAGCTCAACTAAGACGGACCGGTGTGACAGTCAGGCTACTAATGACGCCTGGAGACTGCTAAATACGCCACTGACAGACCAACGGCCTGCATGCCATCCTCACACACACACACATCACATCACACACGGGTCCTCATTTTGGCATGCACCGACAAACTCTCGCAATCACTATGGCAGGACGGAACACATGCTCTCTCTCTCTCTCACACACACACACACACACACACACACACACACACACACACACACCTTGTGCCCAAGGGCATCTGTCCGCAGCCTAAGAGCTCCCAACTGTTGAGGAAAAACAGCTCAATTAACTCAGTAGAGGAACTAACGAAATACATCTATACATGTACACACACACCACCCACCCACACACACACACACACACAGAATCGCATTGATCCTTTCCCAGTCTGTGGCTCTAATTGGTGTGTTGATGATACTGTGAGAGTGTGGGATCCTTCAGGCAACCGTAAGAATGACTTCCAGCTCTTTATTTCTCATTTAAAGTTGAAATACACCCACAAACCTTTCCAGTCGCATGCTGCAAACTATATTCTACCTGATATTTCTTTTCTTACGTCTGGGTTTAATCTAATTTCTTCTGGTATGCGGTATAATGCCATGCCTGAGATCACTCCAGGATCACAAAAAAGCAACAGCCCTAAAATCCAAGCGTTGCCAGTGCCATAAATATCTTAATAGCTTGATGATTTTGTCGCTCCCAGTAGATTGAACAGTTGTAAAAACCATCTATCCATTATGTGCGTGTCCATTAAAACTAGGCACGCAAATGCTCAATGAGCGCCTTCGATTCAAATATGCACAACACACACACACACACACACACACACACAAAAATGGTACAGCAAGTTATTGAGAGCAAATGGGGTAGAGTTATTTCCATAAAGGGTCTCAGTGGGTCTCAAGGATCTCCACTCTCGCCGACTGGGAGCGATTTAGCCAAGCACACACCGGTATATTAGTAACTGAAGACGTCTGGGGACAAAAGCTGCTCTCTAAAACCCTATCCCTCCACCGTGACCTCTAGAGCATTCACAACTGGGACTGGGAGGCACTCTCCATCTTCTCTCTTTCGCTGACTACCTCAGTTTGCTCTCCTTCTCGCTTTGACTTTTGGTTTTATTTTTTTACTATCTTCTCACTTTCTTGAGAGGAGGGTTATCTTTTTTATCCATATATATATTATATTTTTTTCCTTCTCTTTTTATTCCGCCCATATTCTACCCTATTTTTCCACATCTCTCTCAGTCTCTTTTACATCCATCCTCTGTCTCTCTCTTTCCCTCCCTCCCTCTCTCCCTCCCTCCTTGGCCCCAGGGACGGACTGCTGATAGACTGTGTACACCAGCTGCCCAGGGGCTATTTTTAAGGAGCATTTGTCCTTCTCTTTCCCTCTGGAGACTGACTCAACCCAACAACATCTCGTCCATGCACACTCGCATGTGCGCCCAAACACACACACAGGCATTTAACACATGCACTCATTAGCCCGTGAGCATGCATGCCCCACACTTTCTCTCTCTCTCTCTCTCTCTCTCACACACACACACACACACACACACACACACACACACACACACACACACACACACACACACACATCCTCCGTCCAAGGGCATTCTGTAAATGTAGGGGCAGCTTGTAGCGCCGTAGCCCGCCGCTTAACTGCACAGGAGCCCAGGCGCTCCACCCCAGCTGGCCTCAGAGGGCTCATAAAGCTACCCTCCTCCCAGGACCTGGCTAATACTCTCCCTTGTTCTAACCCTGCCTTACAATAGTTTGTAAAACAATACTGTAAAACACTGTTGCCATGTGTTGCGTCAGGCTGCTTTCATCACTAAACCCACAGCAGCCAATAGAGGCGCTTGAATAATGTATACAGGAAGTCAGAAGATTCCAGTTCCTTGGTACCCTGCAAACCGCTGTAGTCTGTCTCATTTGACCCTGCTTTCCCATCATGTTGTACAAATATATAAATGGACAGAAATAGGCACCTAAAGCCTAAAAATACTGCAAAAAGAGAAGGAAAACTTCATGAATAATGCAATTACTCTACACAATCCTGAAAAATTCAGAAATTACTTCAATTTTCATTTGTAACCTTGGTAATAATTGTAAAGGAATTTGTTAACAAGCTGCTAAATTATGTTCAAAGCCTAAAATCTAGGCTGTGAACCTCACTTTTTGTGTCGTGTTCAACCGCCACTGCTCAAAGCAAATGTAAAATATAAAATGAATCCTCAAACAACTGCTCCAGCAACCTCGTTAAGACATTATTTACTTTCATCGTTAGCCAAGGAAGAGGACACTAAAAATCTGTCAGCGGCGCTGAAACGCCTGCTCGAGTGTCTGAGCACTGTTTAATTGTGCCATTTATCAGCCAAAAAAAGAGCCTACACACTCATAAATAAACACAATGCCCGCGCAAAGGAATTATAAAAATGTCACGGCAAACCCACAGAGTAAGGCCAGTGTTGATGCATATTAAGCGATTTAGTCGGTGAAGGAGTGGAGCGAAAATATGATGGTTAATTTAAGAGTCATTAAAATTGTATGAATGTGCATTGCGCTTGCTCGGAGTAGGATTTTCTCTGATCGGTAACGAAGAGGGAGAAAGAGCAATACAAGCTGCCACACATTGTGGTCTATAAACTCGCTGATTGATCATGGGAGAGGCGAGCAGGCCTGAGAGGGAGGCCCAATCAATGTTTCTGAGGCTGGGGAGATAGTGTGTGTGTGGGTGCAAGTATGTGTACTTACATGTGCATTATTTTGTCTGTTTACAACCTTGTGAGTTTCATGCATATTGAGGTGTGTGTGTGTGTGTGTGTGTGTGTGTGTGTGTGTGTGTGTGTGTGTGTGTGTGTGTGTGTGTGTGTGTGTTCTTCCCTCATTTGAAGAAAGACAATGTTCTACATTCCACAGGGGAACAGAGTCATTACCGAAGCAGGAACTCAAGCCTGGAGGCCACGGCTCTGCATGTAAGCGTGAACAGATCGAGCCAGTTTCTTCGCCAAGACGTGCTGTAGAACACACACTCCACCATTACCAGTGCCCTGCAGTTCAAGCCTGCACTCCCACCTTGTCTCAGCTTGGGGAAAAATAGGTAAAGTTGACAAAAACAAACACGGCACAGCAGCTCCGAGGTGAAACCATCATCGGTTTTAAGGATGAACACTTGCGTTCGATCAGTTTAAATCAAATATAAAGTGGACATTTGAGAGTTGGCATGTAGATCTAGACTATTCTCTGGGAGTCTGTGGGCCTCTGAGGGGACATGTCGGCTCTGAAGCCCTCTGCTGCCCTCTGTTGGGCAGCTGAACCCTCACCCAGCGTTCCCACACAGTGCAGCGCAGGTATGGACACATGACAGCTGTCTGTCACTACATAACAGGTGTGTGAGTAATTCTTCCTTCTCCCACTCTGCTCCTCTCCCTTTTGTCACATTCCCTCCTGGCATATAGCAGACAAAGTACACCCATGGCTTGGGTTAATTTCCCCTGTCGCTGACAAACAGGTCGTTACCACGGCCCACAGGAAACTATTGTTCCATCATAATAGATGGCAATCAGAGGTGAAGCCTGATAACGCCTGCTGTCACCTGATGCTCCGTCTGTTTGCTGCTTTCTCACTACAGCTCTCAGTTTTACCAGTGTGTTAAAGCACATTGCTGCTGTGTGACGTGTTCACACTTGCAGATATATTGTACGTTTCTCAGTAATTTGTACTTTTTTCTCCCCCTTTTCTCTTGTACTCTTAAGCCACTAAATTAAGCATGACATATCTGGGTTGCGATAGCCCTATAACACCATAGTTAATGCCTCTATACTGCACAGTATCTTTTGATAACACAAATACACACATATTGGGCACACACACTTCCTTTAATAACCTCCATCTGTGTCTCTGTTAAAGAATCTTTCTTTCAACATACATCCATGAACTTACTTCATTCCTTTCAGCCATAGTTTTTCTTAGTCCAGATTCTGTGTTTTCTGGCATCCTTCTAGTACCAACAATGGGTTTCCAGGACCTGCAGTCATAAACACTGTTATAGACTTCCTGCACAGTATGGCACAATAGCGCTGATTTTGATTGACACCACCGATGATGTTTAAAAAAAAATGAATATTTACAGTATTAGTATTAGTCATGGTAAAAATTCCAGTCACATCACATACATACGCTTAAACCACCCTTGATCTATAAACAGACTGAGAATGAAGGGCCTTGATTGGCTGAGAGGATGATTGACAGCTGAACGAGTGGAACCTTTGAATGTGAAACTCAAAGGAAAGATGGGAAGCGTGTTTGTGCCGGTCCCAAGGGGGGAAAAGCCTGGGTTTCACACGCGCGCACACACACACACACACACACACACATTGTGATCTTGCTCTACTTTGGGCTGTGCTCCACATGAAAGCGTCGATGCTTCCTGCTGTTTGAGACGAGCTGTGTGTTGCGCTGCAAAGGAACATGCAGGTCTGTATATACATGTAGACGGACAGGTCTGTATGGAGACCAGAGCAGGTGAGATTGTATCCATCTACAGTGGCCTTTGTGGAATATCTTTATCCATCTCTCTCTTTCTCTTTCTCTGCCTCATTTCCTCTCACTCTCTCTCATTCTCTTTCTTTTTGCTGTCTTTTTATATTTCTTTTACCCTTCTCTTTTCCTCTCCTCTTCTTCTTTCACTTTCCTTTTTGTCTCCTTGTCCCCAGAGAGAAAAAATGAATGAGTTTCATTCACATCTTCAGGTGCCACAAAACAGCAAAATAGCATTTTTTTCATTCAGTTTTAGCATGCGTTTTGTTCATTTCTGTCTTTATCATACAGATTTAAATTACACACAAACCTACAAGTATAATTACAGTCATATTTCTTTCTGTCAGCCTGCTACTGACTCATCATTCCCTCAAAATAATATTTCATATAGAAAGTGAGCGTATCACCGTGTTCCACAAACGCCACTCCACTAATGTGGAGGCATCGTGCCCTTGACTATCCCCCAGCTGAAAGTAAGTCTTAGCCAATTAACAACGTCTTCCACTAGGTCCACGTGCACGCACACAAACACACATGTGCATGAGCTCACACACGCCCAAACCTCGCAACTCATGGGACTAAACCTCATTAACTGCTCTGAGACAGACACTCTCTCTTTAATCAATCCTTTTCTAAGACTGCGCGCACATGGAGGAACGGTGACAATACAACACAAACACACACACAAACACACACACACACATATATGGAGAGAGAGAGGCTTAGATACATTCACGCACAGATCTCCCAGAGAGAAAAACATGGTCATTTGCCAGGGTGATTCAACTCCAAAACACCCTAATTACATCGACAAAGCCACTTTGTTTTGGTGCTGGATAAAATGTGAATGATTTAGCATATTATTATTATGCCTCTGAAATATTAACCAACCCCGAGGGACTTTATCTGCTCTTTTAAATATATGCAAATTATTTTATTTTGGTTTGGTTTGTTTCCAGTGACTTTTGTGAATTGTGTTTGGATAATTAAACGAGTGCGTGCAGATGTAGAATCGCAGGCAGTGCCTACACACGATATGATGATGATGCCAGATTAGCATACAAAGTAGGAATGTTGCACCTCGACTGCTAATCGACCAACTTTTGTTTTCAGTTCAACCTTGACCTATTTGAAGCATCCACTCGGTGTCTGGCCTTGGAGTGTGGGAATGAAAACTGACTTTTAATTGATAAGACACATTTGATATTGTCCTTCATTCCGAACATTTTGCTTCTATCAGGCTCTTTCAATTATGACTCATACTCTGTGCTTTTTTCACACAGCCCCACACGACTGATGTTGTACTGGAGATCCACTACAACAGGCACTGTGGCCCCACAACACTGATGGTCTCGGGGGGGACACCCTTGGTGCTCCTACATTCAAACAAAATGCAGTAGAAGTGCCATTTGGATGCCACTATGGTGGATAAAACATGATAATGTGCCCTCTAGGGTGCTCTTCAAGTGGAAACAAACGTGATGAAATGCCCACTAAGGTGCCTCTTCGGTAGAGAAAATACAATGAAGTGCGCTCTAGGGTGCCCTTCCAGTGGAGAAAACATGATAAAGTGCCTTTTAGGGTGCTTTTCCAGTAGGGAAAAAACAATAAAGTACCCTCTAGGGTGCCCGTCCAGTAGAGAAAACGTGATAAAGTGCCCTCTAGGTTGCCCTTCTAGTGGAGAAAACACAATGAAGTGCCCCCTAGGGTAGCCTTAAAATTGCAAAAACATGATGCAGTGCTCCCTCAACCCCTAATGGGATAAAAGATGGATGGATGGATGGATGGATGGATGGATGATGCAGTGCAATATAGGCTGCCCTACATGCTTGTAAACTGTCTGTGTGCTGGTGCCCCACCGCATGCAGCTGCTGCCCATTTTATCTTTTTCACCCCTGCCCCTCAGGCAGCCTGAATCTACCACTGCTCTACACTGACTTAGCACTCTTAGCATTGCCAGATTAGTGGGTGAACCAGACTACCTCAGGTACAATTATCTCCTATCCAAGGTTGAGAAGTTCTCTCAAATGACGTAGTGGACCTGGAACGGCTGATGTGCAGAGCGCCAACATTTCAGCTCTGTCTTACTTCACTGATTGCCTTGTGAATCCCCTGATGGGTTCCGCTTCGTACATAATCATTTCCCTAACATGGGATAATTTGATTCTATTACTCTAACAACAGCGCAAACAAATTGCCTACGTAATTTATTGTGCCAATAATAGCAAAAACAGATGTGGTAATGGTTGCTGTGGCTTTCCAACCTCACATTTATATGGACTTAAAAACCAAACTGGATATAATCATTAAAATACATTTATGAACACACACAGCCTCACGTTTACTTGACACATGTTCTGTGTCCAAACATGCATAATTACGGTTTGGCAAAGTGGTGATCCTCGGCCTCTGTTTCTATAATACCCACATAGCTCCAGGTCTTTTTCCAAACCCCCCCAAGGTCTTTTTTTATGACTTCCCCTCAGCTTTTCCACAGCTTTTTTTCTGCTTATCAGGGTGATTTCCTATGAGAAGGTTCAAGACACAAACAGCATCCACGTATCTCCTCAGCTGCACTATCTTTGCCAATACTGCACTTCTCTCCCCTACAGTCCTTCTTCCCTCTACGTGCTACCTCTCCATTCGCTGGTGTTCCATATGCCCTCTAAAGCCCTCTGCTCTGTCCCATTTCTCCCATTGCCTCGGGTCCTTTTTGACACCCCTGGCATGTTAATGGGCCAATCAGAGACACTGTCCTTGAGAATCTCACTTTGGCTCATTTTCATACCCCCTCCTCTCTCAGATTTATAACCTCTGCTGCTTACAGCTCCAGATGTTTTGTTCTGTTTTTTTACTCTCTGTAATTGCTAATTCAATCTGGTTGTAAAGGAGCAGATGCTCTCAGGACTTGAGCATACCTGTGTGGGTTTCTCTGTGTGTACGTAGCCCATGTTCAAAGCAACAGGATTTACTGTAACATCCTGACTCATAAACATAAGCCTTCACAATTACGCCGAACTCATTTTCCTCTTGTTGGGGGAATAAGACAACAGCAGTTTTAACCCGCAAAGTATCTCACACTAGCATCAACTTCCATTATACGTTGAATTACTGTCACCCTTAAATCACCACCGCTGATGTTTGCCGGTTGAGCGGGACTGACAGTTGGCTTCGAAGATCTAAACTGTGGTGGGAGCCTCTCTCATCGGCCTCTTCATGTGTTTTTTTTTTCTATCATCTTCTGTCCGTTTTTCTCACCAGGAAAAGTGGCAACTCAGTCCAGTTTAGAGAGAAAAACAAACAGACTGGTTATCCACAGGAATGCGAATGCTACTTTAGTCCCATTAGGAACATCTGTGCGTGCGGTTTTGAGATCACAGCGGGTTGTCTGTGTGTCTTTGAACATGTGACAAGTGGCCTCATTGTTTTAGCATATTCAATACCTATCATACTGTGCCAGATATGCTCTGTGCACTTGCACACATATCCACGCTTTACATGCACATATTTACATGAAAGCACATAAATGCACACACTCACACATCAGTCCTTGCCCACATACACACACACACCACTGTGGACCTGTCATGTGTCATGGAGACAGGGGTCAGATACTGTGTGATGTGTGTGGGGGGTTATATCGCTTGGGAAAAGGACTAAAGATCTTACCGGGGCTGCAAGAGGGCCAACAATAACAGCCTGAAATATAACAGCACAGTGAAAGAGCCCTGGCTTTGACAGGAGGAAAGCTGGGCCCCTTGCAATTGACTCCATAGATCAGACCCTTCTTCTGTGGGCACAGAGATGGGCGCGGTGGTTAATTCATAGCTAATGTGCAAAACAAAGAACATTGTTTTCTAATGACATTGTAAAGCTGCAAAGAAAAAAAAAATTGTGTTTTGAGAGATTGGAAGCACATGTTTTGGAGAGGAAGAATAATAGCGGAGTTGTAGAGCACATTCCCAAAGTCGAGATGATGTTCTGACCACATTTGTCATGGGAACTTCAGCCATGTAAACACACAGCCTCGACCCCCAGCGGTCACGCTGACTGACACACTCACATGTGCACAGAGACACTGAACACCCTCTGTGTGCAATACTCCAGCAGTACCAGAGAAGTCAGAGTGCCCCCTAGTGCTGTTTGCGTTACAGTTACATCCTGTTTATGTGGCTTACTTTTTCATCTCCTTCAGCTCCAAAGTTGTAAGTGACAACTTGGTCTCAGTAGACCAAATTGACGATCAACCGAAGAGCAAGATGATGAATGGAGTGCGGTTATAAAATATGAAATATCAAGGAGAGGCTGACATATTTCTTTTTCTATATCTAAAGAGAGAATGTGGGTCTACAAGATTTCTTGCAGAGAATGTTTTTGCCTTGTTCTTTCTGAAAATTAAAACCGTCCAAAACAAAATCAAACTCCAAAGATTGCTTTGACAGCACAATTTAACTGCATAGATATTGTCTGAGATCCATTTTCTGCAATTAAACCTCCTGCCAACTCCATTTTTGTCCCCTACACTGCATACTGTATTTAACACCACACTCACCCCTGCATGCGTTCACACACACACACACACACACACACACACACACACACACACACACACAATATCCTTTATGCCAGTGTACAGAAATCTGATCTTTAAGGACGCAAGGGTTTTTTCAATCAAAGCTTTGATTGAATACTTTGCCATCCTCAGCACTCACACACTCGCAAACACACACACATTGTTGACAGAGAGTGTCTTGAGCAACATCATTTACCACTTAGGCCCCTCCCCGAGGACTGTGCCATTCTAAATGTGTGGCAGATAGGTTGATAGCTCTGGTTTCTGTCGAGAAGTGCATGTCAATCAACAGCTCGCGTCAACGTCACCGAGGCAAAGTGTTTCTGAAAGATCTTTTCACTGAGTGCCTTTCCATCCATCCTCCTCCTTCCAACCCACACATACTCGCACAAAAACACACTCACACATGCACACACACACACACACAGCCATTTCCATCTCAGCAATCACTTCTCCTGGAGTTCTCCTCTTCGGACGTGTAACAGTAATTGAGGTTGCTCCCCCGGGTGCAGTGCATTCTGGGCTGTTAAGTGCTGTTTCTTGTTGTTTTTTTCTCAAATGGGTTGTATTTTGGCTATTGTGTTGTTGCTTCCTGCTCTCCTATAGAAGTGTAAGCCGTGGGCCATATTTACACGTATCATTAGAGAATAGAGACCCAGTCGGATGTAGGGCATCTGAGGCCTTATCTTTGCCTCACCGGAATATCAATCAATATGACAAACAGTCTTAATCCTTTTTGTATACGCCCAGTCACAGGAGAATAAAAAACATTTACATGCAGAAAAAATGACTACCGCCGGTCAATTCTTTCTTACTTTAAAATGCCGCTCAGTCAGTCAAGAGTGTTCACTTGCTATGCTGACCTCCCCTCTCACCACGTCAGGCGTGGCTTGAGTACACCCTGGTGACCTTTTCTGTGTGTTGATGACGTTGTCCGTCCAGAAGAGGGAGTGATTGATCTGGATTGACACAAACAGCCAGTGCCCTGCCTGGCCTGTCACACAGCATCACTGGGTCATTGTAGCATGCCTGAATGCCAGATGAGGAGGGATGGAGAACACGCAGGGGTGGTGACCCGCTGATGAGGATGTAGGCTGTAGTTCTGAGAAAGCTGGGACACATTTGGACAAAAAAAATTACTGGTTTTACAATAGAGACCAGTTTGCGGTGTGAAGTGAAAGCCAAATAATGTCACTTCATAATGCAAACAAATAATAAATTGAGGATAAAACATAAGAAATAATCTGTTCTTGATAATATAGCCTAACTGTTACTAAATTTCAAATCGAAATATTAACACATACATATTTTTGATGAGGATCCTTTAAAATGTTTTATTTTTTTTAAGAAAACAGGCACTCTGGTGGATAAAATTGTTCTAATATGTACATATCATCTGTCATTGTCAATATAAATTCTACAAGGTGTACATACAGTATATGGACAAATTTACATGTACATACTGTACATAATCATCCAGTCCATTCAGTATTTATTTCTTTTCACTATTTGTATTGTTTACAACTTACAGAATGCTTGACTTGCTTATAGACATTTTTATCTTTTATTTTATTGTTGGTCATTGGTGCTTTTTATATATATTTTTTCAATATTCACATATTCATCTATTTTTTCACATAACTGTCCATACTTTATTGTTGTTGTCCTTGTCCCTAGCTGTTATTTCTATTTCTGCGTAAGTACATTGATATCATATGAACAAAACTTAAGATGTTACTCACTTTGTACAATTACAGTTTTTTGTCAGATGAAATTTACAAAATTAATTTGATCAACATCTTAGCAAACTATTATATCCATAAAATCATATGGCTTAAAAGAAAACACTCCTTTTATACTTTTAAAGATACTGATTTTAAAACATATTTGACTTTGAGTTAAAATGTAAAACTCAAAAATGCTAAATTGGTAAATTATATTAGACGTTTCAAATTTATTCCAGTTATTTAACAGACCCTGATTTTTTTTGTTTGTTTGTTTTTTATACATCTTTATATTTCTAAGTTGTACACATTTAATAGTTTAATATTTTTGTACTGTGAAATATTTACTGAATTTATTGGAAAGAAAATCTGTATATATCTCTTTATATATATGTTTATGTACTGTATTGAACTTTCTCAATAAAGTATGAAAAAAAAAGAAAAAAAGAAAATTCACAGTATGTGCACACTTACTTTGCAAATAAATCTGATTCTGATCATGTAGTTTAATGACGTTACCATTTTAGAAAAGAAAGAAAGAAAGATATTCCTTTATTAGTCCCACAGTGGGGAAATTCAGTTTTACACTCTGTTGTTCACACAGTACATATACATGCGTCAATGGAGAGATGTCAGAGTGAGGGGGCTGCTCCTGACAAGCGCCCAGAGCAGTTGGGGGTTCGGTGCCTTGCTCAGGGGCACCTCGGCAGTGCCCAAGAGGTAAACTGGCACCTCTCCAGCAACCAGTTGGTCTTGGTCCATGGGGGACTTGAACCGGCGTCCTCCGCATCCTAACCCAACTCCTTAAAGACTGAGCTACTGCCGCCCCCCAAACTACCTCAAACTACCTCAAACATATCTTTGGCATTTTGTTCTGCAATTTCTTGTTACTTGATAACATTTACACTCACACCAGTACACATGCAATAACACATTAGTACCCAGCAGTCATACTCAGCTGGATAAATGGTCACTTAATGCATCACCAACATGCATAGAAACTTCTGCCTATGTATCAATATCTATGCCAAACCACATTATACAGGTTACTGTATAATGCTACTGTTGCTGTTGCTGTTGGGCTACTTTTCCCATAAGACTCGTGGTATTTATATTACAACAGGCTTGTGCACTGGGCTCTTTGGTTATCTCACTTTTTGAATCATTAAAATTTACATTTTTTTTTTTTTTTATCCAGTCCTGGATGGGATTGCAGAGGGTTGCCAGAACACCAACTGGTTTTCTCTGGTGTTTTTTTTTTTTTTATCTCCCATACTTATGTACCACCTATCTAAAAGGCTAATGTCCTTACAGTATCAATGGTGGTGCCTGGGGCCCGAACACTAATTAAGAACTACAATTCCAATGCTGCTTTACGCAATGGTGATGACGTACAGGGGCATTTCCCGTAGTAACCTTTCCTGTCTGCCTGGTGGTGCGTTTGCGCCTCCTGTCTTGAAAGGGAGGTGAAGAAGAGTTTACTTTCCAGAGTTCAAGGTTTGGTCTCGGTGTTCGTGTGGAGTAAAGGGTTTTGTCGAGGCAGAAAGCCCATTTTCACGGAGCCAACATGCTGAACATGTGGAAGGTTAGGGAGTTGGTTGACAAAGCGTAAGTATCTCCCGACTACATTACGGCTATGTCGCGCTGTGTGTGCCTGTAGTTTACCTGTTTGAAACAGACACGTACCCAAAACTTTGACGTCACGTCACTCGAACAAGTTAGCTAGCTTGTATGCTACTAGCAAGTCAGTTAGCCGACTTTGAGAAATGCTGCTTGTCTTAAGTATGAGTGTCCCCTCTTTGTCACAGACACGTTGCCTGGTCTTTCAGTTAGTGCGGGATAACATTTACACTGTTAGCAAATCACTTTAGCTTGTTGTTTGTGCCTTTACTCCGACAGTGCAAGCTAACTCACTTAGCTGACAAGCTAATTATCTAGCCTGCTGGCTAGGTAGCTAGCTGACCAGGCTAGCCAGCTAAGCTAGTTTGACAGCTCCTGGGCAGAATAATCAGCGGGGAATATTTCTATAGTTTCACGTTAATACGTTAACGTTAATCCACACAGTCACTCTAACGTTACCGTAGCTTGGCTGCTACTATCTGGTTATATGTCTAAAGCTTCGTTCAGTGGAGAAATGCGGTACTCTCCTGTATGATTGCTATGATACTTGTAGCAAAGTTACAGTAGCTATAACTTACAGTAAATCAAGTCTGTTGTTAAACTTTACGTTACACCACATGGCTGGAATACTTAACAGATTGTTATGTTTGTTATGCAACTTAGACCGCATGTCAACTGGAACTAGTCAGACAACATAAACTAAGACCTCAAAGTAAATGTCGGACGTATTACCTCATTATATAGTAAGATGTAAACGCCTTTTTTTCGCTGCGATTCCTTTAAACAACTGCTGCTGTAGCAGCTATAACTACGTCCAATCGGAAATGTATAGCAATCTTATCAAATGTGTTTGTTACATCACTATACGTGGTAAAGATGTATTAGCTAACCTGTTATATTGCATTGTGTGACACCATAGAACAACACGATAAGCAACAGTGCCGACACAGAGCAATTATTAATCAGTGACCAGTGATCCTGCAGTGTTTTGCAACCTGTTGGTGGATGTCCAGCTGCTAGATTAAGTTCAAGGATTTGATGATTTAAGTTCAACTAGACGCTCTAGTTACTGTTTACACTTCCACCAGGGTTTGATAGGAATTGAGATGGAGTTTGATCATTCTTTTGTTCTGCTTTAGGCTCTGATTTACTTTTAGCTGCTGATTAAAGGTGAGCATGCTGTCATGCACTATAGGGCCATAGGTTATTACACAATTTTTCCTCCCTTCAGGGGATTAATGGCTAATTTTGCAGACCCACACAATAGGGTGTTTTTAAGTCCATTCAAGAAGGCATTCCTGCTGTCTCCCTGGAGTGTGACCTCCTGGAACATGGGTTGTTTTAAAGAGAGAGAGACAGAGACAGAGAGGGGTAGACCAAGACAGAAAAAGAAAGACATGTTCACACTCTAAAGATTAAAGGGATGGGAGTGTCCATGGTCATTGTCCTCCTGGTGTCTTTGAAATCTGAGGTGAAGAAAGAGCTCACATTTTGTGACATTCATAACTTGTCACTTTGTATTGACTCAAATTGTAAATGATTAGTGCCATCAAGCTGTGAGTCATTCACACTAACTGTGTGGCGTAATGCAACATTTCCGGTTGTATGATTTAGGGTGAAGTTTTTGCTGAGGTAGAACATGCACACATTTTTTTTTTTGGGCTGTTTCAAATAGAGCTGACCTGAATGGTTCAAAGCTTTGAGCAGTGCAATGGTAATTGACTTCCAAATCAGTATTCGATTGCTTCTGGGTTTTTTTTTGATGTGTTTGTTTTTTTGTATACAAGTATGTAATAATAATGTATAAATCCCAAAATAGCCCATGAAATAAGGAATAATCTCACATAATTCATATTCAGTGTTATTTATTAGTAGTTATTCTCAGAGGGATACTCCTGTTTGTTATGTAGCAGGGGAGACAGACAGACAGAAGAACATGTCAGCTTGCTGAGCTGTGAAGCCTCAAATACCTTCGAATATTTCTCACTGAAGCTTCGAAGCCTAAAAATGGTATTGGAGACAGCCATCCATCCATCTGCAACCACTTATCCCGGTCAGGGTCGCAGTGGGGCTGGAGCCAATCCCAGCTGACTTTGGAGGAAGGCGGGTACACCCTGGACAGGTCTCCAGTCCATCTCAGGGCTGACACATAGAGACAGACAACCATTCACGCACACGTTCACACCTGTGGGCAATGTAGAGTCACCAATTAACTTAACCTGCATGTCTTTGAACTACCGGACTGTGGGAAGAAGCCGGAGAACCAGGAGAAAACCCACGGTAACATGGAGAACTTGTTAACTCCACACAAAAGGCCCCCAAGCCACATTTTAAGTTGTGACCCTCTTGCCCTTATTTGGGACAGCCATAGTTTAAAATATTTTTGCAATGAATGGAAGCAACATGTATTATATGAAGAATAAGATACTATTGGGTTAATGAGTAACTGACAGCAAGAGAACTAAGGGAACTTTTTTTTGACATATAGCACTACAGCAGTCTAACGGAAATCTGTGTGATAGCGTGTCACCGTGAGAGAGTATCACAACTTCCGTTTCATCTGGCTGATATCTAGGATGGGCCACCACTATGAAGAGATAAGATGTTACATCACTACATCACATCCTCTTGTGTTTTGCCTGTCATTCATGCAAACATGAAGCTTTGTGCAGTATTGGTAACATAGCTACTTAAAGTAATACTCCAAACTAAATGAAACTTGAGCTACAACATGATTGACACTTCCCTAAACACAGATAAAGTCTTTTCACTTTGCCGTCAGAATTCAGTTTGACACAGGTCATACCTTGATGTCTGTCTGGGCTCTCCCTCCTACAGAAAGTTACTGTAGCCCACAGACCAACTTGAACTGATTTTAATCAGCTGTGAAAGAGCACCTGGCAGGGTCATTTTCAAATAATTTTGTTGGCAGACTAAATTTTACAAAAGAGAGTATGTTGTCAGAGTTGTAACCATATCCTGCAGCCTGCAGTAGTAATACAGCCTTTCTCCATAACCACAGAGAGGGTGTTTATCTCCACCCATCAATTCAATGTTGCTCTTTCAGGCCTTGAACATTTTATTGCTGATGTGGCAGAAGTAAGGGAGGGATGAGGAGGCGTAGGGTTCAAATGTTTTGCCTCTCCATGTTTTGGTTAAAGCTGTGACAGGGCTCACTAAAGTATTTTGAATAATGTGCCTGTTTTTTTACAGATTATATTTCTGCAGTCCTGTAAGAACCATTTTTATTTAAGCTAATAAACCAAATATGAAAATGCCCCAACGCCACTGGCTATGGGAAATCTTTTGACTATATGCTACACATATTTTTAGGTCAATGCATCAGAAGCTGATACACTGCTCCCTTTTTAGCAAGCGTTGCTAGAATTGGTCAGACAACCAGTTTATCCAGCCATTGTTGAATATA
The DNA here is from genome assembly GCA_947000775.1 of Pterois miles. NCBI lineage: Eukaryota > Metazoa > Chordata > Actinopteri > Perciformes > Scorpaenidae > Pterois > Pterois miles. The sequence goes on along the minus strand of CAMQGK010000308.1, from coordinate 5,414,275 downwards.
TTGTTATATTCAAAATTCCATACTAACATGCTATTTAGTCCACTAAAACAGTATATGAGATTTTTTAGTATGTCCAAAACCTTAGTATGAAACCAATAGTACATGAATTGCATACTGTTTCTTGTAAAATATTACAGTATGGACACCACAGCAGTGTAAATATCCCACAATGCAAAACAGTAGTAACGATAACATTCATAACAGACGTTGATGACAGCTCCGTATCAATAATATTTCAATTTAATTGTGAGTAGAAGATTTGTCTTTGCTTGGCTGAATGTACCGTATATTTTAAATGAATTCAGATTTCTCTCTCACAAACCGCCATTTTTGGTCACATGAGGATGGCACGGGTTACTGTGCTTACATCTCTAAGTGACGACATAAAGTACTGCTCAGTAAGTCCAAAAATATTAATACTACTGTTTATTCACTCGTACATTTAACAATAGTACACATTTTGGGTATGTAGTTCATAGTATGTGATTTCAGACGCAGCTTATATCTAATAAGACATTTATTAAATCTTTTCAAATCTCTTTAAATCTCTACAAAAGCGTCCTTGCCAAGCAAAGTAAAGAGACAGTAATGCATCAGAAACAATCCCAAATCATTTATGTTTCTAGAGTATTTTCTGCCCAGAAAATCCGTTGTTGTTCTTAACATCTTTCATAGCATACTGTACCTCCTATACAGACTGGACATTAAACAGAGTCTTCTGTCTTACAATAAATGTATGATATTTGAGGAATAGGACATATTGTAGACCTACTAACACAGACTTATGTTTACACAGTCTGATTGAATAGACGTAGGCCAGTGCTTGGTCTGTCTTAGTTTGTCTTGTAATCATGATTCTGAAAATGATAACGGGCTGCTAAATCTTGTTGAGTAATTTAGAAAACATACCACAACTATTTACCTAGATTATTAAAGAGACAACCTTTCTTTGTCATTTCCTTCCCTTTTTCTCTTTTTTGTCAGCAACACAGAGCTCTGTTTGACTCAGCACCATTTCAGGTCTCATTTATGTGTTTTTATTGAACACAGATTTGCATTTGCTTAAGTTTCTTTTTTTTTTTTCTTTTTTTTTTTTTTTTTTAGTTTGAGTGGTTAGGCTCAGAGCACATGCATAAGCACTCCCTTTTGCCCCATTGTCCTTTTAGCCTTTGAAAGGAGGTTTATGGGCATGGCTATAATAAGAGTATGTTTCATCTATTATGGACGTCCACGTTGCTGGTTTCCATGGAGGCCATATATTTTGAACTGAAATGATAAATGCCATGTAGAATACTTCTCACAGACATGATTAATGAAGCGTTGTTTGTTTTCTTTCTCCCTCTGTGTAGAACCAACGTGGTGATGAACTACTCAGAGGTGGAGTCTAAAGTCAGAGAGGCCACCAATGACGACCCCTGGGGACCATCAGGACAGCTGATGAGTGAAATCTCCAGGTAAGGACAACTCATGGTGTTGTACAATATGTCCTGCTGGAAAGCACCAAGGTTATTTATACATGAAATCAAACCAAAGAAAGATTATCTTCACCCACAAAATAACCATTTGGATATAGGTTACTTGTCCCATGTCGCCTTGAATTTGCATGCCTCCACGATAAAAGAAGAATCCAAAATCAGAGAAAGTTCTTGATGAATTGAAGTAAATAGGGGCCGTTCAACAACAGCAAAACTATATCAAAACATGAATTGATAAAACAGCCTAAAAAGAGGCCAGACAAGTCGTGCACCTGCGTAAGTGTGAAACTGTTATGTGGAAGTGTTTTAAATAGTAAGGTTTGAGCAAAACGGGCTGCAGTGCAGTGGTTAGCACTCTCGCCTCACAGCAAGAGGGTCGCAGGTTTGATTCCAGCTTGGGACTCTGCTGTGTGGAGTTTGCATGTTCTCCCCGTGTAAGCGTGGGTTTTCTCCGGGTACTCCAGCTTCCTCCCACAGTCCAAAGACATGCTGTTTAGGTTAACTGATCATTCTAAATTGCCCGTAGGTGTGGCTGTGAGTGTGAATGGTTGTCTGTCTATATGTTGTCTGTCTCTATGTGCCCTGCGATGGACTGGCGACCTGTCCAGGGTGTACCCTGCCTTCGCCCTATGCCAGCTGGGATCGGCTCCAGCCCCCCTGCGACCCCTAACGGGAAAAGCGGTTGACGATGGATGGATGGTTTTAGCAAAACTGCATGTGTGTGTGGGAAATGGTGAGCGTACGGCTGGATAAATGAGACTTGGATTACCCTGCATGAGTTTGTAAACAGATGTTTTGATATAGTTTTGCTGTTGTTAAAGGGCAACTTCAGTATTTTTGAACCAGGACCCTATTTTCCCATTTTTTGACTAATGGCAGACAGAAGTTCTTAAAACTGGTCCAGTATTGAGGAATAATCCTGTAACTAGTAGCCACAAAACAAGCTGCGTCAATGTAATGGTGTCCAGTAAAAGTGCTTGTTTTTGCCACTGACAGGCTCAGATTGTTTCTCACAGCATTATGGAAAGAAATACACTTTTTCTTACCTTTCACTTGATCCAGAGTTTGTTATTGTGTCCGAGTCCCGCTTAAGGAGCTTAAGTGTAGTTGTGAAATTTGAATTTCGGGCAGCAGCATGTCCCACATTTTTCAGCATTCTTTCTCTGTGGACATAGGGTCACAGCACCCACAGGAACACCACCAGCCTTCACAACTTCACGGCCCCACTGGAGCTGGTTCACCCTCCTCGGCCTGTTGCTCTCTGTCTGCCTATTAGTGCTTCAATGTGTAGGAGCGCTTTGTCAGTATACTCTGGCTCAAATAAATACGGATGGCCATTGAATTCATCATCCACATTGTCAAAACTTTCTAAATATTCAGCCATGACATTGAAAATCTCAAAAACACTAAGCTACACTATCTATACTCCAACATAACAAACTCTGCCTGGCTGGCACTCGATATTTAAGAACAAGACATCTCCTTGAGCGAGACTCTTTGCATAATCCCAGACACTTATAATAACAATCAGAGTCTGTCATGGCAAAAACAAACATCTTTAGTGGACATGAATGACAGTTAAGCTTGCTGTGATAGGGTTACATCTCTGTCTACAGCACTCTCCCTCAATACTGGACCAGTTTCAGAAATTGTTGTCCCCATTAGTCAGTTCGACACAAAAACAGGGGAAAATAAGGTTCAGGTTTAAAAATACCAAAGTTACCCTTTAAAAATATTCCCAATTTACTTTAGTTCATTAAAGATTTACTCTGCTTTCGGATTCTGCTTTCACTGTGGAAGCATGCAAGAAAAACAAAGTTTTCTTTAAAATTCACTGTAACATTGGGTGAGTAATTGATATAAAAATGGTCATTTTTTTGGGTGAAGTAGGCCTTTAAAGTAGGGCTATCAAAGTTAACTTTTATAGCACGTCTAATTTCTTGAACACATTAATGCAAATGATATTTCGGAGGTTGTAGTGGGCTCAGTTCTAGCTAGACTGAAGATACTGGCATCATATGAAGCTAGCATGTCATACTAGGTTGTTGGGAAGAAGGTTAAATAATGCTCCAAATATGTGCTAAATTTTGGCAACGAAACTGTTAAGGCCATTTTCAAAGGGGTCCCTTGAACTCCGACCTCAAGATATGTGCATGCAAATGGGTTCTGTGGGTACCCACGAGTCTCCGCTTTACAGACATGCCCACTTTATGATAATCACATGCAGTTTGGGGCAAGTCATAGTCAAGTCTGGACACTGACATACTGACAGCTGATGTCACCTGTTGGGCTGCAGCTTATCATGTTATGATTTGAGCATATTTTTTATGCTAACTGCAGTACAGGTGAGGGTTTCTGGACAATATTTATCATTGTTTTGTGTTGTAAATTGATTTCCAATAATAAATATACACATGTATTTGCATAAAACAGCATATTTGCCCACTCCCATGTTAATAAGAGTTTCAAATTCTTGACAAATCAGAGTAAATTGTGAACAGATAAAAAAATCTGCGATTAATTAATTTAATCATGATAAACTATGGATGATCATGCAATTAATCACAATTAAATATTTTAATAGATTGACAGCACTAGTTATAAGCCCCTTTTTGACTGCAAGAACTTTTGCAGGAACATTTTATGGAAATTCCCCTCATTTACAACCATAGTAACTTATTTAAGGCTTTGGTTTTTAGGCCCTGCCCACAAAAGTCCTGCTTCCAAGTTAGTGTTTTTCTGCCAGCCAGAAACTGCTGTACCACTGTTGTCAGTACTGAACACAAGCTGCACAGCTGCAACAACATGTACAACATTCATTCAAAATGCTGCCATCAGTATTCAGGCAGAGGTAGGAATTATAAAATCTCTCTCTTATTGATATTTAAATTCTAATTATTTAGTTGAGTAGAGAAAGCGTGAAACTAAACTAAAACTTATCCTTTTAACCGTGGTTACACACTAAAGCACAACAGGAACCAGACAAAACTGTGAAAATCTTTGCTACTTTAGAAATAGTCCTGACCTTAAGGTTTATTTTCTTACTCCCTTTCCACCTCAAAACATCTCTTTTCTTACATTAATTCAGACATTACAATAGCAATAAATTACAAACAACAATACAATCACATGAACCTCTAAATTTACGATGTTGATGTACGCAAAGTGACATTAATGGATGTCACTTTTAGGTCTTTTTTGGTCTGATTTGCCTAATCCTTGCTGCTCTTTGGATGCAGTGGATACATAAACACAAATGCCCTAAAGGAACCTGAAGCTCCTGAAATACCTGAGTTGATACTTGAGCTCCTGAATTACCTGAGTTTAGTTCCTGGGGCTCGATAGTACAAGGGAGTCTTTCGCCAAAGGCTGTAAACGGACTGTCAGTCTAATTGTTGGTTGTCCTGCATTGGAAATTAAAACTTTGTCACTAAAAGTACAATGTCTCCCTCCTCCTTTCTCTTTCTTCTGTAAATGTTTTTGTAATCAGAGCCACCTTCATGTATGAGCAGTTCCCAGAAGTGATGAACATGCTGTGGGCCCGCATGCTGAGAGACAACAAGAAGAACTGGCGGCGAGTCTACAAGGTCTGCCACAGTACTGCTGCAACACCCCACAAACACACATGGTTAAAGAAAATGTAGAACTGACAGGTAGCGTTGAAAATTGTAATCACTGGCCCGTCCTCCACTGTGACTGATAGTTTTCACAATTTGAGGGTTACCTTGTGGATACAACATCTTAGCCTCTGGCCAGCAGCAATAGTCTGAATCACTTCAGCAGCTATGTGTGTCAAACACTCGCTGTCTGAATAACCCAGCTGCACACGGACCACAGAGATATTGTGCTGAGGCTTTTCAGGTCAGTGAAATCTAGCGTTATCGTTATCTCTGCCGATCCAGTTTTTCAGCTTGCTTCCATGCCTGCAGTAGGCTGTGTTTGTGTGCCAGTTTGTTTCATATGTGGCAACAGGATGTCGAAATGGGCGGTTGACGGGATCACACTGGCCAAAACAAAAACAGACGTTCGGGACCAGATTGGAAATATCAAAGGAGAACATGCAGTATACTGGCTGTAGCATTGTTGTCTGAGAAGCCAGTATCTCAATTCAGCATATTTTCTTAATCTCTGATGACATATCATGGGCATTTTATAATTTATTACAGTAAATATATTACATATTGGTCCTTTAATTATGACACAAGGCTTGATGGCCTAAATACAGATCATTATAATATAATGATAACATTAATGTCAGATTTTCTTCTCATTACTTGCAGGCAAGAATGGTATATTTTTGATATTCACAAAACAAAAACAGTCAGCCTTGATTAGAAACCTCTCGAAGCCTCCCATTGTTAACATGCTCTGAACTGAGGGGAAAAAGTTCTGATGAATAAAATTATTCAAGCCCCATAGTTAACACTCTCTCCTCTGTTGTGTGTCTCTCAGTCGCTGCTCCTGCTGGCCCATCTAATCAGGAATGGATCAGAGAGAGTTGTAACCAGTGCCAGAGAACATCTGTACGACCTGAGATCATTAGAAAGCTACCACTTTGTAGGTAAGGTATCGTTCTGTACCTTTTTGTCTCTTTATGCCATCGTTATCTTTGCATGTTGGAGGAGTAATACCTAAGAATGCTTACTAAACAACAAGCTGTTTTTCCAAATTTTGCTTTGATTAGGTGAGACGCTCTCTGCAGCTCAGCATTGTAGTGTTTATTAACAAGAGATTCAGTGTGAGCTGTAATGAATGGATTGAAGCCCTAAGCATGTTTAGTCCACAGACCCTTAAACCACACACACACCGGCCTAAAGCTACTTTCACTCCTCCCAAGCATGTGTGTATTTGAGGTGCAGCAACTTCCCCTTTACAATGATATTCCTATTTATTGCCTGTGTGTGTGGTTTGAATACATTGTTAACATAGAAAGTTGCTAAGCCATTCATTATAGTAATGTTGAGTCTCTGCATCTCTGTCCCTAGATGAGAACGGGAAGGACCAAGGTGTGAATGTTCGTCAGAAGGTGAAGGAGATGGTGGATTTTGTCCAGGATGATGAACGGCTTAGGGAAGAAAGGAAAAAGTCAAAGAAGAACAAAGACAAATACATTGGGGTATCCTCAGACAGCATGGGATACCGAAGTTACTGTAAGTTCTCAGTAGAGTCACATGGACAGACATTTAACAAAATACTTTAAGTAAGTGAGTTTTAATTAAATTCTTGTCCTCTTTTTCTTGCTTCTATCTCCTTCCCCACTTACTTGACGTCCTACCCTCCAGCGGGAGATAGGTACGACTCCAGCGAAAGCCGGGCAAAGTGGGACGATGACTGGGAGAGGAATAAAGGGCAGTTCCCCTTCAGCGAGAAATTGGGGGAGATTAGTGACAAAATCGGCAGCACCATTGACGACACCATAAGCAGATTTAGGAAGAAGGATCGAGACGACTCGCCAGATCGATTTAGGTTGGACACAGACTATTATATTATATTTTAAACTGAAAGGCACAAACCATGTTCCAGCACTGCTCATAATAAGCCTTTATTTCCAGATCAGTAAATATATATTGTGAATATAGCTGCAAATTAAATGGTTAGAAATAACTGATCAGGCTATAAATAGTCGCATAATAATAGCCACAAAGAGAGGAAAAAACATAGAAAAAGAACAGATTTACTTGAGTACATACAGTAGAAAAGGCTTCATCCAGACTGTTGGCATACAACTGTCTCACCTGAGCCGTTACTGTCTCCATAGCGACGAGGAGGACCGGGGTCGCTCGTCTCACAATGGCCAGTCAGGAAAAGAATTCAAAGACGAAGAGGAGACTGTAACCACCAAGAGTGTGAGCATAGTTCAAGCAACAGAGACCACAGCAACACGGAAGAGAGGAGGGGTCCCGTCTAAGAAAGTAGACTTGGGGGCTGCAGCCCACTACGTAGGAGATAAGAGCCCGGACACCACTGCCAAACAGGTAGCAGGAGCGTGTATGAGCATGTGTGATAAAACTTTATTGATATGCCTAAAGTTATGCATGGACTGTGCCCTGATGTTTTTGTAAATGTTCTTTATTCCAGCCAGCGGCCCCCCAGCCCTCCAGTGGCGCCCTAGCTGACCTACTAATGGTGGACACGACACCAAGCCAGCCCGCCGCCACAGGTATAATGTCACTAACTTCAAGTACGGTAATACCCTGACATTTTGTGAAATGTGCTTGTTGTTGCTGTCTCACCAGGAGTTGGCTGAGAAGATTTGGATCAGTTTCTGTGCTGAAACCACAGAAATGCAGCTGATACCAGATATGTTCAGCATAGTTTAGCACCACAGGGAAACAGCTGGTCACCGCCCAATACTACACCTTCCTATAGAGTTGCCAAGTCTGCTTATTATAAGCAACTTTGGGCTTGTTTTCAGGAAAAGTTGCTTACAAATATTGCTAGCCGTGAGTTTGTTTTTTTTTTTTGGCTTGTTTCTAAAGTGTAATTGCTTATTTGGGCTTGTTCCTCTCTCTCTCTCTCTCCTCTACACCTGTCTCTCCGTACGCCTCTGATTTGTTCTGTTGCAGGATGTGTACACAACCCGATCCATCTGCACATAGACACACACAGATAACTGACAATCACTCACCGGCACTAACACTCAGTGTTGTTGTGAGACAAATCTTAGCTAACAAAACCAGCTACTAAGTGAGCAAAATATGGCAAAAAGTACAACAAAGACTGGGAAAAAGAGAGTGGACCTAAAGATTATATTCACAAAAGTGGGGGATGATTCAAAGGTAGTTTGCCATTTTTGCAAGTATGATATAGGAATACATCGTGCTGATGTCTATATGCAAAAATGAAACAAAAAGCAAACGTTAAATTAAATGTTCAACTTGTTTAAGTTTTGTTAACAAGAAAAATGTAAAGCTACAAGCTAAAAATGAAATTCAGAAATGAAATAAAATGTTCAACAAAATAAATTCATACGTACAGTATACACTGCTCAAAAAATTAAGGGAACACTTCATCATCATAGTGTAACACCAAGTCAGTTAATCTTCAGGGATATCAATCTGTCCATTTAGGAAGCACAAGTGATTGTGAATCACTTTCACCTGCTTTGGTGCAAATGAAGTGATCAAGTAGCCACTTCACTTTCTCATATTGTGGTATGTAGGTAGAGTCGCTTGTTTTGTGATGTTTTGTGCTGGAGAGTTGATACTTTGGGGTTGATTCTATAGACCTGGCTGCTTGTTTGTCTCATGAGATCTGGTAACACTGTAAGTAAAACATATTTGTGGCTTTTGGAATAGCTCCAAATATGTTTTATTTACATATTCTTAGCAAACAAGCTAGACATCAGTAAATCCAGGGATAACCTTTTTGTTCAGTGTTACAACATTGTACAAAACAGAGAACTCCATAATGACTCCAGGACTCTGCAGTGCCAGTGCCCAGCTGATGATGGCAGCTTCAGATTTTGGGTACAGCACATGGAGGGAGTTGATGTATAGGAACTAAGTGCACCAGATGTTTTTGGAGGAGTCCCTGGTGAATGGAGAGGGTGGGAGTGCTGAACAGATGTTTGGTCCTCTCCACCTATCCACTGCCACCACCCCTCCCCTCCCTCCTACTCTTCTGACACTGAAGGAATGCTAACTACGTAGGAATGACACCTGGAGCCTGCTTGTTTAAAATTGATGTGTTTATGTCTGTTTCTCAATGCAGACCTGATGAGTGGATTTGCTGACTTCTCCTCACCTGCTGCCTCCGTCGGCCTCTCCTCAGTATCAGGTTGGTTTCAAGACTTTTTTTGTTTTTTTTTTTCTTTTAAGTGTGTGCATGTGTGCGCTGTGCTGTTGCAGCCATATTGCTAGAATATTCAGAGAGATGCTGGGAGGAAGCCCTGGCCATATGGAGCCTGCTACCTGCTCTGCATAACAAGAACAGACACACATCAACTCCTGTTATGGATGACAAGGAGACAGGGACAGAGGGAGAAGTTGGTGGGGGTGGAGTGAACTGAGAGAGATTGAGAGGAGTGATGGAGACAACAAGCAGGGCCAGTTCAATGAAAATTTAAAACGTGGCACCAGTGGTCACTGAGAATGACCTGGATTTAAGACGGGCCTCGCTGAAGACTGAGCTGTTTAGTCTTAATTGCGGTGACAGGTTCAAATTTGCCTGAGTGACTTTTGTCTGTAGCATCTCGCAGTTATTTACACAGCTCACAATACAAACATCACTGTTTAGATGGCAAATATACTGTAGGCATTCAAGCAACTGTCTTTTCTCTTTCTTGTTGCAGCAGCACCTTCCTCAAGCAGCAACGGAGACTTTGGAGAGTGGAATGCCTTCCCCGGAGGTCAGATGCCAGCATCTGCTCAGACTGTTGACACCAGTGGAAATGACCTTTTCGGAGCCATGACAGGTCCTGTCTCTGCCCCTGCCCCTGCCCCAGTCTCACCTCCAGGCTCTGGTCCTGCCTCAGCAGACCTGTTTGACCTGATGGGGCCGACTCAGTCCCTCACCTCCTCCCAGAGCCTCAACTTTAGCATGAGCAGTACACAGAGCATGAGCACCACAGTCCTGCCACAGTCTAGGTCACAGGTATGCGTGACTGCACTCATACACACGCATCCTTTTTTTAATAATTTATAGATATACATATCATTACAAGACTCATGAAGGGGGCTTAAATTATACAGGTGGAAACAAAATATCTTCAGGAAAATAATAATACACTTTATGATTTCAGTTTTCATGTATACAGAGCTGGACTGATCATCTTAGATATGTGCTGGCATATATTTTAGACAGTATTTGAAAAATATTGGACACATTTTTGATTTTGAACACTTAATGATATAAATGCATCTTAATTTTAATATATTTACAGCCAAATATTAGTATTGGCCCAAAAAAACGACTCGGGTGCTTGGGCTGTAGCTATCAATTATTTTAGTAATTTATTTTAGTGCCATATTACATTCTGAGTTTTAGATATGACATTTTCTTATATGCAAACAAATTATTTAAAATTACTTTTAAAAAGGGCTATTCCAATAAACTATAACTCAGTGGTTCTCGATGTAGGGTCCAGGGACCCGCAACAGTCCTTGAGGGGGTTCCAGGTGGTCCCCAGCAAAACAGGGAATTATTAATTTTCACTATAATTCTGTCCATACTTAATACAGTTACATAATGTATGACTATTTTGGTCATGGATTTAATACACTTTCTGTAATAAAATGTATAAAAGCAAAAATCCTATCAGAAGGGGGACAAAAATCTTATCAAATGAGAGTCCGTGGTCTAATTTGTGTGATCCTTCACGTGACAAAGTTTGAGAACCACTACCATAACTAACTGATCAAACCGTAACGATGTGTTAGAATTAGAAATTTATGTGCTGCTAACACTACAAACAATATCAGCAGCGCTGACAGAGCTAACAGTGTTAGTGGAGGGGAACCAGAGGGTGGGCACTACGCTGTTGGTCGGGACGGCGTTTTCAGCAACAATCTATGACGAAGCTTGGAGTACAACACAATGTGGGTTCATTCTCTGCTCAGGTAGACATTACTCCTCTATAACTTTACAGTACAAAAAGGTGACGCTACATTATTGCTCTGAATATCATACAGAGAAGCTTTAAAACCAACTGTAACTATCAGAGTTTAATATTTAGCCAGTTGTTGGGTGCTGTTTTATATATAATTGTTGTTTGTAGTCTTCTGAGCACAGACTTGTTGTTTTGGCCTTGGCCATCAAATGTGAGTGTTATGAGTAATATTCTGGCGTGCACAAAGAATCTTAACCATCTTATGCTTATGTATGAAGCAGGAAATGAATTAATGTGATGAAAGAAAGATATGAAAGAAATAATTCTGTGTTCTGGTACAAATATTTCAAGATTTCACACATTTGCTCCCAGTTTACATTGCTTGTTGCCCGCTTCAGTCAGTATGCCTGTGTGATAAAGGCATACCTTGTGTAATTGAAAGATGGAGGACAAGCATGATGGTAGAGGGTTAAGCATGCAGCCTCACCAGATGCTCATCTCCCCCAGAGACCGCCCACTAACCGCCCACTCCTCCTGTTACTGACACAGAATGAGAGGAATCAGTTTTGAGTTACAACAATCCTGACAAAAGCCTTTGGATGTCAACTGTATTTCTGTGTTAAAAGGTTGTTGACCTAAAAAACTTAATTCTTTGTTTCACTAAGAAGACGCCCACCACTCTCTTTTACTCCTGTTACTTTAGATGCTGTGTTTTAATGAGCTCAGAAAGATTCAGCAGCATATTTCTCAGACGGTATCAGGGTTAAGTGGGGGTTTAAAGGCCTTGAATTATGAGAAGGAACTGTATCTTTCCATCATGCATTTCTGCATTGGAGCTTTTATGTATCTCATCACTGTATATTTCTGTGATTTTAGCTTGGATTAGCTCTTTCTCTAACACTGTATCTGTGCTTGTGCTGTCGTCGCCAGCCCCTACAGAGCATGGGAGGTCCTCTGCAACCGCAGTCTCTCCAGCCGCTCCAGCCTGTGCAGCAGGGAGTGGCTTCTCAAGGTGCCGGAGCCAAAGCAGCAATCCCTTCAACCTGGTCAGATTCCTCAGTTAACATCAGCCTGGACTTCCTGGGCCCAGGCGTGCACCCACCCAAGCAAAGCCAGCCCACCCTCAACACCCTCCAACACGGTGAGAGCCAGCATCAATCAAAGGACATTTTAAAATATGGCATTCATATTAAAGCAGCAGTGAGTAGAATTTGAGCAAATGTGATTTTAAAAAAGTTGAGTTATTATTAAGAGTGTTAAAAGTTATTTTATTAAACAGTCACTATATCCTGACAGTAGTGCATGAGACACTAATGGCATCTGCAAGATTTCACATACTGGAGGAGAACAACCAATCAGAGCTGAGCTGGAGCCTGCCGTCTCTTTTTAGCTGTAAAATGAGAAAGTTTGTGACCCGGCAGCCATGTTGAGATCAGTTGAAGAAATACCAAGCACCGCCCACCATCCAGAGCAAACATTCTCATTTTACAGGCAAATAGTAACTACAAGATGTTTCTGACAACATTTTAGGCAAGAAATAGGCATTACAGTAGCAGAATATGGGTTCATATTTGATCAGCTTTGCTTAGTTTGACCATTTGATAAGAGTTTGTGAGTGACTGACAGCTGCCTTCCTTGAATGAATAACCAATAGGAAAGCTCTCTCTGAAATGACCTGTGATTGGTCAAAGTCTCCAGTCACTGGCTAGATTTTTTAAAGCCTGAAAACAGAGCCATGAGGAGGTGCAGGAGTCTAGTTTTCTCTCAGAGCACTTGAATTACAATATGCTGAAAGGTTATTTTGGGATTTTTGATGCCAAAAGCATTCTGCCTACTGCCACTTTAATTGCATTTGTTCTTTCATTTCCAGGAAACCAGGTACCTGCCAACATGCTCTCCCAGGGATTTTCTGGTATGAGCCTTGGACCTACAACAGTCAGAATGCCTGGAAATCTTATGATGCATCCTGGAGCTGGCATGGGAATGGGGATGGGCATGGCTCCCAACCCAGGCATGATGGGGATGGGCATGAACATGGGGATGCCACAGGGAGGTATGACCATGGGGATGCCCAGTGCTATGGGGATGGGGATGGGGATGGGAATGAACCCTGCAATGGTCCAACAGCCCAAACACGATGCCTTTGCCGACTTCGGCAACTTCGGAAAGTGATAGAGCTGGAGAGCAAAGATGATGTGGTGGAGTGGTGGTCTCTCTCTTTCTCTCTCTCTCTCTCTCTCTCTCTCTCTCTCTCTCTCTCTCTCTCTCTCTCTCTCTTCTTTCCCCGTCCATTGGTGAAGGATTGTTACGAGCTGCAAACAAAGAGTACTTGAATAATGTCAACTACCACAATACCAACACTCTGCGATCTCCTTTTTTATTTTTAAGAAATGCTGTGTAGTGATATGGATCAAAATGAATGTGTTTGAACCAATGGTCCGTCTGGTCTCGGGTGATGGTCAGACACGCTGACGACAGTGTGCCTTGTTGGTTAGTCCATAAGAATAAGTAGGAGTGTGCCACAAAGAGAATGTGAGGGAGGGGATTTGCTTTATAACCTCAATCAATTGAAATCACCAGAATAGCAAAAAATATATCAGTAGCTGCATAATTTTTGTTGATGCGTCTCAGTAACTTTACTGAATGATACGTTTTGAATAACATGATCAGCCATTTTAACTTTCTAATGTACATTTAAGAATGTCAGGTTACCGCTTTCTTTTTTTTTTTTTGACATTGTTCTTCCTTTGATGTGTAAATAGAAATCTGGAGCCCTTGCAAATAAGTTATGAAGTTCCTATATGAGAGGCAGTGACAGTGTGAGGAGTTGTATCATATCACAGACCAAATCTGATATGAATCAAGACCCATCACGAAGCACATTGACACCTTCTCTTTGTACATAAGCGGCCACACACTCCAGATGTGGCGGTTAAAGTGATGAATGAGTGTTAGGAGTGAAGGCTATTGATTTAATTTGAGGAGTTTTCTCCTTCAACAGACCATCATTTGTGGCCTTTCTTATTGCTATATGATATATCTATATATTTTACTTATGAAGAATATTATAATCAGTTTGCATCCAAATGAGATAATCAGTAGGTATGAAAAAAAAAGCCTCATACGGGGGTTTGTGGGTTCTTTATTACAGCACAGAGTGCCTGAAAGACCTTTGCCTTTTCTCTTCAGTTAACCTCTGTGAAGGAAACAATGTGACTGTGTAGTGTTGAGGACAGCTACCAGAACGGAGCTAATATACTACGTACAAAACATCTGTGTTTGTACTAACACCTCAAGTCAAGCGTACTGTCTGTACAGATATAAGATGCAATCGTATAAATTTATCACTCCGTTCTGTTTGTCCCATTCCACTATATTCAGGTCAGTGATAACTTCAGAGCTCCAGATGAAAAGATACTGAGCTCAACACCTCAACAGTGTTGATACAGACTGTTATTAAGATTTAATCATCTGTTAAATGTTCACCATTGCATCTGGGTAAATGCCGCCCTCTCACCTTCCATCTTTATTCGTGCTACACATTTAAACAGCAATCTTGGAAACCGTGTTGCCGCCATAACCGTCGTCCGTAAAAGTCTGCATGTTCTGCAGATTATCAGGAAGAGTGTGAGAGGAACTGCTTTTACCAGCTGGGATGCATTTTTGTACACACACACACACACACACACACACACACACACACACACACACACACACACACACACAGTACATTACAGTGGTTGGAGGACGATGTGTTGACACATAATGAACAATCCCATTCAGCTGCACGCCAGCTAACTGATCTGTTAGACGTACAAGACGTTGCTCTTCAGTGGTTCAAGTGCCTGCTGGTAGTTGCCTCCTGACCCTTTGTAATGAATGATAAGTAAGCCTCGGCTGCCAGACATTTTTTGGTATGTCAACGATTAGATAAATAATTCACTGACCAGAGGAGAAGGCGGTGGATTCTACAGCCCCTGAGAGGATTAGAAGTTGTGCTTTTCCTCCTCTTCCCAAGGGCTCAAGAGGCCGAGCACACTAACACATAGTAGCCTTGCATCGGAGCATTAAAATGACCAAAATCTGTTTTGCTGTTTTTTTCTAAAATATATCTGTAGAGGTTGTTTTGTTCATTTTTGTTTTCTACTTCAAATTGTTTTGATCTTCTCTAAAATGGGATTGTTACTGAAACACTAGCATATGCAAATATAAACAAAAAAAAAATCCTTTGAGAAAATGAAATTTTCCATTGTTCCCATTTCGATTTGATTTCCACATCGATTCTTTATCTACAACATTAAACAGTTGATCGAGATTTGTTAATGGTGTGTGTTATTTGGTGCGCCGTGTGTCATTAGGCTTGTTCGAAAGAGCTTCAAGCAGCAAAAGTGACGCTTGAATTTGCATTTAGTTAATGCGAGTTTGTTAACTTTGTTGTTTGAGGCAATAAAGCACAGATAAATATGCACATTTACAAATTATATTAATAAGAAAGGAAGCCAGGAGAACAAATGCAGGGAATGTAAATTAACAATACATGCAACTATCAGCTGATAAATACCAAATTCATAGGTTGCCATGTTAAATTATTGAGCAGTGGTTGAACACAACACTTTGTTGATTTAAGATTTCATGTAACAGCACATAGCTTTCTGTGACACATCGGTGTTGATAATTAGTGTCCTTCAATATCCATTCAGCTGATGACATTTACAGTTTGCCCTAATGAGATGGATGACCTGATTACTCTTGATTTAATACCATTAAGAGAAAGATAGTGTCGTCTAATTGAGGCCCATCAGTGCTGTGCCCTTCTCACATTGTCTCAAGGTTTGTTGGAACACACTGGTGTGACAAACACGACTAAAACACAGCTCGCATTAAACAATTGACCCCATTTTCACTCTCAGGAGAGGAAGACTGTTAAATGGGCTACACTAATAATATATATATGAAAGGTAACAGCATATAGATGAACAACAGCTACAATTTGTCCTATTTATGGCATAAAAAAAATATATGGAAAGAGGGTCAATTAAACTCTCTGCAGTCAAATTAGGAAAAACTAAAATAGACCCGGAAGCATTATAGCAACATGCGATCATCCTGCACCGCTCGGCATCCAAAAGTAACCTCTGCCATTTAGAAGAGGAAAAAAGAGCAGCATCTTTACAACTTCCATGAGATGCAGTAAATTGTGCTTTTATGGGTAATGCGCCCATTAAAGAGTAAAAGCAATCCGAGACGTCAAGACAAATGACAGCTTTTGAGTGCCATCTGCAATCTCGAGCTTCACAAACTCAATTATTCATAATGCATTTATGAAGCCCGCTGAGACTGCGCTGTCATTCCTGTTCAAACTAACGGGGAAAAGCAACATAAAGGGACAAGCTCTTGGAGATGACAATGGCCTTATGGATGGTACTAATGTGTTTATTCTGCCACCTGCTGGGCAATAACCATAACAACACATTTAACAACGCTGTGGCATAAAAGTGTCAAAATAAATTTACTTTGGTGACCATCAGACAAAAGAAAACAAGACAAGGGATGACTATAATTAGAACTGAGATGCTTTTATTCCTCAAAATAAAGATCAATTCTCTGGTGGGCAGAGAAACACCTCCATCCATATCAATATGATATAACAACAATCCTTGTTTGATTCCTCTGAATCTCTGGAAGTTCATCTACACCTTTCACACCTATCACTACAGATGTTCAGCGACTGACTGTGGTCGTAGCCCACCTTTCTTTTATCAAACAGAAGACAGCGGCTGTGGGTTAACCAAGAGGACGCTCTCACCCCGGATGAACAGCTGGTTGATGTGGCGTGTGTGGACCTTGCCGTACATCTGGGAGTCTTTCTTCTGACGGACCTCTGAACCCTGCTGGGTCTTCAGCGAGACTTTGTGTTTATCCCGTTTGATTTTAACAGCGTCAGACAGTTTGGACTCCGTCCTGCTGTCCCCTCTCATGCTAGTAGGGTGAGCAGATGGAGTTTCTGGAGTACTTTTAGGGTTTGCAGGCTGATGCTTGCTGGTTGTTTCCTGGGCTTCTTTGTGCTTCTTCGCTGGCTCATCATCTCCTGGGTTTTCCTGGAGCTTTAGCTTCTCAAAGAGCTGCACAGAGAGTTTAGTCATTAACATTCATGCATTAAACTTACAGCTCGATGTTTGAATTTTGATGAACTCAGACCCCATTTTGGTATTTCTCCACATTATTCAGCAGTAGCTATTCTGCATTCTTTAATTGCCTCTCTATATAGTAATAGGATTCACAGAAGTGACGCATTCATGTTTACCAGCATTACTGTTTGAAATTCAGAGCAGTCTCGCTGTTTACTGTCAGCTCTCCTAATGCACTATCAGAGCTACATTATTGCTAATACAAACACCTTTCCTTCCACTGCTAGTTCATATTAAATGTGGGTCAGCTTATATTGTGAAGCAGTCACAGGAAATGTATTTGGTAGGTAAGCACTGACAGTATGTGTCTGCAAAACAAGACAACAGTTATTTTTGGAAATCGGATCACTTTTGAATAATATTTTAAATATATATGAAACAAAAAGGAGCAGCCATAATAAGATGAAGAGCCTCCGTAAGGTGACAAACTTCACTGTGCCCTGCTATTGTGTAGAAAACGCACACCATGCGCAGCCTGGGGTCAGATTGCACATTAAACATTTTTCACTGACTTCTTTATCAAAACAAGGAGACTTTGTTTGGCTGTGCAGGCATCACCAAATCAACCAGGATTAAAGTCTTACAGGCTGTAATTCTGACTATTACAGATAAGACTGTAAATCACGTTTCATCAAGATATTTGCTGATATAAGAAAGTCCGATTCAGCAATCGATAGGTAACAATATATCTAACTCTATCCTGCCCTGTCTAATTCCTGTCTTCATTGTATTTTATTTAAATATTTTTTTATTTCAAGATATTACCTTATTTCTGTGACGGATTATTGCCTGTGTTGTATCCTTTCTTGCATGGATCTCCTTTATCCTGCAGCCATTTCATTTTATTTTTGCCTATAGAATGTCTCACTTGATCTGCCAACTTCTCATGTACCAACCCACTCAAAAATCACTAAAAAAATTTGAATTATTAAAAAAAGGAACAATATATGCCCATTTAATGAAATCACCTCATAAAAACAACTAAAATACGGCAATTTTAATTGAGAAAAACAATTATTCTTTTTAATTAAAAGAATAAATGTAAAGTGGGAATTTCAAAATAAAGGCTCATGTTGATGATATGTATCAATATTTTCACTTTGCATCGATATATCGGATTGTTAATCACTGAATCCATATATCGATGTATTGTTACACCCCTAATTACAGGGGAAGAAATACATTTCAGTCAGTAACACACTGAAAAGTAGTGCCTACCCGTGAAATGGTGAGGGCCTTTTCGTGGTAGAATGCCTCTCCAAGCAGAGGCTCTCTGTATGTTTCATCTACATCCACCATTGCCTGACAGGGAGAAATAAAACCAAATATAAAGTATGCTGTGGATTATTTCAGATTCAACATACAGCAGCTGTCAAGTGAGAATTCAACGAGTAGATATGAGTGTGAGCGGCCACCATGTTCCAGAACTTGTCGAAGGCCACGACGAAGCCTGAGCACACTCCCCTCAGTCCCTTGAAGGTCCTGATGTGAACTTTGACCCTGATCCTCTCCTCAACGCACCGGTACAGCTCCCCCAGTGGACTGCCTTTACTTACTGGAGAAGACACATGATACACGGGTTATACAACTGTCTCTACAAGCAATGAATTATACAAGGAAGCACAAAAAGATGTCTGCCAAAAAAAAAAAAAAAAATACAAAAGTTACTACTAGATTTTAACTTTTCAACTGGATAATGTGCAGATAGTCTCTGGATCCAGCTTCTGACATATGAGGATGCACATACTTTCCTATTTTATTTGAGTTTTGGACTGTTGGCCAGTCAAAATGAGCAATTCTGCATGATGGTAATGGGGATTTGACACTATTTTGTCATATTTATAGGCATTTACTCCTCAATTATTTGATTAAACACATCTAATCTGTGTATTCTGCTATGCCTTTCTGCAGCTTTATGGTAATGATGGAAAATAGCTGCTTTCCCATTTGAAGAGCAGGACAATGCCCTGCTATCAAGTAGCATAAAAAGGTAAGAAAGGAGGCCAGCTATCAGTCTAAGATGAAAACTATTATGATGGAGTCATAAAGTATTGAGAGGCTTTGAGTGGCCCTGTGCAGCTTCTGTGTAGTAGTTGCAGCTTCCAAGCGAGAGAAACAAACCCAGCTAGCTTCATGCACGTCGCCTGTAGTGGTGGTGGTTATTGAACCTACAGGGCATCCTTGTCAGGACATTTTTCTGGGGCTTCTGCCTCCTCCTCCTCCGCGCTGCGCCGCTGCTCTCCCCCTCCTCTGACGGGTTGTTCACCATGAGCTTCTTTAGCCTCTCGATGCGCTGCGGGTCCGCCACCCCCTTCATCGCCTTCTGCCGCCTTTTCTCCACATTCTCCGGCTTGGCTCTGCCCCGGCCGCCCTTCAGGAAGCTCTCGTAAGCTGCCACATTGTTGAAGGTTTTGATATTTGGAAAAGGAAGCTTGACAGTCGGCGAGTACAAGGCCAAGAGAGGGTCAAAGTTATCAGAGCAGACATCTACTGGATCTGCGTCATCGCCCCCAGCTTTACTGCCCGGCCCCGGTCCATGCTCCGGTACCGAGGGTGTACTCGAACAGGTTGCAGTCACCGTTTCTTTACTGTTTGACTTTACACTTTTTCTTTCTCTTTCCTCCATGTTTGAAACAGCCGCAGATGACGAGCGCACACTGAAGCAAAGAATCCTGGGAAATTGGTTGTCGTCGCTTGAAACTGAGCTTTCACTCTGCACCAATTTCAAGAGACCCTAAACATTATATGATATGTTAGACTACAGCACGCCAGTCATGTCGTACATTTTAATACAGGAAGCGTTAGTTTATATAGTTTATTTTTTTATGTAATAAACTGATAGTATAAACCTTTTTTTTAAAAAATCAGCAATTTCCCCCAAACAGCCAAACCATCAACTGGACTACAAGTTCGACACGATGTATTTCCGTAACCTCATACTCATAAACGATCTTTGGTTACGCTCTCCCTCCTATAGCCACAAGATGGCGCTAAAACACAGATGACGATTGCTGGCTTCTATATAAATCTCGTGTTAAATCTCGCCTTAATATATTATCCAATGCGGCAGCACAATAATAAATTAGCGTAGATGATGGGTTTTTGAAGAGGTTGAACAAGCAAATGAGGAATGTTTGTTAAATTCAGGCTTGTGCTCCGGAACTTTTGTTCGTATTGGCTGCGGCACCACTACGACAGAATTCGGTGATGGACTATACACAAACCAACGTGTGTGAGCTGATAGCTGTCTCAGGATAAATGTAAATATCAGTCGATTGCACAGCTTCATTACCCTACTAAATTAAATATTGGTGTCTATTTAATAACGAAATAGTTGAATATTAACACCTGAAGTGACGTTAAACGGGTTTTCAACAAGTAACGTAACGTCAGCTACTTTGATAGTTACTGTTGGTGGACTAACACCACTCTTGGCATCCAAGTGTAAGTAAGGATAATAACTAATGTTACCGATATCAATATGTTAATTTGCTATCATGTAAGGGAGAGAAATACAGGAGGCCCGGCCATGATTTAGGGAGCGAAAATGAGTTAATAATGGTCTGCTTCATTGCTTAACACGATGCATTTCTTTTCTACTTGTCTGTTAAACCTCTGAGACCCACAATAGACCCGTTTTTGTTTTTTTAGGGAGGTACAGGGGGTCTTTAGGAGGTGATAGCGGGTTAACAGTATATGTCATATCGAAGGGGTGTACATCATCTGACAGCTGGGAACCTGGAGATTATTTTGAGATGTAGCTCCGCATTGAATCAAGTTGTTTTTTGTCACAAATCAGAAATAAACCTTTAAAATGAATTAAAATAAATTGTAAAAGTGTATAAGGGCTTAGAAAAGCATGATAAAATTATATGGTGGCCATTCTCATGCTCTGTTGTGTCTTATCAGGTGTTGCAGCAATCAAAAGCTTTTGACATTTTGAGATTTTCCTCTGTTGTGTAAACTGCCCAGAACCATCCTTATTGTCACTCTACCTAGGAAAGCCATCCATCCTCCCAATGCCCCAGCTCTGTAGTTTGTGGTTGTAAAGTTTCATGAGGCTGTGATTATCCTAGAGGTCACAGGTCATTTTATACAGCGAGGTCAAGTTGAAAAAATGGTCCCATGTCAATGAAATGGCTACTATAGGAACTAACATCATCACAAATTAATGCAGTTGAGCTCATTTGATCCACAAGAGTCTCAAGTTTACAGAGATACCTAATTTATGTAATTCCCAAACTGTTTAGGGACCCCAGTATGCAGAAATATTAAAACACATCATTTTTAGAATAGGAGAGAAAAACACATTTGTACTGCATTCAAAAAACTGCATGTTTCTGCCCAAAATTGCATGTGATGATCAAAAAGTGGGCATGTCTGTAAAGGGGAGACTTAAATTAAGAGCGTTATTTACAAGCTAGTATGACATGGTGGGTAACAATGCATTCCTTAGGTTTTCTAGTTTCATACAATATCTGTAACCTGCTAGGAGGACAGTAAAGTCGGTTGGGATCGCTTGCAATCCTGCAGGTTTCAGACGGTTAATTATGAATTCACATGAATGTTTAAACACAAGACAGTTTTCTATGGTAAATAAAAATGTTCTTTATGTGAATTCTCTGAACTAAATGGATAATCACTGCTCACATGTACACAACAGTAGCAGAGATACAGATATTGTATGTTCATGTACTCATGGATCCTATTTTCACTGGGGTTGATACTCATAACAAGACTTTGTATCAGCAGTACCAATACTTGGGATATGGATCTGCACATCCTTAGTTGTGGAATAATTTTGGCTGTAAATATTACCACTCCACCTTGCTGTGAATGTGTTTACTTCACATACTTATATTCATATTATTGCTTTTTTTTCTTCAGGAGCACCCTCATGCTGATTGGAAAGGCCTGCAGATTTGGTAGACGTGTTAGATCTTGTGTTGTTAAACCTTTGGCCCATCTTTTCACCTGTCCCAGCAACATGGCCAAGAGTAAGTTTGAGTATGTCCGCAACTTCGAAACAGACGACACTTGTCTACGAAACTGCTACATTGTTGTGAGACTGGATGGGCGCAACTTCCACAAGTGAGTTTCCTCTTCATGCTGAATGTCTCTGTGAGGACATGAGTAATGTTGCAAATCAATAGGCTGATATATCATTTTGTTGTTTTGAGTTTCTCCTTGCGTTTTGTTTCAGGTTTGCAGAGCAGCACAAGTTTACAAAGCCCAATGACAACAGAGCCCTGGGCCTGATGACCCGGAGTGCACGCTCTGTCATGGAGGAGCTGGAGGATATAGTAATTGCTTATGGTCAAAGTGATGAGTTCAGCTTTGTTTTCAAGAGGACTTCCACCTGGTTTAAGAGGAGAGCCAGGTACCAAAGTTTTTCCATACTGTCATTTCCACACATGCTTTTCATGCTTTTTACTTTATTTCTCCCTCTTTCTGTTTTGGCAGTAAGCTCATGACCCACGTGGCCTCCCAGTTCTCCTCCTCGTATGTGTTTTACTGGAAGGAGTTTTTTGAGGAACAGCCCCTCTTGTACCCCCCAGGCTTTGATGGACGCGTGGTCCTGTATCCCAGCAACCGCAACCTCAGAGATTACCTCAGCTGGAGGCAAGCAGATTGTAAGTACTGTTTTACAATTCATGCATTTGACTTCTAGATGAATCTGCTCATTAAATTGGTGAGGACAGAAGATGTCAGACTGTGCTTCTGTGTCTTTCAGGTCACATCAATAATTTGTACAACACAGTGTTTTGGACTTTAGTACAGAAGGGGGGACTCACCACAGCTCAGGCAGAGGATCGCTTAAAGGTGAGGGCGAAACGTAATCTTAAGTCATTTAATATGTTTTGGTAAAGGAGGTTGTGCTTCAACAATTGGGTTCATGGTTGAGTGTTCGACCTGAAATCCAATAAGCATAAAAATGTGATAGAGAAGCACATCCCAGATTTCAAAATAAAGGAGGATAATATACAAGCATTTCACTTGTTTAACTGGCTCACATCACAATAAACATGCACTTACATGTGTCAGTACGGAGCCTTCTTCAGAGTGTTTGAAGTATACAGATTCAGTTCAGTAATATACATAAGCAGAGTTAACAGATTTCATTTAATAACTCATTTAATATGTTTGTGTGTACAAGTATAGATGCGTGTGTTCAAACAAATATCCTGTATGTTATGGTAATATCAAAGGGGAATACCACTGTTTTTATTGTTTGATAAATAACCAAATGAGAACAAGAGAAGAAAAATAAGATCTTCTAAAGACAACAAACAATAAGTAGGGAACATCTGCATAATTAGAGCTTAAAAAACATGAATAGATTCATTAAGACATAACACTGTGTACTCATAGTGAGTGTTCCAATCTTGCCACAGATGAAATTCAACTTGTTCTTTGAGTGTTTTTATCTCTAAGCTACGTCAAAGACAATTTTCCATTACCTTGTGATGGACGGTAACATTTTTCTGATACTCATTCACTTTTGGCATCCATTCCTGTGCCGTGTCTTAATTTGCACACTTCCGTACTTATACTTGCTATTTGGAGTGCATGAGTGCGTTCACACTGAGAACTGTGGCAAAATGCAGTGTACTCTAAGTACCTGGATGTTGCACTCAAAACTAGGGCTGGGCAATATAGCAATATTACATTGATATCGTGATATGAAACTAGATATCGTCTTACTTTTTGGATATTGTAATATGACATGAGTGTTTTTTCTTGAAAAAGGCTTAAAGGC
Source organism: Pterois miles (assembly GCA_947000775.1). NCBI lineage: Eukaryota > Metazoa > Chordata > Actinopteri > Perciformes > Scorpaenidae > Pterois > Pterois miles. Next base: position 5,390,302 of record CAMQGK010000308.1, on the reverse strand, counting down.
TGTATTACAGTAAAGTGATTTAATTTTATACACATACCATACTGTAGCTGTTCAACTATTTGCCTTTGCCCACATAGTCATTATACATTTATCAATTTTTGTTGAATATATCAACATTGCTGATGGTTATGTATCATCATTGTATACATATTTTGTAAACACACCAATAGTCAACCCTACGGTATCATCACAATATTGGTATCAAGGTATTTGGTAAAAAAAATATTGTGATATTCGATTTTCTCCATATCACCCAGCCCTACTCAAAATGGTCAAAACATTGAGTATGGAACGCTGGACACCTCACCCTCAACGGTCGCCATCTTTGCTATGTCACAGAAGGGGAGGGGTGAGGAAGCTGCAGAGGTTGCAAAGGAGCTTTTTTTTTTCCACAAAGTACCACTATACTGTAGTTGGATAGACAACAGAGACAACACTACCCCGTCAAAATTCACACATTACGTAGGTAAGTTCACAATGTGCACAGTGTCCTACATGGAAGTGTACTAACAGAAGTATCCAAACTGAGACACAGACCTGGTCAAAGAATTAGCTGATTAGTCAGCATTAGTCATTTGACAGGACATTAATCAAGTGTAATATTAACAATCATGTAATTGCTTAAGACATTTAACAAAATAAATAGACCAAACATTTGCTGGTTCAGCTTTAAAATGTTTTCCAATCTTTTCTCTGTTTCATATTTTAAAAATCCATACTAATATGTGACTACACTGGCAAAAACAATCAACAAACAAGAAAGTTCAAGACATGACTTTAGGGTTGATTATTTTGGACATTTTGTCTGACTAAATGAGTCGATGAATGGAAAATATAATATCCAGTATCAACGGTCCAGTTTAAATGTATGTACTTCTGTAAACTTATTATTATATAACTGTTTTTAATTGATTATGTTACCAAGGAGACCTGGTTCTGGATATCTGGGGAGCTGAATGTATAGCTGTGACAGCAGTTCATTGGCCTATTTTTTGTGTTTATTCACACAGTCACCACATTATTTACTTGTGGTTTAGTCTCATTGGAGATGAACACATGCCGCTGTCACTGACTGACACAGCTGTTCTCTTGATGTCTCCTCATTCTCCGGTGGGCTGTGAGGGGAAACTCCAATGAAGTGATGACAAACGACGACTTGTGGAAATGTTAATTTTGGCTCAGTGTTACTGTGGGCAGCATGAGTCATCGGCAGCCCATCAAACCTTCATGTTTCCTGGTTCCTTTTATCACTTTAAAAACATTTCTTAGGGGAAAACATGCTGCCCAAATCAAAGATGACAAAGATCATCTTCCTTATTCAGACAACAAAACAGTAGAAGAACCAGTGGATGGTGTGGTCATTTTAATGTGTATGATGAGATGACTTTTCAGTGAGGCATACACACATTTTTGTAATATTTACACACAGACGTCTAACTGTGTTCATTTTCCCTCCAGGGAACATTAGCTGCGGACAAGAATGAGATCCTGTTCTCTGAGTTTGACATCAACTACAACACTGAGTCTGCCCTCCACAGGAAAGGCACCACTCTCATCTGGGAAAAGGTGAGCTGCTAAAAACGATTTGAGTCTGCAGTTATTACAGAGAAATTCACTCCTACTCTGTTTGATATCTGTGCTTTTCAATGTGGGATGAAGGGTTTTAAATCCTTCACTGCAGCCACTTCCACCTCATTGCTCATCTTCTTCTACTTTAGTCAGTGATATCTGACATTTTCTCAACGTGGTTTCTGTCGGTGTACATACAGGACTGTCTCTCTGCCTCAGCTTCTGTGCTCTGCAATCTTGGATTCTTCCTGTATGCTTGACAAATATCAGTAGCGCTTTGTGAACAGGTCTGCAGCTGCAGTTTTGACTGACACCAAAAATGAACTTAGCATAAAAACTTGATGCAAGGGGAAATGCTGTCCAAAAAACACCTACCAATCTCTCTAAAGTTCACTGATTACACAACAGAAGTGTAAAAACAACAACTAGGGCGACCCAATATCATGCCAAAGTGTGTAATAGACCCGCCTGTCCATCAGAGGATAGCGTGTCAGTGTCACCTTTTGACTTTCCAAGGTGTAAATATTACACACCTTCATGAAGGTGCAGTAGCGTACCAGCAGGGGGCAACAAACCACTTTGTTAGGTTAAGGGAAAATCTCATGGTTGGGCTTGAAGTAAGTATGTAAACTAAGTAAAATATGGATAGGAAAAAGTGTAACATCACTACAGATGACAAACATCACTAACATAACTCATGTATCTCCCCACCTGCCCACCATAAATGGTCTTTCTCCCCTTTTATTGTATGTCACTAGCTCCGAGCGAAGCATATTCATGAAGATATATTTACACTGCAGTCAGTACAGACTACATGGTGTGAAAATGACACACCTAAAGCAAGAAGAGCGTTCTTTTTAAATGCTTTTGCCTTGTACATTATTGTATCATTCACACGCCTTTTCGTGGGGCTGGGCTGAACAGGGAGTTATGGACTATTTCTTTATTGAGTGCAGTGACTTGCTGAGGTCTTTAGACAGATATGTCTATGAGTGTTATTTCCCAAAATGTTGAACTGCTCCTTTAATAGAGGTGTCACCATTTCGATTCTAAATCGGTAATCGATCAAAATAAACAGCAGGATCTGTTATTCTCCCAGTATTTTTTTCTCTCTGCCAATTTGCACACGTCCGAAAAAATAAGATGTCAAAGACGACACAGCATATGTTACCGGTAGCCTGAAGCTGCACTTTTCGAGACACCATGACCACTGCTGGAGTTGGAGATAACGGAGAAACGATGATCTGGAATATCCTCCTGCTTCCCTGAAGTCACCAGTGTGGCAACATTTTGCCTTCCCTGTGAGTTGTGTTAATAAGGAACGCGTTGTCACGGTCTGTAGCTATGCTACACGCAGGTACCATACGCCACTTCAGTCAACACAACAAATACAGCAGCACATATTCTCCAAGATCTGGTGGCTTTTTGCAGGTGAGGAACCTCAAGCTGTTGTTGTAAAGTTCTCTTCAGCCATCTAGTGACTGTTCTTTTTGTTTTTGTGTACAATTTGTTCCCAATTAACTGGTGAAAAAAGTTATTGTTTTCACAGTTTAAATAAATGATTTAGATGTGATAATATGTAATTTGTGTGGTACATTTCCAAAAACATATTACAGATATATCACACAATAGTACATGGCTACATAAAGAAGAATTTGAAAATGTAAATGACAGTTGTCAGGCCATAAAACCAGTGACCTGTTGATCTTTGTGAATCAAGCCTCAATAGACTTGATTTGGAGAACTGTCCCTATCCTTTAAGTCACCTTTAATCATACTCCTCATATTCCTCATTCTTTGTGTCCAGCGAGATGAAACGGTCACCAAACGCATGAAGCTACCGAATGAAGAGGAGAAGGACGTGGCGGTGACTCGCAGCAGGAGGAAGGTGCACGCTCACCACTGTGACATTATAGGAGAGCATTTCTGGGAGGAACATCCGGACATCCTGGAGGACGACAACTGCTAACAGCAGGAGAAACCTACTGTAACCCATACAAACAGTGGACTGATGATGGAGCTGCGTGATGCTGACTGATGTGAATGAACATATTACCCATGAAGCATAGTGCCCTTAAAGAGCGTTTTCTCAGTCTTTCATGACTGACTTATACGATTACTTCCTCACAACCAGAACATATTCTTACTTTGATGTATTAAACTTCTATCATAATTTCCCCTTAAAGTGGGACGATTTCTGCTTAAATTGATGATGATGCCTGTCATGTTCAAAGGGAAGCAGATGATTTCATAATCTTTTAGGAGCGGCTGTTGAGGACACACATAGCAGCGTGATACTGCCCCAGATACTCCTAGTCTAGTGCATGTAGCTCTACTAAGGTTGCTTTTCCAAAAATATATCCTCATTTGATATCATAAATGACATTTAAATACTACCATCATTTGATCTTTCAGTATGTTTGACATGATTCATCTTGGCCCACTGTTTTTTTAAATCTGTGTGGCCGTTTTGAATCTCAACTATCCTTTTTGCTCGGGAGTTTCTATTGTTTGAATTTTAATGATTCAGGAAGCCTGATTTGCAAAGTGGTCAATATCCTTTACAGTTTGTAGTAAGAAAGAGCATATCTGAGGCAGGAATGAGCAGAGTAAAGCAGAAAGCAATACCTTGGCAGGAGCGAGTGGTCTTGTCTCACCGCCAGGGCACCATTTAGAGATGTGAATGGATTCGGCGGCCTGCACTGTCATCAGCGCTAAGAATACCTCACACACCCTGCGTACACTCTATCCTCCTGACATGTGCTCCGTGGCATATTTATCATCGCACTTCTAAATGACCGGTTCAGTATGAATGGCTGCTGGAAGCCTGAAGTGGAAGAAGCCAACTGTATTTTGAGACTGTAGTAGGCTCGGTTACTGTCGGGTATTAGAGACCTGTATTTTTGGTCTCCTGACCTTGTGAAAACAGCATGGCGCTTCTCTACTGTACTTCATGTAACCAGGGTTCAACTCCTCTACTGGAATTCGGCATCAAATTATTTCACAGAAGACGTCAAGATGAGTAAATGAACAATTACATTTCAGTTCAGTAGTGTACAAAAACACACCGTGATTGCAGAAGTTGCTCTTTTCTTAATGTCATTAACTGTGTGCTTAGATCAGTTCATTTTGGCCATTACCAACACAGACAATGACTCAACATATGGCCTTATGGTACAGGTTTCTAAGCAACCACAGCATGTTGAGGCAAGTGATGCAGTTATTTAAAGAGGGCATGTGTTTACATGCAGGGTCTAATCTTAATCCTGCTGGGTTACTGAGGAAAAACTGAGGAAATAGTCACACGACTGCAGTAAAATAGTACTTTAATAGCTCTTATATTACTGTACACATGTATATTTTTTGTATACTTATATCATATTTCCAGTCTTCAGATCTGATTAGCTACATAGCCACTGAGACAGCGACTGATTGGGCGTTCATACGGGCCCAACTCGTAAACACGACACCATTTGAAGCATGGATGTATTAAGAGAACTGGATACAGCGTTGGAGGTGGGGTCCCATTCATTCCTATGAAAGTTGCTGAGTGGCGCATGATGCCAATAGGTAGACTTCAGGGTCTGGAAAAGTACCTGGATCGTCTGGATCTTCTGGGTCTTACTAGGCCCTAGTACGCATGTCCGATAGGCGCAGCTCGGTCACATGTCTCGGTCATGAAGTCCCAACGTCACAGCTTGTGCTGTTGTTACAGTCTGGGTGTCCATAGACATAAACAGAGGAAGGAAATAACTCTGGATTTGGCTATTAGTGTGTTTTACATCTTTTAGGACCTAATGATTTCAGTAAGGACTATTCAGACCAGGAAGTAGATTTACCTCAAAGAAAAATTTACCACTGAGTTGCAGATATCTCTTTCCCAATGTAAGTCTATGGGAAAAAAGTGTTTTTTGCCCAACACTCAAGTTGTAGTACCGACTTTTGGCCACTACGGATCAAGGACTAACGCTTCTCCTGAGGACTTGGGTGCTGGTGGAGAGTGTGATAGTAGGCAGAGTGAGGAAACTGTCAGCCATTTGGCAAACTTTCACAGTGGAAAATCCACATATTAAAAGACAATTCTATTGCATTTATTCTCTGTATGTATTTATTCATGTTTTACAAAGAGTTAACCTGAGCCAAGCTATACCACAAAGATAGTAATAAGAGATAAGATATTCCTTTATTTGTCCCACAGTGGAGAAATTTACAATATCATATCATCATATCATATCATATCATACATGGTCAGTAGTAGACAGCTGATTTGACGGCACCTAATTTCTTAAGTGGGAGAAGGTAACCGTGATGATGTCACAGTGATGTCATCAGGGTTGTCCTGCCTTGGACCTGCAGACTAGAAAGTCGTAACAGGAGGCTTGGTGACAAACTAACTACGCGGAGGTTTTAATAAATATGTAGGCATTAACCAGGCAGGGAGGGTCTAGTGAAAAAATACTGTTGCATAATGGGAAATGTAGGATTCAGCATTTAACCTTAAAGCTTCATATAATAAGTAAAAGTGAGGATATCTCCGTTTGTGCTGTCTCATTTCTGACCATTCTTTGTTTAGTTTGTCTCTTGTGAGGGTACCAACTTCATGGAAATACTAGATTAAATTGCTGTAGTGCCCCTTTAAGAAATTACGTGTGGAACTGCCTGGTTTTATAATTGTTTAATTGTGTTTTCTTTTAGCATTATTATAGATTAAAAATGAAAAATATCGACAGGAAGAATAATTGCGTAATTTTCCTTTCATAACGTCTAACGGCTAGTTCTCCACACAGGTGGTCCACATCGCCTCGTTGCGTTTCTTGTATTAGTCTCCTGATATAACTACTGCTGTAATCTTGATTTCAGTGTGATCTTGCCTCACCTCCGTGTCTATGGCTCCGTGTGTTGCTGTGTAATGCTGATGAAGGGGAGGGGTTGAGAATGAGAGAGAGCTGAGAGAGCATCTCATTGACACGATGTCACACCGGCGGCGTTTCCTCCATCTGATGTGAAGCAGCCGGGCTCGTCGTAAAGCGCACATTGATGTCTCAGTCCAGCAGATCCATTTGGAGCCGCTTGTTGTTAGAATGCGTCCAGGAGCTGCTGTGCAGTCCTCTCCGTGTCTCGGTCTGTGGCTCATAGTTTCTCTCCTCCGAGGTGTTGAGGCTGCTGCTGTGTCTGAAGGCGCTGTTTACAATGGTGAGTCTGACTGCTTCCCGGAGCGATGCTGGATTTTTACACGTCTTCAGAAAACTAGATCGGCACTGCATTGGGTTATATCTTCTCTTTAAAATGCATCGCGTTTGTTGGGCATGCATGATGTCAGTATTAGTATTTTTTATTTGTTAAAAATTCAAAAATAAGGAAAAAAATCAATAGGTCTTTTAAAGCAGCTGTAGGTATAATCGGAGCAAATATGATTTAAAAAGTTGTTTTGTAACAGTAGTAAATGAGGCAGGTAATCTGAAAATAAAATCACGTTCATCTGTGTCCTCTGGTGCTCCTAATGGCATCTGCAAGATTTCACAGACCGGAGGAAAACAACCAATCAGAGCCGAGTTGGAGCCTGAGGCCTCTGAGCAGCTGTCAATCACTCACAAACTCTGATCAAATATAACTGTAACTGTAACTGTTAAGCAGCCATGTTGAGATCAGCTGAGGAAATACCAAGCACTGCCCACCAGCCGCAGCAAAATTTCTCATTTTACAGCTAAACAGTAACTATAAGATGTTTCTGAAAACATTTTATGCAAAAACTAGGCATTACAGTAACAGAATATTGATTCATATTTGATTAACGCTGCCTAGTTTGACCGTTTGGTCAGAGTTTGTAAGTGACTGACCACTGCTTTCATTGATTGAATTGACTGACCAAAGTCTCCCGTCGTGGGCTAGTTTTTCTAAAGCCTGAAAACAGCCATGAGTAGGTGCTAGTTTTCTCTCAGAACACTTGAATTACAATATGCTGAAAGGTTATTATGGGATTTTTGCCAAAATGTATTCTGCCTACTGCAGGTTTCAGTGCATATACTGCAAGCCACCTACAACATGGTAATGTGCCATTATTCTGTTTTTCATCAGGACAAAATAATCAGGGTTCACTGAGGAGCATCCTTGATCATGTACAGAGTTATGAGATCACTTATCCTACATGGCTGCATCCTCACAGACACAGGAGGTCTGCTAACAAGGAGGTGAGTCTGTAATGAATACAAATAAACTGCTAATAATCTTGACATATGTAAATCAGCTTTTGTTTGACCACTTGTTGCATTTGCATCTGTGTTTTCCCTCCAGCATCCTGCAGAGGTGCAGGTCCTGATCTCAGCCGAGGGCCAGGAGCTCAGACTACACCTGGAGAAAAACCAGTGAGTGACCCAAAAAGTGCAATACACCTCTTTTTTGTTTCACACAAAGGGATTTTAGTAGGGCTGGGCAATATATCGATATGATATAATGTGGATATATTGCCCAGCCCTTCTTCTTGACTTTGGATATTGTAATATTGTAAGTGTTGTTTTTTTCTGGTTTTAAATTAAGTGAGATGATTTTCCCTCACTCACTTAGTCATTGTATCCACATTACTGATGATTATTTATCAAATATCTCATTGTGCGAATATTTTGTAAAAACGCCAGCCGTCAACCCTACAATATCATTGCAATATGGATATCAGGATATTTGGCCAAAATATTGTGATATTTGTTTTCTTCATGTCACCCAGCACTAGATTTAAGTATTAATTACAGCTTTCAAAGTTAACACAATGATAATGGGTTAACAGAAATTAGTTTTAACGCTACAAATTTCTGTCACATATTTACACAACTTGAGATTTTTAATTAACCTTTGTTAGGTTGAGGTTGTAGCAGGCGAGAAGTTAGAATGAAGATACTGGCATCATATGAAACTAGAAAACCTAATGAATCCACTGGTACCAACCGTGTCATATTAGCTTGTTGCAAAGAAGGCTAAATAACGCTCCAAACTTTAGCTACAGTTTGGCGAGGAAAAACAGGCATGGCCATTTTCAAAGGGCTCCCTTGACCTTTGACCTCAAGATATGTGAATGTAAATGAGTTCTCTGGGTCCCCACCAGTCTCCCCTTTACAGACATGCCCACTTTATGATAATCACATGCAGTTTGAGGCAAGTCATAGTCAAGTCAGCACTCTGACACACTGACAGCTGTTGTTGCCTGTTGGGCTGCAGTTTGCCATGTTATGATTTGAGCATATTTTTAATGCTAAATGTAGTACCTGTTAGGGTTTCTGGACAATATTTGTCAGTGTTTTGTGTTGTTCATTGATTTCCAATAATAAATATACACATACATTTGCATAAAGCAGCATATTTGCCCACTCCTATGTTGATTAGAGTATTAAATACTTGAATAATAATCTCCCTTTAAGGTACATTTTGAACAGAGTAAAAATGTGCAATTAATTTGCATTTAACCACAATTAATTATGGACAATCATGCAATTAAATGTCTTAATCAGTTGACAGCCCTAGTCGTAACTTTTGGTGCAGTTTATTGCTCCCAGGAACAGGTAACAAAATGAGACCCAAGCCAAAAAAAGTAATTCAAGGAGTCGCCTGTATCAGACTGTTCCCATGAGACTGAATCAAGCGTTTGAGAATATCCAACACTGAGCTGTGTATTCTTAGACGTCCACCCGGCTAGCCCTGTTTATTTGACCAGATGTTAGCTGTCACATAGACACATTTATAAGGTCACAGAGGGGGGATGAAGGGAGGAAAGGAGGCTGATGGTTTTGGAAGACAGAGGGTCGACACCCGATCTGTGTGCCTTGGGCAAACAGGAAGCAAGACAGTGCGTCTGCACCTCACATCCTGCAATCTGATGGAGCGGTTCCTGTCCAGTAACAATGGGATGGTGATAGGAAGTATCTCGCTGGTTTAATGGACAGCACAGTCACTGGGTGGGACAGTAGGGAGGCCTGGAGCAGTGGTGACCACAGAACTGTGGTTTTGAGCCAGTGCACAAGTGGAAAGGGAAGCTTTTATGAGCATGAGAAACCAAGTTCATTTTTACCATCAAATGTATGCTCTCTCTGTCTGTCACTCATTCACTCACAGCTCACACAGTAACAGACCATGACTCCACTGTGTCTGACTGACCGTCCCCTGAGGGATTTAACCCTCCCCCCTGCTCTCCCTCCCCAGCAGGTGGTCACACTGTCAGATTTCCTCCTGGGCAAGGAATTTTAATCAATCACACACACTGTTTGTCTGCGTATGTGAGAGGCACAGAGAGGTGAGGAAAGAAAGGATGTTGGTATGAGATAGCTTTGATAAAATGTTTTCAGGTTCTCCAGCATAAGAGAGAGATGTGTTAACTGATATGTATAATTGCAGGTTGTAGTAAGAAAGAGGAAATATAGAAGTATATATTTTGAAATCGTATTTGTGCAACTTCTCAACTGTTTCCTGCAGCAGGAAAGCTGGTAACATTTCTTCACCGGTACCAACCGTTTCTGCTACAGTTACAGTAGAAATAGTGAGATGATGTGAAAAGGTCTTTATTTGTCATGTGAACAAGCATTACAGTGAAGCAATCGCTGGCAACAAGGCTCATACGATATGTATGAAGAGAAAATCCTGCAATCAAGACATGAACATAAGATAGTGCAAGTACAGGAATAATGTATATGTACTGATGTAAAATGGGACAGGTATTTATATGATTTGAAAAAAGCAGTTTTAGAATTTAAATTGTAAATTGTCATTTTAATGGTAAAGCATGTAAACAAGGAGTTGAGATTTAAAAAAAAAAAAAAGAAAAGAAAGTAAAACAGACAAAGCTTCATATTAGAGAAACACATCCCATTTCCTTGACATTGATCCTATAATGTGCTGTCTGAGAGCTTTATTGATGTGGAAAAAAATCATGTAAATACTCTTTTGTTTCAGTCACTTAAGGTTCAGCCTCTAATACCTGTACCTGTAGGGAAGAGGGGGTCTTTCTCTAAGGGGAGGTAGTCTGAGTTTATTTTGAAGAGCAGGTCTTTCAACATCTTCTCACGAGATTTATTTTCATGTCAGCCGACCGTTGAGCTGCTCAAAGCTGTCACCTGTGCCAGTTCATTCAGTCACTGACAGTGGAGATAACTGTTAAGATTACAATTAGTAGCTATTGGTTAGGGCTAAGTAATTTTGAACAAATATCTAATTGCGATTGTTTTGTCTGATATTGCATGTGAAATATGATTTGCGACATTAGAGAGAACAATTTAAAATCTGTAGAATATGATGTGAAGGCCAGGACATCTCTGCAGCATCACAGTATTTAATTTAAAATAGTATTTTGACTCATATTTTGCCCTCAACAAATATTGCTTTCCTGTGATTTGAAAATTGCAGTCAGCCATATTGCAATTTTGATAAATTTTGATTAACTGTGCAGCTCTACTTTTAATTCAGAAATGTAGTGGCTGGAATGTTTGGTAAACATGACTCACTATATGAGTATATTCATAATGATTTATCCTGTCCAATTCGGTAGATATTATGAAAATGATTAAACAATGTACTGGTTCAAAACTTTAATAGTATATCTTCATATATTAAGATAATATAAACCCCAATAATTTTCACATGGCCCCTTAAAGAAACAGTTTTACAGCATTCGAAGAAAGAGTTTGCTGTAGACCCATTATTCAGTCTGAGGTTTACCGCTTCACCTCACCACCAGCCAGCGTTTCCCCTTTTTCCGCACCTAAACAGCCAATCCCAGACCAGGTTACTGTCTTTTTATTTGTCCTAATGTGGAGAACAAGGCGGCAGTTTGTGTCACTAAAGATCAATGTCTGATTTTGGAGAGAAGCCAGAGAAAATGCTGCCAGTGTCCATCCCTGTATCCTGGCTACTCCCTCGTGTCCTCACTGACCCTGCAACTGTAACTGACAGTCAGCAGATAAGGGAGAACCCAAACTGGCTATGAGATGGTCTTGATCTTGCCTCTCTGTTTATCCTCCTGTGGCATTTTACATCTCATTTTTCCCACTCTCCCTTTTAATTCCACCTCATCTACTCCTCAACTTAATGTATCACTTTATCAAAACCTGGAGGAAGACGTAGCTGTGAAAATTTATGGGCATCGGTCCTCGCAGTGGCTGGAGGACAGACTCAATCCATTTATGTCCTCCCTCGCCGTGCATGTCAATGTGCATGTGTGTGTGTGGGAGTCGTTTTTTTGGTTTGTATGTGCATTGGCGTGAGTGTCTGCCTGAGCTTTTATCTTAATGAAAGGCTGTGGTGTACCCGTAGAGGGTTGATTTGGTTAAGAGCCAGGCAGCAGCTATAGTGTGTGCTGACTCAGAGTGTAGGAAAAGGGAAAGAGAGGGGGAGGAAACAGTGTAAGAAAGTGAAGGATGGACCGGAGAAGAAGGGTTGAGGTGAGAAAAGTCATGGAAAGAGGAAAGTAGAGACAGTTGGGGTCAGTTTGGGAGTTATGTACGTTTGGATCAGATATGACTTGTGTTGCTTCCTCCCCTGCATGACTTTCTCTGCTCTTCTGTTTAATGCCCTTCCTGCACACCCTTAAGTGCATGAACCAGAATCAAGCACTCCCTTGGGAAATGTTCGCATCATTGTTCCTCGTCCTCACCTCGTATGTCTTCCACCGTCCACTCTAAAAACGAGCACCCCATTCTTCCTCATTTCTTTCCTCCCCTCACCTCGTCTGATGTTCCCCAGGGCTCTAGTGCAAATATACATCTCCCACGCGCCCTCCGCAGTCAGGGTTTGGGAGACTGTGTGGCCACACGCAGACAGACGACACACACAAACACACGGCAGCCCGAAAGAACACAAACAAGACTGAAAGCCCAGTCCTGATGGATGGCAGGTCCAGGGAGCAGCGAGCAGAGATGCATTCGCTTGTCCTTGTTTCTATGTTTAGTCTCACAGTGGCTCGGCCCTGTCTGCTTTGATGTCTTAATGTAGGCCCATGTGTTGGGGAAACACACACACTCAGTTTCACACAAGGCCTCCCTGTGCAATAAAAGCCTCTTCATCATCCGTTGCCGAGTGGTACTTTGACTTTGCATCAGCTTTCTCTCTCCCTCCACCCGCATGCAGTGATGTCATCTGATACTATGAGAGAATGCGACCCACTGACCCTAATGCATTACCCCACATCCCCCTCTCCGCTCTCCCCCTCTCCACTATCTCCCAAGTACATTAGCATTACTCCCCGACCCCTCCGCTCCCCCTCATGAGGCTGAACCAAGCCTTTGTCTCGGCCTCGCTGCCAGACAGTCTTGATTCAACCAGCATTGCCCTCCTCAATCACGGACTCTGTCTGGACACTGGACCACGTCCAAACTCTGTGGAGCTCTCCCGCCACCACAGTGTCAAGACAGAGTCTTGATTTGAAAGCTCTCACAGCATTTACCAGAATACAATTAAACTCAAGGGTTTATTTATTTATTTATAAACAGGAACAAATACATACAGACAATGAATGCAACAGAACTTTTTTTCATTATAAAGTTTTAAACTTTCCACTGTGAAATATTGCCAAATGGCTGACAGTTTCCTCATTGTGACTTACACTCTCCACCAGCACCCAAGTTCCCAGGAAGAGCGCCGGTAGTTGTTCCCAATTTTCGTAGTGGCCACACGGCGTTACTACAACTTGTAAATCCCAGTATGAACACACTAATAGCCCTTATTTAATTATTATCATTAGGCCCTAAAAGTTGTAAAATGCACTAATACCCAAATCCAAAGTTATTTCTCCCCCTCTGTCCATGTGAATGAGACCCAGACTGTGATGACGCCCGTGATGACAATGTGATGTTGAGACCCCGCGACTGAGCGGATGCTACTGCACCTGCTCCAACGGATGCGAAGATCACCAGAAGATCCGGGTACTTTTCCTGACGGAAATTGAGCTATTTTGGCATCATGCGCCACTGAGCAACTTTTCTTAGGCCCTCCAACACTGTATCCAGTTCTTTTAATACATCCATGCTAGCACAACACCGTTTGCTATCGTCACGTGACAAACTACCGACAATAAGTTCTTCTTCACTGCTCTAAAACAGTAGTTGCCAGTGGCCGCCATGATACATCACATCAGATTGATGCATAGACTGGCGTACTAGCCGATACCGAATTCTGGGCATTATGAGATGCAGTTCTGATACTGGTATCAGTATAGGTACCCTATATAGTATGTATATATAGTATATATAACTCTAAGCTAAATCCTCCTACCAGCAACTCTAAAGGTGATTAACACATTATATCTTGTTTGTTTATTCCATGCAAATACCAAAGTATAAAAGCAACAATTTGTGGTTCTACAGGGTTTATGTGCCAGACTATTTCTTGGCCAAGTGCTGTAACTTCCTGGAGTCTCAGCTGGTTATTGTCTAGCTTTATGCTAAGCTAACTGGCTGCTGGATGTAACTTTATATTTAGTCTACAGACATGATAGTGGTGTCAGTTGTCTCAACCAAATCTCAGCAAGAAAACTAATATGTGAATTTCCCAAAATTGCCCTTTAGGCTTGGCAATAAAATCAGCATAACTGGGTATACGCCACTTGTTGCTGGACCAGTTAAAACTGAGTGTAAATTAGAATTTTCATTTCATTTATTTATTTATAAGGATAACACACATCTATAAATTGTAAGCCAGCTGCCTAATTTTCAACTGTAGTCCGTCATTTGAAACCAATGAGATGATGGTTAGAATAGACAACAAGACGCCATAAAGACAGCGACAGCAACAACATAAGCATCCTCAAGACAGGAAACAGCAAAACATCCATGCAATAATATGCAACAATATCCACTATTTACTAGATGCATCTGTGCAAGCAATACACAGCGAAGCAACACCGATCATAACCATCATTTACACATGCAGACATGCAGAGCCGCAATAAGCCATAAATAAAATATAACAATCATAATGTTGATCTTGATCAGTGATGTTAAAAGATGCATTTTGTCGCTTGTTCATAAACATATAATCTCTGCTCCACTTTCAATGACTAACATTCAGTAATACTCCTGTTGGTATATTCATAAAAAAACAGTTTGCAGAGATGAACCACTGACATCATGCTTAACTGCATGTGCATTGCAGTTGTCCTCATACTGTTGTCATGCATTTCATTATCCACTTACCAGAACAGTAATCTTTTTTTTTTTTTTTTACTACTGGAGACACTGATGAGTCAAATTGACACTAACGGCTGGATTGCACCTGCAGGTTATCTTCCTGTGGTTGCATTGCATTGATGCATTGTTTCATCTTTCACCTTCATTTAAATAAACTGCCGGTTGGTACAAATACAGTGGCTATGGCATTATGAAGGCATTTCATATAAGCTATTTTCAATGCTTAAACAGATAAGGCTTTAACTGTATTTAACCTTCAACAAAAGAGACAGTAGCATGTCTGAATGTGACAAATATATTGTTTGATTCTCACTTTTCATCAGCATTTTTAGTGATTTGGGAAAACTAAAACGAAGCTGGTATTTATCCGTCAGTAATGGCAATGGCCTCGTCAATGGCATGTTGTGTCTATAAGTCACATAGTGGCAGGTTATATAGTCATCAGTCTGTGAGTGTACACACAGCTGCTGACTGGCATGGGAGAATAAGGGAGAATGGAGGAGAGACAGAGTCATTATGTGTCTGTCTCCTTGTGGAAGAAGTGATCCTTCCTGTATATTAAGGACTGTGGAAAAGCAGCATTGTAAAGCTCAGTCAATCATCAGCCACTCTGCCATTAATTCTGCCTGTTAGAGCGATAGAGAGGGTTACACAGATGAGAGCAGAGCATCATGGGAATATTTGCGGAGTTATAGAAGCAGGAAAACTAGAGGAAGGCCAGATATAAATACGGTGAAAAGGTCAAATCACAATACGGGGGGGTTTACCCAGTTTAGGGTGACATCAGCCGGATACATTACCACTGAGTGATCATTTTTAAGTCTCCTCTTAGACTGTGTGCAATTACAGAGTCCCTCTCTCAAGCCCCCAAACTCAGGGTGGTAATCTGTTAAAGGATGAAGCAGACGTTTTCTGCTTTGTGGCTGATTGCATCAACAGGCTGTCATTGTTTCAAGAGGCTTGTCTCCTTCAGGGCATCTGATGGGAGAGAACGGAAAAATCCCCATCTCCCCTTCATTTGTCATCCTTTAAAGGAATAGTTTGACATTTTCTGAAATGCGCTTATGCTCACTTCCTAGCCAAGAGTTAGATGAGAAGATTGATACCCCTCTTGTCTGTGGGAGTGGTATTCATCTTCTCATCTAACACTCGAATTTGTGCATTTCCCTAAATGTTGAGCTATTTATTTAACTTCACCTCACTAATTTTTATTAATGTTAACCAGCAACTGCTGGCACCTACTGGCAATTTAGAGTGATCAGTTAACTTAATCTGCATGTCTTTGGACTATGGGAGGAAGCCGGAGAACCCAGAGAAAACCCACGCTTACACAAGGAGAACAAACCCACGCTTACACAAGGAGAACATGCAAACTCCACACCACTCAAACCTGCGACCCTCTTGCTGTGCAGCCCCGAAAGTAGTGTATACATGATAAATAATAAAACTTTTTTTATTTACATTTTATAGGCCTGTCTTTGGAAAAAACATTTTTCTCAGCAACCCTTTTCATCCTCAGTCTGAACCCAAAAGCTCAGTCTGCTCTGATTGGTCAACCAAACAAAACTCTTTGGACTCCACTCCAGCTCCGCTCTATTGCTAGCTTTGTTTGAGAGCTGATGTTATGTAAATGTGTTACTTGGTGACATCACCATGTTACAGAAGAAAAGGTAGAACTTTAAGCGAGGCATGTCAGGCAGTTCAAGAGCAGTGTTTTTGTGGAGGAGAGGAATGAACTGTGGGCTTTGAAACTTTTCGGACTATTTACATGCACAAAAAAACTATGCAACACACTAAAGGAAAGGCACAAATGCATAAAAGGTCCCCTTTAAGTTAAGTCAAGTCTTTCTTTGGGATTCTCTACAGCTTGATTTCCCTGCAGTTACATCCTGTTTGATGGATCTGAGTTTGACTGTGGGGGCAGATTTAGAGAGACGCAGCAAAAGAAAACCAGCTGCGAGGCAGGCAGAATTTATGAATGAAAACAGGAAGAATGGATTGAAACAGCGCTGGAAGGAGAAAGACAGGAAAACAAGCATCTGTACCAGATCTAAATATTGTGCCGGTAAGCTGACAGAAGCTTGACAGAAACGGCCTGAGTCTGAAGACACTCATTCAATCACAAACACAGATGGACAGTTAGAGGAATGTTATGTGTTGCCACAATAAAATTAATGTTTGTCTCCGTATGTGTATATTTCGCTAATTTATCAGTCTCTCTTGTGCAGCCTGTATTGTATACGAATGGAGAAATTCCTGTGATAGTGAAAAGAATAGGGGGACATTAGTCAATAATAGCTCTGTCAAACAAATGGTCTGGACATACCAAGGAACTTAAACTCTCAGCATATAAGTTACCATCTCTTACTTTAGATAAAGAAAGAAAAAAAGTGTAATTTGGGAAAGGTACATATGGATTTTATTACACTTTCCCACATTAGTCTTTGTATCTCCTCTTATCTCTGCCAGGATCTTTGCCTGAATCTTTAAAGTAGTCTGGTTTTTTAGTGTCTCTGTCAGAGTGAATGTTTTATGAGCTGTGGGCTGCTGGAGAGAATCTGTCTCCTTCTCTCTCCTCTGTTTGCTGCAGCTTTTATTCTGTACATTTGTCACTGCTGTCCCACCATAATGTTGCTGTTTCAGGAGATCGAACGTCTGACATGTACTCTTATGCAAATGGTCTCCCGTCTTTCACCAGGCAGCTGTTGGCCCCTGGATATCAGGAAATATGGTACACTCCCGATGGAGCACGCAAGTCCTCGTCTCCTGCCAGCACTGTAAGTCTATATGAGACAGTTTGATGCTCTTAAACTGCAGTAAGGAGCTGGAAATGATGATAGAAGACAAATAGATATTAATGCAGTTGATGAAATCCTTTGGCAGGAGGATAACAGGCAGTATGGACATAAAATACTACCTTCTATGCTTGCATGACAATGTCCTCTGGTTGAATGATGGCCCATGTTGAGCTTTAATTGTTTTGTCTTCCAGGGACACTGTTTCTACCACGGTGAGGTTCTGGGCATGGAAGGCTCAAGTGTTGCTGTTAGCACATGCTCAGGACTGAGGTAAGTAAAGCTCCACCATGGGCTGTGTTCATAAAGTTTTCAAATATTTAGAGTTGGTCCCAAAAGTGAAAGACATTTCTTAGATTTCTAAGAAGTCTCCCATAAGACGAAATCCCTCTAAAAGTAAAAAGCTATTCATGAAGACAGCTCCCACAGTTAAGAGGTCTTTCTGTAACTTCATTTTTTCAACAAGGGAGTAAAAAGCTTCAAGAAAGAGAGCCAAGAGGAAAGTTTTCCCAGTACTCCAAAGCTGGGAGTTAGTGCTGTAGAATAAATCATGGAGTGACGGTGTTTGTGATTGATCTTTTTAAAGGTGTGTTGGTGCCACTCAGTCAATGAATTAAAGCTATCCAATGCTAACTTTACAAGCTGCAGTTCATTTGTTGTACAGCTGATTAATGGATGCCTAGTAATGTTACTGTTTTCTCAGTCATTGATAGCATACCTGTCTATTTAACATAACATACAGTGATACAGAAATTGATATTCAAATTTTCGTATTTTGGTTAACTTTCCAAAATAGCTGAGGAAATCTGTCTGAATGTTTGCACCACCATCACAGCTCTGATCATCACCATCTTCCAAGTTCCTGCATATAAAAAAGCTGATTAGAAACCCCCTGATAATCCCATTCCCCGATTCCATAAACCAAGTTCACCAAAACACAACATAAGTAAATAATATGTAAGAAACCTGCAGAACCTGAACGTAATCCAGTTATTTAGTGCAAATGCATGGTTGCCATTAGCACTGTCAAAGTTAGCACAATAATAATGCATTAACACAAATTTGTTTTAATGAATTGTGATTTATAGGTTGTAGCAGGCTCAGTTTTAAAGCTAGAGTGAAGGTACTGAAATCATATGAAATGAGAAAACCATCCAAGGAATCTATTGGTACTAACCATGTCATACTAGCTTGTCGGGTAGGAGAATAATGCTCCAGATTTTGTTGAGGTAAAACTGGTCATTTTCAAAGGGGTCCCTTGACCTCTGACCTCCAGATATGTGAATGTAAATGGGTTCTATGGGTACCCACCAGTCTCCCCTTTACAGACATGCCCACTTTATGATAATCACATACAGTTTGGATCAAGTCATAGTCAAGTCAACACACTGACAGCTGTTGTTGCCTGTTGGGCTGCAGTTTGCCATGTTTTGATTTGAGTATATTTTTAATGCTAAATGCAGAACCTGTGAGGGTTTCTTGACAATATTTGTCATTGTTTTGTGTTGTTCATTGATTTCCAATAATAAATACACACATACATTTGCATAAAGCAGCATATTTGCCCACTCCTATGTTGATTAGAGTATTAAATACTTGAATAATAATCTCCCTTTAAGGTACATTTTGAACAGAGTAAAAATGTGCGATTAATTTGCATTTAACCACAGTTATGGACAATCATGCAATTAATTGCAATTGAATGTCTTAATCAGTTGACAGCCCTAGTAGTAACTTTTGGTGCAGTTTATTGCTCCCAACAGGTAACAGACTGTTCCCACATGACTGAATCAAGCGTTTGAGAATATCCAACACTGAGCTGTATATTCTTAGACGTCCACCCGGCTAGCCCTGTTTATTTGACCAGATGTTAGCTAACATACACTCCCATGTTAATAAGAGTATTAAATACTTCACGCAAAAAAACAAAACATGCAGTGTGGTCAACCACACCTTCCCTAAGTTGGGAATCCCCACTATGAATTTTTAGGCTCTCAGAGAGAGTCCTCAGATTGTTTTTGAACATGCTTTTGTAGATATAAAGAACCAAAGCCTGCACAGCCATCCAGCCTGTGATCAAACCTTGGCTTAGTAGATAAGGTGACAGGAAACAGTTTCTTTTGCAGTCCAGTTGGTTAGTAGGCCACAGGCTCCAGAGCTGGTTCACTGAGGACAGCTCACTATGGAGATCCTGTGTTTTCTCCTGGTGTGGATCCAAAACAGCTGACCCTTCCTGCTAAAAACACCAGCAACAGAGGAGAAATTGGAGAGCGCTTGCAGAAATCACAGCCATATGTGTGTTTTTGTGGGTTCAGTGTTCCTCATCTGGAGGATGAGTGAATGAATACGTCTTACTAGATTTTAGATCCTCTGGAGGACTGCAAACGCAGCATAGAAGGGCATTTACATGTGGGCGTCTGACCTCTCCAGATGTTTTCTACAGCTGCTTGACCTGCTGCTGAGTGCATGCTTGTGTGTTTGTGTATAGACGTCTGTTTAT
Source organism: Pterois miles (assembly GCA_947000775.1). Lineage (NCBI taxonomy): Eukaryota > Metazoa > Chordata > Actinopteri > Perciformes > Scorpaenidae > Pterois > Pterois miles. Next base: position 5,370,281 of record CAMQGK010000308.1, on the reverse strand, counting down.
CACTCCGTCTGCTCCAGCTGATCTTCATTTGTAAACGGCAGTAAATCGCTTGAGACTCTTGGCTCTGCTCCACCCATCTGTAAAACCACCACAGCCAAAAAACAATTATCCACATACATATAGTATACATGTACAGTATATTACCCACACTTCATATTGTCAGTGCAATTAAGGATTACATTTAATCTGAGGGTTTAAGATTTATTTAAATATATACAGACAGCAACATCATTGATCCGCATTGATTTCCTCACGCCATGATTGGATGGAACCATTAGCCCTGCCTTGTTTCCTCAGGGGACTGATTTCTCTGAACACAAGCGTCAGCTACCTGATAGAGCCTCTTCCTGTTTCCACGGGCGCACAGCAGCACGCTGTGTTCAGAGCTGAGAGTCTCCATCTACCCGGAGGGAGCTGCCTGCATCACCATGGCAACAAGGAGCATGAGGCGGGGCTTGACGATTTCATCCATGGGATGATGTCACCGCGGAGCGTGAGGGTGAGTTGGGACAGGACGAGCAAGAGTGATGCCTGAAATCCTTTGAGACTTTAACACAAACCAGGACAATGTTGGTACCACATATTCTGCATTAAACTGTTCTGTCTCCATTTTCAGGAGAAAAGGGACCTGAGCCAGAATATGAAGTATGTAGAGCTGCTGATAGTGGCAGACAAAGCTGAGGTAAGGACACACTTTTTAACCAGACAGGGACATTGTTTTTATAAAGCCATTAAATGTGCAAATACAGGATGTGGCTTTGTATGTGACCCTCAAGGATAAGTGGGTATAGCTAAGGGAGCTATTTATGTGGAGTATAAATAGTATATTTCTGCCTTACACGGTATTGTAATAAACTTAAATATAGAAATGTCAATAAATTGCACCCATCACTCTATTTAGAGCTAGTTATAGAAAATATAAAGCTCTGAATCGCATCCTGTTTGTCGTCTGAAGTCCCTGTTTGAGGTTTGGGGAGATGTTAAAAAAACAGCCTGGGTGTGTCTGTGTCTGTACTTATTGTGGTTTATGCTGTTTGCAGTTTGAGAAGCATGGGAGTAGTCTCGAGAAGACCAAACTGAAATTACTGGAAGCGGCCAACTTGGTCGACAAGGTAACATCTGATGTAAAACACGAAAAACCACAAACAGAGTCATCAGATTCATCACACCTATATTTCGGTGTCACAATCTGTCTGTGACGTTGACTGTCCACACCCACAGTACTACAAGGCTTTGAGCATCCGCGTGGCATTAATCGGCCTGGAGGTGTGGACCAGCAAGGACATGATCGGCGTTTCGGACAACCCTCACAGCACTCTGGCAGCGTTCCTCTCCTGGAGAGGCAAACAGCTCCGTGCGCTCCCCAACGACAACGCTCAGCTCATCACGTCAGTGTTTCTCTGTCTCTCCCATTTGTCATTCGTCACCCTCTCCAATGCTAGTGTCTCCTGTCCCATAGGGGTACATCTCTCAATTGATTTTCTATTCATTGTGTGAGACAGTAACAATCACCAGTTGTATCCCAGTGGGCCGTTGTCCATCTGGAGCTAATCACCACTGGCGTTTTTGTGTCTCCAGGGGCAGAGGGTTCCAGGGCACCACCATCGGGCTGGCACCTCTCAAAGCCATGTGCTCTGACTACCAGTCTGGTGGCGTGAACACGGTGAGAGGCAAAAGTCTAAATAATCCTCTGTGTGCACTTGAGTAGAGATCCAGATGAGGTGGCCGTAGGTCACATGGTACAACATGATCAGCCAATAGTCATTTAGGTTAGTGTAGTGAAACGCCAGCATGTATCCAAAATGCAATGAGAAATATATATCAGAATATTAGCATTGTCAGTCGAATATTTAATCATGATTAATCACATGATTGCCCATAGTTAGTCATGATTAATCATAAATTAACCGCACATTTTTTATTTACTCAAAATGTACATTAAAGGGAGATTTGTCAAGTATTTAACACTTTTATCAACATAGGAGTGGACAAATGCTTCTTTATGCAAATGTATGTGTATATTTATTATTGGAAATCCATCAAAAATATGCCCAAATCATAACATGGCAAACTCAAGCCCAGTAGCTATGGTATGGTAAGTGACCTGACTATGACTTGCCCCAAACTGCATGTGATCATAAAGCAGGCATGTCTGTAAAGGGGAGACTTGTGGTTACCCATAGAACCCATTTTCATTCACATACAGTATCTTGAGGTCAAAGGTCAGTGCACACTTTTGAAAATGTCCATGTCAGTTTTGCCTCTCCAAACTAAACCAAGTTTGTAGAGTAAAAGTGTGACATGGTTGGTACCAGTGGATTCCTTGGATGGTTTTCTAGTTTTATATGATACCAGTATCTTCACTCTAGTTTTAAAACTGAGCCCGCTACAACCAAAAAATCACAAGTTGTGTCATTGTGTCAAAGACATTAGTTGGGTTAAAATGCACATTAACTTTGACAGACTACATAATATATTTTAAAAGTGACCTTTTCTACAGCTCTTTAAGTAATCTTTGACTCATCTTTTGAATACAGGACCACTCAGAGTCAGCTGTAGGTGTAGCTGCCACCATGGCACATGAGATGGGCCACAACTTTGGCATGAGCCACGACAGCACAGGCTGCTGCCAGGCGAAGGCCGAAGACGGAGGTTGCATCATGGCTGCCGCTACTGGGTACGATACTCAAATGACGTACAACCAAACAAATAACATTTATTGAACCAATGGGAAAGAGAAAAACACAGGATTTGAAAGATGACATTTGAGTTCATGAAAAATCTCTTACATAATGCATTTGTGTTTCTTCCTCATCACAAACCAGGCATCCGTTTCCACGCGTGTTCAATAGTTGCAACCTGAAGGAGCTGAAGAGCTACCTGAGCTCTGGAGGAGGGAAGTGTCTCTTCAACTTGCCAAACACCAGATCCATGTACGGTGGGCAGCGCTGTGGCAACGGCTACCTGGAGGACGGAGAGGAGTGTGACTGTGGAGAAGAAGAGGTGCGTTGTGTAATCCTGAATGTTGCAGTATATTATATATGCTCCTTGTATGTTTTTGCCAGGGCTCATGACTCTAAAACTTTTTGTGTAGGAGTGTACCAGTCCCTGCTGTAATGCCAACAATTGCACTCTGAAAGCTGGAGCCGAGTGTGCCCATGGGGTCTGCTGCCATAACTGCAAGGTATTAACATCTAAAGATCATCTAAACAGAGAGAAACAGAAAAATCCTCCTCTGCATGATGTGTCCCCGGGGCTAATTTTCACTATTAGATGAACACTGTATACCTCTACAATTAATTTGTTCTTTGTATCTCTTGTCATCTCTTCATCCTCTTCATCTCTCAATGTCCAGTTGAAGAGCCCAGGTGTGCTGTGTCGTGCCTCCTCGGGGTCATGTGACCTGCCTGAGTACTGCGATGGGAAGGCGGAGTCTTGTCCCGCTAATTTCTATTTAGTGGACGGTACATCATGTGCAGGCGGGCAGGCCTACTGTTACACTGGCATGTGTCTGTCCCTGGAGCAGCAGTGCCGCTCTCTCTGGGGACAAGGTGGGTAAACTTTATAGCTTATAAGCTATAAATCTTTTATCCAAATGGGGGTATACTGTATATATATTTTGATTACATGTAGAGTATGCGGTAGAGTAGGCAACCTCCAGGTCTGAAAAGTGAAGCCAGTGTGGGCTGAGCCTCGATCAGAAGGACTCAGGCCGGGCGAGGGGTCTTCCGTATACAACATTTCCCCAATCCGCCCGTATGAAGGTATTCAGCTCTGGGCTCTTCCCTCTTTGCTCGCTGGTACTGAGCGAATCCTGACAGGCTGCACCTTCCCCACCCAGTGGACATGGTTTCAGCACCTCAATTTGCATTAATGGGTTGAAGTAATTAGTGCAGTTAAGATAAATTTGCATTTTTACTGCATTAACTTTGACAGCCCTATTAATTATTATTTCATTGTTTAACAGTAAAATAACCATTAAGTAAGTTTAATTAACTAGTATTCATTTTACCATTTATAAATGATGCTTACCATAAAGTGTCGTCAGAAATTTAACCATCTGACACTCACACTGTACTTTAAACAGTTAAAAATTCTGAAGCTGATATGCTGGGCACAGTTAGAGATAAGTCCTCAGTGGGTCACAGGATTAGAGATTGTTATTGGACAGTGTCCATATTCACATTGACACAGAGCCTCCCTGGAGAGCCTTTGTAGTACCACAGGAGCCACACAGAACAGTAAGGGATGCCATCTGGTCTCCATCAGGTGGTCACATAGCACACTGTGCATGCATTTACTGTATGTGTGTGTGATTGTGAGTGTATGTGCAGCCTTATTCATGTGCACTTCTTCTCCTTCCACCACAGATGGCCGTCCGGCCCCTGACCTGTGCTTTAAGAAGGTGAACGAAGCCGGGGACATGTACGGGAACTGTGGCAAAGATCTGTTTGGGAAGTACAGGAGCTGCAAGGAAAGGTGGAGTTCAAAACATGTTGGTTCATTTAGCTCCCAGTTCAAGGAGGGCATACATATTTCTGGACAATGATCAGTCTCAACAAACTGATGAAATTCTTTTTATTATCTCTGCCAGGGATGCTCAATGTGGGAAAATCCAGTGTTTGACCTCAGCCTCCAAGCCCATTGAAAACAACGCTGTCCGCATAGAAACCACCGTCAGTGTGGGCAACAAGAAGATCCAGTGTATGGGAACGCATGTGTACAAGCCTGGGCAGGGGGACGAGGAGGGGCAGGGCGACACGCTGGACCCCGGTCTGGTCATGACGGGCACCAAGTGTGGTGATGACTCGGTGAGATTTCCAAAATGAAATTATTGTTGTGGCTTTTTGAGATGTTAATTGTTGTCTTATACTAACTTTGTGGCTCCAGTCTTCTACCACTCACAGGAAATACTTGATTCTCTGTCTCTGTCTCTCTTCCTCACGTCCCTTCTTCTTTCCACAGATTTGCTTTAATGGAGAATGCCGCAATGCATCTTTCCTCAGAGCTGATGAGTGCAATGCCAAGTGCCATGGACACGGGGTAAGTTTTAAGTTTATGTGTGTGTGTGAGAAAGGATTCTGGGAAGATGGATTTCCTAGGAGTGCTGGGGAAGATTTGGCTGCCATCCTGCTATTATGAAATGCTGGCAAATGTGGAGGTCATGCAAGAAGTATTTAGATCTTTTTACTTAATTAAAAGTACCAATATAGCAAAATAAACATATATATGTCTTAAAGGTAAGATTGGGAGTGCTGCTCAAATACATTTTTGTTGTATTTGTTGAAATTCTCATTACATCCTGACAGCAATCAAGAAATGAAATGCTGTGATAGAAAAAAGAAATGAGTGAAGGGACGCGCTGTCATTGTTGCCAACTTTGTGACTGTCTCGCTAAATTTCAGGAGCTAAAGCTGTTAGCTACTTTTATTGGAAAAGAGTTGGCAACACTGGGTTGGGTTTTTAGTCGGCTCATCATTAAAATCTCGGGTACTCTTGCTAGTTTCCAACCAAGAAACTTAGTTTCCAACTAAGAAAAAACACCAACCCTAGCTTTAAGTAAAAGTACAGAAGTATTATCCACAAAATGTAAGCAAAGTAACTTGTCAGATAAATGTGGTGGAGTAAAAAGTACATTATTTTTCTCTGAAATGCAATGAAGTAGAAGTATAAATTAGCAAAATATAGAAATATTCAATAAATGCACTTTGTTACATGCTACCGCTGAACATTTGACTCCTTTCTAGAGGTCACATTTTTTCATAATTGCCATCGGCCGATGCCTGAACATATTAAGCCGATTAGCAAGCAGACACATCCTGATTCTGTAAAAAAAAAAAAAAAAAAAAAAAAACACATCGCCCATAAAAAAAACTCTATCGGTCGACCTCTACTCCTTTCCACTCTAAATGATTTTGAAGTACCTCTGCTGTCCTACAGTGTCATTCACGTCTATAACTGCATGTCAGTGTAATGAGTATAAACATATTTGTTGTAATTTTAATATATTGAACATGTTTTCTCACCAGCTATGCAACAACAATCATAACTGCCACTGTGACTCCGGCTGGGCTCCTCCTCTGTGTGACCAGAGGGGGTCGGGTGGGAGTGTGGACAGTGGGCCCGTCATCAGCCACAGTGAGACACATTTTTTTCTAAATCATACGAATTTTCATTTATTGATCATTTAGAGTATTTCTTTTAAAATATGCAATTTTCTGCCTTGTGATATTCCAACAGGTAACCTCCTTCCAGTCCTGCTGGTCCTCCCCCTGGTTCTCTTTGTGGTTCTGGCCGCTGTTGGACTCTGGTGCTGCTACAGACATAAACTCCACCCACTGAAAACCTCTGCCCCACCTCCAGTGCCAAAGTATGTCATTCTGGACTGTAGAACACTGATACTCCACATCACTGGTACCCAAACCGGGGGTCTGGACCCTCAATAGGGATCGTCATAGCTTCATGGGGGGTTGCGAAGCCTTCTTGATTTTAAGGGGTGTGAGACAACGTTTGAAAATATATACAGTTGGCTTGTACCTTAGCATTTCATTCATTTCTGTGAAGAAACCTAAATTAAATTATTTTTAAATTTTGGATTATTATTTTAGATATAAACAAGATAAAGGGACAGTGAAGACCTGAACACAAGTTATATTCACACAGCTTTCCCACTCTTGTTCTGCGTTTTGTAATAATGTATTTAAACAGAAAACAGAGGGATGTATGACTATAAAAAAAACATAACATAGAGAATAGTATCAACGGTTCAGAAAAATAACAGGAAACTGAGGCAATATTCACAGGAAATAATTTTCCCAAACTTCCTGCAGTTATTGCCTTTCGCTATTTGGGTTAATTGAACAGTTTATCATTTGGTCTGTACTGTTATTGTTTACAAATCTGATAGAAAAGGGGTCTCTTAAGGAAAAAGGTTGTGAACCACTGCTCTCCATTATAGCGATGTACTGTCTGTGTTGTGTGGCTGTATAAATGATGGCTCCGCTCTTTTGCATTTGTGTTTTAACCCTCAGTTGTTCAGTCCCGGTCGACAGCAAGCCTCTGTGTGCCGACGGTCATGTGAGTGGTCATGCCAACCCGACATTCCTGCTAAAAAAGCAGGATTCAGACCACCTGGTAAAGAAGCTCATTATGACCCAGACAATACTGCCATTCTCTGTTTGTAAATGTTAGAAGAAAGCACTATTATGATTTCTGTCTTCCACAGGGGAAACCCTCTCCTCGTCCAAGCCCATCTGGCACAACTCGATCCAGACATGCTATTATGCGTCCGGCAGTGAAGCCTCCTCCCGTACCTGCGTACGCTGCAGAGCAGAGAGAGAAACCTCCTCAGCCCCAGATCCAGCCTCCCGTCAACAGACAATACTCTCCTCAGGGTTACACTCCACCTGCCGCTAGATCTGTGCAGCTCACCGAACAGAAACGAAACCAGGCTCCTCCACCACCCTCAGGACCTCCACTTTTACCTCCCCTGGATGGCAAAACCCACTCACAGCATTCAGCAGTACAAAAACCCCGTCCGGACCCCCCAAACAGACCTCCACCACCTTGTCCTGTCAACAAGCCATCAGGGGTAAGTATCTATTGTATGTTTTTGAGCCAGTTTTGTTCTAGTGAACCAAATTTGATGTCTGATGTCTTTTTATTTTTATGTAGGAACAGCAACAATTAATGGGCCTGCAGGTTACCGCTAATGCCCTGCAAAGGGGAAAAGCTGCTTTGGCTCCATCTGCTGGACAGAAAAAGCCAAACAGGTAATTCCTCTGGTGGTGTTTTTGAATGCAAATTTATTAGTGCTGTCAATCAATTAAATTTAATAAATTAAAACAATCGCGTGATTGTTCATAGTTAATCATGATTAACACATTTTTTGTCTGTTCAACATGTATCTTAAAGGGAGACTTGTCAAGTATTTAACACTCTTATTAACATTAGAGTGGGCAAATATGCTGCTTTATGCAAATTATGTATATATTTATTATTAGGACTCAATTAAAAACACAAAACAATAACAGATATTTTCCATACACCCTCACAGGTACTGAATTTAGTATAAAATATATGCTCAAATCAACATGGCAAACCAAGCCCATCAGGCAACAACAGCTGTCAGTGTGTCAGTATGCTGACTTCATATTTTATCTCTTCACATATATTGAGGTCAGAGGTCAAGGGAGACATTTAAAATGGCCATGACAGGTTTTCCTCACCAAAATGTAGCATAAGTTTGTTTAGCCTCCTTTCTGACAAGCTAGTATGAGTTGGTTGGTATCAATAGATTCCTTAGGTTTTCTAGTTTCATATCAATATCTTCGCTCTAGCTTTAATACTGAGCGTGCTACAACCTCCAAAAGATCGATTGCATTAATGCGTTGGGAAAATAAAACAAATTTGGGTCAACACGTTATTATCATGTAAACTTTGACAGCCCTAAAATCTAAACAAACCTATTCTTAACTTATCTCTCTCTTTTTTTTTGCTTCTTTTAGAAACTAAGAGCTCAGGGAGACATTGGGGGCCACCACTTACATCCAGTAACGGACTGCCTCAAACTGTTTGTTTGAATATTAGTGGATATGGTGAATACTTGACTCTGGGTCTGTGGATTACAGTGTATTTAGGGAAAAAGGTAGACTCACAGCCAGTCACAATACATATCACAATGAGTACATTTTATGTCTCAAATCTTTAAGATTTAGGCTTAATATGTGTTTTGTAAATTAGCCCTGTGTGTCTGTCTTTCACAAAAGTGAAAGCTGTGATTAAGAACTTTTTTTTCTTATTGTCCCAAAGGTTTATGGAAATGTGAAATTGTGCAGTGGTGTTGAAACACTGCTCCAGGATTATTCACAAAGAAAAATGAATGTTTACAATGTAGCCTATGTACTAAACATGGTGTCTCTTAAAGAGCATCAGCTGTAAAGGGATATCTTATATTAAGAAAGGATGCCAATATTGAAGAGCTTTTGCTTCTTATGAGTGACTAAGAATGGGATTTTAACTGGACTAAAGGGACCAGTGAAAGCCCCACATGCATGCAGTAGGTATATGCTTATGATGAGAGATGACTGATGTGTAGCAGGAATTGCTAGGGTTGTTTTCAATTTTATTAATTCTGTTTTAATGATTTTATATTGTTGTTGTGTTGCACTTTGAGCAATCTGTTCGAGTGTCAAATACTCAGTGAGAGCATTAAAGATAAAGTAAAAGATGAGTATTTGATGAAGATTTTGGGTGAAATATCACTAAGGTGACCATTCGAACCCACGCTGACTCTAATTTCTATGTTCTGTCACTGACAATCAGTGATGAAGTCGTCTTTGTCTGGGGCAACATTTCAAACAATTTCACATAGATAAAAAAATATGAGCCATAGTTTTATCTACATGTATCAAGTAAACATGAAACTTGCACCATAAATGTTAATCATTTTGCATGTTTGTCCGAAGATGTTAAATGTTCAGTGGGAGCTTCCTTATGACCAAAATGATATAAAGTTACTCCTTTATTTGAGAAGACTATATTATATATTCCAGTGATAACTTTGTAATTACTGTAAGGTACTGTACAACATGAAAATTGTGGTCCATGTGACTGCTTGGGGATGACGTGGTTTTATCTGTATTATGGAAATACAGTCTTGCAGCTGCCATATTTACCTTCTTATCAGACCTATGCAAACCCTGGCACTGTGCAACACGGTGTCTTCAACTGGAATTCAAATGAACACATGGGAAAATAAAAATATAATGTTATACATTTAACTGGTCGTGTTTTTTCAATGCATGCATATTCAAGATCATGCTCAGTAGTATCTTAATGAATGAGTAGCACCATTCAGTTAGCTGCAAGCAGTAATTCATGCACACATGTGCAATGACTTCTACATTCAGGCCAATTTTGATCATAAAGGGGTGAAACATTTCAGAGATACAGTATTTCTATGTATACATCTGAAGGATCTGCTGTTGCTTCACAGAATTGCAAGAATTTTAAACTCGTGTTTAAAACAGTACAAGTTAAAAATTGTAATTTGTCTTTTCTTAATGCTTCATATAAATATCAGTCACGGTTTGGCTAACAATATCATTCTCCCAGCTGATGTGTATATATATTTTAATTTTAAAAATATATATGTTATTTTGGGGTCATTTTATGCATTTATTTGACTGGACACAGACTGTACTGTAGGAGGATTTTAATTTTAGTTTAATGCAATTCATAATTCGGCCACATGGGGGAAGCGCAACATGGACACATCACATTATCAAGCTGGTATGGTGACCGTGTCCGCAAACAGGTGCTTGTTTAGATGTGAAGCAGAAAGAAAGCAACATTATCATTAATTTGGAGGGGTGTTTTTGGGCCACCTGAACGATGTAAGTCTTGTCATCCACTCAACCTTTGTTCTTGCTGTTTTATTGTCCATCAACTAAGTTGCTGAGGGAAATAGCTCACAGCTGTTTAATTGTGACTTCCTGTTTACCTGGTGACGTTAGCTAGTCGCTAACTTTTTCCTGTCTGCTATTTGGTGACAGATAGATAATATAACATTAAAGTGGGTTTATCAGAGCTTTTCCACTGATGCATTAACATTAAAACTGTTGCAAAATGATTAAATTGTGGACCTAAAGTAAAACAATCCGCTAAAAGATGCTAAAATACTCTTAACTGCTGAGGGGAACTATGCTAATAATACTAAGTAGATGCTATGGTACCTAGCAACTGGGGAAATTCTCGCGAGATTATTAAGCTTAGGCATTGACCTCGGTTTACGTCGTCGGTCAGCGAGTCTCGCGAGAGTTTTTGCAGCTCTCAGATCAGATTTCCCAGTTTGGGCTCCCTTCTGAACATGACCGTTTCATTACAAGCTACACCTTTAGGCTGTTTGTTAAACTGTCTTATAACATAGTACACATCACTTCCTTGAGTCCCTTATAGGCGGAAGATTGTTTTGTTGTTGTGTTGTTACTAGATGAGGCCTTTGATATCAAAGCACGTTCCTCTACTTTTAAATGATCGATTACAAATCAATAGCTTATGCACAGTTTAGGTTTAAATGACACCCCTCTCAGCACTGCTGGAGATGCTGAAAGGTGCCTGCCCTTTAGATCTCCACAGCCTTCACTGAGATGAAAGCTCTCTGATTTATTCTAATCAAAAGACTGCTAAATACCAAGGCCAGACCCCCTGAACCAGCCTTCCTCCATCACACACACACACACACTTTCTGGTGGGCTCTCTGCAGACAGCAGAACCAGGTGATCTTCCAAAGGGAGGTGAAGGTAGCTGTGACTCAGGGGGAAACGTGACATTGGCAGGCAAAGGTTTTAGCAAGTGGCTTAATTGCAGCCAGCCCCTCCTGCTGAGCATAATTAGCGTTAGCTAGGATGTCACTTCCTGTGGAGCTTCATTTATTAGAGATGATGATTGGCTGAGAGAGATAAAACGCTGGGGTGACACCCCCGCCTCCCCTCGCAGTGGGAGGGGGGCGCAGCTAGGAGGGCAGTGAGGAGAGGATCTCACCTGCTGAAAGCTCCCCTACCCCGTATAATGACCTAATTAAGCCTCACTTGTTTTCCCACTTTTAATGTTGATTAACACACTGTTTTTTTTTTTTCTCTCAATCAGTCACTCCTTTCCGCTAAGATGATTTATCCTGAGTGCTGTTATCTGTCTCTTCATTATTACTTCACACATTTATTTAGTTTATTTAGTTTTTTATTGGTGATGCTAAATATTCTGCTGGAAATCAATACCAGCTATGACAACCGAGGGCTAACACCAGCTGATACACCAGTATCTATGCACCCTAGTAGTACTATGCTTAACTATTACTTCATCCAAGATGTTTAAGAGTAAAAGTCTACATATTGATGCAATGTAAGGCTAATGTAAGACTAAGCTTAAGTTATCTGTTGTGCATTTTTAGTAAGTTGTTTGTTTGTTTTTGAGCTCTGCGGGCAGCAGCAGTTTTTGAAATGAGGCACCGATACAGAAAGTCATTAGTCATACTTTGACCTAACGAGGTCCAGCTGGGAAAATGCCCAGTCACCCTGCACACCTGCATTCTGCTGATTACACTCAGGTTGTATCTGGGCAGAGCTGTGCTTAGCATACAAAACTACATAATGGCTGTCTGGAATCCATCCCTGTTTGCAGTAGCCTACTGTCTGTGCTTTCCAATACACATACTATACCAGAAAAAGATTTAGTATGTCTCTATACAGTACATAATGTCAAATGTTGTATGCCAAAAATACCTGGATGTCCGAACACATCTGGTTGCATTTTACAGTATGCAAGCAAATATTATTTTCTGGCTATTCTAACCCACAGTCCACTGCACAGTGGGTACATAGAGAGTCTAGAAGCAAAGAGATAAGATTTTTGACAACAGCCGCTGCCACCATTTTGGGCTGAAATGCTTATTATGTTTATAATATTTTACCGTTCAAAAAGACTTTGTGTGAGCACGGTGCGCTTTAGCTTGGAGGGAGACCAGGTGTCGTTCATCTGCATATAAGCTACTGCCCGCGATGCAATGACACGGCCGGTGTGTTCTGACGATATATGCTGCTTTGCTATGCTTTCTCCCACAACCCAGAATGGAGTAAGTGGTTACAGATAATGGATAAGTAGAGAGCATGTCAACCAACAGTTTTGCACTTTAATATGTAAACCTTTGTTTACAGTTTGGTTTGTGCTGCATTATAGAATGCATTATAGAGTGCTGCATTTTTTTGGAGGAAAATTAATTGTTTAGATTAATCAACTAATCAATAAAATAGTTGACAGATTAATCAATAGAAAATTAGTCCTTAGTAGCAGCCCTAGCAAGATGGCTCACTCTGTAGCTACTTCCATCATCAGTTCAGAAAAAAACAAAACAAAAAAATGATACGTTGAATTATTTTTTACCAGTTACAATTTCTTTTGTGTGCTCGTAAAGCGCACCCTGCCAGGAGGTTTCTGTGTCAGCAGAAGGGCTCTTGGCCTACATAGATAGCTACAGTACATTTGTGCGCAGTAATCAGCAGGGGAACCGTCTGGCTGATATATGAGATGTCTCAAGATTCAGGAAAATACACTTTTATTGAACTAAATAAATTAACTTGCATCACCACGCTGTTGTATTATTAAGTGTTAATTTGCTTACTTCATTTAATGAAATTTTCAATGACAAAATAACTTTTAATAACTTTACATATCTTATGTTTCTTTAGGGGCATCCTATCTAAATAATATTTCTGAGAGTCTGTCAAAATTGTCACAGAGACTGACAGCTTTTGCACCTCATGGTGGCCCTGGTGCATAAGGCCTGCCTCCAGGAAGTAGAAAACACTGGTGCACATGGAATACCTACTATCATTGTACTCTGAAGTATTTCCAGCGACTTTTACTTTCCTAATGATAAATTCTAAAACTGACCACCATAACCACGGAAAATAAAGATGTACACCTCAATAACAACATATCAAGATATAGCACAATTTCTGATAACTCAATAATTAAATAGTCTATATGCCTTTTCCAGAGATGCCCAAGGTGACAAGCAGATGTGGGGTTACTCACCATCCCCTAACAAAGTGCTGCTGTGTGGAGAACAAGAGGGTCTCTTCTATGCAACAGCAAGTTGCTGAGAGGAAGTCTCTGACTGTTGTTTGTGCTTATGCACTAAACAGCAGCATGGAATACCTGGAAAGGGTGCCAACTGGGGACTCTCTAGTTCTGCTGGGGTACTTTAATGATGGAGAGACCTGAAGAGAGGTGATTGGGAGGAACGGCCTGCCTGAGCTGAAGCCGAGTGGTGCTCTCTTATTGGACTGTGCTCGTCATGGATCGGCCCTAACAAAAACCATGTTTGAACATAGGGCGCTTCATATGTGTACTTGGCGACCGAGTACTTGGCAGACTGAAATGATGGGACGGGCTACCTGCCTGCCTGCCTGCCTGCCGTCACACACTCTGCCTGTGCACTTTGGCTGCTAGCGGAGTCTTCAACAATCATGGAGACTTTCCCTCTAGCTTTAGCGACTTGTGGAGCGAATGCTGCTAGCTACTTTCATTGGTAATGAGTTGGCAACACTGGGCTGAGTTTTATTAGTTGGATACTTTTTAAAATCTAATGTACTCTTGTGAGTTTCTTAAGATTACCAACCCTAACTTTCATGTTATTATTTACAACTAAGGATGATAATTTTGAAAAATGTTCTTAACTGATAATTGACCCTTGTTAACCGATTATTAACCGTTAACTGACAAGATTTGGCAGATTGTATGAGTGTGTGTGAGTACACACGTACGCACATTTCCACATTTCACCCTCAGGAGAGCTATTTTAGCAGCCACGGTGCTGCGTTCACTGTCTCCAGTTCACCATCCGGGAGCGTTAGTAGCTTCAGTGCTGCATGTAGTGTCACAGACATGCAGCCACTTTCCCAGTAAAAGTCTCCACGGCACATTTAGTTTAATTTAGCAGGTAGTCCGTGTAATGATACTCTGTCTGCCCAGATTAACGATAGCGATTGTTTGACAGTGTGTTTGTTTGTGTTACGTAAACAGCTGCTAGCATTGCCGGTGGCTTTGTGCCCGCTGTGGTGTAACTTCAGCAAGTTTCCGACAGACCGTGTGTGTGTGGCGGCAGTGAGTGTGGGTTTGTTGGTGGCGTTATAGTTGTGAACATAGCTGCAGTGTGTGTACTGTGTATTTCATGGTTAATAAATGCTACGAAGCTGCAGTCTACAGCTGGAAGTCCTGAACCAACTTCCTGTATCTGCGCCAGCTCTTTCTTAAGGTGGACCAGCTTTTCTCTGTAAATTCAAAAGCCCCTCCTCTGCTTTATAAATAATTATTGATATTTCTTTTAACAGATAGCGTTAATCGGTTAAAATGCTTCATGTTGGTTATTGGTTAAATGGTTAATTATTAACATCCCAATTTATAACTGCGCTTGTCAAGATGTCCATGGAAAAGACCGACATGCATGATGGTGCGAAGTGAGCCAGGGAGATGTCAGCTATGTGCTTGCCCACACATTCCTGGTTTAATCAGGTAAAACAATAGAAAACACTCGGGATCCTGTACTATAGGCATGTAGGAGCTTTAAAATGCATTTAATATATGTTAAATATAGAATGGCCTGGATTGCACCAGTTGTTTACCAGTTTTTAAGAGCTTCAGGCTATTCTACTGAAATTGGATAAAATCCCACACCTGCAGATTTACTGTCTCATTTACCAGAGTAAATGCCAGAGCCAGAGGAGGAAAACAGTACCGGCTGAACATAGTGGTCACATAGTGTATTTAAAGATATTATCATTAATGTTCACAGTTACTGTTTTGTGTTATTGCTGTAACCTTTAATAATGTCTCTGTTTTTACAGTGAAGGTTAAAATTGCAGTCCAACAGTAAGTGCATAGCTTTTTGCCTTCAGTGTTTATGGCCAGGTCACTACCCGAGGGACTGATGTTGGGTTATATAGTTAAGTGTTGCTCTGATTGAGGTACTTGCCTCTGGCAATAAAAGGTCAACATAAATGATTAATGAGAGGAAAATGTCATAAGGGAAGGGAGGGAATAGAGGTAACTTGGGGATGACTCTTACATCCTGAATTTTGTTCTGCTCTCTTTTTTACTTCTACATGGCAACCATATACATTTAACCCCATGTAAGACTTGGAGTGTACGTCTTTGATTAGAGTGGAAAGTAGTATTATTTACATGTGGCTTCAATGTTCAGCACAGTGGGGTTGCTGTTACAGTACATTAGTCAGACAAATCGATCACAGATCAGCTCGGGCACAGTTTCCTCTTATGTCAGCTATCCCTTTAATTGTGAGGTTTTGACCTATCATGTGTATTCAGATCAATGAATAGAGCATTCCTTATGAGGCTCCCACAGAGGTGAGTCCACTGACACGACTCCATCTGAGTTCAGATGAAAGCTCTTTACGTCTAATTAGAACCCATGGTAATTCTAATGGATGCCCTTATGAAAATATATTTAATGACCTGATGTCAGCAGGAGACCATCCGCTGGTGTCTGACTTATCTCATTAAGACTCTACTGTATTGTGTGTGTATATGTGTCATTGATTGAACCAATTACAAGAACATAGCTGGCTGAAGTGAACACAAAGAAGCTGTCATGTATTTTATTTCTAATCGATATGACACCACAAGACAATTTTATCACGCACGGGCGACATTTTTAGAATTGTCTTTATTGTAAACACCGGTCATCCTGATGCACAATGATTACAAAATAATCTCTTTCACAAAAAGAGGACAAGAAACACGGACTCTTTATGGTCACATCAAAAATATCACTAACATCAAAAGGGTATACGCAAACAATGGTTGGAAAATACATCCACGTATTATCTAACGTAACATCTACCTCCAATTATGATGCTAAATTAAGATTTTTCAAGCAGCACACCAGTTGTTTAAAAACTTGAGTTAATAGGGCAGAAGTGTTCATTCACCACACACTATACTGAAAATATGTACAGTACAGATATACTGTGTATTGAATTTACATTGTTATCCATACCAGACGCTTTAATATACAGCCACCAAAAGTCAGCTTACTCTAACACTGCAGTTCTTCCTCGTTAAACAATAAAACACAACAAAAAGACAATATTATGTAATGTTTATCATATATACAGATGATACTGCTCTATTTATAGTCCACTCTCATATTCCACGCTGATTGCACATCTTACCTTTGAATAATATCATAAACACAGTTGACAGAACACAAATGATTTATTGTGCAGCACTCAGGTCAGCTGATGAAGCTGCTGCTGTCTGAGGATTGCACTGAAGATCAGTTGGAAGGAGGTTGTTATTTTTCCCCCTCTTTGCTCTGGTGCTCCCACGGCACAGGATCATTTTCTTCTGTGTACGATCCAGTCTCCCTCTCGTGCCAGAACTGCTCCACATCAGGCAAGACAATCCCATCTTCCCTCTCTCCTCCTTGCTCCGGTTGGGGCTGAGCCTCTCTGCGGGGACCATGGCTGGAGCTCGTACGGAGGCCCCTCTCCCCCACCACCTGCCCAGAAGTCTCCGGTCTGGGGCAAGGTGACTGGAGAGTTGTAGGCTTGTGAGGTCCAGGTTTTGGCTTCGGAGGAGGTTGTTTGCGCAGGGTGAGGCGTCTCCACAGCCCCCTGTAGCCCTCTCTGAACTCCTCGGAGAGGGAGAGGACAATGAGAGGGTTCACCAGAGACAGAGAGAAGGTGAGCAGCTGAGCAGAGAGGGTTAGAAGAGGGGGGAGAGAGGAGACGAGGGGCTGAGCTCCTTCGATTTCCTTTTCTGCTATATGACGCTCCCAAACCCACACCACCCACTGTGGAAGCCAGAGAATAGCCATGGCAACAGTCAGACTAAACAGCATCAAGGTGAGCTTCCTGGATCTGATCTGTGTGCGCAGATTCTGAGTCTTACTGGAGCGGCGCTGGCATTGGCCGTAAGCCCTCCAGAAATACATAAGGGCAGAGCTGAGAGGTGCGCAGTAGACCCCTAGGGGGTATGCTTTGACGTACACAGCCATGAAGTCCCGGGCTTCAGGAGGAATGGCCAGTACACAT
This sequence comes from Pterois miles, assembly GCA_947000775.1. NCBI lineage: Eukaryota > Metazoa > Chordata > Actinopteri > Perciformes > Scorpaenidae > Pterois > Pterois miles. The sequence goes on along the minus strand of CAMQGK010000308.1, from coordinate 5,352,666 downwards.
ACCAGCCCACTGATTTCTCTCTGCAGCGAAGCAAACAGCCAGTGAGGGATGGTGACGGAGCAGGCGGACAGCCAAATGAAAAAGAACACCACAAGGATGGAGCCCAGGTGGATGCTCACCTGCTTGGTGGGGTTGGACACGTAGCGGTAGCACGCTTTGGCCATGACGGCCACGGTGAAGCTCTTCGCTGCCATGCAAGACTGGAGGAACCAGTCGGCCGTCTTGCAGACCACCCAGCCCAGATTCCAACTGGCCTTGGAGTAGGAGGCAGCCCTGAAAGGCACCGTGAACAACAGAACCAGCCCGTCAGCAAACATCAGGTTGAAGATGAGGGAGTTGATGAGAGAGAGTTTGCCCCTGTGAGCGTTAGAGAACAAGATGATCATTGCAGTAACATTACAAGCCACACCCAAGATACAGATGACTCCCAGAATAGCTGGCACCAGGACCCTCAGCTCTGCGGGGTTCAGGTGTTGGTGTGAGCCACGTTCACTGAATGACCACTTGTCTACGGAGCTGTTCACCACTGTCGCGTTGTTCCCACTCAACTTATCCATCTTGAGTTGATATGAGAAGAAACAACTGGGAAAGTCAGCCAAGAGAAGAAGAAAAAAGGTTCTGGGAAGAAGATTTTCAATAACTGAGCGCTCCAAAGAGAGATTTAATATATCTAGCAATACTACCACTCTGAATCTAAACCTGTTGGAATAATCACATCAGAGAAAGTATCGATTGCTGATCAATAATCATCGTGGAGCTCCTGTCTGTCCCCGGGTTTATTCTGAGACACAATGAAGCAGCTCCTGCGGCTGGTTATAAAGATGCTGTTTGATTGACAGCTGCCGTCGCCAGCTGACAAAATGTGCGTCGACTACAGCCTCGCGGGGCCAATTAGAAAAACTCTGCATAATGTGCACAGTATGACAGAGGAATGTCTTGGATTTCTAATTTGTTTAAAATTTTGTTAATTAACATTCATTACAGTGTGGTTTTCATAGCACGAGTTAAGACACACTACTGCTTAACTGTTGACGAATTATTTTTTTGCTATTAGAGCAAAGGCATGTTTTGTTACAAATTGAATTAGAATACAATACAATATAAATTGTTACAAACAGTACATGAACAATAACATCTGAAGCATCCACAAACAATCCAGATGGATTCTGTCGTTTGTGTGAGCTGTTTAGGGGGTCAGCAACCTTCGTTTGGAAGCTGTACTTCTGCTCTTCTAATGGGAAATTAGTATAACACAAATAAACATTAATAATCAAAAGAAAATTGGGACAGTAGCTAGTAATTTGAAATCAACCACCAACTGTGTCCAGTTGATGAAAATCATCCTCCAGAGCCAGATAGCCTTTACATGTTTTGCTCTTCATCCACAAGAGGGCGACCTTGTACCAGAAAGCACCAATGAATCATTGGATGAACATTCAGCAGCATTAACAGAGGAGGTCCAACAGCACTTTCAACTTGCACATCTTTTATTTTATTTTTTTTATTCAAAGAAAGTCCAGTAAGCATAAAGACTGCATGGTAATTAATTGCATTTCAATACATTCTGAGCTATAAAAGGTTGTTTTTTTTGTTGTTGTTTCAATTAGACGTGTCACAAAGGAGGTTGTTGAGAAGACATTACTGTTTAAAGGAACCACACTTAATAATTCCCTGATTTCACAGAGTTCATTTAGACCTTTGACTGCCTTTCTCTGGAGTTAAAACAAATCTAAGACAAACGAGGATCAAACTGATCAGAGCCAAGTGCTGAAATACAAACCTGTTGCTGTCCATCTTCAGCGAGAGGCGGAATGCGGACAGCAGTCTTGATCAGAAATCAAACATTTTTATACTGGCTACTTCTGGAGAAAGTGTTTTACTTGCATTGTGCCTCAGATGATCTGTAGATGTTCAAATATCTATATGCAAGCTGTCAGTTTCATCAGAATCAGATCCAACGCATGCAAAAAGAGCTACGCTAGCATTAAGTTACGCCAAGAAATCTCAAGTTCAATAATTCAACATGAAAAGTTTACGGTGCTACCAGCTACAGATCATTTGCAGCACAATCCAAATAAAGTACAAATGTTTTTCCAAATAGGGATTTTGCAAAACAAAATTGACTGTGGCTTTTTCGTGTCTCTTGCAAATTGCTGACATCAGACTGACTGCAATGTGATAAGAGCAACAATTACTTTGTACATATCACAGCGTCCTGCCCTGAACTCACAAGCATGTAGCCGGTGCTATAATGTAATCATGACTACATCGCTTCAAGCACTTTTTTTCCACTTAGGACCTCAGTGGAGCTTTTTTAGTTTTTTCTTTATAGAGAAAAAAAAAAACAAAAGAAAAATTCCTAAGTTAACATTTCATTTGAAACATTCACACTCCTGCCTTGTACTCAGTCCCCACCCCGCTCCCTCCCAAGCCCTCTACATCAAACCCCCACATACCAAAAGAAGGCACCACAGCTTCTAAACAGACTCACTGACCGAGCGAAGGACTCAATAAAACAACAGCATTAAATAAAAACCATTGACACAGCCTGGAAGGGCTTCATTCACATTACAGACTACAGCAGTCTCACCAGAGAGACACAGAATTGGAACTAGAAAGACTGACCGTGTTGTGTCACAAGCAGAGAAAACTCTCAGTTTCTAAGGTCAGACGTTAACAGTCTCTTCCTCTTTTGTAAGGAGATCTGCAGCAGGTTGCACTGTCCGAAACGTTGCCTCAGTTCGAGGCTGCAGATGATCACATGCACTGTAGCATGAGCAGATTGAAAGAGAGGGGGCACTGTTGCTACATGACAACGAGCCACCATCATGTAAGCTAGGTTTCTGTCTGTGTGCTCTACTTTCTGTTCAGTGGACCCACATCCAACCCCTTCCTCCAGGGTCCGGAGGGCTGCTACATCATGTTATTCATGCAGCAATCCTCTTGTTGCACAGGATTCACCTCTCCAGGTGTCCACATGGCTAAATAAATTAAATTAGAAGTCAAGATTGAAGAATGAAAGTGCATTCTTGTTTTTGAGGATTTCCTCACACTGTATCCAGGTTATGTTGATTTCCTGCCTCCCACTGGATACTCATCTCTGCACTTCTTCAGCAGAGCGGCAAAATACAAAACCGGCAGCAACAAGACATCGGAAGAGGAGGAGAAGGATGTAGATAAGGGCTCCATCTCTCTCTCTCTTTCTCCAAACCTTGCTCTCCCTGCAGCCCCCCTCATGTCTGGGGGTCAGGGGTCGGCAGGGGCAGATTGCCATTTAGTTGACCTTGTCTTGGAAGATGTAGAGGTTGTTGGTGGCCGCTACAGCGATGATATTCTCATGCGGGTGCCACGTAGTGTGAAGGATCTTCTTGCTGAAGTCTAGGCTGTCTACGCTGATCTCATCCTTGCGACGCTTCCCACCTACACACACCTGGAGGACAACAGCCGGGATGAAGAAGCGTTACGACACGAGTGTACAATTTCAGTGACGTTAAAGCAGTGTTTATTTATTTTTGCCCACTTGGGGGCACCAAAACAAGCTGTGAAATGCAACACTGATATAATATCACCTCATAAAGTAGAAATATGTTAGCAAACAGTTGCCTATTGCAACATATTGTCATACAACAGTTTGTATGATATCTCATGAAAATTTGTTCTTGATTTTTCACGCGTTTTCCTACAAATGTGTCTGCATGTGTCAATTTCTGCTCCAGTCTTTTCAAAATAAGCTTCTGTATTCACAGGAAACAACTTGGTTAGGTTTAGGCAACAACAAAACTACTTAGCTTGGTTTAGGAACAGATTGTGGTTTGAGCTAAAATAACAGCAGGAAAGGCACAAGTATGGATGTGACAAATGAATTAATGTTGACTTCTGGTTTCACACGGGGTACGAACCCCAGTCTCCTGGAAGTTCAGTGTTTTTTTGTTTTTTTTATTGGAATTATTGAATTATTCAGTTGGTTGTAAATCTCCTCACCTCACCACTAGATACTGCCAGAACCTACACACTGGACCTTTAAGTTTTACTCACTAGTAGAGATACCTTGGCAATATAAAATAAATCCAGCTGCCTTTAAACATAGGACTTCCAGTTATCAGGTAACCTTTACTGATGAGCAGTGCTGTACCTTGCGAGGCTTGAGAATGGCTCTAGGTTTGCTGTTCTCCCTGGACGCCTCCAGTGTGACGTCGCGTTTAGTGTTCCGGTCAAACATTCGGAAGAAATTGTTATAGGAGCCGGTCATTATGACGCTGAGGAGGAACAGAGGAGAGCGGAGGGTTATTGAGATGCATGGATGGATGGATGGATGGATGGATGGATAAGGAATAAATCTTACCTGTCTGATCCATTCCAGACACACTCAAACTTGTCAAAGATGCAGTCATTCTCATACAGAGAACAAAGTTTGCCACGTAAATAGTCGTGAACCTGAAAACAAAATAAAAACATCAATGTCTGAAGTAGTTGGTGGGTCATGAGCAATCTTTTCCAGCATCTAAAGTTTGTCACTTTAAACTATAAGATGCACTGCCATATGCTCTAGTTTCAATAATCCCTCCAGACCTGGTGACCCACGCTAAGATGCTAGGTAGCAGGAGGAGGCGGAGCTGGAATTGGACAGAGAATCCCTTGAGCCCAGCTGATGGCCTTATCAATCATGACCTGCCCTAAGATGGCTTCCCCTGATCAGACTGTGCGGATGTGACCCCGGTGACCACACAGTGGGAGGTTTTGCCCTTCAGGTTGCATCAGCACTGCCACTATCTGTCTTTTTAGGGACAGTCAGTCAATAAGCCCTCCTGGGGTAATCGGCGAAGATGACACGGTTACAGATTGGGTGGGTGACAGTGAAACAGGATTATGTTGAGTGATTAGGCTGTAATCAATAAGTTTTGATTTGATCTTGGGCCTAACCATTATTTAGGATTATCTTTTGAGCTTTCAAACTGTCAAGCAGGCACATAAAAGCAACACTGAAGCTTACCTGGTACGTCTCTAGTGGTTTGTTCTCCATTTGAAGGTCCCACACCTTGACAGTGAGGTAGTCCCTTGTCATCAGGTAGCGGCCATTGTGGCTGAACTTCACGTCGGAGATGGATGAGATGATTTCAGAGAAAAAGGAGCGAGTGGAGGGATCCTCTGGCTCCTCAAAGTCTACGAGAGACAAATAAACAAAAGGCGGTTATCTTCTGACAGAGAAAACACATTTTACACCGTAGGAGGTCGCTACTTAAAAGGGATGTTTTTTCTCCCGCAAGTCTTTTAATCATTCACAGCGAGAAAAAAAAAACAGATTTTGTTTGGGTGGTGGGGGCCGCCATTGGCGAACAATAATAGCCACAACAGTGCTTGGATGTGGGGTTTGCCGCAGCAGCTGCATCTCTTCACGGTATTATTTCAGTGTGTGTTTAGGGAGAGAGTCGTGGGTCAGCATGCTGGGTAAATATTGGTTATGATTCATATTGATTCTGGCAGCTGCTGATCTGTGTGCAGGCCAGCACGCTGGGGATAAGAGCCAGGCATTCCATCGTTAGCTGTCAAGTTATTGTTCCTCCTCCTCCTCCTCCTTTTCCTCCCACCCTTCCTCCCCTTGCTCTCCATCTCTCCAAAATATGCCCCCACCATTCTCCCCCTCCTCCTCCTCAGCTGAGGCCTGGAGAATCGCTCTGTGATGTGTCAATGGGGAGTCTAACAAGGGATGCTGCGTGAGAGATGAAAAAATGGGGGGATGAGGAAGGGATAAGAAAAACAAATCAATGTCAAAGTGCTGGGCCCATTTGGGCCCCGCTGGATTTGTGTGTGTGTCAGTGAATGAGTGTTTGTGTATAAGTGAGTGTGTGCAATATGTGCATGTATATATGCATGTGTATGTGTCCCTGCCCTCCCTCCCATCCCACTCCAGAGGTGTATAATAGGGTCCCTGGGGAGCCGGCATGGGGGCTGTTTGGTCCCTCTCTCCGTCCTGGGGCTCAGCGCTTTGCCAATCTGCCCCATCCCTCCATTCATCCCTCCCTCCATCCATCCATCTGTCCATCCTCAAGCTAATGCTGACTGATATCAGCAGCCTCCCAGATTTACAGGTATAGGGAGATAGATTTTAATGTAGAAGGTTCAGGAAGTTGTGTGTGTGGTTGTCAAGGGAAGGATGTGCTGTGTGTGTGCATGCGTGGGAGGGAGGGCATTATAAATGGCTCGGAGCTATGCACCGTTCATGCAGTGAGACAGTAGGTCGGTAGCAACAGACCTGTCCTGAGGCTAACGAGAGCACCTGCCTGCTCTCAGTGTGTGTGTGCGTGTGTGTGTGTGTGCGTGTGTGTGTGTGAGCACCTAATGGCATGTACATGTCAGTATCAACCCTGTCTCCGACAACATTACGTTCCCATACAACTAAACTGTGTTTTTGATAACTTTTTTACAGAAATGTGTTTTGCTTGGGATTAAGATTAGGGTTGCAGTTTTAAAATGTTAACATGTGCTTAATGTCCATCCATCCATCCATCCATCCATCGTCAACCGCTTATCCCGTTAGGGGTCGCGGGGGGGCTGGAGCCGATCCCAGCTGGCATAGGGCGAAGGCAGGGTACACCCTGGACAGGTCGCCAGTCCATCGCAGGGCACATAGAGACAGACAACATATAGACAGACAACCATTCACACTCACATTCACACCTACGGGCAATTTAGAGTCATCAATTAACCTAAACAGCATGTCTTTGGACGGTGGGAGGAAGCCGGAGTACCCGGAGAGAACCCACGCTTACACGGGGAGAACATGCAAACTCCACACAGAAGAGCCGCAAGCTGGAATCGAACCTGCGACCCTCTTGCTGTGAGGCGACAGCGCTAACCACTACACCACCGTGCAGCCCTGTGCTTAATGTAGTAAAACAAAATTTAAAATGCAATAACACTACTTAGTTCGGTTAAGGCAACATTTATTAGGTTTAATAAGGTTTAGCTTAAAATGGGGACACAAACGACAACCTACTGGGTGAAAGTCCTGTGTTTGTTTGACCCACCCGCCACCCTGCCACCGGGGTTCTCGCTTTTTATACTAATTTTTCCACATAACTTTCATTAAAGGAACAGTGTGTAACATTTTAGGGGCTCTGTTAGCAGAAATGGAATCTAATATTCATAACTATGTTTTCATTAGTGTTTAACCACCTGAAAATAAGAATTACTGTGTTTTTGTTAGCTTAGAATGAGTATGTATGGGAACAATAGGGCTTGTCAATATGAAACAGCTGTGAAAACCACGACTTAAATTTTACACCTAAATCTAAACATTTTATGTTACTTATATACTTATTTCACCCTCAACAGGCTGTGTCAGTGCACAGTCCAGTGAACGCATCAATATGTCTGAGGAAGAGAACAACAAGGTGTGTCCGTGAGGGACTAATGCAATTGCTCTTAATTCATTGATTTTGCAGCGAAAATGTCAATATATTCATTATTCATTTGACCAGGGTGTGTGCACGTGATGTTAAGCTTTAGAGAAGGCATTTCATTGTTTGAGACACACACAGCGAGAATCATTGATGGGTTATCAATCCTGACATATTGAGCCACACAAAGGTGGAGCTGAAGCAGAAAGAATGAGAGTGAATTTGCAACCGTGGTGCTGCCATGTTGTATCTGTTTGTCTTTCTGTTCTGCCTCTTCCATCACTCTGATGTTGTTGTGTATTTAAGAATTAGATGAGCCGGCAGCACTTTCTTCTCTTTCCACAGTCTCATTTTTTTAGCTAATCATACTACTACTAATAATAATACTCAGCTTCATTGAGGACACTGAGGTCATGTACTTGAATTTGGGGGTTTGATGGTCAAGACAGGGAGATTACATTCTACAATAAAACTCAAATGACACGCATTGGGTTTCTTAAGACTGGTTCTAATGTTCTTAGACTGGCTCTAAATGTGAGGATTTTAAGGGGAAAAGAATAATGAATTAAAATAAAATAAAGGGATTAATTAATTAAAGGTAATAATTCGCCACTAATTTCTTTAACACATAAATTGCGATAGCATCATATACTAACTAGAAAACCTAAGGAATCCATTGGTACCAACCATACCATCATTCTACTGTAGCTTATCATGAAGGAGGTTAAATAACGCTCCAAACTTAGGCTGTGGATGTAAATGGGTTCTCTGGGTCCCCACCAGTCTCCCCTTTACAGACATGCCCACTTTATGATAATCACATGCAGTTTGGGGCAAGTCATAGTCAAGTCAGCACTCTGACACACTGACAGCTGTTGTTGCTGTTGGGCTGCAGTTTGCCATGTTATGATTTGAGCATATTTTTAATGCTAAATACAGTACCTGTGAGGGTTTCTGGACTATATTTGTCATTATTATGTGCTGTTAATTTTCACATGAAAGAGAATCTAAAAGTGTTGGCTCTTTTTTGGCACTCTTTTATCATTTTTCCCATGATGCACTCCACTTGTACTCACATTTGCAGTGCTTGTCGCAGAGCGCTGCCTCTCTCATGTCACAGAGGCGTATCGAGCCCTTGCTGCTGCTGTAGGCGAAGGTGTGACACTGCTGGGGGTGAAACTCTGCGGAGGTGATCACCTCTGTCAGCTCCTCCATGTTGGCTGGCTTGATGTCCACAATGTCTGAGAGACGGGCGTTAAGGAACAACTTTTAGATAGCTACTGTGACAATTAGCTACGACTGTGAAGGCCCAAACCCTACTCTGAAAAAGTGACACATTTTCTGTACAAACAGATTTGAATAACATGATTTTCATTCCTTTTTTCCCCACAGTTTCCTAAACACAGAAGACCAGAGTCAGAGGATACTGAAGCTGCGATCGGTGATCTCCAAGTTCCACAGGTTCACCCTAAGGTCGTCGGTGGAGATGTACGTCTGGAGGTCAGAGTTGACGGAGATGGAGTTGATGTGGTAGGTGTGCGCATTGCTGAATACACGCCTGGCTGTAGCCTCAACCATCAGGTCCATAGGCTGTAGCACCGGCACCTATTAATGAAGATAGATCGGTTAGTGAGGAGGGAAGCTAAACATTTAAAGAAAGAAATTTCTGCAAGAAATCATTCATCTTGAAAGCTTTGATGTATTTTTTTTTTAACACTGATTCAGTATTCTTTGTACTTTGATGCTGGTTTCCTCAAGGCCTTTATAGATATTTATCTGTGCATGAATTTTGTGTATGAATATGCTGCATATATGTATACTATACATACAGTGTGTATGTGTGTGTGGGTGAACCACAATCAGATGACTCCAGGGATTCATATGACATTTACTCCACAAATCTTAATGAAACAGAGACAGTGACTGGGGGCTGCGAGGCTGTTTGATGAGCTGGTTCAATCAGGCTGTTTGCTACACGGCTACTCGGAGATCACGCCTGCCTCCCTCCCTCTCTCTCTCTTCTTCTCTCATGTAAGTGCTGAAGAAGTCACTCCTGTTCTCTTGTTTGTGTGCGAGAGAGAAAGCGAGAAAAGAGAGAAAGCGAAGGAAAGAGAGATGGCCCGAGGGCATCGCTAGGCCCTGCTGAGGAATGATAACTGAACTCTGCAGAATTAAGATGAGCTCTCTCTCTCTCACACACACACACACACATATATACATACACAGTGCTGCTCAGGCTTCAAAGACACCCAGCACCAGTCTTGCATGCAGCCCCCCGTTGGCCAGATAAAACCCAGACAAAGAGAGGAGGGAGGGGAGCGAGAGAGGAGAACAAATCGACTGCTTCTTCCCTTTTTCTCTCGTCCGTTGCTGGCACTGACAGAGAGACATGGCAGCCCAGCAGGCTGCTGTATCTCCATGGGTGTCACTTCATTTCCATGTCTTTCACTGGCCGTCCAGGGAGACATGGACCATATTAACCCGTAACCCCCCAACACTGACAGTTACACTGTTCAGCTTGCTCTTGCACCTTTGAAATGAGCCAATAGATTCTCCTCCTTGTAAAATGTAAAACTGAATATTTTAAATTGAGATATTGCAGCTAGAAATAGAAACAAGTACACCTAGAAATATATTTACAACACATAATTTAAAGCAGAGTCCTCTTTTAAAGCAGCAATCAGATAAAACACAAAAAGTAGATCATTTGTGTTTTAAGGAGATACAGAATCTTTACATGACACATTTATTGTTTGATTTTTATTTACTTATTTATTTTTTTTGGCTACAATTTGGAGTGATTTTTCGAAGCTCTTCCCTTTCCTCCACTGCTTTTTACCCCCATGCGTAGATTTCGCAGCCTCTAAACAGGATTGCCACAGTCCCCAGCCTGTCCTCCAGGTTGCTATGATCCCCTGGCCAGCCAGACAAAGAGGGACAGACACGCTGAACACAGCACTAATCTACTATGGCAGACACACACACACACACACACACACACACACACACACACACACACACTGTCCTATATGCCTGCCTGCTTTGTGTGAAAATTAAAGAGGTAGTGGAGAGATAAGAATGAGAGAGAGGATGATACCTTCGTGGTCTTCACATCAGTGAACATATCGATCACTCATTCCCACTTTCTTCTCCCAGTTTAAGTTCAAAATTGTGTGTCAGCTGGTGTCAGAGTGCCATTTATCAGTACTGAAAGTGAGCATATATTACAAAACTGTGTCAACTTTAACAGCTACAGTGCAGACATACAGTACGCGTCGCTAAGACGTTTAAGTAGGATTAAAGGCTATCATAGCACAATGACTGAATGCTAAATTTTGATTTAATCAGCTTATCTGAGCTGTACTTATTCAGACTCACTGTGCACACTGAGGACAAACCTTTGTCAAAGAAAAACATTTTGACATATCACAGAAGGAAAAGTATGGGTGTTAATAATAAAATGAATAACGGCTGGATTCCATTTAGCTTCTGGTATTGTGCATGCTGGTTAAACACTGTTAATGTTATTAGTAATGTGCTTTTGCTGTTATGACAAGTCAAAATGTCTCCTGTAAAAAATATCATCATGCCTTTCTAGAAATTCCCATTCTAAAACTCACTAAATAGCGCATTACATCCCGTTTGTTTAAGCGATACAAAAAACTAAGGCCACAATTTGTAAGTTGCCTTCTTACACTGAAATATGCTTATTTGTGAGCTGTTAGATGTGGTTATGCTTTCCGCAAGGACGGTTGACATGAGCTGACATGAAACTGTGACGAGGAAATTAATTTTTTATACTTTGTCATTCTCAACGCTCCTCAAAGTTCTCCATCTTCTCCGCCCACATCTGCATAGTTGCAAAAATTTGAATGAACGGACTGGTGGACTGAAAACCTGCCGCACTGAATGTCTGCAAAGGGCCATGTCTAATGTTGTGACGTCACTTGAATCGTGCGGACACTCGTGAACGTGGCATAGCATATATCAAGCTTTAGAGGTGCTGGTAGACTGAATTTGTTGCCTTTGGTTGGGCGAAGCTAAATGTTTTTGCTCAAACTGCTAAACTATGCTCACTGGCTGTTGGCTTGAAATGTTTTGTTTTGTTTCCATTCACGATTAATCTGGAATCCTCAGAAAATTGCAACCAGCAACATAAGACATAGAGACATTTAATAACAATAATTATAATACATTTTATTTATATAGCACTTGAAAAGGTACTCAGAGGCTCTTTGCATGGGAAATAAACAGAAACAGAAACAGTAAAAGCAAGGACAGTATAAACCAGAGGTGAGGGCTCGAGTCACATAACTTGACTCAATTTAGACTCAAGTCGCAAATTTGAGGATTTGAGTCTTGTTTGAAGAACACTGATAAAAGAACTGACTTGACTTGACACAGGTGACTCGAAATGACTTGACTTATTTGTTAAATATTAGCATTTTTCTAGATATGGTGATTTCTAGTGCAATGCACACGAACAACAGACAACAGACAACCTACTCAGTAGACTTGCAGAAGACCATGCACGAGCCAGCTGTCATGGAGGGGGCTAGTTCAAAATAGTAAAATATGGATTTAGTTGTCAATAGCGAGAAAGAAGTCTTCACAATTCAAGAGTGCACAATCACCGTCTGTTGTGGAGGGCTTTGTAGGTAATGAGGAGGATTTTGAACTGGATTGTTTGCTGGATGGGGAGCCAGTGGAGGTTTTGCAGGACTGGGCTGAGTTTTGGATGTATTGTACTACACTGTAGTCTTCCTGAGTTGACGAAGGCGTGGATGAATTTTTATCTGACGCCATGTGAAACTTTGGGTGGCATTAGACGCGGTAGTTTTGTATGACACTCCTTACCCGTAGAGAGGTGATGGTCGACGGGTCTCTGATCCGTCCATCGTCATCCTTCAGGTTGTAGCCCTCCGGACGCTTGTCTCTCTCGCTGATTTTCCACAGCTTCACTGTCTTGTCTGGAATGGATACGTCACACAAACACACACAGAAAACACGCAAACACAAAATACAGTTAGATCATGGCTCACTACAGTGAATCTCAAGATGGATGCGGGGGGGTTGGGCGGCCAATCTGGCATGTAGCTGGGCAGGAGCCAGCGAGAATGATGAATGGCGGCTCCTGTGTACATTCTGATGTCACTGATATCAATCTACACGTTGACTACATTTCCCGGCTGCAGTATACGCTCCCCCTGAAAAAGCCATCTGGGCGCTTTTCATTTCTGCATCACACGAACACCAGTTACATCCCATCTTCTCGGCCTAGTGAGGGGGGATGGCGGCAGCAGTCAGGTTGTTGCCTTTTTTTTTTTCTTTTAATTTCCGCTGTGAATATTGGTGTCAGAGCAGCGAGGCCATCGCCACAGGACCCTCCACCATCTGCTCCAGCCACCGCTAGCACTTCTGTAGCAGCCATGCATGAAGCCCACAATCTGCAAGACGTCTCTCTGCTGATGTGTGTGTGTCTGTTTGAGCTAGCGTGCACGTACGGTGTGTGGTGGCACATGCTTTGATATACGTGTGTTTGTGTTCCTACTGTGGCAGCCATGCATGAAGTTCTCAATCTGAAACGCTTCTGCTGGTGGCGCTTGCTCAGCCAAGCGAAACACCGATGCATCCACACTGACAGTCAAAAAGACATTTTCGTGTGATATTAATAACGTCTCCTCTTACATCAGCTGGATATCTGTAAAGTGAGGAATGAATCACGTCTTTACTTGACACTGTTATTGAGTAACAGCAACAATCTGCCCACATTCAAACACGCTCTCATGACAGATTAATGGTTTCTTTGACTATTTCGCCGCTCACGTTGCTCCCACAGTATCATGGTGGCCTTATGTCTAACCGACTGACCGTTGGTGGAGAGCAGGAAGTAGGCGGCATTCTGCTGAGGAAGCCATTTGATCTTGTTGATCTTCTCCTCGATCTCCAAACTCTTCAGATAGTCAAACTCTGGCTCGTGGCTCTGGAATGTGCTGTAAACGTTGTACTCGCCTCGACGTTGGGGCTGGCTCTTACTCTGCAAGGAGAGACACTTAGTGAGTGATTAACCTTTTCGCTGTTAATTCAGCAAGCTTTAATATAGTTTTCCACAAATTTGTTTTAAAGAGTTTAAGTCTTTAACAAGATGTGCATCTTTTGAAGAAGAGAACAAACTGTAAATGTATATTCTAGTCACCTTAAACTTCCCCTTAACTAGCTTCAAATTTAAATAAAATATTTTTTATCCATGTTGGTGGCGAAACAGAGGCTGGTGACTCCGATCCTGTGACTTTTCAGCTTTGGTTTATGATAACATACCTAAACTTCAACTGATGACATTCTCATCAGCCTCGTTTTCACTGAGCATTTAGTCCTAATTAGTAAATATTAGCATGCTAAACTAAGATGGTGAACATGGTAAACAATATACTTGCTAAATAGCGAACGGCTCATTAGCATGCTGATGTTAGCATTTGTTATTATTTGCTTGTTCTAGCACTCCATAGCATCCACTCCATTAATCATGTATGGCACATTTCCACTGAATCAACATCCAGTTCCAAGATGCTGTATTTGTATTGCTGCTCCATTAGGCCTCTATGAAATATAAAATTGTAGATTTACAGTTAACCATCTGCACATATGTCCTTGTAATAGAGTGGTGCAGGGATGCCAACCAGGAAGTTGCTCTGGTTCCCTCGACAACAAGCCAATGGGATTTTTCCATTGGGTTGTTGCAGAAATAACCTCTGTGGCAAATACACATTCATGATACTTACATGTTTGGGTTAGCAAGATAGTCTTCACAAATGAACACTACTTTAATGATTTTTGAAATGTGAATGCAACTGTAAGACGTAAAAAGCTAACGTTAAACAAACTACACCACGGTCGCACGTGTGTGAGTATACGCAACAAGGCTGTAAAGGTGGACGGGTCAGCGTGATGGCGTTTAGTTGTTTCGTTTAGCCACTTGTTAGCAACTGCCTATTTTAAGACACATGAAAGCTTCAACAATCATGAGAGGTGGATATTTACTGATGTATTTGATGTTGTAGAACAAAACATTAAAATTAGGGCTGTTAATGAAGGATAGAATAATCAAGATTAATTGTATAACTTAGTCATGATTTACCTCAAATGTACCTTAAAGGAAGATTTAGTCAAGTATTTAATACTCTTATGAACATGGGAGTGGGCAAATATGCTGCTTTATGCAAACATGTACATATTTATGTTTGGAAATCAGTTAACAACATAGAACAATGATAATTATTGTCCAGAAACCCTCATAGGTACTGCATTTAGCATAAAAACATGTCTGTAAAGGGGAGACTCGTGGGTACCCAGAGAACCCATTTTCATTCACATATATTGAGGTCAGAGGTCAACGGGCCCCTCTGAAAATGGCCATAACAGTTTTTCCTCATCAAAATTATAGCATATAGTTGGGAGTGTTATTTAACCTCCTCCGTGACAAGCTCTTATGACATGGTTGGTACCAATGGATTCCTTAGCTTAGTCTCGTCTAGTCTAGGTACATATGATGCCAGTATTTTCACTCTAGCTTTAACAATAAGCCCGATACAACTTCCAAAAGACTGAATAGCAGCCAGGCCCGACAGTGCCCTGTCGGATTTTTAAGAGGTTAATTAAACATCACAAAATGCGTTAATGTGTTAAAGAATTAATAGAAAGAAATTAGTGCCATTAAAATTAATTTGCATTACCATGTTATCGTATTAACTTTGACAGCCTTAGTTAAAATCTCTTGTGTTAACCACAGACTTTATTTCATGCATTTAACCTAAAACCCATTCAAGAAACCCACTGTCTCTGAAACGAGAGAACCGGAAGTGCTAAAAAGTGCAGTACTCTATTCAACATGAAGAAACCTTAGCATCTTGACATTCAGAAGATATTCTTTTGGTCTTAAACAATGCTTCTTCATGTAACATGAGTTTATAATGAAGATTTCATTTGTTTGCGGTTTTAAGATATTTCCGGCTGAATTTCCAGCTTGTCAAACAAACCCTTTACTAGCTGGTTATCTAAACTCAAACAACCCAACTTTAATGTTTCATGGCAGTCAAATCCTGCCAGCAGAAGGGCAGCATAATTAGTGTTGCATTGTTGGCATTTCCTACCTCCTGCTCCCTCTGGAAGACAACCACTCTGCCTCCTTTATCCCCGGTGGCCAACAGCTCCCCCGATGAGTTAAACTCAACCGTTGAGATAATGTCAGCTGCAACACAGGAAGCAGAACAGAGAAGGGGGTGGGGGAAATGTCAGTATGGACGACGTGCACAAAGCTGTCAAGGTATCAGTCAGACAGAAAGAAAGACCTTTCAGTGAGATCTGGTAGAGTGAAAGAAACATGAGGAGAAGGGAAGGGGTGGCAAAACCCACAGAGGACTCTCCGGCACAGTTTGGTGTAATACGGGTTAGGAGAAGCCACTGAATGAGTCACTGCATGATATCGACTAATTCGGCCACTCGTCTGACTGAAGTGAACCAATCTGTGTCATTTAATTGCACTCCTGCTTTTTAAAGGGATGCTGCCGCAACACTAATAACACCATTCACCTCTCTCCTCCCGGCTGCAAGACCCCATGCTGTCCAGCGGCTCTCCTGCTCCTTCATTAAAAACACAGTCCTACACCTTTAAGCCATGCACTTTTTGCAGCTCATATGTGTCTATGACTGTGTAGCACATTTTTTTAAGGTTCAATCTATGTAATGCATCAATAGGATAACAAAAATCCAATAGAAACAACATATATTTGCTCTGTTTATCACCAACATTTCACAGTTTCTCTGCTACTGTTTTTCCAAAAGTAAATAACAGACACCTACCCTTAAGGTAGCTTTTCTTCTCCTCCTCAAAGACATACATCTGCCTGGATTTCAGGAGAGGCTAATGGTGACTGTAATTATTATACAGCCCCAGGCTAAAAAGGCATAGCATAATGTCTGTCTAACACACACACACACACATACACACACACCACAGCAGAGGCTAGCCCTCTGTTTAACAGTGACAATAATATTAGACATAGAAAGCGAGAGCTTGTTGTTTTGTACCCCCCCACGCCCTCTGTGGACCTGCTACTGGCGGAGCGCTGAACAGGAGAGGGGAATGTTGCTATGGAGACCGTTTCCATCTCTAGCAGCAGTCGGAGGGGTGTATATGTGTGTGTGTGTGTGTGTGTGGTGTGTGTGTGTGTGTGTGTGTGTGTGTGTGTGTGTGTGCCAGCCAATAGCTCTCAGACTTTAGTTGCTGATGCTAGCTGTAATTCAGCAGACAGAGCGAGCGAGTGCTGCAATAGAGTGAAAAACCTGCTACTGCATCTGGGGGAGTGCATGCAGTTCAATGCAGCAGCACACAACTTCAGACAATAGAGTCCCTGTAGATGGGCTCATCTCCTCACATAAAGCGGCCGGGTATGGTGGGAATGACTAAGCGCCGTGTCTTCGAATATGTGTGTGTGTCCAACCCTTGTTTAATTTAATTGTAAGAGAAAGCCACACTCAGACAACACCAGAGGGATTCTTATGGCCATGTGTTGGTAATGACATGAGGTGGGAGGGTGGGGGTAGGGGCCTAATCATATTTGAATCTGGAAACTAATTAATGTTTCATAGACAAGACATACTCTGACCTAATTACAGCCTGGGACTACCCCATTGATGCCATATCGTTGTTGCATTAGGGCTGGGTAATATGTAGAAAATAAAATATCACAAATATCGATATTGGTGCTTTTACAAAATATTTACATGAGATTACAATGAGATTTTTGATAAATAATTCTCAGTAATGTGGATATAATGACTAAATGGGTGAAGGCAAATAATAGAGCAGCTAGAAAAGTCTGGTAAGTTCAGAAAATCGCATCACTTTATTGTAATGCTGCCTTTAAAACCAGGAAAAGACACTTACGCTATGTTACAATATCACAGTATCCAAAATCTAAGACGACACCTAGTTTCATATCATGGTATTGATATAATATTGATATATTTCCCAGTCCTATGTCACAGACACCCTTGCAAGCACAAAGAAAAGACACTGTAGTTATCTCTCTTTCTGTATCTGCATGCACAGAGATGTGTAGTGCAACCACACACACACACATACACACACACACACATACACGCACTGGTGTCTTCCCCAACACCATCAGGCTGAAGCCACTCCTGTGAATCGAATGGATTTGGCTTAGCAGTCACCATTCTTGAATCAAAGCTTTTCTCGTTTTGTCCTCCATACTTTTTTCTGTCTCCCCCCTCTCTCCTCCCCACATCATCATCCCATTAAGTCACTGAGGAGAAACAGTAATTGATGGATGCCATTTAACGAGTTTGCATGCAGATACGTCCTTCAATCATCTCGCTGAACGGTGAATCGAGGAGAGCCAGTGGAGCAGAAACTCAGAGTAACGTGATGGAATGCTTCCCTAAATTAGTTTTTCCACATGCAAATGTATTTGAGGCAATTTATTCAACCTCAACCACTGATGGAACTGTGTTAAAATGACAACATACTGTGTTTTCTGATAAACTTTCATTATAGCGAACAAACTGGCATTAAATTAGCAGCGGAGTTGCAGGTGGGCGGGGTGTCTGCCGTGATTTCCGCTCACACCAGATCAGTTTTTTGTTACATGACCATCAGCAGGTTCCAGGTGGACTGGAGTTAGCTGTTCAAATGTGTACTTACACACACACACACACACACACACACACACACACACACACACACAGCTTCATCAGCAGACCATAACCACATGAAGCCCATAAATCCCATGGCCAGCCAGGTCTGACACAGACAGGTCAGCGCTTCTCGATGCATCAGAGGGATGTTCGAGATAACACACATCCATCACCAGTAATAACACAGACAAGCCTGTTGGCCCGCTGCTGTGATGTGTGTGTGCATGTGTGTATATGACTGAAATAACACAAGCTCTTTTCTGTTTCTATCCACTGATCTGACCCTCACTAACCCCCCTTCAGCATGCAATATAGAATCGGGACTCAAAACCAATTGGATGGAAACATAGATGTGCATTGATTCTGGAATGAAAAAGCGCACACGAGGAGCCAGAAAACGCAGGGAGGGGAGCGAGGATATTGAATGTATTTATAGACGCCCGAGTGTGCAACATCTATCACGCATAACAGGAAGGGCCGCTAAAAGAAAAGAGAGGATGGAAGTCTGGAGAGGTAAGTAGGTCAATAAAAGATTGTACAGTACAGCGAGTCTCATCAGTAGAGACGACAGTGAAGACTAAAATAGGAGCACTCTGGCTAACCTCTAGACAACATGTAATCCTGCCAGGGTGACAAACAAATTGAAGCTTGATCCTGTGGCACTGGAGGGTTGTGTAAGACAGACAGAACCAAAATGGTATGACTATGTGGTTGTGTAAGTGGTTTGCAATAAGTCCAGATACAGGGAGGGACATGAGCAACATGGTGGCGTGTAAATGCTTTGTTAGCATCAGACGTGGAGAGGACAGGATTACAGCGCTTGCGCTGAGCTGCCTGCGTCAAAGGATCAGGCCGGGGGATAATTCAGGTCCATTCTCGCACTCTCTTTCACTCGCCACCGCTCTCGTTTCTTCTGTGATAATCAACAATATCAATCTGCACTTCTTCTTCGTGTATCACAAATTCTCCAAATCTGTGCTGAATAAGCAGCTGATAATGGCTTCATTTCACTCCAGCAACAATGGAGATCAATCAAAATTTTTGAACAAGCCCTGCTACCTACTGGTCCGACGCCCAGCCATATGATTAAGGGTTTATTAGGCTTTATTAGCTGCACACAAAGCAACAGAGCACAATGCAGCTCTCTTCATCTGAAGAGCATGACTCTTTGTAAGATCTGGAGTGAACAAGCTAATTAACCTGGTTTCTCCAGGATCAGCCCCTTGAGAATGAGACAGAATGTGTGTGTGTGTGTAGTCTCTCTCTTTTGTGCGTGTGTGTGTGTGTGTATGCTTTTCTGTATCCCCACGCTCCAGGGAGTGGAGGGTGAAATGGGCGAGACGTGTTACTGCTTCACTTCTCACACTTCATTAACACATCGACGTGGCACACATCTGACTACAGACACAACACAGGACAGGACGAAACGAGAGGAAATGGTGATCGATTCCTGCATGCACTAACACGAACACCAAGCAAGGATCATTTCAAATTCTTGTTATTTGGTATTCTCTTAGAAACTGAAGATATAGGAGGGGGATGGTGCATGGGGAAGCAGGGGTGCATAGAATTATAATCCACCACCAAAACAAAAAGCTGTCTCTCCCTCTCTATCCGTCTGTGGTGCTTTCCTTTTCATCTTTTCAAGGCTGCAGTGAATCAAACATTAGACGGCTGCTGTACAGATTGAAACCCTGTATCTGCGGTGACCTTATCACCAAAACATGAAAGATCCCCAGCGACACCGCTTCCTCGACAGGACGCAGGAATTCGCTATCAAAACTTACAAATGCATCCCATTATAAAGTCCAGAAAGGTCAAACACTGCTTACCCTTCAGGCTAGCGGTGCCACCGAGTGACTCACGTATAGTAATCTATCATGGCGACGCCTTGGATGACCGGTTGAGAAATACGATATTTTTTTACAGAAGCAACATCACGGGTATTCTTTAATAAATTCTCATTAAATTTTCATGGAGCTGCAGACTTAATAAGAAGCTAATCAGGGGATGAAAGCAGCTGCTGAATAAGGAGTGTGACTCGCCCCAACTTCACAGCTTGCCATTAAGCACCCGCCACCAACCCCCCATACATAAGACATTATCTTTTCCTGTGCTATGTGCTGAGGCGGGGTTCGGCGTTTTGAGTGTTTCGCCGTGAATAATGGATGGGACCTGGGGGTATGGTGGGCTAAGTCTTTTTATGCCGGGGTCCTAAAGTGTGGCCCCAGGCCGTTTGCCTTGGCACAGGCAAACCAGAGGCGGTGCTCTGCTCTCATCAGCAGCTGCAATAAAGGCTGTGAGTTCTCTGTTACGGGACTGCATCAGTATTCAGCGGGGCTAGAGGGGTCACATCACACACAAGCTTGTACTCACATCAGACAGACATAGAAGCAGGAAGAGAGAGAATGAGAGAAAAGAGGGGGTAGGGGAGAAAAGGTGGAAGGGATTACATGTCCTACCAATAGATCTTTAGGCCATTGTTCCGGTAGCTAAATTGTAAAGGACCAGAAATCAATAGCAAAGCAGACATTAGGTTAGGTCCTGCCTCACAGCGAGGGAGCTATTTACATTTTCACACCCCGAATGGTGTTTTGCTGTTTGACAGTATCATCCATTATAGGAACATCCAAGGTGCAGATTAGGAAAATTAACTGAGGCCCAGGTTGTAGGAGCATAACAGTCCATTGACTCAACACACACAGCTGTAGCGAGACACACACACCATCCATTCTATCACCATTAGCAATGTGTCATCTGCAGGGCGGCCGGCGAATGTAAATCAGACTGTAATGTAATTTTCTTTCATCTAGACAACAGCGATGTCTCTGGAAACTTTGCATTAGAAGACCAACACAGCTTTACTCACATCACGTACACGCACACACCGGGTCAATGTAACCGCCCACAGACCCACTGAGGCGTGGGATTGGTGCAAACCAAAGGTCAGCGCGAGTGACATCATTAAAATGTGACATCATTAAAGTGTCCTGCTGCTGTGGGCAACTATGGCCTGAGGGAAATCCCTACCAGCTCGCCACCACTCAGGGACCTGTGTGTGTGTGTGTGTGCGTGCGTGTGTGTGTGTGTGTGTGGTCTGAACGGACTGGGCCTGATGTGCACTTTGGTGAATTTATGACAACCCAGTCAGACGTGATCTTTGGCTTCAGACTGACTTCATACCTTTTAGGAGACAAGCAACGAGTGAGTGAATGGACACACACACACACACTCATTCATGGTATATGAGGTGTGACGATCAGTCATAAATTACAGCAATAAAACATAACAAAAGTAGACGTCCCTTGTTTGAAAAGCACAGATGGGCTGCAGAGCAGACAATCCTTTGCTTTAAGGAGACACATTTTACACCCTGGGTGACTGTCGCCCACTTTCTCCTGATCAAATGAATGAAACAGTGAGGTAGAGAGAGACAGCAAGAAGCTGGATCCCCTCCTGTTTTTCATCTCAGCGCACGCATCAAACAAAGATATCCACCACACCCCCTCATCACGACTTCTCTGCTCTGAATCCGTGACTGTGTGTTTAGCAGTGACAGCGAATCATCTGTCAGTGCAGGAGTGGAGCAAATGATGATGCCCTCTCAAATTTAAATGATTGAGGAAAGCAGCAGGAGAAACTGTGAGAATAAGACTCACTGAGCTTTGACTTTGTCTCTCCTTCAACCTGCAGTGGCATCAGTAACCTGAGCTGGGTGGCTCTGACCCACCCTGCAGCCACACAAACCCTCCCACAACTCCTCCATAGCCCTCTATCTATTCTATTCTATCAATTTATGTAGATGATCTATGAAGATGTGCTATATTATGGGCTGTTTAATTTTCGTTTTTTGTCACATTTTCAATTTTCAAACCTCATGGTAGGTGGGTGGATAAGTGAGTCTGGTGTGAAAGAATTGAAAGTTGCCCTATAGAGCTGCAGAGACTTATTAAAACTGACTGAACTGCAAATAAATCTGTGCTTCAAACTGTACAGTTAAGACCACTAACTGCATCCAAATGTCTATACAATACCAAAAAAACAACAACAACTAGTTGTTAAAAGCTAGAATAATGAATGAGAAGAAAATAGACATCCACATACAGTATACACATTATACATTTATGAGTAGTTTGTTATAGAGTGGTGCACGGATGACATATTTTTATTTTTTGATATTTTTTGCAACTGAAACACACTCACATGAGTGCAAATGGATGTGTGATGACGTTTAGTATGGTGCCTTCAAATGGGGTCGTGTTTACCGTGTTTACGAGTTGGGTCCATATGAACGACCCCCTCATGTCGTATTCACAACCTCATAAGTGGGAAGTTTCTGAAAGCTCAGAGTTCACAACTTGTGATGTTTTTGTTGATGTCGTGAGAAATGGTGCAGCCCACGGAAGTTCATTTATCGCCGCATAATAAGTTAATATTGTACAGTATATTGTATTGTAGTATAATATAATTTTAGTCATGTATTGTTTTTCTAGGTGATTTTGAAAAAAAATGCAGATATTTCCAATGACCTCATCTTTCTCTGTCATTATACCTTTGCATATCCTGCATTATGTTCCCATTTGCTAGCTTGCTAAATTATTAGCATCTGTGGCTTCTAGACTCACACAGTAACGTTAATATTGCCGTTACTTAGCAGCGGTGTTCTTCACGACTTAACCACTTGAACGCAACACGTTATGTTCACGACCGCTTGTTAGCAACTGCCTTTTTTAAGACACGTAAAAGCTTCACAAATGGGATATTTACTGACGTATTTTTTTATCATAAAACAAAACATTGAAATCTCTTAAGCTTGTGTTAATCACAGACCTTATTTCAAGCATCTATCTGAAACCCATTCAAATAACCCATTTACTTTCAGATGAGAGAACCAGAGGTGCTAAAATACTAACACATTCTGGGTTTTAGAGGCAACCATTACAGCCTTACAGTATGACAGCTTGGTCTGTTTTTATATGATCAACTCTGTTTTTTATTATCTCACTCATATCAGCACAGCAGTTAACGTTCAATCTGCATAATAAAATATGAAGTAGTTATAATCAGTGAATGGGGACTGAGGTGGTAATGAGATTAATGATACTGCTTTTTACCTGTAAATCAATGTTTTATGTTGAGCAATAATCTGAGCAGCTTGTGGAGCTGATTGGTGGAACATGAGGGAACTATTTGGCATCAATTATAGTTAACAGGCTGATCATCAAGGGGCTGATGTGTGGTCAGTGAGGAGGAAATGCACATGTGCAGGAGCAGCGTTCGATGCTGCAGAAAACAGCTATTGTTCAAAGCTCCAGTTATGAACGTGGACAGTAAAAAAATGCAGTGTGTGTTTGGATGTTTGTGTAAGAGAGAAAGGGAGGGATCCATGTTTCAGTGTACTTCATTTCAAAATTAGGGCACCTTCTCTGTCTAATTACTTCAGCGAGAGAACAAAGCATCAGTAAAATACATTTTTCCATCAATAATTGATCAGTTTGAACAGCATCACATGTTTATTCTATAGCCTTGAGACACTGAAGCATCTGTACAGGAAGCTTTATCCTATAGCTGCTTATATAGTCCATACAGATTAAGGGTCAGGATCCTAAAATAGCAGGCATGATGGGAAACCACCTCATCATCATCTGCTATTGACACCACATGCTATAAGCTCCATGTTTATGACAAATGACCGGGATATTCCTTTAATAGCCAGCTATAGCAGCTTACAACGTCTGAGGTGATTAAATGCGCTTTAAATTGCATTAACGCGCTTTATGGGCCAAACAGCATCACTATAAAGCCTTATATAATAGATTTATTTTCATCACCCAGCCTATTTATGTAATATTTATAGTTATTTTTCTGCTTCCTTTAATCTTCCTATGCAGTGACTTACTGTATGTTGGCTGTGATATTAGCATCCCTCTAGCTACAGCCTCAGGTTATTTTCTGTGCCGGTGAAACATCTCTTTCCCCTCCAACATCCTCGGTTTAAATACCTTCGGTTGCATAGTTGTGGTCGCGAAGGAAGCTGTTGTTGATTTTCCGGGTGTCACTCTCCTCCTCCATTGATAAATCGGGTGGTTCGGGATCCTGAACGCGGCAGACCTGCTCCCATCCTGCCCGGTACCGTCAGCAGGCGGGCTGTGGGACCAGCGGGGGGCCTGTCATGGCTCCAGATCTCTGGTGTAATCAACGCAATCGCGATCAAATACCTGCGGCGGTGGTGATGATGATGGAGATGATGATGATGTACGGGCAGGGTCCTGTCCACACCTCAGGGCTCATCCAACCGCCCACCGTCCGCGACGCAGTGACAGCAGCGCCGATTCCAACAGTGGATTTAATGATGATAGGTCCTCTGCTTCAGAGACATATGTTTCTCCCCGTAAATGTTAAAATGTCATCATTATCAGTACGGAGAGGAGCCGAGATGAGCTTGTAGATCTGGTCGAAAATTAAAGAAATGTCTTCTTGAAGGAACCCGCAGCAGCAGCAGCGCACTCCGTAAATCTCTTGTGGAGGATTGGAGTTTAGGCAGGCTGGATTTGCCCCCTCCCAGTGCCAGCGGGGCGGGCGGGATTATGCGTCAACAAGCTTTTGCTCCGATCACTTCACACATTTCCATGTCAGCCTCTCAGCTCCGCGCATACCCAGAGTACCACCTTCGCCTTTCTGTATCCAAACCCTGCAGGTTCTCCTCCTCTCCCTCTCTCCCTCTCTCTCCCTTCATTCATTCATTCATTCATTTACCGGCAGCTCAGCTGACTCACTGTGCCATAGCGCAGAGCAGATCTGGAGTTGCCCACTGTGCTGCTGCGCTTCAGCAAAGCAGGGCCCCTCCCATGCTGCCTCTCTGCTGGCTCTTTAAAAAAAACGCACACACACAAGCAGCAAAGTGTGATGCTCAACACCAACACGGAGTTCATGTATTCTGCTCTCTCACAGCTTGATGGCCACCTACAAGGTTCGTGCCTGTAAATCCGACAGCTGCCTTATGGCCTGGTAGCAGGTTGCCTCTTAAGCCACATCCTGCATCACCATCCCTCCATCCTGCTGCTGCTGCAGAGGCATCCATACATCGCCACAGCAGACTGAGCACTGAGCTTTCTATGCTTCCCTCAAGAGAGGCTATTCACTACAAGAAGACAACAGAGGCTTTATAAGATGTGTTATAGGAAGTGCATGACATAGCAGATTTCTGCCCAAACACTTGAGATGTGGAGTTCAGATTCAGAGAAATCAGGGCACAAAGGAGAGCGAAAGAGAGAGGACTGGAGGGACAAAATGAAAAATCCCAGACGCTGATTAATTAGATTAGTAGGGCCGCCGTCTGCGCCTCTTTCTGGAAAGATCTCATTTCCACACTGACTTTTTTTTAATAACACCGCACACAGTGAGCCTTTTTCTGCTCAAACCATAAGCTTTGATGATGAGTGTGTGTGTCGCATCAGTGTGTCTGTCCTCGCAGTGCATCCCTGCCCTTATCTACTCACTTTACCCTAAATCTCTCGGGCTCCACAAAGGGACTGGGTATCTCCCCTGCACGAGCCTCCACACACACACACACACACACACACACACACAAACACACAGCAGCAGCAGCAATAAAGATATTGTGGAGCCCCCTCTCCTAAATGCATTAGCTCTCTAATCCATGGGACCATTTGCACACCCAATCCTCTGCTCCTGCACTAATGGGTATCTGGCTGTGAGGATGGCAGGCTGCTCGTGGCAGAAAAACAGGGCCTTCCTACACCATGCTATTTTACACCCCATCACCCTCCAACCTCCATCTCCATTGGAATACATTAAAGGGCGTTATTCATGCGGGGGGATAATGAAGGTTGCTCCTCTGTGAGGGCCTCTGATTCACATGCTTCCATATTTACAGTCCTCTGCTCCCTTAATGAAATCCGCAGAGAAACTCTGCCATCCTTGACCCTCTCGGATCTGACTGAGCAGTCAGAGACGCTCCACATCTCTATCAATATTTAAACAGGCTCGACGAGGACAAAAGAAACAACGTGGCGTTCCTCTTCCGCAAAAAGACTTTCGGCTAAGTTACAGCTGAGCAGCAAAACTGAATGAAATTGAAATGGAATCGGTGAAACAATGGATTTATTAGAGTGAAGCCACGTGGATGAGAGGTTCAGGTTTGTCAGATTTTGTTGGGAGGTTGGGAGGTGGGGGGGTGGAGAGACAGGCAGATGAAGGGCAGGGGTGGCAGTTAAAGGCATTGAGATATTTGACTGTATAATGAGGGAATAAGCGGTGAATGCTGCTCGAAGCCAGAGTCTGGAATCAATGCCGCTTTTCTAATCACATCCACCATCTCCGTTCCTGCCTCTGTCCCAATCCCTGTGCATATATGCCAATCTCTTCTCCCTTTCTACATCTCTCCCCCCTCTTTCCTTCCAAATCCAAACGGGACCACATTGGCTTCTATGTCAGTGGAAGGCATCTCAGATCAACAGCCCTGACTGGAAACCAGTCTGGCTCTTAAATTGATGCAGTCGCGTGACCTTGCAAGTGATTCCAGATCGATACATGTGTAGTCTGACATCCTTTCCTTAAAAGGCATCAAGTTTCTCCATCCCCCTGGCTCATTGAATACTCCCTTCCTCTACTTGTTCCCTTCTGCTACCTCACTTCTCTCGCTCATTACACCCCATCTCCCACTCCGCTGGGTAAGAGGCCGGTGACGGCGCGTCTACAGCCCAGCTGCTGTGCATCAGACTTGCAGGAAATGCTCGAGGGGCCGCCAGAATTGAAGAGCGTGTCCTCAATTCTCCTCGATCGTATGGACAAAGTGGGTTAAATTAGGCTCCGGCAGCCCAAACATAGGGACGCGATCACATGGTGATGATATTTTAGTCATGCCCAATTGCTTTGCTTGATGTGTGGTAATTGCTTGACCTGGGGATGCCGTCGTAGGGCTACAGGCGGCAAAGACGCCGTCTGCATACCAAGTGTGTGCATGTGTGTGCATACATGGACACACATGTACACATCAGTATAGATATTTGACCACACAACAGCTGCAGTTACTCCACCTTCACTGCAATTGCCTCATAGCTCAAGATTGCAGTCAATGGTATATTGACCACTGGATAATGTCTGGTTTAAATAGGGTAAGCTATTGATTATTTTTCATCCAGTTAATCCAACAAATATGAGATTAAGATAAATCAATAAGACATCTATTTAAGACCCATATTGTTAATCATATTTTTAAATGGATAAAGTATAATTAATGGAACAACTAAGAGTGGAAAATATATCAGGTATGATTGAAGATTGAAGTAGTAGACAGTGATTCATTCATAAGCAGGTTTCCTTCTAAACAGTTAAATAATCACATTTGTAATGTCTAGAAGATAAATGAAGATTTGATAAAGTCCATGAAATTGTATCAAATACCCTTGAACACGATATGTGCCACTTAGATTGATCAATATCTGTTTTGCAATTTGGAAATTATGATTTTGTTAAGATAATGAATAATGTTAAAATAAAATGACAGAATGAAAAATCATTATTATTAATATTATTATCAGTGCTTTTGTGTAGACAAAGATGACCCACAAACACATACTGTACGTCTTCTGCAGCAGGTTTCACATTGTCTGCAGGTAGGAGAAGGGGTGGGTGATATGTGGGAAATCATCTAATACAGTATATAGTATAATCTTACATTGCAATATCGTTGTATGCAAGTAATGTTTCTGTGTTGTTTATGGTAATAACCAGACAGGAATGTCTGTTTTCTGCTAATCCAGTGAACTAAGTGCCTGACAAACAAAGTTCCATCATCACATTGATTCAAAAAATCGTATAACAAGACACTAGTCGTGTTTCTGTTCATCTGGCAGGTGGATTTTAAGGTTCTAAACCAGTTACAAATGTGTGTGTTCGGGTCTGCATGTACCGTGTATAAGTTAACAACAGAGTGAAAAAATTGAATTTCCCCTCGTGGGACTAATAAAGGACTATCTTCTTCTTCTTCTTCTTATGTACGATAGAAAAATGGAGAGAGGTCTTCAGGAATTAGTTTCCATTGGTTAAGTTTTAATTGTTCACTCAGTATTGGCCTTGTTTCTTTTTGTCTTAGGACAAAGACAAGCATTTGTGCGTTATGGGAAAATCTGGGAAGACAGCGACAGCAGAAACAGCCAATCAATCATGTGAGTTAAATGTTTGCGACAAAAGAATTCATTCTGCAAAGGCGTTTCCATAATCTATTTCCTGCATCAACTGTTATGCTTTTTTTACTCCTTTCTTTTAAATTTAACATGTTCACTATCTTAGTATGTTATCATGCTAACATTCACTATCTAGCACTAAACACAAGTTACAGCTGAGGCTGATGGGAATGTAATTCATGAAGTATTTGGTCATACACCAAATAAAAGTATTGACAAAATATTGGACGAATTAAAATTTTGAGTTGCTGATGGCGTTAGAGGAAAAGTTAATGATTCAGTAAAGTTTTGCCAATTCATCCTGAGGGGGAGATGGAGCTGTGTACCAAATTTCATGGAAATAGATTTAATAGTTGCCAAGACAACTTTAATAAAAGCCAAAAATGTCAACGCTGTGATGCTAAAGGAGTAATAAAAGTCAGCATGGATTCATCCTCTGGGGACCATGAATGTTTGTACACAATTTCATGCCAATCCATATAATAGTTGTTGAGATATTTCAGTCTGGACCAAAGTGGTGAATTGACCAACCAACCAATATTGCTATCCATAAAGCCGCTAGCATGGCTAAATAATATATGTAGTGACAAAGCATTCCTGCTAATTGATTTACAATATTGCCCACAATGGTTTATTACAGAGATTAAAATGACTGTATTATCTCATAACATGTACAGTTGTAGTGCCCAACTCTATGTGAGAGGCACAGATAGATGATGGCTGATGACGGGGTACTCAGAGGTGTAAGAAAATATCGATACACACGAGTATTATGATAGTATGTGTTCATTTTCCAAAACACTTGATTTTTAATTAATTCCTTAAAAATATTGGCTGCCATTAGATATTTTGGAGGTTGCAGTCGGCTCAGTTGTAAAGCTCAAGTGAAGATACCAGCATCGTATTAAACCACGCATGTCATGCATCTTGTGAAGGAGGCTAAATAACGTTCCAAAGTTACACTAAATCTTGGTGAGGAAAAACTGTCATGACCATTTTCAAAGGGGACCCTTGACCTCTGACCTCAGAATGTGTGAATGACAATGGGTTCTATGGGTACCCACGAGTCTCCCCTTTACAGAAATGCCCACTTTATGATAATCACATGGAGTTTTTTTGCATGCAGTATAAATGTGTTATTTTTGCCTGTTCCAAAAAAATGCATATTTCTGGTGTGTTCTTTATATGATAACAGTTTTTCTAAAATTATATTTTGAAAAACACAATAATGCCTTGCTTACATTATGGCAATATATCACAATATATTGAATTGTTACCCCAGTATCATGATAAATATCGTATCACCAGATTCAAGCCAATTAACAGCCCTTGTACTAATAAATGCCATAATTTGGCAAGTGACTGATGAGTGATACTGTGCTGTGATACATGCTCTATAATACCTTTTATGAAAAAGTAATTTCAACACAATTTGAGTCCAGAGGATTGAAGCAACTGATGGAACTTTGAAAAAGTCACTTTCTTCATCTTTTCTGGACAAGGGTGGATGAAATCACCATGTGAAATATACACAGTAAAGCCTATTTAGTGGCTGAGCTGATTTAATATGACATCCCTCAGTGAGAGGCGAGCTGTATCAGAGTGCACTGGCTGAGCTGCAGAGTCGTCATGGTTATAATTTTCACTGCTTGTTCACTGCTGTTAGATCTCCTCAAAGTTATTAAATAAATCATTCAGTAGCTTGAGATTCTCCCTCCAAACATTCATTGCCTCCCATTAGCCATGCAACCCACCCTGGCATTAAGAGGAGCTAAACACATGGGGGTAATAGGATTTCCCTGGCCGTCCATCTGTCAGGGGACTGAGCAGCAGCAAACCCCAGGGACGCAGCACCCTGGCCTGGATACACCTGCCCTTTTCTTTGCACTCTCTTCTCTGGAGATATTTATTCAGTAATAAAACATAACCTCTGTGAGAGTAAAACACGTCCGTTCAAGTGTGTAAATGCCACGCGGAGTGAGTAAAATCCTGAAAAAATACCTGCTCTGTGGGAGTTTATAACCTTCTGGCTTTAAATATTATTAAATGCAGCTACTGTTCTGTTAATAGAGTACAGATGGAGATGCATGGCAGTAACTGGTGAATGGAGAGAGCGCGAGGCGGGGTGGGGGAGGAACACGGAGGAGAACAGAGGGCCTGGGAGAGGGAAGGAGAGACAGATAAAAAGATGGATGCATAGTTTTGGTAGAGGGCATTAAATCAAGCCTAGAGGCTGTCCCTAAATCAGCGGGCTTTACTCTTGGTGTCATTCCAATTACATCAGGATGAGACTAATGCTCCATTGCTCCGAGACTTCAGACCAGCAGGATTGGATTTTCTGTTTCCCCCTGACTCTCCTTTCCCCTCCCCCCAGCCTTCCCCCCTCTCTCTACTTCCCTTGATAATGAATTAATTGAAAAGAACGTGTGTACAATGATTAGCTCAGGACGGAGCATTTTGGATGAACATTAATCAAATGAAATGATTTTGTTTGCAGGAACACAGCTATTTCATAGGCGCTGACACACCTCAAGGGTATACAGATGCACATGTGACCCATATGGATGTCTACATAAGCAGGTACACTATCACAAAACACACACACACCATTGCAATTGCTTCTGCTTGTATTACAATGTTATGGCATCATAAACAAGAAACATGCATGAAGAAGCACGCACATATTGCGGATGTGTTTTGTGACTATACAGTCTAGTCTCGCTGAGAGGAAATGATGCCACTTAACAGAAAATCATTGCATTGTACCTCTCTGGTTGCTAGGAAACTGCAATTGAACTGGCATTGCAATGCAGCACAACAGCTGTCTACATAATTGGACAATTAAGATCTTAAAATGTCATTATTTTGGTCATATTCATCTCAATGAAGGTTCAAGCGCGTCCCAACACGTTTTCTACCAGTTGGGTTAATGGGCCGAACATGAGGTGTTCATGTTCGCAGCAAAGCCGGATTTCATTAAGGGAAATGATCAGTGATGCATTAAGTGTGAGGATACAGGAACACAACAAAGCACGGTGCCATCCGTGCTGCTCAGAAAGGACACTGTGGGTGTTGTTAAGCATGCTATATTTATCCTACAGTACTTTCCTCTCTGTGGACAGATGAAAGACCAGCTAGTAGAAAGTAGGTTAAGCAGGTTAGTGAGTGACTACAAGCCACCTCCCCATACGTGACCAGGGATCCATGCACAGCTTATGTTCAGGACCGCAGACAGCTCTTCACAGAGCAGACGCTGACGCAAATGGAAAGTAGGTTAAAGGGACAATCCACCCCCAAAAATGTAATTCATATCTGGTATTTTATAATATAACACAGCTCAGTTTAAAATATGATGATGTCATCTAGTGACCAATCCTAGAGGTGCTTCATAGACTAAAAAATAAAGTAATGGAATAACTCCTATGTTGTTGTAAGAGGGATTTTCCAACTAGCTATCAGCACTATATTTAAATACAACAAATTGAATTGTCATATCTCAAACTAAAACTCATTAAATGTCACAATCAGTGTCAATGGACCAATTCCAAAAGTCACATTATCAATTCAAATATGAGACTTTGTAAGACTCGACATTGTTTGTAGATACTGCTATTTTCTGTCAGAAATCACCGTGGCACAGTAGAAATCTTAAATATTTTATCAATTTTCCCTCTAAATATTTAGTATTTCCTACATGCCATATTACTGTTTGGAGAATGAAAGTAGTATTCCATGGAGAATGCAGTTCTGTAAATGTATTATTTATGTATATACTGTATTATTATCTGGCAACATCATTTCAAGTCACTTTTTTAAGCAACAACACAAAGAGTCATAGCCATAGAGTGTTCCGGGGATGACATATTTTTGTAGGCCAACCAGGAAGTTAGCATCGCCCTGGGTTCCCTCGACAAAAAAACAATGGGATTTTTTCAATGGGTTTTGATTATTGCAGAAAATAAGCTCTCTGGCAAACAAACGTTTATGATACATACACGCTTTGTTCATCATGATAATGTCCACAAATGAACACCACTTTTTATGATATTTGAAGCGTGAATGCAATCGGTGAAAAGTGAAAAGCTAACATTAGGCTATAAACGAACTACACCACGGTCGCATGAGTGCGAGTGAACACAACAAGGCTGTAAAAACGGACAAGTCAGTGTGATGACGCTTAGTAGTCTCATTTAGCCATTTGTTAGCAGCTGCCTTTTTTTTTAAGAATTCATGAATGGCATATTTATTGATGTATTTTATGTCTGAGAGCAAAACATTAAAATTTCTCCTGAGTTAATCACGGACCTTATTTTAGGCATGTATCCTAAAAAACATTCAAAAAACCCCACTGACTTCAAGATGAAGGAACTGAAAGTATTAAAATGCTAACTCATTTCTGGCTTTTAGGACTCAGTCCTGCAGCACTCTATAGCGGTTCTTTGGGCTTGTACTTACCGTATGCATAGCAGCACTTTGAGCTAAATGCTAATGTCAACATGCTAACATGCTCACAATTATGTGGTAATGTTACAATAATAACATGCTGATGTCTTAACATATGTTTATTATGTTCACCACCATAGTTTAGCATGCCAGTATGCTAACAATTACATAGTTTTGCAGGTATTTTGGTCATACGACATCAGAATCAGAAATACTTTATTGATCCCTGAGGGGAAAGTTGGCATACAGTTAGATCATCCTGTCCTTTACCACCCAATGGCTCTAGCTACAATCACAAGATAAATATGGTCTATTCAACAAGGGTTAATGTTGGTAATAAGAAGAGCAGCAGCATGGACCTGACCCCACATCTACATATGTCCCCTCCCTTTTTTCTGCATACAGCTCGCCAGAGACAGTTCAGTCATGTCCCAACCAGTCCCATGTGACAACACAACATGTTCTCTGTGCACCTCGGCTCAAAACAGACTTCCCCCACGCACACAGTGAAACACACAAAAACACTCACGGCTTCATTACAATAGTCCTCCTCACACACACTCCGTCAACAACAAAGACAAACACATGCAAGCGTGTCACACTTAGAGGCTGTAATCTCCAGGAAAATCCCATTTGGCAGAGCAGCTGCCAGCGTGG
The DNA here is from genome assembly GCA_947000775.1 of Pterois miles. Taxonomy (NCBI): domain Eukaryota; kingdom Metazoa; phylum Chordata; class Actinopteri; order Perciformes; family Scorpaenidae; genus Pterois; species Pterois miles. The sequence continues at coordinate 5,319,245 of CAMQGK010000308.1, read as the reverse complement.
ATCACAGATAGACTGTAGTCTGTGGTGCCCACAGGGTGGCAAGCTGTCCATCCAAGCTATTCAACTAGACACACACACACACACACACACACACACACACACACACACACACACACACACACACATTTGAAGGAGAACTTAAGGTGGGATCAAGCCCTACCACTGTGATGATAAATTCATGCCACTTGTTTTAATAGAAACATGTCGATTGGCTCACCCAGCCAGTTTCTCATTTGAGCAGGGCTTAACTTTTTATTGCCCGATGCATTGATCTGGCATGAGGGGTCTCTGCTGCAGAGTAGCCTCAGGGAGTCGGCCTCTCTGACATAGCGGCGTGTGAGGAGACTGGCTGGCAAAAGTGGTCTGTCCATCTGTCTGTTTATCGTGCTGGCTGACTGTCAAAAACATTTTGTGAAATGATACACAGGTAATATGAAACAATATGCATTATAAAGTCTTAATATCTGATGGGATCTAATATCTTCTCATACCATCTGCATTATAAAGTATGCAAATGTGTAGTATAATGTAAAGCTATCTATCTATACTTTATTATATAGCATACACCTACAGTATATAGAATAAATTAAAATGAGCTTATTGACATGAGCAACCTCCCTCCCGCATCACTACAGCTGATCTTAGAGCACCACCATCTGGCAAAATGAAATATTACATGTTTGGAACTGGTAATAATACCACCAACCTACTGTATAAGATGCATGAAATACATGCATTAACTGTAGCCTGTGCATGATTTCCAAGAGCTAGTTGTCAGCCTGTCAGACTTACAACACTATTTGCAAGCTATAATGGTTCCTGTCTTTGTTGTTGGGATTAGATTCAAATTAAATTTAATGGTTAGGCATACATTGGCTATACTCCAAGGAATAAATCCATCAAATCAAAGGCAATGCAAAGTATAGAGCTCCAACAACATTGAGCTTTTGAGGCATATACCACTATGGATAATGCAATATTAGAGGAGCTGATAACAATATAGCGTATGCCATTGTAATGAGGGCTGTCAGTCGATTAAAATAATTAATCAAGATTAATCGCATGATTGCTCATAGTTAACTGCGATTAATCGTAAATTAATCTCACCTTTTTTATCTGTTCAAAATGTATCTTAAAGGGAGATTTGTCAAGTATTTAATAATCTTATCAACATAATATGTACAGTATAAATTTAATATTGGAAATCAATTATGACACAAAACAATGACAAATATTGTCCAGAAACCCTCACAGGTTCTGCATTTAGCATAACAAATATGCTCAAATCATAACATGGCAAACTGTAGCTCAACAGGCAACAACAGCTGTCAGTGTGCTGACTTGTCTATGACTTGATCCAAAACTGTATGTGATTATCATAAAGTGGGCATGTCTGTTAAGGGGAAACTCGGGGGTACCCACAGAATCCATTTACATTCACACATCTGGAGGTCAGAGGTCAAGACAGTTTTTCCTCACCGCAATTTAGCAAGTAGTTTGGAGCATTATTATTTAGCCTCCTTCTCGACAAGCTAGTATGACATAGTTGGTCCACTTGATTCCTAGTTTCATATAATACTCGTAGCCCCCGACAACCTAACAATTGAGAGTTGTTTTAATGCGTTGAAAACATTAGTGGCATTACAATGAATTTGGCACTATTATCATGTTAACTTTGACAGCCCTAATTGCAGCTCATAATCATGATCCCTTAATTTTGGTTATTTGAGAGCTGGGGTAAGATGTGTACTGAGGCAGAATCTTTATTTGATCAATAAAACGTGTTATCAAAGATGGCTGAACTTGGTGGCCTTGGGGATTAAAGGTCCACATTTTTATGCCTCCAAACTGGCAATAGCCATGGTGCTTTGTGTTTGGTTTGTCCTTCCGTTTATACGTACATCCATCTGTCCATTCGCACGAACGCCTTGAGGGGAATTTTTTCAAATTTGGCACAAATGTCCACTTGAACTCAAGGATGAACTGAGCAGAGTTTGGTAGTCAAAGGTCGCTGTGACCACACAAAACACATTTTTGGCCATAACTCAAGAATTCATATCCTAATTAATGACAATTTCACGCAAATGTCAAACAGGATAAAATATTGAAGTGACATTTTTTACAGACATGGATATAAACTGCAACTTGACTTGGTTGGCGGAGGCATACAACAGTGAGGTGGAAATTCTAGTTTCCACAAGCCCATATTTACATTAAAAGTCTTTGTTGACTGTAATTATTCCCCCAGTTCATGCTGGCTGTAAAGAGATCCTCTCCTAATGCAATTACAATGCAAGTAATAGGGAAAAAAAAAATCCCTTGTTCTGTGTAAAAAGTTCAACTGAAGCTGATATGAGGCTTCAAGTTAGTTTATAAAATTAAGTGGTATCTTCCAACAGTCTTTCAGGTGGAAAAGTCCCTCTTTATGGTACTAGCAAAAACTGTTGAAGCACAAAAAGGCGATTTTATGCTAAAAAGACTGCAAAATCATCATATTTGCTTTGGCTGAACTGGGGTACGTTTTTGCCCTGAATGTGAACTTTGACCCCCATCACTTACATTGAAACTGCCTTAAGAAGGAATCTCTTTGCTACCAATATGGACAGCAGGAGCCTTCGTTGCTCGTCTCTCCCCCTCCTTCATTTCCTGTTAGCTTTCTACTGTTGACTCACTAATGACAACACAAAATGCCCCAAAACACATAAATAATTAACACACACAAACACAAAAACTAGCTTTAAATGAAGAAAAAGGGGTGCTAATAAATAAAAGAAATGAAGCCTATAAAACATTAATGTGTTGTAATTCTATTTGTACATATCTGCCAGACATATACTGATTTAGCTGTGATGAACAAATATCAGTTGTAACACAGTATCTGCTGTCTCTCTAATGGCATGTCCCCAAAAATAAACTGTGTGGGTTAGGACAAGGCTCAGTTCACATTTCAATCAATGCAGGAAGTTTTTTCCTGCATCCCTGGACAATCTTTAGCTATTATATCATCCATGAAGGATCACCAGAGGACGGGTTTATTTGTGTATGTGGAAACATGTTTGTGTGTGTCCTGCAGTGAGCACTGTAGATATGCTCTCTGCCACCATGTGATGTGACAGCATCAATATGGGATCCATATTTTGTCCACCCCTGGCCTAAGACACAGAGCAGAACTAATTACTCTGGCAACACAGCAGCCACAACCTGCCAGCTGAGGGCCTGCAGGAGAGCTCTGAGCTCCACAATCTGTGGGAGGCGGAGATGTGAGAGCGGCCCCGTGATTTGAGTATTATTAACCACAGATGTGTGAGATCATGCACATGGGCACACGAGTGAGCAGATAAACACATATGCGTTTCCGATGGGAGTGGTGCTAAGGAGGCGCCCGTCTGAGTGAGACAGGGAGTCGTGGCTGGGAGTTGTGCTCTACAGACACGCTTCAGTAATCATACAGTAAGCGGGTAGACAGGGAGATGTTTCTTCATGAAACAGCCATTTCCACCTTGCCAAACCTCTCCTTGCTGTGCACATCTAGATCCTGGAACCACACCACCCTGAGAGCTTTTCATCAGACAGTCACAAATGAACCACTTGTTGCTTATTCATTCATTGTTTGCCCTAGTAGTAAAATAGAGACAATTAAAGTAGTAGTGGGTAGACTTGGAGCAAATATGATCAAAAAAGTTATTTCTATGGAACAGTTACCACTGTATATCCTGACGGTAGTACATGAGACAGGTAATCTAAAAAAAACTGATGTGCCTCTGTGTCCTCTGGTGCTCCTAATGGCATCTGCAAGAGTTCACAGACTGAAGGAAAATAACCAATCAGAGCCGAGCTGAAGCCTTGTCGTCTCTGAGCAGCTGTCAGTCATTCACAAACTCAGATAAAACTGTCAGCACTGATCACATGAATCAATATTCTGTTACTGTAATGCCTATTTCTCGCCTCAAATGTTTTCAGAAACATCTTGTAGTTACTGTTTAGCTGTAAAATAAGTTATGACCTGGCCGCCATGTTGAGTCGGATCACAGCCAATAGGAACGCTCAATAGGAACACTCTCTCTGAAATGACCTGTGATTGGCCAAAGTCTCCCATCACAGGCTGCCTGAAAGCCTGAAAACAGAACCATGAGGAGGTGTAGAAGTCTAATTTTCTCTCTGAACACTTGAATTACAATATGCTGAAAGGTTATTATGGAATTTTTACCCAATGATGCCAAAAATATTCTGCTGACTTGTTTTAAGACTTAAATGTGATGTCACACACACACACAAGTCTGAATGGCTTAAGTTCGGGGTAAACAGTAAACAGCCCCTGTGCCAGGACAGCTTGGCCTAGCTGCACACCGTCAATACTAATGACATCAGGATACAAAGTATCGCTATGGAAACCTGGAGGCTCTGGCCTGATCCCTCACTCCTCTGTATGACCAGAAGGCTGGGAAAATAAGGGCCGACGGGGGGTTAGGTGGAGAAAAAGAGAGTAAAGGTGAAGAAAACAGCGAGCCAAAGGAAGGAGGTAGTGAATGAGAGTCAGAAAGATGAAGAGGGGGAGAGGGGTGAGCCAAAATGTCAGGGAGAGAAAGAGAGCGTGCGGCTGGGTTCAGAGGCATTTGGTTGGTCGAAAGCTGGTTAGGAGCCAGAGCCGGGTGCTTGGTATGAAAACAGGCAGAGCAGTGTGCCGCAGCCAAGCCTGAGATTCAACTCTGCCGGAAAAGAGCTCCTTTTTTCCCCCCAAATCTGCACTCTCATCTTCTCCCCTCCCCCTGCATCCATCACCCCATCCATCACCCTCTCTATTCTACCGCCTGACCGCCTCTCTTAGACTCAGCAACGCTTTAAAACAGGCCAGATGGGCTCAATGAAATACACCCGACTGCCTGCAGCCGTCTAAATCTCCGTAATGATACTGCTCTCCTGAGCTGCTTTATTTCCGAGTACAGTTTTGGCCAGTGTCTGCTACAAAATCAGCTTAGCACAATGTCACTTTGAGCAGATGAGGCAATGTGTAGGTCATTACAAATAATAGAAAAAAAACACAATGCCTCTCAGGCTAGATCGGCCCGGTCATGTTGGGTCGTGACCCTCAGAAACATTTACTGTAAGTCATTTCCAAGCGTTAAATTGGCTGCTGGTGGGAAACCTAATTTGGGCTCAGTTTTGCACTTTGTCACAAGCCAGGCCTCCTTCCAAACACATTATATGCTAGGTGGGTCACAGAGCCATTAGGTCAGATCAATGGGAGCTAATCACTGAGAGCCAAGGTTGAAACTGAACAAAGCTCATTTTATATAACAGAATGGGCACAAACCTCTACTTATCGAGTCATTTTTTAAGTCAAAATGAGGCTGTTATGTAGGACTGTAAGGTCATTTATTTAAGGTTAATGCCAGGTTATTGGACTGCGGAACCATATTTTATCAGCCTTCAGTTTCCAATTCAGCTGCGCATAATCTAACTCTAAATTCACACTTATTCAGTAACATTATGTAATTTTACTAATGCAATTTTTTTAACAACTAATTTCTGTAACTGGGGCTGCACGGTGGTGTAGTGGTTAGCACTCTCGCCTCACAACACGAGGGTCGTAGGTTCGATACCGGCTTGGGACTCTTCTGTGTGGAGTTTGCATGTTCTCCCCGTGTTAGCGTGGGTTTTCTCCGGGTACTCCGGCTTCCTCCCACAGTCCAAAGACATGCTGTTTAGGTTAATTGATGACTCTAAATTGCCCGTAGGTGTGGATGTGAGCATGAATGGTTGTCTGTCTATATGTTGTCTGTCTCTATGTGCCCTGCGATGGACTGGCGACCTGTTCAGGTGAACCCCGCCTTCGCCCAATGCCAGCTGGGATCGGCTCCAGCCCCCCTGCGACCCCTAACGGGATAAGCGGTTGACGATGGATGGATGGATAAATTCTGTAACTCATTATGCAACTTGCAATTGTAATGTTCCAGCGGGCTCAGTTTTAAAGCTAGAGTGAAGATACTGGTATCATATGAACACCTAAGGAATCCATCAGTACCAACCATGTCATACTAGCTTGTTGTGATGGAGGATAAATAACGCTCCAAACTTGCACTAAATTTTGGAGAGAAAAAAAACTGTCATGTCTCTTGACCTCTGACCTCCAGATATGTGAATGTAAATGGGTTCTCTGGGTACCCACCAGTCTCCCCTTTACAGACATGCCCACTTTATGATAATCACATGCAGTTTAGGGCAAGTCATAGTCAAGTCAGCACTCTGACAGCTGTTGTTACCTGTTGGGCTGCAGTTTGCCATGTTATGATTTGAGCATATTTTTTATGCTAAATGCAGTAGCTGTGAAGGTTTCTGGACAATATTTGTCATTGTTTTGTGTTGGTAATTCATTTCCAATAATAAATATATACATAAATTTGCATAAAGCAGCATATTTGTCCACTCCCGTGTTGATAACAGTATTAAATACTTGATAAATCTCCCTTTCAATGCACATTTCAAAGAGATAAAACTGTGTGATTAATTTGCAATTAACCATGGACGATCATGCGATCAATCAGGATCAAATATTTGAATCAGTTGACAGCCCAAGTATTAATGTTAAGGGATGTTGTGGATGGTTAATATTGACAGATAATGACCCTCAGTCTGGATAATATTTCAGATCAACTGGTTTTCTATATGTAGAGGTTGGAGTGAATGACCTGTAGCTGATTACATATTTTAACAAAATGTGCCCAGACTAAGATCTTCACATAGTTTTTCTTATTAGATTTAATTTGTGATGGAAAGGGACAAAAAACAGCATTTCTTTTTTTCCTTTGGAGTCCTTGGCATCTGACTAAAGTCTCTGTCTCTCGAGCCTGCCTGTGAATATGTCGAGCAAATGAGATAACAAGTCCTGATCCCACGGAGTCTCATTCAGTCACGTCTGCATAATCCCACCAGAGAAGAGGGTGAATATGTGAATACACAGTATGGTAACGGTGTCAGTGGTGGGATTTAAAACCTGGTTAAGCTCCAAGGAGACAAAGCTGGTCAATGGGGCTCTTTGCCAAATCAATTTATGTGAGTAGTTGTCATCTGCTATCTTTAAAGTCCCGTGTTCGGTTATAGTTTACATTAACCCTGTTGTCATCACTACAGCTTGTAACATTAATGTGTGAAATCTGTACAAATTTGCTAAATTAAACTTGGAAGTGTGAGCCTAAATTCTAAACTATTACTATTCTATGAAAATGTGAACATAAGTTGCTTCTTTCTTTAATATCCAATTCAATCAAAGGAAAAAAATCTTTATCCCTCATAAAATGAGCTGAATAGTTCCATCCATCCATCGTCAACCGCTTTTTCCCGTTAGGGGTCGCGGGGGGCTGGAGCCGATCCCAGCTGGCATAGGGCGAAGGCGGGGTTCACCCTGGACAGGCCGCCAGTCCATCGCAGGGCACATAGAGACAGACAACATATAGACAGACAACCATTCATGCTCACATTCACACCTACGGGCAATTTAGAGTCATCAATTAACCTAAACAGCATGTCTTTGGACTGTGGGAGGAAGCCGGAGTACCCGGAGAAAACCCACGCTTACACGGGGAGAACATGCAAACTCCACACAGAAGAGTCCCAAGCCGGAATCGAACCTGCGACCCTCTTGCTGGGAGGCAACAGCGCTAGCCACTGCACCATGCAGCCCAGCTTAATAGTTTTAGTATACAAATACAGTAGTGTCCGAAGAGGAGCGGGAAGTGGGAGGAGCATGGCTTGATTGCAGCCTATAGGCTATATATGACGTCTGAGTTCAGGTGTGAGCCCTGTGCATCACCTGCACCAGAACCCCCTCTCTACTGGTAGCAACTGTTTGTCTGAGTGACAATGTTAGCATCCTTGCTCTTAATGCTATTAGTTATGTTTGCTGTACCTTGATGTTCGAGTTATTTATGTTAAAGGGATAGTTCGGGTGTTTAGAAGTGGGGTTGTATGAGGTACTTATCCATAGTCAGTGTATTACCTATGTAGAGGAACAGGAATTACCGCACAGAAGCAAAGCAATGAACTGCTGTGGACGGAGCAGCAAAATGTGTTTTAGCCAACTAAAGGAATCAATATCAGTTTAAGTGTACGCCAGTTTACCTTGCTGATGTTTCTGACAGTAAACTGAAGTCAATGTATTCATCGTTACTCTCGCCAAAGCAACCAGACTCCAATGACAAAACCTGTAATTTTACCTTGCAAAACATGAGGGTTGCCGGTCTACTGTTGCCTCGATCTGTAAGTTTGTTTGCGCTACCGTGTGACTTTGGTGAGTATGAACTACTGTCTTGTTCAGTGGGAGTCTGGTTGTGTTGGTGAGAGCATAGATTAGTGCTTCAGTACCCCATCAGAAACATACACACAGCAAGGTAAACCGGCAAAAGTACATAGCATAGTGTACACTTAAACTGTTTTTTGTTTTAAGTTGGCTAAAATACATTTTGTTCTGTCCACAGCAGTACATTGCTTTGTTCCTGTGCTGGTACTCCTGTCTGTTTCTCCAAACTCTGGGCGTGTCGACCGTCATCTACTGTAATACTAACTAATACAGGGACGCCACTTTAAAACACCCGAACTATCCCTTTAAATTAGAATTATTATAATTATACATTGTGTTAATGGTTGTCATGGGCTTGTCATATGGTACCCAGATATTTGCTCCCTGTGTATTAAATATAGGTAGTGTATGGTGATAAATACAGGGTACATACCGTATTTTCAGTTTAGATAAAACCAGCTCTAATTGTGCTATCCTCACTTTTTACAATAAACCACAATTGACTTGGAGTCTTCTAGTGTCTCATTGTGCCTGACTGCACATCCATAGTGTTAACGGGGTTATCAGCATACCCCTCATTCAGACCTGATTGTGGAATATTATACAAGTAGTATACCAATGGTGTAATAAAACACTGCAGTTAAAACAATTAAAATCAAATAAAACAATGGTAACAATGCTACCAAGTCTACAGCCATACTAGTGGCTCTGTGCTTAGCATTAAATGCTAACATCATCATTCAAACATGCCCAAAATGCTAATGCTATAATGCTGGTTTTGACACGTATAATGTTTGCTATGTTCATCATTTTAGTTTAGTGTGTTATCGTGTCAACATTTGTTAATTAGCACTAAACACAAAGCAAGCTTGTCATTAGCTTTATTTAGACATTAACCAAAGCATTGAACATGAAATGCTGATGTGATGATGGATGGCATCAGGGGATCAAAACATTTAATATAATTCATGCTGAGGGAACCATAAATGTCTGTACCATATTTCATAGCAATCCATCAACTAGTTGTTGAGACACCAGAGTGGTGGAGGAGCTGACTTCTTTTCCATCTGTTTAAAGAATCGACACTGTCAAGTCGCAAATGATTGTTTGCTTTGTTGTTTCATTTGCATAAATTTGGATATACGGTTACGGTACCATGAATTTTGAGTTTAAGATTAAAACTACTTATCACAAGAAAATAATAGCAAATTTGCTGTAATTTTATGGTCAATAATACTAGAGTCCCAAAGGTCACAGCAGATACAGAAGCTTGGATGAAAGAAAGATCTTGCGTAATGTGTAGTGCTATACTGCTGGCGACTACTGATATAAAACTGTATACATGTTTTTGAGTACAGGCACCACTTCTTGAATGTTACAGGTAGTTTAAAGAGTATTATATGTCTTAAATGGGCTTGGCTGATGACTAATAAGGTTCACACAAGGGAACTCCACCAGCTTCCTTTCCTGCATAACAATACCAGCTATAAATAAAGGTGAGGCTCACGGTGTGAATCAGTATAATTGTGCTGCAGGTAGATGTTATTTATCACAAGTTGTGACTATCAGAAGTCTAAAACTAGAGATGCACATAAGAGGCAGACGGAGAAAACTGGTTTTCTGAGTTATGACTCATCATCATCTGATATCATGTGCAATCCATCTATTGAGAGAGAGAGAGAGAGAGAGAGAGAGAGAGGTGTGTGTGCGTGCGTGCGTGTGCATGCGTGCGTGTGTGTGTGTGTGTGTGTGTGTGTGTGTGTGTGTGTGTGTGTGTGTGTGTGTGTGTGTGTGTGCGCGCAGGGTGGGGGCTGTTAGGTGGCAGAGACAGACTGGTACTTCATGTACTGCTGCTGTCTGCTGCCTCATACAGTAGCATTAGGCTGCATTATTTATCCACTGCCATGGCTTATGTGTAGAACACCATTCAGACACAACAGTAAAAGCCTTCACTACACTATGAGGAGTGATATAGCATCTCTCTCGCCTCACACTTGTCACTATATTGTCCATGCTGATGGAGAGAAAACACAACCAACACCTCATGAACAGCTTTCTATCTATAACCATCTTTGCCTCGGACTGTTCTGGTTTCATTCGTGCTCCGTATCGACCGTATTACTGAGGTTATTCTGTACAAATGGGGCTGTGATGACTCTGCAACAATGGACGGCTATTTTCAGAGGGATATTGAAAAACTATGCTGGGAAACTATAAAAGGGCACCTTACCGTGAGACCTGATTAGATCATAGCCATCGCCCCTGTCTGTGGGTATGGTTGGGTTTCTACTGATACACCTCCAGCAAAGGTGTGTCTCCATGTGTGACGTGACGCCCACAGAGGAAATTTCTACCCCTCTGTTCCTCCGTGGGAGCTTGAATCAGGACAGCAAGGGGGTCCTTTCTCATCTGTCTCAGGGCTTCTGGACCCCCCTCCTCCTCAGGGAACACTAATATCAGCCAGACATGGGAGCTCAGGAGAGATCAGAAAAGGAACCTCTGGGGCCTCAAGCTCTCTTGCCTTTATATCTATAATCTTGTTTTCTTATTAACATTTACTTATCCACAGAAAGTCAACTGGATTCTTGATCAGGAACATCCTGCATCATATTCACAACACTTAAGTTGTACATGCGGGGCCTGCCCAGTGCAACCACAGCTCTCACTTATGGAGGGAAATGTTTCTCATTTAGTCGTGGGACGTACTTTCTCAGTGCCCCTTTCTCTCTTTAGCTTTTAATTTCCATAAAATATGGACCAATCTTTGTTGAGCAGTGGATCTCAACCTTTTTAGTCTGATGCACCCCCTCAGCCTAGTTAGCTCTATAGGCACGAGGACAGTGTTGTTGACCTATCATAGCCTCTTATTGGTTATTAGTAATTAAAGATCAGCCTAAAGGTCCTGACATGCAAGCCAATGGTTGTCCATTGGCCAGTTTGGAGCCACTGATGAGCATCTGTCGGTTTAGTTTTTGCACACTGTCTAGTCTGCCCTTTTTTCTAGTTTGAGAAATCACTCAGCTTAAACAAATCAGTGAACAAGAGGAGAAAGAAGTGAAGAAAGCAAGCCAGTGAGTAAAGTCAAGAGGGCAGACACAAAAGGCTCTTTTCATTTTTCATCTTCATCTCATCTGATCATTCCAATATACAGATAGTTCCACAACGACATGGCCGTCTGGAATGAAGCTAAGTGGTGAGCGAGAGTGGTGTGAAAATGGTCGGCACATGTTACTTTATTTCATGTATTATCATAGCAACTATCGTATGACCTATGTCCGAGGTCTTCCGCTTTCCCTTTTTGAATGAGGAACACAGACTTCTGCCATCTGCTGGTGTGGTGGGTTATTTCCTCTCACGCAGACGAAGACGTGGTGACTGGCTGGCGGCTGTAGTCTTTGCAGTGTGTTCAAGTACAACTCATCAGCCAAGACAAAGGCGACGTAAGGTAGCGCAACAGTCGGCCTTCATCGCCGCTAGTTCTTTGATGTCAGTTTGGTGTGCTGTGGGCTTTAACACCAACTTTTCATCTTCTTTGTGTGCTTATTTTCTTCCTAAACACAAACAAAGGCCAAAACAGTTGAGCTACTCCATGATTTCTCCATGTACCCAATGGCATCTGCAAGTACCCCTGGTTTGGAGTACTATATACTGTCTATACTGTATCTGTATCTAGGGATGCTAATTTTGACTCTTTTTTTCTAACCCTCGTTAACCAACTATTAACCGTTAATTGACAAGACTAGTGCCTCACATGCAGCGGTGTGCCAGCTGCATTGTATGAGCACAACGGACAACTGTGTTCATCCATCCGGGAGCGTTACTATAGCAGCCACGGTGCTGCATGTCGAGTCACGGACATGCAGCCACTTCCCCAGTGAGTCTGCACCACACATTTACTTTAGTTTAGCAGGTTATCAGCTGTGTGTCTACCTGGTGTAATGATAGCAAGTGTGTGTGTGTGTGGTACATTAGCAGCTCTAGCATTGCCAGTGGCGTCCTGCCACACACATACAGTCTGTCAGCATGGCGTAGCTTTTGTGAGTTTCCAACAGACCGTGTGGGTTTGTTGGTGGTGTTATAGCTGTGAACGTAGCTGTAGCAGACAGTGTGTGTACAGTATGGTATATTTGCCGGTGAATAAATGCTACGAGGCTACAACTCCTCCACTCAAGACCGGAGTTAACGTCCTCTATCTGCAACAGCCGGCTCAGACTCTCGTAAGGTGAACCACCTTTCTCCTGAAACTGACAAGCTGTTCCTCTGAGTTTTGCTCAGCTTTAAAATTAATATTAATATTCCTTTTAACCGTTTAACTGATAGCGTTAATTGGTTAAAATGTTACAGTTACTGGTTAAACATTAATCTGTCAACATTTCTACCCCGTACGCATGATAATCTCAACACAGTTGCAATACACACACATACAGTGCCTCAGCCTGAAGCTAAAAATCACATTTTTCCCTTTCTATTGCATTATTTAAAATATGTAAAGTTGCTGTAGCACTTTGTTGTATTATCTCCAGCACCATTTGTTCTTCTTATCAACTGTATATCCTCTCCTCTGCCGCTTCACAACCTCATTAAAGTTTCATCCAAGCCGGTCTATTCTTCGAAATTCACACAACTTGAAAGGACTGAGATACAAACTAGAAAAGCTTTTTATCCATGTGTGTCACCAGGGTATGCCGAGCACTCATTATACCTCAGTCTGGATTCTAAATGTTTAAGTTTTATATGCAAAGCAAAATAATAATAGAGATTAATACAGAAGTATAGAGAGCACTCAAAGTTGGTTCACCACATCTAAGAATCACATCACATTGAAATAATAATGTCAGTTGCTGTATATTTCATTGCTATATAATTTTTTTAGTGTCAATTTAATACAAGATGCACTTCAGGATTTAATGAAAGGCTTTTATTGCAGCAGTGCAAACCTGTCTCACTCAACCCATCAGGACCCTTTATAAAACCACAGAGACAGATGGGAAGAGAGAGCGAGGAAGCCCATCCTGATGTTCTATATATACCCCAATCCCAATAGTCGGCTCTGTCTCTGTGCTGCAGCCTGCCAGCCGGAGCGAAGGCCCAGTAGTCCGGCTCGATAAGGAGCCTCTTTGTCTGGCTCTATAAGTCCCCACAGGAGCACAGTCGATGCCGTACAACACAAGGGGCTCAGACACTGAGGCTCACCGTCAAGTTACAGGCCGCAGGTGAAACATCTGCGCTGCCTCTACATATTGTGAAACTATGACAAAGAAAGCAGAGAATGAGAACTTGCATCGCTGTGTTTGCTGTAATGATATGATGCCCCCTGCGAGGCTGTAGGAGTGAGGAGAGACTCAGCGATACTGTGCTGATGCTTCTCTCTATGTTTTCACACTGTGGACACCTAGCAGGAAGTGTTTGTGGTAAAGTGAGACTGCGGGTAAGTGCTGTGTGAGAAAGAGGCGGGTTTGTTATGGTGTTTTTGTCTCACTATGTAAGAGAACATCATGTTCATATCAGATCCCATAGGCTCCTGAGATTTAACTCGTGCACACCAACCGCACGTCACCTGTACTTTAGTTTGCTGCTCAACATTTTACAAAGAATACATCAGCTTTTATGTTGACGTCATAGACTGCAAATAAGAAGTGGACATAGACACTGTAGCATCACCCCTTGGTTGGTGGACTTCTGTTTTGAAGCCTCGAGTTCGTCATTTTGGCAGTCGCCATCTTGGTTTTTGGCCATCGCCATCTTGGTTATTTGCAACCAACAGTGAGGCGAGAAGGTGGAGTTACATACAACCGAATGCTGCAGAAATGTTTAGGCAATTAAAAAGGTTAGAATTAACTTTCATGAACTGAAAACCCACTGTGAAAGGGTTAACTTTGTAAGATGAAAACAAGGAAGACAACGCTGTGGTAGCGACCTGTCAATTACATGGTAGCAACGCCCTAAAGCATGCCCTACTTTATGATATATTTGGCTCTAAATGTGACCACAATTTACTAAATAACATCATGCTGTATTGACTTGAAACTACCGAATGAGACCATAAACTCATGTTAACAATGTTTACTGAGGTATTAAATTACTACTGAAGTAGTAAAAATAGTAAAATAATTTCTCATATACTTCTATGCAATCAGACTTCTTTTTGCAGCCAGAGGAGTCGCTCCCTGCTGGCCGTTAGAATGAATGCAAGTTTAAGGCACTTCCACACTGGCTTCACTTCACAGACCCCAGAGTTATCCACTGGTTGACATCCTTCCTTAGAGACAGCCATTTTCATTTCAGTATGAAAATGACCATTCTGTTTCCTTTTCCTGTAAAACTTGCATCATAGTTACATGGTAATGCAACTGAATGACGGTAAGTAACTGTCTGAAACTTATCTCCCATGTCCTTAGTTTGACCTCAGCCATACCAAACTCCTACTTAAATGTAAAAAAACAACCTAGACCTCTAACCTAATATCTAAACACTGTCTGTATTTCTCTCTCTTTTGCTCCAATGTAGACTGGACAATCCCCATGTTACTGCTAACTCCCCCTTGAGGGTACACACAAATTACAGACAGTGTATTGCAAATGTATGATGCAATACGCATGTAGTCGCCAACCACTGCTTTTCACATACCAGTGAGGAGCTTCACCACCAGGGCAGAACAAGTGCCAAGCTCCCACCACACGGACACCCTGACCAGCACAGGGAGTCACTACTGCTGCAGCGACTACATTATGATGACCACACAGGCTTCATACACCAGCAGTCTTTTAGGATCATGAACATTGTAAATCAAATATTACACACAACCAATGTGGACATTTAAACCTGCATTCATTGATAAGTTTATCATTTACTAAAGTTCATATGGCAAAGCTGATAGTAAACAGTTGCCTAGTCACTTAACCAGCAGCATTAACATGAGAAAAGTGTCTGGGTTTCAAATGCTCCCTAATGTTTACCAGCTAACTTTGTCTTGTCTGCTGTTTGGTGCAGAGCGGGTCCCATTCAGTGGCTTTATCAGAGCCTGTGCGCTAAAAACAGCTGTCTGCTGCAACAGATAACGACAACGGTGAGACCAATGAGAGAGAAACAAAACTGTAAAGTTGCAGGCAGGAAAACCAAAACAAAGATGCTAAAATGCTCCATAGAGCTCAGGGTGATGGCAAAGTTATGGAATAATGCTTTGTGGGTTCGTCAAGCAACACCTTTCATATTGTAAGTCAGGGATGGGCGATACCAAAATACCCTACTTTAATTCAATACAGTACTGATACTTTTTATTACAATTTCAAAGATTAATAATTAATAAGCCTCCTTATAACTTTCAGGGTGTTTTTTTAATGTTTGAAGAGGGACTTGTGTTGCTGTGTGTGTCACTTTATTGTCACAAATAGTGCATCTTGCTGTATTTTTATCTACAGGTGACACACTATGTTTCCTTTCTGTCATTCTCTCACATACTTGATCTGGAAGTGTGCTAAGCTCTGGTGTCACATGGTTTCAACAGTCATGTGATACAAGCCAGCTTAATATGTCACAGCTGTTTTGGCCTAAACATTATACAAAAGTAGCATGTGAGTGTTGATGCACAGTATCGATCCGTCCATCCCTATTGGACATAGTTATTTGGACTTAGACTTGGTTATAGGGGCGGCAGTAGCTCAGTCTGTAGGGAGTTGGCTTGGGAACCGGAGGGTCACTGGTTCAAGTCCCGACACGGACCATAAACTGAGTGTGAACTGGTAGCTGGAGAGGTGTCTCTTGGGTTTACCTCTTGGGCACTGCCGAGGTGCCCCTGAGCTCTCCATTGATGCATATATATGTGTTTCGGGTCTCCATGTACTGTGTATACGTTACAACAGAGTGTAAAAATTGAATTTCCCCTAGTGGGACTAATAAAGGTTGATCTTCTTCTTCTTCTTCTTATTTGATCTGAAAAAAATACTGATTCATGCTTCTTTAAACTTCACTGCATTGCAACTATGTGGATCAGTGTATTATGAAAACTACAGACTGCAGAGCAACAACATGCTTCATGTGGCTCTTAGGCTACTGTCTCATTATGACTTTTTTTCATCAATGCAAAAAGACAAGAAATGTCACTTATAAATAAATATGGACATAATACTGGTTCAACCAATCCTCCCAAAAACAGAAACTATTTTTTTATTTTGTCATTATAATTTTTGTAGAAATCCTCTTTTCTTCCAACTACACCCAAAGCTCTGTTGCAGAAGAGAACCTGAAGCAACAAGTGTCTTGCTTAAGGGCACTTCAGCAGAGCAGCTGCTTGTTGTGTATGTGTGTTTGCTTTGGAGGAGCTTTCTAATGCCTGAGGAAATGACCCTAATGACGTTGGAGTGATGTCATCTCAGCCTGGGCAACTTTTAACAGAAAAGATCATACGGTCCTGACACATCAAGCCGGCAGTCGACCGTCAGCCAGTTTGGAGCCATCGGTGAGCGCCTGTCGGCCTCGTTTTTGCAGTCCCACATCGTTGGCTCTAGTCTGCTTGTGTCGGAGGCTTTTCAGCCAGTTCAGCATGTTGAATTGGTGGCAGACGTCATCAGTGAAAGAAATCACTCTGATTGGCTATTCATCTTAAGCGAATTATTGCATGAGAAGACAAACGGAAGTGAGGAAATCAAGCCAACAAGTTAAGTCAAGAGGAAAAACACAGAAGGCTCTTCTCACTTTTCATCTTCATCTCATCCGATCATTCCAGTACACAGATATTTTCACAGCGACATGGCCGACTGGAATGAAGCCAAGAGATGAGTGAGAGTGATGTGAAAATGGTCAGCAAACACTGCTTTGTTTCATCTACGTATCACAATAACGGCTTGTATAGCCGCCATCCTCATTCTTCCGGGTTCCCTTTTTGAAGTACAGACTACCGCCATCTGCTGGTGTGGAGAACGTAGGTGAAGAACGTATGTGTTGATTGGCCATCGGCTGCAGTCAGCCAAGACAGAGTCGACAGAGGCGACATGAGGTGACGAAACAGTCGGCCTTCATCACTGCTACGTCTTTTATGTTGTTTGGTTTGTCTGGGCCTTTACATAAGATGCTGTTGAGATGGGCTGAGTTATGGAAAATGTAGGGTCCAGTTTTTTTGGAGCTTGTCCCATACTAGAGACTACAAGTCAGAATATCTCTGCCTCTGCTGCTTTGATCTATCAATTTATCTCTCTCTCTCTCTCTTGCAATTCCACCAACGTTATGAAAATGCAATACTACAACCTCAAGACTATCCTGGCCCTTTCAGATTATTCTCCTCTTGCAATATATTACTTTGCTTGTCAGGGTGGTAAAGTACAAAGAGGAGGACCAGGTTGGTCTGACATCTTCAAGAACTACCACTTCATCTCCCCTCGCTCATCATCTCTGGTATCCTTTTTAGCAGCCTTTTGTTCCCTGTTCTTCCATCGTTCTGCCCTCTGCAAAGAAAAGCTGACCAAACTGAAACAGAACAGTCACATGCACGAGTGTGTGGATGCCTTATGTGTGTGAGTGTATCTATATGTAGGGTGTTTGTCCCCGGCGGCATGTGAGAACGGGACGGCTGTGAGGAGTGTGTTCTGAGCTGTAAAGTGGGTGTCTGTCAGGATAACAACAACACAGCAAGATGTATGATAATGGCACACACACACACACACACACACACACCAGCATATGCTGCGTTCCTCATCCACAAAACTCCTCAACTCAATGTCATGCTTTGACAAAACGGCGACAGAAGTCCCCCTCAGGCGCTGCCATGACGAGCTTGCTGCTCTTCTTATAAATAAAACAGGGAGATGATGAGACATGAGACAACTATAATCAAAGGCGTTCTTGTCACAGATCTCATCTTAAATATCTGCGACTCTATTCCGCTTTTTTCTGTCACACTCAAACAAATAATGTATCGCAGAGAGTTGCCCTCAGACACTACACAGGAAGGAGGAAGAGGAGGAAGCTGAGGCAGGACTGGCTGCATTGATTGATGGCAGTGCGAGATGTGGCGAGATGTCAGTTGGGGACGCACATTTTTTCCCTGACAGCAGAAGGGAGACACACATACAAACACACACCCATCAGAAACCTTTAACACTTAATCCATCACACCAGAACTGACAGATTGATGTGAAATGGGGAAAAAAAGAGAACACCGGGGGACAAAAGAGCAGAAAAAAGCACTAAGACTCACTTACATAGGGGCCCAAACACACACACACACACACACACACACACACACACACATGTAAAAAGACACAGGCAGTCAAAAGCTGGCAGTGTATCCCTCAGAGACTGGACCCAGGTGAATCTGAGTGATTCTGGCACTCAGATAAACAAAGACAACACGCACACAATACGGTCCAGTCTTATATAATGTATTTTCCACTAACATGGTAACTGCACACTCATCTTCCCTCTGGGGTGAGCTCGGCTCAGCTGGGCCGGACATGAATGCTGGGAGATGTTGAAGAGAGGGAGGAGGGGCGCTTGAGAGGAAAAAACAAGAACTACAGCGGTGCACCAAGCCTCCTCAAGACCAGGAGGTCTAATGGAAAGGCAAAGCACGGTATCAAGGTCACGGCAGGAAGTGCAAACACGAGCGTAAACGAACACTGACCTGCCATGCAACGCAAACACACGTGGATGGCTTTTACTTTTTCTCATTTTTCAAACAAACAGAAGCTAGCGCGCAGATGAGATGTCCTCTGTCGTTTTTCTTTTTGTTTGTTTTTTTTACATGTCATATTTCCCAAGGTCATCTTCAGTGTCATCATCACGCCCCACTGGCCTCCAGCACATGAGGTTCAACGTCTCTCACTTGCTTCCTCAGTTCAACTGTTTCATATTTCTCCACACAGAGCAATGCAGGATCATGTGTCATACTGTGGCCGAGCATCTCAGCTCCATGTTTACTGATCTATCACTTCCTCTATTATACCACTCCCTAATCTCAGGCAGAGGGAATGAGAGCGTCGGAGTGGGAGAGAAAGACTGTGTTTGTTGGCCTCACCTCTTCAATTCAGGAGCTCATGTTTATTATGCTCATATCTCTACATTTGTTGCTATGTGTATATCTGTATGTTTCCATGTACTGGCTGTGCAAACAAATATTAGGGCTGTCTTCGACCGAGGAATTTCATAGTTAACGAACACTCATACGATTTTGCTGAATAATCGGTTAGTTGATTTAAATCTGTGAAACTGAGTTTCTCCACAAAGAATCACACCACAATCAGAGCTACTAGAGGTGCAGCTAGGTGGGTCTGCAAAATCCCACTCAGGAAAACTGCATTTAAATAGGCCGTCTTTTCCTTCAGAGCATCACACCAATGGGATTCAGAACCACAATCAGTTAAAGAGTCCCCATCATAATATTCTTTCTTAATGCCAAGAAATGGCTTGTTGAGAACCAACAAGCACTGATGACTGTAGGCTACTACTTGTACTTGTACTTTGTCCCCTCATGTTGTTTAACTGCACTGTATATGTTTTTTACCATTGTAGTATGCTCTTAACTATTGTACATATTGGATTATTTTTATTACTTTAGGATGCCTAACAACACCCGGGGAAGGCACTGCAAATGAAACTAGCCTCTTGGCTGACTCGGGTACAGTTTTTTGAATGTTGATTAATGTACATTATCCATGTTCAAATAAATTAAATTAAATTACAAACTCACCACTTCAAATCTTGTGTTTACCTGAGATGTGCTCATACAGTTCTTAAAATTTAGTTGTTCAGCATAAAAAAACATAAAAAATGACTAATCGACTGATGAAATCTTAGTCGACTATGAACAAAATGACTCCAAGGGGGCAAACGTATAGTGTATTAATTGTTCAAGTATCACATTTCAACAAAGCATAAGCAGCTATTAGCGTGGCAATAAAAAACATAATCCTGAGACATGAAGAAGATAATGCTTGAGTGTACAGGCTCTCGTCCTTGGAAACAGTGCTTTGACAAAAACAAAATCTTAATACAAGTTGCACCCACTCACGTTTTCCGCAACTTTCAACCACATCTCACTTTTTTCCTTGGTGGACAGTTTGCGTTGTCATGGAGATATTACTAAGATAGTATTTTTTACTACTATTTGGAAACCATCAAACCATCATAAAAGGCCCCACTAAGATTACTTTGGTCCATCCAAAATTGAAATCCAGCATGGTGCCGTGCCTGCACCACCGCCTTGTTCTGCCTGTGACTCACACAATCCTACGCCGTACATGTGCTGCAGGTGTAGCCCGTAAAAACATATATTCTGCGGTTCATCAGTTCTGCCTTCAATGTCGCCTGATAATCGATTGCTCATTACTTTAAATTTTGTAGTAAAGGTGTGTATGCATCATCTTTTTCCCATTGTCTTTGAGGACTTTAACAATTATCTATTTGAAACGTTATTTTGGATGAATCTGTGGACAAATATGCACTTAACAGTATCACTAATATGCAGAATAAGGATGGCGAGCTGTGCCGGGAGCAGATGACCATAAAAAAATACACACAAACTGACGTAAAGCTTGTAGGAAAAGTAGAAAAAAATGTTGGAAACTGTGTCAGAGGCCAGTCTGAAACCTGATTTTTTGCTTACAATACTTAAGTACTTTTATATACATTTACCTTATTATGTGACACTTTGGCCACGTTTAATATCAACATCCAACATTACATTGTTATATACACTGATCAGCCATAACATTAGGTCAGCATGGCCATCCTGACCAGTCCGTGGCTACACAGCCCCACACGCAACAGATACGATCCACTGTGTTCTGACACCTTTCTATCAGAACCAGCATTAACTTTTTCAGCAGTTTGAGCTACAGTAGCTCTTCTATTGGACCAGACAACACAGGCCAGCCTTCACTCCCCTCGTGCATCAGTGAGCCTTGGCCATCCATGACCCTGTCGCCAGTTCACCAGTTTTCCTTCCTTGGACCACTTATAATAGTTGCAGACCAGGAACATCACACAAGAGCCGCAGTTTTGGACATTTTCTGACCCAGTCGTCTAGCCATCACAGTTTGGTCCTTGTCAAAGTCGCTCACATCCTTACGCTTGCCCATTTTTTCTGCTTCCAACACGTCAACTTCAAGGACATAATGACAAATGTTCACTTGCTGCCTAATATATCCCACCACTGCCAAGTGCCATTGTAACAAAATCATCAATGTTATTAACTTCACTTGTCAGTGGTCAATATGTTGTTAATGTTATGGCTGATCGGTGTATATGACAGAAAATAAAGAAAATCATAATAGGTCTCCTTTAAAATAATCCCTTGTTTTTGTTATGATGATTACACCATGTCATCATGACAATTTGTCAAAGGAAATCAGACTAGTTTATTTAATGTATTACACTTTTACTTTAATTACACAAGTATAACTATTTTGAGAGCACTGTCATTGTTTACACTTGGATAAGGACGCCGGTTCAAGACCCCCATGGACCAAGACCAACTGGTTGCTGGAGAGATGCCTGTTTACCTCTTGGGCACTGCCGAGGTGCCCCTGAGCAAGGCACTGAACCCCCAACTGCTCTGGCCGCTTGTCAGGAGCAGCCCCCTCACTCTGACATCTCTCCATTGACATGTACATGTACTGTGTGAACAACAGAGTGTAAAACTGAATTTCCCCACTGTGGGACTAATAAAGGAATATCTTTCTTTCTTTCTTTCTTTCTCTTGCATTTTTACGGCCACATAAGGAACCCCAAATGTCCTTATGATTGTCTAGATCAGAGGTTCTCAATCTTTTTTCAACCAAGGACCCCAAACAAGACAGAGAATACACCCAGAATAAGTTGATGTAGCCCATTTTTTACACTCACAACACAAAAGAAATGTACTAGAAATAGATTATACATGTATTAAAAACTTACAGATTTGTTAGATTAGAATGTAACCTGTGAACTAATATAGATTAAAAAATGAAGCCTATGAAGCCTTTTGTATAATCTAAATAAAAAACCGCTCCATCTGTCTAAATGCTGGAAACATATACAGTATGAGTCCAAAAGATAATAGAAGAGACATCTGTGTGTATGCTCTGATGAAGGTCTGACAGACCCAAAACTTAGTATTAAAGAATCAAATGAAATACTGCGTAGATCTAAGAAGTGCGTAAATCTTCTTCTATTAAATAAATTGATTTTAAAACTTTTCATGGACCCCCTGGCAGAGTGCCATGGACTCCTGGGGGTCCCGGACCCCACTTTGACAATCACTGATTTAGATGCAATGACTTAACGAATGTAAACAAATCCTTTATATATTTGTGTGTTTATTTTAGTGTGTTTTTCCTCCTCTGTTTAACTGTACGTTCTTTGTTGTTTTACCGAGTTTTGTGTCAAGCTCATGTTTTCTTTTGTACACTGTATTCAATATGTTGTATAATCTCTCCCTCCGTCTAAATTTATCCTACAAATCGAGAGCAATGTAATCCTATTTTAAATGTCTAATCAATGCTAAATTGCTCAAAAGGATAGTGGAAGGGAGACAGCAGGGGGTGAGGAAAGGTAATGGCTGTAATGGAGCAGAATAATACAGTGTGAGTGAGTGAGTGAGTGAGTGCATAAATGCCTTTCAAGTCTTCCTTTCTGAATATATATATATATATAAATATATATACAGTATATATACAGTATATAGGTCATCTCTACAGGCTGTGAAAGGCCCGGGCTATGACCAGCACCTACTTCACTGTACACTGTACCACACTATCTCCCCTCCTGTGCCAGGGGGCTGAGGGCAGAGCGCACACAGGAAGGAGGGCAACCATGCAAAGCTAAATAATGCAGTGGCTCAGTCTCCACATTATGACCTAGTAAATGGCTGGTTATACAAACACTCAGACCCTCTTGGGCTGCCCAGTCTGACAGCACTATCAGAAGGATGAATGGACCGGCTCTTATGAACTCATTTATTGCTATCACGGCTGGGGTCAATTCATTCAATTCGCCATGTTTAACTCTCCAGCACAATAACTCTGGATAGACTGGGTGTATCTACACGGTAAATGTTTTGACATTTTCAGCAAATTGGACCCTGAAATAGGTCTGATGCTGTCTTGGAAAGACTTATTGTCAGCCATGTTGCCTAACAGGGTTGCTAATATGACTGTGTATTGGCATAAATCTGCCGATATGATCCGTATCGTGATACAGGGGTTATGATTCAATATATTGCGATACTCTCAGTAAGGCGCTGTAGTGTCATTTTTACTCTAAAGAACACATTTATCACAGTGTAACATCCGGCATTATAGCACTACTTTGACAGGGCACATGTGAACTATTTATTAAAAATCACTGGTGTTGTTGAGAATCTTAGTACAAATAATATTGCAATATTCAATTTTTTGTAAAATTTTCTGACACCCCTTGTATCTAAGCAAAGTGTGACAGGGTGAAATGAATGATGTGGAAGATACTTGTGATGCAACTCCACAAACTGAGTGTCTGTTCGTGGCTTGCAGGCCTGTGTTGACAGCTCTTCATCATATATCATACATCATACATCATGAGTGAAACAAGGAGTGCTACTCTGTGCACCAGACAGACACATGAAAATCCTCTCAGACGTTTGCATCTGTCTTTTTCTCATATCTGTGAATGGCTCCAACAACTTCATGCACTGTGACACATCTGCAGTGGGTTAGCAGCCCTACAACAACTGGACAATCTAACTTCTGACAGCACATGTACACAGCAGGCCCTCTAAACATTCATGTCACACGCTCAAAGTAAAGCGTTAACTCACAGCCCGTGACAGCCCCCTCGGCGTCCCACCCTACCTTCGGTGTGGCAAGTGGAGGACAGGATGGTGCTCGGAGGGCGGAAGAGGTACGGGAGATAACGGGAAAAACATTTCATCTTCTCCTCCGATGCTTGCCGACGGGTGAAGAGCGCTGCGTTGC
The DNA here is from genome assembly GCA_947000775.1 of Pterois miles. NCBI lineage: Eukaryota > Metazoa > Chordata > Actinopteri > Perciformes > Scorpaenidae > Pterois > Pterois miles. Next base: position 5,295,029 of record CAMQGK010000308.1, on the reverse strand, counting down.
GGGCTCCACATCCGCACTGCCGCCGCGACAGCAAGCCAGAGAGGAACCGGAGGGGGGTTGGTGGTGGTGGTGGTGGTGCGGGAGGGGAAAGAGGCTCTCCGTCCGCGGCGCAGGGGGCTATGACAGCATCACTTTTCGCAGGCAGACGGCGCAGTCAGGCGGGCAGGCGGGCGGCAGGCTCCGGTGAAACTGCGCGCCGCCCGGGGAGCAAACAGCGCACAATGTCAGCGCTCCTCCGCTCCCGTGACGCTAGTTCACTCCGTGGATATAGTTGTTGGGAGTGAGAGCAGGGCAGGTCGTGTCTGTCCTCTCAGAAGGGAAGGGAGGTCAATGTATGTGTGGTCTGCCGGTGTAAACACCCCCACCCGGCCTGTGTGTTTGGCAGCTTATTGGAGTAAAACGAAAATTATATAGATGATGTTCCCATACGAATCTGGCACCCTACTAACCTTATAATTAAATCAACAAAAGCCTTCCCGATTTACATATCTCCTGGTATCACATTATGATTTACATTACATGTTTGTATTTTGTCCCATTGCAGATATTATTTTTTATTCTTAGTGTAAGGAAAATGATGACAGTACAGTGTGTGGTGAACACAATAAGCCCAAACTTGATGAATCATAGACCAAACTTGTTTCCAACTGCTGACCAGGTTATTGATTAATTGGGGTTGGCGCCATCTTGTGGCAACATTTCATATGGACAGCAAACAAGAGTTTTAACGTTGCAAAAATTAACAAAAAAAAGTTTAATTCAATGTTTATGAACTTTAACTTGTGGTAATAACGCATGACATTATAAAAATAGTCAAAATTATTGAAAACCTTTTAAAATGCTTTTTAAAATATATATATAGTTATCTGTGGGTTCAGGTCTCGTTTAGCTTTCTTTTCAAGGCAGTGGTGATAGATTGTGTTAAAACCTGTGTGCAAGAATCTTTGTTTCTGGCACTTTGAGCACAGCAATTCTCATTTGACAAGCTCAATGAAAAAAAAACACCCCAAAAATACTAATGTTGTTAAATGTAAGTGCTCCTGTTTCATATTTGTTGTGATAATTGTGTTTTTATTCCCAGTTCGTTTGACATCTCGCGAGACTTGAGTGTGAACTAATGCCAGCGGAAGTACTACGTGAGTCTCTTTTCCGCCGGCCATAGAGGAGCAAACGGCAGGGTAAGAAATCCTGGCAGATAATTTCACTAAAGTTATCACCATCCATCCTCCCTGTAGTGTCACTGTGTATCCCTATAAACATCTAAACACCTTGTGTACATTGCCACGATTACAAGACGGCCAATATTGAACCCAGATTGATGAAAGATTACTGGTTAAAACCTCACAGTATTTGGTGCCCCCTGCTAGGTCCGTCAGTATCCGCATGTCGGCTACGGCTAATGAAGGTGCTTGATTCCTGGTGTTAGCGACTAGTATTCGGCTTCCTCTACAGTAATGGGTTCTGGATTTAGTCCGTAACCTGCTCGGTGTCTCCACTATTATTGAGTTGTTGCTGGCTCAGAAATACTTTGGCTCCAGCCTGGCTGATATATTATGCTAACCCAACAGCGACGTTTTGCTAGCTTAGCATACCGCTGTGAAGACAAATCATAACCTAGCTAGCCAAGTGTAGTTATTGCTTTATTACCGTTAACATAGGTGCATTAAGTACTTGTAATGCTAGCACGATGTTACTCTTCGTGGTTTAGAAGTGGTTGTGTGTAGTAAGACTATAGTTTCTCGAAGTACTGGAGTTGATATTAGCATCTGGATACTAGCATTTATTTGCAAACTTGCCTACATTTTACTTGTGCTTGCAGTGGGCACGTATTCAGTAGTTAATATTTTTATCCTGGAAATGTAGTTAATAACCCGTATGTTTTGTTTGCTCTCAGCATCATGAAGCTGAATCCATTCGTAACATCCTCCCGCCGCAAGAACCGCAAGAGGCACTTCAATGCCCCCTCACACATCAGGAGGAAGATCATGTCTTCCCCTCTGTCCAAGGAGCTCCGACAGAAGTACAATGTGAGGTCCATGCCCATCCGCAAAGATGACGAAGTCCAGGTATTGTAGTTTGGATTGCAGAACGTTTGTCATAATTGGAATAAAAGTGTCAGCTGCGCTCGCTTGACATGGCTGTGTTTTTCTTCAACAGGTTGTCCGTGGGCACTACAAAGGCCAGCAGATTGGCAAAGTGGTGCAGGTCTACAGGAAGAAATATGTCATCTACATCGAGCGTGTGCAGAGAGAGAAGGCCAACGGAACCACAGTCCATGTCGGCATCCACCCGAGCAAGGTGAGGCACTGTTGTGTAGATCTTTAAATTGATCAACACTAGGTTACACCAGGAAAGTGAGCAAATCTAAACTTGTTTAGTTTTGTGTGTCGACTTGAAAGTCAAACTGGAGAGATGTGTTCCTGTACTTTTTTCGGTATCTCATTGACGTGAAGTGTAAATAAGTGTCACACAATCTGATGAGTGATTAAAAACACAATTTCCCTGTGGTGAAGTATGACCTGCTTTGCTGTTATTGTGCCCCTGAAGTACCAGTGTTCAGTAGTTGTATGGCTAAATGACCAGACAGTTGTCATGTTCAACATTTGATTGAAAATGCTAGATCGCACTAGATTTCATAGGTGAAAGACTTCTAATGCTCAAGTATTGTTCAGATTTTAATACCGTTGCAGAGGTTCATTCAGGTTTGTGTTGATCTTTTGAGGTTGTAGTTAGTGGTGGTGTTGCTTTAGACTGCATTATATTGAGAAGTGTTTCTGATGTTTTCCACCACATTTACATACATAATGCGTTAGACAGTTACTTCAGTGCTGTCAGGTTCTCTGAAACGTTAAGATGATCTCATACCAACTGTTGTAGACAATATATCTGCACTTTCAGCCTCCATTAGGTCCATTGAATAATCCAGGCTCAGGTACAGGAGAGTTAATGATATTTGAACATATGGAAACAGTGCAAAACACAACATTCAACATCACTGAACTTTGTGGGTCTCTACACTGAGTGAAAGTAGGGAATATAAACAGTTAATGGATTCAAAGATGGGGTGTACGTAGTAACCAGTAAAGTAGAAACTCTTGATCATTGTAATGCAATGCAACAGAACAGTCTTGTAAGAAATGCCACCTTTTTGAACTATGTAATGTTGAATTTTTGCGGCGTAAAATAGAGACCAGAGGAGGTGATCAAACAGTGTGACAATGTTTAAGGTCACAGCAGAAAGAAAGTACAGGTTTATTGGATATATTACTATTCTGTCTATTACAGCTCAACAAATAATTGATTGGTTGTCAACTATTATTTAATTGCCAACTATTTTGAAAATTGATTAATCTGAATAATGGGGGGAAAGAAATCAGATTCTAGCTTCTTCAATGTGAATATTTTCTGGTTTCTTTACTCCTCCGACAGTAAGCTGAATATCTGAGTTGTGGACAAAACAAGACATTTGAGGATGTCATCTTTGGTGTTAGGAGACACTGATTGACATTTTTCACCATTTTCAGACATTTTATAGACCAAACAAGTAAGAAAAGAAAATCAGCAGACTGATCGATAGTGAAAATAATCAGTAGTTGGAGGCCTAGTATAAATAATGAATGAGCCTGGTATTACACGTGTTGGCTCACTGTCAAACTGTAATGGCTTACTGAGACACTTGAAATGACACCTGTGCTTTTCTTTGAGACAAGTTGAAATGTCTGCAGTGTTAAAGACCTGTTGGATGAGCTATTGCCCTGTGACAATTTTATTGTTCTTCTCTTCCACCAAGCTACTGTGGCTTTTTTTTTTTATTACACCACCATAACATTTCCTTGTATTTAATTAATTTAAAATTAAATTTAAAATTAATTTAAAATTAAAAAAAACCCCAAGCTGTGTTTGGTGTAACTGGCAAATATTTCTGCTGTCGTGATCAAACTGAAGCAGTGTTTGGCTGTAGCATGTCAATGGATGAAACCCAGATATGATTGATGAAAACTACACTGCAGCATTTTGCTGTGTGCTCTCACTGGTACATCTAATATGGCCAAAGAAAACTGCAGTTCTGATACTAAAAAGTGGAGCATTTGACTCAACTAGTAGTCCATTTTCAGATATTTCACATGGCAATATACTGTATGTAATTCTGTAACCTAAGTATATATATACTGTATATATTTATGTATTTCATACACATCATGAGCAAATAACTGACTTAACACCCAACAATCATCAAACATGTAAGGCCTTTAACGCCTCCATGTCTGAAGCCTTGGTTGTGGTGCCTGGTAGGTTTCATTAATGGGCTCTATGTTGTGTATTTTTAGCGGTTGTACCGATTGCCAGTCTGTTTGACCAACAGACTTAACTTTTGCAGTGTCCACTTGTAGTGTTGTGGACATGCCTTCGGTGTTTTGGAAGGAAGTTGTGAAGTCACCAGATCAATTTCAGAAATTCTTCATCACCTTTATAATCTATACCACAACCAATAAGGCGTTCCATGACATGTTTACCAACCTGTTATTTTTTTTTTCTTTTGCAGGTGGTCATCACCAGGCTAAAGCTGGACAAGGACCGCAAGAAGATCCTGGAGCGCAAGGCCAAGTCTCGCGCCGATGGAAAGGAGAAGGGCAAATACAAGGAGGAGACCATTGAGAAGATGCAGGAGTGAAAATAATCTTTTGCTATCAATAAACTGTATAAATGGACCATACTTTGTCAGCTTCATGTTTTTTTCGTGGAGGTGGGATGTCAAATGCAATGTGTCATGTATTAGTAGGTTAAGTGATTAATATGGTAATTTGGTAAGTGGACTTGCATTTTTATAGCGCATTTCTAATCTTCTGACCACTGAAAGCTCTTTATTCTACATGTCAGTATTTACACATTCATACACCATTCATACACTGATGGCAGAGGCCAATGTTCTCATCTCATTCACAGACCGAAGGCTATGGCCTTCAGGAGCAGTTTAGGGTTAAAGGACACGTTGACGTGTGACCGGAGCAGCCAGGAATCAAACCACCAATGACCTGATCTAGCCTCTGAGCCACAGTTGCCCTGTGTATACCTTGTTAGAGCCAATTTAACACAAATACCGTTGTACATCACCTGTCAGGTGATTGGGTCATTGTGATAGGTCTGTATGGAGCCCGCAAACTCGCAGAACACTGCAATACACTGTGCTCAAAGTGAATCAGCTAAACATCTGGGAAACTGCTTTTATCTATGAATTTGTGCAGCAGAAGTTTGCTCTCCAGAGAAACTAATTTTGAATATTGATAAATTATGCTCTTCTGTTTGAGGTGTGTAGTTAAAGTATGAATGTAGAGGTGAATGGGGCCTGGCTGATATGATGCCTCATACCTGAAGGGTATAAGATGATACGAAGGCCCAGACATTGCATTTGCAAGGAAATGACAGAATTTCATTGAAATGGGGCTTTATTTTAAGTCTGTCAGAACACAGTAAAAAAGGAAATTGCCGATTCAGTGAATGAAATGCTTGTGGTGGGTTCATACACTCCTGAACGAAATCTTAATACCAGGAGAAAAATGACAAGAATTCACATTTTACCCTGGTGGATTGTAACCAGGTTTAAAGTAAAGCTTCAAAATGCAAAAAGAAGAAACAGGAACAAGAGACAAAAAACACAGCAGACAATTTATTGGAAACTGCATTTAAACTCAAACAGGCTGTTCATCAGCTGATCAAAAGTTCAAAAGACCATAGCCTTAAAAAACCCCAAAACCGAACTTAAAGTGTCAAAAAAGGACTCAGTAGTGAGTAGCCCCACTATTGTTGCTGATCACTTCAAAAAGTCTTTTAAGAAATTTAAAAGGACCGTCTTACTGCTTCCAACCTCAGGCCTTGCTTGGACAGCTCAACCATCCTGCCATGTTAAAAGACAGAAAGCCTTTTTGCCTTTGCCATCAGGGGGTCAGTCAGTGGCAATGCTTTTGCACAGATTTTGACTTTTTAAGGCTACGGTCTTAAACATTCGATCAGCTGATGAACAGCCTGTTTGAGTTAAATGCAGGCCTACTCTTTATTTTTTGTGTCTTGCTCCTGTTTCTTCTTTTTGCATCTTGAAGCTGTACTTAAAACCTGGTTACAATCCCCCAGTGTGAAATATGACTTTTCCCTGGTCTTAAGATTTTGTTCAGAGTTAGGGACACTAAAATGAGAATCACCCCAGTAGTTTAAAACTGATTAGAAATTGTTTTAAACACCACACATGCATTTTATTGACCTCAAGAGCCTGGTGTAGTTTGTAGACTAATAATGTTGCAGTTTTACAAAATGATCGATAGGTGTCACTTTTTCACCACAGACTGAACATTCCCAATTCTAGGAAGTCCAAAATATAATACTACATAACACACACTTCTAAATAAAGTGTCTCTAAGTATGAAGCATAAATCACTTGACAGTCAAAGTCAAGCATTTGCTTGAACAACTTGTGTTATATATCCAAGGAAATGGTCATAATCTTGATATTGTACAAGCTAATTTACACATTTCTCTAAACATTTCGATGTTATAAGAAATACAGAGTGACATCTTTTCATTTTTAACCAGATAACATATGTTTTACATGTTTAGTTCAGGGACAGTGGGACTTCCGCCACTCTGGTTAATGGTCATGTGATCGGGCTGCTGTCTGTCGCACTGTGGATCCCGTCTGGCAGCGCTGAAGTTGTCTCAACTCAAAAGTTTGTACCTCTGAGATACTCTTGGTTTTTTAAAGCCAACAGCACCATGGCGGAGCTGAGCTTTGTGATCGCCATGTCTGTGGTGACTCTGTTTTGGGCCATTGTTGGAGGAGTCGTGCCCTGGTTCATCCCCAAAGGACCGAACAGCGGGTGAGTTCGTTAGCTTCACTTTAGCTTTCAAGTGGCTACACAGAGCTAGCTAAGTTTTTATTGTGTGCTGTCCCGTGACTCGTTTGATACACGTAACCGTACAGTGTATAAAGTAGTGATAGTTGTTAAATACGTTTCTCAATGTTATTTGAACAGTGTAGGAAATTTAAACCTTGTGGGCGAACTTTAGTTTCTGCTAAGTAAAAGTTGTGTTAGCTAACTGAAGCTAATTTGACAGCCCTTCCTCCTGTCTGAGTCGAAGGAAGCTTCACACGTATTTACCTGTTTTTGTGCTGGTGTTATTGTCATCTGGCTATTATTAATCTATATTGTCTATTTCTATATAATTAAATAACAAATTCAAGTGTAAATACAGTCCATCTTTGGAAAATATGCCTCATGAAACTTCCCTTATTTGCCTGTTTGTCACTCGCATCACGAGATCAGTCCATGTTAACAGCCTGTGATGTATTTTAGACCATAAATGCGGTCAGTAGATGATATGTATTTCTCTTTTAAATGTTTTCTCCTCTTCCCACAGAGTGATCGTCACAATGCTGGTGTTAACTGCGGTTTGCTGCTACCTGTTGTAAGTATTATCATCCATAAATATATCAGGATTACTTGAATATTATGATGTGGTACTCCATATGTTCACCAATAGAATATTTACTAGGAAAAAAAGTTTGGAAACTTGTGTTTGGTTGATTATTTCTCTGTTGTTACAATGCTGATTGTCATTGTATGTCACATCGTTGGAAAGCCTGTTTATTTACCTTCACAATGATGTCCAACTTGTATTGATCATGCATCTGTGGGATGAGCAGCACAGCTGATTATGGGGGTAGCGCCCAAGTGAAATTTGTCAAAATTCTCTGTCAATGCTAAACAGTGTATTCTCCTTCAGGTGTCTGATTGGCAGCATTGATTGGTAGCAAATCATCTGATATCACAATCATGTCCGAGAAGAGATGAGGAGTTTTGTTTTTAAACGAAATGAACTGAGCTGTATTGGGTTTTTTTTGAAAAAGCTGACTTTCAACAGATCACTTAGTGAGCCTGTCGTCTTGTGTTGTAGTGCCTTATTGGCACATGGAGCTCAAAACAAGCGTTAATAGGATTTTCAAAATTTCATTTGGAAGCTACCCCTATAATCAGCTGTGCTGCTCATCCCACAAATGCATGATCATTACAAGTTGGACATCATTGTGAAGGTAAATAAACCTGCGACCCTCTTGCTGTGAGGCAACAGCACTAACCACTGCACCACCATGCAGCCCGGCTTTCTAATAATGTAAAATACAATGCCAATTAGCACTGAAACAACAGAGAAGTAATCAACCAAACACAAATTTCCAAACTTTTTTTCCATGTTTAATTGATCAAAAATAATGGAGGGCCAGTGAGAATCAGTCAGTCTATAATAGCAATTTGCTGAAGTAATCAGTCACTATCCATTTTCAGTCAATTGTTTGGATTTTGATCATCAATTAACTTTAATAATTTAAGTAATTTGTAGCTGACACCGTGGAGACAATTCTTTGTGTGCATTATTCACAATAAAACCAAGTGTGTCATCGCAGTTAGCAGATATGCATACAGTATTTCTGTCTTGTGATGAATTATTTACAGACACAGTTACTTGTAAGTGTGTATATGGTGTCGCGTTACATGTCAGCTGGGTAAAAGAGCGTAGTAGAGACAAAGTAGTGTAGCAGGCAAGTGAAGTTATGTCAGTTGGATGCTGTGAAGGATCCTCCCAACAACTCACTGTTTTTTCATGACAAATGTGGGCCTACATTCAGAATTGCCTCTTGCTAGAGAAAAGGAAATGCTGCACATAACCGAGGCTTGAAGGATGTGCTTTCAATTGCATAGTTTTGTTGCTGAGTAGTTTGTTTGACACATGCAAGTTTTATATCCTTTCTGTCCATCAGCTGGTTGATAGCAATCTTGGCCCAGCTGAACCCACTTTTTGGACCTGCTCTGTCTTCCGATGTCATCTGGTACCTGAACTATCACTGGCCTTAATTTACTCCTCCAAGGCTCCCGACCATGCAGGTAAAGTATTGAACCTACATTTGATGCCATATGTCATACCTTTTATGCTTATTTATAAAGTATGGAGCCTATAGAGTTTGTTTGTTTCTCTAATACTTTGTTTATTGTAATTTCTCCCAGCAGGGGAGGACCTGACACTTCTGCATATCAATGGATGTTTGCCTCTCACGTCATGCAGAGATCATTCCTTTGCCTTAAACCCAGACCCCTGTGTGATTACTGAGTGATGTCCACACTGGTGCCTTGTACAAAAATGATTCCCAAAGGACCTCGGAGAGATCTCACTGAATGTGCTTTACTTTAAATTAAAGCAACCCTTGCTTGTTGTTTGGTTATGTACAGGTATATCCTGTTTATTGCTATTGTGAATATGAATGACTGTGCCTTTAAATTGTTGATGTGTCGTGTGTTCGATGTGATTTTGTGTTGTCTGATAATATTAGTGACCATTCGGTAGTTTGTAATTAATAAACTAATAATCAGCACCATTGGTCCATAACGTTTGTTTTTTGTTTTGCCTAATTTATGAGGTTATGACTTTTGCCAAGTGTTGCCTGTTAATTTTACCAGCCAGTAATGTCATTGTAGATATAATTTCTTATTATGCTGACATGTAAAGAATATAGTTATTTTATTTCATGATGCCTTTAATTACATTATCATATCTTATTGACAGGCTGTTGAAAGTCCTTTACACAGTGAGGTAAATACATTTGTCTAATTTCAGTGCATTTTGGTGAAATGTTTCTTTTAGTTTTTTTCAGACTGTATATAAAATGCATTTGTTTATTGTTTTGTCTAGAAACGTGCGTATTTCACAGCCTGGTTTATATTTAATACCATATAAATTGTGACTGTATGGGCGAAGTCGACGGTCCACGTTCAAATCTTCCTTCCTGCTTCCCGTAGTTTGAGCCGACTACGTTGGCAACATGGCGTCCTCAGATGTGCACGTCCGAATATGTGAACAAGAAATACTCAAATACGACCTTGAAATTAAAGCTCTCATCCAGGTGCGAGTATTTATTTGGTAAGATTACTTGTCGTCACGTCGAGCCACGCCGGTGTTTGAGCTTGTCATTCACAGGGAAACGTGTTGTTTGTCTGATAGCATTGATGCTAACTAGCATCTCCAGCTGCAGTCAGCCGGTGTACCGACAGCTCGAGATGAGCTACCGGTGGTGGAGTAAATGTGCTTTAACCTTTAAATGCCCCCTCAGATGAGTTAAGGTATTTATATCGAGTGGGAAAACTCCAAACTGGCGTTAAGAAAATAAAAATAAACTTGTTAGCCTACCTGTATAAGTAAAGGTAACGGTAATTATCCAGCTGTACAGTTAGCATAAAGGTAACTTTAGCTCTGTCACGTGACTTCAGAGTCAAAGATGATTCATATTTAACTTATTTCCAGTAGGATAAACCTGCTTTAAAAAAGACCAAACTTTACCGAGTTTTGATAGTTTTTTTCATGATTATTTTTTTCAACGCATTGTTGTTGTTTTTTTTAACAAATCTAAGATAAGATAAAACAATCCTTCATTAGTCCCATTAGACCCACCAGTAAGAATCTAATGAATAAGCAAATAAATTATAAAGATGTAATAAGTAAACAAGAAAAAACAAGATTTAAAAATAGACTGAATGAGTGCTTGTGATTTCTAATAATCTAGTTCCCGCTGAGCTATATATTTATCTACTTAGTGCTGAAATTAGTTTTGAATCGATTAATGGTTGAAGTCATTTTCCAATCAAAAATTTCAAATATTTATTGATTCCAACATCTCAAGTTTCCTCCTCTTTGTTTTACGTCATCTTACATTTACACTAATACCTTTTATTTTTTAACTGAAAAACAAGGAATCTGAAGTCTCCTTTGGACTGTGGGAAATTGTGATTAAATGAAAAGACTCATTGCAGACCCGGAGTTGCTTTATTTTTTAGCTCATTTGGTAGCCCATGTTGACAGATTATTCCCACCTGATTTACATAATGATGCACCTCTTACTTCCAGAGAGTCCCAGTCAGTGGTAGTCCACCCTGAGAGCACAGCTCCAACTGTCAGATCCTCCAGCAGACTGTCTTTGCACTTGCAAATGAGATGTTGATACCAGTAACTTGACAGTGACAATGAAAACACACTCATATCCTTGTTTTAATGTCTCACCAGGACATTAGTGAGTGCACCGGCCCTCAAAGCAAGCTGACAGAGCTGAATGCAGACGTGAAAAAGAGTTTCCACAATCTCAGGTTGCGGATTCAGGTGAGAAACTCTTATTTGTAAATATCTCCGCAAACATGACAGAACCCCTTTATCTATTATAGGCTGTGCTTCAGTCACTTTCACTTTGCTGTATGATAACTGATGGCACAGAAAACATTTTGTGCTATTGTGTTTCCTCGACAGGATTTTGAGCAGATGGCTATGGAGCAGGACAAAGAGTCAGACAAGCAAGCTTTGATCAGGCAGGTGGATGGACACAGGAAACAGATGCTGAGGTAATGTCTTTATGTTTATATACTCTTCCATTCCCTGACTTGTATAAATGTCAACTGAATTTTGTCTCATTTCTGTAATAATGTTGCCAAACTGGTGTGAGAAAAACATGCAAAAATTGCCTCCTTAAACTTGCATAATGTCTACTTATATATATTTTTTTTTATTTATGGCTGTTATTGCAGTAACCAGACAGGTTGGAGGAAAGCCAACCTGGCCAGCAAACTGTCCATAGACAAAATGGAGAAGCAGGCACTTATTAATGGAGCAGATGGTGCTGTGAGGCAGAGGTGAGCTGATGTGTGCTACTTATTAGAGAGACTATCTCATAAACAAGAGCCATTCAGAGACGGGGATCAGCTTTATGTTTTGGCAAAGTATTTTTGAAATCCTCTCAGCGTTGTAATTACAAAGTTTTTACATCCCTCTAGTCCTTTTATAGGATACATTTAATTAGCTCTAGGATGTTTATAACATCTTGTTTTCTGTCTCTTTCTCAGGAAGATGACCAAAGAGAGCCTGGCTCAGACAACCAGCGACATTACAGAGAATCTTATGAGCATCAGCAGGATGATGGCGCAGCAGGTTCAGCAGAGCGAGGAGACCATGACGACACTAGGTCAGTGAAGGCAACACCGGATGTAAAGAATGTGTTAATCAGTGTGTTGGCAAAATCCCTAATTATGTTTTTAAAGCCACAGGTATACAATCATATACTTAAACATGATTGTTTTGTTTGATTTGAGATTTAAAAGCCATTAAAAAGGAGCTGCTTCTGTTCTAATTTACTAAGCCTCCTACTGTATCACTGTGTTGCAATGGTTACCTACTCAAAAGTTAAAAAAAAAAACGTTGTGGTTGCAGATTTTAGAAGATTTAAATGGATTTGCAGTATTCATTTTAGTGCACGCCCTCTAAAGTGACTATTCCCTCTTATTAATTGTGGGGCTTTCAGTTGATTCAAATATTTAATCTTGATTAATCATATGATTGTCCATAGATAATCACGATTAATCGCAAATTAATCTCACATTTTTTATCTGTTCAGAATGCACCTTAAAGGGAGATTTGTCAAGTATTTAATGCTCTTATGTTTATGAGAGTAGACAAATATGCTGTCTTATGCAAATGTATGAATATATTTATTATTGAAAATCAATTAGCAACACAAAACAATGACAAATATTAACCAGAAACCCTCACAGATGCATTTAGCATAAAAAATATGCTCAAATCATAACATGGCAAACTGCAGCCCAACAGGAAACAACAGCTGTCAGTGTGTCAGAGTGCTGACTTGACTATGACTTGATCCAAACTGACTGGGATTATCATAAAGTGGGCATGTCTGTAAAGGGGAGACTCGTAGGTACCCATAGAACCCATTTTCATTCTCATATCTTGAGGTCAGAGGTCAATGGACCCCTTTGAAAATGGCCATGCCAGTTTTTCCTTGCCAAAATTTAGTGCAAGTTTGGAGCATTATTTATCCTTCCATCTTCACTCTAGCTCTAAAAATGTGTCCAATACAAACTAAAACTCAAGTCGTGTTAATGCATTAAAGAAATTAGAGGTGTTAAAACAAATTTGTGTTAACACGTTATTATCTCATTAACTTTGACAGCCCTAATTAAGTATGTATCTTCTCTTTGAAGCAACATCTTCGAGGACTGTCCAAGAGACCAACGAGGAGTTTAAGACCATGACGGGGACCATCCAACTCGGGAGGAAACTCATCACCAAGTACAACCGTAGAGAGCTCACCGACAAACTGCTCATCTTCCTAGCGCTCGCCCTCTTCCTCGCCACAGTTCTCTACATCCTTAAGAAGAGACTGTTCCCCTTCCTGTAGACCAGGTACCTTTTTGAGCAGCTCTCCCATTACCACATACAGTACTTTCCACGGTCAAATGATTTAAACAACCCTGACTGCTGCGTGTCGTATTACACACACATTATACACAAGTGTCTGCTCGCTAGGTGGAATGTGGACCGCTCACTCGGGTGAACCGTGACGCTGCTCGGGGTGAAATATTGTCCACAAAGAGTGAAGATAAACCTGCACACCTATAGTTCCATGCAGTGGTTTATTTATTGAAAAGGTTTTGGTTCCTCATACAAAAATAATAATTCATCTCCTGGAAAAAAAAAGTACATGAACGTGTTGGTGGGAGAAAATGTGTCAGATGTCCATTTTTGGTTAGTGTCAGTAATGCTGTGCATTGCTTTTAATGAGATCAGTTGTGAGAGGAGATGGACGACCCATATGAATCTTTTTTTGTACATTTCTGTATAAGATATCAGTACAGTATGTGTGTGTGTATATATATAAATATGAATATACCCACTCCTACAATATCTAAATACCTAAAATAATCTCTGTTTGCTTCAGATGTTGTCATGACTACAGATAATGTGCTGACAGCAGTAAAACTCATATTTATGTATGACGCACACAATGGGTTTTTATGAAAAATATTAAAAAAGATTAAAAACAGTGTTTAAGGAAAATAATGTAAACACAATTTCAGTAAAATCTAAAAAAGTGCCACTATTCATGTCAGTTCAATAAGCTTTTATTGACATGCATATCATTAAAACAGTTATTGTAATATATATATTAAATTAATCACCAACTATTTTGATAGTCAAGTAATTTTTTTACTCCTCTATGACTAGCTGAATATATTTGAGTTGTGGATAAAACAAAACATTTGAGGACGTCATCTTGGGCTTTTGGAAATATTGATCAAAAATTGTCACCGGTTTTTGATGTTTTTTAGACCAAACAACTAATCGAATAATTGAGAAAATAAACCACCGATTAATCAACAGTCAAAAATAATCATTAGTTGCAGCCCTAGCCATGACTGCAGATAAAGTTCTGATGGCAGTAAAACTCATCTTGATGCTTGACACACAAAATGTTTAAGGAAAATAACGTAAACACAATTTCAGTAAAATCTAATAAAGCGCCACTTTTCATGTCAGTTCCACAAGCTTTTTTTTTTAGCATGCATGTCTTTAAAACAATGTTTTAATAATATACAATCATTTTAATTACTATTAATCAATAGTATTATTTAATGTCATAATATTAAGGATGTATATTGTGGGAAAAATATTAGGACTTAAAAAAACAAACAGGAACAGACGCGGCCTCCGTCATACAGTATATTCCTCACTAACTGATGTTTTAAGCAAACCATTTTTCATCATATAAAGTCACTGTGCAAATGAAGTCCAAGCGTTTTGTGTATTTATAATTATGGTTATGTATAATTACTGTGAGATATATTTATTACAGCATTAAAGTGACTTAATGCTACTTTTTGTTAATAGAAAAAACAATACAGAATATTTAAATGACTTAACTTTGACACAGTCCCAACTACAGTCACTCAGTTTGAGTTTCACTATCTGGATAATCACAGCAGTGCTTGCACTTGTATATGTGCACTTCACATTGTCCCTATGCTTTATTCATTTAGCAAACAAGCTAAAGCTAAAACAAGCTAAACAGTGTGTGCACCCTTCCCTCCGTCTCCGCCTGTGTTCGCTTGGCTCTGGTCTGCAGCGGCGCAGAACAGCTCTGAGAAAAGCAGTGGCATTGATCACACTGGCAGAGACAGAGCAGCATGCATCCCTGCCTTTCTTCAGATAAGACCCGGAAAAGCAGATTATTCCGACCAGTTTCCCCCTCTCCCGTTCCATTGTGGGTGGAGGGTTGAGGAGGAGATATTTTTAGGCCCGTGTGGTGCCGTTATCTGACGTTGCCTTTTCAACACCTCGGAGGAGAGGGTGGCCAGAGGAGCTACATGACCTTGCTACCCTGTCTGTTATTGCCTGGCTTTGCCATTTTGTTAAATATGTTAGGGTCAGTATTGATTATCAATAAACATGAAGTCCTTTGGCTTGGTGTTTGATGTGTTTCTCAACCATGTGTTTGTGAGGGCATGTTGTTTGAAATGAGATAGAAGAGCATGTGTGGAGAGACCTGAGAGATGTCTAAGCGTCTCTTACCGGTGTAAAGTGGTGGCAGTTGGGCAGAGCCCGTTCATATATAACTGCACACTTAGACGAGGCCTCTGGCTCTCTGTCAAGCAAATTGGACTATTTTTGCATTTAGCACCGTGATAGTGTCAATCAAGTGTTTGGGTTTGTATCTGGACAAGTGGAGCAGGGTCTCAGGGGAGCGTACGCAGCACCACACTGATGGTGTAAATACAGCAAACACAGAATCTCTGAAACGGCATTCGTGTAGTCATTTCTACGGCTGAGGGGAGTGTTATTCATTTATTTATCTGAGATACTATCTGTGCATTTTCACATTTTCGTCTTGATAAACTTGATTCATTCTCAAATAAAACACAGTAATGATTTAGCCAGACAGCAAAAAAGTCTTTAATAGTTAAGTATACTGTCAAAAAAAAGGTAATGTCTTGAGTTTGTCCTCATATTTACAAGTACAGAGAAAAGGTTGCTGACTTTCAGGATGGCTTTTGACAGATTGTATACACACAACACAGTACAGCAAATGAAAATGAAAAGGTTTATAGTTCCAGCGAATTAAAAAACAGCATTTTCCTCAGCACAGCCTGATTCAATAGCATTTAATAAGGTCAAGGTCATGGCTCACAGCCATCTCTGCGTGTAGAGTGTACGCGTGGCTGACAGCGGGCCGTAAAAAGTGTAAACTTTGAACAACCTTCTAACCTTGTTTAAGCATATTGAAGGAAGTTTCCTAATAGCCACTTGAACGTTTTAACCAGACACAAACCATGTGAGGGTTTTACAGATGTTACGGTCCTTTAGAACCAGTTCAACCATTATGTGACCCACAGACATGGATTATATATTGTCATAATTACAATTCAATATTATTATATATTTTTTATTATATACAGTATTTTCAATGATTTAGGGATTGAGAGTTGGAGCCAAATCAGAGCCATTTATTACATTAAACAGCTAAACCGTAGAATTAAATAGTTGCATTTTAGCAATTTAACAAACATTATTATTGTTGATATTATTGTTGCTGTTGTTCTTATTCTTAATAATAATAATTGTTATCAATAATAATGATTAGATTTATTGCTATTATTAATATAATAACAATTGCCCTAAAGAATTAATAATTTTAGCTAAAAATTGGTTTGGTTGTATTTTTCTTTGTCTCCCACTGAAAATACTGTCTGATATTTATTGGTAAAATTATTTAACAATACATTTTGTGTTATTGTGTCAAGAAAATAAAAAATGAATAAAATAAAAAGGGAAAAAATGGTTTAAATTTGACCTTCAAAATGATATTTAATGAACTGTTGTGGCAACTTTTTAAAAATGTTTTTATTTTCTCTCAAATGACATGTCTGTTTGCCAGTGTCACAGAAATAAATAGAATATAGACTATTTAGACAAAACGTGCTGAAAACAAAAACAAAAAAAAGAAAAACTACCAAAAGTAAGTAATTAAATATAAGAAAAGTTATACAAACTCCGCAAAGTCTTGACACGTTTGAAAATGCATGCAGTCAGAAAATAATCCCATTAACCTGAATATGGAACAGGGGTATTTGGTATTTAGTTTACCATGTCCTAATGCCATGTAACGAAGACACCCCATTACTGGAGGAAAACGTGTTCTGGACATTATTCAGGTCCCCGACCCCAAAGTTCATGTAGTTCCCGTTGTTGGAGGATCCCTGCATAGTTTGCATCGTGGCTGCAGGATAATTACACGCATAGTTCGTGTTGCAGCCGGGGCTGGTGTAGTTACTGAAAGCCGGGTAGTTGTTATATGTGAAGTGGTTGATGTGGCCCATACTGTAGGACGGGTTGTAGCTGGCTGCTGTGTCCGCCGCCAGGCAGGGCTTCCCATCCCGCACGAGCACCGGCACCGACACCCTCCTGGGCGGCGGCAGAGACACCATCTCCAGGCTCTGGTCCTGTCTCTGCCGCTTACACTTGTACCTCCTGTTCTGGAACCAGATCTTCACCTGGGTCGGGGTGAGTTTGAGCACCCCGGCCAGGTGGTCTCTCTCCGGGGCGGACAGGTACCTCTGCTGCTTGAAGCGGCGCTCCAGCTCGTACACCTGCGCCTGGGAGAAGAGGACGCGCGGCTTCCTGCGTCTCCGGGGCTTGGGTCGGTCTGGATCCTCGGTTTTTAGGTCCTCTACGGGCTCGATCGGAGGACTGAACACTTCTGATCACACCAGACAGAAAAAAGGATGAAAAATATATATTTGCAAAATTGACTTCGTATCAGAGGGGCTAGATGGACATGTATGTCGATCATTAGACCTAGAGCTAATAATAATAATAATCTATATCATATAGCTATATTTTATTGTGTCATATATGGTTTATTTGCTTGTGCCAGTTGTAATTCAGTTCCCTTGTCCGTCCATGATGCATTCAGTGTCAGCTTTGGGGAAAAAGACTCGGAACACGTAGCTTAATAACTTAAATTTGCCAGTTTTGTAGCCTTGACATTATATTTAAAATCAATGTGATAAATCTTAAATAAATCTAGCAGACCTACAAAATACTGACCATCAGTTCTACTTTTATAGACCATTTGTACAAATAACAGAAAAATCAACGTTTTAAAGACTATATCCAAAATAAGAGTGTTTTCTGTATTAATGCTTATTGCTTTAGTGGAGCTGTTTTAGGAACATCTGATGCCTTCGAAGAAGACGAGCCTGCGGGCCTCATTTTGCGCATCAGGCCTGCGAAATCCAAACGTCCTCTCATTAGCTCACCTTTTCTACGTTTCCCCTCAAACGCGTCTGATTTCCCGTCCTTAACTATATCCATCTCCAGGAGCGATTTCCCATAAAAGGTAGTAGCAAAGTTGAGAGCATTGCCTCTCCCGGCTCTGGAGTCCTGGAGGTCTTCTCCAAACAGCGAGGCGGCGGCGGACATGTCCCGGACAGGCTCCTGCTTCAGGCGGGCCAGCATGCAGGAGGAGGAAGAGGAGGAAGAGGAGGTCGACACTGTGCAGCAATCCATACGAGTAGAAACGTCCAGAGAAGACACCATAACGTCATGACTCTGCTCCAGGTTTAATATGTCCTTTACAGAGAAGGGAGTGGACGTGCTGGGGCTGGGAAACATTGCTGGAAAAAAGAAGCCTATTAACCTGTCATTTGGAGATAACTTAAAAAAGAGGTCAACAAACTGCCTCTCCTTCCTGGGAATATTTACTGGATTTAAGTATTAGTTTGGTATAGCAGGCTGATCTTGAGGGAAGTGTGCATTTTGAATGTCAACTGTGTCTCCAAACTTTTTCTTGGCCTCCCGGTGACGCAGGGAGGGAGGAGGGGAGCCAGTGAGACCCTCTGTATGGAGCCTCTGGCACTCCCATTTCTTGACGTATAAAGTGATGTCTACTACATGCTATAGGGCTGATGTTGCTTATAGAAACGTGTTCAATCACTGCAAGTACACACCCGCATAGTCCTCATTATTCTCTTTCCAAAGCAAATTCAATTGTTTGAAATATTTTCTTAAGTTTTTTTTTATCTTAATCTGCTTTGTTTTAGGGTAAAACGTTCATAAATTAAGTTAAATTTAAAAGAGAGTTACCCACTACTACTTAAGATGGATATGTTTTCAGTGTCTAGTTTGTCATCATTACGCACAATACAAACGCGTTTCCAGTTAATTCTACAAGCCCAGCATTCGGACGGATGTTTACACACATCTTCAAGTACCAAGAGAGATGATTTATCTCACTGCGTGCACACTAAAGATGTATAAATGTGACCGATGAGCCAGACTACTTCATTTATGATTCTGAGAGAAATTAGGACCGAGGCTTAATGTGTCTGATACGCCTGAATTTGCGCGTGCGAGCGTGTGTTTGGGGTGTCGGCCTCCTCATCCGACGGGAAACGAAGCAGACAAGCGTCAAGAAAGTGGGGAGCAGACAACAGGTTGTGTCCCTGAACAGGGAACCTGAAACCAGAAGCGACACACTGTGCTGTCTACCTCCGACAGATTCTGGAGCCACTGTCTGCGTTATCAGGACGTGATAACAGATGACAACAAACCTGCACACACACAAACACTCCCACCCACGCTGCAGGCCAGGTTTTCCTAAACGTGTGTCATATATGGCACTCAAGTTTTAACCAGTGAAACTGGCCCATTTTATTGCTTTTTCTTGTGTTTATTTGTTCAATGCCAAGTCTAGCTTTAAGTTCCAGCTTGTCACTTCCAGTTGTGCATTCTTTACGATATAGATGGTGTCAGTTAAACACACAATCCCTTATTCATATATTAACAACAACAAAGCACAAATCATGTCGAGGGATGGCTGTAAAATGGAGACAACCGTGCGTAATGACGCATAACCCCCCCCCCCCGCACGGTTGGCACTAAACCTGCTATTAATGCCTGTGGAGACGGTCACAGGAGACAGACAGTATTATCGTTTGTTTTATCTCCAGCGTTTAGCACAGCCACGGGGTAAATGGGTCCCCCTGTCTCCGACCCAGCGATGGTGTTTATAGTTTTAAAGACTATTTGTGCGCCTCGAGAGCTGATGAATGGCCGTAAAATCTTTCTCGGGCGCAGTGAGAGTCAACACTGGCCCCGGCTCTTGCTGTAATAATTGGTGAAATAAAGTAAACGCAAGGGGGGGCACAAGACATGAAGAAAATGTTTTCATGATTGATTTGCACTGTATTTTCACTGGTTTGTGCGTAAAGTTTGACTGTTTTCTGTCATTAATTGCAAAAAAATTCAAAATACAGACCAGTCGTGTAGGATGAACGATCATCCACCAAATCAAAAAGTTCTACCGGCAGTGAACCGTTCAGTCAACTGTAAATTGAACATGACAGGTCTGGCATGTGTTTCATATCCCTAATGCTCCGTCCTGCAGCAGCCCCGCGCTCCCCTTTGACCCGTCTTTCTGCAGCACATCTCCAACTCAGATAAAGCTTCAGATAAGGTTGCTTAAAAACTTCCGCTGCACGAACGTGTGGGTATTTTGAGGGTTGGAGTGAGGAGCCTCTCCGTGTGTGTGCGCGTGTGTGACCCAAATTAAGATTTTTGTCTCGCGTCGAAAAACGCTCCTGGTGGCGCACAGCGCAGCTTTAAAATGAGCCCTATCTGTCCCGGAGGCCGTTTGGTGATTTAGATCCATTAACTGTTCAGTGATTAGGCTAATCGGGATGCAACAGGCTCATTAGGATATAATCCGGTTAAGAGTGACATAGCAAACATTTTGCACTTTCTCCACCAAAGCTGGTTGACCTCATTACCTGGTCAAAATGAAACGAATCCAGAACATTGCAGCTACATTAACTCCTGCTTTCAAAACTTTGTATATGAAAAAGTATGATATTATGAATGGTAAAATGTTCAACTTCTCTTTCTGAAGAATGAGGAATAGCCTTGTGTTGAACTGTGAATGCACTATTACTGTAAATAAGACATATGTTAATGTTTGAGGTCCTTCAGCCTGCCTTAACTGTAACTACATAATGTATGATTGGCTTCTTTAAACTTTTACCTCATTTTATGAGGCATACTGTTATTTTTTATTATGTAATCTAGAATTACATTATTTGTTTATCATTATTTGTCAACTATTAAATTAATCACAGACAATTTTGATAATAAATTAATGAGTTTCAGTAATTTTTTAAGAAAAAAAAGTGAAAAATTCTCTGATTCCAGTTTCTTAAATGTGAATATTTTCTGGTTTCTTTATTCCTCTATGACATTAAACTGGATATATTTGAGTTGTGCACAAAACAAGGCGTCATCTTGGGCTTTGGGAAACACTGACTGACATCTGTCACCATTTTCTGACATTTTATAGACCAAACAACCAATTCATTAATCATGAAATGAATTAGTAGATTAATGAAGGTAATTGTTAGTTGCGGACATAATGTAATCTCATTATTGCAAAATAATGAACTGTATCTGTCAGAGGTGAGAATAAAATCCAACATTTCCTTTAAAGGAGTAAATGTAGAAAGTCTCAGGGAATGTTACAATAAAGAGTGCAAGTGCCTCAAAATGTTGAAGTGCATTTAATTTAGTTTGATTAAATTTTATTTATATAATAATAAATCATAGACCGTACTCTTTATTATATTATTTACAGAGACCGAGCAGTTCTCACCGTGTCCAAGCCCTTGGCGACAGTGGCAAGGAGAAACTCTCTCAGTACACATAGTTACTTTCAAATCCTGATACATTGTGATACAAAATACTAACACATGGCTGAAACTATAAAATAACTAAGCCTGAAATATATGTAATTATAGATACACATAAATAAACACAGCAATTCATATGCAGTATATACACAACACAGACACTGTATATAAAATAAGATAAGATGAACCTTTATTAATCCCCGGAGGGAAATTCAGGTGTCATAGCAGCAGCAACAACAGTACAGATGAATAAAATATAAGTAAAAGAGAAGGTGCTATGAAGGAAATGGCAATAAAATAAATAAGTAAAATAGTAATACGTAAAGTGCAGTAGGTGGGTGGGTATTGTATATGCATAGCATATATATGTAATTATATAATTACATGTAATTATATACATTTTGAGCCAGGAATAAAATACGGAGCAGATGATCAGAAAGTCACATGGGGGTCAGACCTTGGTTATGGAGCCTGATGGCCACCAACAGAAAGGACTGACCCAGACGGTTTGTGCCGAGGGGGGCTCAGTCTCTGGCTGAATGTACTCCTCAACACTGTACATCTGCAAGCCTATAAACACACACATGTTTTTAGTATTTAACTGCACATACTGTAAACACCTGTTCACATAAATATAGACACACCACCATACAAATTCAAAAATATGTTCATGCTCATGCCAATAAAATTATGTATAAATCTTTGGAATAAAGTGAAATCAAATAAAAACTTTTTACTTCAGAAATGCAGAAAGACAAAGTGAGTTTTAAGGATTTAAATGAGGACACACGGTGAGCTGGTCTGACCAGACGGGCTCTTCCAAAGTCAAAAAGCCCACTCCTGGTGTTTATTATCTGGAGCCAGACGGACCTATTGGAGGATCTTACAACACACCCCGGCTCATACAGAGTTACAAGATCTGTGATCAGTCAATCAATCTGAAAAAACGCTGAACTCTATTGGCGACCACTGAAAGCAGTGATGTACTCTGTTGTTTTGTTTACAGTATGTCAAGAGTCCGTCTGATGAGGCAATTATCTAGATTAGAGACAATACCGCTGTCTGTCGACTATCTGTGGAAGTAATAAAGGATACTGTAGAAACTTAGACATAAAATTTACCCTCAAGTGGAAACAAAAATATGAATACTAATCCTAACACAACAATGTTACATTACTGACTGAATCAAACGTTAAATCATACAGTACTACAAACATACAACACCAACAAAAGGAAAGTATTAGAAGGAGAATCTAACAAAAATCTATCAAGTTCACATTTCAAGTAGTTAATAATGCAAACTTGTGGACCAATGCAGTGCTCCAGACTGAATATGTTGTATGTCTTAGAGTCCACATTGGAACTATGTTGAAATGCAGCAATCAAAAAAACAAGAAAATATGAGTATTTTATCCCAAAATTATAACATTTTGAATTAAAATTAATTAAATAGTGTGATTTCTATCTGTTTGAATGATTTCTCTGATGTGACAGATAGATTTCTATGGAGAATCTGGTAAACTTAAAATCCTACATAAATCTGAGAAAATCAGTAAGTACATTAAACATATATATATATATATATATATATATATATATATATATATATATATATATATATATATATATTTCGCATTTTTCAGCAAAAATGGAGACTATGCCACCATCACAGTCGTTCAAGCAGCTTCAGTCTGATCTTAATTGTAGTGATACAAATAACAAGTTAACTTGCATAACATGACATGACATAACATAACATAACAACAACATAAATACCTTCAAATGAAACATAAACCACCTTTAACTGATTCCCTTTATGGTCACATCGTAACATCAGACAGCAGACCTGCAGCCTGATTACACTGTAATTTCATATCACCACCTGTTGTTCCATCTTTCTTTCAATAGTTCATTACATATTGCATTTCCTAGTACACCTCAGTATTCCCTTATGTACAATTTAATGGCTGATACTGTCCAGTTTACTTTCAGTCCAAGGTCAGGCCTTGGCAACTGCATTCTCATGCCGTGTCTCTGGATGTTTCATATAATATTAGTAACCGGGGTGGAAATGTCCTGATCTGACTCTGATATGTGAGTGAGGTGGTTTACTAACTGATGAGTTAAACCTTTGTGTCCTTTCCCATTACTCCCTTTTGAGTTACACCACCACCATGTGGCCGTTGCAAGAACTCAGTCAAATTTTGGCTTAATTTATTGCCCATTTGCTGTTTTATGATGACAATGTGGATTTTTGTTGTTAGAGTGATCGTGGCAGATGACTTGTTGTGGCAAAGATCATAGCGTGACATAAGCATCCACTGATCCGGAGTCAGGTTGTTGTAACTGGAAACTAACTGAATATGGCAACAACGTGGAGTGCCATCTGTCTGTGCATCGTTTGTCTTGTCTGTGATGGAGGGAGCAGCATCCCCTTCATCTACGCTCCATCCTCTGCCTCCTACCCACCCCAGACATGCACTACCAGGGTCATGTTCATAGGCTTGGCAAGGCTTCACACAGTCTTGTGCTGAGTTCAAGGTGATGTTAGAGTCCCCCGGGGGACATAAGAGGATGATTTTTGCTCCACGGCTGCTTTAGTTTTGTCTACAGCTGATCTTTGAGGTCAGTGGTAGGATACTGATGTATTGCAGTTCATGAGCTGATGAATGGATTTTAAGGGACAGGTTGTACCTTGTTGACATATGTGAACTGGATATGAAACTAGAATTTTAAAGGGGGACTCCAGTGATTTGGTTTTGTACTCAAAGTTGAAACAGCAGAGGCCCAGATGTCCTTTGTATATGCTTAAAAACCTCTGCATGCTATATTTCCGATAACTTAACTCAATAGCATGTTTTATCAGAACCATACTGTATAAGAAGTATCATAGTCACCATGATGTCATCCATTGTGCCATTGTGAAGCCTTGATTTTGGCATTTTGGCCATCGGCATCTTGGTTTTTTTGCAACCAAAAGTCACCTGAGAGGGTGGAGCAAAGTACAACTGAATGCCGAATAAGACATTTTTAGGTGACCACAATGCTACAATTAAGTTTCATGAGCTGGAAACACACTGTGAAAGGGTTGAAGTTTTAAGATGAAAACACAGACAGTCTATCTGACTCTAGGACCATAATTTACTAAATGAACATCATGCTGTATTGAAGAAGACTTGAAACTAACGACTGAGTCCATAAACTCATGTTTACGTTTACTGAGCTATTAAATCAATTGAGAAGCAGAATCATTTTCTCATAGACTTTTATACAATCAGACTTCTTTTTGCAACCAGAGGAGTCGCCCCCTGCTGGCTGTTAGAAAGCATGCAAGTCTAAGGTCTTCCTGTATTGGCTTCACTTTTCAGAACCTGAGGTTACTCACCGATCAGACTTCCCTGCCCATCCCTGCCCTTAATTAGATGGTGAATGCATACTGAATCAGAAACCTATTAAATCTAAGGATCTGGAGCAAGAGGACACCTGAGTTGTATCTGATCTGATAAAAGATTTCCTCTAAAGGTTATTACCATCCTTGTTCAAGCCTCCTCCCTCCACACAGAGACATCCGCCAGGATGGAGCAGATCAATTTCCAGGTCACCTGAGGAGTTGGCATGTGTGGAAGGGTCAGGAGGTAGAAAGGGCTGTTCATTAAAGGTACAGTGTGTAGGATTTGGTGGCATCTAGGCTGCAGATTGCAACCAACTGAGTACCCCTCCACTAACTCCCCCCTTTCCAACACTGTGCTAATGTGAGCCAGAAGTGCAAAGCCATGGCAGTGCTGTTTGCCTCTCTCAGAGGCCATTATTACCATAATAACACTACTAACTTCAGGAGCAATAGAAGCCAGACCGCGGCTGCCAATACCGCGGTTTCGCTCTCAAATACAGAGCAACAGAGCCAGTGTTTGGTTTGTTCATTCTGGGCTACTGTAGAAACATGGCGGACATGAAGGGCTCATTCTTAGTTTCAGGTGATTATACACTAATAAAATCATAGATATGAATATTTGATTCCAATTTTGCAAATAGATCCCCTAAACTGTTCCTTTAAGCCCAAAAGTTTGGTGGTTTGATTCCCAGCTCCTCCTTTCTGCTTGAGCAAGACACTGAACCCTAAGCAGCTCTGCTTCCATTGGTGTGTGAGTGTTTATGAATTATAAATTTCCTTTCCATTAAGGTAGAAAAGCACTACATAAATGCCGTCCATCCATTTAAATGAGAAGCACCCACTGAAGCCCCCAGACCAACCCGAGATTACTCCGATGACTTCAACAGGGTTATTTCTTCAGACTTTAGAAAGCTCCCTGGAGAGCCACAGAAGATATTATACAGCTAATCCATCATCAAAATTACATCATATATATAATTTCATGCAGTATATTAACTCAACACGTTGCAGTTACATTTCGCTAGATTTTGTCTACTGTTGTACATTTGAACTGTTGCACTGTGGAAGTTGGTTGCTCCTCTGAAAAAAAATCTCTTTAGTCCCACTGGTATTTTTGAGATCTTTTCTTATGAAGTGCAGTGTGATCTACTGCACATTATGGATGTTTTTTTGGGATGTAGTACATGAAGTGGCCAGAGGAGGGCAGCATCACACAGTAGTTTACTGATTCTCCAACCGTAATACCATAAACTCATCATGTCTTCTTGGATAAAAGAACCATCACTAAATATTTTATCACATCATTACATCATATTCAGATTGTTGAAAACATGTTTTTCCCATTTGCTGCTCCTGATGGGGATGGAAAGTTCCTGCAATGCTCCTCCTGCATTCACAGCAGGTGAGACTGACCTACTCATTGTTTCCTAAAAGTGTTTATCTGATCTGCTCATTTAAAACTTTTCCAACTCCAAATTATACTCATCTGGTGCATTAGGAGCTATGTAATTTTCCCTAATGCTCAGCCTATTTGTAAATATACAGTATAGCTCCGTGTCCTTCCTCGTTCCCTCTTTAAATATTAGTTTTCATGATCATGAGCTCACCATACCAGAGTTGTCCTGTGACCCAGGACCGACTATGTGCCCTGAGGTTTACAGCGTCTCTCCGCGAGCCTGCATGTGCTGTATCAGCTGCAGTCGCTTTATGGCCCTTAACTCGGCCAGCCTTCCCTGAGCCTATTTAACATGCTGACTGCTCTATTTTCCATGCAATTGGAGTTGACCAAGAAATGAGGTAAGGGCATCGCTAATAGGCTAAATGACCAACATTGTAATAAGGCTTGCCTTGGGCAGCTTGATTACCACACTTGGCCTGATGGATAATTCATGTGGAGACAAAGGTGGCGTGGAAAGAGCGCTGGTCTCCGTGCATGTCTCTGGTCAAGGATGAGCCCTGTGTCCTGACAAATACACAAACACACACACTGTCTGTTGTGATGTACTTATATCGCCACCATGGAGGCCACCTAGTCTTTGGCATCATGCTTCCTGTGCAAAAACACATTCACACATAAACACACCATTCAATGACTCTGAATCCATTTTTATCACCTCTGATTGTGTGTCGAGTCCTGCAGGATTTAGAGCATCGATCACTGTGTCATCTGGACACAATGTTTTCCCTTAAACTTAACTAAGTGGGGTTTTTTTTGCCAAAACCTAAAGAAATGAAGTTGTAGTTTTGTCACCAAAACCTAAAGAAGATGCAGTTTTGTTGTCTAAACCTTTGGAAGGTGTAGTTTTATTGCCTTAACCTAAAGAAGCTGTAGTTTTATTTCCTAAATCTAAAGAAATTGTACTCTTGTTGCCTAATACTAAAGAAGTTGTATTTTTGTTGCCTAAATCTAAAAAAAATGTACTTTTGTTGCCTAAACCTAAACAAGTTGTGGTTTTGTTTTCTGAATGTAAAGAAGTTGCAGTTTTGCTTTCTGAACCTACAGAAGTTCCAGTTATATTGCCTACACCTAAATGAACTGTAGTTTTGTTGTCTAATCCTATAAAAAATGTAGTTTTTTTGCCTAAATTTAAAGAAATTGTAGTTTTATTGCCTAAACCTGTTTTTATTTTGCATGAACCTAAATAAGTGAAGTTGTAGTTTTATTGCCTTGATCAAACTGACTTTTTTGCCAAAACCTAAAGAAGTGAAAGTGTAGTTTTGTTGCCTATACCTTTTTTTTTCCTTTTTTGTCTAAATCTAAAGCAGTTGTAATTTTGTTGCCCAAAGCTACGTTTCATTCAGTTTTACACGTTAGAAGTAAAAAGTTTCACTTAGGCACACTCAGCCCCAAATGGCCCACATCTACGGTGCGTATAGTGTCAGATAAGGCCTGTTTAATGGCCTGGTAACAGTGTAACCGGGAGCGACGACCTGTGCCCCGGGTGCTCACTAAGAAATCTGTAGAGGAGGTTAAAACAAAGCTGAGAACACCAAGTCACCTTCACAACTGTACAGCCACTGTGTGTGTGTGTGTGTGTGTGTGTGTGTGTGTGTGTGAGTGAGCGAGAGACAGTGTGTTAATGTGCGTCCTCTTCCTGTCTTTCCTCACTGCCTGTCTCTCCCTCTCTAATGGGGACAGTATGAGAAGAGAGCTTGTGCTCCGTCTGGACCTTTCTAATTGCCCCTGCCACAGAGGCCTGATACAGCAAGACCCTGTGTTCCCAGCAGGTCAGGCGTGTGTGTGTGTGTGTGTGTGTGTGTGTGTGTGTGTGTGTGTGTGTGTGTGTGTGTGTGTGTGTGTGTGTGTGGAGAGAGAGAGAGAGAGAGAGAGAGAGAGAGAGAGAGAGAGAGAGACTTGGGCAGACAGAATCATCACTCAGGTGGTGCTCCCTTGGCTCCACCACACACATTCAGGCCCTACATAGAGAACACCATTCATTATAAGTATCAGCCTTAAGGGAGCAGAGCAGGAGAGGTGGGAAGAGATATGAGAGGGGGGAGGAGAAGGTGAAGGAGGACAGAGAGAAGAGCAGGAGATATTTGTTAGATGACAGCTTAATAAATTCTGCAGAGGTTAACTTTTCAGCATCCTTTGTTGAGAGAAAGCTTCATAGGATCCACACGTATGCTTACACATAGTCTTCATGCAGCCCAAACATTCTCTGCTTTACTGCCAGGCCAGGTTATGAAATCCACCCAGGGCCAGGTTACAAAAATCCTCTCTGTGGCATCTGCCAGGGAAGGCAGCTCCATGTTGACAGATGGGCACAGCATTCCTGGGCCCCAGGCCTTCGCCAGCGCTCTGCCAGGAGCCGGACCGAAGGAGCCACGGAGAGGCCTGACTGGCATTTCTTTACACCTATGTGCTTAATTTCTGTGGCAACCTCGAGGCACGTAAGACATGAGTTACATTCCCTGAATGCTGCTCCTTCAAACTGGCACTTAGGGGCAGCGATGGGTGTTACTGGGTAATGAATAAGGTAGTGATGATGGGTGTGGATTCATGCGTGTCTGATGTAATTAAAACAGCACTAAAATGAGATGGTAACTGTGAGGGGCATCTTGATTTTTTTTTGTCACTTAGCCTTGTTAATGTGATGAAAAATCATTTTTTGTTCAGAGTTTATTCACATGTAACACCAAGCTTACACTGATCGGAATGGTCTTGTGTTTTACCTTCACAGCTGAGGCAGGCTCAGTCCCATGCTGGCCCAGTTACGTGATCTATGCCCAGGCAGGGAAGAACGCCCCATGCTGCTTCCACAAGGATAGTGTTTACATGCTCAAGGTGAGTGGAATACCAGCGCCGCTCCTGTTAGCCCTACTCGCTCCAGGTCCCCATCTCTCTGCCCTATCTACCACTGACCACCTGCTCAACATCGTCCCCTAACCAGGTCACGCTAATGCAACCTACATGTGGCCACTTAGCGGCCGCTCAGACTGCACACACAAATAAAACAAAACTCACATGGACATGTAGTTTACTTCAAATTTGATTTCTTCATAACGTGAAGCCAGTTCTTGTGTTTTCATGTGAAAAAATAAATGTACAGTACATTCTACTTTGCAATTCAGCGGAGCATTTGGAACACAAATATAGCTTTGGCATGGCTGAACTTAATAGGCTGGCATTCTGCAAAACCATGCCACATTCTCCGCAATCACCACTCTTTAACATCTAGCACTGCATGGACACAATGTTCCAAGACGCAGCACACAGAGGGTGCCCTGCCAACTCTTCAGACAGTGAGGAATTACAGTGATGACTCCTAAAGCAATCTCACTATGGACTGATGTATGCACGGGGGTCAGAGAAGAGCAGTGGTGGTGGAGGTGGAGAGGGTGCAGGGGCACTGGCCAGTTTCACAGCCGAGAGCATAAAAGACCTGCAAAACGTGAGCGAGCCGTTGACGTCAAAATCACTGTTAAAACACGGTGTCCCCGTTTGGTAATTATCCTCCTCCAGAGATGAGGTCAGGCTGCAAATCAGCTGAAAACAAAGTGGGGTGATGATGGTGATGATGGCAGTGGTGGCAAAGGGAGCGAGAGAATGAAAAAGAGAGGGGAAGAGGACATGACAGGGTGAAAACGAGTCAGAGAGAGAGTGTGGTGGAACTCACTGCTTGGTGTGAGTGAGCATGGGAAATGCGTGGGACTTCTGGACCATCAACTGGCTCCAAAGGGGATCTGTTTGGTGACTGACGCACACACACGGATGTACATATATGCATGGGTACACACAACTAAGTGTAGAGCTATTCATTCCCTCAGTCCTCTCAACAACCCTTCATTTAACGCTCGGCTGCAGCAGACCTTCATCCAAGCTACTATACCTGCAGCTTTTTGCAAAATGTTTCTACAAAATCCCCAAATTGAAGCTGTAAGAGGTGCACTCTTTTCATTTGGAGCACATCTCTTAATGTAGACCTGCAGTAGGCAAAATGCTTTGGGTATAATTGGGAAAAAATCCAAAATAACCTTTCAGCTTATTGTAATACAAGTGTTCTGAGAGAAAACTAGACTTCTGCACCTCCTCAGACTTTACAAATCTAGCCCATGACGGGAGACTTTGACCAATCATAGGTCATTTCAACAGAGGCAGCTGTCAGTCACTCACAAACTCTGATCAAATGGTCAAACCAGGAATTACTGATCAGATATGAATCAGTAATCTGTTACTATAATGTCTATTTCTCACCTCAAATGTTTTCAGAAACATCTTATAGTTACTGTTTAACTGTAAAATGAGAAAGTTTGCTCTGCCTGGTGGGCGGTGCTTGGTATTTCCTCAACTGATCTCAACATGGCTGCTAGGTTGCAAACTTACTCATTTTACATTTAAACAGTAACTACAAGATGTTTCTGAAAACATTTTATGTGAGAAATAATCATTACAGTAAGAGAATATTAATCCATGTTCGATCAGCGCTACCTAGATTGACTGTTTGATCAGAGTTTGTGAATGATTGACAGCTGATCAGAGAGGGCAAGGCTCCAGCTCGGCTCCGATCTGATCTGATCTGGTCTGTGAAATCTTGCAGATGTCGTCAGGAGCAGCAGAGGACACAGAGGAACATGATTTTGTTTTCAGATTTACCCATCTCATGCACTACTGTCAGGATATAGTTATAGAAATAACTTAAGTTAATCATATTTGCTCCATTTCTACCTACTGTTGCTTTAAATACAGGAAACTCATTGATCATCTGCAGCTGCAAGTGATGCTTTTTACTTGTCGAGGGGGGTGACGCAACAACAGTGCTGCCTAAATTGAACCACCAGAGGGCAAAATCTGGTCAGAAACTATAATGCAGAATGAGCATGTACACACAGACACACCAAACACACAGGCATGTTCATGTGCCTACATGCACAGATGCACACTGTTTGACACACATACGAGCCTTATGTCAGCATTTACATTCTTTCACTCGTGGTAATATATAGTGTAAACAACTCACAGCGTGAACAGTTTATATTACACATTCTGCTCAGTGTACAGATCTGGATGTATGGCAGGCCTGCTGTGCACAGAGCAACAATAGTTGACCCTTAAATACCAATAAAATGTCATTTTTTTGGAGGAAAAGTTGATGTGTTGGCCCCAGAATTCAGTTGAATGGATCAATCCTCCACAGCACAGGTATCTGTCCTCTTTTGAGGTGGGAGGTCTCGAGGCAGACTCCCCTATGAGCTCACCTCACAGTAGATTATGGGCCACTGGAGTGTGTCTACGTTTTAAGCCAAGCGCTGGCAAGATTCAGCATGATGCGGTTCTTTTCTCATGTCTAGGTTATTTTTATGGCTGAGCTGGTGGGGATGAAGCCATTGGGAGGTCTGATAGGAATAAGCCAATACAATCAAATCTCTCCCTGCAGCGAATCTGTGAATCCAGCTTTGACGAAGGGCGGTTTGTGAGCAGGAGCAGCAGTGGGATGTTATTACGCAGCATTTACTGTGTATGCTGCACATTCAGCTCCGTCCAAGCCAGCCGAGCGGCCCACGCCTCTTTATGTTTTTATGTTTCATATACGTCTATGTGGAGAAGTTAGCCGTAGGTGGTTGAAGTCTGCTGTTGTCAAGCCCATGCTGAGGGCTGAGGCAAACAGAGCCGCTGAGGGCCATGACGTGTGCTGTTACTGCATGCGTGTGCACTTTTATACGGCTTTAATTACAGACTGCGAACACAGACAGACTTGTTTATTCTGCTGCGTAGTATACACTGAGGCCTGGTTGGCACCACAAACACACGTGCCACACATGCACACACACACACACACACACACACACACACACACACACACACACACACACACACACACACACACACACACACACACACTCACACACATTGCTTTGTAGTAGTAAAAGTATCAGCGCAGCAGGTTGTACCTGCCAGTTGAGTGAGTCACTTGTATTTTATGTCCTTGAATTTAGTCATTTATGGACATCTGAGCGCAGGACATCATCACTACCAGGCCTCTGACATTATGAAGTTCTTATTTTCAGCATTTTTGAGACATCTTTTTGCACTTTGTATGCATTAAACAAGTTTACAGAATTATAGTAAGCTTTCGCCGCCATAAAGTTGTATTCCATCATTTTAAACAAACAGGCTATTTAAAGGGCATCGGCCTAACATAGGCTGCTTTATTTTGAGTAGACGAAGAAGGTATAAATAGACTCCGAGGAGTGCAACAAGCGAATGCTTCATATGAAATGGCTGGCGTTACATCATTGCCTGTGAGAGTGAAGTTCTGGAGAGGCGCTGGGCTCTCTGGGCCAGCCATTATGGTTTGTACTAATGTTCTGGTTTCACAATCCAAACATTCTAAGAGCTGTTATTTGCTCTCTTTTTCCCTTTTACTCAGTAATTCTGCTTCTTTTTTTCAGCCGAGCAAAGCTGTCAACAGAGAGGAGAAGCAGCTTTAAGTGGGAGACAGAAAAGGGATGGAGGTTGAGGAGGAGAAGGAGGAGAGAGACGGGAAGAAGAGAGCTGGATGGAAAGAGAGAACAAAGTAAGCAAAACAGCACAAACATCATCACCTGTGGGGTAAAGTCATAACGTGCCACGTAGCCATATGCATATGTGCATCGTGGGGAGGACATGGGTGTACATTTGTCGCACATGCAGAAAGAAAAGAAAGTCAGTTTGGTTAAAGGACGAAAACGGATGAATGCTTTTTTGGCATGCTCCTGTATTCACAACCACTCACACAGCAAGGTGTATCTCTGTGCAGACAGTCTGAGGGCTGAGGAGGCAGCGTCCGCCATGTGGTTGGCATACTGCAGCTCATCATTACTGTTGGCTTTAGCTGACGCTACTGAAATGACTTGTATAAGTGAATCAGTGCCGCTGTGAGAAGTTCCAACTGGTAGTTATAAATCACAGGACAAAACCGACGTCCCCCCATCATGCATCTCTCCCGCAGTAACAGAGCCTGCTCTTTTTCAAACGCAGTACGATGATGAATAGCTGAATCAGCACATTCTGGCACCAGTCTTGTGTCTCTAAGTTGGCTCGTACGTATGTCATCCTGTATGAGATCCTACAGAGAAAGAAAACGTTTCATTTTGAAGTGCGGAGATAATGAGATGAAGATGTAATTTGTGGTGGAGACGTTTATGGTGGCTGCTGGAACCAGGCTGGGATGTGTCCCAGTTGCATTCTGCTTTTCTATATGACTGCATGAAAGATCACAAGATAAATGCAGTTGAAACCACAAAATTTAGACAGTGCTACTGGACACTCTTGTCCCACAATGCAATGCACAGTTGAAATGACTCCGAACAAAGGTAGCAAAATCTGCCCACCAGTGCCTCTAAGACTCACAAACATGTTATATCTTTATTTAATCCGTATAAAAATGAAATGTAAAAACTGGGCCTGTCAACATTAATGCAATAATAACACGTTAATGCAAATTAATTTTAACAGCTCAAATTTCTTTAACGCATTAACGGAAATTGCAATTTTTAGGTTGTACTTCAGTGTAAAATCTAGAGTGAAGATACTTATATCATATGAAACCATTCGCTTCTAGTGAAGGATGTTAAAAAAAGCTCCAAACTTGTGCTAAATTTTGCCAAGGGAAAACTGGCATGGCCATTTTTAAAGGACTCCCTTGACCTCTGACCTCAAGATATGTGAATGTAAATGGGTTCTCTGGGTCCCCACCAGTCTCCCCTTTACAGACATGCCCACTTTATGATAATCACATGCAGTTTGGGGGAAGTCATAGTCAAGTCAACACACTGACAGCTGTTGTTGCCTGTTGGGATGCAGCTTGCCATGTTATGATTTGAGCATATTTCTATGCTAAGGGTTTCTGAACAATATCTGTCATTGTTTTGTGTTGTTAATTGATATCCAATACTAAATATACACATACATTTGCTTAAATCAGCATATTTGCTCACAGCCATGTTGGTGAGAATATTGAATATGTGATAAATCTCCATTTAAGGTACAGCCCTTGTAAAAACGAGTTGCAGAGTCAGTGCACCAAGCCAAGAAATATTCCTGCACATAACCACCTGTAAAACCCAGACTTGTTGTTTTTACACTTTGATTTTTGTCTGGATTAAACAAACTAAACATAACCTGTCAATTAGTGACCTTTAGCTATGTTGGTATTCATATTCAATTTATGAATTGCCTCTGTTTCCAGTAAAGGCTAGTTGTTACCTAAAAACTCCAACAGAGATCAAGTACCACCATTACCGAATGGGGATGTTATAGACTGTTATATATGTGTTGGGGAAAGATGCACAAATGTGTTGCAGAAGTTAAGTGAACACAGCTTGGACTCTTCTACATGTTCATCATGTTCCCACCTGTATATATAGCATTTGCATAGATTTCTTCCCAACGTGTGCTTGGGAATCTGTTGTGCCAGTGTCAGCATTGTGCATGATTAGCAATTAAAAACCTCAGTCTGCTGGACACTCACTGATTGTACATACAGTCTTCACAAAAGAAACAGAAATGTGATATTTTGACTAATAGTGTGCGAGTTGAAAGAAAGTCAAATCACCTCCGGTTCACTGGGAAAGTTATTGGAACGCAATTTGTTTAAGCTCCGTCCTCATCCCAAAGAGAAATGGAGTTTCGTTGCAAAGACAAACGTTGGGAAAATGAACTCAGTGTACCTGCCGTGTTCTTTTCAAGCTGGCATGGTGTTGAACCTAACAATTGGTCTTTCACCAGGTGTTGGGCTGCTGAAGGCATATTTGTCAATGGGCTGCCATTATTTCATTGACACAAGTCATGTTTTTTTAATCTATAATTACTCTGTAATTGCAAGTCAGCTGTAAAATCACAAAGGATGGCTGTTATCTACGCGCTTTTGGTCTGAGCTCCCAACACTGTCCCAACATTTTCTTTTTTTAATGCAGTATATAAAAATGTCTTGCAGATCCCTTGGATAGTCTTGCTATAGCGAATAAAGAACCTTGCGTCCAACCTTATAAAACATTTCTATTGGAATCCACGCCTAAACAGAGAATCTGCTCAACAGCAATGAAAGCCTGCATAAACTGTCTTAACAGAAAATCGTAAAGCTTTGGCAAAAAGTCTGATTGTGGATGACTGAGTCTTTCAGATGTTTGAGTGCAGCTCCAGTGAAAACAGCTTTGGGTAATGGCCGTACCATTTCAATACCTCCCCGCTGATACATTTTATAAGAGAGTGGCAGAGAGGATAGTGAACAGTGAAACCTGGGAAAAAAGCAGGTATATCAGCGTGCACTTATTGCACAGGTTAGATAAAATGTGTCTGCCAAGTCAACGAAAGAAAGAGAGACACAGATAGAAAATAAGGGTTGAGGGCTTATAGTGTTTCTCTGTTATCATTCCTCAAGCAAGACAGTATAGCTTAGCACGTCCAACACAGGGCACATGCTGCAAGAGGCACCGAGGGAGTGCCTGGCATGATTGGCACGGTGCCGCGGCCTGTGCTGCCTGGTGCATGCCCCTCATTTCTGTGTGAAGCTGAAGCTGTCGCCACATGGACAGCTGGTTGTGAGCTGCAGAGCCCTCCGAGAGCACAAACCGCCACATCCTTTTTCGCCGTCAATAAGTTGGTGCATAATACTCGTAGATCCGCATCAGTTTACCCTCTCTAAATCACTACCAAAGAAATTTGTCTGGGATACCGTGAAACTGACCTTAGACAAGCGCCTGGAAACAAAATGACACCCTCCAGCGTTCCACAGCAGTGCAACAGGACCCTGTCCTGAGTTAGATGAGCCTGCTTTCAATCAGCGCACATCGGGCTGTATATCAGGTCTAATTAGTGCATGTGGGCCTGCAGCACAGAGCTTGGTGTGAGACATGAGCTTTCCGTGCACCGCGAGCTCTCCCCCGCACGGCACAGCCAGACCTCATGCCTATACGGCATGCATTGCGTGGGATATGACGCACAACTTTTATGGGCTCGCTAGTTCTCATCTTAACAGCACATGTGTCACAGACTGAAGATTCCACAACAACTGGATCAAAAACATGAAACGCGTACATCCATATCCAGGCCGCTCTCTCAAACACACGCCCGTGGTGCTCGTCAGTGCCAAATGTCTTACAAGTGTTACAAAATTGGACAACTTTAGGCCTTAAACAGATAACAGAGGGCTGTAAGGAAGGGATGTTGTGTGGAAAAGGTTTAATGATAGTTTGTTTTTATGTGTAAATGTAAATATTAAGGGCTACTAGGGAGATTAAAAATGCTGCGACTATGGGACAGCATAGAAATAAACGTTATATGGCTCATAGTTCTGTTTTAGTGTCTTTCAGCTTGTTTTGGTTTTACGGCCATATCTTTATGTTTTGATTCAGTCTCAACACTCTCATCAGCCCATGTTTTCTGTCTCAGCTCCAAGTGGCTGACAGAAAAAGATAACAACCAGCGGAGGTGAAAATAGTGGAGCATTTAGCTGCGTAAGAGCCTAATATTTCCCTCAGGAGTGAGTAGAGACCAGTGAACTTGCGGATCTGAAAAGTGAAGCCAATGTAGACATGCTTTAAACCTGTACTGACTCTAATAGCCAGAAACAAGTCTGATTGTATAGAAGTATATGAGTTATTACTTTGTACATTGTATTCAACTCTTATTGTGCTGCCCCTGTTGTTGAAAAAATAATAATTAATGCTGCTTTAAGGCCTACACCTTCCTCATAAATCATTTGCAAAGCAGATTTTTCTTCTCTTTTATTGCAATGATTGTGTATGGGGGTAAAAGTATTGCAATTCCTGTTCGGGGGGTCTCCAGAATGAGGAGTGGGGATATTGCAAGCCCCAGAAAGAGTGCCAGGCTGTTCGTAGTGACGAGATGACTGGTACTGGTACTCCAACTTCTGTGTTCATCACATGATGCCACTCGGCCCAAAAAGACTTTTTCCCATAGTTTCATATTGGGAAAGAGGTGTCTCTTGAATAGTCATTTAAATCATTAGGTCCTAAATGTTGTAAAATGCACTAATAGCCAAATCCAGAATTATTTCCCTTCCTCCGTTCATGTGAATGAGCCCCAGACTGAGGCCAGACCGAGGACTGTGAGGTGGAGTTAAAGGAAATGCTACTGCGCCTGCTCTATGGGTTCAATGGATGGGGAAGATCGATGGATGATCCGGGTACTTTATCACTCTGCAGTTGAGCCATTTTGGCTTCATGTGCTACTGAACAGTCTTCATAGGAATGAACGGGAGCCCACTCCCAACGCTGTATTCATTTCTCTTTATATATCCATGGGATATTGCAGTGGAGAGATGTGTGTTTGTGTGAGGGGGTCATGAGTATTTCTTTGAAACCAGCTGCCCCACAGAGCATTGTGTACGCCCCTGGCTAGAGGCTTGCCTGAGGGCAGAGATCGGCTGTGCTGTGACTTTATTGGGAAAATTAGGGTAAGTGGTGTGGTGGGGAGGTTGTGGGCAGAGGGGAGGGGGAGATACTGACAGGGGAATTTACTTACTGGCCCTCGGGAGACGTTTCTCAGTTACGTTGTGGCTGTTGAAAAACTAATCCTTGCAGTAAATCATGACATTATACATCCACACAGCTAAAATTATCCGTTGAAGGTCAGGCAGAAATTGTGACCAGGGTTTGGCTGCGTTCTGACAAAGTGCTAGCAATCCAGAAGTAGACAAACATCCAGATAAACATAGTTCTATCACTTTGGCAGCTTCACACAGCTCCCTGACAATGTCCAAACATTGCAATTTCAATTTGCACGCCCTGAATCATTACACAAAATGCAGGTATTTTAGGTAGGCCGAAATTGTTTTATTATTTTTAACACAGTAATTGCAAGGCAAATGGTCTTAATTGTAACCCCAGCCTCCGAAATAAACAAGGCTGAAAAATGAAAGTGGTGATTATGGTTTCCCTGGGCCTGATGTGGGATTTGTGAAGCTGCTGCCAACTGCGTTTTCATGTCACTGTTTCGAGTTCCTGCCCAATATAGACACACTGAATCACTCATCAGAACACATGCTTTAATGGGGGACAGTTTGAAAGGCTCTGTCCAGCACAGGAGAGATACTGAATCTGTCCACCCCATCATTCCTCCCTCTGTGGAATGTTCCATAGGCTGTAACCTCCACAATTACCCCGTGATGAATGGTGGAAAAACTGGACTTGACAAAAAATATCTATCAGTGCTTCGTTTTCCCAGAAAACAGTTAAATAGTCGTGGTGAAGCCAGAAGAAATGTACAAATGTCATTATAACATACAGGAAGGATTTTAGTGCCTCAATTTGAATAATGCTAAATGTCTGCGATGATTTGATATCAGTGCCAGAGCTCAGCGAGAGGCCAAAGCCAGCAGTCTGGGACCTCTGCTTCTCTTAATTTATATGTAGCCGTCTAGCAGATACTCCTATCACCGCATTTATTTTCCTTGAAAGACTGGACTATGATTTGAGCAGCAATCCATTGTTATTAGATATCACCAGTCGCTGTAGAGGTACCTTGATTGATGCAGATGTGTTAATGGCTACTCGACTGAGATGCTGTTTGTCAGTCAAGCCTGTGTTGTGGCAGCGTGGATTGTAGGGCAGAGGTGACGGTGTGACCTTTTTTGCGTAGACTTGATTCTTGCTGCCGCAGCTTGGCATTCTCTACACAGATGCCACTGCCAGGCGCTCGCTATGGCCATTTTGCACCATGCCAGTGTTGTGCTTGGCCAGACTTAGGAAGAAGTGTTGGCAGCATGCAACCCTTCAAACACACACACACACACACACACACACACACACACACACATACAATACACGAGAGGTCCAAGCCTGTCACACACAGGTGTAATGATTTAGGACCAAAATAAGGTTTTAATTTGTCTTCTGTCTGTTTTAGGTTGTTTATGGGCATTGGCGTGCAAGGACGGTGTGGCAAAGCTAAATTAGGATGCTAAGTTAAATGCATCAATCTGGTGTACTTTAAGAGCAAAATTAAGAGGTTAGATCTATGAAGAACTTTGTACTCTTGCAAACAATGTAATGATAAACTTGTTGGTTGTGCATGAATGGTGATGAGCAAAAAAGTCACACCTATAAAACATGGTAAACAAGAAAGGGTCCTTGTTTTAAGAAGGGTTGGGTGCGGTGAGATGGGAGATGGGAGCAGAGGGCCCCAGGAAGCAGCGAGGTCCAGGCAAGAGGTGCTGTAAAACCACCTTCACCCTGGGCCTTTCCAAGCTGACCTAGAGCCAGTCACGGGGCACCGCCACGGAGCAAATGCACCCAGTGAAGGCCAGCCAACGTCAGGGACGCACCAAATAGCCATCCCTGACCCCCTGAACTCTCTTGGGGAAGAATATTCTCATATCTGAGCGCTTAATATGGAGCTGGAGCCAGGAGGCAGTTAGCTTAGCTCAGCATAAAGACTGAAAGCAGGACCAAACAGCAAGCCTGGCTCTGTCTGATGTATAAAAAACTGCCTACCAGAAGCTCAACTCACTAATTAATATGTTGCATCTTGTTTATTTGTTTAATTTGTACATAAAAAGAAAGGCAAAAACAGAAATATAACGAGTTGTTGTATTACAGTTGTATTACTTTTGTGCTAAAACTATTTCTTGGGTTGTGTGAAATCACTCCCTACTCACTACTCCCTTTATTACAGAAACACAGGAGTCAAGAATGAGCAGTAAACTGCCATTTCTGACTTACTAATCATCACTTTGCATCAACACTGACAGCTGCAGAGGTGCACGAAGGTCATTTTTGCATCTGAAATGTAGAGTTTTGCATTGTGGGATTGTGAGCAAAATGTAGTGTTCACTGAACCCGCCAGTGGCAGCAACCAGAAGTGCATGTACGCATTTAAATATCTATCTATCTATCTATCTATCTATCTATCTATCTATCCATCTATCTATCTATCTATCTATCTATCTTTTATAATAACTAAGAACTAATAATTTACTATAATTATAATGTTATAATAAACTTTCGAAGCCACCGTCTTTAAGTTTTACACATTACATTCCCTGTGTCACTGGACAACACTGACATACTTCTTACCCAGCAATCATCACTGCATATCTGTATGTGGCAAAAATACCAAAGATGTTTTGTTTTTAATAGTTTTATAGTTTAAGTAGAATAAGCAAAATTTTGTTATAGATTGCTAAAAAAGAAAGAAAAAAAAAAAGACATGAAGGAGATGGGACTTTCCGAGGGCATATATAGCAAATGGTACTGTTTCTAATTTAGTGTGGGTTCCTCTTTGAACACATGCGTATTTCTGAGGTGGTAAACTGAAGCAATCACAAGGGCCCATTCTCTGTCCATGCCCCCCACCCAACAGGCACCAGTGTAAATACATTTACGCCCCTGATTTGGACCTATGGAGCCTTATCTTTAATAAATCACTTAATCATTCTGCTGCCTCTTCTACTGTCTGCATTTAGGTCCAGTTCTCGTTTTCTGTATTACCAACCATGACACTATAAGTGAGATCCCTCTGCTAGTTAAATCACTTTCCTTCTGTAAAAAGGCTACAGAGCATCAGAGCTAATACATTAATTCACAATCTATTAAGATAACCTGATAATTGTGGGGGAGTAACCCTTTATTGACAACATACATTAAAATCATTTATACCTGCAGGGAAACTCACTAAAATCTTCTGTTAAATAAGTCTAAAATACTGCTTTTCCACAACAAAATGTATGTCAAGTCGGAAATTGCAGTATATGTTTAAAAGTTGTTTTTGAATGGATTTTGGTTTGAATGCTCTACAGCTGCTCCAGATCTCCTTTTTAGACAGTGAGACAAACTGTCTGTTGGAATAGCTTGTAAAAATGCTAAAAGTAAAAGTGTCATGTTGAAGGAGGATAAACACCAGTCAAAGTGGATTTCATCATAACCATGGTTTATTACTGAGCATCACTAAGTTAACAGGAAGGACAGTATTTTGAAAGCCCTCACTTATAAAACCGCATTAGCTGCTGTTGTTCTACATTCACACAATGATCAGACACTTATATCAAAAATGCTAAAGAGGAGAAAATCGTCTCTTTTAAGTGTCTGTCAGCATTTCAGCTGCACCCACCTTCCAGATTCATCCCAGAAGTAAGTCTCTGAATAGCTGGTGGAACAGCTTATC
This sequence comes from Pterois miles, assembly GCA_947000775.1. Classification (NCBI taxonomy): domain Eukaryota; kingdom Metazoa; phylum Chordata; class Actinopteri; order Perciformes; family Scorpaenidae; genus Pterois; species Pterois miles. The sequence continues at coordinate 5,253,421 of CAMQGK010000308.1, read as the reverse complement.
TGTCACAACAGGAGCTACCTTGAGTAACCCTCTCTCAGCTTGTTTCTCTCTCTCTCTCTTTGCTTTCTCATTCTCTGTCGCTCGCTCTCTCTCTTGCTCAGACATATTTTCACTCACGTGTACAGCTGCAAAAACACACACTTGTGCGTGCATGCACACACATTATTAAGTTAATTTGAAGGTGACATTGAGACTTTAAAGAGATTGTAGTTGCTCGCTAAGCTGAGGACGAGGTTCATCCTGTGGAGATACTTTAATGAGGGAACACAAATCCACAAAAGCTATAAAGACATTACCTCAGTTCATCCCTCATGTTTCCTCTCATTTCTCAACCCATGTATCTACCTTTCTCTCCCTAAGTCTTTGTCGAAGCTAATTTGCTGCTTTATGAGAATTGGTTGTTATTTCTTGCCATTCAATCACTGTACTAGTCCTCTCCATCCTCAACCTGTATTCCTTTTTTTTTTTTAAATATCTTTTCAGAGCTGCAGCAGTGCTGGACAGAGACTAGGCTTCTTTTCAGTCCCAATAACCTGTAAAGACATATAACCTGATGAAAGTGATGATGGGGCAATATTGCAGAGGTTTACACTGGAAAAAATTAAACTCTAGCATATGCTCCTGTTTGAATTGGAAGGTGTGTGATCTTGTGAATGGCCACTGTCCAATCCTACATTTGCAACCATAACTAGGCACAGGAGGCCTGTCAGGCTTTCAGTGGTGTGTATAGAAATTGCAAGTCCGGCAGCAGATATCCTGAAAGTTTAGAGGGAAGTGTCATATTTTTCGCTATTTTTGTCAGATGTCAGATATGGATTAAACAGTGTGAAAGACCTCACTCACAGCTGAATCCATCGAAGATCAACAAAAACTCCTTTGTTTGCTCCAATTTGAGAAGCTAGCTTAGCACATTAGCAAACAAAGATGGTTGAATATTAATTATTATCAATTTATGAAATCTATTATATGTATAAAGCCCACTATGTGCAAACAATATCCTGATGTACTTTAATTAAATGCAAAAGTTAGATAATTTAGTTCTGTGTTAGATAATGAAAGCTACAGGGAGCCATAACTAAATGTTAACAAAATATATATATATATATATAGAATATATTGACTTACCCTACTGGGCAGGGCAGGTGTCAAGATGCGCGGTGATGTGGTTTTCCCTTGATCTTAATGGCGTCTTTATTTATGGTATCAACAAATTATATTGTGAATGTAGCTCTTAAATTCTTATTGTAGTCCTTTCTGTCTTCTTCTCTGACACTTCAAAATGATTATTCCAGAAATTTCCAGGTGCAAACGCTTGACAGGCCTAGCAACAGTAACCAAAGGGGCAGGAGCTTACCAAAGGGTGAACTGGCTCCTTAATGGTGATCACTTTCTAACATAAAGTATGTTTGTGTGAAAGAAAATAGTCCAGACTAAAGGAAAGAAAGTGAAGGCTGGCTGGCAGTGGGTTGTTTGAGACTTACCTTGAGCATCAGCATCAATGGCTAGCACGAGCCCCAAAAGTTGCCAGTCTAAAAGGAGTTTGATAAAAAGGATAGTAGCAAACAGGATTACATAGATTCTCTGTCACTCTACAAAGATAACCCCCAGTGCTGCTATGCACTTGCACTTCATACAGCTGAGTTCACTGGTAAGCCCCGTCCACTACCAGCCAGCCAAGACAGAGGGATCACAACACTCAACCAAGCATAATGGTGGGTAAATACCTCCCAACTGTAGGCTGCCTGCTCATTAAACTATAATTCCTCTTATTCAACTTTTGCACGTGAAGATGAGATGTGTCGGTGTGATGGCCTTGATCCGGGCCACCACTTCCACCACCGAGTGCTTGAGGGGGCACCATAACAAAATACAGCACCATGCAAAAGTGTTGGAGATGTTGGGTTTGTTTACTTTTTCAGAGATCTTTTATGAATTTGTTTGGAAAGATGATTTAAAATGAATAGAACAAACTGAATTTCTATCTTTTGTTGTTTATTGCTAAATCTCTGAAAAGTGGTGTTTGTTGTTGGTTTTTCTTAATTGAACCATGGACTCTATATCTCTATCACTATATCTGATGAATGTTTTTGGGACTTGCATTTGATTATTTTACTCTTAACTCCCTAGATCCACTTTGTTTGTACCAATCCAATAGCATCCAATCAAGTTTCAGGAGAAAACCATGAAGAACTATTGTTAAGCACCAGTTGGATCCAGTTCCTCTGCTGTTAAAATGACATTACCTTTTAGTGAAGAGCGCATATGGCTTTAGGACTTGAGCCCTGAGTTGGGTCTTGACTTGGGACTAGAATGCACAGACCTGAGACTTGTGACTTGCAAAACAATGATTTGGTCCCACCTCTGGTAGCGTATACCTGGTGAAATGTCAGGAAGTTATACAAAATAGATTCCGCACAAGCCTAGTATTCAGGCTTGAATTGATTAACTGTCAGCATATTTAAATTAATTTATTAATTTAATTTGCTCTGTATGTATCAGTATTATCTCTCAAGTATGAGTTATTTAAATTTAAGATGAAGCACAATTACAATTGGCATCATTAGACCATTAGAGATATAAAGTGTTGTGGCGCGATATGCATATTTACTCGAAATAATAAAATAAAGCATTCCCCTTTATTTATTTCTTTAATCCTATTTTATTTTTATTTTTCTATGCTTCAGGTATGCAGATCGCTGGCAGCAGCAATGGACTTGATGTCGTTCGAAGGCTAGCTAAGCTTAGCAGTAGCACAAAGGCTGAAAACAGCTACCCTTGCTGTTTGAAGCAGACAAAATCCCCCACCAGCACCTCTAAAGCTCTCTAATTACTGTGTGATCTGTACAAAACCAAAGTGTAAAAGCAATAAGTGGCAATATCATGGGGGCTTATGTGCCAGACTTTTTATTGGCCCAACACAGTCACATCCTGGAGTGTCCGTTGGATCCCTGGCAAACTCATGGTTTTGATCTATCTCTGGTAGAAGGTGTTGGTGGACTTCTTTTCCTCCATCTGAATGGAAGAGCCGATACGAGAAGCCCTTTGCCTGGACAACCCAACCCCATTGTCACATCAACCCATGCACCAGCCCAAGCCCTTCTCTTTCAGCCTGGTTTAGTATCCTGTGCTTACACCAATAGTGAAGGAAGGTACCAATAACCAGATCAGGTTGTGCCTGCAGGCCAGCGGAGGTGTGAGACAGGAAAACAATTACAGCATGTACAGGTTCAAGCTTACCTGTTCTGGTGGCAAGGTGTAGGGTTACAGGTAAGGCTGTTCCTGATAAGGTTTGGTCATGCCATTGGTTTCCTTGACAAAGCATCTGCATTCTTGCTGGTGTGGCCTGGATGGTACTGGAATCTGTAATCAAACACAGACAGTTCAGCAACCCAGCATAAAGTATCTGAGTGGCTTAAAGGGTTTTTGTCAGTCCAAACCGCACATTTATGGCCCCACAAATGCTCCCTGAACTCGTCAGTCATTGCCCACTTCATGCCGAGGAGCTCTAATTTCATGGAGCTGTAGTTCTTGTCTGCAGGGTGTAGGCTTTGACTGCCATAGATGACTGGCCTCACTTTGCCATGTTGCTCCTGAGACGGGACTGTGCCCAAGCCGCTGTGACTGGCATCAACCTCAAGGATGAAGGGGAGGGAGAACTTAGCAAAGGCCAAGATGGGTGTACTTACTTGTCCAGCCTTTAGCTCTTGGAAGCTCCTCTCGCAGCTCTCCGATCAGGCCTACCCCAGTATCGTACCGCAGCCTTTATGAGTCTTTACTTCAGAGTGTTCAGCCACCAGACAATGCAGTGGCAGTTTAAAATCACAAAGCGACTGTAATAGCTGGTGAAGCCTAAGAAGGATCTGAGTTCAGAGATGTCAGTGGGGTGAGGCCAGTTGGCAACTGAAGAGATCTTACTTGGGTCTGTGGAAATGCCTTCCTCTGAGACAAAGTGGCCCAGGTACTGAACTGAAGAAGGAGCACTTCTACAGCTTGACCTTGAGCCCCGCCTGTTACATGTGACTTAGCACAAGATTTAGAAGGCTCAATTGCTCATCCACAATGAAGGAAATGATAATTATATCATCTAGGTACTACAGTAGTGATTGTCAGTGCTGAGCTCCAAACATCCTCACCATCACGTGGAGACTAAGTGTATTTTGGAGAAGCACTTAGCTCCAGAGAGCGCATCCAAGGACTCCTCTGTTTGGGAGAGAGGAGAGGCATCCTTTTTGGTCTTGTGGTTTAATTGCGGGTAATCACAACACAGGTGGAGACTGCCATCTTTATTCCAAACCAGGACAATGGGGAAGGTGTATTGGATACTACTCGCCCTAATTTCCTGGGTCCCTTGCAGCTGTTGTGTGTGGACTTTAAGCACATCATAGTTAGAGGAAGGAATGCAACAATACCTTTGCCTTACAGATATGAGTAGAGAAACGTCATGTGAGATAAGGTTGGTACAGCCAAAGTCACCCTCAAAAGCAGACAGCGCTGACTCATGTTTCAAAAGTAATGCTCTAACTTGTTTCTGTACTACCTCTGGGAGAACAGATAAATCAAGGGCTCTAATCTGCTCCTGTACTGTGCTAACCTTCCCAGTTTGGGAGTTAACCTTTACAGTGACTCATCCTGACTCACTCCCAACCTCCTAATTCATGTTGGGGTATTTATTAAGAGTCTGAGTGGGCGGCAGGGGTGAAGAATGACTGCAGAAACACCAACATTAAAAAATGCTATGTAGGCTGTGTGCCAAGCAACACAAACAAGGGTAGAAGACACTGACGACCCTTCGGGTAGGTAACTATCATTGGTCAACAGCTCGAACAGGACTGCACCAGTGGACCCAAACTGAGAGGAACAAGTCACTGCTACTATTTTGATGGTACCACCTTGTGTGTGAACCGGTCTCTTACCACAAATCTTAGCAAGGGCTGCCTGTGAACCAGGGTACTGGATCTCAGGCTGGTGACACAACTGGAGAGCTTGCTGCCTTGGCTCGGGAGCATCCTGTACTGTTGGAAGGGCAATCAAATCAGGGCCATACTGATTAAAACCCATGTGCAGCTTGTAATTGCAACCAATGACAAGATTGAAGTTCATCCTAAAAGATTTTCCCAAAGAAACTTTCCCCAGTGGTGGGTACCATAGACCCTGCATCAAGCAAGCACTTTTCCTCTACACTAAGCTAACCATCTCCTGGCTTTAGTATCAGACAGTGGTATCAATCTTCTAATTCACTCAACTCTCAGTTAGAGAGCAAAGACAGTTTCTTAAAATACCAAACTATTTCTTTGATATCTTTAGACATGTTTAATCTACTTTAATCTCAAGACCTGGAACTAACTGTTCATCTGCCATTGGTTTCCATTGACCCCAACAGTAATAAGAGAACTAAACAAAGAAAAGGCAACAGAAAGAGACAAAGGGAGCTGTCAGTACTATCTAATGTGACCTGAGAGCTCATATTCAGGTATGAAGCAATGAATGGGGTGAGGTAATCTTGGACCTCAGTGAGTAACAAACAGAAAAGGAGTGAGTGCATTCAAGGACTGTCCCCTGACTGAACTTTAGTTGATCAATTAACTCCATTATGTTAATCTGGGATGCACTCCATGTTCCCTGTGGCTCACAGTCCACCCAGGAACCCAGGGATGAGCCAAGACACAGAGGATGGGGAGACGAGTTCATTTCCCGCCTAATGGTGAATGAGGTCATCAAATGAGGAGTTCGGGGGCCATCCGTCCTCCTGCGAGGTCACCTCAGGGTCTGTCACAGCCTGGAATTACAGCACATCTTATGAGATACCACTTTGATGTCTTTAAAGTAGACACACTCAAATGAAGATTTATCAAAGACAGTCCAGGCTATTTTTATTTGACTTCATTTGCCAGAGCTTTAATGGGGCCCAGATTCTTTTATACAAGATACCATTAAAACCTGATGAACTGAGGGGCAGAGTCAAACATGCACGCACATACTCTTTCATGTAAATGTACGTCCAAACCTGAACAGTCTCACCAAAGACCTAAAAAAAACCACAGATGCATCCTTGCTTCCACCTTGTCCAGGTGAGCGGTAACATCTACAGCTTTTAAGAGAAACAAAGAAACACAAAGCAGTTTCTGTGTCGGTCAGAGAGGTTGTGACTGCGCTGAAGCATGCATCCCAAGGGTGATTCATGACAGTTAAGTACCCGGGGCCCATTGCTTTGAGCTGATGCTTCAAATCAAGACCACTTCAATGATCCAGAGAAGCAGCCGTGACTAAAAATAAAGAGGCAGAAAGGCCAAGAATAGCCTCAGCATGAGAGGAAGGAGTGAATTACTGTCGCGATAAGCCATGATTCCTACACATGCAGTTGGATCACAATGTGGCGGGGGCATGCAAATTGGTACCAGCTGTGTGGCCTTGGAGTATGCTGTTGTGGACAGTAGACAGGGTCCAACTATGCGAATTAATCATTTACTCCTATAACACAGCCACGTTGGAAACCTCAGGCACTCACTGCATTTATCTCCATTCATGTGTGGTGCCACTCATGCTTGGTGTTGTGTGCCACAACACAAAAAACACTGTCGGCCTCAGTGCCCACCGCCTACTCCATTAAGGTTGCCGAGAGAGAATGCTCGCTCATTCGGGATCAATCATCTCAGCACTCTGAATCATGAGTAATATGTGCTCCTCACCGATCCCATCACCCACTGTAATGCTCTCCATCGATAGTCTTGGTGTCAAAGTGTTTCCAAATTTGGCTTTCGTGGAAACCATTTGGCCCACAATTTGGTTTAAGATGCATTCCTGAGATGTAGCACTCTGTTTTCTAGGAACAACATATTCTGGGAACACTCCACTATACAGTATTTCAGAGAATTATATTTCACTGGAATTTGTGATTTAGGAAAGTGTGATTTTGAAAATGGGGCCAGTAGGAGACGCGGCCAACAAATAAAGTTTATTGCCATGAGAAACCCAGACCTTCAAGGGAGGATATCGGCACTGAAATGTCAGTAAAGTTGTCGCTGACACGGTGCTAAGGAGACTACATTCACGCTGAATGCTATGGACGTGCAACAACTACAGCCAGGTCTTATAAACTTCTGGGTTCACATACATAGAATCACACACTTCATTTTACAGACGGGGGTTAAATACTTAGCATTACGATGACAGAATTTTAACGGCTGCATACACATACACAAAAATCATTGCCTCTTTGAGTTGTTGGATTACAGGACAAGACCCCCGTGTGTTACTCAGTGAAGCCTCTGTTTATGGTGCTGTTTTTACAGGTCTATAAAATATTAGTCTGAACCACTCTGCTCTTGTGTGTGTGGAAAAGCCACATCTGAAGCCTGCTGGTTTGTCATGAGTGGCTGTGGGGAGTAAGAGCTAATGCCGTGGCTTGGGACCCTTCCTGTAACAACATAAACTCCTTCAAGGGTCCCACCATGACAGCCAAGACCACTGCTCGGACCTCGCCTGCTGTATATACTTCAAACATTGAACATGCTACAGGGGACCCGTGCCGTGTTTACTGACGGACCTGTCTGGCATGTTGCCAAGAGCAGCTCTCGGACACAAGTTGTTTCTCTGACATCACCGCATGTCTCAGCCTGCGAGGAGATGGTAGGCAGACCTGAGTGGAGCTTTAAGAAACCATCTCAGACCAAAATTGCTATGCATGAACACGTATCTCCAGTCACTAGAAAGGCAGAACATTCAGAAAGATAACTTTGTCTCGCTTCATTGCTTCAGTCTGCTTTTCTTCTTGCCCTTAATATCTTTTGTGTATTATTTTGCACCATAACAGTGTTACCTCTTGAGCTCTTGGTAAAATAATATATTCATTAGTTAAATAGACTATAGTAATCCTCCTAATGAGACAATGCCACTAATGCAGCTCCCCCACGAAACTAGGACCACTCATTCTTTATCAGACAGAGTACACCTCAAATGGACAAAGAGAAAGTCACACAAGTCATTATTCATCTTTATCAGTTATTCACCACTCCCTGCAGAGTGAAATAAAGTAAACTTTATTGTCCTGTAATGATAATAATAGTATATAAAGACAACACATGTCCACAAAATAAAAACATGTAGATTGTTGACCACATTCATTGCATTTGGGATAAAACAACCTTTGTTGTTCTTGTTCTTTTTCTACAGCGTTGCCCGGAGGGGAGCAACTCAAGCTCTGGGTGGAAGGGTTGTGTTTTGTCGCTGATGATTGACAGGGCTTTCCTGTGTACAGCTGTGCAGTAGAGGTCATATAATGGCTTTTGTTGGTGGCCGACTATCTTCCTTGCTGTCTTAGCAAACCTGGTCAGCTTGTTTCTGTATAGTAAAGTCAAGTGTCCATACCTGACAGAGATATTAAAAATCAGTTCAAAGACAAACTTTTAATTGATTTCTACCACCTATAGAGCACAACCCACATACCCATGTATAAGCTCTTGACAGATTTCCATTAGCAAAACCACGAGTCCCGCTCAAATTGTGGAGGTGAATCTAGCTCCCACCATAACAGGTACGCTTAAAACTAACTGTGAAAACAAACAAACTGAACCTCGCAGATTTTTCTTATTTGTTTTTCTTGGAACGATACAAAAAATGCAAAAAGCATTTTTGTTTTTCTAATGAAAAGCATTCACCCCACCCCCCGTCTGCAAACAGGCACAACTAATGCACCTAATTCTTTGCACATCATTACAAGGAGAATGTTTGGAATCTAACATACACACACATAAACAGACCGAGTTATATTTGTATATTCAAGGAATAACTGAGTCTGTGAAAAATGTAAATAACTCAAAAAGACAAACTGAATCTGCAGAGGAGATATAAACCATGAGCAAATAAAAAAGGAGAGAGAGAGGGAGAGAAGAAGAATTAGACAATAACGTATTATGATGGAAGATAGCCTGAGGCGTAGTATCTGGTGGTATATGCACCACATTGACATTGTATGCATGCATTTACCAGACACACACACACACAGTACAAAGTGCATCCCATCCACCAACACAGCAGGAGGAATGCGGGTCCAGTAAATATCTAAAAGGGGAGAGTTGACAGATGGCAGTCCTGAACACAATAATTACCACATACTTCCCACCACTGTGCATGTCTGCTACATCCTCAGCTCCTCAGGCCAATTCCCTCTAACCCAAACCAATGGCGCAAAGAGCCCACACAGCAGCTTCATCCAGTTTAGGTCTCACAAAGAAGCCTGGCTTTGGGTTAGCAGCTAAATCTAACCCCACACATATTGTATAGGCTGGCTAGCTGTAAACCAAAAACATTAGCCTACTAACATATAGGTTTAAGCTACCTCAAATCATGTGGTACTGTGGCCTAGATCAGCTCTGACCGCAGAGGCTTATAACCACAGAGGCACCGGAGGAGCCATTGTCTGTCTCTCTCACCAAACCTACCGTGACAGACTCCACTAAGACCATGTTTAGACCCTGGGGCTGCTTCTCACACCATAAACGCTCAACTTCAATTCACTAGCTGCCTGCAGCTCCCATCCAACCCACAGGTATGACTACGCATGCTAGGATGGCCAAGACAGCGTAATCAGCAGATTGGGGGTTGGAATCCGCAACCATGAAGATGAGTGGCGCCCACCATCGCAATGTCATGAAAACTAAGCTGCACCTCGCTGCACTGAGGCTTCCTGGACTTAAGAAATGTCTCACTCTGCCATGTGGTCTCCCTTGATAGAGTTCAGAGCCAAACAAGAGGTTCACACTGAAGGAAGACATCAACATTGCAACAAGTACTTACGGGTCCAGTTTATTTCAACTTGTTGCTCAAGAGCAGCAGAGCTTCAGATGTTTACACCAGAGTTCTCAACCTTGAGGTCGAGATGCTATTTGTGGTTGCTTAATATGCAAACAGGGTCACAGGAGATTTCTCAAACGCGTATGTGAATGTTTGATATATTTAGATTAAAATTGACGAGCGTTAAATAAATCAGAATGTCTATGTAATATATTTAGAGTTTCTTCAATACTCTTGAAAACAGAATTACAACATATACAATTATGGGACTTCAAATCTGTCAAAAAAGTTAAGTAAATCTGGATTCAGACATAACATATAACTTTTTTTTTGCCTTGAAATCCAACCAACCACACAAAGAACACATTTATGACATGACAATAAAATGTGCCCAGAGGCAATAGCTAAGTAAGGGTTTATGGGATAGATCAGGGATTGTGAGCTGGATAAAAGTGTGTTCTGTGTGTGCACAAATGACTGGAGGCAGCCTGCTCTCTCTCTCTCACTGTGATCTTTCAGCACAAGGTAATGATGAAGGATGAACTGGCCTTCCAGGGTTCACTGAGTTGGTCTACAAGCACTCCACTGACCCCCCTCTGTGCACTCAGCTCTGATGCTTGGCCATGCAAGGAATGTTCACACATACGGATACAAACAAAAACACTCAGGCATGGCCTGAAAACTGGTAGCAGGCTATCTAACATTCCTGACCTGGAAGACACTGGCTAAATTTGGAGACCAGTCATCACAAAAAAAAACTACAGCACTGGTTGTTTGTTCAGACGCCATAAATGAGCTATGTTAATGATTTTCTCAGAAGGACCTTGTGTGGCCATGCGAATTATGACTGTTGTCTGTCAGAAGCAAAGGTGGAAGCAGCGTGTTGTTGTTAAAGTACCGCAAAAGCTCTTAGTGAAGAGGTCTGAATGGATGGTTAGGTGACACCAGCAACTGCTGTTTGTGTCCCCTTTTACCAGCAGCTTTCAAAGTTGTTTTTACCATGACCCTAAACTTAACCACACTGTCTTTTATTTAACCCAAACCACAATATTTTTCTAACTCTATCTGAGAAGTTTTAGCCATGCTAGTGGCTCTGGAGATGGAAATGACAGTCCATTGGTCAGTTGGTCTACCATTTTAGTGCAGAATTAAGTATCTCAACAAATATATATATATATATATATATATATATATATATATATATATATATAGGATGGATTGTCATAAAAATTCCATACAGACATTCATGGCCCCCAAAGGATAAATCCCTTTGGCTGGTGATCCTTGGGCTTTTCAGTTATTCAAATAATTATCTTAACATCTACTAGATTGGTTGCAGATACATCTCTTGGATGCACTGGGATGCATCATCACGGATGTTCCTGGGGTCATGGGGTTTTCGGTCTTTCAACATCAGAGCCCCTCGCCCAGGTGACCCAGTCGGGGTTGAACAAGTCTCAGCTTGCATCCCAGCAGTAACAAGCCATGGGCCTGCCCTCTGTTTCCAAAGCTAGCTGGTGGGCTTTCTATTTTGCTACCTTAAGGACTTCCACCTTCCAGCTCACTTGCTTCATGTTGAACTTATAGGGGGTGCTGAGCTTATCATGGTTTTGTTGTGGCCAAGCTCCTGCCCTCTTGCTGGGCCACTCAGGTTGAGTTGGCACTGAAAGATGTCCACTTCTTGGCCCTTTCTTTTCATTCAGGTCATGAGCTTTTTCCTCGCAGCTCTACTAATGGCTTGTGTTCCTCTTCACTGGCCACCTTGTGCTGCTTCTTGAGAGATCTCAGCTCCTGTTGCAACTGTTGTATTTTGGTGATTCTGCAGTTCTTGTTGTAGATTTTCTGGTTGCCAATTTTAGTGTGGCCGAATCTCTCAGACATGTAGCTGATAATTATTTTCAATGAAGCCGTCTGTCAGCGTCAGCCTTCGCTTTCATTTGTAGGATTCTGCAGATGTCCCCTTTGAATTGCTGCCATTTACTCTTGTTTGCTGGAGGCCATTAAATCTGCTGTTGAGCTATTCTGCATGGGGTCGGGGGTATGGGCACATGGAGGCACTAGGCCCTGTGGGGTGAGTCCTGGCTGTTCTCCTCCTGCAACTCACCAGGAAGTGATCCCGTGTGTTGCACCTGCTCCTCCTTGTCCAAACACTTCATTCCTGCACTCTTCGTCATTGATGCATGTTGCATTAATTGTCATCTGACCTTTAACATGGGTCAACAACCTTGGGTCTGTCCTGTTGGGAATGTCATTCCCCCCTCTCAGGATCCTCTGGAGGTTTGTGTCAGAAGGTTATCTCTTAGCTTGAACTGGTTTGGACTGACACTAAATTTTACCATTAAATTTGGCACAGACATTCAAGATCCCTAGGGGTGAACTTTAATAACTTTCGCAATCTATTACTGTATGTTTAGTGCTAATTATCATATGTTAGTATGCTAACAGACTAAATTAAGATGATGAACATGGTAAACATGCTAAACATCAGCATGTTGATCTTGTCGTTGAGAGGATGCTGTCACGCTGATGTCTGCATCACTCAAATTACTGCTATCTTCACTTCACCATGATCTTCCCCTAACCTTAACCATGTAGATGAGCCAAATCGTAGTGGCGTCAGACCAGAAATGATTATTGAAATGAATCATTTTGGGGACAGCTACATACAGTTTTTATCTGGAAAGTAGTGACAAAGATGTCAGTAGAGGCACAAGATCAGAAAACACCCATAGCTTTTGGAACTGCTTTGTGTAACACTTTAATAAAGTCAGCCAGCACCTCTGATGCAGACTAATACAGCATTGGCTAACAGTGATAAGTGGCTGTTTTTGTGAAAGCTCCCTCGGAGCTTTTATATGAAGTTCATGGTGTTTATCCAACTGCTTCTGTGTGTTTTTGGTCCAGCATCACTAGATTTTGATTTTCCCCCTTCTCAATCTTCTGCATCTATGTTTACTCCGTCTGTTTCTTTCTCCCTTTCTCTTTCTCTGGATGGAAGAGTGGTGGAGGGGGGAGAGAAAGTGAGTAAGAGCTAGCCTTCCAACCCCATAAGACTGGACTCCATCAGCCATGCATCAACCGCAAGCATTGGTAACCACACTCTCAAATGCTTATGTCAGATGTTATAAAGTGCCCATGTGGGCCTTATGAAGGACCCCTGTGTGCCATCTCTAATAAAGGGCCCTTCTATCCCCACGGCGACTCAGAGTGGTCTGGCCAGGGGCTCAATCCTAAAAATAAAGGAACATGCATATGCATTTTAGGAATTGGTATATTTCTGTCATAGAGAATTCATGCACACTCACTGGCACATACACCAGAGATTTATTTAGAAGAGAAATTAAAAAAGAAAAAAAGAGAGGGCACTTCATGGGTTTTAATTAAAACGATTCATTGCAGTTTTAAAGTCTGACAGCAGCACTAAAATAAGCAGTCTTCTGACCCTTTTTTTCAGTCAGCATCGGGATGAGGTTGGGAACATGTTGGTCAGCAATGTTGTTTACAGAACTGCCAAGCACATAAATTCATCTTCACTCCCTGTGAGCTGACATATTGTCAAAATAGTAACACTTAATCAGAGAGATTTCCCCAAGGCACAAAATGTACAGAGCAAACAGAAACACCCATGCAGGGTTTGTACCTCCCACGACTCACACCAGAGAATCTGTGTCCCAAAGCACTTTTGGCACATGAAATGAAGGCGCTGTGCATAAAGCCAGCCTGACAAACCAGCTAACCAGCCCTATATTGCTTGATGTGGATGGGAAGTGTGGGAGCATGGGGCCTGATATTTAGAAAGTAAGGTCTTTAAGGAATTTGAATATTTTTCCAACTTAAAGTCAAGATGAAATGAAAAATGCCTTTTTAAGCTTTATCGGTTTCATCTCTGGTCAAATTGTGCATCTAAAAAGACAAAAAAATGATTTCTTCATATTTTTATATCAAAATCCATCCAGCTTTTCCTCCTGTAAAACAAAATATGACATGTGCTTACATAAGTGTTAACACGGCTTTTCTCTGGGTTCTCCGGCTTCCTCCCACAGTCCAAAGACATGCAGGTTAGGTTAATTGATGACTCTAAATTGCCTGTATGTGTGAATGTGAGCATGAATGCTTGTCTGTCTCTATGTGCCCTGCGATAGACTGGCGACCTGTCCAGGCTGAACCCCGCCTTCGCCCAATGCCAGCTGGGATCGGCTACAGCTCCCCCGCGACTCCTAATGGGATAAGCGGTTGAAGATGGATGGATGGGTGGACGGCTTACAGAAGCTAGTACCAACCAATATCATAACATCCATCCAATAATCAATCTATAACTTTTAGCGACAACGTTCTAAGCCCACCGGCCTCATAAAAATTTGATTTAAACCCCTCTCGTAACTATACACCAATCAAATATTCTGTTTCACCGGAGAATACTCAGCACAGAAGGTGCTCTAATTTCCGTTTCACTGGGACTTTAAAGCCGCTATTAGCAATATTCTTATCCAGCTATGTGTCTGTCTTTCTGTTTGTCCTTCACATATCTCGAGGACTGCCCAGTCGATTGACTTGATCTTTGATGGGTTGTATGGCTGGGGACCCAAGGCAGTGTAGTGTTAAATATGGTGTAATTTGACCAGATGGTGGTGCTAAAACAATGAACTTTACATTTCAACCTGTAACTTTTGAACCTGGATTTTGTGGGTCTTGACAAATGTATCCATATAAGCCACGCCCACTTATATCTAGATTGATTTTCCACCATTTTGAATTGTGTCCAAATCAGATGTTTTGCTACTCCTCCTACAAATTTTGAGCAATCGTCATATAATTTGGTATAGATCATCTCTGGATTCATTTGGAAAAAATTGCTGTTTTTGGATTTTTAATGTGCCATACAGTGTTGCTATAGGTGGCCTTCAAAGTTAGCTCAAATGCTGTGAGCAGGTCTGATATTACAAAAAAATGTCATGTCTCCTGAACACTTTGAGCTATTACAATTATATTTGGTGGACATACATAAATATGTTGTCTGACTGTCTATAGGCACACACTACAAATAGGCACTGCACTAGTGCTAACAATGGATCACATGACTGCTTGAATGTGAAAGAGGTTGCTCAGTGATGAAGTGACAGAAAATTATTATCTGCCTCTGCAACTCCCCTCATCTCTAGAAAGCATAAGGCCTTTAGCATCTTTCAGCTCATTGTTTTGGTCTTCTGGCCCCAACTCATACTTCTCTCTCAGTGCTTGGGCGCATAACACAGCTGTTTTTAGCAAGGAAGCTCTAAAAACAGACCGTACACTGATAAACTTCCTGCCTACAGACTAGCTGGTGAACATAGTGGAGCATTTAGCTGCTAATGAGCCAGATATTCCCCGCAAGAGTTGGTAGAGGCCAAAAACAATGCTAAAAGGAGAATGAATACTGGACATGCACTCGTTATAGGGTGACCAGAAACACGATTCCAAATGAATGCTAATGTTTCTTCATATCCGGATGTACAAATAGACAAGTGTTTGCTAACAAGTCCTCCATATCAAGTTAAAAGATAATAATATTTCAGTGTTGTGTTTAGAGCTTGTTTCTACTGCCGCCAAGTGGCCAAAAATATTAGTTATTGTAGGTTTAACTGAAGCAACAAAAACATATGGATGTTGTCCTTTAATTGTTCTGTGTGTAGTGGGCAGTATATTGACAGGTGGGAAATGCTTAAGTGTAGCATGTTAAATCTTGTTAAAGTATACCAACAATTTCATACTTTCAGTTACATTCACCGAATGCTGGATGAATAGAATTATGTGTATCATGAATTTTGTAAGATACAAACTTGTGTAAGAAAAACTGCTAAGATAATGCGTACAAAGTATTAAACCCTCAAATGAGGCGATAATGTATTTCCTTACCATTAAAAAAACTGTTACTTGATCCCAAAGACCTTCAGGAACTGGGCCAAGCTGAGGTTTACTCACCATATCTGTGAAATGCCTGCAGAGACAGAAAGGGAAATAACAATGATTGAACTGAAAGTCATTCTCTGACATACAGACCGGCTCTTCCTCCTTCCGTCCTTCCCTTTCTGCCCTGGAGCTCTTCATCCATTTCCTTGTCACTTTTTCGTCTCTTGTCTGTGATGATGCTAGCAGAGGAGTAACTGGAATGTGTGCACGTGTTTGTGCGTGCGTGCGTGCATGAGTTCACGCAAATGTGGTGTGATGGGTGGGGGTGGGGAGGTTGCTGGGCTTCTGCTCCGCGGATGTCATAATTAGGAACTGGAATTCTGGGAATTCCTGGTCAGGTTGGACGGTCCTAGAACTTCTCATCTGCTGCAGCAGCCCAGCCCCCTCTCAGCCGCTGGGCTCACGGAAAAATACAACATGTTCCAACACACACCATCACAGCAATCAATTACCCCTAACTGTAGAACACACATCGTAAACAACAAATATCCCAAAACATCCAATTGTAACCTCATGGCACTGAGGTTCACAAGCATCTGTGACATGTTGGTTTGATCCGGACCCAACCACTAATTCATGGGCTGGCTAATTAACCTCAACTATTCTAAATATATCATGTGTTTTATTTATACCACTATCAGAAAGTAGTTCTTTCCAAACAAGGGAAAAATGCTAAATGCGCTCCTCATCAGTACAATAAAATGCTTCATTCTTTACAAACAGGTAGTTTTATATAAGGCTGTTATAGTATCTCCATAACAGTGGTGTTTTCTGTAGACAGTGGTGCCAGTATAGAAACAATGCTCTCCAATCAAGACATGTCAAATAACACTTTTCTAATGAGCTACGTAAATGGGTTATTATTGCTCACTAATGCATAGTCTTACCGGGTCCAACATGTGTCCGAGGAGCACTGGATAATCACAGACACAAATAATCTGGATGTTTCTCCTTCAGAATCTAACTTGAAATGGAAATTAAATATTGTTGCTTTTAGGTTTTGGCGCTAAAACACAGCAGTGGGTTGGCTTTTTTTAGCAGCTGGTTCACAAAGTGAATGATGCAACCAAACACAAGTGTTACATTTGGCTGTGATCACCCAAACATTTTACACAGCCTCATTCACCATCCCGTTGCAGGCCCTCACCTGCAAGCGGTCAACAACGTCATGTGACTATCACATTCAGTCCTTTGAGTCTTGTGTTGTAACTTGCATCAAGTTGTTTACTTCTTGCTTTTAGGAACTAAAGAGTTGTGTCTGCTCCCGTCTTTACCCAAGAAGTCCACCTTCTTGTGTGGACGCCGAGAGCCGAGACCTCACAGTGCCTTACGCGACAGAAATTTGAGAGCCCTTCCAAATTCAATTTAGTTTGGCAGCTGTAGTGATGTTGGGGCCATGCCACCTATTACTTTTTCACAGGTTGGTCTAGCAGTAGCTTTTATTGGTTGTGTTTGGGCCAGTGTTGCTTTGTGGAGATAATCACATAATAAACACATTGAATAGCATAAGCAGATTTGCAAAACCATAATTCATAAAAGTGAGGCTACAGCTGATGATCAGTGGGGGGCTAACTTCTGGGATGAGGACAAAAATTATCACTGGACCTTTGTGATATCCTGTATAGTGAAGCAACGCAGTCAGACAGCAGTTTGTGAAAGAGTCACAAAATTTAATGTGCTGATTTGTGCACATAGACATGAATTTCATGATGTTCAGCATGAAATCAGTACAAATATAATCCACGTAACTGTGAACCGGGAAATATTAAGACCAGCAAATGCCACATAGGGAGAAAACACAGCATTTTCACCATGTGAAACCAGACATCAAAGTTGATGTATTTGTCATGTAACGTCCATATTTAAGTTACAGCACTTCCAGAGTTATGTTAACCCAAACTGTGATCTTTTCCTCAACCTAACTAAATAGTTTTTGTCACGTAACTTCTGCATTTAAGTTATGGCACTGCCGAAATTTAAATCCTAATGACAATATTTTCCTAAACCTAACTAAGTAGTTTTGTTGCCTTAAACTAACCAAGTCAATCTTTTCTTAAACCAAACCAAGTCGATCTAGTCCTAAACCTAACTAAGTTATTTTATTTTCAAAAGAGCGGAGCTGAAATAGACTTGAATTGAATTGATTGTGTGTCACATGTTGCTGAACAATCAGGATAAAGCAGAAAAACCTTGTTGAAAGTCGTGCTGAGTGTCAAAAGAAAAAGGGAAAGTATTGTCCATGTACATGAATCAAATAGATTCATTCCTCAAGTATTTCACGAACTTCTGTGCGATTGTGTTGGGTGAAGGATTCGAGACGGGGCACAGGTTTTATGTGTGTTTAGGGGAGGCAGTCAGTCACTAGTTTCTGTTGTGGTCGGAGCTCTGCCAGGAGAAGTCGTGCACTCTCAGGTGAAATGGGTGGAGCTGAAGAGCCACGTCGGTCCAAACAATGCTTCAGGGTCAAATGAGCTCACCTTGAAGACATACAGTACCCTGTACATTACACAGTCACTTTATTCATTTATTTTCCATATTACCAGCAAGTGAATAAATGAATGCATAGATGGATAAATGAGACTGCCACATGCTCTCTCGAACACATTTACACACCGGAGCCCACATCTTTGGTCTTACAGTGGAAAGCGGGGTATTGTTCCACTGCAAGAATACTGTGAGCCAGCTTGTCCTCTAACACAGTCTAATGAGGCAGGAACAAATGAGTATCCACTCTAACACTCTTTCTCTACGTGCACTTCTCTGAATATTGTCAATTATCCCCCATGTCTTGGCTGACCTGACGAAATGTGGGTCACGGGCTGCACAATCACCTGGTAATTACCACAGAGTAAACAAGCCAAGCCAGGGGAGAAGTTTTAATGATTGTCAGGCTGCCACAAAGGACCCTTCATCTCTAATGAGGGGTAAGTGTGTCATATTATGTTGCACAATTGTTTGGACCTGACCATCATGATAAATATAGCATCCCTGGATCCAATATTATGGGATCAAGGAATTTTTGGGACATCAGAAGTGTAACCCAGAAAGACTCCCTTTGCCTCGATGATGGCGTCAAACTGACCTTACATAATAAGCCCTTTGCCCAGTTCTTGAATCCGATGATTAATTGCTCACCGGTCTTTTCAGCAGCTATGACACCATGTGCCACCCACGGAGTCCACTCTGGCCTCATGTCTCGCTCTCATTAAATGGGGCCTTTGTGTCCCAGCTGCTCTCTTTTGTCCCAGCGTGCCCACCTATCAGAGGGGTCGACCCCTGTGTCTCTAGCCACGATGACATCACCTCTGCCCTCATCAGGGCTAGAGCAGCCAAGGTGAGGGCTCTCATGGGCAGGCCATCTCTCTCCCGTTATCACTCAATCACTCCTTTGTGCTGGCGAGGCCCACGGGCTTATATGGACAGTAATGAGACGGAGCACTTTGTAATCTGCCAGCGCTCTAGCAATATAACCCATACAGAGCAAACTCTATAATAGCACATTGTTTGAGGCAAGTTAAGTGAGGGTCTGAGATGTGGTGCTTTCACGCCGGTTGGAATCAGAGCCCAGAGTTTGCCTGCTGAGCTGGGCCAGTAAAAGCTCTTTTTTTCACGAGTCAGGTGAGTTAACACACCAAAGCAGCTCAATGTTACAAAACTGTGTGTTTTTCTGTTGCAGTATGCACACTCATGGTGCAAAACATCAAGTTTACACGCTCTTTAATGAGCTGAGACAGTTTTTCAACTCCTTGGCCTCATAAAATTCTGTTGGATGAGGCCAAACATGCACTGTCGTCCTGCTAAAACAAGCATGTTTTTCTTAAATGTCAGCATTAAGGAGACATGAGGTTTTCACTTGACACTATGAACACACACAAACACATTAATGCACACAGTCAAACTGAGCCAAATTTAGAAACTAAGATATCATCTTCAGGTTCCTCGAAGACTTTGGTACGTGATATTTCACTGCTCCCTTCTCATGCTCTTTCTCCTCCCAGAGGTTATGTGACTCTACGCTCAGCTTTGATTTACTGCTCTGATTTTTTTTTTTTTTTTTTTTTTTTTAGATGGTTCACATTATGTTTTTGCATCAGCCTGAACTGACCCTCTAATAACAATATCAATGTAAAGAACAAACACCTAGCATTCTTGAGTGAGAGGTTTAGTGCATAAATTACAGTGGAACTCAGTGTGAAACTGGCACATGCATTTAAAGGGGAACACCACCTAAATTAACAATTCAAATATGTTATTTCTGTGGCCTAGGAAAGTTCAATGAAGATTTGTGAATATGAGCTCCTCTCTTTCAAAGCCAGAAGTAAGTCCCAATCTCTTAATGTCATTGGGTATAAAGTCTGGAGCTGCTCCACAGACAATGAATAGGAGGCTGATTTTATGAACCAACAGAATATTTGTCCTCTTTTTATTCTAATGTAGTGTCGCGGTGAAACAGAAATGTTCCCCTATACTAAGATCGTTCCCCTGGGTGCTCTCAGTGTTGTCTATAACAGCTCCCAATTCATTGTCTATGGAGCAGCTCCACACTTTACACCCAATGACTTCACAACACTCTAGTTTTTGTATTTGGGAGAGAGTGGTTCATGTTGACTGATATTTTTTTAACTGTTTTAGACTATAGGACTGTAGGGCTGGGATGAAACACCTATCTCTCAATCAGATACTGTCACGATATTTGGGTGCCGATTTAATATATATTGTGATTTTTAAGTGCAATTCTACAAGTATTGCAATTCGATGTTATGATTTATTGTGATTTTGGTAACTTTTTTAACACTGGGGGAAGAAGATAAATCATACACTTCTAGGGAGTATTTATTTGGAAAATATGGAAATTTATACAGTAAAAACGTTTGATTTTCAACATGTACAGTATGTAGACAGAGATCAAGTCATATATATGGGTCATTATCAGGCATTATTTATTCATTTTTTTTACCAGCAACCCAAAAATCCTGGTAATGTGTGAAACCCAAAGTGTTTCCATACTTTACTGTATGACTGTTAACCACTTTGTATTTAAAATGTGAGGTTGCAGGTCAAGTCCTCGTGGATCCTCTCTTTGTCATTGCGGCTCGTTGCGGCTGACTGCAGTTTGTTTTGGTTGGCGGATACGGCACAGATATGACATCAGGTTATTCAGACAACAATAAAAGTGCTAACTTCATTCTACATCAACAATGACTCAAATTAAGCAAATATATGAATTCTGGCATTAAAAAAATATAGGTGAATCCATTTTTTGGTCTTGTTTTAAAGGAATAATTGAACATGTTAATCCCATTCTTCTCATCTAACTCTCAGCAAGAAAATAAATAAGCATATTTCTCAACATATCAAACCATTCTCTTTACCTTGCATTGTTTACTCTGTGTTTACACCACTTGGATTGTTTGTTTGGTTTTGTTTTAGGCATTGATCATTACCAAAATTTCAACATCTACTCCAACAATTACTACACTGTCAGACAGCTCTGTTACGGCTGTCACAATTTCCACATGTAAGATATGTAACAGATCAAGGACCACAAAGAGAGAGAGTATGGAAATATATTTTGCTTCTGTTCAAACTGAAAGGATTTGAGGGGAAAATACCAAATTGGGGCCATTTTGCATTCAGTGTGAATATGGCCATATAGTCACTGCAAAACCCCATTGTGTGTGAGAGAATAGAGATGATATTATAAGGTTTTTTTTTTTGTTTTGTTTTTTAACGAAGGCTCTGTGGGGTCACTCAGGAGTCATCGTCCAGCAGCTTTCCACATCTGAGATTGAAGTTTAAGCCGAATTACACTCATGCTTCCCGTAAAGTACTGTAAGGAGTCTGTAAACTAGTAACATTAATTGTTGTTACAGAAGCCTCCCTCCCAGTGAAATGACCCCCCCCCCCAATTCACTCGCAAATACACACAGTCGCTCACACACACCCCGGCCGGGCCTCTCTGTTGTGGTTTCATTGGTTGATCACTTGCCAGGGCCCCAGGGGTCCCAACTCAGAACACATGTCTGCTTTCTGTATGTTTACAGTACAGCAGTCAGAGTGAATGAACGTTACCCCTGTCAAAGCATAGCCTACATCTATTTTCTGCGTCACCAAAAGGAGACAATGATTTTATGCAACATAAACATGAAACAGATTCTAATATCTCTGGAGAAAGATGGATTTAATATAAAAATAATAATAATAAAAAAAAAATATCACTCTAGCTGTCACGCAACCAACTGTGGCAACCAGACCACAACAGTCACTTTAGATAAAACACGATTATCATTACAGGCAGTATAAGCTCTGCATTGTGTTCAGATATTCAAGTGACCGTAACAGATGCAGTCAGGTTGTGAATGACAAGTGTTTGGAGGCTGAAGGTCTTCATGTGAAGCGCCACCTCACCCTGACACACTTACAGAACATCCAGTTCAACCATTTATCAGACTCAGTATCATTATGTGATATGATTGAAAAAGATTAGCCACAAAATTCAGGTTGAGGTGAGATTGTTTACTCACATTTGAACATACTGAAAATATGTTTATATTTTGAAATATACAATTGGCTGCTGCCTGCTCACTCTGCAAGCTCTTCTGGAAAACATGATTATTTTAAACTTTGTGAATAAAGCTTAAAATCATGATGTTCATTCATTTGGTTAGTCAAACCACTGAATGTTCTTGTCCTCCAGTGCCAATGTTTGGTGTTTTGTGTTACATTCACGTGAAGTAATAAATATGAATGATACACTTTGCCACTGTGCCACTTTTCTCCACCTTTGGCCAATTCACTCCAGTTTTCCCTGTGAAAGCTTATTTTAAAAGTACCACAACATGTGGTTTAACCTACTGGTCGGTTAAAGGTGCCCTGTGGAGTTATGTTCACATTCAGTATTACTGACTAAAATGCATTGTATGTGTCCCGGAGCTCTAACAAAGGTGTTGGATGCATTTCCTTCTTCATAAAACATTTGCAAAGCCATTTTTTCTCAAAAGTATGAATCCTGCATTGTTTACATCAATGTTGACCTATAAGTAGTTCCCCTCTCCCCTGTCTTTGTTGGCACATCAGTCCATGGGACAAATATAATGGTGGTCAAAAACTCCACAGGTTACCTGTAACTGAATGTTAAATGCTGTAAACAAACATGCTGACTGTAAAGCGTAACGGTTCATTCTTGATCTTGGACACAGTAGCTTGAAACAAAACCCCCAAAAACTCAAGGGTTGCATCCAAAATTCCATACTAACATGATATTTAGTGCACTAAAACAGTATGTAAAACATTAATATGAAACCAATAGCACACAAACTGCATACTATTTCTGGTAAAAGTAAACGGTATGCAGTCGCTGGACATCACGGCGGCATAAATATCCCACAACGCAATGCGGTAGTGAGGACAATGTTCATAACAGACACTGACAAACAGCTCTAGATCAATAAAGCTTCAATTTAAGTGTAAGTTAATATTTCATTTTGCTTTGCATAATAATAATAATATAGCTTAAATTAATTCAGACTTTGATTCTCACAAATCATTGTTTTGGTCATATGACGTTGGCATGGGTTACCATGGTTACACGTGTCCAACTACCAAGGACTCTCTCAGGATGTGATGACGTGAATTACTGCTCAATGCATCTGAAAAGATACATACTACTGTTTATTCACACAAAAGTATGTTGAACGATCGTACACGTGTAGTGCGTAGTATGTGATTTTGGGACACAGCCAAGGTCCACTTAACCAGCTGTTCCTCAGCGGATTGCTCCGTAGTCATGGAGATATGTTGAGAGATGCCCGAGATAACTTACTGAGCTTTCTCTATCCACTGAAGGACACTATAAAATCTAACTGTGGTTCTGGAAAAAGCTAGTAAATTGACCTTGATTGATTTTTTTTGGGTCAAAAATGTTAACTGAAGTGTAAGACGGGGAAATTATTAATTTCTGCATTAGCATTTGGTCTGCTGTTAACTCACTGCTAAGTGCCTTAAAATGCTAGAAAATAACAAGGATATTAAAGTATCTAAATAACTAGAATGCTTGCTGGTCATTAGCCTTGGCTTCAAGATCTCCAGCGGATTTTTCCCATGTGACTTGAATGCAGCACCAGTAGGCAGTCAGTGACGCACTCTTACAAGCCTGTGGTTCTTTGCAGCACACTGATTGGGCCAAATCGAGGGTGTGTTCACAACGTGGGCAGCTTTTAACAGACCTGAATTGAGCAGGAGATTCCAGTTTGTGGTATAGGCACGAACTGGAAATGATCCAAGCCCGTCTCCAGACGTGCACCATGGTGTGCTGCTACATGCACTCCCTCCTGTGTGTGTGAGCCCACTGGAAATCCAGTGGACTTTGAAAATACTGCTGCATTGCAATTTCCGTTCTGTGCTCGTCAAGCTTAAGCCAATTTGTGGCACACAGACTGGAACAAGTTTTTTTCCTTTATTGAGGAGAACAAAGTCCATAATGATGCTATATTAAGTTTAGATTAGACTAATATCAAATGTAATCTTTGTATCAGAGTAATATCATGAGGCCAAAATTAAGATCACCATAAAGTCATGGCAGACAAAGTCCACCACATCCACCATAAGAATATAATGAGAATATTGAAATGTTGAGGTTTTCTACGCTGCACCATCTCCTGGCCAAAATACCTCCCGTTTCTCAGCTGTGGTGACTCCTCCAAAATTCATTCCACTGGCTAAAAACCTCAATTAAACAGATAGATACTGCAGTCTGAAGATAATAATTATCTATATTTAGAGCTATAAGTGACCGTCATTTTGGTCAGATTAGAGCAGGAGTCCAATTCCTGCTCTAGGCTAATTTCATTGATGGTCTAAATATAGCCTTGGTTTTAAAGTTGTTTTTTTTCCAGCAGACAGAGCCAGGGCTTCCTATGAAATGGATTTTATGAATATAAAGGAAATGTTATGATAAACACATTTCAAAGTCACAGATCTATGAAATTTGGCTGGCCACAATCAGATGCTTGTTTGTCTGTGTCTGTCTTTCTCACACACACACACACACACACACACACACACACACACACACACACACACACACACACACACACACACACACCACACACCACAGCCAATCGTTTCCCCATGTTGGTTTATGGGGCGCCTGAGCAGTGGCGTAACTTATTTGTCTCGGGGTCTGAATTTTTGTTGGGTCCCCCCACACCGACCCAATCACTCACAGATTTCCATGTCACCTCTATGTCTCCCTGTGTTTACTCCAGGTGCTCTGGTTTCTTCCTGCAATCCAAAATCTGCATTTGTCTGCATGTGTTGTCTATGATTGCCTGGATGTTTTTTGTGGTGAGGTTGCTGTAGTGCGATGTTGTAATTAAGAGAAGGAAAGAAACAATTTGTGTCACTGGGCCCCCTAGAGGCCTGGGACCCATGTGCAGTTACCCATCCTGCACCCCTGATAGTCATTCCCTGCTATTGGTACCATTTCCTGTCCCCCAGTGGCCCTCTGGCCCTCATAAGCAACACCGCAACGTGCTGGTCCGCATCACACCGCCGGCTCCTATAGAGGCCTTCACCTGAATTTAGTAACACCATTAGGTCACTGGAAACATTTCGAAAGACAGGGACTTTATGTTCTTACTGCGGGCTCGGCCTGCTTGCAGTTATTCCACATGGCATCCTTGAGTGTTGCTCTTGAAAAAGATTCCTCTAAAGTCTCCAAATGCACAACCATGCCAACGTTGGTCCTCTATTCTTAGATCACAAACCGTAGTAGTGGTTAGCAGACCTCACTGTCACAGACTAAACTGGGCATTGAGCAACAGACCCCCTTCAAATTCACTTCCCCATAAAAAAACCCTTCATATACACTTCCCCATAAAACAAAAGTTATTACAGTAAAGGCACTCTATTTTTAGAAGCTTTTCAACTGTAAGTATCCAGTAATAATAGCATGATCTCAAAATCAATATAGACTATCGTTTTAAGTTCTGACATTCTGTTGTTTGTGTATAATTATTATTAGAACATTGATTGCAAGATTATACAGTATAATTCGTTTTCACTGAGTATTTCTGCAGACTTTGTACCTACTTTCAGTGTCAAAATACTCTCTCACAAGTACAAGTCCTGCATTCTAAATCTTGAGTAAAAGTACAAACTCGAATCAAAATATACTTAAAGTATCAGAAGTAAAAGTGCTTGTCGTGCAGAATGGCCCATTTCAGAATAATATATTATATAATTATATATTATTATAATTATTGATGCATTCTTGTATAGATCACATTAATATTGCAGCTGGTTATGGTGTGGTAAATTTTAAACACTTAACTGCTGGGCAGCTCGGTCTGCGATAATATATCATAATTTACAAGATGATTGAGATTAGTAATACAAAATATCAATCTGTAAATTAACTGAAGCTGTCAGATATACTACTACATATGTAGTGCCGTAAAAAGTACAATATTTGCACCTGATTCCACAACAACAAAACTAAAACTTCTTTAGGTTTATGCAAAAAAAAAAAAAACAACAACATTTAGTTAAGTTAAGGGAAAAACATTGTGTTTTGGGTTAAAATAGCTATGAACACAAAGACAACTACACATTGTTGGTTTCCTATCCATCGTCCAGGACCTCCACCCTTTATGGAGTTTCACACTGTCTCCCTGTGTACTACAGCACCTTCTACTACCCACCCGCTTCTGTTCCTGTCATTATTACTACTATTATTACAACCGTTACTACTATAAGTTGCTGTTGTGTTCTTTTATACTTTCTTACGGTGATTTACCATGTGAATAGATGATAAAACCTACTAGCGGGTGTAGTAGGCCCCTACTGACCCACGTCTATCAGGCATATAGTGTTTGATAACACCTATTTAATAGCCTGACAACAATCTGATCAGCTGATATTTCCCTCTGAGATGTACTGAAGAAATATTAAAAAATGTAGAAAATTAGAAAATTGAAATACTCAGATAAAGTAACTCAAAATCGTACTTAAGTACAGCACTTGAGTAAATATACATTTCATTGCATCACTGCCTACTTTCTGTGAAAGCAATGCCTGCAGACATCTTTGAAGCTGTACTGGGTTTATTATTACCTTGCATTAATTACTTAGTAGGTTGTAAATCCACAAGTTGAACCTATTTTGCAATTTTCTCCAATTTACTGGCAATCTGAGTATTTCTTGATCATCCCCTGCTCTTATATTTAACCACATAGCCCAAATAAGTGCACCAGTTTTATGGCAAAAACAGACTTCCGTTGACTTTTCCCTGCAGCAACAACTGTTCATCACCTTGTAAAGCATGCAGATCATATAAGCTGTTGAAGGATTATTACAGTGTGTCTATGTGTGTTATTGGAGGTTCACTCGTTATTCTGGACATTATACGATGCCAGATTTTGGTTTGTGATCATCACAGTCAACTTGCTCATGAATTTTGCTTTATAGCGCCAGTTTTATTGAGGAAAAAAGGGGGACTTTCACTGGACACTCCCCTAAAACCTTGGACGTGGATGTTCGCGCCTCTGATTGGTCGCGAAGCCCCAACCGACAACACCTGCTTAACTCCTTCATCCAAATTGACACCCGGGGCTCTGAGAAATATAGGCAGCATCCCTTCCAGCTCATGCATTCAGTCCCACAGCTGCCCCCATAAGACACCGAGCCGCAGCTGCGCCGATCACTGATCCAAGGTGAACCCTCACACACACATACACACACATACACACACACACACACATACACACACAGACAGAGAGAGAGAGACGCACACACACTGCCAGGATCTTTCGCTGGAAATCGGAGCACACTGTCGGGAGACGCAATGTTGGTCAAACTGGCCGTGGCGCTGCTGGTTTTGTCAGTGCTGGAGCAAGTGGTGGGATCGGATAATACTGATATCCATGACAGCCTCCCGGAGAAGCCCGCGAGCCAGAAAGGACGCCTCTCCCTGCAGAACACAGGTAGGAGCTAGACGTGTCAGTATGTGTGGGATTGTTGGTTGGTGCAACTGCTCGCACATCTCCGCGGGGTTTGTCCGTACACGTGTTTCTGTGGCTGCAAAATTGAACCATGCTGGGGGTGGGTTGGGGAGGGGGGGGGGGGGGCTCGCGAGCAATCCGGCTGCTTTTAACATAAATGCGCACACGTCCCCTTTTCGATTAGTCAGGAAAGACGATATCTTGTAAATACTCTCAGACAGAAATCCAATATGTTAGTAAACTATTAATAGAATGGCACAAGGTAATAGGTAATGTATACGGCAGCAGCGCGTCTAGGTGTGCGTGCGCTGCGTGGAGTACGTGTGTGCGCGCGTTATAGGTAACAGTTTTAGTGTTTTTCTGGAGGAAATCTGTTTGGGGTTTTTTTATGCGCGTTTTCAAGACTGTTTCTTCAAATACATGTTGGGTGAAGCAGGATAGCAGAGCACCGATGGTTGTAGTGTGGTTCAGCGCTGCTGAAGGAGTTTATTTCTTGAACCAAACCTCTTGGGAAAATACAATAAAAAGAAAAGAATCAACACAAAGTACTAACACCGCATTGGTCTGCCGCCTTTTCTCTACAGCTTCTCGTTTATCCTCATTGCCCCTCACACTCGGCGTGACTTAAGACCCCGCCATGTGAACCAGTGTCAAAATATTACCGCACAATAGTTATCTCCACGAGGGGGGAAAATTGGGGACAAACTCCGATGCAGGTTTCGCAGCAGAGACCCCTGGTAACACCACTGTGTAATTCAATGCACGTTGCGGCCGAGCTCGTACGATCCAAGCACATTCCCGTGATGCCAAAACAAGCACTGCTGACAGCGGCTCACTTTTCCTGCGCACTAAAGTTCAACTCAGTGCCTACAAACCCCCGCAGCAGCTCGACCCCCCCCCCCCTACTACTGCCCCCCCACCCCCCCAAACAGAGGCTTTCTTTGTTGACAAGCGTGATTTCTTACAAATCGCGTTTAATCCTTTGGCCTCTTTGCTGTGCTTTGCAACCGGTGCGCACTTCCGACTGAAAAATGTCTTTAACGCACATCAGTTATCAGCTTCCAGACAAATCACGCGTGTAATTATGTTTTGCTTAAGTCAACAGTTGGGGTAGCCAAACTGTGTACTATTGCCTGTTGGCTTCCAACCTGAAACCTGCAATTTGCCATATTAACTTAAGAGTAAAACACTCCCAACGCTGTCACATATGGTAAGCAGCAGTTACTGTGACAGGTTCCCTACTGCTATAGTCACATGTTTCGTAATGGACAGCAATTTGGGGTTGAAAGAAAGACCTTCACTTTCACATGGTAATTTCTGTCCTCAAACATCTGTTTTATTCGTGTCTTTCATGGCCACAGCAAAGAAAAAGGGGCACTTGAGAGCCAGCCAGTGGTGTGCAGGAGCTGATATTATGTATTCACATAACATATACTTGCACATTTCCCAAGTTTTTTTTCTTTTGCCTGCATTGCTGCTGTTGTACCCCCTTCTGGAGCTAATAATACACATTTTAATATCGTCATTTTAGTATGCAATAATGCGAGACTTGTTGATGCACATTTAGTTGACAGACTGACTGCATTTGTGTTTCCTTGGCTGTATCTGCAATGCACCATCCAATCTCATTGCTATAGGCAGTGCAGATGGATTGTGGTGCAGAATGACACAGTAATATCTGTCATAAAGTGTTGCGCTGCAGGAACTCCTCAGCTTGGGGAAATTAGACCTCTCCTTTCTCCCCCCCCCCTCCACTCGCCCAGCGTCCCTTTTCTCTCTCAGGTCATGAACGCTCATGTCGGTGGAAATAGTTATCGGCTTTGTGATTCATGCAGCAATCCGAAGTGCTGAAGTGTCTTCAAAGCCGTATGGTCTTCATTGCCAACGCGCCTGTAACAATCTGCTGCCGTCTCTGCTGTGAACAGACGATAAGGTCCCTCCCCCTAACCTGTTCTCTCTTTCCAGCTGAGATCCAGCACTGCCTGGTGAGTGCAGGGGATGTCGGCTGCGGTGTGTTTGAGTGCTTTGAGAATAACTCCTGCGAGATACGAGGGCTGCAGGAAATCTGCATGACGTTCCTGCACAACGCTGGCAAATTTGACTCTCAGGTACTAAACTATGTGTGTGTTTGCAAAAAAATGCTATAACCAGAGGCAACATTCCTTTTTCCCTTTTCACTACACACATTTTATTACTCGTGCTTTTTTTTTCTCCCTAGAAAACATATACGTTTTTCCTAGAAGTGCAATCTTACATATAATCTGTTTTCCTCTCTTGGGAAGTTCACTTCCCTCTCAGTGGACGGGTATACAGTTAGGACCAAGGGGGTCATGAGCCAGTTGGCCAGACGCCTACTTAGCTCCCTTTTCATACATAGCGGAGGCTGAAGCCCAGCCAAGCCAGGCCTGACTGGGGTCTTAACATGTCTATAGGGTCACATTCTACGAATCTCTGGCAGGCAAATCCAGAAGATTTCAGCAGAACAATAACACAGTTTACTGCTAGTCATGCAGAATTTCGTCACTCTCATTCTGTAGTAGAAGTATATAGTTACACATGTGCTTGCTCAAATGCAGCCACACATACTGCTGAAACAGGTGCACAACATCTCCAAAACTATTAAGTGTAAGTAATATAGCAGTTAAAATGACATAGTAATAATGGGTTTTCTTTGGCTGATGTGTGAACTCTCCAGTTTCAACTTCGCGGGACGTTGTCTTCAACAGTTGTGTCTCTTGTGTGTCCACAGGGGAAGTCCTTCATCAAGGATGCTCTGAAATGTATGGCGCACGGCCTACGGCATAAGTTCAGCTGTATCAGCAGGAAGTGTGTGTCCATTAAAGAGATGGTGTTCCAGCTCCAGAGAGAGTGTTACATCAAACACAATCTGTGCTCTGCTGCTAAAGAGAATGTGGCCGTCATGGTGGAGATGATCCATTTCCAGGATCTCTTCCCTAAAGGGTGAGTGGCTGCTCTGGACAGCATGTTTGGATTAATTTTCTCGAGATTGTCCTATCTGTTTTATCTCTGATTGTTTACCTTCCCTGCACTATACTGCCAGTTTAAGCCTGTTCAGTTCTGCCCAGCTCCATCCCCATTTGTTCCTGTCATC
Source organism: Pterois miles (assembly GCA_947000775.1). Taxonomy (NCBI): domain Eukaryota; kingdom Metazoa; phylum Chordata; class Actinopteri; order Perciformes; family Scorpaenidae; genus Pterois; species Pterois miles. The sequence continues at coordinate 5,222,572 of CAMQGK010000308.1, read as the reverse complement.
TAGACATAGGTGTATTGTGCTTCCAAATATGAAATCAGAAGCTTCATGCAAGATATCTGCCTCTCTCTGCCCAGCCCGTACGTGGAGCTGGTGAATATTCTCCTGAGCTGCGGCGAGGAGGTGAAGGAGGCGTTGACGCGGAGCGTCCGGCTACAGTGCGAGCAGAACTGGGGCGCTCTGTGCGACAGCCTGAGCCTCTGCTCCTCCCTCGCCCCGTCTCCGGCCGGCTCCGCCGTCGAACAGCACCACCGCCGCCCTCCGTTGCCTTCCCTCGTCGAGCCGGAGCAACCTCGCCCCCCGCGGCAAGGTGACAAGGACAAATCCGCCAAGGCAGGCTTCAACACTCACCCACGCAATCGCAGTCAGGGACCCCGCCGCCAGAGTCCAGAAGCCGGAGTCGTGGCTGAGCAGGAAGACCCCGAGGCCACTGACATCCGGAGGTGAAAACGCAGGAGACTATCCCGACCTTTGACCCTTCCTACAACGTTTAAAAACCACACTTGCAGACTTATGCACACCTCCACACAAAAACACACACTCCACACACGCACAAATTCCCAGACAGACTGAGCAGAAGGAAACAAGCCCCGACCTTTCCTGTCCTTATTCCACCCTCTCCAGTCATTCCAGCAGTCCCACATGGTAAACTTGCAGGGTAATTGTGGTGTAGCTTGTACTGTTATGCCAGACTGTAGGCCACGATTTTATTTTTTATTTTAAATTGAATAATAATTGTTATTATCATGAATATTTCAAGTGTTAGGACTATTTTGGCTCTAATATAGCATTTCTCAAATCATACTTACTGTAAGATTTGATTATATTTGTATTATTTATTTTATTCTGTATGCAATGTTGAAGTATCAAAATGTACATAGAAATATACTTATCTATATTTATATAAACATGTATAAATATAGTTACAATATGCAATACTGATATACTATAGATGACATAGTATATGGCGTGCCGTCTCTTCACAGTATTGCACCCATCACACATCGGTCTGTAGATATGTAACATACACCATTTGTCGTTTCAAAGTGGGAATGTGTATTATAATTATAGATACTTGATGATTAAATACAAATTGTACAGGTTTCAAGTCCAGTTCTGGCACATATGAATTGTAGTGCATGATGGCCGCGAAGCCAACAGACTTGTGCATTCTTAAAGTGAAAGTCCACTCTAAAGAGGATGCAGATGTAATACTATGAATATGGACGGTTATTTCACACGTGTATGTATTAAGTCTCTCACAAAGCTATTAATAAGAGAGCCGAGACTGATCTCTGGTGTCACCGAGCGCCGCTGTGTGGGCAGCAATGAATGGGAGACTTAAAGGTATAATATGCAACAGTCGTTGTCTGTAAACACACCGCACTCTAGTTTGCCATCTCCTCCTTGGCTCAACTAGCGAGCAAGAGAGCAGCGAAGGTGGAGCGAGCTATTGAGTGACTGAAGAGAGGGAGTGGCGTTAGTGGGAACAAAGCAGCAAATCAGAAACATAAAACATCATTTTCTGATTGTTTCAACTAACTTCGCATAATCTTGTGGGAAGGTACCAAGTTGCCGGATTTTGAATGAATGCAGGCTTTCTGTCTGCTGGCTGTGGTTCAGCACTGCTTTTGTTTATGCTACAAACACACTCCGATCGTAGCTGCAGTCACAGCGCAGAGAGGAGCAGGAGATCACTGGAACGCATGCACATAACAACCCATTCTCATCCGTGAAATACGACCGCTTTGTATGTGGAGACTCAGAATCAGAAGCCAAGGGTTGTGACAAAGCGGTGGCATTTGACCACCTGAATGGGCTGCACACCCTGTGTGCTGTTATTTAGTTTTATACCTCCATGTGGGGCCCAAAGGCTGTTTGCAGACACCCAGAATCATCCTGAGTAAATCAAAATAAGGCAGAGGGAAGGCTCACTGCAGAAACAAGACACTACCACCCGCTTGTGGGGTATAAGTGATGACTGAGAGGGATTATTTTTCTACCAGTGTATGCATATTTTTTTAGTTGCATATTATACCTTCAACACAGACGACTATTAACGCAACGTCGCTCTCATTCATTGTGCTTCAGAAACTGTCTCGGTGACGTTACAGATTAACGACATGTCTTCAGGAGATGTTCTTGTTCACAAATAAGAATTGAACTGTCAAATGTTTGTACATTCTCTTTGAGTTGGTTTCCCATCTAACTGTCAGCTATCGGTGAACTGCAGCAAAGAGAGGATGTTCAGTCGAGTCCTTTTCAAATGTAAAAATCACACACATCAAGGTGCCTAAACTTGTTATTGTCCACAGCGACCGCTTCTCTGTGATTTAAGTGAATGGACGATTTAATGTTGAGCTATTTTACGGTGATGTTGAGCCACAGAAGTCTTAGATTTTGCACTTTGGATGATTGTCTGTTTGTGTTGGACCGCTGCAGGTTAACAGATAAGACCAGGTTATCAGAGCAGTCTAATCAGACCTTACTGTATAGGATATTTCATTTGGTTTCCCTTATCAACTACAGCACCAAGCCTTGTATCTCCACGTGCTTCTTCAGACCAGATTGAGCCCCCTCTTTCAGATCAGTGTTACCAGTTTTGTGGGCAGGAGAAAGGCTTGACAGAAGCCCTCCAGATCTGTGGCCACTCTAAATTAGTCCTTATCCTGTCTCTGGGTCCCTTACCTAGGTTAGGAGAGACATGAAGACCTGTTATTCTACCCGTTAGAGCCACAGGCGATGCAGTGAGGAACCAGGAACTGGGTTAAGTCCACACACGGGGGCTCTGGCGCTGTTATTCTAAATGTTATATTTACCGAGGCCACCAGAGAATTCCTCTGGGCCACAGCCAAGAGCCAGCAACGCAGAGAGGCAGAGAGGAGTGGAGCAAGAAGGAGAGAGACAACTTTTTTTTTTTTTTAATGTGATGAATCACTCTGTCTTACTCTTCTCTCCATCCTTTAGGTCACACACACAGGCTTTTGACCATTTCAGGCCAGTCACATGCTTTTAGCTGTGGACGTGCAGTTTGTGAGCACACGACACCACATGCTGGGGAGTGATTGGTGGTAAAATCTGCTCAGATTTTGTGGCTCAGTTATTGGATTTTCACTTTCATTTTTCTGATGTACTTACAGTAAGGTGTGTTTTTCCTCCCAGTCATTTAGGGACAAGTATAAGCTCCGAAGGTTTGAATCATCAGTCAGGCTTTTCTTTTTTTATTTTTATTCTGTTGTGGAAGTTGGGATTCCTGTGACATCCCGGCCTGAGTTATAAGCTAATCCTATTGAGAATGTACTGTATGTGTGTAACGTGACAATCTGTTCAGCTCTCTGTCATTGGCTTTTTTTTCGTAATAATGTAGTGGCTTGAATGGCTTTTTCTTTTGTGTTCAGAGGAAAATAAAGCTTACCACATTTCCGGTATTTGTTAGTGCTCCATCGCCACGTTATGTGTTTTTTCCTCCGTGAAACACAAGGACTCTGCTCACCGCTGAAAATGCAGAACTTGGTCTAGACGTTTGTAACTCACCTGTAAGACATTGGGCATATGATCCTATCAATATCTTTGGACTCATGAAGTCAAATGTATCTTGTTATCATTAAAATATTTTTGTCTGTATTTTGTACATGTTGTGTCTGTCAATATGGTTTGTATTTACTGTACATTCAAATATAAAACATGACACTGTCACAGCATCAGATGAAGTATTCCTACAAGTACAAGTAGTAAAACATTCAGCTAGCAGGTTAGCAGATGAGCGCTCGCCGTATCAGGTGTACACAAAGGGAAAAGACACCCTCTTTGCCCCATTTGACATGCTGCCTCTGACAGTGAAATACGGGCTTTGTTTAAAGTTTCAAGGACTGGAAATATCCTCCCTACTGAAAGGCCTAAACATTTACGTCAGCTGCTCAGGATTGCATGCAATGCTTGGGCTGGGTTCAGGGTGTCAGCTTTTATGAATTGTTCCAGCAGTATACATTGTCTCACTAAACATTTAGACAGTGATGTGATTTGAAAAGTAGACTTCCAACTGTTGTTTTAGAGCTTCAGTTCATTCAAGGGTCAAGATTAGTGTACTTTGCACTGACCATATATGGGACACTGACACCCAAATCCTGCCCTCATTTTTTTCTATTCATCTACAGTGTGGCAGAGAAGAAGAAAAACTGACACATAACATACAGTATAATACGTCGTCTGTAATATCAGCAGTTCAATATGAATCTGCCTTGCACATTCTGCCACACAGCTCTTAAAAGACATCTCGGAGTGTGTAGTGATACAAAATGACCACTGGGTGGTGACATCTCCCTTTTTATTGACCTAAAGGCAGACGGTGGGAGCAGGTGCAAGTATTTGATTTTTTAAATTGGGGTGAGCCGAGTTACTTGATTGAGGCTGCAAATGCTTTTAAAGGTGAAATTAATACTTAAAAAGGTAAAGTGCTTGATGTCTCAGATTTTTTTATTTGATTGTAAATCTAAAGTGTAACTTCCTGTTACCGTGCTTTGTGCTGGATTACAGGAAGTACACAGGAACAGTATGTCTCCAAACAATCTAATTAGGAACAATGGATGGATTACTATTGTTTCATATTAAAGTAGGACACTATGAATGACATGAGTTTAGGGTTTCTTTTATTTTTATTGATAGTGCTAGCAGTGACAGGGGGAGACAGACAGGATGACATGCAGCAAAGAGTTCTGGGCAGGATTCAAACCCAGGGCCGCTGCAGCAAGGATTGCAACCTTTGGCACATGGGGCGCCTGCTCTACCAACTGCGCTAAACAGCGCCCCCTCTGGATGCCCTCCCAGTGGAGAAAACATGATGCAATGTCCTCTTGGGTGCCCTTCCAGTAAAGGAAATGTGATAAAGTGCCCTCAATGGTGCCCTTAAATGGAGAAAATATAATGCAGTACCCTAGGGAGGCCTTAAAATTGATGTGATGCAGTGCTGTAGGGGCTGCAATACATGTTAATAAATTTTGTGCTCCCTAGTATTACACCCAGTATAGTTAATGCCCTTTTAATTTTTTTTTTTTTTTGCCCCTGCCCCTCAGACAGCCTGAGTCCACCAATGACTTGATCCATGGCAAGAAATCTGTCTCAAACTACAATTTTGCTTGTTCAGACAGAAAAGACATTGTTGGTATGACTGCATCTTACTCCAGTTGTATCTGTCATTACATTCCAAACTAATTTCTATATACGCTGGCACGTTATAATTACTACAATAAATCAACCTTTGCAGTGTAGAAAGCGAGCGGCACATTTATATGACATACATAAGCTGATTAGAAAGGCCACAGAGAGCAGTGTGATGCTGGGATTACAGTGTGAGGGAGAAATTATGCTGCGTCACACTCAGTTTGTTGTAACAATGCCTTGAGTCTGAGATGGATGACCTCTTGGCCAAACAATGGGCTGCTGGCCGGACTAGAAATCTCCCAGTTTGCATGGTTGGTATGGCAACGGAGCTCTATCAGTATGGAGGCAGCGGAGAGCACATCTGAGAGGAGGCTGAGCAGCAGAGAGACACTGCGCCTTTGAGCAGAGAAACCTGAGATAGTCGGCTTTGGGTGCTTGGTGAACATCTACCCTGTGCTCCAGTGTGAACTAATGAATTAATGACTGGGTGCCTAAGTTCCATGGATGAATCATTAAAGAACCATTCAGGGTGAAAGGGTACAACCCACTTCTGTCTCCTTTTGGGCCTCAGAAAGATCAATGCCCTATATTTACCTAAAGTAAACCTAAAGTGCTTGCTACAATAAAGATGTTATATCCTGTGTATTGAATAATCATACCTGCTTAGCTGCATAAAATGAATGGAACCTAATCAGCGCAGCTCTGTTTCACTGGGGAATACAGAGTATGTTGCTCTCAGGGAAGAAAATGCTGACACAACTTGCTGTGCTCAAATTACTGTCAGCCTGAAAAGACCTACAGCAGGCAGCAGCATACATAAGATGGTGGATCCCAACTCACATTCAGACACTCAACCTTATGTGTGCATACACTGTACTAACTGGAGCGTACCACAGCTAATGGTTTGCTGAATTGGTAGATACTGGCCTGAGAATATCACATCAGTAACACCTGGACCAGCTGTCTGTTATTTTAAAAAATAAACCAGAAGCTCAAGACACACTGCTGCGTGTGTTGTTAAACCACCCCAACAGGCCCTGCCGCACGGGGTGGGGTGATGTGTGCTACTTGGCCTAGTGCAGGATACAAATGAAGGGTGGGTCTGCCTTGGGGGACTGGAACACCACGTTTACACGACTAACTCAGCATAATACTCTGACTGGGGTGGAAAGTAATGAAACAAGTAACTGAAACTAAGTGGCTCTTTCGGGTAGTTTTTTTTAGTAATTTTAAAACCAGTAAGTCTACTTTTATTTCCTTTCATTTTGACAAAGAATCGAACTCAAATTTAGTTTTAGATAAAAAGTCACCCAACAGCCTACAATTGTGATGTTATGGCACAATCATGAAAATATTCTTCCTTAATAAGGCAACCTTTGGTCATGCTTTCAGAGACAAAATGGTCAACAGTCATAACAGCATTACTGAACTGCACAGGAATTTGTTGTTCAAGAGTTCATGTTAATACAAGACAGGACCTCATATATGCCCTTTTATAGCAACCACAATGAACTGTGTGACTGTTTAAATGCTTACTCGAGTAGCTTTAACACAAGTAATTTTACTTCATTTTGAGTAATGTATACTGTGGGTCCAGCAACCGTACTTCATTGAAAAGGATACTCTTTCCTCTCCTGGTGAAGACATTAAGAATGAAGACATGAAGAACTGGCTTCAGCAAAGGAGAGAGCATAGTTGGCTATGTGTTGTTCTGGCTTGCAAGTAGACACCAGATGAGGACTACGTCATTGTATGTCCTATATGTATGTAAAGATGTATGTAAAGATGTCATCATTAGTAAACTATGTGATTGTATGATATGATGGTGTGATCAGAGCACAGCACAGGTCTGACAGCTGTAAAATTAATCAAACTTGATTATGTGTTGAAATTGTATTTTAATGAGATTGCTATGCAGTACTTTGATATGAATTCGGGTTGTAACAGTCCATCCATCTATCTATCTATCTAACCCATTGTTTTTTTTAAGGGCTGTCTGATACACAGCACACCACTCCTGGACAACTGCTGTAGGCTGAGGTGGAGAGACGGAAACATTTGCTTAAGCAAATTAGCCCATGTGTATTTGGAATAAATGCAAATACCACAACTAAACCTTACATTCAACCAATTGCATTATTTTATGAAAATAGGTTTTTTTCAGTCTTGGTTGAGGGTTTAGATAGAAATTTCCTTGGATCTTTAATGTATTTTCCTTACATTACAACAACTCCTCCCATTGATTTCAAGGCATCCTTATTTGGGAGGAGAACATCTTGAGTGTATGTGCCATTCATTGAGAAGCGGTGCTGTGGGCGTGACCCAACGGTAATCATCCAATCACATGTCATATTTTAGCAAAGTAGGCGGGGCATCTAAGGGAACTCCTGACACACAGTGGCTGGTGGCTGATAACGGGGGCGGGGCTTGTAGACGGAAGTGTCTCCCGACTGGTCCAGCTGTCATCTAGAAGAGAGAAGAAACCATTTACACCGGCTACCTAGGAAATGCAGAAAAAGGGAAAACGCAAAAATATGGCAACGTCTAAACGATAAGGTCATGACGCCGAACTGAAGGTAGCTATGCCCGACATATCACTGACGACACATGTTTGTTGACACGTTAGAACAGCCGTCGAGGTTGCGTGACGCTATTTCGAGATGTGAAAATGATGACAAGGGTTGGTAGGCTGTGTGACATTGAACATACAGGACACGAAACAGACGAGGTCGTCTAAAGAGCCATAACGTTACACCATTTCTAACCACTCATGTCCTGGAAAATTCCGCCGCCCTGTCGTTAATGCTGTCGTGTACGTTACCGACATTTCGAGCAACGTTGTAGTCGTTCAATTCGTTTATTGCTTCCCAGCTGGTTTGCAAATATGCTACAACGTCTCTGCGGTATCGGCTATTATCCTAGCCTAGCGGCTTGGTGAAGGGATCTACCCTAGATTCAGAACAGACAGCAGACGTAATCAACATTTTCCTGTATTTAAATGGTTGCGTACGAGGAGGTCATTGCTGAAAAAGGAAGATTATTCGGTAAGTGTCCGCGCCGTGAGCCACCACAGCGCTTGTGCTTTCACGGATGCACTGTAATGCAGAAACGTACTTTAAAAATGACTGCTGGGATCTGCATGATTAATAGGGCACATGGAAGGTGGCGGAGCAGCTGTTAGCTTGCTGCTAGCTGCGTGACGACCTTTGCAGACGTAAGCTTCACCAGCTCAGGCTGTTAGCTGCCTGCGCTGGTTAGGCTGGGTGTTTTCCATGGTTGCCTGCCTGCTAACCGAGTGTTATATTTCACCCAGGCCTCCCATGGCCAAGCGAGTCAATGATTTAATCTCCTTGATTGCATCACAAGACCAGACAGGGTGCAGCCGAGGCACATTCACTGGGTATGGCGAGGCTTGTTTTTTAGAGGCCAGATCAACTTGAGGTGTAACAGCCTTATGCTTTTTGTCACCCAATCCTCCCCCACTTCCCTGCCCCTCCTCAACCCACACACTAGGATAAAGAAGACGGTGAAAGCCAAAAGTGGAACTGAAGATTTACTGGGTGTCCTAAATGGGGGACTACGGGTTTGGAGTTCTGGTGAAGAACAGCAGCGGTAACAAATCTGCTTTCCCTGTAAGGATCCCACCTCACCTCCAACCCCAGCACCCTCACCACCCCTCCAACCCCCCCAGCCCCCCTTCCTTCGTAAACAACACCTGCTCCACCAATGGGGGCAGTGCTTGGCTGTTCCCTGCTGTAGCCCAACACAGTAACATGCAAGATGAGATTCTGGAGTCAGACAAGTCCAAGGCCTTGGACCTCCAGGACATGCAGGAGAAGTCTCAGGTCCAGGCCCAGCCGCAGGCCCTGTCCCCAGGCCAGCAGGAGGCTGTGGGAGGCCTAGGAGAGCTTGAGGGAGCTCTTCCAGAAGATGGCCCACTGGAGAAGGGTTCTTTGGAGAGCAGTGGCGGAAAGGAGAAGTTGAGGATGGAGTCCCCTGTGCTAAGCGGGTTCGATTACCAGGATAGCCTGGGAATGGGTACAAGCTGTGCGCAGTCCACCTCCTCCTCATCTTCACTGACCAGCTTTAACAACTGGTCCCCTGCTGTCCCATCCACCCAGTCTCCAGTGGTCGGGGAGGACGTCGGAGGGTTCTTCGGTCCGGCCGGGTCCAACGGCAACGGACCTCCCCTGCTGTTCCAGAACTTCTCCCACCACGCTGGGCCTGGCTTTGGAGCGGGAGGTAGTTTCTCCCCACAGATTGGACCAGTCTCCCAGCACCACCCGCCTACACCTCACCCCCAGCACTACCACCCCCATGGTCAGGGGGTCCCACAGCAACACCGGCGCTCCCCAGCTAGCCCTCATCCACCCCAGCCCTCCTTCCCTCCGCATCCCCACCGCACTGGACCGTTCACCCAGTTGCCCCACCTTGCTCCCACCCAGAGCAAACCCCCTTCACCTTGGGGAAGCTACCAGAGCCCCTCCACTCCTACATCCACCTCCTGGAGCCCTGGTGGGTATGGTGGCTGGGGAGGCACTCAGGGGGTTCGAGAGTACAGGCGGGGGGTAGGCGGTGGGATGACTGGTCTTAACTCTATTTCCCCACTGAAGAAGTCCTTCCCCAACAATCAGGTAGATGAAATTGTCATGATTCATCTCAAACACCAATAAATCTTACATATTTGCATAAATTAATATGATTTGGTCAGTAGACTTGTATGAAACTCACCAAACTGTGCTGCAGGTTCCCTCTCAGAAGTTCCCCAGAAATAGCTCTGGTTTCAATCATAAGGGCTGGGTGGAGGACAGCATGAGCCGCAGTGACAGTGTCTACCCTTTCCAGGTGAGAATATCACAGGTAATATTCAGGCTGGTGTTTAGGGAATTACTAGGCGTGACACCTAATAGAACTAAGTTTAGTTTTAGTGTGTCTGCCATGGGTCAATGATGTTAATCCTATTAAACACGCTCATCTGTATCAAATGCAACAAATAAGCCACTGAGCAAAATGGGACGCGTGACCGTTAAGCAAACTGAATGGATGAATTGAAACTTATTGTGTGTGCTCATGTCTGGGGTCTTATCTAGATCATTGCTTTGAAGGAGAGCAGTGTTATCATCTGCTCTGATCACATGGCCTTCCTCTTGTCCTGATTTGAGAAGTCTTGTGCTCTACTGCAGCTTTGCATGCTCTCAACCCATTTTGATATACCGTGAAGCACCCTCACTTGTGTTATGTATTACTCATGGATTTTCTGAGTTTTTAGAATTCAAATGCTAATATATCTTTTTTTACTTTTAGGCTATTTAGGCTATTGTATAGAATTTGTATTGATCTGAAATCAGTGGAAGGATGCATTTTAGCTACTTAAGTGGCGCATCTTATTATCTGATGCTGTCAGATACAGCAGAAAGATATAGTTTGATTGCAGAGATATGCAGTTGATTTTGTGTAAAATACTCTGGGCTCCATTTTCTGTTTGCAGTGCTTTCCACTGGAGGTCTCTATGGGGATATTCTCTGCAGTTTTTATTAGCTATTAGCATCATGGCAAACTGTGTCAGGGCTCTTGCATCTTGCGCTGCTTTAGATGGATGATGTGGGAAACGAGGAGGCTAATTGTTGTCTTCCTCTCTTTCAGCAGGAGAGAACGCGGTCCTTTGATGGTTTCAGCATGCACTCTCTGGAGAACTCTCTGATTGACATTATGAGGGCTGAGCAGGATTCCTTGAAAGGTTGGTTCCCACACTAACAATAGTGAGGAAAGGATACTTTTCTCCACCGCTGGCTGTAGATAAATACAGCCGTGTGTTGCATGCATTTGACAGCAAGTGGAAATTGGGTATTTTCACAATGGTGACAGCTAATTGTGTTGACAGCTTGGGTCCCAAAAACTGTGTGTTAGAGTGTTTACCTGTGATTACTTTTTCTTTGTTAATACAGTTGCATGTGTTGTCATAATTTTGATACTTTTTGTCTTGCAACAGCATCACATAACTACTATACTAATGACACCACCAAAACCTAAATATTAATGAGCTTCATCAAATCATACTTGCTGCAGGGTTATAGAGTGGTACAAGGTTGACATATTTTTGTGGGCCAGTCAGGAAGTTACTATGATTCTGGGTTCCCTCGACAAAAACCCAAACTAATTTTTCCATTGGTTCTTGGATTATTGTAGAAAATAAGCTCAGTGGCAAGGAAACGTTTGATACTTCCACATTTTGTTCAGCAAGATAATCTTCATAATTGAACACCACTTTTAGGATTTTCGAAGGGTGAATGCAATTGGCAGAAGTCAAAAGCTAATGTTAGGCTATAAATGAACTACATGGTCACATGAATGCGAGTATACACAACAAGGCTGTGAGCAAGTTGGCATGATGACGTGTAGTAGTCTCATTTAGCCACTTGTTAGCAACCGCCTTTTTAACGATGTGTAAAAGCTTCAAAATTCACGACGGGTATTTACTGACATCTTTTATATTGTAGAATAAAACTCTTCAGGTTGTGTTAACCAAAGACCTTATTTCAGGTATCTAACCAAAAAAACAATTCAAGAAACCCATTGACTTCCAGATGAGAGGACCGTAAGTGCTAAAATGCTAACTCATTCTGGGTTTTATGGCTCATTCCTGTAGCACTTTATTGTGGTGTGTGTAGGGCTGGATATCATCAAGTTAGTTCAATACGGGTGTCAATATGATGCCTCGGTTTTGGTAATGACACCAAAAGGATGCTACAGGCACAATTTGGTTGCCACTCAAAAAGTATTTAGATACCCAGCACGAGGTATGCAATGTTATTTTTAATATTTTGCAATCTTACTAATTTTGCAGTCTACCCCTTCTTAGGATACACTCTTTTACTCTGGGGCCAGGGAGTATCACTGGATGCAGATGCTTTGATGCTATAGGAACAAACAACTATTAGCTCTGTGAAGATATAGAGGAGTTTAACTGAGTAGAGAATGAAGTTGCTCTTGCTCTGTGTGCGTGTTATAACCCGAGCTTCTCTGAGCTTCGTTGACAAAGCCGTGCCGGCCGGGCATGCTTTTAGTGCACGTTCGTGCTAGCTCGCAGCCACTGCTCTGCCCTGCTCTCATATGGCGGTTGCAGCTGATAGCGCCATCCCAACAGAAGGCGTTGTCATGGAAATGTAGCGCCCAGCCTCTGGTCCCCCCTCAGGTTAACATCGTTATCTTTGTCAGCACCATTGTTTGCACTGTGGCACTGTTGGCACCATTGGCTGTGAGCCGCTGGCTGTTGAGAGGCAATAGAAATACTCCCAATCTCATATTGAGCTCCTTTAAATACTGTATAAGCAGAGATGGATATCAGACTTCAATACCTCTTAAGTACCACCCAGTTCTTTTATCTGGTGAGTGTCCAAGGGTTTTGCAGAAAAATGTGATCATATTTCTCAGAAGCATTTTTTTTCATATCGGTACACAACATGTTGCAATCAAATCAGGTGTATGAAAATATCATGGAAGAGACCCACTCAGATTTGTTAAAGTTCAGTCTTGCATTACAGTACATGAATCATGAAAACAATCACCTGCAGCACTTTTGCAGTGGAGAGTCTTTGATCCCAGCTAGCTCTCATTAATAAAACATGTTAGTTCAGTTTTTGTTGCAGTCAATCTTAAAAATAACCATTTTTCCATCATAGCCAGCTGACGCTAATCTGGGCCAGCTGATGCATGTGCCTTCATTTTGGAAACTTCTCTCTCTCTTTTTTTTTTTTTTTTTTTTTACAGCTTCCTCCATAATAATATCTGCTTATAATTTTCAAGTCTGAAATACATTGTTGGACATATTCCAGTATTTTTTAGCATATGAACACACATACATGCATACACAAACATGCAATTTTGTTTACAAGAATAAGAATAAGCAGAACTGCATTTGAGGCACTATTATTTTTGTCTGCCGAATTCTTCATACTTTACCCAAATGTGTCCAATCACGGTCCTTTTTATTCAGACACACAACAGAATCCATTTCTGCAAACCATTCCAGCATAGCTTCAATGGGTTGGGGAGACATTTATATGCAAGGGAAAGGAGTTAAATGTCATGACATGGTGTTCTGAGGCCTCTCCTGTTTTTGTCTCGTAGGGCGCTACAGCTTCTCTCACCAGGGCGGAGACGGGCCTCTACCTATGAATGGTATGTAAATGACATGCATACAAATATGCAGCGCTGTAGCAGAAGTCAGGACTTGAAATTAATGTCTGTCTATGCAGAAAAAAGTGAATACTCAAGGACACAAGTCAAGATTCAAAATTGCCCTTCATCATTTAAACATAGTTAATAGGAATTCTGTGAGCTCACATAAAGTAAAACACAAAAGAGAAACCTGGGTGTTACATAACCACATTGAGAGATAAAACAAGTGGTAAATTGTTTTATACCTTCTCTAAACTGCAGTGCTAGTCACTGTGGCACACGACCAAAATGGCTGACTGAAAACAGACCAGACCTGCTTCTTCCAGTAGGAAATATATATTGTCATCAGGGAGGTTTGGATATGGAAATGTGCAGGTAAATAATTCCACAAATATTCTGTCAGAGACAGATGATGAACATTTTTACGTTGCATTTATGTTTGTAATGATATTGAAAATCCGGTCATCAATTTTTCCATGCATATTGAGCATTTTATTTCCAAAGACACGGATTGAAACTGTTTTTGTCAGTCAGTGTGGAGTTACTAAAAGTGGCACAAGAAATCTTGGTCTGCTTTAGTTTGATTTACATCCATAAGTGATTAATGAGGCATTCAGTTAGTGTGGGGTACATTTACATGCCATGTTGTATCTTTCTAGTTTATATAATGTATAGATTTACTCCAACCAATTTGGTGTCAGTTGCAGTTTATGGATACTGTTGAAAATAGATTCATGTCTCTTTCTCTTCCCCTCAAAGAGGACCTATTATGCTCATTTTCAGGTGCATACTTGTATTTTGGTGTCCTACTGGAACCTGTTTCCATATGCATTAATGTTCAAAAAATTGTTTATTTTTCTCATCCTGACTGTGCTGCAGAACCTCTTTACACCCTTTCTCAGAAATGCTCTGCTGCAGCTACACTTTAACTAGTTTTATTTCAGGGCGTGTCAAACTAGCCGCGAGGCAAATTGTGTCACTTGGTGACATCACCACGTTACAGAAGAAACAGCAGGGCATCAAATAAGGTGTTTCAGGCGGTTCAGGAGGCAGTGCTTCTGTTGGGGAGAGTAATTCCCTTTGGCATCACTACACTATTACACAACACACTAAAAGAAAGGGGGAAAAACCACAAGAGGTCCCCTTTAAGGTTTAAATGATATGTTTGATGAAAAGTATTTTAAAGTGGTTATTACTTTAAAATACACTAGCCATTTTGGTTGGTGATCCAACAAATTAATTTCAAGCCCTGGCAGTGTTTTACTTGCTGTTTTTATTTTGTGCCTTTCTCAAAAAAAGCCATTTCAAGAGTGTTTTGTGTTGTTTCACATGCAGCAAGAAGTTATGGCAGAAGACGAGGTAAAGCTTGTGAATGTGTCTTGATTTCTTCACTGTGATTTTAGAAAGCAGTAATGACCCCTGAAATGGTGACTTTGTGGTTTTGCCCCTGTGTTTGTCTGCTTGGTTGTTCAGTGTCACTGGTTATTCTGCCTAATATTGTTGGGGTTTAAACCCCTTTGCCATAAAATCCCATAAATCCTTCCAATGTTGCCTGCCAAGACCCAGTAGTGTTAATACTCATGCTTTTATTGTGTCATCAATAATAGCAATCATGGCTGCTTTTGTATGTACTTCTTGACATTATTTAATTAATTTACATCTAATCAAATCCCTTGCTAATTTTAGTATTGTTGTGGTTCAACCTCACTGACAGTGAACCAGTATGTGTAATCCAGATCATTCTCTCTGCCAGGCCATTCGTCTCTGTTCCCCATGGAAGATGAGCGCTCTTTTGGAGAGGACGAGTCCGGTGACCAGGGGCTCGCTGGCCTTGGATCAGCCCACTGTTTCCCCCACCTCAACGGTGAACGCGTGGAGCGTTATTCGCGTAAAGTGTTTGTTGGAGGGCTGCCCCCAGACATAGATGAAGGTAAAGCTGTTTTATGACTTTTTTTCTTTAAAAAATGACTCAAACCAAAAGTAGTTGCCAATTAATTTAATAGCTGACAACTAATTGATTAGTCATTGCAAATGTTGGAATGTTACACGTTTTGTAATTTTACAACTCTAGTGCCTCAATTCAGCTACACTGTATATGAAACTCAAAACGTGATTTGGTTTTGCAGGCAGCACAAAATCCCCTTACTGACTTACTTACTGACCCTTACTGTTTCTTTTTTCAGATGAAATTACGGCCAGTTTCCGTCGATTTGGTCACTTGTTTGTTGACTGGCCTCACAAGGCAGAGAGCAAGTCCTATTTCCCACCAAAAGGTGAGTCAAATCTGATGAACATTATACATTTATTTCTGCCAGTGTGTTGGCTCTACAGCACTGCAATGATGAGTATTTACTTGTGCGTGCTCATCGTTCTCTCCAACCTGTCGTCCAACCTTTCCAGGATATGCATTCCTGCTGTTTCAAGACGAGAGCTCCGTTCAGGCTCTAATTGACGCCTGCATTCAGGAGGATGGCAAGCTGTACCTGTGTGTCTCCAGTCCCACCATCAAAGACAAGCCTGTGAGTGTGTTATTCTGTTTAGCTGCTACAGTACATGACTGCTGCCAGTCTTGCCCAACATGTTAAAAACTAACACAAATGTTAAAGGGGAACTACGCCTATTTTCAAAACATTATTCCTATGATCTAAGACAGTCTAAGAAATATTAGCAAACATGAACAACTCATCGGTGTCATCGGTTATTAAATGTGGAGCTGCTTCATAGACAGTGAACTGGGAGAGATGTTATAGATGACACTGAAATCACCCAGGGGAATTTTTCTGAATATATGAGAACATTTTCTGTTTCACAATGATGCTACAATTTAGTAAAGTTCATTTGGTTATAAATTAGAAAACAAACTCTATGGTCCATAAAATCAGTCTCCATTCATTGTTTGTGGAGCAGCTCCAGACTTTATACCCTATGGCATCACAAGTTTGAGGATTACTTCTCTGGTTTCTGGCTTTGAGAGAGAAGTACATGTTCACAAATATTGACTGAACTTTAATAGGTCATGGGAATTCTTTATTTGGGTGGTGTTTCCCTTTAAAATCATAGACTTGCACAAGCTGTCTTTGTTTTAGTGTGTCTGATCATTGTATCTCAGAAAACTGGAAAGTTCAGTACAGCTCCATTTGTTTTGTTTGCCCAAATGAGGGCTTTGCTGTGGTAATCTATCAGATGTATACTGTAGGTTTAGTGCACTGTTCACTTTTTGTTTAAAAACAGCCTGATAACCACGTGAAGTACTAATCACGAGTAATCGGGGGCTAATTTCAACTGTAATGTTTGTTTGGTTTGTTTAGTTTGGTCAGTTATATCATGTACTCTTACGTAGACTTTGCAGTGTTCTGCCCCAGAGCACAAAAGGTGCATCTCCAGTATTTCAGTCATTCCAAAGGCTTCCTGTAAAATTCCCCAGCCACCACCAACAACAAAAACATCCTGCTGTAGCAGTCAAATTGAACCAAAGAAATGTGTTAATCCACATTTCATGAGCAGCAAGCTGCTTTCATTTTCACAATCCAGGATGAGTGAGTAGAGCCTCACAGAGAGGAAATTGTTGTGGTTTTGTAGGTCCAGATCCGGCCCTGGAACCTTAACGACAGTGACTTTGTAATGGACGGCTCTCAGCCGTTGGACCCGAGGAAAACTATCTTTGTGGGAGGTGTCCCTCGTCCCCTACGTGCAGGTAAGTTTGTTTGTGTATGGTGACATAAATGTATTGCCTTCTTGTGAGTTGTTTTGATCCATTTAAAGCAGTAGTAGGTAAAACTGGACCATTTATAAAACTGTCACTATACCCTGACTGTAGTGCATGAGATTGAAAAAAGTCATATTCCTCTGTCGTCCAGTGCTCCTAATGGCATCTGCAAGATTTCCGGAGGAAAACAACCAATCAGAGCCGAGCTGGAGCCTGACACCTCTGAGCAGCTGTCAATCACTTATGAGCTTCAATCAAACAGCGCTGAACAAATATGAATCAGTATTCTGTTACTGTAATGCCTATTTCTCACATAAAAATTTTCCAGAAACATCTTGTAGTTACTGTTTAGCTGTAAAATGAGAATGTTTGTGACCAGACAGCCATGTTGAGATCTGCTCAGGAAATACCAAGCACCGCCCACCAGCCAGGTCACAAACTTTCTCATTTTACAGCTAAAGAGTAACTACAAGATATTTCTGAGAACATCAGAGGTGACAAATAGGCTTTACAGTAGCAGAATATTGATTCATATTTGATCAGCGCTGCCTAGTTTGACTGTTTGGAGTTTGTGAGTGATTGACAGCTGCGTCCGTTGAATGAACAGCCAATAGGAACGCTCTCTCTCTCTCTCTCTCTCTCTCTCTCTCTCTCTCTCTCTCTGAAATGTCCTGTGATTGGCCAAAGTCTCCCATCTCGGGATAGATTTTTTTTAAAGCTTGAAAACAGAGCCATGAGGAGGTGCACAGGTCTAGTTTTGTCTCAGAAGACTTGAATTAGAATATGCTGAAAGGTTATTATGGTGTTTTTGCCCAGTGACGTCCAAAACATTCTGCCTACCCCAACTTGAACTTGCATTGTGTGTTGCTCTTCCAGTGGAGCTTGCCATGATCATGGACCGTCTGTATGGAGGAGTGTGTTATGCTGGGATTGACACGGACCCTGAACTCAAGTATCCAAAAGGGGCGGGGCGAGTAGCCTTCTCCAATCAGCAAAGCTACATTGCAGCCATTAGTGCCCGATTTGTTCAACTGCAGCACGGGGAGATTGATAAACGGGTGAGTCCATCTGATGTTAGCGGCGTCCTGTTCAGATCTTAAAAATGAAGAATGGATGATCATAAAACATTAAGCTGGCACGCTGCCCTGCATTCATTCAAATTTTTCCCGACCTCCATTTTAACCCAGTTTTCCTGTCCTCCATCTTATCTCTCTATTCTCAGGTGGAAGTGAAGCCATATGTCCTGGACGACCAGCTGTGTGACGAGTGCCAGGGCACCCGCTGTGGGGGGAAGTTCGCTCCTTTCTTCTGCGCCAACGTGACCTGTCTGCAGTACTACTGCGAGTACTGCTGGGCAGCCATCCACTCCCGGGCTGGCCGCGAGTTCCACAAGCCGCTGGTGAAGGAGGGAGGGGACCGACCGCGACACATCTCCTTCCGCTGGAACTGAGGCGAGAGAGCACGGGAGGGAGACGATGCAGGATCGTGGGAGGGATTGGTAGTAAGGGAAGGGGTACGGGCTACGATATGAAAAATAAATGCACTTTTCTTTTAAAGTTAAAAAAAAAAAAACAACTTAATTTATTTTTTATTTTTATTTTAATTGGGCCTTCTAAAAGAAGTAAATGCTAAGAAGAGAGTGAAATCCCATTTATGTTTTGACTTTAAGTGTGCATGAGCATATGGATGCATTAGATTTGGATTTAGATGTTTTCTGACTTGACTGTACTTTTCTTTTCGTGTTAGCTGGCAAAGCTGCTTACATTTGTTGTCAAGAGTAACATAAAATTTAAGTGAGGTTCATCATACCTAAATCAGTATACTAACTACGGAAGTTGAGTTTAAGAAGGGTGCATTTTCTTACTTTTTGCTTGCAGGATTAGAGAACAACTGTACCATTTACCAAAGGTTGAGTGCAAATGGTTGAGTTGAACGGAGGAGGAACGCCGTTTTCAGACGGTCGGACGATTGAGTTTTTCAAAAAGCTCAGTGTATAGCATCTGGCCACGTCACAAAACAAAATCTCCCCTCAGTCTGGCACACGTGTTTCGATTGCTGGCATGAGTTTTTAGGTTTTGGTTTAACAGTCGACACTTTGTAACCAGAAAGGGCAAACCAAAGATTGGCCTAAAACGCATCATCAAAAAGCAGATGTTGATCTGAGGGTTTTCAGGATAATGTCCTCTCGTCGTTCGGCAGAGGAAAGGCTGGAGTTGTCTGGAGTTTCGGTTTGTGGGTGTCGGCTAATAAAGACACAGCCCTCAGGGCTCAGGTATTGGCAGTAGTATTTGCTCACTTTATATTGTCAGGGATATTAGCACTGGAAGCTAACATGCTAATGTAGTACAAACTAATGGGAATGCACAGTCCAGTCTCCCTGAGCTGTCCTCATGGTGTACCACTGCACGCTCTACCATGACTGGAGCTTCTATCACAAGTGTTGTGGTTGGATATGGTAGTAGCTAGAATTTGCTGTCACAGAGATAAAGATATTATTTTATACATGGCCTGCTGATTTTTGTACAGTGTTTTATAGCTGATTATTTTGTCATGAACATATATACATTTATTATGCACTACTTTTCTAAATATTTTTTTCAATAGTCATTTTAGGCACATTTTTCACAGATGGGAGAACTCCTTTTGCAATACCTCATTTTTTTCACTTGGTGAAAAATAATTTTGTACCTTTGTTACTAAGAGATCTGCATTTATGGTAAACTTAATTTAAAAAAGAAAATGAATGATATTAATATAATTTTCAATTAGCTTTTATATATTTAAGTGCTGGTAAATCTGAAAATTGTCATGTGCATTGGTGTGATTCTGTAGATTAAACAAAAAAAGAAGAATAAGGCTACCATTAGCCAGTCATATATGGATTCTCCTCTGTCCTAATAAACATAATTACAGGATCCTAAGGCATGACAAGACCTTTCTAAACTGATTTTGATAGTCTTGAAAATATATTCAGATATTTCACTCCTAGGTGTAGTCAATAAGATCATCAATAGGGTAAATGTTTTGGCTTTGGTCAATGTGAAATCTTCCCTTCTATCACTGGAGTGGATATCAGCTGTTTGAATATTTAGATCCTCTTTCTGGGACTGCCTGTAAGTTCTACTTATTCTTGGCATGCATAATGTAATACAGAAATAACATGGCTAGTGTTAATGCAGGACCTAATGTAATGCACTAGATCTCCTTTTTCCTTTCTAACGTTCTTTTCCTTCTCTCTTTGAGATCACCTCTCTTGTAGCCTCTCTTTACATGATGGAGTCTGCCTTCCTTACACAGACATGATGTTTATGCAATCTACACAGTGACAACACTTTGGATGCGTTTTTGTAATGTAGAGGACACTCAGTAGGACATAGCGTGAGGAGACTTGATCACTTGACCCCCTTTGTGATGTGGCATGCTTTGGGACATAACCTGAATGTGATTTAATGTTGCAAGTTAACTTTGAGCCATTATGTGCAATACTTATTCTTTCCAGAAACAAGTCTCCGCAGTGTAAGTCATTTAATCCATATAAACCATGCAGTCATTTACACATTATTTGTTTCCTATCGTTCATGCTGATGTCTGCAAGAAAAAAAACAAACTAATTTATACCTGAATTTATTTTTAAACATTAGTTTTGTGCTTATTTACTTATTTTGCTACTACCATGCTACTGTGATTGAAAACATTGTATATACTAGGTCGATAATGTATTTAGCATTTGCTATATTTTCAATTGAAATGTATAACTATCATTTTGATCAGATTTTGTTATATTTTTTGGGGTGATGTGTTAAACTCGTTGATGTGTCTAGTTTTTCTAATTGCTGTATTGTGCTCCACATTTTCAGATGAAAAGAATATTGATTATGTCTGTTAGTATTACTTGATTGCAAAATTTCAATAGTTTTTAATTGTATGCTGGGAAGGTTATATTTATTAACTTTTTTTTTTTTTTACCTGATATCATTTTGATTTTTATTAAGTCATTTCACATTTATACGTAAGTTCCAATTTTTATATTTTCTTCCTGATTAATTTACGCTACAATACAGACGTCAGTTTTTATAGTTGGTTTGTAGTATTGAAGTAAAACAAAGATCTAATGTCATATATTCATTTGCTGCCAACTGTTTGTAACTGTATGCATACATTTGAAGTATTTGTAATGTGAGTTGTTGAACGAATAAAACAGCTGTGAGGAAGAATTATATGCCTCATGTTGATTCACAAAAAATACTTTTTTTTCCAGCTTATTTCAGTATTTTCTGAGAGAGGCCCTTATTAATTGATTTACCCCTGAGGGTTTTCTAGTAAATGGGAATCTCACAACTGATCCCGTTTGTTGTGACAGCATTTTTTTTTTTGGCGCATCTGGTGGGTTATGTTGAATTAGGTTAGAGGTATTTATAGGCACCCTGAGGCTTATTTCAGGCCTTGGTGAGTGCTATTTACTGTAGCTCACCTATAGCTCCTGTCTTTAGTCCCAACAAACCTTTTCTGGTCTAATAAAAGCCAGTATTTTTCTGAATTAACAGTATACACACATGCAACAAAATGTTTTGAGACTTTATA
This sequence comes from Pterois miles, assembly GCA_947000775.1. Taxonomy (NCBI): domain Eukaryota; kingdom Metazoa; phylum Chordata; class Actinopteri; order Perciformes; family Scorpaenidae; genus Pterois; species Pterois miles. The sequence continues at coordinate 5,200,953 of CAMQGK010000308.1, read as the reverse complement.
GCTCTAATGCATATAAACATAATTACATTTAACAATGGCTGAACCTTGCCTGAAATGCTTATTACAACAGGGAGGTCTTCCAAATACATAGTGGCGTGGTCCGTCATCTAAACCTCTGCTCAGAATAAATAGTATTGAGTATTTAAATAATTATAATAAAATAAAATAATAATTCAGAGGGGAACATTATACTTTTTATTTACTATTTTTACAATTTAAAGACTGACAAACAAAACTGCTGATATATAATGTGATGCACCAACAGGTCAAGCTACATGAATATATTACAATTAGCACCACCTTGACCAACTACAACAGTAAAATGCCAGGCTACTTGCAATTTAATGTGTCAGCAGTAATATAATAGTATAACACTAACAGGGGTGGTTTTTCTGTACTTTCCAAACATTTTAAGTAAATTTTGCCAATATCACTAACATTCATGTGAATACTTCCTCCACTGCTGCTTCCGGGGAGCTGCTGTAGTTTCTCAGGCTGTAAACCTACCTGAGGCATTTCAGATTGCTGCATGGGTCAAAATCCAAACAAATAAATAAATAATTTAATTTAATTAATTACCCGGTTTACTGCCATCTGCTGGCTGACAGCACAAGTTAGCACAGCAGAAATTAAACTTGACTTCCGTTATTCACTAAAATAAAGTTTAGACCCCAAAAGGGGAAAGATGCCGCCAGTAAGGACCGTGTATGTGCCTCGGTTTGGCTCACAACTGGGCTCCAGTCAAAGAGACGAACCAGACCAGACCACGAACCAGACCACCGAACCCCCATTCCGGTGCCGGAGGGACAAGGGCGGGAACAAGCGGGCTGAAAAAACTGGGTTCTTTTTAAAAGTGAAATTACCAAAACACAACAACACTTTGTCCAAGACGGTGACAAAGGAGGACAAAACACCGAGAAGACTGCTGGTAGAGCCCGCCGCAAATACAACAAAGACAACGGGGGGCCGAGGAGGTAACGTTGCTGTTTATATTAGCTAAAATAGGTTAGCTGTAACGTTAGCTAGCTGGGTTAGCTGTAACGTTAGCTAGCTAGCTCAGCTAAACGTTAGCTAGCTAGGTTAGCTGTAACGTTAGCTAGCTAGGTTAACTATAACGCTAGCTAGCTAGGTTAGCTGTAACGTTAGCTAGTTAGGTTAACTATAACGCTAGCTAGCTAGGTTAGCTGTAACGTTAGCTAGCCAGATTAGCTGTAATGTTAGCTGGCTAGCAGTAATGCTTGCCTGTGGACCAGTGTACACCCAGCAAAATGAGCACTAACTTTTCTTGGGTGGACACAATAAGAGAAGCACAATACTCTGAACAGCACAAGACATTTGAGGGGTTACAATTAGTCTTTTAGCTAACACTCACATTTGTGGTGGTGTTGATCAATGTGCATGGTCCCTGTAAAAATAAATAAACACACTCTGTTGGCCACTAAAATCTGACAAAACTAATGCTGAAAAGAAATCACACTATGGTAAATTGACTGTTCATAATGTTTACATAAATGCCATGAACTGTGATGTGGGGTCACATCAGTAGATATTTCCTCATTGTAAAGGGTCACATATTATAAGGCTGGGAACCACTGCAGTCCAGTAAAGTATCCCTGCAGTAAACTACCAAATACTTTCATAAAATAAATATAATAATCAAGTTCTTGGTTTAGATTTTGTCAGTTTTTATTCAGCTGAATGACTGTTTTGTTTGTGGTGTCATGCTCAGGATTGCATTGAAATGTTTTCATTAAACTCATTTTGTCACCCCACCCCAGACCCCACCCTAACATCTGTTTCATCTCAAGTTAACACCACACAGATGTTTGTTAACTTAATTATCACAAAACACGTTTCAGATTGCCTTCCAAAGGTCAACATCTTAAAACTGGATGACTGTGGTTTAAATGATCAAGAGTGTAGCTAGTAAGTCAATAAAATATCAAACACAGACCTGCTTTATTCAGATTAGCAAAGCTTAAGTAAGTTATGATTTAGTACTGCTTGTTGTGGGGAGACTTAACTGTTAGCAGAAGCCTCATATTCACATTTGTTTTTTGTTGTCAGGTACTGGCCCCGATTCTGATCCTGTTGATCGCGATGTTTTCTTCTTCTCCCAACAACCCACCAGCATAGCAGTAAACGAGAAGGAAAAGGTAGGCCTGATACAATGACGATGACTATTTGGAGAAGACAAAGAACAAAGGAAAAACATCTTGTAGTTCAATGTCGAACTCACAATTGGGTTTCAACTTAATGACAAACAAAATATCAAAACATGGTAACGTCATTTCCATAATTCTCCTAGGCCAGCTATCTAACTTAATTTTAAGATGATTACAATTTTGAGCTATGGCACTGGAGATTAAAATGTATAGATGACAAAAAGCAGAAGGGTGGGCTGTGTCCCACTCACCGAGATTAACATCAGCATTATTGTGAGCGCTGTGTATCTTAAGCTCTACTGTATTTTAAAGCATCTTGGAATAAACAATCATGTGTGCCGCAGTCCCTTCAAGTTTTACCATCAGTCATAGTCAAAAATATCTAGAGCCCACTCACTGGCTTTGATGGATAGCATACATACTGTATGTGATATGTATTTATTTATTGAAAATATTTGTGTAGATGACGCATAACTATGTTGAGATTGATTCAATTTGATACTAGGCAGTACAAGTCAAAGTGAATAAGTCATAAAACTACAGAATCTTCTCCTCTTATCCACCATGCACACACACGTGTAGACTGTATCCTCTGTAAATATGTACCAGACTCCTAAGATCTTTTATTACTTCCTCTTTCTTTTCCTGGAAATGTGTCACCTGTCCCGGATAGGCCAAGCATGCCGTTCTTAGGACCATCTCCAAGATGCTGGAGGAGAACCAGCTTATCAGAGAGAGAATGGTCCCCATCAGCCAGGCCAACATAGGCTGCATTTACTGACTGAAATGGCCCACAACCATAGCAGGTCACTTATCTTACTTTATTTTATCTTAAGACTTGAGCAGTATTTCTCCACATGAAAGTTCTTTCTAGTGGATGCTTTTAGTTCCTTAAGCATGGGATGTTAAAATCCAAAGTATACTGAATATACTGTATGTTTCCTGTGCACTGTATATGCTCTTTGGTAATGTGCTGTAGACCATAAATTAATCAGCGTAACAGTTCAATGTTAAATTAACAGTGGTGCTGAGACTGTTTTGGAGCACTATATTGTATTGTGTTTATGCTGTAATATTTTGCCGCCTTCAGTTCTGATGTATGGACAAAATATTATGTACACATTAACAGTGTACTTTTCTCCAAGACTTTATTTGGAAAGTTCAATACAGCAGTTACATTAAGTACATGTTCAGATTTTTCATTATAAAAAATCTGTAAATATATTTCACTTTCACTAATACAAAAATAAATTATACAATTCATAAAATGTAAAGAAAGGAAAAGAAGATGAATAAAAAAAACAATCGAGGTCTGTTTAACAATTGGAATAAATTTATTAAATATATAAATATATATATTCTTTCAATTATAGTTAAATTTGTTTTAAGTTAATCAGTATCTTTAAAAATATGAAAGGAGGCCAGTGTTTAAGCCATATCATTTTATGGATCTAATAATTAGCGTTGACATTAATCTAATTGATTATGTAAATTTCATCTGCTTGTTGGTATTTTATTATCTCAGATAAAATTCTCTTGATTATCCACCAGAGGGCAGCACCGTCGTGTATTATCACAGTAGTATCATCATCTGCTGTGGTAGTTTTCAGTCATTGGTCACATAACTCTATATACTCTCATAGCATGGATTCACTCCTTTATACAACCTGCTCCCAGAAATTTCACCAGCCAATTTTAGAGTAACATCAGGAAACATGGTGCAACATCCTCACTGTTATGTATGATGTGTCTTAGTACATTTGTTTTACACTTCACATAGTGGCTTGTGTTGTGCTTCCATGAGCTGAAGAATATCTCCCTAAGACTAATTAGTTGAGTCTAGATGTTAAACTAAACTCATGTGGCTGCTGGTTTGGTACAAAAGCTGTAGCACTGTCAGCTCCTAATAGAAGTTTTAAAAGAGAACCATGCAGATGATTTCCAAAGACTGTTTCAAAATCATCTGTTATTTGGGCAAATCTAAATTTCTAAAATTCTAGCATTTTTCATCACTAAATAAATAGTGGTGAATAATATTGAATAATCTTATTGACCTGAACTTAGGGATCACACCGAAGGTTGCAGTGATGAATGTGTCTCCAGAGGTTTACGCCTTCTGTCAGAATTTATTTTACTACTAAATTAACTTGAGAGCAGCATATGGCTGTGATTATTTTAACAGTAAAATAATTGCCGTTAAACCATGGATAATTTACTTTAAATGGTTCTGCAGTTTGTTAATGTTTTGATTGATGAGCCTCATTGCCTCTGTGTTTAGAGGCCAGTTGTTTTACCCTTTTCTGCCCTGAACACAACATGGCAACCTCATCAGAGTTCTCACTAAAGTGTGTGAACTAAAACTTTGTGTCTGCAAGTACAGTATGTCCATTAATATACACCAGTGAAGTCTGAAGTGAAGGACCCATATTTACAACAGCTGTGAATGTGTCGGAGCTTTTGGCTTTATAGGATTATAATGTTGATAATAGGGGTGTCCCTGACTAAGATTTTACATAGTCGAAGTCTTGCCTTTGTTTCATAGCCATATTTTCCCATCGCTGCGACAATGGCACTGTGAGACTGGAAGTCGAGTTAGACTCCTTAGATTAAATCAATGAATATTTGAGGTCACCTCTAATACACCTCTTTCACAATGACTAGCACTTGACCCATGTTCCACTTTTCTTTTGTCAGTTCAAACCAAGCCAGTCAACACGGGTTAATCCCTGGTCAGGACAGTTCAGATACGACCTGGGCCACAACTCGGGATCTATGCATAGCAGTTTCCTCAGATGCTGGAAATGGGTGGAGGGTTTACGTCGTTTTATGTCTGGAGGATTACAATGAGAGTAGTAAAATTAAATAAAAAGACTGTTTTTTAATGAAGTTTGCTAATTGCTTGATAATGTAATGAACTAGGACTGGGATTGGTATTTTTGAACAGATGGAACAGGTGACAGATCTTTTTGCAGGCGTATTTGGAAGATTAAAAAAAAGGGTAATGTTACTGAGAGAAAATGTGCAAGCATGCTTTAAAAACAGATGTGCTCACAGCTGGCTGTACCTTGAGGTGGTCGGTTCGCAGGGTTTGATTCTGCTTCTGTGTACAGTGGATGTCTCTCACTCAGCAGCCTTGTTGTGTTCCTATAACGTTACACTTTGTAATTATCCCTTACTGTCCCGGTCACTAAATTTATCACCACAGACGGCCAGGAGCTTCGGGCTGCACCTCAAAGCCTTGCCACATATTCATGTTGTTCAAATCATACTTCAAATCGTCCATCGTTCTCCTCCAGTGAAGGTGAAAACATTCCTGCTGTTTGAGCTACCTGTGATAACTGCATCATGACTAGTAGGAGAAGTAGATCGTTCCGCCCCGGTTGTTAGTGACCCCGGTGCATGCTGTTCACACTGAAATCAACCCTGGTCTGACCCACTTTTAGACCTGGGTCGCGAAGCCGAGTCTGTCAGCGCAGGTTAACCCTTTCAGACACGCAATCAAACCTGGTTCAACCCTGGTTGAGCCCTCAGTGTGAAAGGGGTAATAGATAACTAGCACTTTTACCACATTTAATATATTTTTGGGTTGTCTTGGCACCTGTGGTCACTAATGTTATTATTTTCCTCATGACGTAGAACCTCAGCATAGAATCCTGATAATTTAACATGTTTTAACTGAACCTGCAGCCTATCATTTAAAAAGTTTGATGAAACATTGTAGATTGCTTTCTGAAAGTTCATCCATGGTGTGGGCACATTATTCATTGTCTTTATATAATACAACTACAAGCAGACCAAGCAAAACCACCCTCTCTAGATGATCTCAGCCTGCTTGGTTTGCCTGAGTACGACTGTTGTGTTCCCATGTGCCCAAACAAACCAAACCTGGGGGTTAAATCACTCCAGGTTCGGAAACAACTGGTCCAAATGAGCAAGGTGTGAATACACCCTCTGTATCGAATCCTGAAGGTCACAGGCTGATGATTGGTGTCCTCTGCAGTAAACAGAGCTGGTGTTTTTGAATCAGTAAACAGGCCATTTATTGAGTGTTTTTACAGCATTGAGGATAAATGGCTGGTGGGGAGGTGATTAGCAGTTAAACAGGCCTTTTAATCAGAGCTGCGGTCTGCATGGAGACTGGCAGACTGTGGCAGCTGAACCTTCAGACCACACTGCCAAGCATGTTGACCGGCGGTTTGCTGCATTGTTTACATGGACAGAGGCCCCAGGATGTTGTGCAGTTTGAAACAAGCTGGTTTTGTTACACAGGACCTGTTCAGAAAACAGTGTAGTCAGCAGAGAGAGTGGTAGAGAGGAGACCCGTAAAAGACACTGAGCTGTAAAATGTTATGTAAAGCAATAAAGTATGTTGTGTATTATGTATTGTTTGGGCCTAGCTGTGAATTCATGTTCATATAAAGTCACCTTCTGTTGTTGCCGCTCTAAAATTTAAACCCTCTATTTGGATTGTAAGCTGCTTTCTGAGGTTGGAGTGTGTGTTGGGTTTATTCAAATGCTGGCATCCCAGATAGCAGTATGGTGCTACTTCTGCTTCTGGGAATCATGGATAATTCATTATGTTTTAACACCTACTGTGCCACATCTTGACTGTCTGAAGCTCAATGTGAGAAACAGGACCTTTTCATGTCAGCAGATTTGAGTGCTGTGTTGTTACATTGCAGATTCTGGCATATAATTAGCAGGCGAGCTCAACTAGTTCCATCTATTTTACTAAGTCACATCTTCAGCAAAATTTAAAGTACTGTGTCATTCTGGTTGAACTTTTTCACGATAGTATCTACTAGCACTGCATAATTAATTTGATATTAATCATGATCACGATTTTGGCTTCCTACAATTAAATGAACATGATCAAATGCAATGTTTGAAATGCATGCTCCATTTTGGCTGCATTCCTCTGTCATGCTCAGAGACTATATAAGAAGTGGACATAGTGACCGTGACGTCTCCCATTTGTGGACTACCGTTTTGAAGCCTTGAGTTCTGCATTTTGACCATCACCATCTTGGGTTTTTGGCTGTCGGCATTTTATTTTTTTTGGCCCTCGCCATCTTGGTTTTTGGCTGTCAGCATCTTGTTTTTTTATTTATTTTTTTTTTTTTTGGCTGTCACCATCTAGGTTTTTAGCCATTGCACTCTTGGTGTTTGGCGGTCACCAACTTAGTTTTTGGCCATCACCATCTTGGGTTTTTGGCTCTCCCCATCTTAGTATTGGGCCGTCGTCATCTTGGTTTGTGGCTGTCACCATCTTGGATTTGGGCCATCACCTTCTTGGTTTTTGGCCATCGCCATCTTGGTTTTTGGCCGTCACCCTCTTGATTTTTGGCTGTCACCCTCTTGGTTTGTGGCCGTTGCCATCTTGATTTTTGGCTGTCACCCTCTTGGTTTGTGGCTGTTGCCATCTTGGTTTTTGGTTGGCGCTTTCTTGGTTTGTCGCTGTCTCCATATTAATTTTTTAGCTGTTGCCATCTTGGTTTTTGGCCATCTCCATCTTGGTTTTAAGCCATGGCTATCTTGGTTTTTGGCTGTCTCAATCTATTTCTTTTTCCCAACAAGAAATGACGTGAGAGGGTGGAGCTAAGTACAACTGAGCAATGAATAAGACATTTTGGTGACCAAATTATTATAATTAACTTTGATGTAGTGAAAACACTCTGTGAAAGGGTTAAACTTGGAAGACGATAAGATGGACAACTCCCAAGCCCAAAAGTTTTGGTCCAGTTTTATTTTGGTTGAAGGAGATGCACTGTGAATAAAGACCAGTCATATTTTGATGTGAAGATTTGTATATTAGCAGAAATGTAGCCCAACATGGAAGACAAAGCAGCACTCTGTTTATTTAAATGTGAAAGTGCAATAAAATATTTTGTCTTTAAAATCAATGAACAATTCTGATACTCGTGATCTCAGTATTGATCAAGATGAGGGGAATTATCATTTTGGCCATAATCATGCAGCTCTAGTACCTACACCTTTAGTAATTAGTCATGCTGTCGTCAACCTGATCACAGAACAAAACAGACAGAACATAATATAAATGGACTATACCTGGATTTAAGATTGTCACCATGAATTACCCCATTCACATTATACTTAGTCATTTCATCCATTGTTGGTATGACAAAACTAAGAGTCTACAGCCTTGCTAGCAGCTTTGTTGGGCTGTACTTAGGCACAGTGGTGCTTTAAGCTAAATGCTAATATTTGCATGCTAACATGCTCACAATCGCAATGCTAACATGCTGATGTTTAGCTGGTATAATGTTTACCAAGTTTACTTTGTTTATTATTATGCTAACATTTGTGTCATGACAGTGTCATTAGTTGTACAGATACTTGGTCATAAACACAAACTTTGACATTATGGCGGTGCAAAAGGAAATGACAAGGGATTACCAAAGTTATTAAAATTCATTTTAAGGGGGCCATATGTACCAAATTTGATGGAAATTCATCCACTAGTTGTTGAGACATTTCACTAAATACCACACATTTGAACCTCATGGTGGAAACAGAGGGAAAGTCAGAGGCTCACCCAAAGTCATTTGGATTCATCATGTGGGGAACATGAACGTTTGTTCCAAACTTACCTAACAATCCATCCAATAGTTGTTGAGATATTTCAGTCTGGGCCAAAGTAGCAGAGTGGCTGACAGACTGAAATTGCTTTAATAGAGCAATGCTGTGAGTGTGGCTATTGATTGGAGAGGCTTTAAAGGAAAAAAAAGTTTTACAATCTAATCTGTCAACATGCCCAGAGCTGTTAGGCTGGGAGAGAAAAGTCAAGACATGGCCAATACAGAAAACTGATTCAACATAAGCTTTTGTTTCAAGTTCTCATTTTTGCCGACTCTGATATCTACTCCACTCCAACAAGTAGGGAGAAGCAACCACATACTGTTTTTTCCTTTGTCTAATGCCTGAAAGACTAAGACAATTATCACCATGACATTTTGTTAAACCACAATGTGATTATGGTGCCTCGTGTTTTTATATAGATAACTACTCTAAGAGCATTTCATTATTTTCGCTGGCAGGCAGAGTTCAGGGTGTTGAAATTTGCAGGAAAACAAGTGCTGTCACAGATTCATCAGCCTTAATAGAGTCAACAGGCAGCATCCCAAACACTTTAATGTGACTCATTTAGTTCTGGTGGCATCTACAGAGAAACAGAAGACACAGTCACCAGCCAGGCTGTCCTCCACGGTGATGGATCACAAAATTGAAAAGAAGTGGTTCATGCTTTCTTTGATCTTTTCTCAATCAATGTGACTTTGTATTGATTAAGTGCAGTTAATAGGTAATGTTTTTATCTGATCATAAACACAGACTGCTCTTCCTTTGATTGGCCATCCTCTATACTGTACTCACTTCAGACTGAGACATTAAAGGGATAGTTGGGGTGTTTTGAAGTGGGGTTATATGAGGTACTTATCCATAGTAGGTGTATTACCTACAGTAGATGGTGGTCGGCACACACCCACTTTTGAGAAACCGACAGAAGTATTTTAACTACCTAAAAGAAAGGACCAACTAAAAATCAGTATCAGTTTACACCATATTTAGTATATTTTCCAACAGGAAACGGAATTAAAAGTGAAACTTGTCTATACTGTTTTTGTCAACAGAGTATGCTGGGTTTGAAGAGAGTATGGATACGTTTAGCTTTAAAGTTCAGTTCCTTGTTGGAAAGAGCTTTCTAACGACAAGATAAACTGGTGAAAATACTCAAAAAACAGTGTACTCTTAAACTGATATTTATTTTTATTTTTTTTTAGGTGAGACTTTCTTTTAGGAGGCTAAAATATGTTTTACTGCTGGCCCCATCCATACCGGTATATTGCTTTGCTACTGTTTCTCCAAACTGGGGGCGTGTCGACACTGACTATGAATAACTACCTCATACACAACCCTACTTTAAAAACACCTAAACTAGACATTTAATGCACTTTGAATTTGCCAGATTTATTCTAATTTACTCTTGAAACAATGTTTAATATTATAAATTTTGACAATTATTTTGAATCTCTAGATTCGTCTTTAATATATACTATAAAGTAAAAATAACAATTTCATATACAGACAATTTTTTTAAAAAATGAGATGAAATGGCAACAGAGGAAGTTTGCCTATATTTTGATACCCTGTTAGTGGATTAAAATATACTGTAGTCTTGGCAGCCAATAGATTATAGATAATGTTTTTCTTATCAGGGAGACAGATTCCCCTTTATAGTCATCATTGGATTGATATTTTAATGTGTAGTAATCGTGAATACTTTGTCTTTTATCATCATCTCCGGAGGCCTTGGCAGTTGAGGATAAGATAGGATGAATTGTAGGATGTTTTACCTGTGGATCACCTGGTTGTAGTTACACTACAGTGTAATCACACAACCTGGCGGAGCCTGCATATATATGTGTGTGTGTGTGTGTGTGTGTGTGTGTGTGAGTGTGCGTGTGTGTGTATATATATGTGTGTATATATATGTATATTCACATATATATATATACACATACATTTATTAAAACTGTCTCATGCAATACTAATGCTGCATATTTGCATATAGAAAAAAAAAGAGTATGTAGAAGAGAGAGTACAATGACATGAAGTTGCTGTTACTTCCTCATTGCTTATAAATATAGCAGCACACTTAGTTTGTGCGGTCTTGTGTGTAATGTTTCTGTGACTTGTGATCTTTATCTTAATATTTCCCAACTGAATGTGTTCTGAATATGCACAAGTGTGACTCAGTGAAGCCGCAACTCATTATCAGGAAGTCGTGTTGAATAAAAAATTTGTGAGATCATATCACTGTGTAATTTTTTGTGGTTAGCTTTTATAGTAAATATAGGTCAAAGTTTGACATGCTACCAGACTTGGAGAAACTGTATTGCATGTACATTTGCATAACTGTAATTTGTTGCGGTGAGGTGGGAATTTATTGTAGGTGCAGTGCTGTCGTCAGTCAGATTAGTTTAATTTGTTTTGGCCTTTTTAATATAATGAGCTGACTTGCTTCAAACAACAGCTGTGTGGAAACACAATGAAGCGCTGAAAGATCCATCAAGTAACCCTGAAGTAATGATTGCACTGACTGAGGGGCTTGAAGAAGCAATAATGAGAAAACACATCTGACCACTTTCAGCATCCCAGAAGATAATTAGTCTCTCAGATTGAAGCTGGTTTCCCCTTTGTCCTTGCGAGTTGCATTAAAACAAATTAAAGACCTGGGGCCCTATTTAAACGATCTATTGCGCAAAGTCTAAGGTGCATGGCACAGAGATGTTTAGGGCGTGTCCAACTCCACTTTTGCTAGTGAAACGGTGCATAATCTGGGTGCTAAGTAAGGCCCAAGGGCAAAGAGGTTGTATTTATCTCTTAATTTATCATAGCTGGGTTTTGGGCATAACAGTAACTAAACCAGAGTGTCATCTCCCATTCACTTCAAAAGCCAGGTGCTTCTGCACCAGGCTCATTGCTATTAAGAAGGCGAATTCAGCAAGTTGGAGAAGCGAACTGTTTTCTGCAGAGGAAACAGACCTGCTCATGCACAAACTGAATGTACGTTAGTAGTTGTGTGTGGTCTTCATTTTATGATAATCACGATAATACCCTAAATATGCTAAACGTGTATTGATAAATAATGGAACCTGCATTAGGTGCTGATGCAACCCATGGGGGGGCTAGGACCTGCTGAGTGGAATACTACGGAGATGCTTTACGCATGGTCTTGTAGCCGGGCATTGCTGGAGAGGTGTGTAGTGGTGTAACATGGCGGGGTGTGTAATGCGCAGATCCATCAGCCTCAAAACACTGCCGTTTAGGGGGAAAGGGCCCGCAGAGGGATGATGAGAGGAGATGCCACAAAGGCATGTTGCACCCTTTAAACAGCAGGAAGATACGACATCAATGGCGCAATTGCTTTTTGCTCCCTCAAGATAACGATGCTCCAACAAAACACCCGATCACACCTCATTTTAAGACCAACATGCCCGTGGGCACACTGATGTACAAGTACATTTGCTACTTACACAGTGTGGGAGCAGGGTGTGAAAATTTCAACTGAGTCGGTCTGAAACTAGCAATGACTTGAGAATTATTTTGTTACCTCTGTTTAATTGCTGTATGTAGCTCCATTTGCAATCGTATGGCAGTGTCCGGAAAAGCCATGGATCCTTCTCACACTTTAAATTTAAAACAGTGTCAAGAGGCACAACTGGTGATGATAGTCTTCGTCTTCTCTGTGCTTTTGACAGTTAAGATGTTGGAAATGTGTTGCAAAGTAGAGAGGTACAGTCCTATACATTACTATGCAGAACAAAGTTGCCTGCAGTTGAAAAAAGTACACTCTATCCACTGTGCTACAGGAAATAAACGGTTCTGGGAGTGGTGGGTGTCAGTGTTATAACACAGGATCCGTCTGAAGGCATGCAGGGCAAAATGCACCCCAAGTAAACATCTTAAGAGCTCATTTTACTTTTAGCTGTAATCTTTCTTACCCTATACTTATAAAGACATTAAACATTGGTTATCATGAGGTTGTCCTTGGTTGTGCCTTTCTTTTTTTATGGGTCGTTTATTTTGACTGTCTTCAGATGAATTATTGATTCGGTCTTGATTGGCCCTTGATGGCTACAGCGAAAAAGTCTGTGGGCAGCTGTGTGTAGCAGTAGTTAGTGTGTTTAACTCAGCTTTGAACATGATGAAGCATGTCCTGGGAACACGGTGAAAGTAGACGCCAACCTCACTTTGTAAAATTATGTGGAAGGATAAATGATCATATTTCATTTGTAAGACGCCCAAGAATTTTGCATTCAGCATATGACTCGTGATCTATAATTGCCTGTCGGCACACCCCCAGCTAGGATAAATAGACAAGAAGTTACCGCACAGAACCAAGTGACGTACTGCTGTGGACGAGGCCGGCACCAAGCCACCAACCCATCTAAAAGAAAAGCCCACCTAAAAAATCAATATCAGTTTAAGTGTGTGCTATATTTAGAATAATTTTGCCGGTTTACCTTTCCGTCAGACAGATGTTATCAACCAGGAATTGAAGCCGATGTGTGCGCTCACCAAACCACAAGACTCCATTGCAAAAAAACAGCAATTTTATATTGCAGAACCCAAGGGTTTCTGGTCTACCGCTGCCTCAATTAGTTGATTAGTTTGTGTTTTTGTGTAATCCGAACTAAAGTAACCAAACTCACAGAGTAACACAAAAAAGAAAGGGGGAGGGGCTGTCAGTTAACGCAATAATAGCGCGTTAAACAAAGTTGTTGTAACGCTGCTTATTTCTTTAACGCATTAATGCAACATGTGATTTGTAGGGTAAAGCTCAGTTTTAAATGTAGAGTGAGGATACTGACGACATGAAACTAGAAAACCTAATGAATCCATTGGTACCAAACAAACTGGCATCAATGTCTTCAAAGGGGTCCCTTGACCTCTGACCTCAAGATATGTGGATGCAAATGGGTTCTGTGGGTACCCATGAGTCTTACAGACATGTACAGACACTTTATGATAATCACATGCAGTTTTGGGCAAGTCATAGTCAAGTCAGCACTCTGACAGCTGTTGTCTGTTTGCCCTGTGATGATTTGAGCATGTTTTTGTATACTAAATGCAGAACCTGTGAAGGTTTCTGGACAAAATTTGTCCTTGTTTTGTGTTTTGATAAATTGTCCTGTAAGGTACATTTTGAACAGATAAAAAATGTGCGATTAATAGCAATTAACTATTTTAATCGACTGACAGTCCTTAAACTAATCGATCAAGGCAGCAGTAGACTAGCAACTTCTGTGTTCAGCGAGGTAAAATTACTGTCTTTCAGTGGAGTCTGGTGGCTTTGGCAAGAGCATAAATAACAGCTTCAGTTACCTATAGGAAACATGGACTGTATAGGTGTTTCACGGCAAGGGAGGCCTTTCTTTTAGGTGGCTAAAATACATTTTGCCGCCAGCCCCGTCCACATTGCTTTGCTTCCATCCAGTAACTCCTGTCTGTTTCTCCAAACTGGAGGTGTGTCGACCAACATGTATTATAGGTAATACACTGACTATGGATAATTACCTCATATAATCACACTTCAAAACACCCAAACTATCCCCCTAACATCCATTTCAACCTGCCTCTCTAAAGGAAGTTGGATCAACCATTATCTCTCTGACACGCAGTCTCGGTGATGTTTACTTATGACACCCTTCCTCTCTGCGTAGATCCACACAGCATTTATTTCACAGGAGGGTACTTCCCGCTTTAACTAGTTTTACTTGATGAGAGACCCAGTTTGAATTATACTCATTCATTCAAGCAAAGCAGTATTTTTCTGTAACATTTTCCCCTACCCTATGGTATTGAGTGGTAAAATGCAATGAGACTTTTCTAGAATAAAGCATTTTTCCTAAATGATTCGAAACCATTTTTATATGATACAGGATTTAAAATGATTTCTTTTTTTATGGGATGCACACTGAAATGACAGATGATGTCAGGCCCCTTGATTTGCATGTGTGTGCAGGACAGCGAGCTCACGCTGTGCGAGCACTTTACCTCATAAAGCGACTAATGATGTGAAGGCGTTGGGGAGTCGAGCCCCTGTTGCTGCTCTAATCCCTCTGATTAGAGAGCACACCACCTCTCTGAATGCTGATCACAGACCTGTGGGCAGCATGCTCCAGTCGCCTCACAGGTGGCCTGTGTGGGCATCTGTATATAAGAGAGCCTCATATGGTAGACAAGGAGACAGACGGGAGAGAAAAGATAGAAACTGGGAGCAAACTGTAGGACACAACATGCAGTAAACACAAAACATTTTGCATGTCTTCCCTCAGCTGACTGAATGCTAAATCTCACTCAGAATGACATTAAACCTGCTGCTGTTCGCGTTAGTTTCAACCTTCTGAGACCCACAATAGACCAGTTTTTTTGGTTTTTTTTTTTAGGGGGTACAGGGGGTCTTCAGGGGGAGATAGCAGGTCAACAGTAGATGTCACATTGAAGTGGTACGCATTAGGGGTGGGATGGTTCATAAAATTCACGGTTTGGTTCATTTTGCGGTTTGGGGTCACGGTTTTGGTTCGGAGTGGTACATTTATGATACAGCAAGGAAGCCAATTTCAATTTGAACATGCCTTTCATTTATTTGGCAAAATAAGTCAACAACTGTTAGTCTTCACAACAGTAGTCTAACATAAGGAACAGAACGCTTTTGTCTGTCCACTGAGTTATTTTAAAAGACATAATTAATAAAAAGCAAATTATAACCTCAGGGCATCAAGAAAAAGTAACATCAACATTATGTCTCAAAAGTTGTTGCAGCAATTTCTGTGTTGATGCCATTTGTTACACAAATTTGGTGCTAAATTGAACCATTTTTACCACCTGAGAACTGATAAAAATGATCCATAATCCCTCCAAAATACCACATTAATACACCAAGACCTTGAGGAACACCATAGAGAAAGTCATGTTGTGGTTTAACAAAAACTTTTGACATTTGGAGATTTCTGCAAGAATTGCAATTTTTGGCAATTGGATGATGAGCACTTTTGTTGTGTAAACTGCTCAGAAATTTCCTTATTGTCAGTTTAGTTAGGAAATCCATCCATCCTCTGAATGCTCCAGGTCTCTAGTTTGTGGCTGTAAAGTTTCATGAGGCTGTGATTATCCTAGAGGTCATCCTAGAGGTCATTTTATACAGTGAGGTCAATTTAAAAAAAAAATGGTCTCACTACAATGCAGTGGCTTCTATGACATGACTATAATTAGGGTCATTGGATCCAGAGGTGTTTCAACTTTCCAGTGATATCCAATTATGCAATTCTAAGGGACCCCACTATGCAAAACTATTCAAATACACTATTGTAGAATAGCTTAAAACAGCTGCATGTGATTATCATAAAGTGGGGAGACTCATGGGTACCCATAAAACCCATTTTCAGTCACATCTTGGTCTCAAAGGTCAAGGAACCTCTTTAAAAAGGGCCATGCTAGTTTTTCCTCAACACAATTTTGCCCCAGTTTGGAGCATTGTTTAGCCTGTTTCCCCACAAGCCACCATGACATGGTTGGTACCACTGGATTCCTTAGGCTTCTAGTTTCATATGATATCAGTAACATCTCAGAGGTCCGTGCACGTTTTGGCTGGTTTTCAAAACGCTGCATTGTCTTCTCATCCCATCACTGAGCGGTTAGAGGCCATGAGGGGCGAGAGCTGCTGTTGTACTTCCCATGATGTGTCCTAATACTCTGGAGCCCTACAGGTATGAGCTTCAAACAGGCGCGAGATGCCTCCATGTCCTCCGACAGAGCAGAGACTGGGACTAATCGCAGCGGGCGCCACACACCTCAGGAAGGTAGCAATTTTCCGTCATTACCGTTAAATCCCGCTTAAAAGAACCGGATTCCACAGACCTAATTACAAGGTGTTAATAATAACAATGTAATGACAGTCATTTTAAAGCCTGCCCAAAACCATAATCCATCTCCCAGCTGACTCTCACATTTAAGTGTGTGGTTTCTCTATTTGAAATTTGAAAGCACCCTGATTCATATTGATCACCATTGTGATTACTCCCACAATTGGTGTGTTGGCAGCTGCGAGTCAGGGCTTGAATTCGGAGCTCTGTCAGCTTGTGTTTAGTGGAAATCTTCAGCTGTCACACTGATGCTTTTCATCCCGGGCCGCTGATGCTCGGAGAGACAGCCGGGCCAATCCACCAGCCTAATTGCAGGATGGAGTAGACAGATTGATTTACTTATATTAGAAGGGTATTTTTCCACAAAGTACCAGGCTTCAGTCTCATCCAGAAACATTTCTCTGCATTAATTCAGCAAGCAGGACTATTTTCATTGACTTTTAATATCAGCTAACCATTTGCTATTTGCTAAGTGAATAAAAATCCGTCTGTTACTGTCAGTAATTCAGATTAAATCCTTGTGCGCAAGAAACAGGCTTCTCCCTGCGTAATTACTGTTAAATGAGGCTGATGTGCAGCTGACCTCCTGTCTCGTTGTGCGGATCCCGCACAAGCTCACCGTCCAATCACAGGTCTTCCCCCAGGATCAGGATCAGGACGCATCAGAAACTCCCGGGAACCTCCCAAAGTTTTTCCAGCACAACTTTGTCAACTCTCCAACAACTTACTCCGACATTCTCACCGGGTGTGGACGCTCCATGTTTGCACTCCTAGACAAAAAAAAGCTATGTGTTTCCTGGATTGGAATTAACTATCGATCCGGACCCTAAAAAGAAAGCATGCCTTCCCCCGGAGACAGGAGAGACGAGTTTTCAGCCGACGAGGATGTCCATCCGCCGCGGCCGGAGAAGCGCACGGCGGCGGCGCAGGTGTCCTGTCTGCCCTTCAGCGTGGAGGCACTGATTTCGGACAGGAGGCCGCTGAATGCGACGGACAGAGAAGATGGAAATCAGTCTTTGAAGGGTCAACAGGCGCACAGGCCGGATGAGTTTTCCCAGCAATTAGTATCTGTCAAATCAGAGCCATCGCACCGAGGGGACTGTGCGTCCTGGATATCCAGCGCCATTAAGATGTCAGCACCACCACGTAAGTGACCCAGGGCAAAAATGTATCTAAATAACGTTAAGTAATGGCAGATATAATGGTATAATGTCTTTTTGTTGTTGTTGTTTTTTTTTCTTAATAGCTAAGGAAAGATCACTTCTAACATGCTTTAGATAAATAAAATGAAGAGAGAGTCTAATAAAAATCAACATACAGGTTCAGACATTTCTGAAAGGTAGAACAATAAATTTTACAAAATATTAAATTCTAGTATTTATAAATAGTTGCAATTATTAAATTATATTTTCTTGATTTATTTCTGTTTATGGCTCCACCTGATGAAAATAAAAACACTTTTTTAGTCAGATTATTTTTTTTATGAATTGATTAATCATTTAGTCTAAAGTAATGAGAAATGGCCATCACAGTTCCTGAGAGGTTAATGAGGTGAGCTGATGATCAGATAAAATAATCACTTTACAGAGACATAAAATTGATAAAACAGCATCAAACTAACTTTTAAGAAGATGCAAGCAGAGAAGTTTTTGCTCTTTTCCTCAATAAATGAATCAATCCATTATCAAAATTGTTGTCAAGTAATTTTCTGTCCAACTAACTGAATAATTGATTAATAATTTCAGTGCTTATTCAGTTATTTGGATATTAGACCAATGGAATAGTATATCTAGGTATGCAACTGACGATTATTTTCATTGCTGATTTATCTTTTGATTATTTACTCAATTACTAGTTTAGTTTGGTCTATAAAACGTCAGAAAATGGTGAGAAAGGTCAATCAGTGTTTCCCAAAGCCCAAGATGAACCTCAAGTGTCTTGTTTTGTCCACAACTCAAAGATATTAAGTTTACTGTCAGAGGAGTAAAGAAACCAGCAATATATTCATATTTTAGAAGCTGGAAACAGAGAATTTTGACTTTTTTACTGTTAAAATTACTCAAACCAATTTCATTGATTATCAAAATAGCTGGCGATTAATGTAATAGTTGGCATTTAATCAGTTGGTCGTTGTGGCTCTATATCTAACTCTAATGTCAAATTCCAGCCTTACATCTTGTCCATGTCCTCTAGGGCAGCTCAGTCCAGCAGTCTGCTCCTTGAGGAAGCACAAAACCAACCGAAAGCCTCGCACTCCCTTCACCACCACGCAGCTCCTGGCTCTGGAGAAAAAGTTTCGTCAGAAGCAGTACCTGTCCATCGCCGAGCGGGCCGAGTTCTCCTCCTCCCTGTCGCTGTCCGAGACCCAGGTCAAGATCTGGTTCCAAAACCGACGAGCTAAAGCCAAGAGGCTTCAGGAGGCCGAGGTTGAAAGACTCAAAATAGCGGCTGGCGTTGGGCCCAAAGCTGTGTTCCACCCTGGCTTCCCATCCTTGCGTTTTCCCCCCGGTGTTAACCTGCAGGCTGGATCGGCAGCGCTTTACGGACTGAGCTGCAACCCCATCCTCCCTGCTGCACATCTGGCTATGTATGCCTCACAGGTCGGCCACAGCCTGTTCCACCTCTCCTGAGTGGAAGCAGCACAAAGTGACATGGATGAGTGTTAAAGAAAGGACAAGAGTGTATCATGAAGTCATGCACCTTATATAAAAGACTTGATGATTAAGGACCTGAGGTGGAGCTGATGACCTTCACCGGTCTTCTTGAGTTTCAAGGAGAATTTATAAATTTCCTTTTACAAGGGTATAGCATCTGTAAGATTCTTCAGCAGTGGTCACTGATAGTGAAAGGAATATTGATCAGGCCACAGCTATTGTCCTGAATACCAGATTGCATTCATGGCAGCCTTTTTAATAAATTTTTCCTGCTCTTCTTGTATTTTAATATTTTCACTTGTTAGCCTTGAATATGCAGGGATATACTGTATATTATACTCCTCTTGGTGAAGTGCAGGCTTGCTTAAAAATCAGTGTATTCCCAATGACACATTTATTTATGATAGCCCTTAGATTCATTTATATCATGATGCATAAGTGAATATTTTATGTTTGACATTGCATTAAAGCTTTTTAATTAACCCTCTGATTTGTTCTCTTGCTGACCTCCTGGTGAGCTAACTGTAGTCTAACTCAAATGCAGTTTTCTTGTAGTGATACATGACATTTAATGGGTGTTTCAGCTCTCCGGTTGAGTCTGATAGCTCATCTGCTTTCTGACTTCCAGCTGCCTTCTCATGTGTACTCCACTAGTCAGCTCTCTGCTTCTTGCGAGCTATGCGTCTTCCTCAGATGATCAGAGCAGGTAGAAATCATCACAATGATGATGCCACAAAGTCTCTTGGGCAGATCTCTGCGGCCAACATGTTTGAGCTGTGTTATATATGCAGCAGTCCTAGAGCAGGGACTGATATGGTTAGGCTTTCCCTCCTCACACCGCACTGTGAGCTCCACCAGTTATGGATCTCCTTTGGCAGTGCAGCTACTCCCAACATCAACATTCATCTTCATTCATGTTACGGTTTTCTCAGCAGGCGTTAATAATAACACAAACACTGTCTCCGTTCTATTCAAGTATCCCAGTAAGCCACAATAGAGTGACATTAATTGTATTATTTACACATTGTCATTCCATTCATTCCTGTCAAAAAATATTCTGTGACAACTATCAATACAGTCTGCTGAATTTTCAACTCCTGTCCTGAGCGGCTTAGTTAGGACAAACATGCTCATTGCTGTGTAGACTGGCTGTTTTTTTTCTTCTGCGTCTCCTAACCTAGTTGTCATTTATTGCTTAGGAAATTCTGAAAAATGTGCCATATTTTAGTTGTGAGCCTGTTGAATAATACTAATTTATATTAAAAAAAGAAAAGCATTTGTGTGTTTCATTAAATAAGCTGAATAGTTGTCCACACTACAACCACGGCTGTTGTGGTGCAACGGCGCTAATGGTTGGCTCAATGGTGCATCTTTTTTTTTTTTTTGCAAATTACTAAATGTTTTCTCGATTTTAGTGCAATGCAAAGAGTATGAGGATGGACCCACCAGTCGTATTAATTTCTCCTCCATTGTTGTTGTTCAGCACTTGTAGTCTACATTTAGGATGTGATGGCTGGTCTTGTTGGTGATTGGATGGCTGAGTAAAAAAGTGACAGAAGTTGAACATGGATGCTCAGCATCTCATCACGCTGCTGGTGTTTGTAGCATAGCATAAATATAAGATGCTCCCATTGCAAAGTCTTCAAAAAAGAAAAAAACGTGAATATGGCGGTTGCTTGCTATCCCCTGTTGTAAGCTTGTCAATATCACGGTTAGTGTGACAGCCCTAAATATAGCAATAAATCAGTTTGGCCCAACAACAGTGTAGCAGTCTTAAACACTCCTTTAGCTTTGAACAAAAATGTACCAAGACATTTGTTTTGCAGATACAACAATTGTTTGGAGAAAAACTGCCTAAACTTTGCAGCTTGAACAAGGACCTTTTGAAACTTCATGTTGAGTTTCTGTATTTATTAATAAGGGAACCGTTGGAGTCAGGAAGCTGTGCACAAAACGTATTATTCGAACCACTGAACTATTAACTAATGTGCTTTAGAGCTTTTCACTGGAGATTAAAAGCGTGGTATGATACCGTATGGTTGTATGCACCTCACATGTATGAATAAGTTAGGATCCACTGTATGCATTATGTGGGTGGATGTTGAACTGGGTGGCCCGAGTGAGGAGATGTTACACTCTTTAATGAATATTTATCCAGCCGAATCCTTTCTAAAGATGTGAAATTATATCTGCAAAAATGAATGTTTTCTGCAAATAGCACATCTCACGCCGTCTTAATCACAAACATGTGTTCTCACATTGCTCTTGGACACCACACAGGTTGAGATTTATTTGTTTGAGGTGAGCTGTATTTTTAAACTGTATACTTTCAATAAACTCTCTGTCTCTCTGTGAACTTTGCAACAGCATTATAGCAGACTGTCCCTTTGCAGTCCTTTGTTTAATTGTCCTTATCCTTGAATTGTGACTCCAAAGCTCTGTGAAATTATATGTGTAGTAGACTCAGTGATAACAGCACGCGGCATTATATGCTTCGCTCTCTCTTTCTCCCTCTGTAAACTTTGGGAAAGCTTGTTACTATTACCACATATTTCACAGTCCATTTGCTCCCCTACATTTTGAAATTAAACCCAGCATTAAGCTGATAAAGAGGTCTTTAATGGCAGTGATTACGCAGTAACCCCAGCCTCCAGTTTCAGATGTTTGCAATGTGAAAACTTTGTGGAGGAAATGATGACACCCCAAAGAAAAAGAAAGGTCTTATAATGATTACATACATAAGAACAGGAATCAAAATCAACACAAAAGGACATGAATTTGATGAAGAATGACATTATTTTTTATGGAAATGCAGTATGTTCTGAGAAGTTACTGAGCTAATCGACACCAACCAGTCATAACATTGACAACATTATGGCCACTGACAGGTGAGGTGAATAACAATGATAATCTCATTACATGGCACCTGGCAGTGGGTGGGATGTGCTAGTCAGCAAGTGAACATTTTGTCCTTGAAGTTGATGTGTTGGAAGCAGAAAATATGTGCAGGCGTAAGGATGTGAGCGACTTTTACAGGGGCTAAATAGTGATGGTTAGACAACTGGGTCAGAGCATCTCCAAAACTGCAGCTCTTGTGTTCCCGGTCTGCAGTGGTCAGTAGGTCCAAGGTCAATGTGGTCCAAGGATGGAAAAACCGGTGAACCAGCGACAGGGTCATTGATGCACGTCAGGAGTGAAGGCTGGCCTGTGTTGTCTATCCAACAGAAGATAAAAAGTTAATGCTGTTTCAGATAGAAAGGGGTCAGAACACAGTGCATCGCAGTTTGCTGCATATGGGGCTGCGTAGCCACAGACCGGTCAGGGTGTCCATGCTGACCTAATGTTATGGCTGAGTTTCACAGGCAGAATAGTAGCAACAGGGGTTCAAGTCATGCAAGCTTCATATCCTCAGCTAAGAGAGCAAAGGGTCCAGAAGAGCTCAAGGAGGCTTAAAGGATAGGTTCAAGTCTATCTTAATACAATACTCACATGCCCGTACATTATGTAAACTGGAAGTTATTGGTCACTGTAATCTGTCCTCCTCTCCTTACTGGCTGTGAGATTCCTCTTTTACTCAATTGCAGTGTAGGAGATGGGGGCAAAATCTGCATCAGAAATCATTCTGTGCAAAAATGTATGCTAAAGTTCAGCTGATTAAAATATGAGTCACTGATTGTGCAGGCTCTAGTGCTGTGTCTAATCGTGTTTGCGTTTGCCTGGACATTGTTTTCTGGGCCTGATGTGTTTATTTTACTTTTCTTTAAATTTGTCTCCATGACTCCATCCATCCATCCTTTGTGAGTTTTCAGTACAAAGAAGTGCAAAAACTAACATTAATTATTCCTGATCGTCATCCGCCATGTTTGCTTACAATAAAGTCATGTTTGATCTTGAGATACTTTGCGAGATTTAGGTTTTTTTTTTTTAGTCGAGACTCTTGTTCATGAATGAAGTCTGTTAGTGTGTGGTGTGCTGTTTAGGCCAAATCGCTGATCTCCACACACTGTAGAAACAAAACTGTTTAATTTAACAGAACATGTCGTTATGTGTGGGGTCTCTCACATTTCCAACATCTGTTGAGATCTGAAAAGTGTGGGCCAGCCTTTAAAGAGGCACTTTGGCTGAACTGTAGAATGCATTTTTGCAAGGACTGTGGATTTTGTCCTCCATTTCTAACATTGTAATCAATTCAGAGGGCGATCACCTCAGGCCAGGTATGGATTTACAGGAGGAACACCTGCAATGTGAACCTAACCTTTGAAGGTTTGCTCTTTGCATTGATTTTCACCACAATTCTGTCGTTACTGATTTGTTCTAATTAAGAAATCTTACATTTTATATTCATTAACTTAGATAGGTAGATTTTAAAGGGGATCTTTTATGCTCATTTTCATGTACATATGTGTATTTTGGGTTTCTTCTATAAAATGCAGTATTTACATGCTTTAATGTTCAAAAGACATTTAACTTTTCTCATAGCAGCTGTGCAGCAGCACCTCTCTTCACCGATAGCGTGCCAAACGAGCTACTAGGAATGTATTATGCAAATGCGTTACTCGGTGACATCACCATGTTACGGAGGAAAATGCGGGACTTTAAGGTGTTTCAGGCAGTTCAGGAGCAGTAACTCCCGCTGGACCAGGACTTTGTGCTTTGTAACTCTGCAGACCTTTTACATGCACAAAAAACTAAATAACACACTAAAAGAAAGGGATATAGCACGAAGCATAGTAGGTCCTCTTCTTAGAGACGTGATCAGCATGTCGGTACATTAGCCTTGCTCCTTATCTAAAGGCCTTGCAGTTGTGTCTTAAATCCACTAGGTGTAGCTGCTTCCCAACTGTTGCTGCTCTCTGTTTTCCACAAGCACACACTCACATTAAAAGGGTTATTCTTGGCATTTAAAAGATATTTCAGAATACTTTAGGTAACAACATATCATCTTAGATAGAGGTTTACATGCTATCTGACTTGCAACTTACAGGCTGTTAGATAATGTCTGTTTAATTCATCATGAGCGCAGTGGTGAATAAAAGATGAAACTCTTATGCGTTGTTCCATTGTGCCGATGGTAAATGGCACGAGTATGGGGATTGGGGATTTCTAGAGGTCCTTATATATGCATCATTGCAAAGCAGTGAGCTTGAGAATAGAACTGGATCTGATTGAGGATAAGTGCAGTGAGATATTGAGTATTTCTCCTCCTGTCTTTGTTGTGATGAATGCAGATAGTCACAATAATATGCAGCCGTCTAATTACTTCTATCACACTGGCATTTCATTAAACACGACAGCGCACAATTTATGAATGTGTTGAAAATGTGTTTGAGGCAAAAACAAAAGCAGTCAGAGCCACTGTGTTGAAAAGAACAGAAAAGAAGAGCCGGGTTGGAGTTTGTCGCTGCCGCCTTTCCTCTCCTCTGCTGTCCCAGCCTGTTAGGCAAAATTGAGATTCAGAGGAACATTTTACCATCGAACTGCACACAGGAGCAAAACTGAGATACAGTACGCGCTTCATCGCACAGCCGAAAACCAAAAATTTGAGGATCACTTCCCACAAGGGTGGCAGTAATGTGAGATGGGACAAATACAGGAAGGGTGGGGTGGGGGAGGGTGAGATTTTTTTACTCTGCACACCTCACAGGCTGGAGGAGTAAAACATTTGTGTTGTTCAGAGTGCTGTAATTAGAGGACATGCTTTTATCTGTCCTTCAAAGCTGTGGAGCAGGTGTGTTTCCCCGAACAATCCCCACTCTATCCTCCATCTTTGCTGTGGATTTTCAGTTTCTGCATCTCTGATCACATTTTTCCTCCTCTGTGTTTCTGTCTCTATTTCATTCAGACTCCTTTTATTACATGTTGCGTAACAGGTATGAAGGTCTATTAACAACCATAATGTAATTAAGCACCCAGCCAACCTTCATGACTTTGCTATTAAAGCTCCAGTGAGTAGAGTTGGAGCAAATCTAATTAAAAAAAAGTTATTTTCATAAAACCGTCACTATACCCTGACAGTAGTGCATGAGATCGATAATCTGAAAAATCATGTCCCTCTGTGTCTTCTGGTGCTTCTGATGGCATCTACAAGACTGGAGGAAAACAACCAATCAGAGCCAAGCTGGAGCCTGCCGTCTCTGAGCAGCTGTCAATCACTCACAAACTCTGATAGGCAGCGCTGATCACACGAATCAATATTCTGTTACTGTAATGTTACTGTAAAATGAGAGAGTTTGGGACCTGGCAGCCATGTTGAGATGAGCTGAGGAAATACCAAGCACCGCCCACCAGCCAGAGCGATTGATTGACAGCTGCCTCAATTGAATGGACAGCCAATAGGAATGCTTTCACTCTGAAATGATCTGTGATTGGACAAAGTCTCCCGTCATGGGCTACATTTTTTAAAACCTGAAAACAGCCATGAGGAGGTGCAGAAGTCTAGTTTTCAGTCAAAAACAATCTGCCTCCTACAGTTTTCTAATAACCTTCATTTATAAATGGTAAACTGATTAATAATTAAACTCAGTTAAAAGTTATTTTACTGTTAACAAATTAAATTACAATTAATAATGTTTACTAATCATTAGTAATGCTATAATTTGTTATTTTAACAGGTTATTGCTGCATGTTTTATATCCTTTTATATGCTATAAATGTAAGTGTTTGTTAATGATTACGAAATTATTTGTAACTATTTGTAAAACATTGATAAATATTACATGCATATTTGGGACAATTTCTTAATGTTAACAATTAGCATGTCAACTGTTTATGAGCATTATTTGGATAAGTTGCAGCTTATGATTATAAAACATTGTAAATGGTTAATAAATACTTTGTAATGCGTCTATAAACATTGTTTAGATAGATAGTAAATACTTTGTCAACATTTTAATAATTGGCTTCTGGTCCATCTGTCTATAATGTTTTAGATAGATAGATAGATAGATAGACAGATGTTTTGCTGACAATTTCTTAATGGTTTACAAATCATTTTTAATTATTAACAAATACATAATACAGTATATAAAATATAATGTGTGCAATAATAAACTTTTAATAGATAGTGTACTAATATAATCAGAATGTAGTTATCATCTTATCAGATATGATACATTATACACTAATTATTTCATATCACAAACTAATGATACATCAACAGAAATTAATAATTAACTTAGCAAACATTATTAATTATCATTCCATTGTAACAGTAACAGTAAAATACCAGTTAACTAAGGACAACTGACTTACAGTTTACTATTTATAAATGTTGGTCATTAGAAAGTGTTATCAATCCGTTTGTGTGCTGCTGATTATAATGGCAAAAAGGCGTCCTGCACAAACAGGCTTAGATTCAGTAACAAGTTGACAGATTCCTCACTGGGAGAACTTGATCTCAAATGAAACGCACACACACACACACACACACACACACACACACACACACACACACACACACACAGAGGCAGACCTCGTCCTAAGAGTGATCCCACCTCTAGCAGTTTCTGTCTTTTGTTTAGCTCTTTCAACTGGTTTTCCCTCAGTCAGGTCGGCCAAACGACATGACCTATTTAAACATAAAGACACACCTAAAAAGCTTTGGCTTTGAGGTTAGAAGACAGAAAGCTTTCTCTGGGGTTATGGCTGTTTTTTAGTGAAGATCTGGGGCACTGATGGCAACGAGGGGGAAGAAGTCATCACAGAAATACACAATACAATTCTTTTCTTTTCTATTGTCAGTTTAAAGTTTAAGGCTTGAAATACGACTTCACCTTCTTTCACCCTGTGTTTTTCTGTCTCTTTCTCTAACTCTCAACCCCTGTGGATTTTTTTTATTTCCCAGGGTGTTATTGTAGGAAAACTGTTCTCACCCCCTACAAAGCAGCAGCCTGGTGTTGTGTGCGCAGTCGGGATTGTATGTATGTCTGCTCCTGTGGAGCCCCGAAGCAGTTTTGAAGGCCTGAGATGAACACATCTGGGCTCAGTGTTGTTGGATCTCTCTGAGGCTAAAGAACAGCATGAAGTTACATTGTTAGTTACTGTTTAGAGTGCTGTACATCCAGTACATCCAGTACATATTGTCCTCTTCTCTCTAGATTTGTTTCAGCCTAAGGTCACATAGTACCTTTAAAGATTAGATCTTTTGTATGTTGTGAGGTGTCTCCTCCAGATAGGACACACCAATGTCATTAGTGTCTCGCAGTGACATCCATACGTTGCCCTGTGGGAGGTTTATATCCTCTTTTCAGAGCAGTGCCATCTGTAGCTTTCACCATTGTCCGTGTCTCCTCACAGATCTGTGCGTCCGCTTCGTCTCCTGAGATCCTGTGAGTCACCAATCTCCCTCTTGGCCTCTGAAGGAGATCTGGCCCTCCAACACTTTCTGGTAACTTAATAACACACTCGCCGACATGAGATATTCACCCGGATAACTCTGATTCACACGGACGCATGCGACAGGGATTAAATTCCACAGATATTCTGAACACTGAAATCCGAGTTATGGTAAATATGGGACAGAACGACTGTGTTGTAACTCTGGGCTCTGAGGCTCTGTTTAGCTGTCGCCATGATGCCATTGTTGTTTGAGAGAATGTTGAAATCTAATAGCGTCGCTTTGCCTCTGATTTGCATACTTCACCATCCATGTGATTTAACTTAACCACTGAAGATCTTTATCTTTTATACAATGGATAAAAGAAGCAAAGTCTGAAATGATATTGTGGTTTTATTTGACATTAACAGACTAGATTGACGTAATAATTTGGACAAGTGGTCCATATTTTGACCCTGGTAAAACATTATCAAAGGACTGTGAGTGGTTCGTGCTTATGTAATTGGTGGACTTCTGCGTTGTGTTGGTCCAATAGTAAAGACGGCGTGACACTGGGATCTTTTATAGTTGGCCTCTGTTTATTCTGATGAACAGATAGGGAAACAAGACTGCGATGTTAGATAGGAGCACCATGGCAAAATATTAACCATGAAATAGAATAAAATATTAGAGGTGGGAAAAATCATTTGCATCATTTGAGTGTATGCGGAGGTAGAAGGATGTTACTGCTATTATTGTTGTAGTCTGAGTAAGTAAGTATGTCATATCTGTTCCGTATCCGTCAACCAAAACAAACTGCTGCGAGCTGAAATGAGAAAGTCGAAAGAGGTAGATGGTCCGTGTGGATACGACCTGCATTCTGACATATTAAATCTAACGTGGTAAACACTACACATACAGTTATGTATGGAAACACTTTAGGTTTCACACATTATCAGGAAAAGCAGAGCGAGGCATGATGGCTAAGGCTGCATGCTAACTCTGTCATGGACAGGAAACGTTATTGTATCTCTGAGGTAAAATCAGCCAATGCTACTGCAGTGCACCTACATACTGACAGTTGTGTTAAATATATTCAAGCTGATCATGGATGTTTAAAGAGAACGGAGTCGATGGGAGAGCTAGCGATGCACTTGGCAAAGTTAGAGGAAGTATACACGGGTGACTACAGTGGGTTTTCAAAACAAGGTGAACTGAACTGTACATATGACTGAATGTTGAAAGTAAATGTAAGTAAGTAATTAAAAGTAAGTAAAAGTGTATGATTCAACTTTTTACCATGATCTTGTGTTAAAAAAGTTAACAAAGATCGCAATAAATCATAATAATGAATCGCAGGACTTAAAAATTGCAATACATATCAAATTGGCACCCAAGTATAAAAAAGCTACCTTTTACTCTTAAAACAACAATTTTTTTAAATGCCAGTTCCCTGAAATCAGTATATTGAGAGGTTGGGATAGACATAACATTGTAGGAAACAAAAATATAAACAAAACAATGCAAGAAATAATGGGATGGATTAGGATAGTAAATGACCCAAAAGAAATGACACCCAGGAGAGGGGAAGGGGCAAAATGGATTTATAGTACCACAGAAGAAGAAATGAAGGAGGAGGGGCTCTGAGCTTCTTCCCTCTCTCTTAGTGTTGGAGGTTCTCCTGGTTAAGTTAAACTGTAATTTTGTGTAATTATAACAACCAAAGAACACGACATAGAGGTCCACAATGATGCAGCTACATTTTTTACGCTTTCCATTCACACGTACACATTTCCAAAATGTAATATACTGTATGTAAATAGGCTGAGTAGCTGGTTTTGTAAAGCATGCAAAGCAGGCTTGACCCCCTAGCTGGTCATATATTGAATTATTGATAAACCAAAGGTTTGCTGAGCACGAGAGCAGACTTCCAGATGGGACAATTATAGAAGAGTCCTCAGAAACATGATTCATCTCTACCTCTGTCCAGCACTCTGTCTCTCCAGTAGATGTCCGATTTGTAAAAGAGACTATAGGTGTTGTAATCAATATGCTTAGCAAGAGCCACATCTCTGCCGAACCTTGATTAAAACCAGTCATTTCTGACTGAACAGGACATTTGTTGAGCCAAGGTATATTGATTGATTTTATTAATGCTGTTTTACAGATGCTGAGCTGATCTACTCACTGTTATGCTAATGCCAGTTAAGCTGCTCCTCTCGGGTAAAAATGTTGCCAATCTGTTAAGTAAATGCAGGACGTCTGTTTGCTTTGCCACGTAAAGGAGCAGTCAATCAATCAAGCAGTCAGTCAGTCAATTTTACTTAAAGTGCAGAATCCTCATACAGCATGGTCCCAATACACTTAACAATTAAAGAAGAATACATAGACGAAAGCACACAGCAAGTATACAGTCAGTAGAATGTATTTCTTTTGTGTATTTAAGCTGGTTTGATTTTAGTTTACAGTTTATTTGTTGATTAGACTTGGTCATGGTTCTATACATCTAGTAAGTTAGTAGTTAGTAGTTATAACATAAAGATAATAAGATAGACTTTAACTAAAAATAAAACGGAAGGACAAAAATCAAGAAATATAAATATAGAATTGAAGGAAATTGCTATGAAAATACAAAAATTGTTTAAATTATCTGTATTAAAATTAAAGCTGTATAGAAGAAATTTACAATAAAATATGAAAAAGTACTAATGTGTGAATATGCACAACATCTGAATTAAAATGAAAGAGTTGTGCAGCCAACCAACACCCATACAGTCCTGAGCGACACCCATTCAATACCAGTGCTTCCGATAATGTCCATATACCGCCACAGATGCCATTCCCATCAGCCTCAACTGTGCTTTGTGGTTTGTACTGATTAGCAAATGCTAGCATGCTAAAGTAAGATGTAAACATCTCTCTCTTCAGATTAGCTGAGCAAGAAGCTCATCTCTTGTCTTACTTCTTGTTTCAGCTTATGAAGCATATGTGTAGTAGTAACCAGATCGTGGGATAATATATTTGTGCTTCTAATAAGAAGTCAGTTAAGAAACATAATAACATAAACTTTGACTAAAAATTAAAAGTAAGTACAATAATCTAGAAACATAGATACGGAATAGAAGAAAAGAATACCAAAAACATTTTATGCAAGAAATAAGCCATGCAAGTTGCTAAATCTGTCTTTATTTTGGATCAACAACGGTTAGTTTACCGCTTTCTAGAGAGTTTACAGGGGGGCAATTTGCGCCGGACGCACCTGATTTGCATAAAGTAGACTAGACCTCAACTTTATGCAAATGAGGAGCGGCCGACGTGACGCCCCATCTCTCGAATCACGCCGCCACACTACCAGAATGCATTGCACGGCTGCTAACGTAGACAATGAATGGGAAGTGTTGAAAGGGTGGAAGCTGTGGACATTTGCCATTACTGAATTTAACATTATAGGTATGACCACTGTTTGTATAACAGTTTAACCACATATTCATAGACTGACCATGCACAGTCCAGTCATATACTCGGTTTTGACCGAGTCTTGTTATTTAGGTTACTTCTATCTAAGGACAATGTGAGCATATTAGCTTATTAAATCACAGCTAAGCCTCGCAGTTCATTATCATAATGTGCTGCCAAACTATGAGGCATAAACAGAAGTTAAAGAACCGGAGATGCAGCTTGTAAATCATAGGATGAATCTTGTGTTCAGAGTAGTAAGACAACTAGAGAGAGATATGCTTGCTTAAAAGCAGACTCTACTGCTGCTGAATGAACTTACCTAAGTCCTTTTCGTCCTGCACTAAAGCTGTCACAGGGGAAACATGGTATCAGGGTGATGCAATGAGTCCAGAGACCTGGGTTCAAGCCCTCAAGCATCCACTTCATTGTAATGTCCTTGACAAACACACCCACACTGAAAACCAGCTGCAGGGAGTTTGCTCTATAACCAACCCTGACCTTTGACCTCTGTGTGGATGAGCAGCAGGGAAAAGCAAATTTTTCTATGGGAGTCATACCGCATTGTTGGATGCACAGTAAGCCCTAAAGTGGGTTACACGGGTTACAGCAGCTTTTGTTCAGATGGTGAATTACGAGGACAGATGGCTGTGTAAGTGGTGGGCTATTCTCCTGGTCTGTTGTTGGTAATTCAGCAGCTTTTAATTAAAATCAAATAAAGTGACTGTCTGTTAGGTAGAGGCCACACAGAGGCCAAAGCTGCCTCTCTTGTCTAGGTTTCTCTCTCAATAGTATCACTGAAGGTGATTTTTGTTCACATGGTCAGAGTGTGACGCTCAGTTAAACAGTTATGTGGCAGAAACAGAGGTGGTAACATGTTTTTGGCTGTCTGGCTGCAGCCAAATAAAGGATCCAAAATGCTTGTTCCCACAGTCTCCCAGCTGTGTCTCCGGTGTCTCTTGTGTGTTGCTTATGCTCGTGTGGTCCCATCTGAACTTTCCAGAGGGTAAAAGAGGCTCCTGCTGTGTTCCTGTTTGACAAGTCCCCCTCCTAAAATAGACCAGATTGTGTCTGCTGTCTGCCTCGCTCCTACAGAATTGAAAAAATTGCACAAATGCACAGCCGCACAGTACCATCCTGCTGTAACAATGAATGTTTGAGGTGTTTCTATTCCTGGATCATCTGAGGGAAGCTGCAATGTCATGACTCTCCTCTTTGACCATGTCATTTCCTTTGTTCATCATTATTACTGGTGTAATGATTCATTCGGTGCATCGAACATCGATCTGATAAAAGAGACTAAAAGAATGAGTCACTTTGGCTGCAGCAAGGACTCTATTTG
This sequence comes from Pterois miles, assembly GCA_947000775.1. Lineage (NCBI taxonomy): Eukaryota > Metazoa > Chordata > Actinopteri > Perciformes > Scorpaenidae > Pterois > Pterois miles. The sequence goes on along the minus strand of CAMQGK010000308.1, from coordinate 5,168,575 downwards.
AAAAGGCTTTGAGTCAACTTACTTGATTATTTTTAAAATATTAAAGCACCTCATGCTGATCTACATAATTTTTGTGAAATGGAGCTTTGTACACACATCATCTCCAAGCGCTTTGACATTGTTCTCCTCTGACGGGAAGATAATACTCTATTCAGTAAGACACTCATGGTCAGCACACTGAAAAGTGCAAATGCTGCATTTCAAAATTTCCCATATTGCCCACAAGGAGAGCAACAAGGAGAGAGATATGCTTTGCTGAACCTATAATGTCCAAAGTATGGCAGCATCTTGGCTTCTAAGAAACAGTCAACTCTGTGAAACTGCTGTGAAGAGTTTGCTAAGGCCGACCATTGAGTTGCCTAATGTCTTTGTCTTGGCCAAACCGTTGCACTTGAATACACCTCAAAGACTACACCCAACAGCCAACTAGCAGTATAGTCATTCAAAAAGGGACAACCGAGGTCATGTTGTTATGATACGTATATGAAAAAAACAGCGTTTTAACACCATTCGCGCTCACCGCTTCGCTTCATTCCAGATGGCCACACATTCGTGTGTTGTAATGATCAGATGAGGTGAAGATGAACGAAGACGAGCTGTCTGTGTTTGCCCTCTTGACATTACTCGTTAACTCATTACACATCCCGTTAAGTTGAATCAGAGTGATTTCTCCTCAAAAAACTGACGGTGCTTGGTGTGTCAGAGCCATAAAACTGACAGAAGTACTTTGTTAATCTATTCAACCAGTTTTTAAGACAGCACTCACTTTTCAGCCTGTTTGCACAAAAAGGCGTATGAATGATAATTCACAAGGCATTTAGTGTGCAATAAGAATGCATCTGGCATGTCATACGCCATGTTGTCTGTACTGACTGTAAATGCACCCACCTGAATATGTTACGCTCAGAGCTAGTGACGTAGACTAAAAAGCGAGAAAGGCCACTTATTGCGGGCAGGTGGAGAGGTGGGTCCAACAAATACACAACTTTTAACCAGGAGACTGGTGTTTTGTAAGTTACATTATTAACATTTGTTGTGTTTTTTTAGTGACATTTGTGACATGTTTTACGTACTTATGTTACGTTGTTTCCATACATGTTTTATTTAGTTTACATGCTTATTTTAAGACAAACCAAGTGTTTTTTCTGCCTAAACCTAACTGCAGCCTTTACCATATTTTTTGTTGCATGATATAAAAAATTAAACGCAAAAAATGGTGTACAAATTACACTCAAAATGCAAAATTGCATTACAAGCTGAATGTCTGTGTAATTTTCTACTCTTTGTACACTATCCTATTTTTTTTTTTTTTTTACCTTTTTAAAAGAATGAATGTTGCAATTATGCATCATTGATCATTGATATTTTTGCCAAAAGAAAACTAATCACATCGGTATTTACAAAATCCAACCAAATGATCTGCGATCAAATTAGAACTAATGGGTCATGAAGCCATAGATCCACAGCCATACTTGTTGTTATTTTATTTCAAATTTGTATTTTAAGCTTGACATATCCATGAGTTCATAATTGTCCCATCTCAGACTTAGAGAACATGATGTTAGAAAAGATCATGAGAAATATAGCAGGATTGTGGTCTTCTTAAACAAGGTTGCTGAACACTCGTTAATGGTACAAACAATGTTAAGCTCTAATGACTGGACAAACACTGCATATGGCCCTTATTAACACAACTAAACAACAGCACCAGTTTGAGTGTCTTTCTGAGATTTAGTTCCTTCGAGCAGAGAGTGGACTGTTTATAAAGCTGTTTTTGTTATCGTATTTTCTCGTCACAGTTCCTTCCTAAACTCTCGAGCAGGCTTTCTATCCCGCTGTCCTTATCTCTGTCCCCTCTCGTCCTTCCTGCTCTTTCTGCCTCTCTGTTGGGGATGTTTGTGCAGCTTGTCACCATGCCGTCAGTCGAGTGGGATGTCTGTCTCTGAGTGGTCTTCTGTATTACCCTCCCGCTCTGGTAATCTCTCCTCCCCCAATTCAGATGCATAAAGCAGAGCCTAAAAAGATATGCCAGGCTTTTATATTCTCCCGGGAGTCGCCGCATGATTCTGGATGGTGTTTACCCCACGCTGTCCTGTCTGTTTTTCTGTTCCTGCCAGACATTTTACTATCAATGATTTACTGTGTCATTGCAATTTTCTTTTTTCACACAACCCATGGGCAATAAATTAACCTAATGTTTGTATACATTTGCTGTAAGCACAGAAGGGCTAGGCCTGAGTGGACCTCGTCACTGTGATGCCACTCATTGGTTTATGGACTGCCATTTTGAAGCCCAGAGCTCTGCGTTTTGGCATCCACCATCTTGGTTTTTTGCAACCAGAACTGACACAAGAGCGTGGCGCTAGGGACAACTGAATGCCGAAGAAGACATTTTTATGTTACAGTTAACTTTCATGATCTGAAAACACACTGTGAAAAGGTTAAAGTTGTAAGACGGGACACTGACATGGTGGTGACCTGTCTATCACAAGGTGGCCGCTAAAGCGCCATACTTTGTCTGTTTTACTCTAATAGTAGGGATTGGCAATGTCGTTCTTTTCAGTGAACTGAATCACTGTAATCAGGTCAGCAAAAAGACTTATTCAACAGATGTTCACCGAATGGTTCAGTGCTTGACCAGAGCTCTGACTGCACTGCATGTAGTCCCATTCGCTAAACTGAAACACAACTAAATATTTAGCTCAGCTCGCTAACTTGTGAACTGAGAAAAGAGAACTTAGTGGGATAAAGATACGATTTGCAAATAAAAGATGTATGCAACTAAATATCGGGCTGTTAAATATTTTTATTATACTGCAGTGAAAACAAGAAATACTGAAACAATGAAATTTACATTTTTATCACAGCTGTCATTATTCATGTGCAAATATTATTTTCACATTTGTAGCCTATGGCCTCTGGTGAAAAACAAAAAATAAAATCTCTACTTAAGCAAGTCTATTACATAGAAAAACAGAACTATTTACATTTTTATCAAAACTGTCATATTATAGGTACATCATTTATTGGTTTGGTAGCAACCCTACCCAAGTCAGCTGTGTATTTGCTGTCTTGAACACAACACAGGTCTTACCTCTTGTGGACAAATGACTTGAATCACTCCCTCAGCGAGTCTCTGACTGCACGTTCGCTTGTTGAGAGCTCAACTAAACCAAGAAATGAACAAATCGTTTCAGGAAATGATTCATTTTAGTTTGTTCACCAAAAGTATCTTTCTTTTGAACGAATCATTTGCGAACAAACCATTACCAGTAAATCAAGTGCGAAACAGGGTCATTTGTTCATAGACCTGTATAGAGCGCTACAGAAATGAGTCCTAACACCCGTAAAAGAGTTCGCTTTTTAGCGCTTCTGGATCCCTCATCTGGAAGTCAGTGGCTTTTAGTTAGATGCCTGAAATAAGGTCTGTGGTTAACACAAGCCTAAGAGAGCTTAACGTTTTGTTCTACGACATAAAATACATAAATAAATATCCCACTCATGAATTTTGAAGCCTTTATGTGTCTTAAAAAACATCATCATCCGCCTTTACAGTCTCGTTGTGTCTACTAGCTTTTTTTATACTACTTAGCTTTTTACTTTTGCTGAATGCATTTACACTTCAAAAATCATAGAAGCAGCGTTCTTTTGTGGAGATTAGTTTGTGTAAGTATCATAATCATGTTTGCCACAGAAGTTATTTTTTGCAGTAATTTAAAACCAGACGTAAAAATCCCATTGTTTTTTTGCAGAGGGAACCGTAATCTGACCTTCATTTGCAACCAGATGAGTCGCCCCCTGCTGGCTGTTACAATGAATGCTAGTTTAAGGTACTTCCTCATTGGCATCACTTTTCAGACCCAGAGGTAGCCCAGTGGTGTGACATCTTTTCATTTACATTATTTAGTTACTTTTCCAGTGAAACCATACGACATAGTCAAAATTATTATGTGGTTTGAAATTGAGTCACAATGGGCCAAGAATCAGAAAGCTAACCAAGAGTTGGTTACTAGATATCTTCAAACTTTGTCAGAGACGGAGGTGTGGTCGCCATGTGACATTACAGGAACTTCAGCCAGTCGACACAGTTTTATGAAATTGCATGAATCACCATCTCACGTGGGTGTTCCACTGAAAATGGAAACTGTGCAAGAGTAACACATTACCATTCCTACAGTGCAAGTTTGCTCTCTAATGATGCATATTGTTTTCTAAGCAAACTTTGGCAAAGACTCACTGTGTGTCACATGCTTTGTAATTTGTGTGGAAACCCGGCCATAGATTCAGAACTATAACATCTAAAAATTCAGAGTGGTGCATTATAGATGGCACACATCATGGTATGGCATCAGCTCCACTGCTCTCATGGACAGCACTGGTTACTAAAAGACTCAGGCCAGAAAGACGGATAGACAGACAGACATCACCTGTCTTAAGCCCAGGTGGAATCTTTCCCTGCATAGCCAGTTGTCACCCTGTTGTTCTGTCTCTGTCAGTTTCTGCTGCTGATGTTGTGCTCTTAAAAAGATAAGACACATCTGCTCTCTCCCACAAGCTAGCTGATTAGCATTCGCATCGTCACAATTCACCCATAGGGCATCCTACCAGCGTGAGCATTAACATTGGCTTCATTAATAGCATGGTCTCCACAGACAGCACCTCTCTCCAGCTAAGCTGCAGAGTGTGGCTGGAGTGGACATCGCCCCTGTTGAACACATCAACCAGCCTCATTTGCACCCGGCTTATTATTCATTGTATAATTGGATCTGCTTTCACTGACTTGGCTTAGTACTTATTTAACATGCTTCAGTGATGTCTTCTACTCTGCCGCACTGACACTCTGGGATAGGCCAGAGATGAGGGTGATGTGAGCAGTTATGCAGCCAATACATCAATATTTCTTTGGATTTGATCGGGGCTGAATATAGCAAAGATCCAGGTCAACTTGTCTCAATTTCCGGCCTATCTCCAGTAGAGGTCACTTCATGACACTCTATGGAAACTGTATCCGTTTATGAGGGATTATATTTTCTAATATTTAGTTCAGATGATTTAGGCAGCAATACAAGTACACTGGGGTTTGTGAGGGGAACAAAACCCCACAAATATATATAAAAAAAAACACATGAAAGAGGTGGTTGGATAAGTGGATTAATGAGGATGTTGCCTGAACAGATGCTATGTTCTTCTCATAAGGAAGCCTGTTGTTTCTGCTGTACCTCTATGTGCAGCTAGCTGCGTCCTTTCTTGGCCTCATTCAATCTCACTTCCTGCCACTTACAGATGGATGACAAATTAAATTTTAATTTGAAAAACCTGATTAGAATAGGTGAAGCGACATTATGGGTGCAGATGCATCCATACGGAATATGAAGAGCCACTGGATAATTAGATGAGGATGAGAATGATGCGTCATATGAACTGATCACTTTCACTAATACGAGATAACCCCCTAAAGTTACACACTGAAAATGTCATCTTGCTGTGTTGTTCGGTTGGGTTGGCTCTAGCGAGCTACAATATCAGCAAAACATTTCAGAGATGGAGAGTAAGTGTCGTTAATATGTACTAACTGCAGCCAATGGCTCGTGGCTGCAGTTAGCAGAAGGCTAACCAGCCCGCTGGTCGGACGGCTGGCTACTTAACTAAGTAATTCTGCTGTCATGCAACACAAAAAAATGAGCCAAAGAAAGTGGTGACAGCAATGTGGTTTCCTACACGGACAAGAGTGTGTACAGTATATTGTAATTTCAGTCATATATTTTTCTTGGTAATTTTATGTCTTCAATCAAAAATGTGGATAGTCCCACCGATCTCATCTTTCTCCTTTGGCATTATGCCTTTGCATTTCCTGCATTACGTTACCCACTTGCTAGCTTGCTAAATTGTTTGCGTCTGTGGCTTCTAGACTTAGACAGTGACGTTAATGTTGCCGTTGCTTAGCAGTGGTGTTCTTCACGACTTAACCACTTGAATGCAACGCAATCTGGCCAATATGGACTCAAGTAGCTGGATCAGGTTTCTGTGATAATGGGGCCAATCTATTCAGTTTAAGCTATGTTTACATACCAAATACATTATATACTGGAATTTTAATTCCTGTTAAGTTTTCACCAATTTGTTGCTGCATTAACAAGGTTTACTCTTGAATTGTAATTCTTGTTGATTTTCAAGTTAGTGGTGTAGGGTTTTATTTTAATAATAACAGTTAAGTAAATTTATGTCTGTGTATTTATTTGTCACATTTTGTTTTAAAAAGTTTGGAGCAACGTTTACGTCAAGCCTGATGTTCCAAGTAAAGGAATGATCCCAGTCACTTCCACACAATAAGTCATACAGCTTATTACTTAAATACTGGTATCGGATGTTTCAGTGTCGGCTGATACCCAAAGCCCAGGTATAGCTCTCAGACTGAAAAAGTCGGATCGGTGCATCCCTAACAGAAAAGGAGTCTATGGGAGATTTTGGAGCATCATTAAAACAGCAAATATACTGTATTTTGGAGAATGATGTTCTACCCTTCAGTAGGGTTTCAGAGACTTGCAGGGTGTGTTTGTTTTTCCTTTTATCTACCATGCAGCTGCATATTAAAATGTCTGTTTCGACTTGTGGAAGAAGTGCTGAGAAGTCAGGAAGTCCTCGTTTGTTGCGCCCTCCCTCTCCGTCCTCCGTAATAATTCCTTTTCCCTCTGTGATTCTCTCCCTCCCCTCGTTCCCTTGCTCCTTCCCAGTGGTGGGGTCAGAGGGCCTGTCCTCTCCACTGGAGCCAGGCGGAGTGACGAATGGCAACACGGCACTGCCAGCGGCCCGCAGCGCAAACAGTAAACAGAGCGAGGGTGGAGGAGGAGAGCGGAGGGGTGTGATAAGAAAGAGAAATGAAGAGCAGGAGTGAACTAGGAAGAGAAATGGAAGGGGCTCGCCACAAAGGACGAACGCTAAAGGTCAAAAGATGTGCTGGGCGATCTATTTTTGTGTTGTGTTTACATACTTTTAATATTTAGGCTATTGTGCCGTTTACAAAGATGAGCTGATTTCCCCCATATGAGTGAGTCAGTCGTGACCTGATGTGGGCTTGTTGATCTCTCCCGTCCCTGTCAATTAAAAACAAATATAGACACAGCATTTTATGCATACATGTCTGTCAGCGTGTAGCTGCGTTGACACACTTTGGATGGAGTCACCAGCTCGCTCGCTCTCAATTATGCTCATCTTGTGTTGTGTGAGGTATTAAAAATGCATTAAGCTCCAGCGCAATTATGATAGCTCTGCCAGTTGTGAATAATACACATTTAATTTAATGGAGAGTAATACTGATCATTGCAAAATGTTTAATTGCATTTTAATTCCACGAGATCCCAACTGAAGAGACGTGACAGGAAGTCATTTAAGAAATCCACTTTCACGTGGCCAGGTGTATGAGCACACAGCTTGTGATGCTTCATTATGGATGTGACAGCTGTCTGACTTTGCTGATACTTGTGGGTTATGTGATATTTACAGAGCATCCTTTGAGTCTCCTTTTTTAAGTAGCCATTGCTTGATACTTACATAAGACTGTCTGTGCCCCTTCCTTTCTCTCTCCCTGTCTCAGTAAATCATTTCCCCAGGGCCAGTCATTAGCATCATCTGAAGTTGCCACGTCTAACGTCGCTTCTCCGACGTGCCAATCTAAAAGGACAGTACATCGCTTTGAGAATCTCCCGAGCTGCACTGCAACAAAAAGATAGCGAAAGCAAACAAATTCTCTGTTGTTTGCAGAGTGCGCTTGACATTGCAGGGACTCCGGCTTGGGAGCTGGAGCAGGTGATAGCAGCGGCGCAACACACACATTAACACACACATGCACACACCCTGTCTTGTTGCCACCTCAGCCATCACTCTGAATGATGTCAGTCAAATTAATTGCTGCTCCCTTCCCGTGGCACGCTTGAGGAGGTTTCATAGAGGCAAGGACAGTCTGGGGCCCAGAGAAAGTGGGCTTTAAAGGACAACTCCGTGTGCGTTTGTGTGCGAGACGGGGAATGAGTTATCATCACGTTATACTTTTTTTTTTTTCAAATTTCTAATGAGCATGAGTTAATTTGATTAAAAAATCTGTCCTCTAAATCTTTGGGGACTTGCTGTTTAATGAGAGTGGTTCATGACTCTGGGATCACTTTATTAAAGTATTTATATGACAAGACATTGCAACTGTTTTACACTGAAATTCATCTCATTCAGAGATTTATGATCATTGAAGACGGGTACATCTACAGAGATGTCCATTAGCTTTAGTAAACAAAAGCTTGATTCCACATCAACACTGATGTTGATTTAATTTCTAATTTAAGAAATAGCTTGAAGGGAATATTTAACTGGGTTTCACAAAAATAAAATCCATCACATCATTGTTGCTGCTCTGCTCTCCCTTTCACTCGCATTCAAGCATCTGAATAAATGATGCGTGACAGGTGTATCCTTGATAGCTGCTGAAATTTACAATCACCTCTCCTCATTTCAGATGTGACCCAAAACTTATATTAAGATGTTACGTATTGTTGCAAGAGTTAATTCAATCATTTGAGGTTGAAACACAACTTAAATACAATGAATAACTGAAACTAAGCCAAAATTTGGGATAAAGAGGTGCCAAAGTGGTTACTGCTTTATTATTCCAGCCTGTTCACGACTCCAGATTGGGCCTTTCACTTTACTAATGATGGCAATACATCACCAGGTCGAACAGACACATGAATTCAAGTGAATTTTTGGATGCGAGACACAGCTGGTCCCGTTACGTTTTACCCTTTAGACTCTGGTGTGAAATGTGCTTCAGGAGGTTTGATCTGTGGAGGTCACACACACACACACACACACACACAAAAGTGGATTTCACTGAAACTTTATTTAAGGTGTGCATTGAGATATTTCCACATGCCTGAAGCAGACACTTTACAACTGTTTTCTTCTGATGAGATACACTCTTATTAATGTAATATAACTACATATTTTCATTAGTCAGACATCCATAACCATTGCATATTGTTTTTTAGCCAAGTACTAACACTTGCAGCTTTTGTTTGTGTCATGAATGCTCACTGTAGCTAAATGATGAAGTAAGTTAGCAGGTAACAAAATGCACAATGCCTCACTTTATAGAATAATTTCTGGTCGTGTCACACACTGAACAAAAATATAAATACTACACTTTTGTTTTTGCTCCCATGTGCTGAGGTTAAAGATCTAAGACTGTTTCTATGTACACAAAAGGCCTGTTTCTCTCAAATATTGTTCACAAATTTGTCTAAAACTGTGTTAGTGAGCACTTTTCCTTAGCTGAAATAATCCATCCACCTCACCGGTGCATATCAAGATGCTGATTAGACGGCAGGATTATTGACCAGGTTTGCCTTTGACCGGTCACAATAAAAATAATAATAAATAAATAAATAAAATACTAAAAAAAAACACTATTTGAGAGAAATAGGCCTTTTGTGTACATAGAAAACCTCTTAGATCTTTGACTTAAGTGCATAAAAAATGGGAGCAAAAACAAGAGTGTTGTGTTTTTGTTCAGGCCATAATATGGATCTGTCATGATAATATTGTACTCACTGAGTTGAAGGATTGGTTTGACATTTTTAGAAATATGCTTTTTTGCTCACTGGAGAATATCGATGGCACAGTCTCATCACATCTGTCCATTAAAGTGGAAATTCTTCAAATTTCAATGCTGGTTGATTCAGAATTTCTATTTGACTGAAAACAATGGAAATGTGCTCAGAGTTTCACAGTCTGAAGTTGTTTTGTTGATACATAAACATAGAAATAGAATAGAAAAATTCTGTCTATTGGCGCTTCAAATGAAACCTGTGAGGTCGTGTTTACGAGACGGGAAGTCGTGTCCAGAATATACATGGCGTTCAAGTGGTTAATCGTGAGAACGCTGCTGCTAAGCAACGGGAATATTAACGTTACTGTCGACATCTAGAAGCCACAACGGCTAACGATTTAGCAAGCTAACAAGTGGGTAACATAAAGAAAGAAATACAAAGGCATAATGACAGAGGAAAAGGATGAAGCCGTTAAGAATATCAACATTTTCCTCTGACCTATTATAAAATTACAAAGATAAAAAATGTATGACTAAATATATTAACTTTTGACATCACCAATTGTGAACTCTGAGCTTTCAGAAACTTTCAGAAGAGAGGGGCATTCATTTGGGCTCTTCTCTCGAACATGGTAAACAAAACACCATTTGAAGGCACCATGCACTGTACTGTCAGAGTTGTGTGCGTACTTCCATTTTTTTGTATACAACACCATTTTTCCCTAGAATGTTGCCACAGACACCCATTCATAATATTGCAAATATATAAATATTGCAATAATTTCATCAGTTGGTCATAGGCTCAATCACCTTTGTGTTACCAAATTTGGCTATAGTTAATTAACTGACATTTATTGAAAAGAAAATGTTTGAAATTGCCACTTGAGGTATGAAGATACAACCAAGAGGTGGTTAGCTTTTCTTAGCATAAAGACTGGAAGCAGGGGGAAACCGCTAGCCTGCCTGGCCCTGCTCAAATTAAATCCCAAATTGCTACTAGACCTATTTCTTTATAGGGAAAATTTGCCTCCTTTTTATGTGGCTGTCCAATCAGTGTTGATGGTAAATGTAGTCGATTGGAGCAATAAATTCCTCAGCACTTGCTATGTTGACCAGAAAGCTGAGTTCTCCTGCTCGTGGAGCCATGCTGGCAATGCTTACATATACCAGTGTGCATTCTGTGCTCAAGCCTCTGATGCCCAGAGTCCGCACCGGCCACATCTTGAACGGTTAATGTAGCCAGAGCCTTGACCTCTCCACTGTTTATCGTTGGCCATAGACTTTGGCTTGACTATCCGATTCAGCCAAAACACTGTCAAATGTATCCTCATCCATAAGTGCACTCATTTTGCAGCTGCAAACTCTGCTTTCTCTGTCAATATAGCACTCACTGATATGGGACGAAAGCTTACAATACTACGTTCATACTTGCTAAATAAATGCCAGACCATGCCTTATAAAATTTAAAGTGCAGCACAAGTTATACTATTCTCCAAACTGAGTAAATATTCCCTAATGTTTCCCCACTCAAATGACAGCTCCAAGAAGCCACTTTAACCCACAGTTTTGTACTCTACACCAAAATAGAAAAGATTTAAATTGAAATATTCAGCATCTTCTCCAGTGTACTGAAAATCCCACTGATACTGGAAATATCAGGGCCAGTTAGTAAATTGACTGCTTCTTAACAACACATTGTCTCCTTTTAGATTTATCTTGAATAATAAACTGAAGCAATTTTTAAAAACATGGTCACCATTTATTTCTTTTCTTGAACAAAATGCAAATTGAACACAAACTTGAATCACAAGTAGTGCTTGTTATTCCCCCTTTTCTGTTGTCTTTTTCCTTTCGCTCTCTGTTTTTTCTGTTTTATTTAGTAAATAATGTAAAATTGAAGCAGTTGACTATTTTGCCAAAAGTTTTGCACAAATGCTTTCAAAAAAAAATATTTGAAACGAATATAGCACACACTGAGGAATTTACTTGCTTCAATCAACTACAATTGCCATGAACAATGATCGGATATCCACATAAACGGTGGCTAATTTTCCCTTTAATCCAAGATGTTGGATGAGACAAGAGATACAGGCAGTCAGATAGTCAGATCACAGGTTTCAAACCAACCCTCAGCTCACAGTTACAGACTAAAAAACTAATAATAATAACATAAGCTATGAACGTAATGTCATGTTGCTCTGTGTTGTAGCGTCACATGATGTAACATCATCAGTAAAAGTTACTCAACTTTTGGTTTCACACTGGACGCGGATGCCGGTCCCCTGAAAAGGTGCTGTCTAGAAGGTAACCCTCAATTTGCAAAAACTTGCATAAAAAAGATTCGTTGCACAACGACCTATCCTAACCATAACTTTTCAACGTCTAACCTTCACTATTGGAGATCAATGCCTAACCTTAACTATTCGAGGTCAGTGCTTAACCTTAACTATTGGAGGTCAATGTTTGACCTTAAGTTTTCAAGGTCAATGCCTAACCGTAACTAGTCAAGGTCAATGCCAAACCTTAACATCTTGCAAGAGTTTCACAATTTGTGTGTTACATTTTAGACAAAGACATAAAAGTCCTGTGTTTGTTCATCCAATCGACCGCCACTCCCTCCCACCCTTAGAGAACGTCTTGCTATTCGTACTACATGCATTGCTCTGAGCATCTAATAATGACACAGATGGGTTTACATTGGTGGTTTTTGAAAGCCTGATGCATCTCAGATAGACGCTTAAGGCTGCCTTGTCGGTATAGATGCCGAGGGCCACTGCCTAAGCATCGTTATTTGATGCCCTGGGACTGAGACCCAGCTGGGACTAGGGCTGTCACTTTTTTTTTTTTTAATTCTACCTATCATCCAAAAAATTTTTAAATTTTGTTATTATTGTTATCTATTATTGATTTGTTTGAAATCAAACTGTGTGTAAGTGCAACAGGCAGTACCTTGTCCTCCAATGGTGGACAGTCATAAAATACACTGTCCGTTCAATCCTGTTGCCCTCAGTAAACTTGGCGGCTGTTGTTCTTCTTCTTCTTCTCTAACCTTGAAAGCATTTGAATTTTTAAAAATCAGAGATGTGTGTAAGGCTGTTTTCTGATTTTGATAAAACGCGAATGCATTACAGTAACATTAGCTTGTCGCTTAAGTGAAACAGCAGAGGCATCGAATGAATGGGACATTTATTCTACAGCACTTAAAGATTAAACTGTGTTTTCGAATGAACTAAAACAAATTTCGTGTTAGTTCTAATTCTGTCCAACTTAATGTATTTTTTAAAATAGTGACCGCTCTAGTGCGCGACATGACGCTGTTTTCTCGTGCTATCAAGGATTATTAGTGATATTTTATTCTGTGTGCTTCCTTTCGGTTTTGTCTCCAAATTAGTCTGTTTATTGTCAGTACTGTACTGTGTATATTGTTCCTATTTTTAAATTTCTTTCTATTTAAATTGTCATATTTTATGTCTGTCTACTTTGTTTAGCCTCTTGTTTTTGTACTATCCCATTTGCTGCTGTACACTGCAAATTTCCCCACTGTGGGATTAACCAAAGAATATCTTATCTTATTTATCTTAAATGTTTAGCGGCTTCAATAATCGTCTGGCTGCTCCTGTTTCTCTATATCAGTGTTCCCACATGTCAGCAATTATTTCAGTGAGTAAAATGTTATCAAAACTAATAGGAATATTGTTATAACCAAGATTATCCTATAATAATCCACTTTAATTAAAACTGATTTATTCAAACACAATTCAGGCAATTTTTTTATCAACTCCTAACTAAGTATTAATAGTCAAAGACACCACAAATCTTGTGTAGGTCTTCGACTTCTCCTTAAAAGAGGTCATCAGCTGTTGTTCATGAAAAATACAGGACACACAAAGTAATATGAGACACTCATCCATAAAACACTTCCAAGCAGTGAAACAAATAATTTATGAGGTTTCCGTTGAGTAAATTTGGTTTAAAGTTCTAATGATTTGACGTTTGGATGAGATATAAATTGTGAACCAGTTTGACAACCTGCATTTTTCATGTCTGTCTACATTCACTTCCAAAAGAAATTCAGATCACATTGTGTCGACTTCTCAAAACTTTTTTTTTTAAATCTCGACATGAATGGATTAAACCGGATGTAAAATCAAATCTGCTTCCATTCTTCTTGCTTTAATATTAAGTCACATGTGGATGTACTTTACTTACATGCCCATCTATGTAGAAGCATGATTCGGTTTGATGCTTTACTGCTGGACTTCTTGCAGAGCACAGGATGTTAGCTTAATGAGTAACAGTATTTCTGTGTGCTGTCATGTAATGTGTCGTAGAGGGCTTGCTGTGTGCTGCATTTACTCTGAATTCGGAGGAACATGTTTTGACAGTGTTTGTGTTTGCGTACGCGTGTGTGATGGTATTGGAGAGAGCGGCGTCTGACAGCATTAGGGTGTATGCTGCCCAGTCATGGGATTATCTCTCCCAGGGGGCGTGTCAGCACCACTGCGCTCCCAGCTCCCTTGCACAACAGCAGAGGGTCTTAATCTCAATCCCCCAAATCCTCCTCTCCTCTTTCAGGAGCATCTTCGACTGCAGCGACCACGGTGAGCATGGCAAGCTCGCTCTGCACAGTCTGCACACGGACGGGCCTAATGCAAACACAGGAACATGTAGGGTCACCGTTTCCTTCAGTCACATTAAGAGTCAGCACAGAGAGCTACGTCCTCATTTGAAGTCGATCAGACCGGCCTCTACAGGAACGCTAGGACTCTTAGCATTAAGGATGAGTCAGTGCTGTGAGAGAGTCATGAGTCATTTCTTGTTTAGACTGACCGTCTCTATGTTGTGGCCTCCTGGATACAGTCTGTGGCAGCCCAGCAGGATGGAGAAGGCCTTGCGGAAATCTGCGTTGAAGGCATAGATGATGGGGTTGAGGGAGGAATTAGCCCAGCCAAACCACACAAACACGTCAAATGTGGTGGGGCTGATGCAGGGGAAAGCCTCCCCTCCGCTCGGCTGCTCACAGAAGGGCACCATGCAGTTGAGGATGAAGAACGGTAGCCAGCAGCACACAAACACCCCCATGATCACCGACAGCGTCTTCAGCACCTTGGTTTCCCTCTTGAACGTCATTTTTAAAGAGCTCTCGGACTCCGCGATGCTGGAGCCTCCGCCCATGCTGTCGTGCCTGTTCTTGGCACTTTCGGCTGCTCGCTCCAGGGCGGCAATCCTCCTGATTTGTCGATGTGCAATGCGGTATATTTGGGTGTAGGTGGCCAGCATGATGGCCACAGGGATGTAAAAGCTTATGAGAGAGGTGGAGATGGCATAGGTCCTGTTCAGGCTCGAATCACAGTTCTCTGGGCTGCGGTAAGATGTAGCATTGATACCTGAGGAGCCAGTGAGAGGGGTGTAAGATTTAGTTTGGGCCTTGTGCCAGTTGAGCTGCACCGGAATGAAGGAAATCAGCACAGACAGCGTCCAGGCCACACTGATCATCACGTAGGCCACTCTGGGTGTCATCTTCCTCTCGTAGCGAAAGGGGCTGGAGATGGCCCAGTAGCGGTCCAGGCTGATCACACAAAGGTTCAAAATGGATGCCGTGGAGCACATGATGTCAAAAGCCACCCAGGTGTCGCAGAAGGAGCCGAACGGCCAGAAGCCGGCGATCTCCGTCACCGCCTTCCACGGCATCACCAAGATGGCAACCAAGAGGTCCGACACTGCCAGCGAGATCACGAAAAAGTTGGTCACTTTGGAGCGCAGGTGTCGAAACTTGGTGACGGCGGCGCAGACGAGCGTGTTCCCCAGCAGGGTGGTGAGGATGAGCAGGGAGAGGAAGCAGCCGGTCAGGACGCGCCTCGACGGAGCCTCGTCCAAAAATCCACTGTCGATGACAGTTGTGAGGTTCACGAGATCCATCCCTGAACATGTGCGGGTTGGGGAGAGTTTGTTTAAGTCATGCTGTGGAAATCGTGCTACATTATATCCTTCAGAATCTAGGAGGCTCCTGTGCTTCAGCTTTGCAGGCCATCTCCATCATTGTACCTGCTGATGGATGCTGAGGGGTGAGGTGTTTTGAAGCAAACCAGCTCTGGGCAGAACATTTGCCCCCTGACTTTGTAAAATAGATTCAACATCATTTGAGCTAAAGCCGTAGCTGTAACTTTATTCCTCGGTGTAATGACGTGGTCATGAGCTCCTCTGTTCCGGTTTGTAGGTCACAAACTGCTGTAATGTTAGGAATCCTCTCTGCTTACTAAAGTCATCAGCAGTCCTGTGGATTAAAGACATGAATTATAGGCTACAACATTGGATTTATCAGTATAATTCCTGTTATAAAACTGCAACATTAATTAAAACACTTTATTTTGGTTACTTGTTTATGTAAACTCTGATTACACGTACATGTGAACGTCACATAAGCGATGATATAGTGTT
This sequence comes from Pterois miles, assembly GCA_947000775.1. NCBI lineage: Eukaryota > Metazoa > Chordata > Actinopteri > Perciformes > Scorpaenidae > Pterois > Pterois miles. Next base: position 5,152,545 of record CAMQGK010000308.1, on the reverse strand, counting down.
GCCATGCGATTTTATTTCCCATGAGCGCAATATCCTTATTATTAAGGTATGACTAATCAAGAGTCACACACCTTACATGCATGCCAAAAAACTGTAATAATCATACTCACCTCTTACTCATAGAGACCAGCTGTAGCTTGATTTGATATTTCAAAATAAACGTCCCATCGCTTCCACAAGAATTTAGCTGCGTAAAGTCAATCCAAAAGAGCACCTTGTCTCCATGTCCGACAAAACCAAACCAGTCCCATTATATCCTCGCCGGGCTCCACGTCGCTGACTCTTGAATGAATAACACGCACACACACAACAGTACTCAAATGTCACTCAGCCGTCACCGCTCGTGCTGCGTCCTCGTGCAGCCTCTGCTCGCGTCTGCAGCCAAATCCCAGAGAGCGTGCGCTCCCGCGCTTCAGCCTCACACCGGCGCTCTGACGTTGTCCCATTCAAGAGAAAGTGAATGAGAGCATGTGACCGTGGCCCTTTGGCGACCAGACCCTCAATATTCCCTGTATAATATACAGCACTATACAACGTCTGACTTTTACCGCGTGGCTTCTTGTGCAGAGTTTAGAGGTTAAAAGCATCATGGTGCCGATCAAAGCCACCTGTCAGCTGTGCTTTCTCTTAATTTGACCCAGTTGAATCTGCCCTGCGGTGGAGCGTAATTAAATTAAGATGCAAGTTATAAAACTGAATCAGGACAATGGCCAAATGTGCATGGCACGTGGGTCGCTGAGGCCACCTAACGGAGAGAGACAACAACTGCGTCTGTAATCAAGCTGCAGAGACATAAACCACTCTGTGACAGATTTTACTTCTGTGCAGGATTATAATGAGTGAAAAGGAGTTTTTTTTATTACTCTTATAAAAGGCAGATTTATGTCCAGACAGGAGATTAGATCAGAAATTCTTCATCACATAGTTTTCATATGCAGGCCAATGTCACCTTCAGCTGCAGTCATCATTTCTCTCCACTCTGACCGATAAATCGTGCACAGCTTGTAAAAAGAAATCCTGGCCATGTCTGTCAGCATGCCCATAGTTGTTTTATTCAGCTCAAGCTGGTATCTTGCAGAGCATCATGGGATGCAGAGGCAATCGTGACATGCCAGCTGTCACCTTCCAGTGATGAAAGTAGTTCTGACAAGAGGAAAAGAAACAGCTTTTACCCTTTTCCTTCACCAGGACCACACTATAAGGCATTTAAATAAGGGTTAAAGCCATAGGACTCAAGGAATGATAATAGAATAACAAAGAACATAAGCTACCGTATTTTACCCAAAAATTATTCCCCTTTTGCCATTTCATTGACCATATTTCAGTCTGCTCTGTAATCCTGAATCCAAATTGTACAACAATCAACAGCTCTGACAGTAATCACTACGCCTGTAATATGATAATATGGATTTGTTTTAAATGAAATTATGACAAAGAAGTAATACCTAAATGTTTTTTATTCTGTATTTAAGATGCAAATTTAGCTTTTCATTGATCTCAAAGAAATAGTGGACACAATTTGTCGATTACTTTCACTTTCTTGTGATCAAATTTTATTGATTTTACTATCAAAAACTTAAAGGATAGTAAAAGCAAAAGATATACATTGGAAATGATCAAAAAACATAATTAGACTATTTTAATTTTTATATGTATTATATTATATATATAATTCAAAACATATTATTGTGTTGATTGTCTGATATTTGATCAATAAGGGATTTTTCAAGCAAAAATTCAAAACATTTTCTGCTCTTCATGTTTTTTTTGTCATTTGTGATAGTAAACTGAATATCTTTGAATCTTGGTTTGACATCAGCATGGTTTCTTGGAAATTATACTGTAAGTCTTGTATTATTTTGACCTTTCATTGACAAACAATAAATGGATATATCCAGAAAAGTCAATGACAATACAATTTAAAGTGTATTTAGCAGAACAGGAAAAACTGAGCAGAAAACTGAAGCACTCCAGCATTAAAAGGAAAGATGGGGAGTCTGCTGAGAGACACAGACATAGACAGGAAACCTTTACAGGAATAGCTCAACATTTTGGCTAATGTACTTTCTTGCCAAGAGGTAGATGAAGCAGATTGATCATCTAACTCTCCAGCATGTTGTCACGAAGGGTTGCTTTCCCTCCGAAGACATCAGAGGCTCTGCAGCCGGACAAGGCTGAAGGTCCAAAGGTCAGAGGTGAGACCAGGGATAGAAAGGCAGGCTGAGGTGCATGGTGGACCTACTTCAGAGCATCTCTCTCCACCTGCCTTCTGCTCTGCTTCTTCTCTGTTCAAAGGTGCAGCTGCTGCTCCTCTAACTTGGGTCATGTGTGGTTCAAAGGCTCTCGTGTCCACAGAGGCGGCTGCTGCGTATACCGCGAGCTGCGCTTCTTCAAACATGCTGATTTTCAATCCCTCTGAATGATTTTCAAACAATGTAGTGAACTACTGAGTAATTTGCTCACTTCCAACAGTAAGATTTGACTAAGAAGATGTATGACAACCATAAACTGTATACTGTAGTCTCCGTGATATCACCCATAGGCTTCTGAAGAGCTGTTGTGAGGCTCGAAGTGGGTTGCTCCTAAGCTTGCACGGAAGCTGGATTCTCATTATGGCGCAAGATCACGCAAAAATCAATCTTGTCAGGTTCCAAGTAATGCGTTTGTGTCTGGCTCGTCAGACAGCGGACCGATCAGCGTCCGGTGAAGAGCAGCTACGACGTGGCTCAGGTGTTTGTGAGACCATGTTATGAGATTGATGACATTGTTTATATACACACACAGGATCAAGTAACCAAGGTCTTAGACTTATATGACTAACTACATGACTACTAGTGTAATAAAACTGAATTAATGATAAAACAAAAGGATAAAAGTGAATTAAGAATAATTGATGGAATAAAGTGAATACAATGATGGTGACCAGGTCATTCAGTGACTGATATCTCTCTGATTGGATTTGATGTCAGCTATATTTAGTTTTGGTATTAATGTACTATTCAGCAGCAGGGAGTTTAAGAAGCACCAGGGAGGATTGAGAAGCAATTTCATCTAATAAATTAGGCGTTGTCCAATTCAGGTTTAGAGTTTACGAGTTCCTAATTCTTCTTGAGTCTCATATTAATTATCCATTTTGTAAATTGACCATAGTTATTGATTTAATATAAATTTATTCATTAGTCTATTCATCAAACTCTTTATATTCTGATCTTCTGGATCTCTTGGGTTGGATTGAGTCATTTCTCTCCCTCAGTGGCTCTCTTTGGCATCCTTGGGCACCTCTCATAGCTGGAGGATCTCTCAGTTCAAAATGTCCTTTATTTAAAGCCTCTCCTTCAAGTCTCTTTCTTTCACACCGGCTGGTAACACCAGCACGTCTCAGCCGACAACAGACAGCTGACAACAGGCCAACAGCGCAAAAGAGAGTTGATTTGGCATCGGAGCATGTCAGAAGTTCAATTCCACTTTCAGGTAGGCTGGGTGCCGATATCAACCTGGCGTGAGGCGCTGGGCCTCCGGTCCTCAGGACTATGAGCAGCCTGTGTCCCAGTTGTGTTCTTTACCCCTTTTCCCTGCTTTGCAGGCCCAAGGAAGGGGTAAAGCAGAGGGATGGTTCAAGAGCCAAACAACCGACAAGACTAGCTGTGACTACTTTTAATTTTCAGTTGAGAAAGCGGTGCAGCGTTTAGTTGGTGGGAAAACAGCATTCTCTTCCCATCTGACAACTATACTGAGTCTTTTAGTTAAACTTCTTTTGCTAGATTAAAACCAGTTCAGTTGTTTCACAAAATGAATTCTTCCATATGTAAACCTGGGCTTCATCTGTTCCAAATGCATACCGTGTCAAAAATTCAAGATAGAAACTGGCTCGTGTCAAAAAAAAAAATACTGGAGTTTTGTCTGTTTGCTTCTATACTTTTTTTATTGGCTTCATGTATAACTCAGCAACTCTTGTAGGAATGAATGGGAGCCCACTACCAATGCTGTTCCCACTCATGGAGACTTCTGATACTGCTGGTACAGCTTTAAGAGCTCCCGTGCAGCCGTTCAAGTCATGACAAAACTCCTGAGTGTTTTTTGTCTGATGTGGGATGACAGGTAACCAGCGACCCGCAAGACACACACGAGCTATGAGTAAGACAGCTGAGAGCAAAATGGGCTGTTTTAGGAAGCAAAATATTAGAAAACTTCAGCCCTCTGCTGCCGCTATGTGTTTGTGGGTGCATGTGTGAGTACACAATCCTGCATATTTATCAGTCATGCATATCTCTGCAGGTTCATGTGAGTCCATGTGTGTTTTTTTATGCTGGCATGCAAACACTTAAAATCTGACTGCTCTCCAGATGGGTAGAATAGATAAAGGAGACAGTGATTCACTTTAGCTCTCCCTGTTGCATAAGAATTAATACTGGATGGATGAAATCTTACTGGCTATGCCTTTTTTTTTCTTTTGGCATTCAAATAGTGTAACACTGGCTATTTAAACAGCAGTGAAGGATTTACAAATACTCTGTGACAATAAATTATGAAATAGTTAATTTATTTGACAACAGCAGCACAATATTTCTGAATTAAGGTTTTTCACATTGTGAATGTTACTTTGCATCATCTAATTGACTGAATACATCTTGTCCGAGTGCATCAACAGTTGTATGTAAATAAATAAATAAATAGATAAACAAATAAATAAATAAATAAAATTTAGAAATAAATAGACAAATAATACTGGTAATTACAAAAATGCCATTTTTGAAAAATTCTGAATTGGAAACTGCATTAAAAAAAATACATACATGCATTTAAAATAGCTCTACTCAGTAAGACTTGAAGCAGCCCTGCATGAAACCGAAAGCAGCAGTCTTCATCTTTTCTTTGACTTGTTTAGGGTCCTGAGGAAATGAATATAGGGGTTAAAAGGCTTCAAACTCTTTCTGCTCTGCACCATTCGGCATCTGTGGTCAGTCTGGAAGAGAAATTGAGAGGGTTCGTGATTACCACTACACATGCAGCAGTCACAGTGTAGACAGTAAAAACATCATATTTTTTTTTTTTGTCTTAACCTGTTGATGTGGATCCAGAACCTGCAGGTTTGCCTGAAGTTCTTGGAGAATATGCTCACTCGCTTTGTGTACCGTCACATTGTCGAGAAGGTGTTTCAGCTCCCTGACAAAGACACTCACGCAGGAAGACTGCAATGCGATGCAGAAAAAAAGATGCATGTCGCATCATTAACTGAGCTCAACGTAACAAGTAGAGCAGCAAAGCTTGGTCCAGACCAGTGAGCCATTCCCAAACACTGGGTCGAGACCCACTGGTGGGTCACAGGGAATTTTATTAAGGTTGCAAAATAAATTTGCATTTCAGCCCGTTCTCATTTCAAGGGTGTCAAATCTGACATGGCCGTTGGCGTTAGACACTATTTAGCTTCAATATGAGATGCACCAAGCTTTCCATTAACTACAGTGTAAACCCATCCGTGTCAATATAAATGCTTAGATAAAGTGCGCTGGGAGTGTGGCGACGTACTGTAAAGAGGTCTATTGTTAATTCGGTCACAATGGTTTCCCATTATTAAAAAGTGGGTTCCCAGAAAAATAGTCGGGGAAACACTGGTTTAGACCAATCAGAGTGCAGTCTTGAAAAGATGCAATACTCACTCCATGTGTGTTCATATCCAATGTTGGCACATGCATCGTATCTGGCTGTAAGGACAGAAAGTGAGTGTCATAAGCACTGGATGACATTAACAGTCACTGAGAGACATGAGAGCGATGCCACTACATGTGTGATAATACCAATGCATTCTACTTACCAGCGTGATGTTGACTTTGTTGAGTCTGTAGATGGTGTTGAGTGTCTCCAGTCTTTTTATAATCTCCCCGTTCAACGTTATGTTCAGCGTATAACTGTTGCAGGGGTGCAACAGGACAACAAGGGCAAACACAAACTTCATCATACTGCAGCGCTGTCTCTGTATCTTCCTCAACAGCTTCTCTTTGTCTGAAGCGCGACTTCAGATGTTATGATTTGACTTCTTGTTATATAGAGAGGTCAGAGAGGAAAAGGAAGTCCCTGATGTCATTGAACACACCTACCTGGAAAGTCTTTTTTTTCTATGTAATGTAATATGCAATTTGCACATTATAAACGTTAGCACAAATAAGGCCAAAAAATCTTAACAAAAAAACAAAAAAAAAAAACAGAACAACTTTGAATCCTATGGCCAAAGATTAAGGAACCACTGTTGCCTGTCTTCACCCAGAACAACAATGATTTTATCACCTCTGTTGTGAGTGAGTGGCAACAATCTGGTTTCACAGCATTCTGTAAGAAGACAGTCGTGATGAGATTATAAGACTCTAGATATAAATACTTAGTTACCTTGCAAACTTCTTTGCTGGTCTAGACATAAAGAGTACACTATCAAGTGTACCAGTTTTAAACTGTGTATAAGTGGACAAAGTCATCATGGCTGTTGCCATGTTGCTTTTCTGCAACCACAAGTGACACAAGAGGCTGGAGGTGAGTACAACTGAATGTTGAAAAAGACAGGCCACCAAAGATATTATAATTAACTTTCAAGAACTGAAAACACGCTGCAAAAGGGTTAAAGTTGTAAGACAAAAATACAGACAACACCATGGTAGCAACCTGTCAATAACAATGTAGCCACAGCCCTACAGCATCCCCAGCTTTAAGGTCTATTTGACTGTAAATGGGACCATAATTGACTAAATGAACATCATGCTGTATTGAATAAGACTTGAAACTAGTGATTGAGCCCATAAACTCATGTTTACAATGTTTACTGAGGTAATAAATCAAGTGAGAAGTCGGCTCATTTTCTCATAGACTTCTATACAATCAGGCATCTTTTTGCAACCAGAGGAGTCGCCTCCTGCTGGCTGTTAGAAACAAAACAGGTTTAAGGCGCTTCAGCATTGGCTTCACTTTTCAGACCTGGGAGTAAGTTTTGTTTAAATAGAGGATGCTGATGATATATTCAGTTCAAATGTAGGATACAATTGCCACAGATTCTAATTGTGAGGTTAGGTTTCGCAGTATCCTACTGTGTTATATTGTGTGGTACAGTGAATTTCCTGTGAATATATTAAACACAATATAGCTCAGTTCCCTTTGTCGCTTTATTCTGTAAGAAATTTTAAGTGATTCTGGTCAATGTACAATTTCTCAGACTGAAAAAACTGAACATCATCATGTTCACAGCACTCCTGTTTAAAAGAAGAAGAAAGAGGAAACCGTTGTCATATACATACAGGAACATACATGAAATTTGACCTCTTCATTTAACCCATCCGAGGTATTTAGGAGCAGTGGGCTGCTGTAACCCAGAAGTGATGCACTTATCTATATTAATATTCAGTGATAGGTTGCACTCTTGATGCAACTTGATGACACCAGTTACAGTCTTTGGAAACAAATCAGTCATTTTTAAAACATAGACTGTGGTAAGAGAGTGGGCGCTGTCGCTGCTGACGTCATATCGAGAAATGGTCAGTGACCTCATGAGGCAAATGTCTCAAGAAGCTGCTAGACTCCAAACATCCTGGAGGTGGTACGGATCGGTTATTACTGTGAGTATCTTATGGATAGCATCTACACAGTGAGCAGTAAACTGATGAATGAATGAAAACTGAATGAATCCTGTCCCCTACTACAACTGCTAGAAATGTACTCAGGTGAACTGGTGTGTCTGACTAGAGGAAGCACCATGAAGAGCAAAATATAGCACATTCTTCGAGTAAAAGGAAGTATGCTCTTTAGGAGTTAAAGAAACTGTGATAGGCAATCCTTCTGCTTTTTTGCCTCAACCACTCACACCTCAGTTTCTATGGTTAGAAAAAATATTGCTAATTATGTTTCATACTACCATATAAGTGTGAACGATGGGTGATTTCATAGTTTGCCTTTTCTCATGTCCCGTTGATTAGCAATGCTGATGACTCATGTCAGTACACCAGTGGCACTTTCTCGGTTATCTTCACAATATATTTGTTAAAGAGGGGGGTGGACGAGGTAGAGGAGTGGGTGAAGGAGGGGGGTGGATGAAGGAGGAGGGTGGGGACTTCCCCGCACAGACTAGCAGCTACGATATGTACCGTGTTGTTAATGTTGGTGCAGTTTCACTGGGAAATGTCTATGACACTCCATTCAATGTTCAATGTGTGATCAGTGTTATTAAAGTGAATATATTTATTTTGATCAATTAATGTATTAACATACACACACGTCTGGTGTTTGTAGATATGTCAATGTTAGTATATACTGTACAGTATACAGTGTATTTGTACATCTCGTGCATAACCACAGATAAACATAGAGGTGAAAATGAGAACAATATGTATATATAGTACTGGTAAATGCACTCTTAGACATATACATAGACACACACACACATTTGTACACTGATACCAGAAGCTACCATACCAGGTGCCCCCTCGGCATGTGACGCCATCACCCAAGGCACCCTTTAGTGCCTGTGTGAGGCGCAGTAACGTTAGACGCTCTGAGAAAGTGGTCAGGGAGTGTGGTGGACAGTCCAACAAACACAGGGCTTTCATCCAGGTGACCGCTGTTTGTGCCTGCGCGTCAAGTTTTACTTTGACTTACAAATGTCATAGTTTTAAGTCAAACCATGATGTTTTTTCCTAAACCTAACTTAGAGGCTTTGTTTGAATTCACAACGTCAACCACATGTTTACTGTGACAGTAAAGTGATGCCAAGATGTGACAGTGTCAGTATGTGACGGGTTGGGATGAGAATGTGTTTCTCTCATCGGGATGTATAAACTAATGCTCATTCTCTCACACACACACACACACACACAAACACACACACACACACACACACACACACACACACACACACACAGCCTTCGGGAACAGTTTGGTGTTCAGTATCTTGCCCATGGAAACTTCAACATGTAGACTGGAGGAGCCACAGTTTATGCAGTACATGTACTATCACAGTGCATGGTACTGTGGTACTGATATTTGGTTATTTCCTTCTCGCTGACACTTTTATCTAAAATGACTTACAATTCAGCCATATGGATACAACCCTAAAAACTACAAGAATCCAGCAAGTACTTCATCTTCATCAAATATGCTCATCCACTTCAAGTGCTACATTTGCAATAAGAAATAGAAAAAAGGGTTTTTTTATTATTCTTTTTAAAATTGTTTTATTTATTTTTTTTATTTTGTGGGCCGAGGTGCAGTGTGAACAGGTGAGTTTTCGGTCTGTGATGGAGGATGTGTAGAGTTTCAGTCATGACTTTTTTGGGCAGTAACTGGGCCCCTTAGGTTTTGTTTTATGGAGGTTATCATGGACATCCTCAGTATGGGGTAATCATATACTGTATCCAGCCTCTGGCTTTCCTGCAAACAATCAAGATTTGCTGCTCTAGCTTGAGTATTGAACTGCTTGGTTTTTACAATATGTGGGATAGAACAACCAAAATCTGCGTCATGCAAACCAGTTTATAATTTAAAAAAATAGACAACCATGTGACTGTGATCGTGTAATATTTGCATATCAGCCTTTCTATGTTTATATATTGTTTATTTTGTATGCATCCTAGTAGCATGTCCCCTTCAGGCTGACTTGTAACAACTCTGGTGATCACTTTTCAATCAGGTCCAACTTTTTTATGTGGTTTAAATACTAAATACTAGCTAATGACATTCCCATCAACCTCAGTTGTACTTTGCTAACCTAAGAGGCCGAACATGGTAAACATTAGGCTATACTTGCTAAACGCCAGGATGTTTGCATTGTCTTTGTGAGCATGTTAGCATATTGATGATAGCATTTAGCTTAAAGCTCCACTGTGCCTAAGTTTAGTGGCAAGTTTTGTTGTGACCATGTCACAGTTTCCACACAGGTATTGCAATGTTGCATATGGTCCTAATAGAGTAGTGCAGGGATAATGTATGACACTTAAACGTCTATATCAGCAGAAGTAAAAATCTAACATTAGTTTATAAACAAAACTACACCATGATCCCATGACTTCATGTCACCACCATTGAGCTAAAGGCGGACTAGTGTCCAGTATAATGATGTTTAATAGTCTCATTTAACCACTTGTTAGCAACTGCCTTTTTGAAGAAATGTGCAGCCTTAAAAATTGACAAATGGGATATTTGTTGATGTATTTTATGTCGAAGAACAAAATGTTAAAATCTCTTAAGCTTGTGTTAACCACAGACCTTATTTCAGGCATCCATCTAAAAAGCCATACAAAAAAAGATTGACTTCCAGACTAGGGAACTGGAAGAGCTAAAACGCTAACTCATTTCTGGGTTTAGGACTCATTCCTGTAGCACTCTATTACTGTGTATTGTTAGAAAACATCCTAAACAAGTTCTAGCGTATAAAGAGAAACAAAACAGACATTGACATTGTTAGGTGAAAGCTAATTGTAGCAATTTCGATAGTTTGACAAGTTAGGGTCTAGACCCTCAAGATAAAAATCTACAATTTACCCAGAAGAATTGGTAGTTGTTTGAATTTGCATTTATTTATTTAGATGAGGATGACTGAAACTTAAAAACACTCAAAGGGAAAGTCCAAAGTCCAGTTCCTGTGCAATTTCATTGAGTCACACTTAGTTATACAGAAAGTGGCAGTCATTTACAAATTTCCAAAGTGCTGTAAATTGAGCAAATTGACCAAATTTAGGCCTCCCCTGGTGTTAATTACTCACCATTCTGTGCTCTTTTTTGGGGGGGGGCAGCTCAGCACTGTATGACAAGGTCTTCTAGTCACAAATAAGAAATACAAATTACGTGTATGAAAGTGTTTAAACATTATGAGATCATCCCCATGCTCTATTATGTCTCATACGTTGTTGCATCAACCCTTTTTTTTACCACTTGAAAATTGATAGAAATGACCCATAATCCCTCCATGATACCACAGTAAGACACCAAGATCTTGGGGAACACCACAGAAAAAGCCATGCTGTGATTTGGGATCAAAAACTTTTGACATTTGGAGATTTCTGCAGAAATTGCATTTTTTGGATGGTGAGCACTTCTGTTCTGGAAACTGCTCAGAACCCCCCTTATTGTCAATCCACATAGGAGAACCAGTCATCCTCTGCATGCTCTAGGTCTTTGGTTTGTGGCTGTAAAGTTTCACGAGGTTGTGATTATCCTAGAGGTCAACAGAGGTCATTTTATACACTGAGGTCAAGTTAAAAAGTAAGGAAATGGCTACTATTGGGAGTAACATCATCACACATGAATACAAATGGGCTCACTGGATCCACAAAAGTCTCAGCTTTTCAGTGATACCCAATTTCTGTAACTGAAGACCATTTAGGGACCCCAGTATGCCGGAAATATTCAAATACACCATTTTAGTGAATAACACATTTATACTGCATGCAAAAAACTGCATGGTTCTTCTCCCAAAACTGTATGTGCTTATCATTAAGGGGCATGTCTGTAAAGGGGAGACTTGTGGGTACCCATAGAACCCATATTCATTCGCATATCTTAAGGTCAGAGGTCAAGGGAGCCCTTTGAAAATCGCCATGATAATTTTTCCTCGCCAAAAGTTGGCATAAATTTATAGCATTATTTAGCGTTCTTGCTGACAACCTAGCTTGGCATGGTTTGTTTCAGATGATGTTATCATCTTCACTCTAGCTTGAAAATTTTAACTTTAATAACCTCTTAAAGACAGAACAGTGGCTGGGCCTGCTGATGGGCAGAGTGGGTTAAACAAGCCTTTATGAGTGAATAGTATTTCACAAAATTAGGTCTGATAAGTTCGTTTGAGTTCTGCTGTGGTGAACATCGCGATAAGGCAAGTCGTAATCGGTTGAAAGATGAAAATGTCCTAAATGTTACCTGTCGTGTCTATTTTGAACTGTGTGGATGTGCAACTTCATGACTCATACTGTGTCTGATGTGGCGATGCTGTTGCAATGTTTTGCAGCAGTCATCATGGAAGTTAGTTGTGGTGCTTTTGTCTCTGACACCATCAGTAGATGACGACTCAGATAAGTGTGCAGGTGTCAATCTGAGGAGGATTGAGGGGAACATCAGTGTTCTTCCGCGCACAAGAAGGAAATCTTTGCACGGAGGGAAAGTAGTGACAAAAAATGGCCGACAAGATCTTCAACCGTCTGCAGTCACAATTCGCAGATCAGTTTCCACAACTTATCTTAACTCAGATTGCTTTAAAGGTGATGTTGATTTTACAAGTGTTGATTAGAGATCTGTTCACAGACCAGCTTGGAGCCGACTGCTCGAGCACGATGTTATGAGGTAATGGGTCCCCCCTCTTAGACCTGTACAGTCATCCACTGATGGCTGTGGACTTATGCTTGCACAGTGCTTGTTGTAACACTGACCAGTGACCTCACCATCACAAACTTATCACTGGTGATGTGCAAGGTTGGACTTTCTGCTCATATGGGAAATATTTGGCCTAGTTTGCCCCTGTGAGTGGTAGATATTCACAAGGAAAAATGTGTTATCTTTGCAGCGATGTGTGCAGTCATGGAAAGATCAATGTATGTCCCACTCAGATTTCTCAGAGTGGGACATGCTTGTTGCTTTGTAAATGTGGGCGAACCTGAGACTGCTGACTTATGAGTCAACTCATGAGAGATTGTGTGTGATAAAATGTGATTTGTACATTTCCGTTGAGACAACATTTTTGCTGTGAGCTTGGCGCATTCAAAGCTGAAATTGTCCCCATCGTTGCTTTTAAAGATTTGAAAGATAGGTAACTGAAAGCGGAGATCTGTAAATGTGTTAATGGAACAACATAATTCTTGAGAAGTCTGCTTCACACCTTACCTGTCTGCTGTGTCACAGAGTGCATTCAAGTAACCTTATTCTTGCTGACAGTGACAAGCACTAACTTGAGTATGTTTAAGTGAGTACTTTACAACTGAACTTTAATGCCTAATAATTTTATCCATGATAATGTCACTACAAGGTCATTTTAAGGATAAGAAAGGAAAAGGATCCCTTTGATAATGAAGGTAAGTTGTGATATACAACAAGGTGTCCTTTTATGGGCAAAAGGAGGTTGGAAAATGGCTTTTCCTCTGCTAAGTTATTATTTTATAAATAAATAAATATAATAGAATAATAATAATATAATAATAAATCGCTCACTAGCAACTTGGTCTTCAAAATTAACAGAAATTACAGTTTGAGTGTTAGTATTTTTAATGCAGCAACAAATTGGTCAAAACTTAAACGGGAATTAAAATTTTAATCTATAATGTATATGTATATGTATGTGTCAAGATATCTGAGTCAGTATTGGCCTGATACCCAATCCCGTATCGCGGGTCCTCTTCACAGAGTCCGCCATGTTGCTCCACCATGTTTCTACAGCAGCCCAGAACAGACAAACCAAACACTGGCTCTAGCGAGAAGCTTTCACGTTTTATGTCACCAGAAGGCCACCGTAGTTCTCCGACAAGCTCCTGAAACTGTGGTAACGTGAACCACAGCGTCCAAAACCGTGGTACAGTTGCTCCTCAAGTAATTATTATGATAAGGATGGACTCAGCGACGTGAACAGCGTCGTGAACAGCGTCACTATGGTTTTACACTCAGGAGGAGTGAACGGAGGGGAACTCAGTTGGTTGCAATCTGCTACCAAATCCTACACACTTTCCCTTTAATGAGGAATTCAAAATTCAACTAGCCTGTACAGTGATGGTTAACTATTTACCATTGAACTGGGAAAATGAAAACAATAAAAGAAACCTTTTTATGTTACTGATGCTAGTAGAACGGAGGCTAGCTGGAAAACAAGGCACAATATTAGTAAGTTACATCTCTGTAACTTACTTTGATGAAACGTTTTCAAGTTGTTTCTTTGAGTCAACAAGCAGCTCCACTAAATACATACAAGTGACAAATTAAACCTGAATAAATAAATGGGGAAACATAACTAATGCCAGTGCCTCTAAACAGAGCACAAGGGGTCACTGAATGGTTTCCTAAGATTTCATGAATCAGTCACCAGGTCTCAGGAGCATTTAAGCTGTTCTGGCAGCCAATACTAAGACACTATATGTTAGTTTTCCTTTAATTTGTGAGTCTTTTGTATTTTCACATAACAGTACTGAAGCATTCACATTATTACAGGGAGAGACAGGAGCATCAAGTACCTGCTTCAACCTCTCCCAATATCCAAATGCCAAAATGTTTCATATTCATATTATTATGTTCATTTTAGACAAATGTATTAAGCTGGGCTCAAACTTCGGGGGAAATCCGATCCGCGATGTTGGTCGGTACTGATGATCGGCCCAGATAATCGGCCCAGATAATCTGGTAACGTGAGGGCTTTTGAAGGTAGGTGTATTTCGAATTTAGAGTCCAATATATTTGTGTTTCAGTTTCTAAATATGCTTCTAATTTGTGGTTTCTATCTTAATATTAGTTGTATTGCAGGTGTTATCATATCATCTGTGTGGTAAGCTGTATATACCACATACTTCCTTTGAAGGCATAGCTGCATGCAAAATTGGGTGTGTATCTCATTTTGAGGCAAATATAAACCCTGAAAAGTTATTTTTATTTCAAATGTTGTGTAATAACATACCACAGACCACTGACAGGAAAGTTAAGAGAATATGATAAATACAGTATGAGGCATTGGGGTTATGTGTAAGATATGTCAGCTGTCGTAGACATAGGTCTTAGACCTCCTGCTGGTGGTTTAATATGTGTTTAAAGTCATGATGTGATATGTTATATGTAGTTTACAATTTAAAGGCCAATATAATAACTAATACTGTATAATAATAACGAGCAGGAAAAAAATATCATCTTTACTTCTGCAGCAGCCTTGTCGGCTACTTTTGCATCGCCTTTTTTAATAAATCAGTTTGTCATGCAGAATGTAGTCATTTGTACAATAAGTGTAATTTGGTGGATTACATTGTTGAAATATGCTGCTCTGTTGCTTATAGTAAAATACTGTAACACGTAAGTGTAAAGAAACATCAGGCTTGACTTCAATATCGCTTTCCCAAAAAAATGTAACAAATAAGTCCGTAAATACGAATGTATTGAATGGTTCTTTATTATTAAAATAATAAATCGTACACTAGCAACTTAGTAAAAAAAAACTTCATAATCAACAGGAAATTGGTTGAAAACTTTAAAAAAAAAATGGTTAAAACTTAAACAGGGATTAAAATTCCAGCATCTAATTATATATTATATAAACATGGCAGTGAATTGAATAGATCTGCCCCATTGTCAGGATACCTGATCCAGCTGTTTGAGTCAGCATCGGCCCAGTATCCAATCCTGTATCGGTGCATTCGTGCTAACAAACTGTTAATATTTGTATTAATATTTGTTGTCGAGGACCTAAAGTGTCCAATTTCACTTCATAATGGATAGTTACACGGCTGCAGCTACACATACTAACAGTGAATGATATATGTTGCTCACTGTCTGCCTGTCTTTTACTGGAAATAGTTTTCTTTCTTTTAGATATTTTGAAAATATTTGTCTGTAAATTGTAAGACGGCAGCCTTTAATTTCAGTGTTAGTTGGTTACTTTTACAAACCCTCAGGGTTTTTTTCAACCCACCTGTGCATTTAGTTGTATATCTCTTCTCTTTTATTTTGTTTTATTATATGCACAAATAAAGAACTAAAGGCTGCGTAGAACATGGGCCACTATCAAAATCCAGTTCCAACGTTAATAGTAGTAAAACGTCCTATCGGTGCCGACTAATCAGCCAAACTGATTATTCAATCTACCGCTAAGTTAAAAAACACTGGCTACTGCTATATTTACTGTAGGAACAAAATATCAAAGTGCTTTGAGATACTGCACAAACGTGTGTTGAATATAAAATGTGTTCAAATAAATTCCTGTTTTTATTTTTAAAAATGATTATATTCTTATTTCAGCCCTGTGGTGTCTCTCAGACATAGAAGGCCTGGTGTCCTTTCTAACAGCAGCTGCATAAAACACTTAACGCACAAGGCACTTGTAAGATATTTGACTATTCCAGCTGCTATGGTCCCTTCATTTCACACTGCTGTCCACTGCAATGCAGCGTACATGTCTTGTTGTTGTTTTTAGCCCTTTTCCTTCAATGCTTTCAGAGTGATGGTCAGTCCTCCTGCATCACAGAGCTGAACCTCCACTGCATCATCATGTGGCTGCTGAGGAGCAGCTGCGAAGGATGCTTCATCCTCATAGTCTTCCTCCACCTCTGCTTCCTCAAAGTCATCTGGATACTCAGCAGGAGCCTCTGTAGAAGAGAAAGAGGGGTGGAAGGCTGTGATTTTGATTTGTGTCAGTGTGCTGACTTGACTATGACTTGCCCCAAACTGCATTGATTATCATAAAGTGGGCCCATCTTCATTCACATATCTTGAGGTCAGAGGTCAAGGTACCCCTTTTGATGTCCTGCCAGTTTTTCCTCACCAAAATTAAGCTAAGGTTAAGCTAAGTGTGGACCTGGTTGGTACCAATTTATTTCTTAGGTTTTGTTGTTTCATGTGATGCTAGTATCTTCAGTCTAGCTTTAATCTGAGCCCACTATGTGGCATTAAAACGAATTTGCAACTTACTAAAAAGCAAAAATTGCTTGCTAGGTAGAACAGTTTGAGGCATCCAATTTTTAAATTCTGCATAAATAGTATATCACTGTTTCTCATCAGCATTGACCTGAAATAATCTTTGAGAAAGAGTTTTATATAAAGACAAACTCGTTTAAGGATATAGTGTAAAATGTACACTGTGTCAACATACGGTCATTAAGACTAGCTCCACCTCAACCAGTTACAACAGTAAAATTATATTTGTGCATTGATGCATTAATCATCAATAATAATGTAATAGGCTTTATAGTAAAATACGCTATTATCCTGCCAAATGAGTCATTTGTACAATGATAATACTTTTACTTGAGTAGCATTTTGAGTGCAGGACTTAAGTATTTTTATACTATGTTATGATTAACAGGGATGCACTAATCTGACTTTTTCAGTTCAGATATAGACACAGATACCTGGGATTTGGCTGACACTGGGTTCTGATACCAGGGTTTAATTAATGAGCTGTATGCCTCACGGTGTGGAAGTGACCGGCATCATTCGTTTAGTGTAAGGGAACATCAGACTTGACTTCCACATTGCTTTTTTAAATTTGTAAAGTGATAAATCGTATAGCAGCAACGTGATGAAAAATCTTCTAAATTAAGAGGAATTATAATAAAAGTGTAAACCATTTTAATGCTGCAACAAATTGGTCAAAACTTGAACAGGAATAAAGGATAAAATTTCAGTATCTAATGTGCAGAACATAGTATATAAACATAGACTTCAACTGCATAGATCAGCCTCATTGTCACCCGATCTGGTACATCCCTAATGAGTATTTCATGTAAGTTAAAGATCGGAGTACTTCTTCCATCAAGGTGTAAAGTGTTTCACTTTAAATTTCTACATTACCAGGCTCAGGGGAGTCACTCCTCATTGGGGACCCCAAGTGCTCACTGCGCTCCTCGAGAGAGGACAAACTTTCGTCTTCATCGAAGTCTTCAGCATAGTGGTAGTCAAAGTGGTTTTGTCCTCCAGCACACAAAGCATCAGGATGTTCCTCCTCCACATCACTGGAGCCGGCCTCCATCTTGTGCTGTTTTTCATCCCGAGGGAGGGACTGACTGAGAACATCTGGCTGTAGTGTGTTGTCTGCACAGCACTTCACAGGACCACAGCTGGTCTCTGTGTGTCTGATAGACTCTAGGTGATGTTGCACATAGGCACTGCTCAGTATACAGGCAGCAGTTGGCCTGTGTTCTGGGTTGAGGCGGAGCATTATCTGGATCAGAGAGGAGATGCTGTCAGAGTAGATGCTGGGCACGGGATCATACTCTCCTTTGGTGATCTTGTAGAACAGACTCAGGAGGTTTGTGGCTGCAAACGGAGGTCTGAGAGCACAGATCTCATACAGCAGGCAACCAAGAGCCCAGATATCAGACTTGGAGCTGTATGGGACATCCTGGCACAGCTCAGGACTGAGGTAGCTGGGTGTGCCAACACATGTGGAGGCCATGTCAGCAGTGTTGGTCATCACTCTGGATATCCCGAAGTCCCCTAACTTCACCATGCCTTGCTTTGTGAGCAGTATATTTGAAGTTTTGATGTCCCTGTGTAGTATTTTAGCCGTGTGTATGTAATTTAAAGCCACGGTGACCTGTACAAACCACCCCATCACAGTATCCTCAATGAAAAACTCTTTTGGTTTCCTCTCTCTCACTTTGTCATCTAATGTCCCGCCATCACAGTAGTCCATCACAATGTAAATGAAGCCATCGGAGTTCACAAAGGCATCACTGCATTTCACTACGTGAGGGTGCTCCAACCTCCTGATGATGTCAGCCTCTTGGAGGATTGCTCTCTGCGTTTTCGCTGTTCTCGTGTCCTCAACTTTAATCCTCTTCACCGCGTGCAGGCTCTTGCGCTCTACGTGCCTCATCAGGAACACATCTGCCGCTCCTCCTCTTCCCAAACACAGCACCTCCTCGTACTTCTCCATGTTTTCGCCTGGAGCCGACGGAAAGACAAAATAATGTGTGTGTTTTTTTACATCAATAAAAACGCGCGTCGAGGTCGGGAGCACTTCAGCGTGAGACAGCTGTCAACAACGTCACGGAGTGTTTGTGTGCTGTGTCGTTGCCACGGTAACCACCTCGCTGTGACGCCGTGAAATTGGAGAAGAGGGAAATATAAGTCTTTTCTCTTCAATAGTTTTTATTGCTGTTTATTTAAACAACTATTTTAAATCAATTTAAAATTTCTTAGTAGAGTTATTATAACATTTGCCCGGGGACGACATATAGAAAATACATTCATTTAACTCTGTTTATTAATGTGCCTGTTGCTGCTATATAAATAACGTGCCTTTTAAATGAGTCAACAAATAAATGCATTTTAATGGCACGAAAAAGACATTAAAGGCCTAGAATGTGTTGGCAATTATAGCCCAGATCTTAGATTTTTTGAATTTGAAATTGTCTATAAAAGGAAGGAAATCTAAAATTCCCTTTAATGATAAAATTAAGGTCCAGTTTTCCTACTTTAACATATTTACCTTATTTTTTTAACTGTAGTATGGCTGTATCATTTGAGGCTGCATGCTCTGGTATCTTCCACTAGGTGGCGATGTGCACATCAAGTGGCTGCAATCTGCCAAAAATTGGTTAAAGAAGAAGAAACGCTGGCGCCGTCTGCGCAGGTTACTGCGCATGTTAACCACAACATAGCATGAGGTCATGCTATTGCTCGTTTTTCTTTTTCGCTGTTAATTGAATTTCAGTAAACGTTTATCCAAAATGCCACCAAAGGGAAAGGGTGGCAAGGGCGGTAAAGGTTAGTGGTCCATTAGCTCTCTATTGTTAATCACGTGTTATGAATTGTTAGCTTAACGTCAGCTAACGATAGCATGTAACAAAACAGCTAATACACAAGACACTTCCATGTGATGATGTAGCTAGTTCACTAGATTTAATATAATGTCACTGTGTGTAGCAGTTTTTAACTGGTTTAATGCTTATTGTGATGTCGCGGTGCTGAACCTGGTTACTGTGTAGGAGCTGCTTCAGGAAGTGCAGACGCAGACAAGAAAGAGAAAGCACCAAAGGGAGGAACTGCTGTGAAGGTAACTTTTATTACATTACAGAGTGAGATGTGACATATAAATAAAAGCTGAATCAGTGAAGACCATGTTCAGATTGCTGTGTTTTGCAGTAGACAATATGCAACCTGTTGTCACATTTGAAATGATTTAATGTAGGGGTTTACATCATTGGCACGAGTTATCTTTAAAGGTACTATATGTAACTTTAACAAAATCCTTGTTAATGACACTGGAGGCCTTGAAGTGGCCTGTAGTCAGCATCCTATTGTTGGCACTCAGTAGGTGTGAGTGATCATCCTGGGCATCGGCCAAAACAGTGATGCTGTATTACAATCATATATCACCGTTACTATCTGTAATGTACAATCTCCGTGATACTATATTGCCATTTGCAAATACGTTGTCAGCTTACATTACGAAGCAAAATGTCCCTTTCGTAGAAATCTGTCTATAGGCTGTTATAGGCAAACGAGAAAGAGGGAATGGTCTCAGTTTTTAAGTTACATTACATTCTGTTCATGAATTGAAGAAGAAGATATTCCTTTATTAGTCCCGCTAGGGGAAATTCAATTTTTTCACTCTGTTAACTTATACACACACATGCACAAACAGGTCCATATACATGCAACAATTGGAGAGATGTCAGAGTGAGGGGGCTGCTCCTGACAAGCGCCCCAAGCAGTTGGGGGTTTGGTGCCTTGCTCAGGGGCACCTCGGCAGTGCCCAAGAGGTAAACTGGCACCTCTCCAGCTACCAGTTCACGCTCAGTTCTTGGTCCATGTCGGGACTTGAACCGGTGACCCTCCGGTTCCCAAGCCAACTCCCTACAGACTGAGCTACTGCCGCCCCCAGTTTATTTAATTAATTGATGTAAATTGTTACATATAGTACCATTAACGGTTGTTGCTTTATTATGGTGTCGTCCTGGTACATGAGTATTTCATCTGGCAATATGGGAATAAAGTAACTTGATTTATCTCTAGACTGTTACAGGAAAAATAAGCATTGCGGCTGCATAAAGCTTTGGGTCACAAATAAGATGGAGTACTAGTTGCTTGAAAGCATTAAGACGTTTGAGAGCTTGGTATACATCATAACCTGTATACATGAAAGCTATTGCCTATGTTTGCTAATCACGATGTCTACGGTGATGTTAAGTAATTTTAGGTGCCTCCCATTCTTTGATGTTTGACTGTGCCTGTGTGATCTGTGTTTTTCCCCAGGTCCGACACATCCTCTGTGAAAAACATGGAAAATGCATGGAGGCAATGGAGAAACTGAAGGCTGGAGTCCGTTTCAGTGAAGTGGCGTCACAATACAGTGAAGACAAAGCGAGACAAGGAGTAAGAACATGCGCTCATAATCAGTTGTGCAGTTTTGCTTTTATAGCTGCTCAGTAGTATTATTATTATTATGACAGCATTTTGCTTAGTAGTCAAAAGCTGCATTCTTTGGGGTGTGCTTTTCAAGACTGAAAACATCCTCACTGGTGGTGATGAACCACTCTGTACATCATCTCCTGGTTATTCACACCTGCACCCCACCAGAACACCTACACTGGTGTACTCTGGGATACGGCGAAATTTCAGTGGAGATGAGGCTGTTACTCGTGGACACCGTGTAAAGATTTGATTTGTTGGAATCATCATTTTACAACAAAGCTTTAATCTTACATCCTTATCTGTGACCTAATTGTGCCTTGTAACTGAAGTCATAAAAGTGTTTCAAGTTCCTGCATTGCCCACAGTTGTAAAAATATCCCTTTGCCTTTGTTGCCCATGTTCACTCACTTTTGTCCTGGCTTGTTACCCATATTAGGTGCATACTGTGTGTTTTCTTCATGATTGTTCTGGTCATGACAGGGTGATCTGGGGTGGATGACACGAGGATCGATGGTTGGACCTTTCCAGGATGCAGCATTCGCCTTACCTGTCAGTTCCATGGATAAACCAGTCTACACAGACCCGCCTGTCAAGACAAAGTTTGGCTACCACATCATTATGGTAGAGGGCAAAAAGTGACGCTGGACGGCTCAACACTTGAAATTAGGGCACAGATTCTACAGTGTGCTATATTGTGATAGTGTTTTGATTTTACTGTTTCAATGCAGTGTTTGCTTTGCATTTTGCAGAGTGTTTAAGCATAAAAAATTAAATGATCCTTGTGTTAGCTTTTGACTTTGTCAAATGTACACTACCTTATTCCCTCATTCAACCTGAAGGAATATTCTTACTACCTTAACTTTTACAATTACATAATTTACTGGATTGTTTTTCAGTTTGATACAGGTGATGGAAATCAAACCACAAATGGCAAAATAAATGCATTTTCACTTAAGTAGTACAAAATGTGTGATGTTTGTGTGTGTATGAGAGTGACAGAGAGATGTGATACAAGAATTATCAGAGGGAGGTGTTGCCCTTTCAGTGATATCTCGTTTTTCTTTAATTAAAAAAAACATTTCTGATCAGCAAACCCAAAACTGGTGTAAATATTAATTATATCGGTGGAAAGTTATGGTTTCTGTTATTCTGGAGAAAATTTACAGTCAGCTGTCAGTGCCAGTTAATGAAGTAGAAAGTTTTATAGTTGGTAAATATCAGATAAAACACAAATAATATGAAAAACAATGGTGTTTACCAAAGAAAGTAATTACTGTTAAAATGTCTGAGTAGGGTTGCTGCAAAACTACAATTTTCATTATCAATTAATCTGCTGATTGTTTTCCCAATTAATTGTGTGGTCAATTAAATGTCATAGCCCAAGGTGATGTTAATCAAATGGCTTGTTTGACCAGTTCATTGACCGGTTGATCAGTTTAATTTTTGTCACATTGAACAAAATCCCCTGATACAAACATCACTAATCTGCATCAATGTTGTGTTTACATTCCTGGTTACAGTTAGTGATCAAGGACCATCCAAACAAGTAATCCAATCGATTAGATCGATGATCAGTGTTATAATGTGGTGTGATGATCCTCCTGGTGACATCCACACCGCTAGGCGGCGGCAGCAGCTCTCCGGCGCTGTGAGCGCGCAGCCAGAAAAAGACCGCTGACGTTGTTACGCCTTGCTGGTAGATGATTGGCGAGGTAAGATGGCGGCGCCAGAGGAGCCAGAATTATCTCAGGCGCAGACCGAAAAACTCCTTCAATTTCAGGTAGACAGCCTAAATTCCCTACTAACACGTGTCCATTTGAAACCTCATGTGTTAACACGCTATCGTTGGTAGCGGGTCACTAAAAACAGGTGGAACCGCGCGTGTTTAAACGCTTTTTACACAGTCAACTTACCCCCAGCCCCCCTACGCTACCCGTCAACTTGAGTCAGAGCTAACGTTAGCAAAAACTAGCTAACATTAGCTAAGCTAGCTAACAAGTTAGCAGACTTTAAGGGCCATGGGTGGACTTTAACAGCTTAACGTTTACTATATTTTACTTGTCGATTTTTACCAAGTCCAGCTTTGTAAGCTAGCGTCACTCGTGCTGCGTTTCTAATGTAATTTATTTGACTTTATGTTAACTTGGCTAACCGTAGCTGTTCACTGACGCTCCCCACTAAACAGTTGCTGAGTTAACATTAGCACAGCAGTCATGGTCGAGCTGTCCCTTAAGTTTCTCAGCGAGACAACTATTTTAGTTATGCTTCATGATATTGCAGGTTTTGTGACAATACGAGTGATGCAACTTTGCTCCCCCTTCATTTGTAATTTGCCTGTTCCAGCTATTTTTTGTCTGCAATGGGTAACTCGCCGTTAAAAACACTTAATTTTGGAGAGCTAGGTAACATGTAGCGTCATCCTGCTTGGGTTAAACGATTTGTTGTCGGTGCATGTTGATGTTAATGTCGAGTTTAGATAGCTGCCCAGCATGAGAGCTGTATTAATCTTTTCATTTTAAGTCTTGGAGGACCGATTCGGTTTAGTTTGGGGTGATTTTTTGCTAACTTTTTAATGAAGAACTCTACACAGTAAGCAAACCAGTAAGCTACTGTAGGAAGCCCTGACTTAAGACTAACGTGCTCTTCTGAGCAACTCGAGGCCTTGAGACTGACTATCATTTCTTGTCTAACAGGACCTAACTGGTTTGGAATCAATGGACCAATGTCGTCGAACATTAGAGCAGCATAATTGGAATATAGAGGTAAGTTACATGGGAAAAAGACTTTGCTACAGGATTTCCATGGCTTGTTTTCATTTGGTGTATTGAAGGACTTGACTCTAATATGATGGGCTTAAATGTATGTGTTTCAGGCTGCAGTACAAGACAGACTTAATGAGCAGGAAGGAGTGCCCAGTGTGTTTAACCCTCCACCATCCAGACCATTACAGGTCAATACAGCAGACCATAGAGTATATAGTTACATCGTCTCAAGGCCACAACCCAGGGTAGGTGTGCAGGTTGTGATGTTGCATATTTTCACAATTTCAAAATATACTGGGTTTTTCTTATCAAAATTTTGAAAAACTATTGTTAATGCTTGACACGGCCACATTCTAGTATTACTGTATCTTACTTTTAAACCAGTCATTCAATCTGAGATACAGATCATTTAATCTAAGTAGTTAATTTTAAAAAGTGATTTTACTGTAGCACTGTATCGAACACTGGCTGATGGTGTCACCGGGGTTCAACAGCATACTGTTTTCTAATGGCAGGTGCTGCTTGAAAGTGGCAGGCCACTTATCTGTCTTTATTAACAACATAGGGGAGGAAATATAAATAAATAAACTAATTTGGTACTTTCTGATGTACCATGAAGCTAATAATGAAGCTAGCATGGTTGTTTTTAGCTTAGCCACCATAGCCAGTCTCAGTAAGAGCTAGCTAACCAAGTAATACTTGTTGTTTTTTTTTTTTTTTTTTTTTTTTTTTTTTTGGCATATTCAATAATAAGATAAGATAAAATGAACCTTTATTAATCCCCGGAGGGAAATTCTGGAATACAATACAATACAATCACTCATAAAACTCCTTGTTGCAGAACATTAACCAGACATACACATGGCATATTATTTATTATTCCGCATAAATTCTTTGAGTGGTTAAAATTAACCAGTTATCATGGCATAAACCGTTTCTATCGGCATAGATACAATAAACGATGGGGTATTTTCTCACTATAATCCAGTTTGGATAGTCTGAAATGACTACATGTTTTTATGTATTGATTTCACCTAATAGTGTTACTGAAAATTCCAATATTGGCTCAAGTCAGTCAAGAAAGGTGGATCTGCATTAATTCACAGCATTTCACCACTCCCTGCAGTGGCATATGCTGTTTTGTACCAATATAAATTTTGGCATAAACATAGGGGTATATCCTCTATCTTTGGATAGTCTTAACATGTGTATGTATAGGCTATAGTATTACTGTAAATTACAACACTGGCTTGAGTCTGGACACAACTGTTTTTGAAAATTTCGTACTAATACTTATGAAGACAGGATATTGAATATTGTGTCTGCATGATGCCTATTGCAACTGTAGGCTACATGGGCTATTTATTTTCACGTCTTGACGAAGAGTAGACTGGTTATGTTTCCCGGCCATGTCAATAGAAAACTGTATATGCTACTGACTGGATCAGACTGGTATTCTGGTACAAAAAGGTTTATGGCACTGATCAGGAGTGGTGAGTCAGCTGGTCCAAAGTGGCATATACCATGGTGGGTAAATGCTTTGAATTCATAAAGTACTTTACAGATTTATATTTATGGTGTTATGTTGTTAAGAAAGTCAGAAACAATAACAGGAGCCAGTACTCGTCAATCTGACAGTGGCTACTGCTTTCAAGTGGCACCTGCTATTAGGAAATGGTAAATGCCGGTGGAAGACGAGTGGTATGCCACTCCAGGGACCGACTTATGCCACTGAGCCACAGTCACACACCATCAGTCACTTTTCAATCTCGCTTTCACTCAGATTTTTGTAATTTTTAATTGTAATTTAGTGGCACAAAACATAGAAAAGCCCTCCTATCTTTGACTTTGGTTTTCTACCTATTTTCTATGATTTAAATGTAATAGACTGCTTTGGTTCTTCCTTTCAGGGATTACTAGGGTGGAGTTACTACTTGATAATGCTACCTTTCAGATTTACATATTACACACTCCTGGACATATTCAGGTAATTCAGTCACTTGAATTGATGTAAATTTGGAGCTGCTGGATAGAGGGAGTTAATTGGTCAACACAGTGTGCGTTTTCTTCTAGGTTTGCCCTGCGGTTCATCAGGCCAGATCCTCGTGGTCGTGTGACAGACCCTGTTGGAGATGTTGTGTCCTTCATTCATAGTTTTGAGGAGAAGTATGGTCGGTCGCACCCTGTATTTTACCAGGGAACATACAGCCAGGTTAGTTCAGAGAGCATGTACACAATTACAAACACAATTTTTGCTTTCAGTCAATTCCAGTTGGTTGACAAGGTGAAATTGCAATATTTTTTGTCTCCCTGAAACATGTAGGCACTGAATGATGCCAAACGGGAGCTCCGCTACTTATTAGTGTACCTTCACGGGGAGGATCATCAAGACACTGACGAGTTTTGCCGGTATGATACTCATTACCTTAATTACCTACATCAGCTAACAACATTTGTTACATAGAGCCTGTTGTTGCTCAGGACTCCCTAAAAAGTTGGTATCTCACCTGCATGGGTGTGGTTTTGCAGATTGTAGCAGTGCACACTTTGGGCAAGCTCTGTGACAGTTTCAGCCAATGGTTTG
Source organism: Pterois miles (assembly GCA_947000775.1). NCBI lineage: Eukaryota > Metazoa > Chordata > Actinopteri > Perciformes > Scorpaenidae > Pterois > Pterois miles. The sequence goes on along the minus strand of CAMQGK010000308.1, from coordinate 5,126,136 downwards.
AGTGCAAACTAATGAGAAGTTGGACTGAGGAGCAAAGTATGGGCTAATTTTATTTCTAAAGCTTGGAAAATTAGGCAAACTAGCCCAATAATAAGCCTACAAGCATACAATCTAAGATAAGGTTATTTGTGCGTGTGAAGTATGAAGGCATACAGAATTTACGAGGGATGGGACAAAATATGGATATGGGAATATATTGTAATTCTTGCCCTTACTTCCCCACAAAAAGCTTACCTAGTATAAACTGATGCAGCCTACCCTTTGTTTTATCACAGTGATGGTCTTTTAGCTCTTTAATCAGACTGTGAATGTCACATAGTGCTCTCAAACCATTATTTCAATGTAACTTCTAGCGGGTAGAATAATCTAACCTGTCGTATATTTATTAATGCCGATCTTCCAGCTTTAAGCTGGAGATAAGGGGAAGCGCGTGTATTGCTCTCACAAGATCTCCAGCCATTCAGGCTGATCTGATCTAACTCTACATGGTAACCATAGCAACTACACACCACTTCCTCTTTTCAATGTCCAACACAAACAGACCTTTTACCTTGCCTTTTCCTACTTATTTGTGATTTCACTGGGTGATTTATTACTATCAAAATTAATTATATGTTCATAAAAACATCTTGTTCGTCTTCAGGTACAAAACTATTTTGTACACGTACATTGTTGTTTTCACTTTGAAAACCTTTTGAAGGAATTACCAGTTTAGATTGGAAAGATTTTAGTGAGGCATTGTTGTATCCTTCATTTAAATATTTTAACCCCTGAACTTTTCTACTTTTGGCAGTTCAGCCTTTGGCTATTTTACATTAGAATGATGGCAGACATGGACAAGTTGCAGTCAGTGAGTATTAAAGAGGCACTAAGCTAAGAGTCTGTTTCAACACAGTTGTCAAATTCTGTGAAACTGACGCCACAATTCATTGAATAAATACATGATTCCTGCTTTTTATTATATTTATATTGTATATTTTTCTGCTTCCCACCCCTAGAATATACTGTTCATATTGTCCCATAATTTGTGAAAATAATTTGGTCTCTTACACCTATGGAAATTGATAGTCTGCCTTGTAAGCTGTTTTGGGCTGGGCAAGACACTACACTGATTGAATACAGACACCCGCTCCATCTAGATTAGAGTATGTAGAGAGATATAACTAGATTTTTGTTGGACATAATTTAGTCCATCTAAATGTCGATATATTTTCGCACTATTTAGTTCTACATATTTTCCATTATAATCTTATGATCAGTTAAACGTAATTTGGACATGTGCAGGGAATTGTGTAGTCGTGGTGGTAGTGTACGAAAAAATGTTTTTGCTGGCTTATCCAAAAAGTGAGGAGAGCCCCTTTTCCATGTGCTAGCTTGGTTTTTGACTTGGTGTGTCAGCCCAACACAGCAGGGATTTACATCTCCATTACAAGAGGGCTACTCTCTAGAGGGTGCAAATGCCACTGCAGGGAGTGGCTGTGACTAGTGGTCAAAGCACCAGCTGGAAAATGGTGCATAAAAACCATCCATTATTTTGTTGTTTAAAAGCTTTTATTATGAAACATCAATATCAGGAAATGTTGGGTTTTCATGTGCAGCAACTTGACATGACTTCTACACAGCTGAAAGTGAAACATTAAAATAAAGCAGATATCTGAAAGCACAGACAGGAACACAGGAGAGAAACGAAACGTATCAGTTATAAGCTACAAAAGCACTGAGCTGAACACAGGCCTTTCTCTCTGGTCTCCTGCACAGACATGAGTTGAGTCTCACGCTTGTTTAGGGGGAGAAAGGGGGTCGTCACAGGTCGGTCACGGTTGGCAACACATCACCGTAAGCTACTGCCCCCGAGTCCCATTGTTGCGTCATACGGTTGCCTGCGTTTGTTTCTCAATGCACAGTCTGATTGGTCTTTGCCACATGTTATAAAGTTATACAAGCTCTAGTTTGATATTAGTAAATTTATATGTAACCTGTGTTTTGATATTCATGTGCACATGAAAAAGGTGGTCCAGTTATTAATGGTTTGTTTTGTCCGACTGGTTTGTTACTTCTAGCTCCACGTTATGTACAGAAGAAGTCGTAACCTTCCTCAACACACGGATGCTCTTTTGGGCGTGCTCAACCAGCAAACCTGAGGGCTACAGAGGTATGTTTTAGCCATTTTATCCAACCTTTTTTTGGGTCCATTGTTAATGAATATGTAACATGAGCTGCTCTGATCATGAAAAATGAAATCATGCCTATCTGAAGTATCACACACATGTAGGCATGTATGTGCATCTCCTGTATGAGAGGGCGGTGAGATAAACTCAAACTGAAGGATTTGAATGTGGGTAAAGTGCTCCTCCTTATCTTTGATTTAAGGTGGTTGTACTTAATTGTGTTTATAGTCTCAGTTTTAGAGTTTTTCTCTGAGACTTCTGTCACCACCCTGATACAAGAAATTTGAAATATATCTGTTTCTGTTGTGAAAATCATCAAATAAAAAATAAAGGGACAGTGAGTCCTGTAACTGGGAGATACAGATACCTGGGCTTTGGGTGTCGTCTGAGTACTGGGGTGATATCAGTGTTTAATTAATAAGCTGTATGCCTCACTCTATGGATCATTCTTTTATGTGTAAGGCAACATCAGGCTTGACTTTAACATTGATTTCCTAACTTAAAATTACTGATTTGTGAATATTCTTTAATAATAAAGAATATTATTTAACTAAATCATACACCAGCAACGTGGTATAAAACCATCAAAATTAACAGGAAGTACAATTCAAATGTAAACCTTTTAAATGCAACAACAATTTGATCAAAACTTAAACAGGAATTAAAATTCCACTATATAATGTATATAATATATAGATAAAGAATTGAATTGAATAGCTTGGCCCCATTGTCACTGACACCCGATGCAGCTATTTGAGTCAGTACTGGCTTAGTATCTGGTGCATCCCTAGGAGATTGCTTCTGGAAAGTTGTGCATGTTGAGTTTCATGAATGTTGTTTTTGATGCTGGAAGGTACGTGAAGTAGAAGTGGACCGTTTAATCGGCCGACTGATTATTTGACATTTTTGCAGCATCGGCCGATTTCTGAGCATATTAAGCCAATTACCAAGCAGGTGCATAAATGCTGCTAAGTGCACTAAAACTTTATTTTTTCATCCAAAAGTTTATTTGACAGTTTTTTTTGATTACCTGTTTCATGTATTCAATATTTAGATTATACATTATTTTTATTTAAAATATGAAAGTGCACTGCAGTGCAGACACAAAATGTAGATTGGAGAGACAGACCATAAGTGTTGTTCAATAAATGTTTGCTGAAGTTGAGAAATTTTGTGTATCATTTGTTATTATTAAGCTGTTATAGTTTATCAGATGGAGGGGGAAAAAAGCCAAACATATCGGCCCCAAAAAATCTGTATCATATATCGGCCATCCTGATTCTCCAATAAATCGGCATCGGCCATAAAAAACCCATATCGGTCGACCTCTAAAGTGAAGTCTTGGCCTTGGTACATCCAGTGGAAGCTATTTGCATACTAGCTATCTCAAGGACCAAGCAGGATATGGTGTTTGGATGAGTTGCCCATCTAATAATATTAATAACAATTGTATTAATCATCATTTTTAATATATAGTAGCAGCACTGTTTGACTATAATATTCGGATGTGTTTCAGTGTCCCAAGCATTGCGCGAGAACACCTACCCATTCCTGGCCATGATAATGCTGAAGGACCGCAAGATGACAGTGGTGGGCAGGCTCGAAGGTCTCATTCAGCCAGAAGACCTCATCAATCAGCTCACCTTCATCATGGATGCCAACCAAACACATCTGATGTCGGAACGCCTTGAAAGGTACTGGAAATCAATAAATCTTTTTGCTTAGGGAAGTTCCTGAGTGAAATGACTCAGAAGTAGCAGCCATGATGAGAGCTGTTCAAATTCTCCAAATGCTAAGCAAGGTGCTTCAGTGCTTCCTGTCTTATCTCCTTTAGCACAGGATACAGTTGTCCGTCCTTTACAAAATAAAGCTAGATAACATTGTTCTAAAGCTCTTTGCAGCTACAACATTTAAAGTGATGCACCGTTCGGCCATTCATGAAAACGTGTTACGCCTATCTTGTATTTAAAATTGAGCAGTTTATTTCATCATTAGCAGAAATTTTTAACCTTTCAGTATATTGTAATTTAAGTGGTATCCCAGGGTGGGCAGTTTTCTGGATAAGAAAAATATAGCCCTTATTCTGCAGCTCTCCTACCTCCCCTTCTCCGTCCTAAGCCCCACCCAACAAACAAGCATATGCACATGCCTCATATACACAGTAACCTGCAGGAGTACTAGCCATACATCTCAGACATCATCCTGATTGTGATCTTGATGTTGTTATATCCGGCCAGTTCTATGAGAACTACCATCCTGTTTTTTATTCGTTTATTTATTTCGTTTTTTCAAACTTGTAGGCACGTAAATCCCTTTGAGATGACATACTGTGATTCAAGGCTCTAGGGAGCTGCAGGAAAGTGTTGAATAGTTTAGCCTTCTGCTAACCTTTACCATCACAGCTGCTACACTAGAAAGAAAATGATGTTTGCCATGACATACTGCTGTAGCTCCACAGCCGTGAGCAGAAAGCTAAACTATCAGCAACTTTCTCTCTACATCTCTGAAACGCTTTGCTGATATCGTCACACCGTCTTTTTGACAAGTCCATTGTACTTTGTTGGGTTGCTTTGCATTGTAGGTAGCTGTTACCAATGCTTGAATAGCAACTTTTCCTGCAGGATATTCAGCTGTTAAATCAGGCTTTCACCATCTGAAGGGACGTGCACTCACAGAACAGAACAGAACAGCCACTAGCAATGTCCTCTCTGAAATGACCTGTGATTGGCCAAAGCCTAAAGTTGTAAAGCCTGAAAACTGAGCCGACTTGGTACAGAAGTCTAGTTTTCTCTCAGACCACTTGAATTACAATATGCTGAAAGGTTATTATGGATTTTTTTTTGTTGATCAATGACAAAAAATAAACTGCCTACCCTGCTTTAATAATTATTTTCATACAGTTGTTCTAATTGGGATTCATACCGATAAATATGAATGGACAGTGACAACCATTTTGTTTTGCTTCTTTTTATTTATTTCAGATGTAACAAATGAACTCTTAACATATAGCAAATCAATAAATATTACATGTTTGAAAAGGAGTAGGAGTAAGTATAGCATACACTTAGATGATCCTACCCCATCTCCATAACTCAGTTAACTCAATATTTATTATATCAACTTTTGTGACTGGTAGCCTGAATTGCTCTTTTATTCTAGTACCAACTTTGGTAATGAAGTAATGTTTTTCACCAGGTTGGCCATGTTTAAGTCCCAAAGTGTGGAAATTTGTAGTGTTACAGCAGCAAAAGGGATCATGCAATAACAAGAAGCATCAGTTAAAAAGCCAAGATGGGCCTATAATAAACAAACGTAATAAAAAAAAAAAGCATTGTCTTCATTTGTAAAGAATTATATACTCTTTAAAACAGGAGAGGGCAAATGTGCTTGTTTTATTTAAATATATGTATATATTCCCTCACAGGTACTGCATTTAGCATTTAGCAACTCAAGACCAACCGGCAACAACAGCTGTCAGTGTGCTGAGATCAGAGGTCAAAGTAGCCCTTTGAAAATGGCCATGCCAGGTTTTCTTCGCCACAATTTAGCAAATTTGGAGCGTTTAGTCTCCTTTGCAAGAAAATAGTATGACAAGGTGGGCACCAAACTTCTTGCTTTAAAAATGAGCCTGGCAAAACTTCCTAAATCGCAAATTGCATTAAAGAAATTAGTGGTATTTAAACAAATTTTGCGTTAACTTCGACAGCCCTTTGACAGACAGAATGTTTCAACTTTTCGACCGCAGCCCAGATTGCTGCCGTAAAACATCACATCTCCATTTACACTGATGGATACTGGAAGCTACAGGATGAGATGGTTTTGAGATTAGGATTGAAGCTCTAAATGTGACAGTACGTGATCAATTTTCAGTCTCACAGTTGCTGTCCAAAGCATGTAAAGATATCTCTGTTTGATTTGAAAGGGTGACGTTATTTTAATGCTGCTTTGAATTACCACCTCATCGTTGTATGTCGATGCTTGAGGGCCAGTGTTAAAATGTATTATTTATATAGAAAGAAAAAAAAACCAAAACGGTTTGATATAAAGCCACACCAGACTGGACCGTTATACTGAATTTTACCACTAGGTGTCACACTTGACTCAGCAGCCTCTCTGACAATAGGTGGTTGACCTTAACAGCCCACCTTAAGTGAGCCTGGGCCGTTGTTGTCACTAGCTTGGGGGCTAACCCCATTCACTTTAATCTGCAGGTAGCAAGCAAGACAGGACAGCGAGACTTGGTTGGGTCTTGAGGAGGAGCAACTCTAGCCTACACTGTCATATAAGAAAGGAGAAAAATACCAAAAATAGCAATCTTTACATTTGTATGCAGACTACTATCACAGTAATGAATTGTATCTTCACTATGATACCATGATTATGATGATGTTTCCCAAAACCCAGGCATACTAAAGTGCATCTAAATAAACTCAGCTGGAGCGCAAATGACAATTACTCTCTGTTTGATGCCACACACTGTTATACCAGAAAATTTTGAATGGTTCTAAGTACAGAACATTTATTGTTTCAGGGAGGAGAGGAACCAGACCCAAGTGCTGAGGCAGCAGCAGGATGAGGCCTATCTGGCCTCCCTCCGTGCCGACCAGGAGAAGGATCGAAAGAAAAGGGAGGAGGAGGAGCAGCTGAGGCAAGAGGAGGAGAAGGTCCGACAGAGTGCTCTTGCTGAGGAACGGAGGCGACGAGTGAGTCTTGCTTTCCATTAAGTTTATGTTGTATATGCCAATCTATACATGGAGAACTTAGTGGTAGTCTGTAAGGTTTCAGTCCTGGGCTGAGGCCAAAATAGTCTTTTCCTAACTGAGTGAAATGACCAGGAAGTATCTAAGTGGCAGACACGATAAGGGCTGTTTGAACTCTCTAAATGCTAAGGAAAGATGCTTCCTTTCTTTGCTCCTTTAGCATAGGAAACACTGGCCAATTCTTGACCAAAGGAAAGGAGGTAATACCGTCCCAGAATTCCTTGTGGTGGTGACATTTAAAGCAACGCACCATTCGACCGTCCATTTGCATAGATTTAACAATTAGTGTTAAATAGTGTCATATCGTCCTATATTAATTGGGATTCATGTTGATTAATGAATGGACAGTTAAAACCATCTTGTTTCACTTTATTACAGTTTATTTATTCTGAACAAGTAAAAAACAAACCAAGAACAACAAATTAGATGAACAGTAAATGTTTTTTGATAACCTATAGGCTATTCCTTTATTTCAAATATGAATCAATATTCTGTTACTGTAATGCTTATTTCATCTCAGAAACATCTTGGAGTTACTGTTTAGCTGTAAAGTGAGAAAGTTTGCTCCGGCTGGTGGGCGGTTCTTGGTATTTCCACAACTGAGCTCAACATGGCTGCCGGATCAAACGCACACTTTACAGCTAAGCAGTAACTACTAAGTAAGACGTTGAGGTGAGAAATAGACATTACAGTAACAGAATATTGATTCATATTTGATCAGCGCTGCCTAGTTTGACTGGAGTTCGTGATTGACAGCTGCTCACATGGCAGGCTCCAGCTTAACTCTGATTGGTTGGAATCTTACTTTTTTTTTTTTTCTTTCAGATTACCGGTTCTAAAAATAACTTTTTTGAATGAATAATTTAAACAACATGGTCGTCTCTTAACATGCATAAAATACTTACTTTTTTGATTCATGTTAATTTTTGTTGCGACTCCAGACACTCGAAGAGGAGAAGGAGAGGAAGTCTGAATGTCTTCCTCCAGAGCCACCTGCAGACGATCCAGAAAGTGTCAAAATAGTGTTTAAGCTGCCCAACGATACACGAGTAGAGCGACGATTCCTCTTTGGGCAGTCTCTGACGGTAAGAACTACTGTTTTCAAGACCCTTTGTACACACCTGGTCAATTCATCTCATCCAGTATTTTTCAGGAGATTTGACAAAGATATGTGCCATGTACAGCCAAGTATCTGAAGGAGCTGGAGCCCTCATAAAAAGTTTGTTTAACTGATGCAGACTTGGTCCACATATGAACAAACACTATGTGGTCTCATGAGAAGCACATTATTATAAAGCATTTCCTCTATATCTACTACTTGTTATTTGTCAGTTCATTTGACTTTCTTTCTTTCACAGGTAATATACGACTTCCTCTTCTCTTTGAAAGAAAGCCCAGAGAAGTTTCAGATAATTACAAACTTCCCTCGCCGAGTCTTGCCCTGCCTTCCGACTGAAGAGCAGCCCAACCCTCCCACGTTGAAAGAAGCGGGACTCAGCCGCTCTGAGGTCCTTTTTGTGCAGGACCTTACAGACGATTAATAGATGACATACCTGCTGTACAATGGAAACATTTTCCTCCAGTGCCCCCCCCTTCCCCCCCCCCTTCCCCCCCTGTATTTTGTTAAATGACCATTATGCACAAGGGATCATTGAGATAACATCATAACCTGGAAAAATTTAACCACCCTGCATCAAGTCCTCGGTTGTGTCTACAGGGTTCCCGATAGCCTGAAAAGTATGGAATTTTATTAAATAAATATTTCTTGAAGTCCTTCCTTGAACTAATCTTTGTATCTGCGGGGACAAATTACTTTATTTCCACCGTCTGTACTAGCTACCATGCAATTCTTGACCTTCCTCACCAGTAACTGTTACAGCAAAGGATTAATCATGTGAAATGTACTGAAACAGTAGCATAGCTTCGTGCAAAAACCAGAACCATATACCAAATTACTTGATGTCTGGTCAGCTGAGGAAGGCAGACTGTATTAACACCTACTGACACACACAGGATGCAGCATGGAGAGGTATGGATTTCTATCATGGTGTGAATGCCATGGCTATTTTTATGTCAGACTTGATGTTTGATCCACGTGTCCTAATTCAACATCCTTTCTGTCCTGAAGTTTGCATGTTTCCTCTACAGTGAATGTCGAGCACAGTACCAATCAAATTTGGGTTTGGCATTGCTACGATTGATCGATGTGGCGTGGAGAGCAAACATACTACTTCAGGGAGCAGGTTGGTGGATTTGGATATTATGGAAATATGGGAACCCTGTTTTAAATGAGCCATGACCTGTACATAAGTTAGATATTTAAAATCCCAAATTTTACCTTACTTTTTTTTTTTTTTTTTTTTTTGACTCATCTGCGTCATAAAATGACCAAATGCAGGTTGGTTACTATGTGAAGCAGACTGCCTCAAGCTCATGAAGTTTAAAAATACAATATTTAACAGAGGCCACAGCTTTTCCATGTGGCTTTATCTAGTATAGTACGAGTCTGCCCATAGTGTGCCTGTGGTTACTCATAGATGCCTGTTTTGCCTGTAACATCTAAATGGGCTCATGTAAAGATGTAATTTTCCAACTATAAATTAAAAACATTTTAAAAATGGGGTTGGGTTTATTGAGAACGTACGACGCTTGTTTGTGGTAACGGCGCATCACATAAGCAGCTCAGGGGATAGTTTAGGTATTTTTTCTAATAACTTAATTACTTTCACTCAACTCAACCCTCTAGGAGGGTCGGGGTGGACTTAAATGCTCAACTCACAATTTTAAGGCATTTTCAAACAAATCCTAAGTCAGGGGTTATCAAAGTTTTGATGATGGTGCCATTTTGGGGGGCCAGCATAGAGAAGCGAAGTCCCTCCCCTTTCAGTGGACCCTATATTTTGGAAAAAATATGTACAGTAGTCAACGGTAAGAGACAAATTTTTTTGATCCCGTTTGACTGGCAAAATTATCTTTTAAATTGACAAATGTATATGATTCATGGTGCAATTCAAAGTTGCTCGGGTGAACTGATGTCTTTTGTCCCGCAAAATATACGTCACCAACGCTAACTTAGCTACGTTCCACACACAAATGAAACGTATTTTACATGATGTGTGTTATCATGCAACTCCTGGTCTTTTTTATCAGCAGGGAAGCAAAAGAATGAGCAAGCTCCGTTGATCGTGAGTACGTCAGTACGATACACACAACTTTAGCAAGATGTCACGTTTACAACTTTTTGGTGTGTAGTCTTTCTAATTCTGTATTTTCAGTCTGATATAAGTTATCCAACAAATTGACTTTCTGAACTGCAAAATCTAATCTTGGCTTTTAAACTGACAAACGTGTGATTCATGGTGACATTCAAGTAGTTCAATTCAAAAAATATCTCTCTCTCCCTCGCTGTTGACTACTGTATATATTATTCTGAAACAAGGTCCCATGGTGGTCCACCAGAAAGAGAGGTGCTTTTCTTCTCTATATGACTGACGGGAAAACTGAACACATTAAACAAATATGGGGCCTTAAACTATCTCAATCTGTGAGCATGGAATCAGATTTGTCAGAGTCAAAGAATCTTCAAAGTAGAAATGAAATGTTCAACCAAGTTAAGCTGGTTTGCCAAATGGATTTCTAATACAGTATATTCTATAACAAGCAGGATAAATGTGAGCATTTACCTCGCTGAGAGGTTGGGGTGCAGCCTGTCCCCTGGTACTTCTTGCTCCCTTACTCGCTGCAATATTTGAAAACATGGCAAACGTAAGCATTTAAAAGAAAACAGGAGCTCAGTTTTATCTTTCATGGAAGAGCGCCGCCATGTGATGTCAACAGTGCCCACTGAGATGTGTGAATGTAGAGAAATCTGTAAATGTGAATCCAGATTTGTAAATGCGTACACAAATCTGTTAACTGTGAACGCGTACATAGATGATACTGGCTGAAAAGCCTTCTAGTGTATTATATACAGTGTATATATATATATTATATTATAGTATATTAGAGATATTGCATACTATTTTGGCAAAACAGACAAGTCATTAGTTAATCAGCAGGCCTCTCAATTGGCTTGTCTTCTTACATGTGGCTTGCTACACTTCTGCCGTTGCAGAGATCTGCATCTGTGCCACTCTGTCCAGCCTACATACCACCAGTTGGTGATAGCACTCAGTGATGTTCAGCGTGACACGGCTGGACTGCATAGACAAAATTATATGTAGACGCTGCATTGGTTTCATCATTGCCGCGACCAGATCACAGGTGAACAGTACAGGTGTGAACATACTCAAGACGCAATGAGGACGTATTGAGATCCGATCGCTCGGACCACATTCAGACGTGGCATTAACATGCGTCCCGAGTGACTGGATCACAAGTGGACAGCTTTAAGTACATCCGTTCACACCTGGCATTAGGATGCGTCGAGTGGCCACTTGTGATCCAGTCTTCTGACATACTAGCTTGTGACTTCTTACATTTTCTCAACATACTATTCTGACTTTTTTTTTACAACACATTATGCTCTAACTTCTTTTTTTAAACATACTACACAATGACAAATTTTTTTGACACTGCAATAGGACCTTTTTTGACATACTGCACTAAGACTTGAATTTTTTCAACACACCAAACTATAATTTTTTTTGACATTACTATACTATGACTTTAAATTTTTTTTGACATGCTATACAAGGACCTTAGTATGTTTTTAATTTTTTCCACACACTATTCTGACTTCTTACTTTTTCAACATACATTACTGACTTTTTTTCTTTGACATACTATACTACTACTTTTATTTCCAACATGCTATACAAGGACTTTTTGACAAACCACGTTTTTAATTTTTTTCCACACACTATACTATGCTCTAACTTCTGTTTAGATTTACCATTACCTCTGTATTTTTCCACATACTATTCTGTGACTTTACATTTTAAGCTCAACTTTGACGTTTTTTTCCAACATACGATACTATGACTTTTTTTGACATACGTCTTATGTATACAAACATTTTTTTGTCATCGTACTATACTAGGACCTTTTTGATTTGTTCGACATACTTGTTTAACATTTTGACATACTATGACTTTTTTTCACAAAATTTTTTGACATACTATACTATTACGTTTTGTCATATAATTTATCGCCATACTATCTGACGTTTTTTCACGAAATTTTTCAACGTACTATAAATGATTTTGTTTTATCATAATATTGTTAAACTATACGACTTTTAACATGAAAATTTTCAAGATTCCACACGACCCGTTTTTCATGAAATTTTTACATACTGTACTACGGCTTTTTTTCATGAAATTTTTGAACCTACTATAATATGACGTTTTCTCATAATATTGTTCAACAAACGTATATGTTTGTTTGCAAATGACTTTTTTTCCACCATAGAATCATTTAACATGCTATAATACGACCGTTTTCCTGATTTTTTTTCGACATACGCTCCTCATCAAAATCTTAAGACCAGTTAAAAAATTGCAAGAATTTACGTTTTGCGCTGTTGTACCTTAAGAAGGTTCTAAGTAGAGTTTCAAAATGCAAAAAGAAGAAATGAGAGCAAGAGACTAAATGTTTTGAGCAGGCAATTTATTGAAAAGAACAATTTAACTAAAATAGGCTGTTCATCAGCTGATCAAAAGTTTAAGACCATGGCTCAAAAAAACCCCTAAAACAGAAATTAAAGTCTCAAATACAGACTCAGTAATGAGTAGCTCCACCATTATTGTTGATCACTTCAAAAATTCGTGTTGGCATGCTTGATGCGAGTGTTTCCAAAAGGCTTGTAGGAATGTTGCTCCAAGTGGTGAAGATGGCTTCACGAAGGGCATCCACTGTCTGGAACTGATGTCCATTTTTGTAAACTTCCCTTGCCATCCATCCCCAAATGTTCTCAATTGGATTTAGATCAGGGGAACATGCAGGATGATCCAAAAGAGTGATGTTATTCTCCTGAAAAAAATCCTTTGTCAGACGGGCATTGTGAATTGCAGCATTGTCCTGCTGAAAAACCCAGTCATCAGCACACAGACGAGGGCCCTCAGTCATGAGGGATGCCCGCTGCAACATCTCCACGTAGCCAGCTACTGTTTGACGCCCTGCACAACCTGGAGCTCCATTGTTCCATTGAAGGAAAAAGCACCCCAGATCATGATGGCGCCCCCTCCGCTGTGCTGTGTTGAAAAAATCTCAGGTGGCATCTCCTTGTCATGCCAGTAGCGTTGGAAGCCATCAGGACCATCAAGGTTAAATTTTTTCTCATCAGAGAATAAAACTTTCTTCCAACTTGGAACATCCCATGTTTGGTGCTCCCTTGCAAAGGCCAAACGGGCAATTTTGTGGCGTCGAAGGAGACGTGGCCTTTGAAGCCGTTCCTTTGCAGATGCCGTCTGATGGTTATTGGGCTGCAGTCAGCACCAGTAATGGCCTTAATTTGGGATGAGGATCGTCCCGTGTCTTGACGGACAGCCATTCGGATCCTCCGGCTCAGTGCCGGTGAGATTTTTTTGTTCCGTAAACCTCAGGATCTTTTAAGAAATGCAAAATGACTGTCTTACTGCGTCCAACCTCAGCAGCGATGGCACGCTGTGAGAGGCCTTGTCTATGCAGCTCAACAATCCTGCCACGTTCGAAGGCAGTGAGTTTTTTTGCTTTTCCCATCAACAGGTCTTGACAGTGTGATTACTTGACAGAAAATGACATGGAATACAAATTTTTGCACAGATTTGGGCTTTTAAAGGATGTGGTCTTAAACTTTTGATCAGCAGATGAACAGCCTATTTTAGTTAAATTGTTCTTTTCAATAAATTGCCTGCTCAAAACATTTGGTCTCTTGTTCCCATTTCTTCTTTTTGCATTTTGAAACTCTACTTAGAACCTTCTTAAGATACAACAGTGCAAAATGCAGATTCTTGCAATTTTTTAACTGATCTTAAGATTTTGATCAGGAGTGTACTATACTATGACTTTTTTTTTTTTATAAAATTTTCGAAATGACTTTTTTCCACCATAGAATCATTTTACATGCTATAATACGACCGTTTTCATGATTTTTTTCAACATCAAAAAAATTTGACGTTTTCGTCGAAAAATTTCGACATACTATACTATGACTGTTTTTTTTTTTATATAAAATTTTCCAACATTTCACGAAATGGCTTTTTTCCACCATAAAATCATTTAACATACTATAATACGACCGTTTTCATGATTTTTTTCAACATCAAAAAAATTTGATGTTTTCATCGAAAAATTTTGACATACTATACTATGACGTTGTTTTTTTTTTTTTATAAAATTTTCCAACATTTCACGAAATGGCTTTTTTCCACCATAGAATCATTTCACATACTATAATACGACCGTTTTCATGATTTTTTTCAACATCAAAAAAATTTCACGTTTTCATCGAAAAATTTCGACATACTATACTATGACATTTTTTTTTTTTTTTTTTTTTTTTTTTTTTCCGACATTTCACGAAATGGCTTTTTTCCACCATAGAATCATTTAACATACTATAATGCGACCGTTTTCATGACTTTTTTCATAATCAAAAAAATTTGACGCTTTCATCGCAAAATTTCGACATACTATACTATGACTTTTATTTGTAAAATTTTCCAAAACGTCACAAAAAAACTTTTTTCCACCATAGAATCATTTCACATACTATAATACGACCGTTTTCATGATTTTTTTCAACATCAAAAAAATTTGACGTTTTCATCGAAAAATTTCGACATACTATACTATGACGTTTTTTTTTTTTTTATAAAATTTTCCAACATTTCACGAAATGGCTTTTTTCCACCATAGAATCATTTAACATACGATAATACGACCGTTTTCATGATTTTTTTCAACATCAAAAAGATTTGACGTTTTCATCAAAAAATTTCGACATACTATACTATGACTTTTTTGTAAAATTTAACAGCATTTTACAAAATGACTTTTTCCACCATAGAATCATTTTACATGCTATAATACGACCGTTTCCATGATTTTTTTCAACATCATAAAAATTTGACGTTTTCATTGAAAAATTTCGACATACTATACTATGACTTTTTTTTTTATAAAATTTTCCAACATTTCACGAAATGACTTTTTTCCACCATAGCATCATTTTACATGCTATAATACGACCGTTTTCATGATTTTTTTTAACATCAAAAAAATTTGACGCTTTCATCAAAAAATTTCGACATACTATACTATGACTTTTTTTTGTAAAATTTTCCAAAATGTCACAAAATGACTTTTTTCCACCACAGAATCATTTTACATACGATAATACGACCGTTTTCATGATTTTTTTCAACATCAAAAAAATTTGACGTTTTCATTGAAAAATTTCGACATACTATACTATGACTTTTTTTTTATATAAAATTTTCCAACATTTCACGAAATGGCTTTTTTCCACCATAGAATCATTTTACATGCTATAATACGACCATTTTCATGATTTTTGTCAACATCAAAAAAATTTCACGTTTTCATCGAAAAATTTCGACATACTATACTATGACTTTTTTGTAAAATTTAACAGCATTTTACGAAATGACTTTTTCCACCATAGAATCATTTTACATGCTATAATACGACCGTTTCCATGATTTTTTTCAACATCATAAAAATTTGACGTTTCCATTGAAAAATTTCGACATACTATACTATGACTTTTTTTTTTTATAAAATTTTCCAACATTTCACGAAATGACTTTTTTCCACCATAGAATCATTTTACATGCTATACTACGACCGTTTTCATGATTTTTTTTAACATCAAAAAAATTTGACGCTTTCATCAAAAAATTTCGACATACTATACTATGACTTTTTTTTTTTTATATAAAATTTTCCAACATTTCACGAAATGGCTTTTTTCCACCATAGAATCATTTAACATATTATAATACGACCGTTTTCATGATTTTTTTCAACATCAAAAAAATTTGATGTTTTCATTGAAAAATTTCGACATACTATACTATGACTTTTTTTTTTTTTTATATAAAATTTTCAAACATTTCACGAAATGGCTTTTTTCCACCATAGAATCATTTAACATACTATAATACGACCGTTTTCATGATTTTTTTCAACATCAAAAAAATTTCACGTTTTCATCGAAAAATTTCGACATACTATACTATGACTTTTTTTTTTTTTATATAAAATTTTCCAACATTTCACGAAATGGCTTTTTTCCACCATAGAATCATTTAACATACTATAATACGACCGTTTTCATGATTTTTTTCAACATCAAAAAAATTTCACGTTTTCATCGAAAAATTTCGACATACTATACTATGACGTTTTTTTTTTTTTTTTTTTATAAAATTTTCCAACATTTCACGAAATGGCTTTTTTCCACCATAGAATCATTTAACATACTATAATACGACCGTTTTCATGATTTTTTTCAACATCAAAAAAATTTGACGTTTTCATTGAAAAATTTCGACATACTATACTATGACTTTTTTTTTATATAAAATTTTCCAACATTTCACGAAATGGCTTTTTTCCACCATAGAATCATTTAACATATTATAATACGACCGTTTTCATGATTTTTTTCAACATCAAAAAAATTTGATGTTTTCATTGAAAAATTTCGACATACTATACTATGACTTTTTTTTTTTTTATATAAAATTTTCAAACATTTCACGAAATGGCTTTTTTCCACCATAGAATCATTTAACATACTATAATACGACCGTTTTCATGATTTTTTTCAACATCAAAAAAATTTCACGTTTTCATCGAAAAATTTCGACATACTATACTATGACTTTTTTTTTTTTTTATATAAAATTTTCCAACATTTCACGAAATGGCTTTTTTCCACCATAGAATCATTTAACATACTATAATACGACCGTTTTCATGATTTTTTTCAACATCAAAAAAATTTCACGTTTTCATCGAAAAATTTCGACATACTATACTATGACGTTTTTTTTTTTTTTTTTTTTTAAAATTTTCCAACATTTCACGAAATGGCTTTTTTCCACCATAGAATCATTTAACATACTATAATACGACCGTTTTCATGATTTTTTTCAACATCAAAAAAATTTGACGTTTTCATCGAAAAATTTCGACATACTATACTATGACATTTTTTTTTTTTTATAAAATTTTCCATCATTTCACGAAATGGTTTTTTTCCACCATAGAATCATTTAACATACGATAATACGACCGTTTTCATGATTTTTTTCAACATCAAAAAAATTTGACGTTTTCATCGAAAAATTTCGACATACTATACTGACTTTTATTTGTAAAATTTTCCAAAACGTCACAAAATGACTTTTTTCCACCATAGAATCATTTTACATGCTATAATACGACCGTTTTCATGATTTTTTTTAACGTCAAAAAAATTTGACGCTTTCATCAAAAAATTTCGACATACTATACTATGACTTTTTTTTTTTTTTATATAAAATTTTCCAACATTTCACGAAATGGCTTTTTTCCACCATAGAATCATTTAACATACTATAATACGACCGTTTTCATGATTTTTTTCAACATCAAAAAAATTTGATGTTTTCATTGAAAAATTTCGACATACTATACTATGACGTTTTTTGTTTTTTTTTTATATAAAATTTTCCAACATTTCACGAAATGACTTTTTCCACCATAGAATCATTTTACATGCTATAATACGACCGTTTTCATGATTTTTTTTAACATCAAAAAAATTTGACGCTTTCATCAAAGAATTTCGACATACTATACTATGACTTTTTTTTGTAAAATTTTCCAACATTTCCCGAAATGACGTTTTTCCACCACAGAATCATTTTACATGCTATAATACGACCGTTTTCATGATTTTTTTCAACATCAAAAAAATTTGACGTTTTCGCCGAAAAATTTCGACATACTATACTATGACTTTTTTGTAAAATTTAACAGCATTTTACGAAATGACTTTTTCCACCATAGAATCATTTTACATGCTATAATACGACCGTTTCCATGATTTTTTTCAACATCATAAAAATTTGACGTTTCCATTGAAAAATTTCGACATACTATACTGTGACTTTTTTTTTTTATAAAATTTTCCAACATTTCACGAAATGGCTTTTTTCCACCATAGAATCATTTAACATACTATAATACGACCGTTTTCATGATTTTTTTCAACATCAAAAAAATTTGACGTTTTCATCGAAAAATTTCGACATACTATACTATGACGTTTTTTTTTTGTTTTTTTTTTAATTTTCCAACATTTCACGAAATGGCTTTTTTCCACCATAGAATCATTTAACATACTATAATACGACCGTTTTCATGATTTTTTTCAACATCAAAAAAATTTGACTTTTTCGACGAAAAATTTCGACATACTATACTATGACTTTTTTGTAAAATTTAACAGCATTTTACGAAATGACTTTTTCCACCATAGAATCATTTTACATGCATTAATACGACCGTTTTCATGATTTTTTTCAACATCAAAAAAATTTGACGTTTTCATCGAAAAATTTCGACATACTATACTATGACATTTTTTGTAAAATTTAACAGCATTTTACGAAATGAATTTTTTCCACCATAGAATCATTTTACATGCTATAATACGACCGTTCCCATGATTTTTTTGAACATCAAAAAAATTTGACGTTTTCATCGAAAAATTTCGACATACTATACTATGACGTTTTTTTTTTATAAAATTTTCCAACATGTCACGAAATGAGTTTTTTCCACCATAGAATCATTTAACATACTATAATACGACAGTTTTCATGACTTTTTTCATAATCAAAAAAATTTGACGCTTTCATCGCAAAATTTCGACATACTATACTGACTTTTATTTGTAAAATTTTCCAAAACGTCACAAAATGACTTTTTTCCACCATAGAATCATTTTACATGCTATAATACGACCGTTTTCATGATTTTTGTCAACATCAAAAAAATTTGACGTTTTCGACGAAAAATTTCGACATACTATACTATGACTTTTTTGTAAAATTTAACAGCATTTTACGAAATGACTTTTTCCACCATAGAATCATTTTACATGCATTAATACGACCGTTTTCATGATTTTTTTCAACATCAAAAAAATTTGACGTTTTCATCGAAAAATTTCGACATACTATACTATGACGTTTTTTGTAAAATTTAACAGCATTTTACGAAATGAATTTTTTCCACCATAGAATCATTTTACATGCTATAATACGACCGTTCCCATGATTTTTTTGAACATCAAAAAAATTTGACGTTTTCATCGAAAAATTTCGACATACTATACTATGACGTTTTTTTTTTATAAAATTTTCCAACATGTCACGAAATGAGTTTTTTCCACCATAGAATCATTTAACATACTATAATACGACCGTTTTCATCACTTTTTTCATAATCAAAAAAATTTGACGCTTTTCATCGCAAAATTTCGACATACTATACTGACTTTTATTTGTAAAATTTTCCAAAACGTCACAAAATGACTTTTTTCCACCATAGAATCATTTTACATGCTATAATACGACCGTTTTCATGATTTTTGTCAACATCAAAAAAATTTGACGTTTTCATCGAAAAATTTCGACATACTATACTATGACGTTTTTTTTTTTTATAAAATTTTCCAACATTTCACAAAATGGTTTTTTTCCACCATAGAATCATTTAACATACGATAATACGACCGTTTTCATGATTTTTTTCAACATCAAAAAAATTTGACGTTTTCATCGAAAAATTTCGACATACTATACTATGACGTTTTTTTTTTTTTTTTTTTTTTAATTTTCCAACATTTCACGAAATGGCTTTTTTCCACCATAGAATCATTTAACATACTATAATGCGACCGTTTTCATGACTTTTTTCATAATCAAAAAAATTTGACGCTTTCATCGCAAAATTTCGACATACTATACTATGACTTTTATTTGTAAAATTTTCCAAAACGTCACAAAATTACTTTTTTCCACCATAGAATCATTTTACATGCTATAATACGACCGTTTCCATGATTTTTTTCAACATCATAAAAATTTGACGTTTCCATTGAAAAATTTCGACATACTATACTATGACTTTTTTTTTTTATAAAATTTTCCAACATTTCACGAAATGACTTTTTTCCACCATAGAATCATTTTACATGCTATAATACGACCGTTTTCATGATTTTTTTTAACGTCAAAAAAATTTGACGCTTTCATCAAAAAATTTCGACATACTATACTATGACTTTTTTTTTTTTTATATAAAATTTTCCAACATTTCACGAAATGACTTTTTCCACCATAGAATCATTTTACATGCTATAATACGACCGTTTTCATGATTTTTTTTAACATCAAAAAAATTTGACGCTTTCATCAAAAAATTTCGACATACTATACTATGACTTTTTTTTGTAAAATTTTCCAACATTTCCCGAAATGACGTTTTTCCACCACAGAATCATTTTACATGCTATAATACGACCGTTTTCATGATTTTTTTCAACATCAAAAAAATTTGACGTTTTCGCCGAAAAATTTCGACATACTATACTATGACTTTTTTGTAAAATTTAACAGCATTTTACGAAATGACTTTTTCCACCATAGAATCATTTTACATGCTATAATACGACCGTTTCCATGATTTTTTTCAACATCATAAAAATTTGACGTTTCCATTGAAAAATTTCGACATACTATACTGTGACTTTTTTTTTTTTATAAAATTTTCCAACATTTCACGAAATGGCTTTTTTCCACCATAGAATCATTTAACATACTATAATACGACCGTTTTCATGATTTTTTTCAACATCAAAAAAATTTGACGTTTTCATCGAAAAATTTCGACATACTATACTATGACGTTTTTTTTTTTTATAAAATTTTCCAACATGTCATGAAATGAGTTTTTTCCACCATAGAATCATTTAACATACTATAATACGACCGTTTTCATGACTTTTTTCATAATCAAAAAAATTTGACGCTTTCATCGCAAAATTTCTACATACTATACTATGACTTTTATTTGTGCAATTTTCCAAAACGTCACAAAATGACTTTTTTCCACCATAGAATCATTTAACATACTATAATACGACCGTTTTCATGGTTTTTTTCAACATCAAAAAAATTTCACGTTTTCATCGAAAAATTTCGACATACTATACTATGACGTTTTTTTTTTTTTTTTTTTTATAAAATTTTCCAACATTTCACGAAATGGCTTTTTTCCACCATAGAATCATTTCACATACTATAATACGACCGTTTTCATGATTTTTTTCAACATCAAAAAAATTTGACGTTTTCATCGAAAAATTTCGACATACAATACTATGACTTTTATTTGTAAAATTTTCCAAAATGTAACAAAATGAGTTTTTTCCACCATAGAATCATTTTACATGCTATAATACAACCATTTTCATGATTTTTGTCAACATCAAAAAAATTTGACGTTCTTATCGAAAAATTTCGACATACAAAACTATGACTTTTTTTTGTAAAATTTTCCAACATTTCCCGAAATGACGTTTTTCCACCATAGAATCATTTTACATGCATTAATACGACCATTTTCATGATTTTTTTCAACATCAAAAAAATTTGACGTTTTCATTGAAAAATTTCGACATACTATACTATGACTTTTTTTTTTTTTATAAAATTTTCCAACATTTCACAAAATGGCTTTTTTCCACCATAGAATCATTTAACATACTATAATACGACCGTTTTCATGATTTTTTTCAACATCAAAAAATTTGACGTTTTCATCGAAAAATTTCGACATAGTATATACTATGACGTTTTTTTTTTTTTTTTTTTGTAAAATTTTCCAAAATGTCACAAAATGACTTTTTTCCACCACAGAATCATTTTACATACTATAATACGACCGTTTTCATTTTTTTCAACATCAAAAAAATTTGATGTTTTCATCGAAAAATTTCGACATACTATACTATGACGTTTTTTGTAAAATTTTCCAACATTTCCTGAAATGACGTTTTTCCACCACAGAATCATTTTACATGCTATAATACGACCGTTTTCATGATTTTTTTCAACATCAAAAAAATTTGACGTTTTCGTCGAAAAATTTCGACATACTATACTATGACTTTTTTGTAAAATTTAACAGCATTTTACGAAATGACTTTTTCCACCATAGAATCATTTTACATGCTATAATACGACCGTTTCCATGATTTTTTTCAACATCATAAAAATTTGACGTTTCCATTGAAAAATTTCGACATACTATACTATGACTTTTTTTTTTATAAAATTTTCCAACATTTCACGAAATGACTTTTTTCCACCATAGAATCATTTTACATGCTATAATACGACCGTTTTCATGATTTTTTTCAACATCAAAAAAATTTGACGTTTTCGTCGAAAAATTTCGACATACTATACTATGACTTTTTTGTAAAATTTAACAGCATTTTACGAAATGACTTTTTCCACCATAGAATCATTTTACATGCTATAATACGACCGTTTCCATGATTTTTTTCAACATCATAAAAATTTGACGTTTCCATTGAAAAATTTCGACATACTATACTATGACTTTTTTTTTTATAAAATTTTCCAACATTTCACGAAATGACTTTTTTCCACCATAGAATCATTTTACATGCTATAATACGACCGTTTTCATGATTTTTTTTAACATCAAAAAAATTTGACGCTTTCATCAAAAAATTTCGACATACTATACTATGACTTTTTTTTTTTTTTATATAAAATTTTCCAACATTTCACGAAATGGCTTTTTTCCACCATAGAATCATTTAACATACTATAAGACGACCGTTTTCATGATTTTTTTCAACATCAAAAAAATTTGATGTTTTCATTGAAAAATTTCGACATACTATACTATGACTTTTTTTTTTTTATAAAATTTTCCAACATTTCCCGAAATGACGTTTTTCCACCATAGAATCATTTTACATGCATTAATACGACCATTTTCATGATTTTTTTCAACATCAAAAAAATTTGACGTTTTCATTGAAAAATTTCGACATACTATACTATGACTTTTTTTTTTTTTATAAAATTTTCCAACATTTCACAAAATGGCTTTTTTCCACCATAGAATCATTTAACATACTATAATACGACCGTTTTCATGATTTTTTTCAACATCAAAAAATTTGACGTTTTCATCGAAAAATTTCGACATAGTATATACTATGACGTTTTTTTTTTTTTTTTTGTAAAATTTTCCAAAATGTCACAAAATGACTTTTTTCCACCACAGAATCATTTTACATACTATAATACGACCGTTTTCATTTTTTTCAACATCAAAAAAATTTGATGTTTTCATCGAAAAATTTCGACATACTATACTATGACGTTTTTTGTAAAATTTAACAACATTTTACGAAATGAATTTTTTCCACCATAGAATCATTTTACATGCTATAATACGACCGTTCCCATGATTTTTTTGAACATCAAAAAAATTTGACGTTTTCATCGAAAAATTTCGACATACTATACTATGACGTTTTTTTTTTATAAAATTTTCCAACATGTCACGAAATGAGTTTTTTCCACCATAGAATCATTTAACATACTATAATACGACCGTTTTCATGACTTTTTTCATAATCAAAAAAATTTGACGCTTTCATCGCAAAATTTCGACATACTATACTATGACGTTTTTTTTTTTTTTTTTTTTTTAAATTTTCCAACATTTCACGAAATGGCTTTTTTCCACCATAGAATCATTTAACATACTATAATACGACCGTTTTCATGATTTTTTTCAACATCAAAAAAATTTGACGTTTTCATCGGAAAATTTCGACATACTATACTATGACGTTTTTTGTTTTTTTTTTATATAAAATTTTCCAACATTTAACGAAATGTTTTTTTTCCACCACAGAATCATTTTACATACTATAATACGACCGTTTTCATGATTTTTTTCCAACATCAAAAAAATTTGATGTTTTCATCGAAAAATTTCGACATACTATACTATGACGTTTTTTGTAAAATTTAACAGCATTTTACGAAATGAATTTTTTCCACCATAGAATCATTTTACATGCTATAATACGACCGTTCCCATGATTTTTTTGAACATCAAAAAAATTTGACGTTTTCATCGAAAAATTTCGACATACTATACTATGACGTTTTTTTTTTATAAAATTTTCCAACATGTCATGAAATGAGTTTTTTCCACCATAGAATCATTTAACGTACTATAATACGACCGTTTTCATGACTTTTTTCATAATCAAAAAAATTTGACGCTTTCGTCGAAATATTTCGACATACTATACTATGACTTTTTTGTAAAATTTAACAGCATTTTACGAAATGACTTTTTCCACCATAGAATCATTTTACATGCTATAATACGACCGTTTCCATGATTTTTTTTCAACATCATAAAAATTTGACGTTTCCATTGAAAAATTTCGACATACTATACTATGACTTTTTTTTTTATAAAATTTTCCAACATTTCACGAAATGACTTTTTTCCACCATAGAATCATTTTACATGCTATAATACGACCGTTTTCATGATTTTTTTTAACATCAAAAAAATTTGACGCTTTCATCAAAAAATTTCGACATACTATACTATGACTTTTTTTTTTATATAAAATTTTCCAACATTTCACGAAATGGCTTTTTTCCACCATAGAATCATTTAACATACTATAATACGACCGTTTTCATGATTTTTTTCAACATCAAAAAAATTTGATGTTTTCATCGAAAAATTTCGACATACTATACTATGACGTTGTTTTTTTTTTTATAAAATTTTCCAACATTTCACGAAATGGCTTTTTTCCACCATAGAATCATTTAACATACTATAATACGACCGTTTTCATGATTTTTTTCAACATCAAAAAAATTTCACGTTTTCATCGAAAAATTTCGACATACTATACTATGACGTTTTTTTTTTTTTTTTTATATAAAATTTTCCAACATTTCACGAAATGGCTTTTTTCCACCATAGAATCATTTAACATACTATAAGACGACCGTTTTCATGATTTTTTTCAACATCAAAAAAATTTCACGTTTTCATCGAAAAATTTCGACATACTATACTATGACGTTTTTTTTTTTGTTTTTTTTAATTTTCCAACATTTCACGAAATGGCTTTTTTCCACCATAGAATCATTTAACATACTATAATACGACCGTTTTCATGACTTTTTTCATAATCAAAAAAATTTGATGCTTTCATCGCAAAATTTCGACATACTATACTATGACTTTTATTTGTAAAATTTTCCAAAACGTCACAAAATTACTTTTTTCCACCATAGAATCATTTAACATACTATAATACGACCGTTTTCATGATTTTTTTCAACATCAAAAAAATTTGACGTTTTCGACGAAAAATTTCGACATACTATACTATGACTTTTTTGTAAAATTTAACAGCATTTTACGAAATGACTTTTTCCACCATAGAATCATTTTACATGCATTAATACGACCGTTTTCATGATTTTTTTCAACATCAAAAAAATTTGACGTTTTCATCGAAAAATTTCGACATACTATACTATGACGTTTTTTTTTTTTATAAAATTTTCCAACATGTCATGAAATGAGTTTTTTCCACCATAGAATCATTTAACATACTATAATACGACCGTTTTCATGACTTTTTTCATAATCAAAAAAATTTGACGCTTTCATCGCAAAATTTCTACATACTATACTATGACTTTTATTTGTAAAATTTTCCAAAACGTCACAAAATGACTTTTTTCCACCATAGAATCATTTAACATACTATAACACGGCCGTTTTCATGACTTTTTTCATAATCAAAAAAATTTGACATTTTCATCGAAAAATTTCGACATACTATACTATGACGTTTTTTTTTTTTTTTTTTTATAAAATTTTCCAACATTTCACGAAATGGCTTTTTTCCACCATAGCATCATTTAACATACTATAATACGACCGTTTTCATGGTTTTTTTCAACATCAAAAAAATTTCACGTTTTCATCGAAAAATTTCGACATACTATACTATGACGTTTTTTTTTTTTTTTTATAAAATTTTCCAAAATGTCACAAAATGACTTTTTTCCACCACAGAATCATTTTACATACTATAATACGACCGTTTTCATGATTTTTTTCCAACATCAAAAAAATTTGATGTTTTCATCGAAAAATTTCGACATACTATACTATGACGTTTTTTGTAAAATTTAACAGCATTTTACGAAATGAATTTTTTCCACCATAGAATCATTTTACATGCTATAATACGACCGTTCCCATGATTTTTTTGAACATCAAAAAAATTTGACGTTTTCATCGAAAAATTTCGACATACTATACTATGACGTTTTTTTTTTATAAAATTTTCCAACATGTCATGAAATGAGTTTTTTCCACCATAGAATCATTTAACGTACTATAATACGACCGTTTTCATGACTTTTTTCATAATCAAAAAAATTTGACGCTTTCGTCGAAAAATTTCGACATACTATACTATGACTTTTTTGTAAAATTTAACAGCATTTTACGAAATGACTTTTTCCACCATAGAATCATTTTACATGCTATAATACGACCGTTTCCATGATTTTTTTTCAACATCATAAAAATTTGACGTTTCCATTGAAAAATTTCGACATACTATACTATGACTTTTTTTTTTATAAAATTTTCCAACATTTCACGAAATGACTTTTTTCCACCATAGAATCATTTTACATGCTATAATACGACCGTTTTCATGATTTTTTTTAACATCAAAAAAATTTGACGCTTTCATCAAAAAATTTCGACATACTATACTATGACTTTTTTTTTTATATAAAATTTTCCAACATTTCACGAAATGGCTTTTTTCCACCATAGAATCATTTAACATACTATAATACGACCGTTTTCATGATTTTTTTCAACATCAAA
The DNA here is from genome assembly GCA_947000775.1 of Pterois miles. Taxonomy (NCBI): domain Eukaryota; kingdom Metazoa; phylum Chordata; class Actinopteri; order Perciformes; family Scorpaenidae; genus Pterois; species Pterois miles. The sequence goes on along the minus strand of CAMQGK010000308.1, from coordinate 5,099,192 downwards.
AAAATTTCACGTTTTCATCGAAAAATTTCGACATACTATACTATGACGTTTTTTTTTTTTTTTTTTATAAAATTTTCCAACATTTCACGAAATGGCTTTTTTCCACCATAGAATCATTTAACATACTATAATACGACCGTTTTCATGACTTTTTTCATAATCAAAAAAATTTGACGCTTTCATCGCAAAATTTCGACATACTATACTATGACTTTTATTTGTAAAATTTTCCAAAACGTCACAAAATTACTTTTTTCCACCATAGAATCATTTAACATACTATAATACGACCGTTTTCATGATTTTTTTCAACATCAAAAAAATTTGACGTTTTCGACGAAAAATTTCGACATACTATACTATGACTTTTTTGTAAAATTTAACAGCATTTTACGAAATGACTTTTTCCACCATAGAATCATTTTACATGCATTAATACGACCGTTTTCATGATTTTTTTCAACATCAAAAAAATTTGACGTTTTCATCGAAAAATTTCGACATACTATACTATAACGTTTTTTGTAAAATTTAACAGCATTTTACGAAATGAATTTTTTCCACCATAGAATCATTTTACATGCTATAATACGACCGTTCCCATGATTTTTTTGAACATCAAAAAAATTTGACGTTTTCATCGAAAAATTTCGACATACTATACTATGACGTTTTTTTTTTATAAAATTTTCCAACATGTCACGAAATGAGTTTTTTCCACCATAGAATCATTTAACATACTATAATACGACCGTTTTCATGACTTTTTTCATAATCAAAAAAATTTGACGCTTTCATCGCAAAATTTCGACATACTATACTATGACGTTTTTTTTTTTTTTTTATAAAATTTTCCAACATTTCACGAAATGGCTTTTTTCCACCATAGAATCATTTAACATACTATAATACGACCGTTTTCATGATTTTTTTCAACATCAAAAAAATTTGACGTTTTCATCGGAAAATTTCGACATACTATACTATGACGTTTTTTGTTTTTTTTTTATATAAAATTTTCCAACATTTAACGAAATGTTTTTTTTCCACCACAGAATCATTTTACATACTATAATACGACCGTTTTCATGATTTTTTTCCAACATCAAAAAAATTTGATGTTTTCATCGAAAAATTTCGACATACTATACTATGACGTTTTTTGTAAAATTTAACAGCATTTTACGAAATGAATTTTTTCCACCATAGAATCATTTTACATGCTATAATACGACCGTTCCCATGATTTTTTTGAACATCAAAAAAATTTGACGTTTTCATCGAAAAATTTCGACATACTATACTATGACGTTTTTTTTTTATAAAATTTTCCAACATGTCATGAAATGAGTTTTTTCCACCATAGAATCATTTAACGTACTATAATACGACCGTTTTCATGACTTTTTTCATAATCAAAAAAATTTGACGCTTTCGTCGAAAAATTTCGACATACTATACTATGACTTTTTTGTAAAATTTAACAGCATTTTACGAAATGACTTTTTCCACCATAGAATCATTTTACATGCTATAATACGACCGTTTCCATGATTTTTTTTCAACATCATAAAAATTTGACGTTTCCATTGAAAAATTTCGACATACTATACTATGACTTTTTTTTTTATAAAATTTTCCAACATTTCACGAAATGACTTTTTTCCACCATAGAATCATTTTACATGCTATAATACGACCGTTTTCATGATTTTTTTTAACATCAAAAAAATTTGACGCTTTCATCAAAAAATTTCGACATACTATACTATGACTTTTTTTTTTTATATAAAATTTTCCAACATTTCACGAAATGGCTTTTTTCCACCATAGAATCATTTAACATACTATAATACGACCGTTTTCATGATTTTTTTCAACATCAAAAAAATTTGATGTTTTCATCGAAAAATTTCGACATACTATACTATGACGTTGTTTTTTTTTTTTATAAAATTTTCCAACATTTCACGAAATGGCTTTTTTCCACCATAGAATCATTTAACATACTATAATACGACCGTTTTCATGATTTTTTTCAACATCAAAAAAATTTGACGTTTTCATCGAAAAATTTCGACATACTATACTATGACGTTTTTTTTTTTTTTTTTTTTTATAAAATTTTCCAACATTTCACGAAATGGCTTTTTTCCACCATAGAATCATTTAACATACTATAATACGACCGTTTTCATGATTTTTTTCAACATCAAAAAAATTTGACGTCTTCATCGAAAAATTTCGACATACTATACTATGACGTTTTTTTTTTTGTTTTTTTTTTAATTTTCCAACATTTCACGAAATGGCTTTTTTCCACCATAGAATCATTTAACATACTATAATACGACCGTTTTCATGACTTTTTTCATAATCAAAAAAATTTGACGCTTTCATCGCAAAATTTCGACATACTATACTATGACTTTTATTTGTAAAATTTTCCAAAACGTCACAAAATTACTTTTTTCCACCATAGAATCATTTAACATACTATAATACGACCGTTTTCATGATTTTTTTCAACATCAAAAAAATTTGACGTTTTCGACGAAAAATTTCGACATACTATACTATGACTTTTTTGTAAAATTTAACAGCATTTTACGAAATGACTTTTTCCACCATAGAATCATTTTACATGCATTAATACGACCGTTTTCATGATTTTTTTCAACATCAAAAAAATTTGACGTTTTCATCGAAAAATTTCGACATACTATACTATAACGTTTTTTGTAAAATTTAACAGCATTTTACGAAATGAATTTTTTCCACCATAGAATCATTTTACATGCTATAATACGACCGTTCCCATGATTTTTTTGAACATCAAAAAAATTTGACGTTTTCATCGCAAAATTTCGACATACTATACTATGACTTTTATTTGTAAAATTTTCCAAAACGTCACAAAATGACTTTTTTCCACCATAGAATCATTTTACATGCTATAATACGACCGTTTTCATGATTTTTGTCAACATCAAAAAAATTTGACGTTTTCATCGAAAAATTTCGACATACTATACTATGACGTTTTTTTTTTTTTTTTATAAAATTTTCCAACATTTCACAAAATGGCTTTTTTCCACCATAGAATCATTTAACATACTATAATACGACCGTTTTCATGATTTTTTTCAACATCAAAAAAATTTGACGTTTTCATCGAAAAATTTCGACATAGTATACTATGACGTTTTTTTTTTTTTTTTTTATAAAATTTTCCAACATTTCACGAAATGGCTTTTTTCCACCATAGAATCATTTAACATACTATAATACGACCGTTTTCATGATTTTTTTCAACATCAAAAAAACTTGACGTTTTCATCGGAAAATTTCGACATACTATACTATGACTTTTTTTTGTAAAATTTTCCAAAATGTCACAAAATGACTTTTTTCCACCACAGAATCATTTTACATGCTATAATACGACCGTTTTCATGATTTTTTTTAACATCAAAAAAATTTGACGCTTTCATCAAAAAATTTCGACATACTATACTATGACTTTTTTTTTTTATATAAAATTTTCCAACATTTCACGAAATGGCTTTTTTCCACCATAGAATCATTTAACATACTATAATACGACCGTTTTCATGATTTTTTTCAACATCAAAAAAATTTGATGTTTTCATCGAAAAATTTCGACATACTATACTATGACGTTGTTTTTTTTTTTTATAAAATTTTCCAACATTTCACGAAATGGCTTTTTTCCACCATAGAATCATTTAACATACTATAATACGACCGTTTTCATGATTTTTTTCAACATCAAAAAAATGTCACGTTTTCATCGAAAAATTTCGACATACTATACTATGACGTTTTTTTTTTTTTTTTTTTTAAAATTTTCCAACATTTCACGAAATGGCTTTTTTCCACCATAGAATCATTTAACATACTATAATACGACCGTTTTCATGATTTTTTTCAACATCAAAAAAATTTGACGTTTTCATCGAAAAATTTCGACATACTATACTATGACGTTTTTTTTTTGTTTTTTTTTAATTTTCCAACATTTCACGAAATGGCTTTTTTCCACCATAGAATCATTTAACATACTATAATACGACCGTTTTCATGACTTTTTTCATAATCAAAAAAATTTGACGCTTTCATCGCAAAATTTCGACATACTATACTATGACTTTTATTTGTAAAATTTTCCAAAACGTCACAAAATTACTTTTTTCCACCATAGAATCATTTAACATACTATAATACGACCGTTTTCATGATTTTTTTCAACATCAAAAAAATTTGACGTTTTCGACGAAAAATTTCGACATACTATACTATGACTTTTTTGTAAAATTTAACAGCATTTTACGAAATGACTTTTTCCACCATAGAATCATTTTACATGCATTAATACGACCGTTTTCATGATTTTTTTCAACATCAAAAAAATTTGACGTTTTCATCGAAAAATTTCGACATACTATACTATGACGTTTTTTGTAAAATTTAACAGCATTTTACGAAATGAATTTTTTCCACCATAGAATCATTTTACATGCTATAATACGACCGTTCCCATGATTTTTTTGAACATCAAAAAAATTTGACGTTTTCATCGAAAAATTTCGACATACCATACTATGACGTTTTTTTTTTATAAAATTTTCCAACATGTCACGAAATGAGTTTTTTCCACCATAGAATCATTTAACATACTATAATACGACCGTTTTCATGATTTTTTTCAACATCAAAAAAATTTGACGTTTTCATCGAAAAATTTCGACATACTATACTATGACTTTTATTTGTAAAATTTTCCAAAATGTAACAAAATGACTTTTTTCCACCATAGAATCATTTTACATGCTATAATACGACCGTTTTCATGATTTTTTTCAACATCAAAAAAATTTGACGTTTTCATCAAAAAATTTCGACATACTATACTATGACTTTTATTTGTAAAATTTTCCAAAACGTCACAAAATGACTTTTTTCCACCATAGAATCATTTTACATGCTATAATACGACCGTTTCCATGATTTTTTTCAACATCAAAAAAATTTGACATTTTCATTGAAAAATTTTGACATACTATACTATGACTTTTTTTTTTTATAAAATTTTCCAACATTTCACGAAATGACTTTTTCCACCATAGAATCATTTTACATGCTATAATACGACCGTTTTCATGATTTTTTTTAACATCAAAAAAATTTGACGCTTTCATCAAAAAATTTCGACATACTATACTATGACTTTTTTTTGTAAAATTTTCCAACATTTCCCGAAATGACGTTTTTCCACCACAGAATCATTTTACATGCTATAATACGACCGTTTTCATGATTTTTTTCAACATCAAAAAAAATTTGACGTTTTCGTCGAAAAATTTCGACATACTATACTATGACTTTTTTGTAAAATTTAACAGCATTTTACGAAATGACTTTTTCCACCATAGAATCATTTTACATGCTGATACGACCGTTTCCATGATTTTTTTCAACATCATAAAAATTTGACGTTTCCATTGAAAAATTTCGACATACTATACTATGACTTTTTTTTTTTTATAAAATTTTCCAACATTTCACGAAATGACTTTTTTCCACCATAGAATCATTTTACATGCTATAATACGACCGTTTTCATGATTTTTTTTAACATCAAAAAAATTTGACGCTTTCATCAAAAAATTTCGACATACTATACTATGACTTTTTTTTTTTTTATATAAAATTTTCCAACATTTCACGAAATGGCTTTTTTCCACCATAGAATCATTTAACATACTATAATACGACCGTTTTCATGATTTTTTTCAACATCAAAAAAATTTGATGTTTTCATTGAAAAATTTCGACATACTATACTATGACTTTTTTTTTTTATATAAAATTTTCCAACATTTCACGAAATGGCTTTTTTCCACCATAGAATCATTTAACATACTATAATACGACCGTTTCCATGATTTTTTTCAACATCAAAAAAATTTGATGTTTTCATCGAAAAATTTCGACATACTATACTATGACGTTGGTTTTTTTTTTATAAAATTTTCCAACATTTCACGAAATGGCTTTTTTCCACCATAGAATCATTTAACATACTATAATACGACCGTTTTCATGATTTTTTTCAACATCAAAAAAATTTGACGTTTTCATCGAAAAATTTCGACATAGTATACTATGACGTTTTTTTTTTTTTTTTTATAAAATTTTCCAACATTTCACGAAATGGCTTTTTTCCACCATAGAATCATTTAACATACTATAATACGACCGTTTTCATGATTTTTTTCAACATCAAAAAAACTTGACGTTTTCATCGGAAAATTTCGACATACTATACTATGACTTTTTTTTGTAAAATTTTCCAAAATGTCACAAAATGACTTTTTTCCACCACAGAATCATTTTAGATACTATAATATGACCGTTTTCATGATTTTTTTCAACATCAAAAAAATTTGACGTTTTCATCGAAAAATTTCGACATACTATACTATGACGTTTTTTTTTTTTTTTTTTATAAAATTTTCCAACATTTAACGAAATGGTTTTTTTCCACCACAGAATCATTTTACATACGATAATACGACCATTTTCATGATTTTTTTCAACATCAAAAAAATTTGATGTTTTCATCGAAAAATTTCGACATACTATACTATGACGTTTTTTGTAAAATTTAACAGCATTTTACGAAATGAATTTTTTCCACCATAGAATCATTTTACATGCTATAATACGACCGTTCCCATGATTTTTTTGAACATCAAAAAAATTTGACGTTTTCATCGAAAAATTTCGACATACCATACTATGACTTTTATTTGTAAAATTTTCCAAAACGTCACAAAATGACTTTTTTCCACCATAGAATCATTTTACATGCTATAATACGACCGTTTCCATGATTTTTTTCAACATCAAAAAAATTTGACATTTTCATTGAAAAATTTTGACATACTATACTATGACTTTTTTTTTTATAAAATTTTCCAACATTTCACGAAATGACTTTTTCCACCATAGAATCATTTTACATGCTATAATACGACCGTTTTCATGATTTTTTTTAACATCAAAAAAATTTGACGCTTTCATCAAAAAATTTCGACATACTATACTATGACTTTTTTTTGTAAAATTTTCCAACATTTCCCGAAATGACGTTTTTCCACCACAGAATCATTTTACATGCTATAATACGACCGTTTTCATGATTTTTTTCAACATCAAAAAAAATTTGACGTTTTCGTCGAAAAATTTCGACATACTATACTATGACTTTTTTGTAAAATTTAACAGCATTTTACGAAATGACTTTTTCCACCATAGAATCATTTTACATGCTATGATACGACCGTTTCCATGATTTTTTTCAACATCATAAAAATTTGACGTTTCCATTGAAAAATTTCGACATACTATACTATGACTTTTTTTTTTTATAAAATTTTCCAACATTTCACGAAATGACTTTTTTCCACCATAGAATCATTTTACATGCTATAATACGACCGTTTTCATGATTTTTTTTAACATCAAAAAAATTTGACGCTTTCATCAAAAAATTTCGACATACTATACTATGACTTTTTTTTTTTTTTATATAAAATTTTCCAACATTTCACGAAATGGCTTTTTTCCACCATAGAATCATTTAACATACTATAATACGACCGTTTTCATGATTCTTTTCAACATCAAAAAAATTTGATGTTTTCATTGAAAAATTTCGACATACTATACTATGACTTTTTTTTTTTTATATAAAATTTTCCAACATTTCACGAAATGGCTTTTTTCCACCATAGAATCATTTAACATACTATAATACGACCGTTTCCATGATTTTTTTCAACATCAAAAAAATTTGATGTTTTCATCGAAAAATTTCGACATACTATACTATGACGTTGGTTTTTTTTTTATAAAATTTTCCAACATTTCACGAAATGGCTTTTTTCCACCATAGAATCATTTAACATACTATAATACGACCGTTTTCATGATTTTTTTCAACATCAAAAAAATTTGACGTTTTCATCGAAAAATTTCGACATACTATGACGTTTTTTTTTTGTTTTTTTTTAATTTTCCAACATTTCACGAAATGGCTTTTTTCCACCATAGAATCATTTAACATACTATAATACGACCGTTTTCATGACTTTTTTCATAATCAAAAAAATTTGACGCTTTCGACGAAAAATTTCGACATACTATACTATGACTTTTTTGTAAAATTTAACAGCATTTTACGAAATGACTTTTTCCACCATAGAATCATTTTACATGCATTAATACGACCGTTTTCATGATTTTTTTCAACATCAAAAAAATTTGACGTTTTCATCGAAAAATTTCGACATACTATACTATGACGTTTTTTGTAAAATTTAACAGCATTTTACGAAATGAATTTTTTCCACCATAGAATCATTTTACATGCTATAATACGACCGTTCCCATGATTTTTTTGAACATCAAAAAAATTTGACGTTTTCATCGAAAAATTTCGACATACTATACTATGACGTTTTTTTTTTATAAAATTTTCCAACATGTCACGAAATGAGTTTTTTCCACCATAGAATCATTTAACATACTATAATACGACCGTTTTCATGACTTTTTTCATAATCAAAAAAATTTGACGCTTTCATCGCAAAATTTCGACATACTATACTGACTTTTATTTGTAAAATTTTCCAAAACGTCACAAAATGACTTTTTTCCACCATAGAATCATTTTACATGCTATAATACGACCGTTTTCATGATTTTTGTCAACATCAAAAAAATTTGACGTTTTCATCGAAAAATTTCGACATACTATACTATGACGTTTTTTTTTTTTTTATAAAATTTTCCAACATTTCACAAAATGGCTTTTTTCCACCATAGAATCATTTAACATACTATAATACGACCGTTTTCATGATTTTTTTCAACATCAAAAAAATTTGACGTTTTCATCGAAAAATTTCGACATACTATACTATGACGTTTTTTTTTTTTTTTTTTTATAAAATTTTCCAACATTTCACGAAATGGCTTTTTTCCACCATAGAATCATTTAACATACTATAATACGACCGTTTTCATGATTTTTTTCAACATCAAAAAAACTTGACGTTTTCATCGGAAAATTTCGACGTACTATACTATGACTTTTATTTGTAAAATTTTCCAAAATGTAACAAAATGACTTTTTTCCACCATAGAATCATTTTACATGCTATAATACGACCGTTTTCATGATTTTTTTCAACATCAAAAAAATTTGACGTTTTCATCAAAAAATTTCGACATACTATACTATGACTTTTTTGTAAAATTTAACAGCATTTTACGAAATGACTTTTTCCACCATAGAATCATTTTACATGCTATAATACGACCGTTTCCATGATTTTTTTCAACATCAAAAAAATTTCACGTTTTCATCGAAAAATTTCAACATACTATACTATGACGTTGTTTTTTTTTTTATAAAATTTTCCAACATTTCACGAAATGGCTTTTTTCCACCATAGAATCATTTAACATACTATAATACGACCGTTTTCATGATTTTTTTCAACATCAAAAAAATTTCACGTTTTCATCGAAAAATTTCGACATACTATACTATGACTTTTTTTGTAAAATTTAACAACATTTCATGAAATAACTTTTTTCCACCATAGAATCGTTTTACATGCTATAATACGACCGTTTTCATGATTTTTTTCAACATCAAAAAAATTTGACTTCATCTTCATCTTCAACCGCTTATCCGGGGTCGGGTCGCAGGGGCAACAGCTTCAGCAGGGGACCCCAAACTTCCCTTTCCCGGGCCACATTAACCAGCTCTGACTGGTGGATCCCGAGGCGTTCCCAGGCCAGAGTGGAGATATAATCTCTCCATCTAGTCCTGGGTCATCCCCGGGGTCTCCTCCCAGCTGTTCGTGCCTGGAACACCTCCCTAGGGAGGCATCCTTACCAGATGCCCGAACCACCTCAACTGGTTCCTTTCAACGCAAAGGAGCAGCGGCTCTACTCCGAGTCCCTCACGGATGACTGAGCTTCTCACCTTATCTCTAAGGGAGATGCCAGCCACCCTCCTGAGGAAACCCATTTCGGCCGCTTGTACTCACGATCTAGTTCTTTCGGTCATGACCCAGCCCTCATGACCATAGGTGAGAGTAGGCACGAAGACTGACCGGTAGATAGAGAGCTTTGCCTTCCGGCTCAACTTTCTCTTCGTCACAACGGTGCGGTACAGCGACTGCAATACCGCCCCCGCTGCTCCGATTCTCCGGCCAATCTCACGTTCCATTGTTCCCTCACTCGTGAACAAGACCCCGAGGTACTTGAACTCCTTCACTTGGGGTAAAGACTCATTCCCTACCTGGAGTAGACAATCCATCGGTTTCCTGCTGAGAACCATGGCCTCCGATTTTGAGGTGCTGATCCTCATCCCAGCTGCTTCACACTCGGCTGCGAACCGATCCAGTGAGCGCTGGAGGTCACAGACTGATGATGCCAGCAGAACCACATCATCTGCAAAAAGCAGCGATGAGATCCTCAGCACACCAATCTGCAAACCCTCCTCCCCCCGACTACGCCTCAATATCCTGTCCATGAATATCACGAACAGGATTGGAGACAAGGCGCAACCCTGGCGAAGGCCAATGCCCACCGGAAACAAGTCTGACTTACTGCCGAGAACCCGGACGCAGCTCTCGCTTTGGGAGTACAGGGATTGGATGGCCCTAAGAAGTGACCCCCTCACCCCATACTCCCGCAGCACCTCCCACAGTATACCCCTGGGGACCCGATCGTACGCCTTCTCCAAGTCTACAAAACACATGTAGATTGGATGGGCATACTCCCAGGCCCCCTCAAGGATCCTTGTGAGAGTGAAGAGCTGGTCCGTTGTTCCACGGCCAGGACGAAATCCGCATTGTTCCTCTTCAATCTGAGGTTCGACTATCGGCCGGACCCTCCTATCCAGCACCCTAGAGTAGACTTTACCAGGGAGGCTGAGTAGTGTGATACCCCTGTAATTGGCACACACTCTCTGGTCCCCCTTTTTGAACAGGGGAACCACCACCCCGGTCTGCCACTCTTTAGGCACTGTCCCCGACTTCCACGCAATGTTGAAGAGGCGTGTCATCCATGACAGCCTCTCCACACCCAGAGCCTTCAGCATTTCTGGGCGAATCTCGTCAATCCCCGGGGCCTTGCCACTGCGGAGCTGTTTAACTACCTCAGTGACTTCCCCTAGGGAAATTGACGACGATCCCCCATCAGCTTCCAGCTCTGCCTCTACAAGAGAGGGCATATCAGTCGGGTTTAGGAGTTCCTCAAAGTGCTCCTTCCACCGCCCGGTTACCTCCTCAGTTGAGGTCAACAGTGTCCCATCCTTACTGTACACAGCTTGGATGGTTCCCTGTTTCCCCCTCCTGAGGTGCCGGACAGTTTTCCAGAAGCACCTTGGTGCCGACCGAAAGTCCTTCTCCATCGTTGCTCTGAACTCCTCCCACACCCGCTGCTTTGCCTCCTTTACGGCAGCGGCTGCCGCCCCACGGGCCCGTCGGTACCTTGCAACTGCCTCCGGAGTCCTCCAAGATAACATATCCCTGAAGGACTCCTTCAGTTGGACAGCTTCCCTGACCACCGGTGTCCACCACGGTGTTCGAGGGTTACCGCCCCTTGAGGCACCTAAGACCCGCAGGCCACAGCTCACCGCCGCAGCTTCAGCAATGGAAGCTTTGAACATCGCCCACTCAGGTTCAATGCCCCCAGCCTCCACAGGAATGCTAGAAAAGCTCCGCCGGAGGTGTGAGTTGAAGATCTCTCGGATAGGGGCCTCCTCTAGACGTTCCCAGTTCACCCGCACTACACGTTTGGGTTTACCAGGTCTATCCAGAGTCTTCCCCCACCCTCTGATCCAACTCACCACCAGATGGTGATCAGTTGACAGCTCTGCCCCTCTCTTTACCCGAGTGTCCAAAACATGCGGCCTCAGATCGGATGATACGATCACAAAATCGATCATCGATCTTCGGCCTAGAGTGCTCTGGTACCAAGTACACTTATGAGCATCCTTATGTTCGAACATGGTATTTGTTATGGACAATCTGTGACTAGCACAGAAGTGCAATAACAAATGACCGCTCGGGTTCAGATCAGGTAGGCCATTCCTCCCAATCACGCCTCTCCAGGTACCTCCATCGTTGCCCATGTGTGCGTTGAAGTCCCCCAGCAGAACAATGGAGTCCCCTACTGGGGCCCCATACAGGACTCCATTCAGGGTCTCCAAGAAGGTCGAATACTCTGAACTGCTGTTTGGTGCATATGCACAGACAACAGTCAGAGTTTCCCCCCCACAACCCGAAGGCGCAGGGAGGCGACCCTCTCGTTCACCGGGGTAAACCCCAACGTAGCAGCACTCAACTGGGGATTTGTGAGTATCCCCACACCCGCTTGGCGCCTCACACCTTGGGCAACTCCAGAGAAGAATAGAGTCCAACCCCTATCCAGGAGAACGGTTCCAGAGCCGAGGCTGTGCGTAGAGGTAAGCCCCACCAGATCTAACTGAGAGCGCTCCACCTCCCGCACAAGCTCCGGCTCTTTCCCCCACAGAGAGGTGACGTTCCACGTCCCCAGAGCAAGCCTCTGCCGCCCAGGTCTGGTCCGTCGAGGTCCCTGGCTTTCACTGCCACCCATATGGCAGCGCACCCGACCCCAGCGGATCCTCCTGCGGGTGGTGGGCCCACAGGATGGAGAGGAGGGGGTCTCCACGCTGCTTTTTCGGGCTGAGCCCGGCCGGGCTCCGTGGCAAGCCCGGCCACCAGGCGCTCGCTCACGGGCCCGCCATCTGGGCCTGGCTCCAGACGGGGGCCCCGGGCTTCCTCCGGGCCGGGTCACTCCTCCTCTGCCTCGGTTATTCATGGGGTTTTTTGAACCATTCTCTGTCTGGCCCCTAACCTGAAACCAATTTGCCATGGGAGACCCTACCAGGAGCACTAGGCTCCAGACAACACAGCCCTCAGGATCATAGGGACACACAAACCTCTCCACCACGTTAAGGTGATGGTTCCCGGAGAGGAAATTTGACGTTTTCATCAAAAAATTTCGACACACTATACTATGGCGTTTTTTTTTTTTTTTTTTTTGTAAAATTTTCCAACATTTCACGAAATAATTTTTTTTCCACCATAGAATCATTTTACATGCTATAATACGACCGTTTTCATGATTTTTTTCAACATCAAAAAAATTTGAAGTTTTCATCGAAAAATTTCGACATACAATACTATGACTTTTATTTGTAAAATTTTCCAAAATGTCACAAAATGACTTTTTTCCACCATAGAATCATTTTACATGCTATAATACGACCATTTTCATGATTTTTTCAACATCAAAAAAATTTGACGTTTTCATCGAAAAATTTCGACATACTATACTGACTTTTTTGTAAAATTTTCCAACATTTCACGAAATATTTTTTTTTCCACCATAGAATCATTTTACATGCTATAATACGACCGTTTTCATGATTTTTTTCAACATCAAAAAAATTTGACGTTTTCATCGAAAAATTTCGACATACAATACTATGACTTTTATTTGTAAAACTTTCCAAAATGTCACAAAATGACTTTTTTTCCACCATAGAATCATTTTACATGCTATGATACGACCGTTTTCATGATTTTTTCAACATCAACAAAATTTGACGTTTTCATCGAAAAATTTCGACATACTATACTATGACTTTTTTTCATGAAATTTTTCAACATACTATAATATGACTTTGTTTTATCATAATATTGTTAAACAAACTATAATATGACTGAAGTTATAAAAGTTAGACTTTTTTGACATGCTTTACTATGATTTTTTGCCATACTATGCTATAACTTTTTTTTTTAATTTTGACATACTATACTATGTCGAAAATTTTTTTGAAAAGTTACAGTACAGGATGTTGAAAAACGTCATAGTATAGTATGTCAAAAAAGATTTAAAAAGTTATAGCATAGTATGTAAAAAAAACAAAAAACAGTAAAGTATGTCAAAAAAAAGTCATAGTATTGTTTGTGGAAAACGTTAGAGAAGTTATAGCATAGTATGCTGAAAAAAAGTCACAGTATAGTATGTCTAAAAATTGAAAAAGTCATAGTGTAGTATGTAAAAAATATTTCAAACAGTCAGTATAGTAGTCATTGTCATTGTATATTATATATAAGTGGAAAAAATAAAAAAGCATATAGCAGCAAAAGCAGCATAGTATGTTGAAAAATATTAAAAAGTCATAGTATAGTATGTCAAAAAAGGTCTTTGTATGTTGAAGAAATTTAAAAAAGCCATAGTTAAGTATGTCAAAAATAAATTTAATAATGAAAAAAATATATAGTACAAGTATAGTATGTGGAAATAAAAAAAAATCATAGTGTAGTATGTCGAAAAAAAATAATCATTGTATATTTTGTCAAAAAAAAATTAATCATAGTAAAGAATGTTGGAAAAAGTCTGAGTACGTTGAAAAAATTTTAAAAGTCAATGTCTAGTACGTCAAAAAAAGCCCTCGTATAGTAAATTGAAAAAAGTCCTAGTATAGTATGATGAAATAAAAAATTCAAAAAGTCATAGTAAAGTATGGGGGGAAAAGTTATAGCATAGTATTTCGAAAAAAGTCCCAGTATATTATGATGAAAATAAGTCATAGTATAGTATGTAAAAATAATAAAAAGAAATCATAGCATAATATGTCCAAAAAATAAAGTCATAGTATAGCATGTCAAATAAGTCATACATTCTTATGTCAATAAAGGTAGAAAAGCTATAGTATTGAATGTAAAAAAGTCATAGTATAGTATCTTAAAAAAAGTATGTCAATAAAAAACCCAGCTGAAAAAGTCATAGTATAGAATGTCGCAAAATAATAGTTAAAGTATAATATGATGAAAAAAGTCATAGTATAGTGTGTTGAAAAAATGAAAGTCACAGTATATTGTGTTGAACAAAAGTCATAGTACAGTATGTCGAAAAAATTAAAGTCAGTATAGTATGTGGAAAAAAAATCAAAAATGTTCTAGTTTGGTTTGTCAAAAATATTCAAAAGTCGTAGTATAGTGTGTCAAAAAATTTGAAGTGTCAAGTACAGTATGTACAGTAAATTAAAGTATAGTACATCGAAAACAATAAAAAAGTTGTATGATAGTATGTTAAAACAAAAAATCATAGTATAGTTTTTCAAAAGAAGACAAAGTACACTATGTTGACAAAGTATAGTATGTCAAAAAAGTCGTAGTATAGTATGTTAAATAAAATTCATAGTATATCAAGAAAAAGTCATAGTATAGTATGTTGAAAGAAAATACAGAAATCCTAGTATAATAGGTTGATAAAATAACAAATTTATAGTATACTATGTCAAAAAAAAGCCATAGCATACTATGTTGAAAAAGTTAGAAAAGTTAAAAGTATGCTGTAGTATGTTGTAAAAAAAAAAAAATCATAGTATAGTATGCAGAAAAAAAAAAATCAGAAAAGTCCTAGTTTGGTTTGTCAAAAATATTCAAGTCATACAAAAAATGTAAAAATCATAGTAAAGCATGTCAAAAAAGTCACAGTATAGTATGTGGAAAATAAACAGAAAGTTATGGTATAGTATGTCGAAAAAAGTCATAGTATAATATGTCAAAAAAATTTAAAAAGTCATAGTATAGTTTGTCAAAAAAAAGTCTTAGGATACTATGTCAAAAAAAATTGAAAACATAGTATTTTATGTGGCAAAAAGTCAAAGTACAGTAAAATTTAAAAAGTTCAAAAGTCATTGTATAGTATGTTGAAAAACTAAAAAAAGTCACAGTATAGCATGTATAAATAATAAAAAAATATTACAGTATTGCAAAAAAATTCAAGTACATGTCAAATAAAATTATAGTATGTCAAAAAAAATAAAAAGTCATTATATATCATGTCAAAAAAAATCATAAGAAAGCATGTAAAAAAAATGACTTTAAATTTGAAAAAATTTAAAGTCACAGTACAGTATCTCAAAAAAACTTGAAAAGTTATAGTGTAAAATGTGGAAAAAAGTCACAGTATAGTACGTTGAAAAAAAGTCATAGTATAGTATGTAGAAATAATAAATCATATATATAAATCATATTACAGTATCACAAAAAATATATAAGTACAGCATGTCAAATATAATTATAATATAGGATGGATAAAAAAGGCATTATATATCATGACAAAAAAAATCATAGTACAGCATGTCAAAAAAAGTCAGTATAGTATGTTGAAAAAATGTAAGTCATAGTATAGTATGTCAAAAAAAGCCATAGTACACTGTGTCGAAAAATTTGGAAAAGTTATAGGATAGTATGTCAAAAAAAATGAAAAAATCATAATATATTATGTTGAAAAATTTTAAAAAGTCATAATGTAGTATGTCAGAAATATTCAAAACAGTCAGGATAGTATGTTGAAAAAATAAAGTCATTGTATATTATGTCAAAAAAAATTAAAAATCAACATGCAAGTCAAAAAAATATCCCTGTACAGTATGTCAAAAAAGTCATAGTGTAGTATGTCTCAATAGTATAGTACATTGAAAAAGTCATAGTATAGTATGTTCAACAATTGTAAACAAATGTAAAAAAAAAAATAGTTTGGTTTGTCAAAAATATTTAAAAGGGTAATGGTATAGTATGTCAAAAAAAGATCCTAGTAAAGTATGTTGAAAAAATTAAAATGTCATATATAGTATTTTAAAAAATTAAAAATTATAGTATAGTACATTGAAAAATAAAAAGTCATGTTATACAATGTTGAAATAATAAAAACAGCAAAAAGCCATAGTATGCAATGTCGAAAAAATTTGAAAAGTTCTAGTGTAGTATGTCAAAAAAAGTCATAGCATATCGACAAAAGTCATAGTATAGTATGTTGAAAAAATACAAAAGCCCTAATATAGTATGAAAAAAATATAATAAAATAAAAAATTAATAGAATAGTGTGTCAAAGAAAAGCCAAAGTATATTATGTCAAAAAAGATTATAGCATAAAAAAAATATCATAGCAAAGTATAGTATGTTGAAAAAAAAGTCTATTAGTATAGTATGTGGAAAAAAAGTAAAAGCTCATAGTAAAGCATGTCGAAAAAAGTCACAGTATAGTATGTTAAAAAATACAAAAAAGTCATTGTATAGTATGCAGAAAAAAACAAAAGTCAGTTTGGTTTGTCAAAAATATTCAAAAAAGTCATAGTATAGTATGTACAAGAAAAGCCACAGTACTCAACAGAAAAGTTATAGTATAGCATGTCAAAAAAAGCCATAGTATAGTATGTTGAATAAAATTCATAATATATCAAAAAAGTCATTGAATAGTATGTTGATAAAATAAAATATTCATAGCATAGTATGTCAAAAAAGCCATCGTATAATATGTTGAAAAGTTAGAAAAGTTATAGTGTAGTATGTCAAAAAACAGTTATAGTATAGTGTGTTAAAAAAAAATGGAAAAAGTCATATTATAGTATGTGGAAAAAATAACAGTCATAGTATAGTACGTTGAACAAATGTCTTAGTATAGTATGGTATGTTGAAAATATTCAAAACAGTCGAAAAAAATAAAAGGTCATTGAATAAAATAACAAATTCATAGTACAATATGTTGAGAAACGTCCCAGTATAGTATGATGAAAAAAATACTAGTTATAGTATAATACGTTGAAAAATAGTCATGGTATAGTACGTTGAAAAAAATAAAAGCCATAGTATAGTACGTTGAAAAAAATAAAATCCATAGTATAGTACGTTGAATAAAATTCATAGTATAGTATCTGGATAAAACAAAAAAAGTCATTGTATAGTATGTGAAAAAAATAACAGTCATAGTATAGTACGTTGAACAAATGTCTTAGTATAGTATGTGAGTTTGGTTTGTCAAAAATATTCAAAAAAGTATGTTTGAAAAAAATTTAAAATGTCATGTATAATGTGTCAAAAAATAAAACATATAGAATAGTGCAAATAGTGAAAATTATAAATGTTATGTCCTAGTATTGTATGTTGATAAAATACAAAAAGATTTAGAATAGTATGTTGATAAAATTAAAAATTCACAGTATAGTATGTTGAATTTTTTTTGAAGTCATAGTATAGTATGTCAAAAAGTCAGAGCAGAGTATGTTGAAAAAAAAAAAAAGTGATATAGTATGTCAAAAAAAAGTGACAGGATAGTATGTTGAAGAAAAAGTCCCAGGATAATGTCGAAAAATAAATAAGAGTTATAATATGTCGAAAAAATAAGTCATAGTATAGTATGACAAAAAAAAGTCACAGTATAGTATGTCGAAAAATAAAAGTCACAGTATAGTACATTGAAGTCACAGTTTAGGATTAGGAAAAACAAAAGTCAGTCTAGTGTGTGGAAAAACTGAAAAAAGTCAGTTTGGTATATTGAAAATATTTTTAAAAAGTCAGTTTAGTTTGTCAAAAAAAAGTTATAGTATAGTCCGTTGAAAGAGTCACAGTATGTAAGTCAAAAGTCAGAGTATAGCATGTCAAAAAATTTTAAGTCATAGGAAAGTATGTTGAAGGAAATCAAAAAGCCATAGTATACTGTCAAAACATTTTTAAGTTAGAATATATTATTTTGAAGTCATACTATAGCACCTTGAAATATAAATTAAATATACTATAGCATGTCAGATAAATAAATACTAAAAAATAAATAAAAATTCAGACTAGTATGTCAACAAAAGTCAGTATGGTATGTACATTTTTTAAAATAAAAACTCATACTATAGTAAGTCAAAAAGGTATAGTATGGTATGTCAAAAAAGTCATAGTGTATGTCGAAAAATAAAAGTTAGAGTATAGTAAAGTATATGGAAAAACTGAAAAAAAAAGTTTGGTATGTTGAAAAGTCAAAGTTTAGTTTGACAAAAAATATAAAAGCTATAGTATAGTAACTTGAAAAAATAAAAGTCATAGCTTAAAAACCAAAAGTCAGAGTTTAGTATGTAACAAAAAAGCCATAGTATACTATTCTGAAGCAGTTAAAAAACGTATAGTTTGTTGAAAAAGGTCATAGTATAGTATGTCAAAAAAAAAAATTTAAAGTCATAGTATAGTATGTCAAAAAAAAAAAATTTAAAGTCATAGTATAGTATGTCAAAAAAATTGTATATAGTTTAGTATAGCATGTAAAAAAAAAGTCATAATATACTATGTCAAAAAAAGTCATTGTATAGTGTGTTAAAAAATGAAAAAGTCACTATAGTATGTGGAAAAATTTTTTAAATTCTTATCAGTATGTTGAAAAAGGTCATAGTATAGTTTGTCAAAAACATTTAAAGTCATACTCGTATAGTATGTAAAAAAAAAGGTATATTATATGTTGAAAAAAGTCATAGTATAGTTTGTTGAAAATACACAAAAGTCATAACACAATATGTTGAAAAAAAGCCATAACGCAGTATGTCAAACAAATAAAAAAGTCATCATAGAAATAGAAAAATGTCATAATTCGGTATGTCATAAATATTCCAAAAACTCATAGCATAATATGTGGGAAAAAAAAGTCATAGTATAGTGCGTTGAAAAAATACAAATGTCTTAGTATAGTATGATGAAAAAATAAATTAAAAATAAATAAATCACTCATGGTATAGCATGTCAAACAAAGTCCTAGTACAGTATGTCGAAAAAAATAAAGTCATTATATAGTATGTCAAAAATATGAAAAAGGTCACAGTATAGCATCCTGTAAAAATGTCCTAGTATAGGATGTTGATAAAATAAAGAAATATTATTAGTATTTCGAAAAAAGTCACAGTATAGTATGCCGAAATAATTCCAAAAAACCTTGTTGTGCCTTCATATCGACAGAATAAAAACCAACAAGATACTGAGGTAGATTCGTTGCATTTCCAGATTAGACTGGAGACATAACCACTCAAAAGATGGTGAGTTCGGGTCTTTTTAACCAGAGAAAAGTTAGTGGCCAGTTAGTTTATTCCTATAGAAAACAATGCAATTGAATTGATTTTGTCACCGAGGCTTGCTGGTGTTGCCTTCTGTTTGGAGGGTAATATATATACGCTACATATATCCCAACACGTTAAACCTCTCTGTGTTGTACACATTATATTCCCTCAAGACTTTTTTGTGAACCCCTAACCTTAAAGTTCAAACTGTGCCGGTGTACATAGTTTAACTTCATTGTCATCCATTTTACTCTGTTTTCAATCACACAAAAACTGCTTTTCTGTCAAACATGTACAAAATAAACAAAACGTAAACTTACTTTCTTGGTTTAAACCGTTTAACATAATTGTACTTTTGAATTAAAACACAGAACAATTTCCTGCTTATTTTGTGTGCACACATTTGTAATGTCCCTGAACTTTTACTTGCTTCCAGTTACTCTCTTCAGAAATGTTCCTACCCTGATGATGAGGCCTTGTTGTAGTGAAGTGTCTCCGTCCACACCGCGTCCAGCCGCGCACACTCTCCGCTGCCCGGTACCGACCTCCGGTGTCCGTCGCTGCGCCCAAAGCACCCGCAGGTCCCCGGTCTCTCCGTTTGTCCAGCCGTCTCCTAGTGATGAACAACGTACAATGGATCCGTGTAAACACTGCTGCAGCTTATCAATGAAGGCCTGGGACTTACTGTTGACGCACCGCTTGTTTTCGCCAGTAGGCCTAGCTGTGCGCATGGTTCCGGTGTTGACGCGTGGCTCTGTGGACTCCCGTTTTCACCAAAAAAACCTGCCAAAATGTCAAAACTTTCAATCGGATACAATACATTTCATTCCAATCCATTAATTTACAAACTAGCTATAACAAAAGCACAAAACACCGCCAGCATTTCCCGGACTCACCGTGGAAACCCGCAGACCTCGCTGCGCCCACACCTGAATCCAATCAGCCTCCACCTGAGCAGAGCGCCGGCTCCCCACAGCGCCTCCACGTGGTCGCCATTGAAATGACCCCAGCAGTCACAGCACAGTGGGGCACAAACAAAAGTCCTAGTAGTGTTTCATAAAGGTCTTAAAAAATGTGGTACATGGTATATCTTTCAAAAGACGTAGTACTGTTATAGAAAAAAAATGTTAAGTATGTCATAAAAAGCCATGTCATATAGTCATAGTGTAGCAGCTTGTCACGAGAAAAAGCGTCAAAAAGTCATAGTATATTTATAGTATGCTATGCCATGAAATAAGTCATAATATAGTATGTTATAAAAAAAAAGTAAAAAATAAAAAATATCTAAAATATGTCCTGGTATATCATACAAAAGTCATAGTATTGTTATAAAAAGTTGTATGTCATAGAAAAAGTCATGTTATTAAGTTAAAAGTATAGTAGCTCATGTCATTCAATAAGTCATGATATGGTGTGTCACAAAATGTCATGGTATAGTATGTCATAAAAAGTCAGTGTAATATATTTAAAACTTTTGTTTTTTGTTTTTTTTTTTTTTACAATTTTTCTCATATTCAACAACTTTTCCATGACATGATTTTTTTAATGGCATACAATACTATAACTTCTTATGACACTTTTTGACACACCTGCATCCATTTCATGTTTTTTGTTATGATGTCAAACACAGGTCATACGGTCAAAGTGAGTACTGGATGGTTGTGGCTGAATAATTATGAATGCCTACTACTTTTCTTAGCAGGACCTGCCCCTCATAGCTTGTAGAGGTCAGTGCCATTGGTTGAGGTTAGGATCAGGATAACCCTCTGGTCATGGCACAGGCCCTGAACAAATCAGGTACACGCCTGGCCAATCCTAGCATGTGAATGCTGCGCAGGGCGGGTCTTGCAAAGAAAAGCATTGGGGGACACCTTTAATATTTAAAGCCGCAGTCCTGAGCTTTGAGCAAATATGACAAAAAGTTGTTTTTAAAGAAAAGTGAGGAGGTTTGCTCCGGCCTTTGGGAGGTCCTTGTTTTCAGATTGACGGTTTTCAACATGGCAGTCGGGTCACAAACGTTCTCAATTTACAGCTAAACAACACCCTAAAATATGTTTCCTGCTTCAAATTAAAACATGAAACAAGAAATCAACATCACAGTAACATGATTGTGATTCATATTTGATCAGCGCTGGCTAGTTTGACAGTTTATCAAAGTTTGCAAGCTCTGTGAACAGTGAGTGAAGCAGTGATGGCTGCATTCGAGAC
The DNA here is from genome assembly GCA_947000775.1 of Pterois miles. Classification (NCBI taxonomy): domain Eukaryota; kingdom Metazoa; phylum Chordata; class Actinopteri; order Perciformes; family Scorpaenidae; genus Pterois; species Pterois miles. The sequence continues at coordinate 5,076,967 of CAMQGK010000308.1, read as the reverse complement.
AGCTCGGCTGGGACTGGTTGGGCTTGTAAATGCCATTAGGAGCACAGGAGGACAGACATTAGATCAGATTTCACAGGATACAGTGACAGTTTTAAAAACGAAATGTATAACTTTTTAAAATATGTGCTCAGTTACAGACTGCAGCTTTAACCTTCAATAGGCTAAAGAAGACAAGCGTGATATTGGTATACATCATACATTTATTAGTGAACAACCCTTTCAAATCAGCCACAACAATTAAAAAAAAAAAATATGATTGCACTACTTGGTAAAGCATAACTAGCAACTTTCATTTAAAAAAAGTACAAATCTTAAAAATTTCAAACAGTATACAGATGTATATATAATACACTAACTAGTTATGTTAAATGCTACAAACAATATGATTCCAATGGAATGAAAAATTATAACATTAATAAGAACCATTTCCTATATATAATATATATTAGTTGTTTTCTCCCCCCACCCCCCAATACAAACATGGAAAAAATGAGGTAACTGTAAATGTGCAAGTACCAAAGCAAAATATCTGCCTAACACAGAACACATGCCCCTGGCTCTGTTGGCGGGTGGGTAGTCTGGTGTTCAGGCAAGGACCCCTAGAGGCCAGGGAGAGTAAGAACAGTAAACCACTATCCCACCACAGCAAAAGTCATTGGTAAACAATAAATGGCATCTACAGAGCAATCAATCACAAATCCTAAATAAATTTTAGCTGCTTATTGGAACACATTTTTGCACCACACAAGCTGTGAGATTATTCAATAACTCTTAACAGAAAGACTACAAGACTCTATTCTCAGTTGTCATTAAAAGTTACCTCATTACCTAGGCCTTAATGGGAGGTTATCTTTTTATTTAGTAGGGTAGCTGGATATTGTCAATTAAATATTTCAAAATAAGAGTGCTAACATTAACATGAATTAAGGTATCTATATGTGAACAATACATTTTAAGATATTGATACACTGAGAGCAAGAGCCTGATAGGCAGGTACAGTACTACACTGAAATAAGTATGACAACACTTTTTTCTTTTTTTTAAATCCCTTAAACTATATTGATTTTTCACTGACATTGTTTAGGGGTATTAGTATAACATGCTTTAAGAATACATGGGATCCATGACAAACTATTGCATTCACGCAAGTGAGTTTTCATACCTAAAAGCAGAACATCTAGCACCTTTTCACTATGGCTTTTGATAAACTACAGTAGTTTCAGAGCATGTAATCTTCAGTCGTTAGGGCAATAACAGTAACACAATGTATGTAAGAATCCTGGATTCAAGACCAGTTTTTTTTTTCTCCTCTATCAAAATGAAGTTAGCGCAATAAAATCTTGTAGTCATTCAGTTCTATTACAAATGTGTGCAGTACAATGCATGGCAGTTATCAGCTGAGCGTTAAGATCCAAACCCCCAGAACCCAAAGCCAACTAGAGCTAAAAATCAGTTGGGATCTGGTTGACAAGCATGCATATTGTGCACCATTAAATAGGTCCCCACCAGATTTTGAGATATCCTCCACTATAACACACTTAACTTCTTCTTTTTTTTTTTTTTTTTGTAAGTCATGCAAAACACCTCTGAAGTAGATTTTGGGAGTGAATTAGGTAGGATAGTGTGCACCGCAGCACATTTAGAAATGGGATCACAACCGCTATGTCAAACATATATGGTTTTAGTAAAAGAACAAAAGTCAAACAGGTCTGAATAATACACTTGTAATGAGTTGCAGTGTACATTGCCTCTTTTCAGTGAATATTAATAACATATTTACTGATCTTTTTTTCTTGCATGCCTGTCTTTAAATGATGTAATATCTACTATTTCCGACAAAACAGAATATTATAATTGATTACATTAAATTATTTGTGGTCTGAGGAAAGCGACCACACTAAATTCAGATATACCCTTTTCATGGCATCCTTTCCATCTGAAATGGACTGTTCTCCTTTATTTTTATATACCGAGAGGCCCTGAGTGATTTTTTTTTTTTTTTAACTTACAATATATGCCAGCGAATAGATATGTACACATAGGTTAATTCTCAAAGCTGTGGGTTTAACTTATTAAATGGCTTCTTTTTTTTTCTCTTGAAGGTGGCACACATCAAAGACTCACATTCACTTAAAAAATAAAAATAAAGAAAAAGGCAAGATCCCTTTACACGTAAAAGCAAAGGTTACAACTGCCTGTTAGTGCTTACTGGGGCAGTTAAGAGTCAAGAGTGAATCCAAAGCAAAAGTCCGTTTGTTGCTCTTTTTCCCTCCCACCACAAATTTATCCTGTTTTTGTGTGTGTGTGTGTGTGTGTGTGTGTGTGTGTGTGTGTGTGTGTGTGAGAGAGAGAGAGAGAGAGAGAGAGAGAGAGAGAGAGAGAGAGAGAGAGAGAGAGAGAGAGAGAGAGAGAGAGAGAGAGAACACAAGCAGGGAACTAGAAGTCTAACAGTGTTTCTACTGAACACTCCAGCTCGGTGTCATTTGAACCCCGTCCTGATCGCCGTGGGATACACAGTTGGCTAACGTGGAGCATCACCAGTGACTTCTACAAGGGTTGTCAACATTCGTCTGTCTTCAAACGTTTATCTAAAAGCATTCACACTGAAGCTGTACATACAGTTGCTCTTTTACAACACCGTTACCATGGCCTAAGACGATGACCTGACCAAGTTACCATATTATAACACATACATTACACAAACATGTTAGTGCTCCAACTGTTTCCTTCAATGTATTTTCTCTAGAAGATAAAACCAATAAATAAACCTTTTTTCTTTTTTTTTTTTTCCTTTTTTTAAAAACGGCATACTTTTAAAACAAGTGGAAATGACAAAGTACTTTTAGGATTAGTAATAGGTTTGTGCTTGTCAAGGTCATAAGAAGGCAGATCTGAAATCTTGAACAGTAGGCTATATCTGTATATTGGATTTGGCTCACAAACAATGAAAAACAAAAGCCCAGTCTTCCAAAAAAGGGGAAGAAAGTTCATTTAAAACTCGCCACTCACTGCACATATTGCTTTCTGCACAGGCCTCCAGAGCTTTATGGCATCAGCACAGCCTTTAGACGAGGACTCCCATCCTTAAATGCAGTCAGGGTGGAACCACATGCTAGTCTTCCTTCATGGCGCTTTCTGAATAAGCAAGCAGTTCTTTAGTATGCTTCTTTAACTCTTCTTTTTCTTAAAACTCAATTTTGGTGGCAATGCTTGATTAAAATATTGCTAGTCTGAATCAACAGTTCATGCAAATCCTAGCATGCTGCCCTGTATCCAGTGGTTACACAATGCATTGGCTCTGTGAACAGGACAAACATACACACACACACACAATATGTACACACGCATACACACTTGCCAGAGGAACAATGCTGACGTGGAGGGTGGATGTAGCACTTGTGCAGTTATGCCAGATGACCTCAAAAAGATGCAGTCCATTAATCCGTGACTGCTTTTGTACAGATCTGTGTTCCAGAGTGGATAATCTGGGGTAGATGAAACCCCACAGTTTCATGTCCCATCACTTGCAGTCCATAACCTCAGGCTTAACAGAATCTGCATTTAACCACAGCAAGTCACACTTTCACAATAGAATTGGCAAATCTAAAACAAATAAGGGATTAAACTGTTGAAAAGATCAATACGTTATTGCAGAACATATATTATTAACAAGTCACTTTGCCCAATACCTACACAAACATGCATCTATGATGGTCAGGCGTCGCCTCCAAACACAGATACCCATGTTGAAGCATTCCTATTATTTTTCTGCTAATTGCACAAGGTGTCCAGTCTATCATCCTCCAGGCTCCCGACTCACCTCTTCCGATGCAGGACCCACTCTACTCATGAACACCGCAACCAAATCCACTAAATAAAAATGAAACCCTGTAAACAAAAGCAGCAAATAATGCATTGTAGGGGAAATCTTTGGAATCTGCAACGAGGGGGCAGAGAAAGAACTGGCTGACGATCCCAGAACTCTGGCTATAGGCTGCGATAGGCAGTGGGTTTCATGAGACTTGGACAATGAAGCACAGCAGAGGTACAACAGGCTCCAGAAAACAATCCTGGATTGCTTATTATTTAGGAAGGGGCAGGAGTGGTGGGTTGGTAAGCTATATTTACTGGAGGACGCAGGTTAGGTGGCAGGTGTCCCCAGTTTTGGGACAAACTCTGTTGTGTGCAGCTTTCCAGTTCAGCACAGAGACAGTTCTCACTCCACCTCACGGTGTACGTCCGAGGCGTCGGCTCGGCAGATAGGACACGTGCGATTGGTCTGAAAGTTAGTAACATTAAGCATAAAGATGTTAAGTATAGCATATCAAAACTATGAGAACACTGAAATAGGTTATTTGTTAAAGAGTAACCATGGTATTCTTCAGCTTGGACCCTAAAGTCTCATGTTTTTGTGTCTAAGTGGCTAACGAGGACATTTTGAAACTGGTCCAGTATTGACTGACTGGAAGCCGCGAAACAAACTATCAGGGCAACTGAATAGCATCAATAAAATGTTACATTCAGGCTACGACTGTTATTACAAGACTCTGACAACATTATGGAAAGGACCCTACAGACAAATAAAATGTTTTTCTTACCCTTCGCTAGATCTGGTCTGTTTATTGTTGTGTCCGAGTCATATACCTTGTTGAAATCATTTATATATTCAGCCATGACACTGAAAATCTTTTAGATATCACTGAGCTACACTTTCTGTACTCCAACGCTACAAACTCTGCCCGACTGGCACTGATGTTTCCACCATGGATCTATTCCACTGCTGTCTTCCAGCAACACATCATTTTGTGAGATTTCAAAATGAGACTTGAACAAGACTCTATAATGTCAGATAATAACAATCAGAGCATGTCAGTGGCAAAAACAAGCACTTTTAGTGGATGTAAATGATGGTGCCAGCTTTCCCTGACAGGATTACATTTCAGCCCGTGAGCTGCTGCCATCTATGGCCATCTCCCTAAATACTGGACCGGTGTCAGTAATTGTTGTACCTATTGGTCACATGGACACAAAACATGGGAAAATAGGGTCCAGGTTGAAAAACACCCAAATTACCCTTTAAAACTGGCATCAACTTACCTTCAGCCATTTATCCACACACTTTGCATGGAATTCGTGGTTACAAGGTAATACCCGAAGTAGCTGCCTACACTCAAAGTCACTAAAGCACACAACACACCTGGGGAGAACAAATTAAATGAGTTACCAGGACATAGATAAATATATAGTCACTGAATAACTGAATATAAGTGGTTTGCTTTATGAAAAGGTGAGGAAAAGTCTCACAGCGTTTGTTCAGATAGATGATTCTCTGAGTTGAATCTGTAGGACGGAAGTTGCTCTATATCAGCTTTAGTGAGTCCACGTGGTTTCGCTTCACCCAACCTCTCTGCCAGATTCAGTAATGCCTACAGAGAAATGGATAGAGACAGAGATAGAGAGAGAATTATATTACTTGACGCTTTGGCAATACTGTCCTTGTTACACTGATGCCAATAAAAGATAATGAACTGAACTGAGAAAGAAAAGACATTTTCCCAATAAAAGTCTCCACCACATCAATTAATTTAGCTATGAGGTTGTCAGCTGTCTGTCTGCCTGGCTACTCTCTCTGTTTCCACCAGTGTATTGCAAGCCTGGTGTAACATTAGCTAGTAACCGGTCGAGAGAGCGAGCGTGTGGGTGGTGATGAGTATGCAGTTAGCAGTGACGCTATAGCTGTGAATGTAACTGTAACACTGTGTGTACAGTTTGTCTGTGAATAAATGCTACAACTCCTCAAGACCGAGGGGCCTCACCGGACTCATCCTCTCTTTGCTTCATTTTTGGACCAGGTTAAAGTTTTCTACTGCTACTTACGTGCACATCATATGCTGTACACCACTACGTACACGCAAATGGCAGTTAATTTGTCTCAAGCCACGCACGCTCCCATGTCTTGCATTCCCACTTGCTGATTAAAATGGAGGGGGTTATCCCTGAAGTTAGCAACAAGTCCAGCTCAGGTGTACTAAAGCTGGGCTAACCTTTAAAGTGGACCAGCTGTACTCCTCTGAGTTTTGCTTAGCTTATTTTTAAACATTTAATATTTAAATGGTTAAACAAGTTATTATTAACATCCCTACTACAAAATACACTCTTTTTGTATCAGGAAAACACAAAATTGAATGTTAAAATGTCAGCAACATCATGTTATACACTTAATTTGTTACAGTCAAAAAGTCAGGAACTGTAATGGTATTATTAAGTACTCAATATCAGTATATCAGTATCTGCAAGTCCCCACATGTAAGTAATGGAGATACAGGCAACGTTCCAAATCGCATACTTTTCTTTTTACTTTTAGTACATACTGCAGCTGCCCTTACAAAGTACATACTGTTGCATGCAGTATGTATACAATTGGGACATACTATTTCGTCTTAACATTGCACCATGAACCTCTTGCGCATATATCTGCTGCACAGAGGATTGTGGGTCAGATTAGCCAGAAAAGCATACTGAATTACATACTGCACAATGCAGCTGCATGTAGTAAGACATCCTGGTACCTTTAGCATACTGCATTTGACATACTATGTATTGTGACATACTAAATATTTTTCTGGCATACAGTATGGCAGTATTGTTACTGGAACACACAGATAATACCAGTGAAAACAGGAGAGGTAACCTAACCTTTCATTTCATTTTGGAATTTATGGCCACATATAACAAATTTCAACTATATTGCATATTACAACATAACACACACAAATGTGTCTGCTCAGGCAGACGTTACTCGTTGTTACTAGTTGTTTGAACTACAATGAACTGAACACTTATGGCCAAATTAATAGAAACAAAAAGACCTCCAACCCTTTGCTTTATAATGTATATTCAATGTGTGGGAAAAAAAAATCCATGTGGCCAAATTTGCTTTTCCACAAACCATCACAGTTACCTCATAGTTCTCCATCTCCACATCATCCACATCCAGGTCTAGACTGATCGCTGGGCCCACTGCTGTTGGAGGCACAGGAAGCATTGACCTGAGCAGAGAGGGGGAGGGAGAGAGAGAGAGAGAGAGAGAGAGAGAGAGAGAGAGAAACATATCTGAGCAAGCATCAACAAAATCACTGCGACTTCACTGTGACTGTAAGCAGCACCTGCTCTGCAAACACTGAATGGTAACTACAGCTAAACTACGTTTCTGTCCTGCTGCTTCACTCCAATCGTTTTTGGAAAAGCAGAGCCAGACGTAAAAGCCAGACTGCAGCATATTATTATCACTAACTCAGCTGCAGTGTTGACACACGTAGAAGAGTCTATTGTTGCGGCTGGTAACTTAGTAGAATCAAAAACTGCTATACTTCATATACACCGTGACTTTACTGCAGGTACTCACAGGAAGTAAGGGAGGAAGCCTGGGTAGTAAGATGGAGGGGGAGGAGGAGGGTGGAGAGGTTGCTGCAACCGGTATCTCTGTCCACTCACTCGCCTGGGCAGCATGTGGGGATATGGCTATAGAAACAAACAAAGACGTGTAAAATAAAAGTCTGTGATAATAATAAACACTTAATAATGATGGCAAGATTAAGAAAAGTCTGACTGCATTTGAAGGAACAGCACATACAAGAACAGTTTTATAACACAGTTTATATAGAATTAAATTACAACTCTTAGAAGAAGAAGAAGACGATCAACCTTTATTAGTCCCACAGTGGGGAAATTCAATTTACACTGTGTTGTTTTTTTTTAACTTATACATGGTACATGCAGACCGTGAAACACACATACATGCATTAATGAAGAGATGTCAGAGTGAGGGGGCTGCTCCTGACAAGCGCCCCGAGCAGTTGGGGGTTTGGTGCCTTGCTCAGGGGCACCTCGGCAGTGCCCAAGAGGTAAACTGGCACCTCTCCAGCTACCAGTTCACACTCAGTTTTTTGGTCCATGTCGGGACTTGAACCGGTGACCCTCCGGTTCCCAAGCCAACTCCCTACAGACTGAGCTACTGCCGCCCCCAGCATACAGAAGATGCAACAAGTGGCAGCTTCAGAGCTGCTGGAAGGCATCTGTGCCATGAGTAATGTAAGTAATTACTACAACTGTTGAGCAAATTAATATTATTGTTTACAATGAGCAAAAAGTGTCTTGCCTGCTTAAATGTAACTTTGGTATTTTTCAACCTGAACCTTATTTGCCATATTTTTTGTGTCTAAGCAAAAAGGGACAACAATTTCTGAAACTGGTAAAGTTTTGAGATAGAGCACTATAGACGGCAACCGCACACATTCTGCACTGTAATCCTATTGGGGCAACCTGGCACCGTCATTAATGTGCTGTAAAAGTGCTTGTTTTTGCCATGACAGACTGATTGTAAGTGTTTTAAGTGTCTGATATTATGGAAAGAGTCTCGCTCATAGAGAAGTCTTGCTCTGAAATCTTATGAGGTGACGTGTTGCTGAAAGACAATAGGTGGAATAGTGGAATACATCCATGGCGGAAACGCGAGTGCCAGCCGGTCAGAGTACAAAAAGCGTATCTTAATGTTATGTAAAATAATTTCAGTGTCATGGCTGAATATTTCGATGGTTTCAACAATGTGGATTAGGTCTTTGAATCTGATGGCTGCCCGTAGTTATTTAAGCCAGAGAGGACAAATATTCAAATTTCACAGCGAGACTTCTCCTTGAGCGGGACTTAGACATATAAAACAAACAGACCAGATCATGTGAAAAGTTATTGATCTGCAGGGTAAGTTCCATATTGTGGTCAGACACAATCCGAGCCTGTCCGTGGCGAAACAAGCACTTTTAGTGAACGTAACGAAACGTTACAATGACATTGTGTACTTGCCATCGCGGCTCATTTTTGCAGCCACCAGTTGCAGCGTTCTCCCTAAATACCGGGCCAATTTCAAGTTTTCAGTTCAGTTCAAGTTTCAGTTTTAAGTCAGGGGATCCCAAATTTTATTCTGACAATTGATAGCATTTTAGCCAGTAGCAAAAAGTAGCTAAGTTGTTTTCTATTGAGGTAAAGAAATTCAATGCTATTGAAGACTTTTCAAGACCTGCAGATGCCCTGTGTGCTGGACAGCCTCCAGCTGTGAATATGTTACTCTGAACAGGTGTGAAGCATGCTAAAAATAAGGTCATGCTAAAAATAAGTCATAAGTGCACTGTCAATTTCCCAAGAACGTAATAGTCTGGAAATGTCTGAGAGGCTGTCTTACCACTCCAAAGGGAAGCTCCTGATGCAGAGGCTCTTGAGGAAGATACTGTAGGGGCAGAGAAGGAGGCAGCGCTGGTGGGTGATGGGAGGGAGGGTAGGAGAAGGTCCCTAATGGGTGCTGTTCCCCTCTTAGGTCAACTTCATTGTCTACCCTTTGTAGAGGCTGGGGGAGAGAGAAGTGTAGAGAAAAGGGTTGCAGTTAGACCTGATATATGTATGAAAATCAACAAACTAGTGACTATATTATACTCAGACTGTGATGAGTTTTCATTAATGAACATGTGTATGCTGTGGGCTACTCACCATGCGTGGGTGCTGAGGCTGTAAAGGGACAAACTGGCTCAAAGGAGTAAGGTGCGGCGGCTGGTGGGGGGGTACAGATGGGGTTGGGTGCAATACAAAATGCTCGCTGGAGATCAGGGGTGGAAAGGCTTGATAAGACACTGGCATATGCTGCATGGTACATGCCTGTATGAGCTGAGGAGGGAAAAAAAAACACACAGAAGAGCGGATATAAATTTATGTAAGTCAATTTTCTTTCCTAAATTTTATTTATGTCAACAATCAAACAACCCTTTGAAGCAGCTGTTGCCAAACCAAAGCAAATTTGCTCCTTATATTTGCATTAAGGCACTTATAATGAAAGCATGTGGTAAGCGTGTAGTGAATAGAAGCAACATAAAACATACAAAAAAAAAAACACACCGCTGACAGAATTGGCACCTCTCTAATTACCTTTCTGAGGTCTGTTTGTTTCCACACATACACTAAATATACAACAGAATCATATTTCATGGTGCTTAACTGTTTCTAATACTTGTGCTAACATCAAGATTAAACCACAAATCCTGCACAGTAACAGCAGCAGCTTATTTGTTAGTCATGAACAGTGACAGATTGCATGGCTGGTATGGTGTGCTACATGGATGCCACTGACATTTGGGCTCTTCCTTTTCAAACTCACAGGAGGAGGAAGGCAGCAGAGCAGAGAGAGCTGTCCGCTGAACATTACCGAGCATGCTGGGAGCTGCTGAGTGTTGCACCCCGGAAGGGGCTGCCCGGTGTGGATGGGAAATCCATGGGTCGTCACCGTCGTAACAGTGTATGATATTGGAACGGATCCTTGGTGCATCTTTCAAAAACAAAAAAAAAAGAAAGAAATGTGGGGGAGAGATGGGTTGACTCACAATCAAAAAAAGAACTCATCGTTTACTACTAAACAACACCCTGCATGCTTCATATCAATCCTGCACATTTGTGAGGAACACGTTTGGTGAGACAACAAATCACAGTGAATCAACTTAAATTAAACTACTTTACCCCTCAGGTTGTTCTTGTTCAGTTACCTGGTCGTGTAGATCCACCATGATGGGGCTCTGCTGAGGCAGGTGAGCAGCAGGGTGAAGCATGCGTGGTGGTGTGCTGGTATGGCTGTAGTGTCTGGACTCATCTAAAGGAACCTGTTGGTGATGTTGGGAGAAAAGCAGGTGATGGAAGTTCTCATCCTGGACCAGAGAAGTGTGCAGTACAGGCCGGTCTCGTCTCCCCCACTGGCGTCTCACTGGTGGGCTGTAACATCATACAGAAAAAGAAATTGCCACAGATAGTTAAATATACTGTACATCCAAATTGAACATATTGCCTATTTCTTTCCATTATTGGCTTAATAATGCACCAATGTTGGATAATTGGCGCATATGTCATTAATATGCTGTGGGGTGGCTCAGATGGTAGAGTGGCCATCTACTAATCAAAAGGTTGGTGGCTCAGTCCCTGGCACCTGCAGTCTACATGTCAAAGTGTCCTTGGGCAAAATACTGAAGCTCAAATTGCTCCCAATGGCTGTGCCATCAGCGTGAGCATGCATGTGAATGTTTATCACTCCTGATGAGCATGTGGCACCTTGTATGGTAGCCTCAGATTGCCACCAGTGTATTAACGTAGGGTAAGGCAACATGAGTCACAAACAAAACTGACATTTTCTGCTGAAATTATCCCAATCTTCTGAATTCTGAATACTTTTAAGTTAGATACAACAAAATAAATGACATGTATCTTGGAAAGCAAAGGCTGAGTTCTTACCTTCTCCTGAGATGCACTGGGGCGTTGCAGGGCTCTCCAAGGAACCGCCTCGGGTTTAAGGGGGCTGTTGGTGGCAGCCTATTTACTGCTATTTCCCATGGTCGCATTGGTGACGTCGTGCAGACGAGTCACGCTCTGGGAAAGGAAACTGTACAGTGGAGGCACTCGTATGTTGCCTCTGATTGTCTTAACCCTGCAAAAATACACCAATTGATAAAATCACAACCCTGCTATGCTACAGACAAAGCTTAATTATATCCTTTAACTACCACCTGAACACACAACCTTGTCATTACAGAAAGTCATTAGGTAAAAAATACTAATGGTAGCTAGTTTTACTCTTTACAACAGGAATACACCAGCTATCAAGTGAAATGTGTACAGTGCCAAGCACAATTTAACACCCTCTATCAAAAAATCACAGACTTTAAGATCTGTTACACCACGCACCCCAGTAGGATTAGAGATGACATTGTTAAACTGAATTACACAATTATATGCTTATAGGGATGGGAACGGTTCAGGTAAAAATCAGAACCGTTCAGTTCACTAGTCACGGTTCTGTTCATGTATGCATCGTTCGGTTAATTTGAAAAAGGTTATGAGGCCGACTGGGTATATTTTCATTGCGTTTATTATCACACTAGAAATCAAGGCTTATGGAAAGAGGCTGGGACACGGGCGCACAGTGGTATGGGGTATAACACATGCGCAGTGTAACTGTAGCTGAGGTTGTGCGTTGTGATTGGCTCAATTTCGGCGAGGGTGGACCAGATTTTACTGCGCATGTCTCTAAACCACTGTCACTGAGTTACTTCACCAGCTAACAGTGAATGGTAAGCATGTAAGTAAATGACTTTAGTTCCTTCTAGCCAGCAGTGATCAGTGGTTGTGTTCGGGGAGTTTATTGTGAAGGGAGGAACAGTAGCTGTGAAGTGGTGATGCACTGTTATTGACAAGGGTCCAAACTACAGAGCCTCCGTGTTATTAGTATATTATCCTCATCAAGTCTGAGAGCAACATAACCCTCAGCTACACAAGCTGAAACTAAAGCTGGCAGTAAGCTCTGTAGTCTGACTGTTTTGCTTAGATTGTTTCCAGCGAGATATTAAAGAGTTTAAATTGAAAAAAAAAAAAGCATTTGAATACTGATTTGGAGGTCAACTGATGATTCCTCATATGGTGCAAGTCTAGTATATGTTACTGTTTTTATGTTGCTTCTTGTTGCTGGCCTGAGGCTTTAATTTGGTTTTATTTATTATTTCTTTTAAAATAACACAGTGGTACTTTTCTTTTAGACAAAAAGTCCAGCCGTAAGATGTGACAACGAAGAAGTGTTTTGTTCCTTATGTTAGACTACCGTTGTGAACACAAACAGTTGTTGACTTATTTTCCCAAATAAATGAAAAGCATGTTCAAACTGAAATTGGAAATTGGCCTCCTTGCTGTATCATAAATGTACCAACCCGAACCAAAACCGTTACCCCAAACCGTGATATGAACCAAACTGTGAATTTTATGAACTGTCCCACCCCTAATATGCTATAAAAATAGGGGTAATCGTGGTAAATTTGGTCATTTTTCTGAGTCTGGACCTCATGTTGGTGACAATTCCTCTACCTTCCAATTTAGGTTAAATCTCAAATAATCCTGTGTTAACTGTGCTGTAAATCCCCTAAAAACTAGAGCTGTAAGAAGTAGGTATGAAAGATTTCAGAAAATGTTTGTGACTTTTACTGAAACACATTGTTTATCTCACTGCTACATTTCTTATATTTTACTGGAAATAGCCTAGATTACAGTAACTGTGGGTACATTTATGTCTTCTGGTTATATATCTGGATAATGTTTAATTCTACATTGCCTTTTTCTCTGATGATGCATTTATATTTTTAAATTAAAATACATAATCACTTGCTCCAATATACCAGTAGCACTTTCAATTACTGCTTTATTAATGTAAAATACACTTGAAAACGTTAATACATGTTTAAAACACACAAACACTGCTACCACAAATTTCCAGACAAACAACATTATGATGTCCCACAGGTACCCAATTAGACTGATCAAAATCTAGGCAGTTTGTAACCAAATTCAGGTCATTTCTAATAAACAAATGCACATCAGTTCACTTATACATACTCTATAGTTACATCTTTTATTTTAGGCCATCACAAAGACTTAGCATGTGTTGGGTTTCACCAAAATACTTAAATACTGTGACTACATTGTTAAAGTAGCAGCGTAATTAATGCGGTATGATCGGGGACAGAATAAATAGGGGTCGCTGTAGCCTGCCTGAACAAAAACATGGAAAGCCATGTGCTCAAAAGACAAAGCAACAACAAAAGATGTGAAAGGCAAGCGGGACCGCTCGCTACCATGCAGTTTGGGAGGCCACTGTGCCGTTACACCATTTCTTACAAGTACCATGCAAAACCCCGCACACGTCGCTGCGGAGATGACAGACATTATCGTTGTGGCAACCGTTGGTTCCTTAATGTCAGCGGCTACATCTACGTCCCTCGTTGAAGGAGAGCAGCTAACTTTAGCCAAGCTAGGCTAACGCTTTGTCCCGACATAGAAGGACACACCAGCTGCAGATAACTGCTGTTAAAGCTATTTAGCCAGCATGCTAACACATGTTTAGGACATCTGCTCAGTTATCACTCTATTTTCTACCCGTGTAACGCCACACACTAGCATTGTATGAGCAGATTTCGCTATGCGAGTTGGACAACAACACAGACCACATCTTACTTTCTTTGCTAGTTTGCTTGCTCGGTGGGAAGGGGAGATGGCAGGTGTTTCAGCCTCCGAAATGTCGCGTCCCATCAAGTTATCCTTGCACGTAGCCACCGCTAACCGACTACCACCACCGGATAGCAACCGACGTTACCTGACTATCAATCGACTGTTGTTTCCGACAGATTTCTGACAATGTCGGACGTTGCTGCTATTAGCTTGCTAGCGCTTGTTAGCTAACACACGCTTCGGAGTGCTGCACAGGGATTCCGGTTTTCTCCAGAAACCGCAAAAACGGCCTGTCCGTTACCGGCAGCGTTTACCTGAGCGGGAGATGCCGTTAAACGTATGAAACGATAACGTTAGCTACCCAACGACGGGAAACATTCCTTGGCGCGTGTATGTTCCTTGAAATGCATTGTTATGGAGAAACCACGCCCCCTCCGGCGAGGAGCCAATCAGCGCGCAGCAAATACAGACAGCAGACGTCCAGACAGTCTTCGCTCCAGTGTATCAAAACAAACAGTTCCTGTTGTCACTTGTAGCTTACAAACAAGGAGCTACTGAGAGGCCACAGGGTCACCAAACACTGAGAAAAACACTGTTTAACTAAATATCCCTAATAGTAAGCCCAGTGTCAGACCGTTAAATACCTTGACCTTCTTTTCCCCTCTTTTCTTACTGTATCTTGCCACCAGTATATAGCACAGACAGCTATTTAAATAGGCCTACCAGTGGTGGAAAGTAACCAGGTTTAGTATAATTTTGAAGTGCTTGTAATTTATTTTCATGTGCTACACTGACGCATGTAGCTGCTCCTCAACATACAGTATATACTGTACATTAAAGTACTGCTTACATAGTAATGCACGAGTAGTAATGATCCAGCAACACTGACAGGGGACGGTCTGCATAATAAGAGATAATAATAAGTAATTTTACTCGGTGCATTTGCCCAAGTAAAATTTTGAAAGCAGGTCTTGTGATGTAGCATGTTTTATAGCATGGTATGGTAAATTATCTAAAAGCCTACTCATTCCTCCACTGTAAGTACAAAATAATCAGAAAAGGTTTACACAGGTCGAACTCTTTCCAAATGAAGAACCTAGTCTATCATTTTACCATTTGAGCATTCCTGACCTGAAAAGTTGGTGATATTCAAACTAAAGCATCTCTCTTGTGGAGACCTGTCTCATTTCAAAAACAAAAAAAGCATTTAAATCATCAATTTCGACCAAAGTAAAATTGCGTCTTAATTAATAAGTTTTAGCCCACTGACAACACATACTAAGTGTGTATATCTGAAGAAAACACTGCATTTAGGTCCAAAACTCGACTGTGGCCCACAGTCTGTTTTGACTCTCACTGGAGGCCACAGTGTCCTGTACTCTACTTAGCCGGTTATGTAATATTGCACTTGCATGATCAAACGAGAAACACCCTTCACCAGCTCTCGTACGGCTTTTCTCGTCTATGTTTGTATACAGGCCAGCGAACAGAGCTGCAAAAGACTTCATGTGATGCTGCACTTGAGGATTATCAAGCTTTATTAGGCCTTATAAGCTACCTATCAGGCCCACTTTGTCCAGTAGGAGTTAATAAATAATGTCTTCCCTTTGTTTTGAATGCTCCACTGCGAAGCGTTGGAGCATATCGTCTTTTGCACACATTCAGAAGTATGCACGTAACGGAGAGCTGACTAAGGACAGCGGTGGTATGCAACACGGACTAAATGTAAACATTACAACATCGCACTCGGTAGCAGCAAAACAAGGAGGGGCTGGAGGTTGAGCAGGATGACAGCCCTAATAACCCGTTAACCATCTCCCGTAAACACGCACCGCAAATCTCCAAAATTCAGCCGAAACAAAGCGATAACAGGAGGAACAGTGTAGTTACCTGATTGTTAGTATGCAAACATCTGATCGCTGGTATTTCCCTTGTAATGTTCACATCTCGTTAGGCTAAGTGCGGCATCCTACGGTCAGCTGTTCCCGTGTGGAACATTCCGTGGGTTTCACCACTGCTGTAAAAAAGGTGCTAAACATCAGACTCTCGTTTTATCACCGCATCCTGTCTGTATGTTTGCGGGTTAATGCTTTTGCAAACCCCGAGATTATTTCCACAATCGCCTCTTTTTGGTTTTGGAAATGGTTGTCCAGCCCCACGGTTGCTTTGAGTTTCTGCAGTTCCCTGTTACACCCCCATTTCTGCGTATTTCCAGAGCAGAGGGCACACGCCATGCTGCCATTTTTACCGTAATGGACAGAAAAAAGTGTGTCAGGCTGACTCCAGATTTCAGGGTGGCCTATGAAAAGCGTTCATTTGCATTCTGGGAGTGAAAACGGGAGAAGAAATATAAAAGTATCAATACCACAGTGCAGCATATTGTACCTGTAAAGGTCATACATTAAAATATTTTACTTCAGGAAAAGTACAGAACCCTTTACCACATTTACTAAAGAATGAAAATGAAAAAGTAAAAGTACTCATTATGCAGAGTGACCACTTCCTGGGTGTTATATCATTATATACACTATATAACTGGCTTATTATTACACAAGATGGAAAATAAACAGCAAAATAAACAGCAGTAGGTAGAATTAGAGCAACTCTGATTGAAAGTTATTTTTAGAGATTTCACAGACCGGAGTTAAACAACCCATCAGAGTCGAGCTGCCGACTCTGAGCAGCTGTTAGTCCCTCACAAACTCAGATCAAACGGTCAAACTAGGCAGCGCTGATCCAAAATGAATCAATATTCTGTTACTGAAATGCCTATTTCATGTGTAAAATGTGCTCAGAAACATCTTGTTTACTGTTTAGCTGTAAAATGAGAAAGTTTGTGACCCTGCAGCCATGTTGAGATAAGGAAATACCAAGCAACGCTCACCATCCGGAGCAAACTCTCATTTTACTGATAAACAGTAACTACAAGATGTTTCTGAAAACTTTTGAGGCGAGAATAGGAGCTCGCTAGTGATTGACAGCTGCCTCTGTTGAATGAACAGCCAATAGGAACTCTCTCTCTTTGAACTGACCCTGTGATTGGTCAAAGTCATGAGAGCCATGAAGAGAAGTCTAGTTTTCTCCCAGAACACTTGAATTACAATACACTGAAAGGTTATTATGGGATTTTTCCCCAATTATAGTAAAAAATATTCTGCCTGCTGCCACTTTATCTCATACCGGTGGTTCCTGTGTGAAATCTTAATATGGCTATAGCAGAAGCAAAATATTTCCCCACAGGTGTAGTGGAAGTATAAAGTAGGAAGAAATGAAAGTGCAATAAAATACTTCAAAGTTGTACCTCAGTATAGTTTTGAGTATATTTTGCTAATTTTGACCGCTGCTTCTCAATCACGTCCATGTAGTAGGTTATGTTGAGTTTAGACACCATGCAGGATTAATATGAACACTGTAAGTCCATTACTTTTTTATACACAGGACTTCCTTTATTGTTCATACTCGCTCAAAAATGTAAAGCCATCAGTGAGTGCGTTCACTCGGGAGTTAAAATTTATGGTACTATTTTATAGTGGGTTTATGTATATTTCTCTTCTTTTGACTGTGTGGTGAGTGGTGAGTTAATTAGTGCTAAATGTCTTTACAAGAAATCAGTTACACTGATTTTAACCCATGTTCGATCTTAATGCAGTTCACTAGACTTTTGATTCATTTGCATTTTTGTGAGCAATTATTAATCACATTTTGGCATTAACACAATCAAGTTTTCTAAAAAGTCATAAAGTCAGAGAGACAAATGTTCAAAGTCCGAAGAAAATGGATAATGCTTCAGTATGCTATAGCTCCTCCATTTGGAAAACAAGGATAATGCCTCTGTGTACTAGAAGGAGAAAAGAAAAAAAACATACAGACAAAAAAGTGTAGAAATACAGAGAAAGGCCATAAAAATAATATAAATTATATCAGACACAGTAACTATACAACTTGTGTGAGACCTTCCAATATACTTAAGTATTGGCACAAGTTTACGGTTATTATTTATTGCATTTTAATTATATTTGTCTCCGTCATTCTAATCACTAAAATATGTTTCTTAATTCATGAGCCAGTGTGTGGCATTACTTATCAGGACTTCATCATCTTGATATGTGCAAAGACAACACCCTGACTGAGCCTCGGATCATTCAGTCTTTCATTCCAGTTAGATTTTTTTTAACATAAGTTTCTGTTTACTGGAATTGCTTTGGTGGTGTTTCCACCTGTTTATATATCTTTATTGCAGGGTCAGGAGTGGCAGTGTTGTGTTCAATATTGTAAATCATAAACCAAAGTCTAATTGGCTTAGATTGTAGGACACATTTCTGGGATGTCTGTCATCATTACCCAGACTGCTTTTGCTCATGAGTGTTAATGATAATATTGCTGTGGTTTATTAGCAGATACCTTTGGTTGTTTACTTCTTCATAAAAGCTCACATAAGTCTGTTCAGCTAACTGAATGATTTTCATCCTACACTCTGAGCTTCATCTCCTGAGATACTAAAGAAAACCTATTCACCAACCTGACCCACTTTTTGCCATGCTCACTGTATTGGTACAGGCACTCATTTCAGCCTTGAAATGAATTATAATTTCTTTGACGATCGCTTGACATCACCTCTAGCAGTCGGCAGTCATGTCAAAATTTAATTTTCTTAAATATTATGGTTTAAGACATTCCCCTTAGCCTCAGGTGTACTTACCAAATGCTAGCATGCTAACATGTTACACTAAGATGGTGAACACCACGTACCTGCTGAGAATCAGCATGTTAGCATTGCCATTGTCTCTATTCTAGCATGTTGTCATTAGCAGTTAGCTCAAAGCACTGCTGTTTCTAAGCCTCACAGAGCCGTTAGCAGTACTGCCAGATCAGTTGGCCGGTTTCCAGCACAATAACAATGTAAACCTACCCAATTCAATAAAAAACAATCTAAATCATAACCATGCCTGTGTAAAACTACAAAACCATTGCATGCAAAACTCACATCATAAGCATACAAAGTTTCATATGTGCAATAAAAAAACAAAGATATAATGTTAGATAAATAGTCTACCACAACCCACAAAGAGTGCCATCAGACAACCAAATACACAAACTGGCATGTCGATCATCATTGGATGATGACGTCAAGGTAGGCAGGTCCTCTGTTATCCCTAACAACAACCAAATACTCATGTTAATCAAATATTTCTCAAATTAAACAAGTCAATAATATGAGCGAGATTGTTAAGGTTAGGCACTGATCTCGAAGAGTTACGGTTCGAATAGGTCGTTGGGCAGCAAGTCTCGTGATTTGCCAGATTTACCTTCTAGACGTGACTCAGTTACTGTAGTATAACCCCTGAGCATTTTATAATGAGTAGCAAATTACAAACATAACACACTGTTTAATGTTTTCTGCCGGAGTAAAGTGGGGGCATGCTTTTGTTCTGAGGCAAATGTCTGATAATGAGTGAATCCAGTGGGTAGAAGAGAAGATAATCCTTTGTGTAATGGCCTTTAATTGAGAGGGCAGGCCGAGAGGGTTTACTGGGAAGAGCTCATTAGGGCAGCGCATGGATCTGAGCTTTCTGAAAAAGGCATTCGTCCACTGATTGGTTCTGATGAGATGGGTTTTAGAAAGGCATTGGGTTTTCTCAATGGAGCCAAGAGACGGCTGTTGTTGCTATGACAACATAAGCACCCACTCAAACAAAAGAGCTCCTGGGTTCTGGTATGGACACTGGTGACCCAGTATGGCACAATGCCATGTATTATTGGTGACGGGGCTGTCCAGCCAATCATGAGGTGAGGTTCTGCCTCTCATTACTACCCATTCTCAGCCATAATGTAGCCACAGGAGAGAGCACGCAACAGGTTGCTATTTCATCTATTTCACTTCACTATAATGCTTTTGGGTGTTTAACAAACATAGACAGGGAGGAGTTTTATTGCTGTGTTACTGGCTGTGCAGTTCTTGTTCGTGTTAATCATTTATATTTTACAACTATGAGACAATAATCACCTGCAGGAACAAGAGGCAAAGGTCTCATCCATACATAAAGGAGAGGCTCCTCTGTGAATGTCATCCGGTAAGTCTGACTGCTGCATTTTAAATTACATTTACTTTTTTTTGATGTACTTTTGGGATGTTTTTAGCTACCATAGAGCATGGTGAATGGTGGTCAGATATATCTGTACTTAAATATCCTGAAAATGAATTGGTAAGAAATCCCTGTTGCTCTCTTCAATCTGACATACTATAACATATTACACTTATAGCCTATACTTGTCTTTTTATAGATACATATCTAAATTAATCAATTCTCAGAAGTATGAGGATATCAAAGTGATTCATCCTGAAGACACAGTGTTAAATATCTGTTTATTCTTGTATTTATTATGAATTGATCATCGTCCATAACATCCGAAACAGATTCATATTCTTTTCTGTCTTTATAAGGAGCAGAAACATGATGTAACCATGTTTGCCAATTTAATATTATTTCACATAAAGCAGGTCTCGTCTAATTACCTCTAACTTTGGCAATATTAAAGAAGAAATCACTCAGGGCAGAAAGCTGACGCTGCTCTCTCTGAATGCATGTTATGACACCCGAACTGGTGATGTCACAGCAGGCGGTAAAAGCACCCGCTGTGATATTACTAACTTGGGTGTGACCATATTAAATACTCCTATGCTTTTAAATTTCAACCCTTAGAAATCTGGACAAGAGCTCTTTCCTACACTTTTGTCCAGCTGCAAAACTGAATACGTCTGGTTATATCATACATGTTACTAACATAACATGTTGCTATTAATACCGATGGCTATATCTTTCACCTCAAATTGTCCAGATAATTGAGGCGGATGAATGAATGAATGAACGGTCTGAATTTTCTTTAAAAGATTATTAATTTTTTTTGTTGTTGTTGTTTTGCTTTATAAGTAGGGCTGCAAGTTACAATTGTTTGCATTACTGATTAATCTATTGACTATTGTTTCAATTAGTCAATGAAACATTTAGTCAGAAAGTAGTGAAAAAGGCCAATCACAAAGTGACGATGTGAATTTGTCTAACCAAAAGTCAAAAATCAAAAATATTACATTGACATTCATATGAATCAGAGGAAAGCAGCAAAGCCTCACGTTTGAGAAGTTGGAGCCTGAGTTGATCGTTATCGTGACTCTATGGCGATGTCAGTCTGTCTGTCAACGCCAGTCCACCACTGTAGGCCAGACTGAAATTTCTTCTGCCATATGTTATTCAGCTATTGAATGGATTTAACAATATTCAATAGTGATACTACGGACTGCTGTATACATTTGCACATTCCTGCCTACCCATTTTTAAACAGATACATTGTGCATGTGTTTCACATAGGGCCGTCAATCAATTAAAGTATTTAATCACAATTTATCATATGATTGTTCATGATTAAGCATGATTAATCGCAAATTAATCATACTTTTTTATCTGTTGAAAATGAACCTTATAGGGATGTGACATGTTTAATACTTTTATCAACATGGGACTGGGCAAATATGCTGCTTTATGCAAATGTATATATACTCTAACACTAATATTATCCAAACTCTCACAGAAATTTGGTACCGACATTCCCTGATCCCCTTCCATCTAGTGCTTCAGGTCAAATTTTAAATTTGTCCAACACTTTGTTTTATAACCAAATACTTGTTAAACTAATGACACTCCCATCATCCTCAGCAGTCCATTGTGTTTAGTGCTAATGAGCAAATGTTATTCTAACACACTAAAGCAAGACAGTGAACATAGTTTACATTATGCTTAAAAATATTAGCATGCAAGTCAAATTCAAAATAAAATCAATGAACTGACTAATTGTATCAGCTCTTGTATTGCTGTTTCATTTCATTTGCAGACATGGGGAGGATAACAGGAAGTACGTTACTGTTGTGCCTTATCGGCTTAACTAATGGTGAGTATTCTGTTAATTTTATTGCAAATTTGTCTTTATATCCCTACTACCATAGACTTGTCTCCACATCCTCTGTACAGAAGTGAAGCCAAAACATCTCGTATACGGGTGGTGAAGCCGCCATATCGAGGTCACCTGCCCGAACCAATTGCGAGCTGAGCATGGCCTCGCCCCCATTTTACAGCATCAAAGTACTAATAAAAGCCAAAAAAACTTGAACATACATCAGCGTGATAAGAACTACCTTAAATGACAAAAACCATCTTTGGGAAAAAATGTA
The DNA here is from genome assembly GCA_947000775.1 of Pterois miles. Classification (NCBI taxonomy): domain Eukaryota; kingdom Metazoa; phylum Chordata; class Actinopteri; order Perciformes; family Scorpaenidae; genus Pterois; species Pterois miles. Next base: position 5,054,673 of record CAMQGK010000308.1, on the reverse strand, counting down.
TTTGACGTGTACTTGGACTTTTTAGTTTGGCTCACATCCCCTAACATAGAGAGGGCGGGATTTATGACTTATACTGCAGCCAGCCACCAGGGGGCGATCAGGATGTTTTGGCTTCACATATTGGGGAGCTGTCATGTCATCCATCTTTATATATAGTCGGTGATCACTATTTAACATTCTACTCATACTGTGTGTTTTCTACAGCAAATACCAGTCCTACAATTAACAATAATGTTTATACTGTGTGTGAAGACACACCCAAAGGTATGTGTGTGTTTAATATTGCCAAAGAAATGTATTTCCCTTTTGTGACATTATACCTCAACAAATAGTGCACAGATTTATGTAATTTGTGTCCCACTGTTGTTTTCGTAGGTGCCCACGCGTTTACTATAAGCGCAACAGATGCAGAAAATGACACATTGACTTACTCGCTCACTGAGCCCAATGACGGATTCTTCACAGTTGACAGTAACACTGGGAGGGTATCAGTCAGAAGGCTGCTAGATAGAGAGGTATGGTGTGGTGGAAGTAGAGACTTTTCAGTATTCAACAGTTTCATTTTGATCCTGTATTGTTTATCAATTTATCTTTATTTATACTTTGATTCAAGGCTACTAATACAATGTCACTTGGAGTTATTGTCTCTGATGGTCCCAATGATGTGAGTGATATTTCAGTTTGTGTTAATCATCCATTTCATATCAGTTTCTTCATTATATTCATACAGTAAACCATGTAATGTCTTTCAGACACCAGGACAATTAACTATAATATTATCAGAAGCCAATGACAACAAACCCATATTCCTGGAGTCTTCATATGATATTAAGATCCCAGAAGTAAGTCAGACATACTATATAAATTAATCTATTCCAGCATCATTTGGCCAATTTGTTAATACTGAGACATTTGTGTGTTTAATTGTTCTGTTATTTTTTTCTCTTTGTTTTTATCTCATCCAATTCATCAGAATACCACCGTAGGTACGTCTCTGTTTAGGGCGCAGGCCACTGATGACGATACTTCAAATGCTGGTGTTATTAAATACAGCATTGATGAAGTAAGCTTCTTATGTAAATCATGTAACTGGTTAATATCATATTCTTGTGTTCCATAAACTTTATTGAAGCACAATTTACACTGTATTTCCCAGGTTACTCCAGATGAGGGATTCAGCCTTTTTACCATTTCATCCACAACTGGTGAAGTCAGGTTAAGTGGGCGTCTGAATTTTACTGAATTGAGTACTTTCTATCGGCTGAAGATTAACGCAACTGTAAGTACTACGCAATAGCAAAGCAATCGCTTATTTGCTCTCTTGCTCAGAGCTAGAGGAGAATATTGATGTAATTCTCATGCATGGGCGCCAGAAGTAGTTTTACAGGCCTGCCCCACTATTTTTTCAGGTTGTGAATCACTGTATCCCCACAAATGCCTCTATATTGCAACACGGTAAAAATAAAGACATTTCAGTCGTTCCCGTCCACCCTGTGCATGTCTAGACTGGAGGGTTGCTCTCATTTTAATCCGTGTAGCAGCTGTCTGCACTGCTCCATCTCAGCTGTGTCTCACGTAATCGCTACCTGAACTGCAGCATTTATTCATGCTTCAAGTCTATTTTTTTCGATAATGAAAATGAATAATATGTCTATTCACATTTTGCAACTGCCGGAGCAGAATGTGCCGTGGATCTTTATCCAATCATAATAAACTACTGTGTGAAATCTAAGTGACCCGACAAAATATTTTTCACTTCTCAATTGGTGGGCTGGCCCTCGCCGGGCACAGCGTCTGGTGCGCTGCAACCAAGGTCTGTTTCGAAAGGCCCCTCAGCCCTCTCCGCTAGCCGATGAACTCTCGGTATGCAGTGCGTCGTCTCTCCCTGTGGGGTGAGATTCTTGGCATGACCGTGAAACCGGGGCATACTGTCCTCAGTGTGAAGGGTCTGCGGCGATGTCGGCACCCCGTCGCGTTTACCATGCTTATGTTGTGTGACTTTTTGCCATCAGCATTCATAAAAAAGCCTAGTCATCACTGCAAGGTTGCCAGGCAACCAGCGGAGACTCCAGGAAGCCACAGCTCCTGGCCAAGAAATAGACCCCAATAAAACCATGCTGTATTTTTAGACTTTGGGTTTTGTGTGAATTCAACAAATTAGATATACTGTATTAATAAGTGAGCTTTAGAGGTATCTGGTTGGCCGATTTTGTTATTTTTAGACAGAGCCAGGCTAGCTGTTTCCCTCTGTTTACAGTCTTTATGCTAAGCTAAGGTAACCGTCTCTTGGCTTCACACTAAACAAACTAAACTAAGAGTGATGTCAATTTTCTCAACTAACTCTGGGCAAGAAATTGAATTATATATATATTGCATATTTCCCAAAATGTTGCAACAGTCATTTTTTATAGGACAGTTCACTTAAATGCATGTAATAAAAGATCAGAGCATACTGTAATATTTACAGCTTCATTTCTGTGTGCTAGCACTGCATTCTGTTGTATTTAACTAATACATGTATTTATTATATGTACATGTACCTTATCCATGACACAAAAAGGTTATGGTATAAAAAGGGGTTCACTTACTTTGTTAATGTAAGGGAAAACTGATCTCTGGGGTGATTAATTTGATATTCATTATGCAATTGATACAGTCAAAAAAGTATGCTTGAGCAAGCATTTTCATTTTACTCAAAGGTGATACCACTAAATATGCAGACACATTTCCCTGATGATACTAATCTAGAACTGTTATTCTGATAAAAATTGGAAATATAAGTTTTGAAACATCCCTGTCTGTTCCCTTACAGGATGGTGGAGGCCGGTGTTATTATAATACAACCAATTACCACTCAAGTGTTGTTTTTTCCATCATTACGGTTGACGACGTCCCAGACCTCGACCCACAGTTCATTGGTATTCCCTACGTAGGAAGAGTTGAAGAAAATTCTCTTTTGGTGGGTGATGATGCATTTTAATCACCTGCATTAGAAAATGTGCTTAACTGGATTGATGTTAATTTTCAAAGAGAGAAAATGAAAATTAAATCAGTGCATTCCACCATTCGGTTATTACACATTTCACATTTCTTTATGTGACAGCTGTTATTCTGCTGCACATGTAGCTACGTGTCCAGGCTTTAAAGCATATTTTGCTGCAAAAAGCTGCTGCAAATTTAGTTGTAGTATATATAGAAATCTAAAGGCAGTAAGTCTGCTTTGAGTTGTGTGTAAATGTAAATCTGGTTTCTTTGCCAGGGCCAGTCTGTGTTTAAAGTGACCGCCATAGACCAGGACACAGGAGTCAATGATGACATCATCTTCAGCATAGAAAGTGAGCTTCATCAACTGAGTTAGAACAATTTGTTGTTTGCACTGAGTGAGTAATAAATGTTTTCTGTTTTTCCCATATTGTTCGACAGATTCCACAGCAGAGGGCCTGTTTATAATCTCATCAACTGATGGCGTCATATCTGTACACTCAAACATTGATAGAGAAGCTACTGGCGACACTGTTCACCTGATTGTAAAGGTACAGTTTCTTTTTGAGTAATATGTCAATTTTCTTTGCTGTATGTCATTTTACTTTCTTGTATATGTTTATGTAGGCTGTTCCATGGCAACAATCATTTTCCATCCCTTTAATTTTAGTTTTAACACATCTTGATTTGATTGATACCACTGTACACTAAACATAAAGTCAGTAGGTGATTAGCTTCGCTTAGCATAAATACTGGAGGCATGGGCTAACAGCTAGCCTGGCTCTCTCTGAGGTTTACAAAATCCACATCTCACAAGTCTGTGCTGGTTGCCTGGCAGTCTCACGGTGTCAAGATGCCAGTACCCACTGTACCCAGCCAAGACAATGTTCCAGCACATAACTCCCCGTAAAACCACAAATCAGGTGTAACATGATAATAAGGCAGCTTTAGAGATGCTGATAGGCAGATCTTCTCATCCATCTCTACAAGAAAGCCACAAAGCATATTTCCCAAAATGTTGAGCTATTCCTGCAAGACGTTAAAAATCAGTTTTGCTGATCCTTTCACCCTTCGTTGAGCCCATTCAGTTCCATACAGCAAAGAGAAAGAATCTAAAGCACATCAACAAAGGTGTTTTGCATTAAAATGAGTGGTAGAAATATTTAAAGAGTTTTCTGTCACCTCGAGGAACACGACGGACAGTCGTCAGTCGTCTGCTTCTCTGATGAAAAAGTGGGTGAGCGCAGGGAGCGTCTTGATAAGGGTTCATAGCTTCATGTGGCTCCTGTAATGAGAGACAAGGAGGAGAGGAAGACAAGTGAGGGAGGCTTGTCAGAATGAGGTTAGACACCCCTTTAAAGGTACATGGGCACAGGAAATTGGATTAGAACTAGGCGTGATCTTTGTTCCTGAACATAACTTCATTTGTTAGAAGCAGCCTTCCCCCGATCACAAACCAACCAAAACAAAGAAAGCTGCCTGAACCTTATTTTAAGCTGCAGTGGGTGGAAATGGAGCAAATTTGATTTAAAAAAAAAAAAGTTATTTTTATAAAATGGTCACTATATCCTGACAGTAGTGCATAATACAGGTAATCTGAAAACAAAATCCTGTTCCTCTGTGTCCTCCGGTGCTCCTAATGGCATCTGCAAGATCTCACAGACCAGAGGAAAACAACCAATCAGATCTAAGCTGGAGCCTGCCGTCTCTGAGCAGCTGTCAATCTCTCCTGAACTCCGATCAAACTAATATTCTGTTACTGTAATGCCTGTTTCTCACATAAAATGTTTTCAGAAACTGTTCAGCTGTAAAATGAGAGAGTTTGTGACCCGGCAGCCGTGTTGAGATCGGTTGAGGAAATACCAAGCACCACCCACCAGCTGGAGCACACTTCCTCATTTTACAGCTAAACAGTAACTACAAGATTCTGCTCACTGCAGGTTTAATTGAGAACATATATTTTTGCAAATGTTGAGACAGTGAAATTATTGCATTTTCTTCTATTTTAGGCTACTGAGTCTGAAGAAAACATCCATGGGGTCCATGCCAGCACCACAGCAAATGTGCAGATCAACATTATCGACATCAATGACAACAGGCCGGAGTTTTACAAGTGTGGAGGTTCGGTAGATGAGCCCTCCTGTGTGAAGGAGAGTCACTTCACAGGAGACATCGTTGAGCACTCATTGGGCTCCGTTTCCATCAACATGACAGTCAAAGATCTGGATAAGGTGAGAAAAACACAAAAAAAAGAGGACATTCAACTAGATAAACTTTCCCTGCATAATACGTGTATCAATGATCAAGCATCAATATCGCCTCTTGGCTTTTCACAGTTTGCCAGAACTAAACTAATCCTGGAGGGAGATGACAAGGACGTGTTTTCTGTGCAACCTCAATCTACCATGTCGGACAGCATCGTTCAGCTTCTGGTCAAGCAGCCCGAAAAACTGGATTTTGAAGAAAAACAGCAAATGGTTCTACAAGTATGAACAATAAAAAACAGCCCACTAGCCTGTGATAATAATATTAGTGACAGCTTTCATCTTTTGGTTATCATATTTGTGATTCTTAAAGGACTTTATCAGGTGTTTCCTATGTTTGTGCTATGGTGCAGGTTATTGCCATAGATGAAGAAGAACCCACCTTCACCTCCACTGCTACAGTTACTATTAACATCATGGACGCCAATGACAACAGCCCCACGTTCCCACAGGACACGTACAAGTTGAATGTGTCTGAACACTCCGATGTTGGGACAATACTGGCGACCATTACTGTAAGCCCTTTACTATCTGGATTCTTACGCAGACAATTTGAGCATTTTTTTTGACAATTTCTTTCCCCTCCAGGCCGAGGACCCTGACACAATGGATCAAGGCAACATCACCTACAGACTCCTTCCAGAGAGCATGTATGCCAAACCAATTATTCTGCTCACTGAATACAGCCACTGTGCACATTTTGGTGCCACGCTAACTGAGACAACACCACTGAACAGTCTGCATCTGTGTTTTTCAGACTACCGTATTTTGACGTGGAGCTACGTACGGGCACGGTGTACGTGAAAAATAAATCTCTGTTGGATCGTGAGGTCAGGTCTCTGTATTCAGCCACTCTGCAGGCCAAAGACACAGACGGCAAGCCCGGCAGCACAGTACTGGAGATCACTTTGACTGACATCAACGACCACGCCCCAGTCATTAACAGAGACTCTTACCGGGAGTTTGTGAAAGAGGGCGGAGAGCTTGAAGTGAAGATAGAGGTAAGAGTGGACAGAATAGAAAATAGTTCAATCTCATACGTGTCGGTGCTATATTTAACAGGATTTCTCATTTCTTTAATTCTCTGTTTTAATGAATTGTAAAATAGTAATAAATCCCACAGACTTTGTGTTAATGGAAAATGCAAATTACTTTATTGTGTGTCTTTACTTTGGGCAGAAGGAATTTGAAAGCCACAACTGTGGACTCATTTTCAACATTTTAGGTATGGAGGCCACAAAAAGCGCATTTTTTTCACATACATAGTCGTACTCCTCAACACCTGTAAAAAGACCACAGCCTTCGTCCTTTCCACACCTTCCACTCATTGTCTATGTAAGCAGTCGTGCAATGCATTCTGGCAGCGTAGCAGCACGATTCAAGAGAAGCACCGTCATGTCGCCTGCTCCTCATTTGCATAAAGTTGAGCCCTAGGCTTCTTTATGCAACTCACAGACAGCCAAAAGGAAACTTGGAAACTCTGAAAACTTTTAAATTAAGTGCTGTCGATCAAAAATAAAGACAGATTCAGCAACTGCATGGTTTATTGCACACTTAAATGTTTTCAGAAACACATTTTGGTGAACTACTTCTGTGAAATAAGAAAAAAAGGTTTCCAAACCAGCCACCATATTGGTTCCAGTTTGAAAGCTGGGAGCAGCAGCCCAGGAGGGAAAGCGTTTGTCCAATAAGGTGCCAAGTGTCTAGTGGCAGCCAGTCAAGCATCCAGTGCTGAGAAGCAAGGCACCTGTGGGCAGGTACCATGACTGTGTATGTGTAAAATCGGTGTAGATCCCCTTTAAAGCTTCAACGTGCAAAATCAGGTCCATAAAGAAATGGTTTTCCCAGTTTGGTGTGGAAGAACCTGATCGGCCTACACAGAGCCTGAACCCTGTCTAACCCCTTTGGGATGAACTAGAACAGTGAGCCAGTCTACACTCACTAATGCTCCTGTGGCCATTTCTTTTAATGTTTCTCATTTGGACAGGCAACTGATGCAGATGACCCTGATACGGAAAACAGCCAAATAGTGTTTGGGATCGTACCAAGCAGGTACAGTGATAACTTCACCATCAACCCTGACACCGGCGTGTTAAGAAACATGGGTGAGCTTGATCGTGAAGCCCTGGACCCAGATCTGAACGGGAGGATCGAGCTCAATGTAACTGCAACTGACAAGGGTATTCACCCACTGTCCACTGTGGTCACAGTTATCATCAATGTAGAGGTAATTCTTATGCAGTTTGTTGCAAAGTATTGGTGCTGTGTTGAGGCTGCCACTCGTGGTGAGGATGATAACTATCAATGTCTTCTTTTAATGCATCCCAGGATATTGATGACAACACACCACAATTTGAAGCCCCCTCTTACAAATTTGAGGTCAAAGAAGGAGTAAAAGGTCAGTATTTAACTTTGCAAAACACTTTTTGAGTGTTCATAACTGTGTGCCTGGATTTTTATTATATTTTCCCATCCAATCAGGTGCCTTTGTGGGTTTGGTTCAGGCTGTGGATTTGGACCAAACAGCAGAGTTTAACCGCATTTCTTTCAGCATCATTGAAGGAAGCTTTGGCAACTTCATCATTCGCACGAACGCAGCGGAGCGGGGTTATAAGGGAAACATCACGGTGGACCCCGACATTGAGCTGGACTACGAGAGCACTAGCAAGCAATTCAGACTGCAGGTAGAGGCAGCAGATCTGGAACAGAACAAAGCTGTAGTGATGGTGGAGGTGAAGGTGGTGGACGTGAATGATGAGAGGCCCGAGTTCAAGCCAACAGACACGGTGTCAGTGAAAGAAAACACAACCATCATCGGGGCTGTTGGGAATTTTACAGCGCAGGACAAAGATGGAAACCACTCACTGGTCTACGAGCTGGAATCCATAAAATGTAGATGCAACGGCTCTCTGACACCCTGCAGCTGGTTTCTCCTGGATCCGACAGGGGAAGTCAGAGTCAACCCGGAGCAAAAAGTGGATTATGAACAATGTGACCAGGTGCGAATGGAGGCTCAGGTGGTGGACGAATTCACAGAGAAAGGAGAGAACAACAGTGTCACAACAGGTTCGCACTGGGTTGCCGTACACATAACAAAAGCACCCAAGTATCAAGTAAAAGCATGAAATCACAGGTACAAACAAACCTACAAACACACGTCACATCATTTCACTCGGTTTTTCTTCCTTTCGATATATTGCAGGAGAAATGGTGATTAACATTGAAGACATCAACGACAACGCTCCAGAATTCATTTTCTCAGATGATGTGTTTGGTGAGTGTACATTTGAGATTTTATTACTGTAAGTAAAGTTTATCTAAAGCAGCTTTTATTGGTTTGTCTCCCATTAAACTGAACTTTATGCAGTCCTCAACAAAAAATAATCATTGCAACAAGCCAACAGTAAAAATATTTTACTTTTGAGCAAAGCAAAAAGTGCAAATATACAAGTTTTTAATGCTGATTTTCCTTCTTTGGATTTTAGTTGTGGTGTCCGAAAGTGCAAGTAAGGGTACTTCAGTAGCAGGAGTCACTGTGAGTATGAATAAAATAAAATATCAAACTAAAATATCAGCTTTTATGAGATATGTGACAGGATGTCTCGACATTGTTGCTTGTATCTGTCTCAGGCTACAGACCGTGACTCTGGAATAAACAGACAGATTGACTTTGAAGTAACAGCAGTCCAGTTTAGAGACACCAACAATCACACAAGTAACATGAGGATGCTGTTCAAAGCTGTCACCACACAGCAAAAGGACAATTATGTTGGAATTATTCAGTAAGTACAAAGTCATTCATCAGCATCATACTACCGGATCTCATTGTTCTAAATATGTGTTTAGATTTTCTCACAAGTTCCTGTGGTTACTGCTGAACTCATTTTTTTTTTTTTTTTTTTTTTTTAAATATTTCTTGTTGGAAAGTAAATGAAACTACTAGAGATGCAATATTACTATAAAGAAACTCCAAACGACTACATAGAGACTCAAAATGACTACAAAGAGGCTCACAACAACCACAAAGAGACTCAAAATCACCACAAAGAGGCAAAAAATGACCACAAAGAGACACATAGGGACTACAAAGAGGTGCAAAACAGCTACATGCACAACAACTACATACAGACTCAAAATCACTACAAAGAGGCAAAAATGACCACAAATAGACTCAAAATGACTACAAAGAGGATCATAACGTCCACAGACACGCAAAACCAAAAAGTGACTCAAAATCAAATCTACAAAGAGGCAAAACAATCACAAAGACACTCAAAATCACAACCTCTGACCACAGACAAACCAAATAAACACAAAACAATTACAAATACGTGTAAAGTGAACAAAAAGACACAAAAGAACAACAGAGAAACAAAACAACTAAAAAGAGACACAGCAATAACCACAAAAAGACAAAAATTACTACAAAGAGACACAATGACCACAAAGAGACACACAACTACCACAAAGACACATAAGACACCCACAAAAACAACTACAAAACACAAAAAAAATGACTACAAAGAAAACTACAATGACAACAACAAAAATTAGATAAAATAACCACAAAGTGTCCCTCTCAATAAGGGGGTCCTGGCCCTACGTTGGCTGGGTGGGGTGGGAGCTTATACATGTCTGTACCAAGGGGCCCACAGACTCATAATCTGTCCATGGCTGAACTCGTCCCCCTCCCTCCACAGAACCAGCGAGGGCCTTGATACCTCACTGCAAGGGAAGTATTTGGTAACAGTAAGTGCAAATGACACCGGCGGCCTCTCCACCAGCACCGTACTGGAGGTGAGTGACACAAATCATGCAGCTGGATTTTCATTCGTGACAACACCAGACAGACAGTATGGTGTCAGCCTGTGTTGATACTCCTGTTCATTTTTAATTTGCAGATTTTTGCAGTTGATGAATCCTATAAAGTGGAGCTTGAATTTGAAAAACCCCAAGCTGCCGTTGAAGAAAACCTCATCGCCATCACTAAGTACTTTTCTGCATGCTGTACTGTTGCCAGATTTTTCAATGTTTTATTTAATTCACACACACACACACACACACACACACACACACACACACACACACACACACACACACACACACACACACACACATAATTTTCTCTTATCTCTACATTTCCAGTGCGCTTATAGCTGCCACCAAGGCTGCTGTTGAAATTGCTGCAATCAGGCCAGTCACTGAAGCGTCCAGGCAAGTTCCTGTTTCCTATCACCTCTAAATTTACATCATCATAAATCAAAATAAACGATGCAGATAAAGAAAGATTGTATATTATTGGCTGGTGTCGACAGAAACTGCAAAATAATCTTCAGCTTTTCACCTTTTTACTTGCATAGACACTATATACTGGTGTCCACTAGATGGCGTCAGTGTCCCTGTAAACAACAATAATACTGTTGAGGACAAATGATTTGCTACTAATTGTAGATTTTGATTTGAAACAGCTGAAATAGTTAATTTAGGTTCATTAGTTGAGTTGTATTCGCCTCTCAGGGTTTCAGGGAACACTATCATAGTGGCATATTTTGTCTACTCCAACGGGACTGCTCTCACCTCCACTGAAGTGGAAAAGATGATCTCTGATCCTCAACACTCTCTTGTACTCATACAACTGGGCCTCGCGGACATTGTGAGTATGAGCAGTTTTATTTGTTTTCTGAAACTGTCTCTTTTCTGTCATGTTGTAGCTGCAGATTTCCATAATTTCTCCTCCAGCTGCTGTTGATGCAAAACTTTCCACAGTTCGTACAAAAGAAATCACAGCAAACAAGCACATCAGAGCTGCAGAAGTTTCTTTTATGTCTTATTGAATCTGATTTCTGCCTCAGAGGAGACAAACCTCCACACGTCGTGATCCCTGATCCAAGCACAGTGAAAGAATGATTCCCATTGAAAATAACTGGCTGTAGGACTAATGAGGAAATCTGTTTCTTTTACAGATTATTGCAAATGTCTGAAACTACAAGATAATGAGCCACACTGGAAGCTCAAATTAATGACAATGTTTTTGAATGTTGCTGTGTATTATTGCTATTATTATGTTGTATCTGAGATTTGTTTAACCGAACTGCATCTTAATCGTGAGCAAAGGTGCAGCCAGGGTGATGTATTTTGAGTATGTATTTTGAGTATGAAACCCAAAATTATTACTACAACTGAATTAATCTTTATTATAATTTACTACATTTTATTATAATGTACATAAATAATAACCAGAATTTAATGACAGAGGACTTTATTGAACTGTTTATATTGTGTTTTTATATTACTTACATTTTAGTGTAATTTATACATGAATGTGTAACCACCATAATTAGACCTGTCAACAGCAGGTGTAAAAGCAACCTCACAGGTCCACAGACGATAATATGTTAAAGATAGATTTCTTACTTGTATTTCAGGGGAAGGCTCCTGTAGTGGAACCAGAGGCTGACCCAGTGAGGTACATCCTGCTGGGGATGGTGGCAGGCCTCGTCATCGTGCTGGCTGTCCTCATCACTTCGCTGATGTGCACTCGCAGAAAGTAAGAAAAGAGATTTGGAATGAAGTTAGTGACAGGACTGAACAGGACAATCAACTATTAACTACAGTTTATCCCAGTAAAGGTTTCTTAAAGGCAGCAAGAGTAGACTAAAGGAGATTTTATAAAAAAAGAACCGCTCTAAAAACTCAGCCCAGCGTTGCCAGCTCTTTTCTAACGATAGCAGCCAGCAGCAGCTCCAAAAGTCCTTAAATCTAGCAAGAAGAGTCTCTAAGTCAACAACACTGACAGTCCGTCCCTTTAGGCCTCCCTCCAAAGCCACTCCCCCAAAATTATCATTAGGAACATAAACATATCATAAAGAATGTAAACAATGAATATGGCTATTGTTAGCACTCACAGCTGTCAAGCTCGCAGCTTATGGGAGACAGTAATGTGCAATGAGTGCAGGCAGGCAGGTAGCGCGTCCAATCATTTCATTTGGGCCGAATGAAATGATTGGACGGGCTTATTAACGTCCTGCAACAGCCACAGAAACACAAGAAAACATGTTTTTAAACATCCCTACCTAGTAGAATACTACTGATTTAATAACATCCATGAGAAGTACTGTGTGTGTTGTAGGGCTGCAACTAACAAGTATTTTCATTGTCAACTGATCTGCCGATTATTTTCTTGATTAATTGATTTGCTGTTTGGTCTATAAAATGACAGAAAATTGTGAAAATTGTCAGTCAGTGTGAAAGCTTCAGACGACATACTCGTCTCGTACTCGTAGAAGCTGACAATTGACAGCTAATCAATTAATCCATTCATCTTTGCAGCTCTAGTCTGTTTATTAATCAACTCACTTCACAATACAGCTACAGGAGGAAGCTGAAGGCAGCTAAAGCCATGAACTCTGTGTCCATGATGACTTCTGACAACCAGAAAAGTGGTCCTGTGGTGCCTGGAACCAACAAGTACACCATGGAGGGGTGAGGAGACAACAGTGTTAACAAGATAAATGAATGAACAAATGGCAGGAAACATGACACGTCATTTCTGTGTATGTATTCGCTAACAGGGCTAATCCTGTTCTCAACCTCAACATCGACACAGCCATGGTCCTGGACATGGACGAGGAGAGCTCAGATGTGGACAAAGTCAGGTAAAGGAAACGGTCTCTGTGACCGTCTCCACCATCTGTCGGTGGCTCGGTCACAAGGTGGTGGCTCACAGTGACACGACCTCACTCACCATTCTGTAGCAGAGCTGGTTGATGAACTGGGAATGTTTCCAGGTGAACATTTTGTCACAGTGTGCCCACGACAGCATGTTGTGATGGAGGACTGGCTTTCAGCTTTCCAACGCTGGAACGTGACCTTTATTTAAATCAAAAACACAGATTTGAGAAAAGAAATAAGTCTTAATGAAATTAATACTTGTGCATATGGAGATGACTTTGATCACTTTGTTTTTTTCTGTTTCCACTACAGCCTCAACTCCTTGGACTACGATATGACCCTTCCTGAAAAGGATAAGCACATCATGGTGAGTTTACATTTTAAAATCCATCTTCATTTGTACGTTTAGAACAAGGTCTAATTTCCAAACTCTGCTCTCCATCAGCAGATGATCAAGGAGGAGGAGGAAGATGGTAGCGGGCCACCGGAGTACATCGAGCCTCTGGGTGCAGCACTGGCCCAGCGGGGCCAGAAGAAAGGCTCCGACAATCCTCACATGGGTTTCAGTAACTCTGCATTCAGCACCACAGACCTGTGATGGAAATAATGGAGGGAGAGACACTGGTCAGAGGCCTCAGATGGACATTATGTTGCTTCTGTGTAATCTAGCTGGCTGACCGAATTTCCAGTCAAACACACTGATGGTGTTGGATAAAGTGCTGGTGTCGTCACGTAGCCAGGCCTTCTGTTGTGACCAATAGTAATGTGTTATTGACACTATGCACAAGATTCATGTCACATTAAGTGATGAATTCATCCAAACATCCAATTCAAGGAAAAACAGAAAGGAAAACCAAAATGGGAGGTCTGTGAAAACAATATGATAGCACATGGTGTAACCATTCCGCGGATGGAGATTTGGTTTTCTTATTGAATCAAGTGTTTTGTTTGTCCAAGGAATAGTTTGAGATTTTGGAAAATGTATTTATTTGCTCTCTTGCAGAGAGTCAGATGAGACGATTGATGCCACTACAACCAGGACACAGTTAGCTTAGCATAAAGATTGGAAACAGGGCCTATTGAAAGAGACTGAGAGACGGGCCTGGAGCTCTGGGGTATGACACGTGCAGTGTAAATGAAGCTGCAGTTGTGTGCTGCCATTGGCTAAATTTCAATGAGTGCAGACCAGATTTTACTGCGTTTGTGTTGCACCCCAATAATATGATGCAATGATGATGGATGGCATCTCCTTTTTTTCACCCTCCTCGATAGGAAAAACAGCTGCAGGCTCTTCTGGCTCTGTCAAAGTTTAAAAACAGCTCAGCTGGCTGCTTCCCTGTTTCCAGTCTTTTACGTTAAAGTAATTAATAATTAATTGCCTTCTGGCTGTGGTTTCACATTTAGAGCAAAGACAAATGAGCACATTTCCCCGAATGTCGAACTCCGTCTTCACATGAACCTTATCTAGACAATGAAAAATTGGACATAAACAAACAAAACAAATGTTTGTTGCACATGGAAATCACTTTATTTTTGTTAATATATTCAGCAATGGTTTAAAAACTGTTTGGTTTGCTTTGAAATAAACTGTATTATACCTTATGTCAACACACAATGTCAATTTTTGTTGCAGCTGATGCTACTAGAAAGAAAATCAAAAAAAAGAGGAAAATATTGCATATTGTCAACGTATGAATGAATGTCTTATTTATGACTGCCTGTCAGCCAAAAGGTTTAACCTTATGTCTGCTTCACTTGTCAGTGTTTGCTTTGGGTTTGAGATACTTAATAAAAACCTCATGCAGTGTGACTTCCTACAAGCAGCGGATTGGAAAGATTATTTCACTGTTCACTGACATCTAAATGAATGTATCACAAAGTGCAATCTGAATAAAATCAATTTCTCCAAATGTGGATTTGATCCCACGTTTATGAATTTAAGGTATGAACACCAACATCACTGTAACACAGTAACAACCTCTAAATTAAAACATTTAAAATAAGTTTCACGGAATCACTAATCATGGCGTCAAAATACATTAAGTCAGTAAGTAAGGACTAAAAATACCTTCATATCAGGTGTCGATTGTGCTCGTCATTTGTACATTTTTATACTTTTCACAATACAAACCAGTCAAAACATAGTGCCAAATCTAAAAGCAGAATATAAGACATACAAAAGCCTGTGAATGAAAGACTCCTCTCACACACATCAAGGTAACATTTAGATCAATTTGAACTTCCATACATTCAAAACAAAATGATCTCCAGGTTGTAGAGACTGACTACGAGCTCAGAAATCACAATCAAATACTGTCACTGTCCCTCTACTATCCTCTCTCTCAGCTTGTAAGCAACCAGGAAGAAGGATGGCCATGGCTTCATATTGTCTGAGATGCATTAAAAAAAAACATCAACAGCTAAATAATTCAATGGACAATGGAAAGAAAAAACATTAAAGAAGAGGAGCTCACTACGGCATCAATATTTCACCCTCATTTTTCCAAAAAGGAAACTCCACCTTGTATGGCTGATTCTCAATATTCTCCACGACAGAAGTTGCTTATCAGATGCTTTTGTGCTTTTTTGTCTCGTGTGCGGTGATTTGCTGCTCACACTGTCAAGACGATGTGCCGTAAATCAGACTATCACAGATATATCTCATGTGATTTTTTTTCCTCCAACCAGCTGTTATTTTCTCCACAGGATCTTGTGTCACTCAGCGGTGTGCGCTCTGGAGCAACAATGTGGCTGCTGCATGTTCTCCATCAGCAGCCGGAAGGGGTTTCTCCTGCGTCGGCTCACCTCCCCGTCCCGCTCTCCCCTCTTTCCCGCACGGCCTTTACCCAAACCCGAACCAGAACCTGAACCAGAACCCCCCTGGATGGCCTCTGAAGAGAGGGGCATGGCTGAGGGGTTCAGCGGAGGAGGAGGAGGCATGGAGGGCTGCTTCTGCTTCTTCACCTGTTTCTCCAGGTGCTTCTGGATGGCCGAGCCCAGCACGGCCACTTCCACCACTGCCCCGTACACCTCCCACGTCATCCCCTTTTCATCCCAGCTCACCTCCTGCACCGGCTCCTCAGCTTTCTCCTTACAGTTTATTGCCCCTTCAGCTGCCTCCACCTTGTTCTCTTTGGTCATTTTCTCTTCCTGCGCCTGCTCCGTTTGATCCCCTTCTTCCTCCACTATCTTCTCCTCTATGCTCACATCCTTCCTGACCTCAGGAAAAGTCGTGACAGTGGGCGTTCTCGGGGTCATGGGTGCTGTGGCGACAGAGCGAAACTCTACCTGCTGACCCACCTGCAGCTCAGCATCTTTAGTCTCCGTGCCCACGCCGCCACATCTCCCCAGAGAGCTGGGGAAGTGGAAGGCCTGGTCCCCCTCAGGAGGGGTCATGGGGCTGGTGGCCGCAGACTGACACTGCACCACCTCCAGGCTCACCTGCGTGCGGATGTTGTGGCAGCCGAAGGGAGCTGGAGATTCAGGGACAGGAGGCTTTGTCCCGTCTCTCAACTCGCCGCATGCATCTTTGTTTTCATTCTCTGAATTTTCAGCTTTCACGTCTGTTTTGGTTTCCTTGCAAGCAGACACAGTGGACTCTTCTGTTGTGTTTTGTGGAAGGTTTGTGTTCGAGCTGTCCTGTACATCAGGGGCAACAGTTTCTGAGGAGATATTCTCCTTTCCATCCTCCCTCTTTGCATCATTCTCGTTTTCCTCGTATTCATCTATTTTGACCATCTCTGTCTCAACGGGATAAGAAGATGACTCAGCCTTCTCTTCCTCTTCCTCCTCATTGTTGCCATAGTGGGTCACCAGGATTGTTATGTCTTGATCCATACTTCCCATCCTCTGCTGCTTACACTGCTGATTACGATCCTCCAGAGTTGAAACTATTAACCCGGTGGCAGTGCAGCTGGCGGAGCTCCCTGGAGATGTGTTTGAGCTGTAGCCCTCACTCGGCTCCTTTGAGGTGGTCAGTTTCAAAGCTCCAGTAGTCTCTGACTCAGCCTCCTCTAGACTTTTTGTCACGGGGGATCTCTCTTGTTGGCCACTCTCCCTCGGCGCCTCACTGTTTTTCGCACCATCTTCCTTCTGCACCGTCTCTCTGCCGACGAGCTCTGGGAAAGCCGTGGTAGAGGGCGTCCTCGGGGTCATGGGGGATGTGGCCACAGAGCAGAACTCCACCTGCTGACCCACCTGAAGTTCAGCTTCTTTAGCTCCGAACTTCCCAAAAGAGCTTGGGAAGAAGACGGAATGACCGCCCTCAGGAGGCGTCATGGGGCTGGTGGCTGCAGAGCGACACTGGACCACCTCCAGGCTGACCTGTGTGCGCATGTGTTGCTGGCCAGGTGGAGCTGGGGAACGTGGGTCTGAAGGGCCTGGAGTTGTTGGCACAAGCACCAGTATATTTTCAATTAAATTCTCCCTTTCTCTGTCGTGACCCACGTTTTGATCCTTAGACGTCTCCCCCTGAATTTCACCATCTCCATCTCCATCACTCAGGTGCTTATTAGAGATTGTCGTGTCGTTATGTGCTGCTGTAGTTTTGTCGTCTTCAGGCTGTTGTGTCATGGAGATAGCATCAGTCTGCGTACAATCTTTAACACAGTCCCCTCCTGAAAGCATGTGATCTTTGGATTTTGCATTCTCGTCTCTCTCTCCAACGTAGCTGGCGTTCATGTGAAGTTTTGCCTGATGAGCTGCTGACTCTTGACTGGTGTTTATCTGAGATCCCTCTGGCTCAGCGCTGCCATCTGAGCCGCCTGGACGCTCTCCGTCATCTGTCTTCTCACAAGGCTTGTGGTCCTCTCTGAGACCTCTCATCTCATCCTTCAGACTTCCCATTTTGTCTCTGCATCAAAGTGGTGGAAGTACCTGCGGGGGCACAACACAGCACTGACACAGTGGTTGTGCAAATTGTAATCAGTAACTATAATAAGAGTGGAGGAGAGAACGAAGGTTTTGATGTTGTGATCAAAATGTCATGCGATATCGATGTCAAGTTCAAAAACTCTTATGTTATCAAGATTCATCATAGATTTGATGGATTAATCACATGCATATTTTGTATTATAGGACGCTGTAACCTGGGATATTTACTATTACTAAACACATGATCAGATTATCTGAATATTTTACTGTTAATTATACATCAGATTGCACCTTTCTACCCTAAAAATGTATCCATAGTTCATATTCATATTCTGTATAATCACATAAAAGCAAAATCATGCAGTCATGCAGAGCACTTGTCGAATTTAAAAATGAAAACAGGATGAAACACATCGCAGGAAAACCGACATACCTCAGCAGTCCAAGTCAGACTGAAGTCTTTCCATAACTCTCTCTCACATTTTGGTCAAACATCACAAAATCTCAGCGTTGATCGAGACCCACATCTGTCCGTGTATCTCCCCGTTCTGATGATTGATAGTGATTGCAGTGGCTCCAGGTTTGTCTCTAGAAGAATCTATCTTAGGCAATCCTCGCTCTTTAAGCTGTGGCTGTGTGTCTATTGAAAAGCTTCACATTTTCCAGTTTCCCTGGAAACCACAGTCGGGTTCTGGCAGCGAGTGGTAATGTAATGACAAAGTCTCTGTTCAGCTCTCTAATCATTAGTAAATCATAGTAATTAACTCTAGGTTCTCATAGCAACACAATGGCAAACTGTGTGCAGAGAGATAAACCTGCAAATTAGTGAACTGGCTTTGGGGGAGACAAAAATTGGACATAAAAGCTTTCATGTCATTACGGATGATTGGTGTGAGGGCTTTGAGAGGGAGGGTGAAGTATGCAGAAGAGGGATTTCTCTTATTGATAATGAATCGCTACTTTTAGGGCAAGACAGCAATCTGTGAAGGCCACATGTTTGACCAGTCACTTAAAAGCAAGCTGAAAAAAACTCAAAAAGGCACTCCCTCTAAACCACAACCAATTGTTTTGTGGAGGCAGATCATCACAGCACTTATTAGAGGACCAGAAAAGCAATTCAAACTCTGATCTTGTGCAGGGCATTTGTAATATTTCACAGATCGTAAATGTGAGTGTTCTGCTGCAACAGTGGAGGCGCATGAAAGACAGCGGGGGATATCAGCTGAAGGACCCTGGAGGAAGAAGAGCTGCGCCTCCCACACAAACACACACTTGTAAACCACGTCTTTCGTACTCGTTCCTCCCTCCTTCCTCTCCGCCTTGTGACACGTACGGTTTCTCTCCGGAGCCTCGCTAATTCGGCTCGCCTCGAGTAATTGAGCGGGACCGAGGATGTTTACATTTCTCTCATTTTTTAAGAATCGTGCTTTTTTTGATTTTACTGTAGCTGGTGGGCTGCAGCTCGCACAGAACACTATGTACCGACAGAAGTAGTCTCACCATCAATTCAAAGGTCTCCACCAATCCCTGGCTGCCACAGAGTGCTGTTGCCTAGCAACCGCGTAGTGTGATGCAGGGAGGTGTGCTGTTGAGGGGCCAAGGTAGACAGTCCTGATCATACTCTCATCAGGACCCATCAGCCTGCCAAAGGCCATCTCTTCAGCAGTGTGTGTGTGTGGTAATAATGAGCGTGGTGATTCGTTAGCGAGCGGGAAACAGGATGCAGCAGACAGACACAGCGCCTCTGCAGCTCCTGACAGTGTTATCTCCACTGTATGTGGCAGGATATCACATTTTTTAAAAACCTGACAAACAGCTTGGTATCTGATTTTATTTCCCAAAATAGTCACGTATAATGAAATCTATAATAAACAGAAATGGAAAAAGGTAAAAGGAGAATAAAAAGACAATTAATAAAGATTTCCTTTGGAATGTTAGCTGTGTGGAGATATATATACTGTATATATCTTTTTTTTTTTTCAGGTTTTCTGATGCCAACATACTTCCATCCCAACTTGTCTAAAATGGATGATGAGACAAGTTGGCTCCAGCTAGAACTGTTCTGTTATTATTATTTTTTTCTTCATTTGGATCATTTGGTCTCCAATTTCTGTCCAAACTCCTTGATGGTGTCCGTGGCCTTGTCCGCAGCTTTTCCTATGGCTGCCTGAGTCTGTCTGCCAGCTTCTTGAGCAGCTTCAAAGTGTGAAGCACAGAAGAGATAGTTAGGAAGTTAAACAACAAATCATCATTATCAGGCTGAAGAAAATTGTATTGTATCAAACTTTTGTGATGGGATAGCTCAGCCCTGATTTCAAAATCAAGGGGGGAGAAAATACAAGCATTTCACAGGTTTAATTCCTCCTTGATTTTGAAATTGGGATGATTCCCATTATTCCTGTAACATCTGGACTCAGTCTCTAAAACCACTTTCAACCAATAGTCATTAATAGTCAATAATAGGTCACTTCAGGAGCTCACATTTTATCGACCATTAAACATTCAATTTGGGAGCAACGTTTTTTTGAATCCACTCTAACTCCTGCCTGCTCAGAGTTACAGTATATATTCACATCACATCATATAGCTTCAAAGACAGAGGAGTGTGCTCTTTACCTGTGTTGGCTGTTTCTTTGGAGGAGTCTGCCACCTGCTGCACAGCGTCTTGAGCTGCCTGCACTGGAAAACGCACCACAGTCAGAGATTTACAGTGACTGACATCAGGAGGAAAAACTATTGCAGTTACCACTTTTGCTTTTTAAATATTATTCTCCTCTGGTAAACAAATTAACAGTCCTTCACATGTGACAATTTTAAACTGTTACTGGAATGTTTTATCTATGAAGTTGCATTTTTCAACCAATACCGTTGTGAAAAGAAAAGCCTTAACCAGACCAAGTCATCTTACAGCTGTAGTTCTACCTGCAGAGTCCGTGACTCCCTTTGCGGCCGAGTGGCTCGTGCCTTTCAGGCTCTCAAAGGACTTCTTGAACGAGGCCATGGCTTCTGTCTTTGTCCCCGCGGCGTCCACGCGGCCGTCTGAGCCGCCAGCGGCGGGGGAGGCTGTTTAATACCCTCCGTTTGAGCCCGACACCACCGAGCCTGCACGTTCCAGCTGGATTAACCCAAACAAAACCCACCCAATGAGGCCCGACCAGACTGGCATCCCAACTATGGCAGCGTCCTGCCAAGGGCCAGAGCCTGCTCAGCAGATTTCACACATCCTGTAGTCAACCCCCCCCCAGACAAGAGTGAGCAAAAAAGGGAAAACGTGTGAGGACGACACATAATAGCTTCTCATTTAGACCAACAAGCAGGAAAAAAACAAAACAAAAAACAGAAATGGTTACAAGAGGCTTGATCAATGCAGAAAGTGAGTTTATCAAACACTAACTGTTTCTTTTGTTACTTTTTATTTACAGAGGAATGTATGTCTGGCTTAACACATAAACCTTTATATTGACAAGTCCTGCAATTTAAAGCACATATTGATATGACAACCATTATGATTTCAAGACATAATATATTGACTTTAACTCGTTAAAATCTTCAGTAACACACACAAACACACGCACACACACAAACATGTATACTCTGCCAATTTCAGAGATTACAGATTTACTGGAATGATTTCACGAGCAACTATAAAGATACGATGTAAAAAACTCTTACTTCAAAAAAGTTCAAAGGAATTCCCAAAGAAATGCTAAAAAACAAAACAAAAAAACAAAACAAAAACAAAACAAAAGAACCCACAAACAGGCATTGTCGACACTTAGGAGGATATTATTGTTTTCATATCTGCTTGCAACCGGACATATTTATTTTTTTCCCACTCCCAATGAATGTCTCATTGAAAGATGACGAACATCTATTGCACATTTCTAAATACAGATACACACAAAATACAAAGTCACAAGCCCTGAATCTGGTCTCATTTCATTGGGAGGGAGTCAAGGAAATGAGACAGAGAGGACAAATCCTACATCTCAATAAATACCTACACCCAACACATTACATTAATAACATGACATTTACAATATATAATAATAAAAGATTTGTCTTGAAGGAAGAACATTTTTCAGTGGGAATGCTTGTCTTTTTTGTTGTTTTTTTTTTGCAACGGGGGTATAATTGTAATAGTTTCAGCATTTGTCCTTTTTATTATTAGAAATATTATTGTGCTGCTGGTTGGTTGGTGGCTTGGACTGGTGCTTTTACGCCTCTGGCTCATAGTCCTGGCTCTCCTGGGGAAAGAGTTTAAGAGACAGAGAAGATCCAGGTTAAAATTCATCAGTAAGCATCATGTTCTCACTTTTACCACCTTGCTGGCGGTGACTTGTTTTTTTTAAATGGAAACATGTTCTACCGCCGACTCACAATAAGTGGGTGAAAGATGCGTTACTGTCCACTGGTATAGAGAGACTTAGACTTTACCTCAAGGGTTCCCTTAAATCTTTAGAAAAGACTTGAAAACCTCTTAAATCAAACTGAATCTCTGACCTTCTTGCCTGGTTGTGATGTCTGAGCTACTACTTTGTTTTGCTGGATTAGTGTTTTTGAATTTCATTTTTTTTTTTTAAATTTACTTCATTTATTTTTTTAAATTTTGTGTGTATATTGTGTGTGTTTATTTAATGTGTGTAGCATTTCACTAATTTTGGTGTCACTGCTGCTTTAAGCCTTGGTGTAACTGTTGCCATTATTGTGATATTAGTTGGAAAAATGGATAAAAAATAAAAGACCAGGATTTATATGCCTTGCAATGTTCTTCCAATTAAAAAAATCAACAGTAAGACTTTGATTAATACTTAATCACATGAAATTTTCCTTAAATCGGTTTAAGAAGGACATCCATAATGATGTCACTACTGTATGAAGGCTGAGCTCCTCTGCTGCTGCCTCTCTCCGGCCTGCAGAGGGCAGCACCAGCCTGCACCAGCTTCAAGGACGGGTCGTGAGCTCAGTCTCAGCATCCTTGTAACCCTGCACACGCCTCCTCCACGCACATGATCATACAAAAAAAAAAATAAATAAATAACACAGCCTCCAGGAATGTGCTGTAGTCTTAGGTCATCTAATGTGCTCACAAAACCGGTGCTGGATGAGATTTTTTTTTTTTTTTTATCTCTAAATCCTCCCTAAGAGGGCTCGGTTCACTCTGCAGCACTCCATATTCACAGCAATGCAGGGAGACCCTGACATTACCCACAATGCACAGAGGTAGAGAGCGTCATCACCACACCCATTCAGACAGAGCTCGCACAGCGCTGGTGTAGCAGAGGATGGGGGAGGGGAAGGCGATGCGGAGGAGAGGAGTGGGAGGGAGAGACGGAGGAGGACATGGATGACACAAGCTGCTGCCTCTGAGAAATTCACTTTTACTTTGCATCTCAGGGAATATCGCAGTTTTATTCCTTTAACTGATGAATGCAATAATCCACTGATGGAGGGAATGAAATGAAAATCCCACTAAACGCACTGAATAAGTTGAACGTTATTAGCAATAACCTCACATTAAATCTTCATCCAGCTGAAGCTGATTCTGCATTTTGAAAAATTCTCTGAGAAAATCATTGTTTTCTGGCTAAAAACATACCTGACACATATATACTATACGCTACACTAGAATCATTATGCTTTCAACATTATGTGCATTGTGTGATATTTTTATTTACTCTTAGCTATTTAAATCTGGTTTCAAAGTGATAGTTTCTGCACAGTTCGTCTCGCCCCTGACATCCAAAAATAACCATCTGTGTCAGACTCGCATCCTTCCTACACACACACACACACACACACACACACACACACACACACACACACACACACACACACACACACACACACACACCCGCTCAGTGTAGGTAGGTGGTGCTATATTCACTGTACTCGCTATGTGGCGATTGGCTTGTGAAGCCATCCGTTTTCATTTCCAGAGAAGAGAAGAATTACCTCAGTGTGAGTGAGCTGTAATGTTTGTGTGGGATAGAAGTGGGGGGCAAGTGGAGTGCTATTGAAACGCAATACAGCTAAAATGTGTAACCATGCACCATGAAGCTGGTGAATACTGATGAGCTTCCATCTACTGTAAGTGCGGCTGCACTCCGCCGTTATACAGATCTTTACGGGCTTTTGACAAAACATACTGAAAGCTATTTACAATAAAATCATAGTTCAATATGAACACAGAGACATGAGATACTACGCTATATCGACAGGCGGAGACATGTATGTGCTTTGTGTGTCATGTTGGCTGGTTACCTGCAGGGTCTCGTCATATGTCTCCCCTTCTGGCTCCAGCATGGCCTCTCCCTGGCCCTCCATGGCCTCCTGCCCATACTCCTCAGGCTGCAGAGACACAGACAGGAAGACACAGATAATGAAGACAGAAAAGATCTACAGTAAAAGAAGCAACTATACGTATTTGTAGTTTCTACATATTTGTAGTACATCATCATTACATTTGAATCACACAGCTCAGCATCCGATTTCTAAAATATTAATACCTGATGGTCTGTGAAAAACCCAGATGGTGGTTTAACAAAAACTTAATGCTTTTCTGAATCTGAAAATCCCAAAAAGACTCTTTAACACAATAAAAATATTTCTAACACATTTCTTAAAACTTGAATAGGTAACAATGGAGAAACTAGCAAGAGTACAGTAGATTTTTTAAAACCATCCAACTAAAAAACCCAGCCTAGTAATGCCAACCCTTTTCTAATTAAAGTATCGAGCAGCACTAGCTTCAAAAGTCACTTGTCAGCAAGTCGACAACGCTGACAGTCTGTCACTTCAGGCCTCCCTCCAGAGCCATTCCCCCACAATTATCATTATGAACATAAACAACAAACACGGCTATTGTCAGTACTCACAGCTGTCAAGTTAGACAGGCAGGTAGTACGTCCAAGGCTTACTGTAGTCCTGCAACAGCGACATACTAAATTTCTTCTTTTGTATTTTGTCAGACCATTTGATTTATTGATTGTTGTTGGGATGTAACAAGAGTTTCAACAAATACACCAAAAAATGTCTCTAAAATACACTAACCACCCTCGCTTTAAGTTGCAATGGTAGCTGCTAATCCTTTTTGTACAACACAAAAAATATCAAAAATATGAAATAATACAATATAACATCAAAATCCACAAATTAGCGCATACTGTATGTACTGTATGTGCGTTTTCTTTTTTTATTCTTTTTATACATGGGAAAAAACACATTCCTGTCCTATTGCGGGTTTGTCGTGCTGCTGCACTGGCCTTTCTGGGGTTTTTTTCCTGGTGTGTCACGTTCAACATCATGGTCGCGGCGGCTGGAAGCAGGGTTAGTAATGTTATGGTGGTTACTTCTTTTTTTATATGTTACTTATTCCGTCTCTCTTTTAAACTTTCAAACTAGAGTTGGGGATGGTTAGGACAGTGGAAAGACAAACAAAGACGGTTTTGATGAGTTTTATCTTGTTTCTGTCGAGTCTGAATTAAGTACATTTTGATAATCAGCAGGGTAAAATGACTGTAAGTGGCTTTGAGGAGAGCATATTAATTGCATGTATTTGTATGTTAATAAATTATTGTAGGGCTGCACCAATGCAGGGGTGCAGTGGTTAGCACTCTCGCCTCGCAGCCTCACGGGTTTGAATCCGGCTTGGGACTCTTCTGTGTGGAGTTTGCATGTTCTCCCCATGTAAGTGTGGGTTTTCTCCGGGTACTCCGGCTTCCTCCCACAGTCCAAAGACATGCAATTTAGGTTAATTGATGACTCTAAATTGCCCGTAAGTGTGGATGTGAGCATGAATGGTTGTCTGTCTCTATGTTGTCTGTCTCTATGTGCCCTGCGATGGACTGGCGACCTGTCCAAGGTGAACCCCGCCTTCGCCCAATGCCAGCTGGGATCGGCTCCAGCCCCCCACCTCGCAACCCCTAACAGGATAAGCGGTTGACGATGGATGGATGGATAAATTATTGTAATAACTGTCCAAATCCCTGTTGACTGTATTTATAAAACTCACTTCTCCACACGTCGCATAGCACTGCACTATAAAAGGGGCAAAAATTAGATTGTCCCCCCGGATGTCATGTTTCCGTCGCTGCCGATCAGAGCTGGAGCCGCTAAATACTCCTGACTACTGCAGAGCCATTTGTCCCAGGTAGAAATATTCATTATAAACTTTTCCACTAAAGGCAAAAGCCTGATGTTGGCGGGTGTTAGTGTTTTTTTTGTCCAATGGGAAAGGGGCTTTAGTGATAGAAATCTTTTCAAATCATGTCTTCAAACTGAGCGAGGACATCTGTCATTTCCTGCTACCATCTTTGTTTGGGTTAGTCAACAGAGTCACATTTGAAGTCATTCAACCTCAGCTGTGTTTTGTGCTAAATAGCAAATACAAACATGCTAAACTAATGAATAAACAAATGCAAAACATGATACATTGCACATGCTTAACATCAGTTAGCATCATCATCATGAGCATGTTAGTATGTGAATGACGTTGACATTTAGCTGAAAAACACTGCACAGCCTCAAGGAGCTGCTAGCATGGATGTCAGCCTTGTTCGCTGTTTATCTCTTGTTCAGAAAGTCAGACATTTAACTCTGTGACGTCATTGTAATGGTAATAGACGGGAAGCAAAAACTGGGCCTAGAAAGACCAAAACCAACAACGCCTAAGTCTTTTTTTCAACTTCTCTCACTTGTCCAGTCTGTGGCACTCGGGCCAAAGCACATTGGTTTTAACTGACAATTAGCTAACAAAGTAGCTAGCAAATGTATAATTTCATTTTCCAAAAAGGATAAATAACTTCCTAAAACAGCTGGGCGCTGTGGTTTTCAGCAAATGTTACTCAAACAGGAGGAAATTATGCATTTATTGGAGACTATTTTCAGCTGTGGACTAATACATATTTGGTGCTCTATGGAGTATTTACAGCAGACAGACAATATGGGTTCATTTAAAATAAATATAGTAGCCTGTGTTACTAATAAGAAAGGAATATGTCAACAAATGCAATGGTGTGGCTCAATGACGTGTTTCTAATCTTTTTTGTACTACAAGGAGAATTAAGAAACATTCAGCTCTGGATAAAAAGACACTTATTAGCAGGAACATTTCGTTGTTGGTTTTGATCCTTTTATAGGTTTCATTGACGATAAGAAAATATAGAACACCCCCAGCCTTATCTTTTAATATTCAACGTGACGCTGATATTGATTGATACTGACACTGTGAGCATCTCCCTCTTAGAGCTTCCTGAAGCAGACAGCGCTCCATCTTTACTGCACCTCCTACTACGAGCCCTTAAAACAAAGCTAGTGGGTCAGCACACATTTATTTTTAAACCCAGCGCTAATCAAGTCAATTAGGTCAGAGAAGAACAGACCATAATCCTATATAGTGTATCAAGCTGGTGTTATTGCTGTAAGCCCACCAACAAGATTAGCATGGCCTTAAACGCTGCACAATGGGTAACCACCATAAAGACACACCTAATCAGACGGATCATCAGCTGAGAAAAAGGCTGTTTATGTGATAACAACAGTAGAGAAAGACGCGTTTTGTGTCAGTACAGCCAGTACAGGGGAAGCCTTATGTTCAGCATTTAGCACAGCATTTTCCCCTAAAGGGACATGGGTAGTATTTGATGGTATAGTCGCAAATAGTAACCAACCGAGTACCGCACCGTTCACTCCTCCCTTTCTAAGACTGCGGGAACGCAAAGCCGCCGAGTGCAAAACGGTGGCAACACCATTTATCTCGCTCAGAGGTCATCCTTACCATAATAACTCTACTTCAGGAGCATCAGAAGTCAGAGAGTGGCTGGCAGTACCACGGATTTGCACTCTGCGGCTCACGTTACCGCAGTTCACCGTAGGTAAAGTGTTAACGTGAAAGGCTCTCTCTAGAGCCAGTGTCTGGTTTGTCTCTTCTGGGCTACTATAGAAACCTGTTGGAGCCACATGGTGGAGCCACATGGCGGAGCAACATGGCGGAGCCACATGATGGAGCAACATGGGAGACTCTGTGAAGAGGACCTGCTCCCTGTATAGATATGATGGTCTCATTCTATGCTAACAAAAACGATTCTTAGCTTCAGGTGATTATGCACTAAGGAAACATAGTTATGTGTATTATATTTCATTTCTGCTAATAGATCCCCTGAGATGTTACATACTGTTCCTTTAAAAACATACTATTCTAAGTATTCTAAGTGAAATATTTCATTGTACTAGTTGGATGTGCATGCATGTGATATGTGATACATGATACAAATGTCAACAGTTTAACAGTCTGTTGTCAGGGCATTGAAATGAGTAGTTTTATCACTCAGATAGTGGCTCCGAGAAGCCTATTAGAGCAGGCTGTCAGATTTACTAGATTAGCGAGTTAGTGGAGAGGGTCCAACTCTGAGGGATGACGGCTTCAGACAGCATGAGGACCTCCCCGATTCACTGACCGTCTGACAGCGAAAGACAAAATGTCAACATACCGACGGCACACAGCCAGGTCATTTAATATGCAAAAAAAACAAAACAAAAAAACAGTGAATAGAATGTGTGTCACTCATTTCTAAGCTTGGCTATAAGTAGATTTTTCCAAAACAAATCTTTCCCAGGAGACATAAAGCGGTGACATTAGCAGAGAGCTTCAGGGGGGTCAGGGTACAATAATGGAAAAGCTGTGTGGAAGAAAGCTGATAGTCCCACAGAGAGAAGCACCTGAACGGTGAAACAGGCTGTGGACTGAAGCTGTAAGTGAACAACAAAGCCTTAGTGCAAGCATATTTTTTTCTATTTCAACTAAATATCAATCATCAATCAGCAGTACATTTCGCAGTGTGAAAGTACACTCACGCTGTGTAGCATACTTTTTTATCTTGTCAGTCTTGAGAATCACGATTTTGTCTTAAATACACAAGTAAACGTTTTCACAAAAAACATGGTCATGTTTCCTCTGGTGGGACAGTAAATATCGATGCTGACAGCCGAGGAATAAAACCGATGCGGACCAGTAACTCTATGTTGAAGTGACACGCAAATTCATCAGCCCGTATTTATCCCGGCTGTCTAAATCTGGCTCTGCTACAACCACAAGCCTGTCCACACTTTAATGAACACAACTTGCAGAGAGTTGCCAACTGTAAGTGAAGCTTGGATCTGGAACGGAGGTTTCTTTTTCTCTGCCACTCGTTCTCAAACTCAAGTAGGCTCAGTCAAGAATAATGTATGCTGCCGAATTGTTAACATGCATATACAAGGCAGTTTGTAGTCATTTCATTTTATGCATGCAAAGTGCAATAGCATTTCATACTACATGTCAAAATTCACCTATTCACACACATATACATACACTGACGGCAGAGGCTGCATCAGTATCTAATCTAAATATTCACTGACTCACACATCAATGGGACAGCCTTCAAGAGCTCAGTATCTTGCTCAAGGACATTTTAACATGCGTACTGGAGGAACCGAGGATCGAAACAGCGACAACCCCTCTGCCTCTAAGCCACAGCCTTCTGTGACCTCTGTGGCACAGTTATTGGTGTTGCATTTTGTGAAATGTAGGATCCAGTGTTTTAGAGATTAAAATTCTGGTTATAGCAGCCGCTGCTTCAATTTTAACCACACTTTTTAAAAAATCTGTCTATTGAGTCCCCAAACCTTGTGAAGGGGAAATATTAAATTGCTTAAAACCTCTTTAAAGAACCATTTTTCAATTTTGAAGCATAATGGGTTTCAATGTGTTTTAAGTTGTATTTAGTATATTTGCAGCTGTTTACATTGTGTAAAAAAGGGCTAGAGGGTTTAGTAAATTCTTATTGTACTGTGTCCAATCCTATAGATTTAAAAAAAATATTGATTAAACGACTCAACTTATTGATTAGCTGATGAATAAAAATTGAAAACAATTTGAGTGGTGAGAGTTTTATCAAGCAGAACTGCCAAATATTGACTGGTTCCATCTTCTTAAATGAGAGGATTTGCAGTTTTTCTGTTATTATACGTATATATTTAGGTTTTGGACAGCTGAACAGCAAAAAAAGCTATTTGAAGATTTTCAATAGATTTTGGGTTCTGCAAACAAAATATAAAATATGGCAAAAAAAAAAATACATATACTTAAAATAATCACTATTTTGGAAGTGATTTATAGCCTAAAAATACATTTAGAGATTAATTTTATAGATTACAAATTGTAGGTGGTTGCAGCCCTGGCAGTAAATATACCCAAAAATGTCATCAATCAAATGCAATACTGATCACAGATATATATTACATAAAGCTTTTGAATATGCCTTGCAAAAGGTGCTGGAAATTTTAAATATGTATTGCGGTTCGTCACCTCTAATGTCAGTTCACAGTTAAGGGCCAACTGATATCCTGTGACCACACTCCCTCTGTCTGATCACAGGAACACACTGCAGAAACTAGAACAACGAGTTACTTTCATTGTGTGTGAAAGCAGGGAGCTGATGGGACTGTAACGAAATACATACATTCATGTCAGCAGGGAACTCGTCCTTTTTCACCAGGCCGGTGGCAGCGACGATGTTGCCGACGGCTCCAGTGGTCTTCTCAGCCACTGCAGAGACACGCAAACATCATGTAAACACACACAGGTAACATTATCTCTACAGATTCAGCAGACAGATTAAAAGCATGCACATGATGTCTGCCCTCTTTTGTTTCTCAATCGATTATCGTACATAATGACCACTTACACATGCCCCCTTCAACACACAAATGCTTCCCCGTCTCCATAATGAATTTGCTATTACCCACTTAGGAAGTGTCTTGTTAATGTAATGCAACTGACCTTGTTATTCCTGCAGCAATGATGTTTAGGTTTGACTCACCTGTGCCCACACTGTCTTTGGCCTTGTTACCTGAATTAACAAAAAAAGAAATTTGTTAGAAAAGGTCTTTCAACTATCTATATTTTGCCTTTTAAGATTTAATATCTTGTCTGTGTGTGTGTTTGTGTGTGTGTTTGTGTGTGTAGATATGGGAACTTAACAGTTGCCTGAAACCAACCACTGTAGCACTACTGCCATTCATTCAGAGTTTGAGCCTGCCTTGTACTTTCTTAAAATGTACCTTGATGGGTCAAATATCATCTACCTGACTGCATGATTCATGACACACTGATGTTACAGAGGCGACGTGATGAAAAGCACTATTAATTCAAGGACACAGCACTGCAGTGTCCTGCTCATCGCTGTGAACTGCAACTAACATGATTCACTTTTCACAATTGTCACTACCAATCAGTTTTCATATAAGTGATGCAGTAACACTTTTGTTTATTCAGTTTGTCCCAGTGCCAGAGGTAACAGAGAACGATCATGCGACTGCAGCACTTGGGTTTCTTGGTACTTTCATTGTGAAACCAAAACCATCAATCAAACCTCTGACCTTTGGCAGATCGTGTCCATCTACACTGTACTCCATCAAGCTATTTGGGCAATCAACTGTGTGCCCACTGGTCACTCAAGCATTGTCCTCCTCTCTACTGTGCAGCAGTCACATGTCTCAATGGTCCCTGAGGGCCTCTAAAAGCCAACTGAGAAACAGAGATGAAATGACGATGAAGCAAAGAACCGTCACTACAAAAGACGAGCATCAATGCAAAACATACATCTAAGATGTGCATCCCTTTAAGCATCTGCTCTGGTGAAGTGCAGCTACCGCACTCCAGCTACACTAACACAAATGGATGATAGCTGTGGATACACTAATAATTACAAATGACTTGTGCTATTTTAAACCTTATTGTTATCTAGAAAAAAAATCTTAGCAGCAAATGACGACATGTGGTTGGTAACAGTTTCCCTTAAAGAACAGAAAATACACAATTTGCTGATCATGGTTAATCCAGTTTTTAAGTGAAAATTAAAATTAAAATAAAAAAGTGTTGACTTTGGCAAGAAAAAACCTTGGTGGTTAATAAAATAAATGTAATGTTCATATATATATATATATATATATATATATATATATTCATATACTGTATATATACACAGTATAATCTGTTAAATGCATAAAATCTAATACATTAAAAAAAAACAATAAATATACTGAATGCATTGTTATGTTATGTTTTGATTTTGTAATGCAATTTCAAGCTGTAGCTATGGTTTAGCAAATGTTAGTAACAGAGCTCATTGTTGAAACTGTAGAGAGGAGCTGTCATATGCTCAGACTGTTATAGTAGGGCAAATAAATGCTCTATGAATGAGGCTGTGACATTAAATGACATCTAGTACACCAGGCTTTTCTCATTTCCGCCTCTCCTCGCCTTACTCCGGCTGTCTGCTCAGCTCAGCTGGGTGGGCGGTCTGCAGCAGCTGTCAAAAGGTGGGCCACAGGCCTATCAGATCACTCTCACCCCTCCTCCAAGAGAGGCCTTCAAGCGAATCATACACAGCTTTCTAGGGCACCGCTATGCTCAACAAGCAGCACGCAGAAGCAAAGAGATGCTACAAAAAATGCTCTTTTCCCTTTCTGCGTGCCACAGGCAAGAGGCGGATGAGACGCAGATGAAAATGAGCCTTCACGTGTTTTGACTGCAGATTGACATGTTTGGTTCTGCTGATGAGTGACAGGGACACGGTACTAAGTATGTAGGGTAACTGGATTCCATCTAAACGCAGACACATCAGACAACACATCTCCTGGAATACCCGACGTCTGCTGGACGCACCCAAGACATACTGTCACCAACTCGATGGTACGGGCCGGTGACTGTAGCACTACCAGCAGGGGTGTCGCAGGAAATTTGGGCCGTCTGACAACAACTGGCAAAATAAATATGTGTAATGGCTGGCAGGCTTCAGGGACCGTGTCCAGCTCTGAGCCCCCTGAGTCATCTGGCCCTCCCCCCGTTCACCCCTAACAGACCAAGTGTAAGCCGACAAGCAGAGCTGGCCAATATGGATGACATCATTCATCACAAATGACATGAGCTTTGTCACCATAGACATACAGTTGGTGAAATATATGAAATCACTATAATAAAACAAGTCATGTTCATTGCACTTAATAATGGGGGACATGACAGTAATTTTTCATGAAAAAAAACATTATCTACTTTCAGCCTCTGAAAATGTTCTGATTTTCTTTACCTTATGTAACTGTAAACAGTAAGTTTTTGGGTTTTAGACTTTCTGTTGGAGAACACAAGCAGTCTGTAGTAGAGCTGCAATGATTAACCATTAGTCCTCACTATTAAATTCACTGCAAACTATTATGATAATCAATTGATCGGCTTGAATCATTTTTTAAGAAAAAAAAAGTCAATTATCTGATTTCAGCTTCTTAAATGTGAATATCTGGTTTCTTTTCTCCTCTATGACAGTAAACTGAATATCTTTGAGTTGTGGACAAAACCATTTGACATTTGAGTCATCTTGGGCTTTGGGGAACACTAATTATTTTTCACCATTTTCTGTCATTTTATAAACCAAACAACTAATTCGTTAATCGAGAAAATAGCCGACAGATTAACCGACAATGAAAATAATTGTTAGTTGCAGCCCTAGTTTAAAGACATCACCATGAACTGTTGGGAAATTGTAAAGAGTATTTATCACTATTTTCTGACAATTTACAGACCAAATGATTTATCGAATAATAAAGAAAATATTCAGATTGATTGCTAATGAAAATAATTGATAGTTGCGGCCTTAGACACCAAAATACACAACTCAAATTAGGTCTGCTAAAATATGGTCAAAATCATTTTGGATCATTTGGATTTGCTGAGCTTGGTATTAATTATTTAAACAACAGGACTGGTTTGCTCTGGCTATTGTTACATTAAAATTTTATTATTTCAGAATGATTTCACACCATTACAGAAGAGCCTTGAATTGTTGCCCAGCAACACAGATAATAAAGCTGGAATATCACGACATTGAAAATTGACATGTTTTAATGTTGATGATCAAAGAGATTGAGACAATGGTTCTGTCAGTTTCTATTGCTCCTAGCATAGCTGCTTGCTAACCTTTTCCAGGAGTCCATCTTCCTCTGTATCACATCTAAAGCGAGCAAAATAGATGGCCCATTGGTCTAAAGGCACATATTTGGCGGTTCCATTTTAAAATCATGCAACAGAGGCACTGATCTGTGCAGATAGCTCTGCTGTTACGGTGTCCATTACAAATTAAGCTGCACTGTAAAGGACAAAAGCAGAGGCCTTTAGTCTGTTCATCTCCAGGAGGTGACAGCGGGGCTGAGACTGTTTTACAATCTGCTGCTGTCCAATGCACTGACATGTGGCGAGAGCTGCTCCCACCATCCTGTTGCCCCACCCCCCACCCCCACCCGTTCCCATCTCCTGCCTGTAGCCCAGGCAAGTCAGGCGAGAGGGCACGAGGACATTCAGAGCCTTGTATCACATCACGCACGTCAAAATAACTCCAGCGCATCCTTTTTAAAACCTCTGGATAGTTATATAATGCAAAGGGTAAAACTGTTGATTATTTTAATATTGCATAAGCCTGCAGAAGTAAAACAAAGATATCGATCAGCTGTCGGGGTGATTTATTTATTAAATTACAGCATGCTAAACCACTCTGAATTTTAAGGAGTGCACTCAGCTGTACTTATCATGCTGTACAGTGTAACACATCAGTCATTTTAACTTGCACCACACACTGAGTCCAATAAAACAACTGCAGTTATACAGTAGAAACCATGGAGGTGTAATTTTGTCACCTAACTGTATTATGATGGTGAACAAAGAGGTTAAGCAACTCACACAGCCTGCTGGTTGCTCAGATGTCAGCGGGAAGCAGGATTCTGCTATTTATTGTGCCAGTAAAGGAAGCTACTGTATAATTCAGCCATTTCTTTCAGGGCATAATGAGGATGCTGCAGGAGCTAAATTATAAAATACTCTCTATGCTGATTTGTTGCTGCTCATGCATATAGGAGGAACATTCTCAATGTGCCTGTCGGTGTGTGATTTGCATGTAAAATAACCCGCAAGCAGATTTGTGTGATCATCTTACCTACAAACATAACTCCTTCTTTAGTCTTTTCAGCTGCAACCGCAACTCCTTCCTTGGTCTTCTCTGCGGCCACAGCCATCCCCTCTTTCGCTTTAGACAAACCCTTCATAAACACATCCATCTTGGCCGAGTAACTGTGGAGAGATACCTGCTGTCAGTCACCATCACGGCTGCCACTGTGTGTACACATCATATTTACATGCATGTGTGGCATTAAATAGTTCATATTAATAAACAGTTTTAAGCATATTCATGTCTATATATTTCTACAATCCTCTATAGATATCTAGTCTATTCTAAGACCATAGTAACAGAAGGCAGCACCGCCTCCTGTGGCGGGTCGTGGCAGCTGCAGCCCAGCCATCAGGCTGTAGTAAAAACCCCTCTGTTCACTCATGCATTCAACCCCGTTTTTCACATCCTCGTCAAAGCATGAAATATTCAAAAGGCAAAAAAAGATTTCAATGAAATGGTTAACTGTGGAGGCGCTCATTAATTATTGCTCGCCTGTAATGCTACTCTCGGTGGCAGCGAGATGGCAGGGCTGCGCCTGGGAAAAAAACGAGCAGGCCCCTTTTTAAGGGACTGTACATCAGATTATACTACATGTATTGCAAGATCCTACACAGCGTTGCTGCTGGGGGAAGGGAGGCACGATCCATACCATCATATCTACACGCACCTCGGTTTGGTGAATATGTAATCTGAGCTTGTCCGATCACACGCGGGGAAACATTTAAATAAAACAGGCGAGGCTGCAGACTAACAGCTCAAATTATATTCTTGCATTACACAGAAATAATTCAGAGTCCCGTCCTAGCTGATTCAGGTCAAGTCTTTAATTATCACATGCACACAATTTCACGATGTCGATCATTTCTCACGTTCGTGTGCGCGCCTGACTGAATACCTTTGCCTTTGCATCATATTGCACAAAGAAATTGATGATAATCTGACACGAAACGCATTAGAAGTTATATATCTACACGTTGGATAAGAGCTTTTAATGCGTTTTACGCACGTTGCCAACCAGTGCCTTCCAATGACGACGCTCACATGCACGGTGCCCAAATGGTTGTGACCTCTATATGCTTAAAAACTGCATTATCAACAAAGGAATGCAAGAAAAAAAGGGAGTACTTACCTATTTACGAATAGCCGTCGACTTGTCCCCTTATGATTGAGTCGCACAGTCGAGTCACACTATCGTCTAAATGGGAGATATTTTCAAATGATCACTAGGTGGGCCTTCCTCGGGCTGATCTCCACCAACAGGGACGGCCCCCTTCACGGTGCGGCTGAGACTATCACGTCCCCCCCCCTCCGCCCCATCCCCCCCCACACACACACACACACACCACACACCACCACCACTGGTTGCCTCCACTATTGATCACCGACAGATGTCAACTGGAACAGTGAGGAAAATGACTAACAGCTCATCTTGTTCCTTTTCTATTACAGATGTACACCCGGTTATCCATCACAAAAAATAATGTAAAATGACTACAGGAATATTAGACACTATAATATTCACATTTAGTACAATAATATGGACTCGGTGCAACTATTATGACTCATTCATTTCAGCATTTAATAAATAAAACAATTCTAGAACAAACTTTTCATTTAGACTACTCAACCTACTTTTAATGGTATTTCATGGACTCAATTTTGGATTTAACTTTGCTAGAACCCCCCTCCCCACCACCATCACCACCTCCACCCCAACCCACTAAAAACTGGTACCATTTTATTGCATTTCATTAATACAAATCCGATATCCTGTAAGTGTAATGTCGAATAATTTACAATAATATGGACTCTGGGTGCAACTGTTACGACTCATTTGTCAGCATTTGATACATAAAATAATCCTGGAACAAACTTTTCATTTTAGACTACCTGACCTACTTTTAAAGGTTTCTCTTGGACTCCATTTTGGATTTAACTTTGCCAGCTCCCACCCATGTTGCACTAAAAACTGGTACCACTTTATTGTATTTCATAAATTCATATCCAATATAAATGTAATGTCAAATAGTTGGTTGTATATTAATTTTAACTGCCCCAATTAGTCAGTTTACAGTGAGCTGGAAGACGTCTAAAACCAATTATCTCACCACTCCACTACAGCATGCGTTAAACCAGGAGAGTGATCTCAGGGCGATACCACTTTGAGGAACAGATGGGGGTGGACTGATTCAGCATTAAACACGGAGGCTGTGCTGTTTATTGATATGTTTTAAAGTTGATTGACGCTTCGAAAAGAAAAAAAAACACGTACAAAGTCAGAAACATAACTATTTTCTTAATCTTGAATAATTCAACAATAGCATGCGTGTTTTTTCATGCCTGCGCTTTTACACCGTGTATTGGACCTTAAAAAGTCACGAGGTGATTTCTTCCGTTCATATTTAATTGCAGTCCAACGCTGCGCGGTCACGAGCCCGTGATTGCATTGTGCAGCAAACGCGCCTCATCCAATCAGAGCAGAGGACCTCGGACAGAATCGAGGCGGAATATCGGACATTTCATCAGGTCTCGATGCGTTCTAGCGGACCCAAGTACAACCAGAGAAGACTAATACGCTCTAAACTGCGTTAATAATGCTGCCGCTGGATACAACACGTTTCACTGAGCTGATTCACAGCATCGGTGAGCCACCCCCTCCTTTTCTGACGTACATGCAGTGACGCCATCCTCGGTGTGGTGGGCGAGGGACTGCGAAATCCTCCATCCACCCCCAACTCCCCCCTCCAGTTTGAGGAAATCCCAGATAGCTACCTCTCCTTGAAATCACCCTGTCTTGTCTCATCTGGTCTCCGTGAGCATGAGTAGGCATGCCTGGCTGTGGCTTTAGCCCTGCATGGACCTGGCCATTATGTGTCATGTCCTGCGAGGAGGTAACTTACAGTAAAGTATGACCACCATGCTGTCCTACAAAGAAAAATATAGTTCATCTGTGCACAGTCTAACGCTCACCTTCCATGTTTTAGTTTTGTCAGGAAGAGGTAATACATCTCGATGGTGTTTTGTGGGTTTGTAGGGCAACATAGAGTAAACAATCACCATGACCTCATTCTCCCATCTCCCATCAATAACATAGTGTGTCAGTGTGGTTTGTGAGATACCGGTCTCTGCTTTGAGCAGTAAGCAAGAGGAAAGCATCATCTCAGTGTGGCGCTGTCCAGGGTCCTGAACATGAAGTGTCTCTGTCCACGGTGCTGAACTGCTTCAGCCAAAACCACACGGCCCTGCAGGATAGGATGCAAGACAGGGTGTCACCAATGTCTCCCATCATGACACTGAAGAAAACTTAACATGCACTTAGTCCAGATGTCTTTTAAAGCTGCCTTTAGCCCAGAGGTGAAGCACATAAAATCAGAATCTTATTTCCTCACCGACTGTTTGTATTTGTGAACCACATCTGCCCTCTTGTGGTCTTTTGTGATAAAAGCATGTTGGTCATTTATGATTTAAGATTCAAGATTCAAGATTCAAGATGTTTATTGTCACTCCGGTTATACAAGTATAAACGTGTGAATCACATGAGAAAAAAAAGGTAGAGGAAGAGAAAATAATAATAATAATAATAATAATAATAATAATAACAACAAAAAATGACTCAGAGATAAAATAAATTTACAGTAATAAAATAATAGGAAAAAGGTGTATTTACAGTTAATGTATAACATCCTTTACTGAAATTGCATATGGATATCAAATGCAAGAGCTGTTGATGAGACCACATCCTTATCATAATAAACAATTTAATTGATTGCAAGCACAGATGTAGTACCTCCATCTTAGCATCTTTTGTTAAAAAATATTCAAAGCAGCATAACCAAATGTACTGTATTTCATTAATTAGAACAATAATATTAACTTAAATTAAACCAAATTCAGGTGGAGTTCCCAGACAAAATAAGAGAGTGGATGTTTGCACATGCATTATAATGTAAAGCACATAGAACAGAATGTAATAGAATACAAATTTATCTCTATTGTCCACCAGGGTGGGAATTTATCTTTGACTCACCAAACACAATAAATGAAAACATAAAAGGCAGACAAGCAGTTACTAAAAATAACACATAGACAAGGTCATATTACACATTAAAACAGATTATGTCAGTGTCTATGGCTTAAATTGTCTCTGTCACTTTGATGACTTAAAGATTTTGATAACATTTTAATGCAGACAAATATAAGATGCCAAATAAAAGTATGGCTTTTCCTTTAAACAATATTCTGATTATAATGATTCATCATTTTAAAATGTATGGTGCATCCAAAATGAATGTTTTGTTTATCTCTGTGGAGGATATCTGATGTTGAAGGCTTGTGAGCCAATAGTAAAACAACACTAGTATCACGTGGTATCTATGATAATAATAATGAATTTGTTCTTAAACGGCTTGCTTGGTTAAATAAAAGTTAATAAGAAAATAAGTGTGTGGAAAAAAAACTGAAAAATGGCTGAAATTGATGATAAGTGCCTGGAAATGGCTTGTTGTGAAGTAAATGCGATGGAACAGGGAAGGGAGAGTCTGATATCTGGCTGGCTGAATGTTATAAATAGCCCCTTTAAAAATATTGATGGCATTCGGGATGGAGGACTTATTAAATACGTTTTTAGATGCCAGAGGGACTCGATGGCCTCCATGGCACCTGCCGGAGCTCAAGAGCTCAAACTGGCTGAAGAGCGAAGGGAGCTATCTGCCAGGATGCTCCTTGCTTTCTTTTTCATCCTTTCAGTGAAATGCTGAGTCAAGGGCTTTCTAGGATTCGCAAGTTATTTTGCTTGACATTGACACAATCCTCGAAAGTTTATTATTAGATCTACAGTTTAGGTGACCGTACCGGGCAGGAAGGTGAAAAGTTAAAACTAGTTTTAAAATCTGTTGACAAACACCAAGCCCACTAAGTTTCCTACGGAGTCGCTGTGAGCATCTCTTGAAAACATACTCTGTATTTTCAGAGAAGCTCACCTGGATGTCCAGAACTGGATTTAAAGTTTTCAACAGTTTCAACAAACCGTCTCTGTTTTCAGATCTGGTTTTGTGATGATAATTAATTCTTTTGCCTTGGCCACATTGATTTCCAGCTGCTAATGTGACACCATGTTTGAAGGGCCTTAGTGTGCAGATAGGCAGCTTCACCTTTTGAGTCTGTTGAAGGTCAAATAAGGCCATGTCATCTGCATACTTACAACAATCTAAATCATTTCTCATTGATGATAAATTGGTTGGTAGAGGGGGAGAATAGCAGCTCAGGGGAAAGAGCAGCCTCGTGGGCAGCTAGTGCTCACAGTGAGCATGTCGACATGCTCTTCCTAACAGAGACCTGCTGTGGGCGGCAGGAAAGAAAGGCTCTGATCCACAGAACTGACCCCGTATTGATGTTGAGATCAATGAGCCTTTTCATGAGAATATGAATTTTCATTGAGTTAAAGGCTGAGCTAAAACCCCCGAACAGAA
The DNA here is from genome assembly GCA_947000775.1 of Pterois miles. Classification (NCBI taxonomy): domain Eukaryota; kingdom Metazoa; phylum Chordata; class Actinopteri; order Perciformes; family Scorpaenidae; genus Pterois; species Pterois miles. The sequence goes on along the minus strand of CAMQGK010000308.1, from coordinate 5,014,380 downwards.
CTCTGGCATATCCTTTAGGAAGCTGTTTCATAACTGCATCAAGTGGATTCAGCTCAGTGTCGTCTGTACTTGAGTGGATCTACAGTGGCCACAGTGATGGTCAAGTGGCTGATCAGAACGCATTTGAGTTTACTTTTAATGCAATGCACTATATAAACTGAAGTTCTGTGCCTAGACCTGAGTAACTATTTCAACAGCCAATGCCACCACTGTGTTGATCATTAGGCTCAAGGAATAACAAATGTTTTAAAAACATCCCAGAAGTATGCCATCTTTTCATTAGTCCACTCTCCCATGCCCTAGTTGTAATTTATTAAGTTTGTGAAAATGTCACTGAGATTACACATAATGTCCTCCACTGAATTATAACAAAAGCAACATTTCACTTACTAACTTAAAATGCTAAGGGCCGTACTTAAACTACAGTGTGTAAGATTTGGTGGTATCTGATGGTGTGGTTGCAGATTGCAACCAGGTGTGTACCACTCATTCCTCTCTTTCCAAAGCTGTGATAATGTGTAATGGCGTCCTTACAATAATATCACCACTTTAGGTGCAATGGAAGTCAGGTGGCAGCTTGCGGTACCACGGTTTTGCACACTGCGGTTCATGTTACCGTAGTTTCATAAGCGTGTTGGAGAACCACGGTGGCCTTCAGGTAACGTGAATGCATACATGAAAGGCCCTCACTAGGTTGGGCTACAGTAGAAACAGTTAGATTTGTCAAACGACAGTTAGATTTGTAAAAGGACCCCTTCCCTATGTCGGGAAGGGGTCATTCTAAGCTAATGAAAACACATGATGTTTAGTTTCAGGTGATTATAACCCAGCAATGTTGAGGCACATCCTCACTGGCAGCAAAACCAGTCTGCCCCAAGCCTGCTACACCTGGAGGCACAACCAGGTTTTAAAACAACTGGCGATTACCCTGGAAGGGTCTACCACCAATGCCCTCCCTCCCCAATGACCAGATTCTCGAACACTATCCCCTTAAGAAGTAAGAGCAGGACAACCTCCAGTGAAGCCATCAACAAGAATGGAATCAACCATCCTGGACACTTCCCGGGTCTGGGAGATGCAGCTTGGTCTAAATCAGAAGCTCATTTTTCCCTCAGAGATTAGTCTCAGGCAGACCTGATCTTGCGGTCAGCTTCTCAGATGTCCTTGTTCACTCTGCCATGAGGGGCAGGAGTTGATGAAGCATATAAACGCAAAAGTCAGAGGTAGGCAGACATAGTAGCCGAAGCTGAACAATGTGGCTGGCGTACCCAGGTGCTCCCAGTAGAGGCAGGCTGTCAAGGGTTTGTAGCCACATCGACAACCAGACCTCTGAAGGGGAATGGGAGTACAAGGACAGGGCTTCCGACAATCAGTCAGATTGTTATCAGAGGCTGCTGAACGAAGCAGTAACTGGTTTTGGCTGAAGAGAAAGGATCCCAACTGGGCAGCAAAATGACAATCAAAAGGGTAAAAGGGGAGGGGAACGCACCTGGGCCACCAGGTATCACTGTTGAGCCCTCTGGAGGAGTCGTAGAGTGCCGATTATATGTGGGATTGTAATATCAAGTCCTACAAGCTTAACAACAGTAATGAAAGCATAGTTAAAGGTATTATATTCCATTTCTGCTAATAGATGCTTCAAAATGTTACAAACTGCTCCTTTAAAACTGTGATTTAAAAAAATCTACAGTAAAAGTGACCATTGTGATAAAATGCTGGTTAAGTACAGTATTACAGTATTCTTTCAGCTAAAAACAAAACCAAACTAGACAAGTCAACTTTATGTGGTGCTCTGTCACAATGACAGCACACAGCTGAGCTTCAGCCACAGCAAGCAGGAGGTCAGCCGATTCACCGAGCAGCAGGCTACTCTCCTCAAAGGAAAATGCTTAATGTATGGCCAAAACATTGCTAGAGATGTTTCTAGGCTCCTCTTTTCAAGTCACTAAAAGGGTCTGAGAAGTTACCAAATCTAGTTGCTAAGATGTCAAAGTAGGGACGGTTTCAAATCAGCCCCGTTCGGTTGCACGTGCTCCTTTTAACAATGTGTGTCAGTCAGTTAATACTCCTACACTTAAAGAATGACTCACTAAGTCAGTTTACCAGGTTCAGTACATATACTGTATACTATTGTATAATAATACTGTATTCATTGCAGTCAGCAGCTGTTATGTCGTACTAACTTGTCAGATTGGTTTCTAGTTACTTCGTTGTGTCACGTAGACCAGAGCAGCTCTTTTTGTGATATGAACAGCCACATTCAGACCAGTACTCGTGAGATAATTTCCACTTCTGCGGTCGAGGTGACCACGGGAGCATGTATTGAAATGGATATTAGAATCTAAGGCGCATGACTCAGCTAAGATGCATACATGAAAAGACACACAACAAGTCTTCATCACTTAATACACTTAATATAAACTTAATATAAACAAGACGTAAGGTAGGATTCTGGAGTGTTGACCCAAATACAATGCATGCTGGGAATACTGGACAAGTAGATTTTTTTGGTGTGCTAATAAACTAACAGATGTTTTTTAATGTAATCACAAGTTCCATTCTTGTAATGTACCATAATTTACATATTCAATCATTCATCATTCATTAAAGAGGACCTATTCTGCGTCTGAGCTTTCCTTTACTGTTTTATATAGTTATTTGTGCATTAAAAGTTCTGCAAAGCCAAAAGTCCACAACAAAGGGAGTAACTCTCCCCCATAGAAACACTGCTCCTGAACTGCCTGAAACGCCTCACTTGAAGACCCGCCTTTTCTTCTGTAACGTAGTGATGTCACCAAGTAACACGTTTTCCTAGTGGCTAGTTTGGCACACTCTCAAACAAAGCTAGCAGACCGCTTGCGTGAAGAGAAAAGAGGAGCTGCAGCACAGCTGGTATGAGAAAATTAAGCATGAAAACATGTAATAGAAACACAAAATACAAGTATGCACCTGAAAATGAGCATAATAGGTAAAAATCATAGCTTTAAGTCATATAATCATTTAAATTCAAAAGATTCTTTTTATCATTAACCTGCGGTACTTGGTTAAGTTTGTCATTTTAAAGTCAAGCTGAATTTGTCGTCACAATCATAACAATTTCTGACATAGTAATCATTGGTTCAAATCTTGTAAATGAAATAATGAGTTGAGTTCTGAAAGGCCTTTCAAACTGTGGTTGACTGATAGAGAAGCTGCTCAGCCCAACTTCTCAAACAGTCATTTTAGAGACACAAGACATAATTATAAGCAATTACACGTCGTCTTTGTTTTAATTAATGGTTATAGTTTCCGCAGCTTTGAAACACGTTCAGATCTGTGGGACTCAGACTAATTCCAGTAAACACGTCACAGTTGGACTCGTTCCTGATTGGCTCCCCTCTGTGAAAAATTCCTTCCCGTTAACAGCATTTTAATGAACGGCACCTTTTACAGCCTCCTCTCAGCAGGTTTACCTTATGTGAATTAGAGGAGCTCGCTGTTTGCTATATACGATTCTGGTGTTAAGTCTTGGAGGACTTGGTTTTCCAATCCATTTAACAAATACCCTTTTACTACACTACATTAACTTGCACCCTTCAAAGAAAACAACTTGTCCTGAGCAGATCAAGCACGTGAAATCAAAATCATGAAAACTGAATAATATCTGCTTTTTTAACTGCTATTTCTTTTGCAGAAGATATGCTCAGTGGTCCACAGCAGAAGGTTGTGGTTGCACAGGTTGGTGTTAAAGTGCATGTCTGAAGTAGACTGTGCCAGCTCCACAGAGCCAGCAGGCCCGAAATAAAGGTGATTCACCATCCGTTATATTGTGGGAAATAAATTGTGAAATAAAATGTTCCCTGTCTGCAGTTCCAAAATCGCTAGCACAGTCAGATTTCTCAGCCTCAGTCGGCAGCGGTCCTTTCAGCCCCCAGTGAACCCGCCTTTATCTATCATGGCATCTTAACAACCCTGAGCTCTTTCCCTTTTACAGACCCATTGAGTGGAGCCGGTCAGTCACGGCAAGCATTATATAATTCCAATCAATCTGAGTTATAAAATCTTGACATAGGTCAGGCTGCACTACAGCTGAAATTTACAGCTGTTTAGATTGCAAGTCATTTCCCTGTGGCGTGTGCATACACACTGCGTCTGCTGCCTAGAGCCAAGAGAAAATAAAAACCCTGCCTGTGAGAGACCTCAAATCTGAGTTTTACTCCCTCTTTGAAGCGATCATGAGTGATTGGGTACATTTACCGTATCAGGATGCATTAATATTCTTTAGTCTGCCATAAACTGTGGGAAAAAAGGGAGAGGGGAGTGCTTGAAGCAGGTCTTTGAGTGGAAAACATTCCTGACGTTTTTTTAAGAATGATGACTGAACCAGCAAAGTGAAGTAGCTGTCAGCACCTCTAGGTGGCAGCAGAGACAGTTTATCCGCTCCAGGGGAGTGATTACTATTCACAGCACTAACCAGGGTACACATCGACCTGAGACATACATGAATCGATTCAGTTTAATGTGAGCGCGGTTGCATAGAATTAAATATTTACTAGCGTATGACACTCCTCCGAAGGTTGAGCGTAGCTGTTGTGTTCGACGTGGCAGGATGCTGCTGTCATCACCTTAAGCTGAGTGAGCTCTCTGTGTCTCTATGCATTCGTCCAGCTTGCAAGTTTAACATCCAAAATGGCTCAAAATGGACTTTCATCTCACATTTAACATGCTTTTATTAAACTTACTCTCACAGTGGATGTCATTATGTGCCCTGTTTACAGCTACTTTAAGACACGTCTGTATTTGTCATTGTCACCTTTCCACACCTCTCAAGAATACACCCACGCTTTTCATAATGCAAGGTAATATATGTAACGCTTGTTAACATATTTGTTTAAGTGTTCCTTTATCCACTGCATGCATTATACACACTGTGGGCACATCTATAGTCTGCTGATCGAACTATCCTTTGGGTATAATAACGGATGTACTAAAATTAAAGGCATTATGCAAATCGTACACATAGAGTGCTCAAAGCTATTCTCCATCTTCTTTATGCATGCGGGCTTAATTCAATGAATGTGTGTGAGAGCACTTTCACCAACTCGATATACAGCACCTGAACGTACGCCAAGCTATACAGATTAACAATGTGACATACTGGAAGCAATATTACAATTATGTCATAGCAATTTGTTAAACTGTCTCAAGACAGACGGATAACTTATGGATTTTGTGTGCCTGCATGTGTGTGTCTGCAAATTTGCTCCTTACAGGAAAAGGTTGCCCATTTTTCTTTTATTTGTCAATTTTTTGGCAGTTATATAAACCCTTCCTAGCTGGCTGGTTGCCCGCACAATTGCCTGCTATTAATGTTGATGCATAATTGCATTACATAATGTGTTGCGCTGTCTTTTAGAGGAGTCAAACAGCTGTGGCTATTGGCTGTCTCTGCTGTGCACGGAGTCAAGCGCTCTCCTCTGTAGCACACTGCCAGACGACTGCCTCATCATAAATGGGAAGCTGTCGCTGGTCATTGTCAGTTTTAAGCCATATCAATGGGGCTTTTGTAACTGCTACAGCACTTCGATGTATTTTGTCAATGAATTGTGAGATTTTTAAGTCCAGGGAGATTTGATTCATTTATATTCTTTTATCAGACAGGCGCTAATTTAAACACAGCAGTCGTACAATGTCATCGGTGACAGACAGAGAAATCAATCTCTGTTATATAGAGAGAAAGACAGAGAGAGAGAGAGAGAGAGAGAGAGAGAGAGAGAGAGAGAGAGAGAGAGAGAGAGAGAGGACGAAGGAGAGTCGAGCATTTGCTGTGCCGGGTCTGCCCATCGGTTCCCCAGCAGATGGTAGTGTAGCATCGCAGAGAGGAGCATCCCCCTCAGAACAGGCTGAAAATGGTGCAGGAGACGAGCTGTCTGAAAATGAACGCTGCAGATTCCGAGGTACAAACCTTAATGGGATAATAGGGTAATATCTTACCTACACCATCATTGTGCAAGGCAGCACATTTGAAAAAAAAAAAAAAAAAGAGACAGAATCCCGAATGACAGCAGTATATCTTTCAACATCTCCCATATGGCGTACCCAGGGGGACGATTAAAAGTGGAGCACATTGATAGCCGGGGTGCAATGAATGTATGTGCGTATGGCTGCAGTTTTTGAATCCAGTCACTTACATAAATGAATCCAGGATTGAGTGCAATCATAATATTCAAAACTGCAGATTAAATACTCGACACGGCGGGAGCAACGGCATCCAGCTGAGTTAACAGGAAGCAAATATCAAATGTGCTCATGTGATGTGTCAAAAGTGTTTACAGGGGTTTTGTTTGCATCACAAATAGCATGTTTTTCATGAGGATTTCTGATTTTTTTTGTGTCTTCGAATGTCACTTTGTTGTGTGATATCACAGGTGTTTTCATGTCAAATATAAAATGCTCTCTACATGTTACAAAGCTGGAACCCTTTGCTATTTCAGATTTGGCCTTTTTGCTATAACCCAGCAGTAGGCAGAATAGTTTTGCCATCACTGAAAAAACAAATCCCATAATAACCTTTCAGCACTCTGCACCTCCTCATGGCTCTGTTTTCAGGCTTTCAAAAATCTAGATTGTGATGGGGGACTTTGGCCAATCACAGGTCGTTTCAGGGAGAAAGCGTTTCTGTTGGTTGTTCACTTAACGGAGGCAGCTGTCAATCACTTGCGAACTCCAATCGAAACGGTCAAACTAGGCAGCGCTGATCAAATATTTAAGTTTGCTAAGTATTCCCTCAAAAGATCTCAACATGGCTGCCGGGTCACAAACTTTCTCATTTTACAGCTAAAGAGTAACTACAAGATGTTTCTGAAAATATTTGAGGTGAGAAACAGGCATTTCAGTCAGAGAATATTGATTAATATTTGATCAGTGCCGCCTAGTCTGACTGTTTGGTTGGAGTTCGCGAGTGATTGACAGCTGCTGAGAGACGTCAGACTCCAGATCAGCTCTACTTGGTTGTTTTCCTCCAGTCTGTGAAATCTTGCAGATGCCATTAAGAACACCTGAGGACACAGAGGAACAGGACTTTTTTCAGATTACCTGTCTCGTGCACTGCTGTCCAGATATAATGACCATTTTATAAAAATAACTTTTTTTTTTTTTTTTTTTTAAATCATATTTACTTCAATTCTACCTCCTGCTGCTTTAAGTGCATACTGAAGCGAGATGAAACTGGCTGATTCATCTGAGTTTCCAGTCTGCTTCTGACCCTAAACACAAAGTCAAGTATTGTTTCTGTGCATGCCAGTTGGGAAATAACTTGGCTGCCTTTTAGCTCTGCATTGGACGAGCACAGATACATTCACACTCTCGGAAAGTGCTCGGAGAAAGTGTGGTGAAGGAAGTTTGTCACACTGTGGCAAAAGCAAACCGACTTGGAAGAGAAAGTGGCCATATGTATATAACAATGCAGCATTTTCTGTGCTCACCAAAATGGAAGTAGAAGGCAGGATGTTACGCGCTGGTGATGCAATGAAATGTACTTATGAGAACAAGAAGAGTTTTTTTGAGGTGAAACACATCTCGCCATATATGTTCTGACAAAATCTATCAGCATTGGAAACATCAACCACCAGTTCTGAGGAAGGACTGTATCCTTTGAAGTCCCGTAAAATGGCTCTCATCAGACATCAGATGAGAGCTCTGCAGACTGAGACATCCAGCGTAAAAAAAAAAAAAAAATGCTGTGATTGGAAACCTGGTAAGCTAATGAGTTTGCACTTCTATCTTCTCAATTTGTACAGGCTTTTGTGCCAAGGCCTTTGAGGCTTCGCTGTGCCAAGTCTTGTAATAGTGTTCTCATTGTTCGCCTGAGAATCTGACACTTTTTCATGAAACTTGGGGGGGGATCCATCTCCAAACTTTTTCACATGGGAAAGACAAGGAGGGCCAGGAAAAAATAAATCACTGTGAATTATGGATCTTGCTGCAGTGAAATTAAGATGACAAAGAAATGGCATGAAAAGAAAGAATCCTGTCTTAAATTACTCCAAAGGGTGAATATTTCACAACTGCATCTGAGCTGCAATGCGGCATAACAAGTCATAAGTAGTTCTTGTTAAGGACTTTTGAAACCATATTGCTCATTCCTCCTCCCCCCCTCCTTGTGACTGAACTCCTGCAATCTAGCAGGCAATGCCCATCTGTAAGTATTAACTATTAGCTCCTCAAATAATGTTCATATTAGAAGCTCATTTTCCCTGTCGGAGCTGTTGCTGTAGAAGTGAAATAATTCGTTTGTGCTCTCCCTCTGTCTCCCTCTTTTTCTTTCAGTTCCTCTCTGTCTAAGCAGACCACATAACTATCTGATAAATGAGCTACAAATGAGAGAGGGTTTTTTTTTTTACACTCGGGAGTTGCTCAAATTATTGGGAGGGCAGTGACCACAGTGCTTATTTGAGCTTAAGATGCAGGCTGTTGAGATTGGCTAGGAGCAAATCTAGAGGCTGGTTGAGTCTTCAGGCATGTCCAATCCTATCCATTCAACCATTAATGCCTGAGAGCAGACCAGAGGAAACATTACAGCCCTCAGATCAACTCTGAAGCAGAGAGAGAGAGCCCGGGTCCCTTTTCTCCTCCAACTCTCTGCTTCCTTTGCCCCAACCTCGGTGAAAATTCAATAATTTTTACACATGACAAGACAGCACAGAACAACCACCATATCCTCCTCTTCCTCACAGCTTTAAACTACTGTACAGTCAGCAGTTGCGTTTTTTGATCAGTTACTTTCCATGTGATGAACAGCTGTCCAACAGCGATGAACGCTCTCTGTTATGAATGTAAACGGCTGTTTACTCACATACTCTATAGGTCAAACTACTGAAGAAGAACAATGATGAAATAATGAAATAATGAAATAATGAAGATAAAATCAAAACAAATGGCTCCGGTATGGAAGTAAGAACTTGTCCGTACAGTTTGTACAGTAGCGTACACCCACCTCGGTAATTCCACGAGGCTCAAGGTTGTCGTGCTTATTAAATATATCAACTTAACCACTGATGTCATTGATCAAAAAGCCAATTCCAGTTCTATTATTGTGTTAGAGGGTAAAACAATTGCCAAATGACTTTGTAAGGTGCACTCACTTGGTAAACAGATCTGAGATCCATTAAAGCCTCGGAGATTATCAAGCCTCAGTCCAACAATTTGTGGAGATTGCTCTAAACACCTTGCCCGTGACCTTCATCATCCAGTTGAAAGTCAATGGGAAACGTGGCAAGGAGCCCGCCAGCGCCACAAGCGCCCCTTGCACTTTAATTACACACGAACCTCAATGGCCGGCTATTTCCGTGTCCTGTTATACAACCGTGTGTCCCTATCAATACCTCGGACCCACCTTTACAGTCCAGATGCGCCATATGCTTAATAGCCCCCACGATACCGCTGGACACACTTAATCGAGGCATCTTTGCTCCATGATAGATATGGCATAGCATGAACTCCATCTCATCAATATTAATGTCTGGACTTTACTCCACAGTGTGCCTTGTGGTTTACTGTAGCTGCCTCTCTCTGACCTCTGAGTGAGGACCGTGGGTGTTTTCCATGTGCTTAATCATAATGCACACAGTGCCTGCTGCATTGATAGGTTAATGTACCCGAGAGGATCAATGCGGTCCTGAGGACGTCTAGTACAACAGACATTTAAAGGTTCGGGGAAAGACTTTAACAATGAGTGCAGTCTGTCTATGTTAAGATCTCGATCTGGCTTAATTAAATGGGGTTGTGTAAGGTCTGGGGTGTGATGAGTTACGGCAGATAATTGGCGAAAGCAACTGTTCTAAAGAATGTAAATTCAAGCGAGAGCTCATTAAAAGCACATAAACAATATTTTCTAAAGATTTTTTAAAACTTTTTTTTTCCTAAAGATCAGCGTCAGTTCAATACTTCTCTGAAAAACAGGCGCAATAATGAATGTTTGCAACCTGTGAGGTCCAAAATCAGATTAAACTCAAAGCTGTCTTGATGTGTTCTCCATCACGGTTATATAACGTTGTACTGATATTCTGATTATTTGAAGATATCTGAGCCCGATCCCTAAATAACACTGACTGGCAACAGATCAACACTTGAAGCATTTATGTACTGGTAATCTCCATAAAACCTAATGCAAATCTGCCTGGAAAAAGGGAGAGACTTGCGTGCACGGAAAACTCAGCAATAATTGAAAAACAAGTCAGAAACTATTTTTATCCATCTGTGTTGAGATAATCTGCTATTTGCAGGGAGGGCATACAGTATGGTGTGCAAACATGAAAAGGTGCATCTTAAGCTCTTTTATTTATTTATTTATTTATTTTTTTAAAATAATACTTGAGTCACTGTATCTGTCTCCTCTGAAGGGGAAAAAGCCTCAGCATGGATAGAGAGAAAAACATTTGCTCCCAATGAATAAATAATGAAAGGAAACGAGGTGCTTGCATTAATTTGCAAAGCATAAAAAAAGCACAAATTCTCAGTCAGAGTTTTAAGACAAGGTTCTTTGGCGGATCATTTACCTCACGGCGGGGTGTTATAATATGCATGCCAAATATAGCAACACTTTGGTGAGGAAACTTTAAAAATGCAGCGTACTTGATGGTAAATGAAACGGAAAACATTCTACAACCATTTTTATTTTTATACGGGCTGATTACAAATGCAAACTAAGAGGAATAGCTGAGCATGTGTTAAACTGAAAGATACAGGATCTAACAGTCATTTAATTTAATTTTTAATTTGTATGTATTGAGGATATAATGTACATGCTTTTCATTCTTCATCTGTGCATCTTAGAGCAGCAGTAGGCAAGATTGGAGAAATACTGTATGATGGGTATATGTTGTTGCCCTCACGATAACATCAAAAGAATGAAATGTCCAATTCACAATATTTTTTTTAAACGGTCACTATATCCTGACAGTAGTAAATGAGACAGGTAATCTGAAAGAAATCATGTGTCTCCGTGTCCTCTGGTGCTCCTAATGGCATCTGCAAGATTTCACAGACCGGAGGAAAACAACCAATCAGAGACGAGCTGGAGCCTGCCCTCCTGATCAGCTGTCAATCACTCACAAACTTAGATCAAATGGTCAAACTAGGCAGCGCTGATAAAACATGAATCAATGTTCTGTTACTGTTATGGCTGTTTCTCCCTGAAAAGAAGCATTTCATAGTGTAATAGCAGTAAAATGAGAAAGTTTGTGATCCGGCAGCCATGTTGAGATCAGTTGAGGAAATACCAAGCACCGCCCACCAGGCGGAGCAATTTTACAGCTAAACAGTAACTAAAAGATGTTTCTAATATAGTCATTACAGTAACAGAGTAATAATTCATACTTGATCAGCGCTGCCTACTTTGACGATCAGAGTTTGTGAGTACTTGACAGCTGCCTCAGTTGAATGAACAGCCAATAGGAATGCTCTTTCTTTCTGAAATGACCTGTGATTGGTCAAAGTTTCCTGTCAAGGCTAGATTTTTTTAAAAACAGGGCCATGAGGAGGTGTAGAAGTCAAGTTTTCTCTCAGAAGACTTGAATTACAACATGCTGAAAGGTTATTATGGATTTTATGCCCAGTGATGCCAAAAATGTTCTGCCTACTGCAGGTTTAACCCTTTTCTGAATTGGCGAGCATGTAAACGATAAAATATGTGTTACATACACATTTTGAACTGTAAAAACAGCATGAGAGGTTTACTGAAGTCCTCTAGTGCAGTGAAAGTGTAGCTCCTCCACTGCTACAGAGCTGATGAAGATTGTGCTCACTCAATTTACAGAAGACACTTGAGCATCTACTGCAGAGGCCAATTGTCTCTTTTATTTGCTAGTCTGGCAAACCACAGCACAGTTTACGGCCCAAGGACTGGAAAGCTGCTGTCTTTTCTTGGAGGAGACCTGAAAGCAAACATAGACATGTGCCATCGACTGGTCGTCATTCATCTTTAGAGGACGAGACATATTGTAACTATAAAGATGTTCAATTAGACATCTCGCTAAACAGCTCTGCAGAATGATAATTAATATGCAGCCTCGCACTCAGATGCCCCAAGCAGACCTGAGTTCATTTAACTCTAATAACGCATTCTCTCACTCTGAACCAGCTTTGTTCCTCTAACTCCAGTCTCTGAGGAATATCTTTCTTAGCGCTATCTGAGGAAGAATTCCTGATAATGTAGGTTAACATTTTAACATCCTTTTCTTGGCAAGGATTTGAGCGAGCAGAATAAATAATAAGAGCAATGATCTGTCCCACGTGGAAAATTATTTGTGACTATGAGGTATTACATCACTTAACGGTGAAGAAAAAAAACTTAATTAGCACCTCCAGAGAGCAGAAACAGATCCAAGATTTCAAGGGTAACACTCAGCCAAAATCTCAGCCAATATATTATCTCTCACATTAGCTGGTACCCCGCTGCAAGAGCGTACCCTTTCCATTTAGAGATATACAATGTGACTGATGAATAAATGTAAGTCCTGGTCCCAAGCCCAAATATTTTCCATGTTTATGAAACCAAGCTGCCATCAAGCTGCTCGTACTCGTACTAAGCTTGTATCGTGCCACCATTATGAGTGCATGGCTGCATTTCATATCAGAAACTAGAGGAAGGAAGCATCTTTCTATTTCTTTTATGTAAAAGGGGATGAAATACTGTGGTGTGTGCTGCCCTATTCAAAGGGGAGACTTCTGTGTGTTTCAAACATGTAAAATACGACTGAGCCACGCAGCTCCTGGTTGGAGCCGAAGGTCTTAATTGGCATGTGATTGCCTGTCATGAGTCATCACAGCAATGCTGGATGTTTTTCAATGTCAGTCGCTGTGTGCAAACACACGGATCCAACAGATGGCAACATTGTTCCTCCACCACCAGAAGAACAGGTTAGCTGGAGATCTGCCAGCGAGGTATGGGTGCATCGACAAAATCCTCCAAAATAAAAACAGCCATCAAATGCGAGCGTGGGCGATGACGATGTGACTAATTGTTGCCATGGTGATCTGGTCTTTCAGATAACGTCTGACGGTAAGGGAAAAGGAGTGAGCTGATATAGAGAGCAGAGGGAAAATGAGAAAGGGAAGGGGAGGAGAGGAAGATGGTGGAAGAAAAGGAGCATTAATGTTCCATGTGGGACAGGAGGAAGGAGAGACATGGCCCTATAATGTAAGGTCAATTCAATGTCCCCCAGTCTATTCAGCGATGTAAATGCCTCTCCACTCATTCATTCAAGAGCTGGCCTTCATCCACTGAGAGTGTCACTCCTCACGCCACAATTACTAGTGTTCAAAGCGGTAAGGTACTTGACAGTACAGTTCAGTAATAACAAGGCAATATTTGATTATACAGAGGTAATAATTAAAAAACACCACCTAATTACCAAATAACCAGGTTGGTATTGGCGTTAACAATGGGTCTATCTGGGCAGACTGAAAGGTATGTATTAGGGCAATAAGGGCCCAAAACAAAGGGTAATAACAAAGATGCTCTATAACAAAGATGACACATTACACGTGGACGTGTTGTAGCCGTTGTGTGGATGGATGAAAGCAGATTGATTTACACAGCTAACAGCCATATTTAGCACTACAAGAACTTTGCCAGCTTTAGTTGCCAGATCTCAGGAGAGTGTGTTGCTGAGAAAGGTCTCGAACAAAGTTAACTTTCTCTTGATTTGTTTGTATGAAAAAAGCCATTTTAGCGTAGAAGATGTTTTTGTAGATATGTGGCTTGTGAAAAATGATTCCAGTATTTATTTTGGTGATTGTGCGGCAAAAGAATCACTCATAATTTGTGTTCACGTCTCTCATTGGAGTTAATAGACTCAGGACGGTGGAGCAGTGGTGAAACCTATGCTGACACAGGTACAGGAAACTGACTCAGTGCACCGTCTCCTTTCTGAACCGTCTCTGGCAAAACTACTGAGGGTCCCATATTGTAGAGCGGGAGATTCCCATGTCTTTTTTGATTATAAAGCAGGTCTATAAACAACATGACAGTATCAATGAGCTCAGACAATAGAAAAATGCACACAGCCCATATTCAGAAACTGCCTTTAAACGAGCCGCCATGACTTCCTTAAAGTTGCTAGTCCCAAATTTACAGTCTCTGGTAGAAGTACCACTAAACTCAGAGTAGTTGACACACACAGTGAGTCTGCAGCGATGCTATGAAGACGGCGACAGCACAGATGCAGAAGACCGGAAACGCAGACTAATCAGAGCAGACTGGTCTTTTTCGGGAGGCGGGCTTAAAGAGACATGGAGCGTTTCACACCGAGTGTGAATACAGGTATGTGCACACAGACAGTATGTGAAAAAAGTGTTTCTGAACATTAAAACATGTAAACAGGTTCTAGTAGAAACCCAAAATACAACATATGAACCTGAAAATGAGCATATGTCCCCTTTAAGTAAGAGTAAAGTTATATTTTGGTAACAAAATGGCAGCCTGCTAACAATAAAATGGTTATATCACTGCAATATTTGTATTTTAAAAAAGGTAATATGACATTAATGGGGTAATAACCTGATAATAACAAAAAAATATAGGTTGACATTTTCACAATATTATAGGCTGCTCTTAGCGTAACACCTCCAAAATCAGGAAAACTCTTGCCTAATTTGGAAATTACCATATTATAATGCTGTAATTCGTCTTCTCTTGTGCTCGAAATATTCCCTTTTGTTTCAAAGCATTTGTTTAATGCTGTGACTTGTCACCTGGAAAAAGTAACCATGAACGAAACACTTGATTTGAGCTCATTCCTGTAGAGCACAATAGAGATCGTCTGTTTGTCGTGTGTCACTATGATAATTTGTCTGTTGCTGCTATATCAGTTTGTCATAACCCAAAGTATGAGTGTGTGCTGCTCCATGTTATATTTCTCTGTGTTTGGGCTAGTGTATACACGGGTTGCTCTATTAGTCTGATATATCGGCTGACAGCCAGCTATAAGTGTTGGCTGGTATTTGACCAGCCCTTATTCTGTGCAGTGAAATAGTAAACTACTGACTGAAGGTAATTTAGATATATAATTTTGCTATATTTTTTCTATGTATATCAACGTACATTTTTGATGCTCTCACACTGCTATAATACTGTTGAATGCACTAGATTACAGTACTCTTTAGTCATTGATATTAGACGTTGGCTCAATCTTGATTCTGTGCAGTGAAACTGTAAACCACTGACTGATGGTAATTTAGATATATAATTTTGTTATATTATTTTTTCTATGTATATTTAGGCACACTTTTGATGCCTTCACGTTGCTGTAATACCAGATTACAGTACTCTTTAGCCATTGATATTAGACGTCTGATCAGTCTCTATTCTGTGTAGTGGAACAGTAAACTACTGAATGATGTTAATTTAGATTTATAATTTTGTATTTCCTATGTACATCTAGGTGCACTTCTGACGTTTTCATAATTGTTAAATTGCACTAGAAGACATAAGATAATGGTACTCTTTAGCCATTGATATTAGATGATTGTTCAATTATGTATGTTAATTTATTGAGTATCGTTTCCTTTAAATACCCCTGACTTCCTGGTGCTCAGAATGAGCCTGAAGAAGCCACCAGCGAAACGCGTTGCTCAGAATAAAGATCCTCATGATGACACGGTCCAGTGTGCGGTATGCTTCCACTGCATGTGGTTATCTCCACTAGTTTACCTTTTGCCACATTACCGGCACCTCGACCTAGCGCTGTGCACGGGCACTTTTGTATTTTTTAACCATGAATAAGGTTTGCAAAATGTTAAACTATCTCTTTCTATTTAATTTCATGGTATTATTAGATTAAACCAAACATCAAGTGGGATCATGATTGCTATGCAAAAGACATGAAGGTTTTCCTTGATGGTCAACCAGCGAGAAGAGAAACAAAGAAAGTCTCTTACAAAGTCTGACAAAGGGAACTGGGGGCATGAACTATACCAAAACTCAGATGCAGTTATTTTCAGGTCTGGCTGAGGTTGCGGTGATTTTTGTGTTTGTTTGTACCCAAGTCATCCATTTGTGCTGAGTAAGGTTAGACATGATAAAGAGACATGTTCAAAAAAGGCATTCCTTAAGTTTGTAATGTAAAATATGTACAAGCCTTCAACAGCATCAAATGTGTTTAGTTGAAAGTAGTGAGAAATTAAATAGAAAGCTCTGATTCATGGTTATTAAACAGAAACTACCACTACCAGGTAAGAAGTCACACCATTTAACAAATAATTTTATCACCTTGAAACAAAAGCGAATGTTTGAACATGAGGGATAATGAAAAACATTATAATAAGGTAATTTCATGTGATTCTTAAGATTTCATGTTGATAGTAACGAAAAATAGAGAAAACATCAACCTACAGTACCTCATTATTGCCATCATTATTACATTATCACAGTATTATATTACTAAATGTTTTTCTTCACATCACAGGTTGCTCGACATTCACATGAAAGATGAGGAACAACTTTTCAAAAGCGTTCATACAAACCGTTGTATGAAGATACGTTGCAATGTTACTGTGTAATTACAAGATACAGTCCACTATCATCCCACTATGACCACATTATTACAAAGTTGTAATGTGAAGTGCTACCTGGGTGTTAACTGAACCCCGGCCATCGTTACCAAGGTTTTTGCTAGTAGGGTTCGTGTCTCTGCTTCACTTGTGTCATAAATTGCTCATATGAAAGCGATTCTTTCACCCAAGTTTAATTATGCTCTGATCCTTCTTGCACCACTCTTCTAAAAGTTAAAAAGTACATGCTCATGTATTTCTGAGGAAAAAAAAAATGGAGCTGCAGTTAGCAGGATGAACCTTTCAATCACCTGGAGGACCCTTTCATCATCAGGCTTTGTCTACGGTAGCATGGCTAGCGCGTGTGTGTTGTTTGCTTAAGCAGTGTTACGCTGCAGCAAGTGCAGAGTCAGTGTCTGCTGTGTTAATGTTGTGCCAGGGAGAGACGCCTGGCCACAGACTGTTGCATCAGCCTTTCCTTTTGTTTAACAGGACAATGAACACTACAGTAGACGCCGCTAGTAAACACAAGACAGAGAAAGTGAGGGAACAACTGAGAGCATGAAAAGGAAGAGGCTCTCCATTTCAACAGCATAACGTCATCCTGACTCTTTGTTACAAAATCTGACTAATTCAGTTTTCCCTGTGGTCGAGGTCAGCTCTTCAATAAGGCAGATACAGATCGCCTCTGGGTTCATATTTCCCCTATGGTGCTATCGGAGACCCCGCAGTGCTGTTGTGCTATGTATTATCACATGGGAGCTGCCGGTGGGGTGGCAAACTATGCTGAGCTGTGGCTCGTCACGGCGATGTGTGTGTCATATGACAACCTGCTACCTGGCAATAGTTTTCCACTGGGGCTGAGCGATAAGAGGGGGAGCCGCAGATAAGACGCCTCCTATTCTGGATGTGCCAGGAGCCCATGCCATTTACAAGGGAGGGACTGATCATTTTTAAAAGAAGCGTTAGGGAACTGCCTTTCGTAGCGTGTTTGGTGCCACTCACCAAAAGTGTCATTAACGGCAGAATTTGTTTGGTGACGACTTGTGAATAGCAGCCACCACTGTACGTGACTTAGCGTTGCTCACTCCTCCGACTGCAATGTGCCTGATAACGACGCAGGAATCTGGATTTGTCTTCACTCCCACGCAAGCTGCTGCTAAATGACAGTCAAGTGACGAGTCTGACGATTCCGGCGTGATACATGTCGTCTTTCGCCGAGCAAAATTCATCAGTGACTCTCGTCACGGTGCACCTGCTGCACATCGCCACGCCTGTCACTGTGATGGTGACACACATTTTCTCCAACCGGATCACCCCATATCCTATATAGCCCTGATATAAAAAGCCTCTATTTTGTACATTTTCTAATACAGCAAGATTGTTTTCTCCAGCCACATTGTGCTTGGAGAGAATGTGTTGTTTTCTTCATGTAATGCACCCCTGGGTGTCCTCTCTGCTCTCTCCCTATGTTTACAGAACAATTTGTTTCTGCAACAACCTCTCAGCAGGAGTGTGTTAAATTCGTAGGGCCTGTGTGGGCATATGTGCACCAGGCTGTATTTTGGTGTGTGCATATGCTTTCTTATGTGCTTCACGTTAAGCTTAAACTAAGCAGTTGTGAGAAACTCCAAGTAATAGCAATCAGCTAAGGCTTCATTAAAATGTAAATTCTACCCGAGCCTCTTGCGAGTCTTTACAGTGCTTCCAAAATAACCGAGTGAAGGCCTTCTGGGGACTTAACGTATGATCTTATCTGTGTCTTATTTGAAACCTCCCTCTCTCTCTGTGCAAGCAGAATTGGAGCGCCCCGTCTGATTTGGGGGAACAGAATACTTAGAACCGATGCCTGGCCGGCTTTCAGACTGTCCCCGCTTTCCCTGTTTGTTTGCTTTTCAAGAGCAGCACAAAGCTAATTAGACAGCTGGTGTTGAGCCAATTTATGTCCCTCAGTCTGTTGTTTACCCACTTTTTGCATAATGCAGACGTGATTGTTGACATCGTATGATGCTGCTACACGGTCACAAGTGGCCATTTGGTTTATTTTGCTCGGTGTAGCCTGAGTGGCGAGAAGCGGGGCTTTCTCGGTTCGGGGAGGCACACGTGTGTGTCGACTGTGTGTCTTTGTGTCCGAAGCACTCATCAATATGCAATTAGGACCGATACACAAATTAACCGCCATCCAAAGGGATTATGCTGCCATTCCAGATCAAGTAGCCACAGAGAAGCCGCTGACTGCACCGCGGTCGCATACCGCTCCAATTCAAATTAGCCAGTTTTCTGCAGTCCGACTAGAGCTCAATCAAAAATGTTGGATGCCATCTACAGTGTTTTTCACAGAAGTCTGGTGAGACTGCAGCTCCTTCAAATGCAGCTACAAATACAGCTGGAAGTTTTTTGGTATCAATATTACATTTCATATTTAATCATTTTCCACAATACAATTTCATCCAAATCATTTCGAAACTTAAATTTCAAGACTAACATTAAATTATGTTACACATAGCGTGATTTGGCAAAATGTCATAAAAAATAAGAAAAACATTCTACCTGTGGAGGATTACTATGTAACTGAACTCACACTTAACTTACACTACATTTCTAAAGGAAATACTGTTTTTTTCTTTTAAGAGTTTATAAGGAGACATCTGAGAAACTCAAAATTATTATGAATATAAAATACTTAGTATACTTAACAGTATACGCAATTATTATTGGAAGTAGGACCAATTACATCATTAAAGTGCTGCTTAATCTTGATAGTAAATTAAATAAGATTGGTCTGGTACTTGTATCATTTGCACCATTTTGCACAACATTTATCTGTAATGGATTTTCCCCCGTGGTGCTATTACAACTTTTACTTGACATCTGAATGCATCTTGCATCGCTATATTCTGTACAGTCTGCGTATAGTAAACTCAATCAATGTGTCTCTACGTGCCAAAGCCTCTGGATTAAATATTACAGTATAAGCATTGCTAAAAGGCAGTGAGGGCTGGAAGGAAGAATAATTTGCTTGACCTTTTCTGCCTAAAAAAAAAAAATGAATAGAAAAAGTAGACGTGGTAGTGGGGCCATAGGGATATAAGTAGGTGTGTGAATTTATTTATTATTAATTACTTAATTAATGCATTTATTTATTTGTAAACACATACAGTTTAATTTATTTTATAATTTTTAGTCATTTATTTTATTATTATTACCATTTTTTTTAACCTCCCTTGTTTCTGAGTTACTGAGTTATTATATGAATATATTATTGTGTTTGTTATGGTTCAGGTTGTAGTAATTTTTCTTAAGGAAACAATTAAAAAGCATGATTAAAAATATTTTTTAGAGCTGGTAGTAAGGTAGTGTCCAGTATGTTTTATGCAACGTGTGCATCTTGTGTGTTCCAGATTTACAGTGGCTCATTCATATCCGATCATTTCAGTATTCATCGCCTACATGAACTGCCAGAGTCGTCCGTTTCTCTCACAGATGACACACTGCTTTTATTTGACATGTTCGAGTGATGTGACCCTTAAGCCTTCACGTCTCCAGCCTCTCATTAATACGAATCAGTTCGACGCACATCGACGTGCAACATCCATCAATCTGTCTTGTATATTATCTGCTTACCCTGTTGAGAGGGAGCTGCAGCCTATAGGTGCTGTAGACTTTGCACAGGTCACCAGTCTATCACTGAGCTAACACATATAGACAGACACATTCACACTCTGGTTCACACCCACAACAGGAAATTAAGAGCCTCCAATTCACAACAAGACCTGCTTGTTATTGGACTGTATGAGGGAAACGGAGCAACAGGAGGAAACCCACGCAGATATATGAGGAGGACATGCAAACTCCACACAGAGAGGCCCCAGCTGGTCGGGTCGACTTCTTGCTGTGAGGCAACAGAGTTGCTGAACCATCCTCAGGCAGCACAACCAGTGAAATAAATTGTTCACTTCACTACATTTCTCCAAGTTGCAAACCTAGTTTGGGGCTAAATGTTCAGTCAGGAATGGGTAAAACAGCAGGCTACAAAATGCTAAATGTATTAAAATAAATAAAATACTGCAATCCCATCTACTAAAATAGCATATTGTTCTTGGTTGTTTTTTCCCAGGTGGTTCTGGCACCATGGATTATAACATGGACTGAAATAGCACAGCGTCTTGTTCCCGTTTATGACAAAAGAGCCATAAGGGAATTTACCAATCATGTCATATCATTTAAACGGTTTCCTATATATAGTTATATTTCGTTTTAAAAGGACAAACCACCATCACATTTCTACTTTACCCATCTCCTCAGTGACACACTGGGCAGAAGCCTGAGTGTGATCGATTAGAGGAGGACACCACTCGGGAGTGATTAAAGCTTGATGAAGCGTGTGTCAGCCCACAGACAGAAATGTTGTCTTGGTGTTGTGTGCAAAGTGACAAACAAAATATTTTAACTGGTTTGAAATTTAAAACTTTTTAAATTATACAACACTTATTTGACATGTTCATCATCATGCAAATAATAACACGGTATTTTGTATTATAAATGAATACATGTAGCATACATTCAGTTAATCCCTGTTTCATTTTCATGTGATTTTAATATCACATGGTGACCTTCAGGGGATAAGACAACAGGTTTTTGAATAAGAAGCAGGTTTATTCCTATAAATGTGAGAAATACCTGTACTGCTTTCAATCATGTTGTACTTCAGGGAAGGTCTCTGAAGAATACCTCAGGAAAGACAGGCATGACAGAGAGCGAATGAATGAGAAAGGAGAGGACTCAACAAGTTGAATCCCACTGCCATGGCAATGTATGTTTCCCTCTGTCTATCATTATAGAACACATCCATTCAGACGCCATTAATATGTTATATGTGACAGCTTTGTATAAAATCATGTCTGAGTGTCAGCGGTGTCAGAGGGTCAAGATAAATGAATTTGCCTGCAGTTTCACTAAAGACAAAGCAAACAGCAGCACCATTTGTGAAAGGAACAAGCACGTCATATGGGCGATGTGACAGTATGTACCATCAGATTATACAGTAAATATCTGTCTACCCATCAGGGATTTTGCCATAATGTGTATACTGTGGTAGCTATCCCAGCTTTAACATCTCTGGGCGTACTCTATTTGGCCATAGTGGGCAAATTAAATGAAAATGTAGAATATCATATATAGAAAATAACAGCGAGCAAGTCTCCAAATCTTGAAAAGTACTGAGTGCCAGGTAGCAGCAAACCAATGTGTTTCAGCAGCAAGCCGCTGATGAAGGCTTATTGCTGAAACACGTTCGTCTGAAACGCCCAATATAATAAAAAAAGACACTTCATCTGTGAGTGCCGGAGATTTTGTTCCTTCCGAATATCACATATAACCTCTGTCTGTCTGTCTGTGTGTCCTTAACATATCTCGAGAACCGTTCTTCCGATCGTCTTCATACTTGGGAGCCGTATTGCTCAGGACCCAAGGGATTGCAGTGTCGAGTGTGATGCAACTTGGCCAGATGGTGGTGCTATAACAATGAACTTTATGTTTTAGCCTGTAACTTTTTAACCGTAAGTCTCAGAAACACAATTTTCTGCCATTTTATTCTGACTTTTTCACAACTTCTACACATTTTCAGCAATTGTCACAAAATTCCTTTCAGGATCATCTCTAGACCAAACCGGAAAACAGTTACTTTTTTGGATTTTTGATGTTCCCGAACAGCTTTGCCCTCAAAATCAGCTCAAATGCTGTAGGCAGGACTTATATTACAAAAACTGTCATGTCTCCTGGAGGCTTTGTGCTGTTGCGACCACATTTGGGTTTCAGTGACCATGACAAATATGGTGCCATTTGGCCTCCAGGTGGTGCTGTAGCAGCATTATCTGACTATAAAAGAAGGAATCCCTGTCTGTTGATGTATGTACGTACAGTATTTATCACTGTCCTTCGCTTAACTCGAGAACCATTCAATCAACTTCACACTTGGCGGATACATGCAGCCATACCGCAGTTCTTGAACAGCGCTGCAAGCAGCACTTCTGGGGGGCCAAGCAATCAGCTTTTTTTATCCCGAACGGGCACTGCACTATTACTGTATACTGTGGTGAAGGATTTTACTCCAGCCCTATTTCAGACAAGGATATTGTTGTTGTCTTGAACAAATGCAATTCAGTCAAGTTGCCTTCAAAGGAGCCATAACAGCTATTTAACTCTTTCAAAAACCTTTTTAAAAATACAAATATTTAAGCTATACAGTGCAGATCAAAAACTACCAACACACCCACACAGACTTCCCTGTCAGACGCCATGCTGTTAGCTGGTTCACAATAGTGAAATTTGTGACAACCAAAGCTAAATATGCGAGTCGCTTTTCCCCCAGTGGAAAGCTCAGTTGCATCAAGGCAGAACAAGAAAACTATTTTTCTTAAAGGGATTCATGCTGCAGACCACAAGGCAACAAACGTTAGTGTGTGTAGATAGTATTCATTTTGTGATATGCAGCTCTTTATTTGATGGAGAAAACTACCACTCATATTGGATTTGCCATTCCAACCTACAGGACAAACTCCTTTTCTTTGTATTAAGTTTAACTGTGATTAATGAAGCGCAGGCAGTTGAGCTGCATTACATAACATGCTGCATGAATACACATAGCGTGAGAACGCATGATGTATTTACTGTTCAGGATGATACTATAGGTAGCCTCCTGTCTGTGGTGCATGATGTCCTGCTGGGCCAAGTGAACCAGTTATGTTACTATGTTGGTTGTTTTGTTAGTTGCTTCACTGCCCCAAACAAATTCACATTACGTTCACATTAGTGCACTTGACAAACCTTCTCAGCGTTTTCTAATTGCCTATTATTTCCATAAATTCAATTGTGCTTGAAAGGATATTATATTTGTCAGCACAAAAGTCTGCAGCAAAACTTATTATTTTGTATGAGAGTTAAGATCAAAGAAAAAAAAAAAAAACAGGAATAAATAGTTAAAGAGTGAATAACTACTGCTCCGGACCACAGCATGCTCGGATAAAACTTGGCACATCGAGCAGTGGAAAAGCATCAGACAAGGGAGTAATTGGTTTCCTAGGGACACATGGCAGGGTGTCAACTGAAAGGTTACAAGAGGCCATCAGACGTGCAGCTTCCCACACCAATGGCTGTTTTTAAGGAGCCCTCATCATCGTCAATTCACATCACGTTTATCATTACGTCAATACGCGCACAGGTAGCTGGGCAGAGATTAATTTGTGTAGATGCTTCTCATGTGGGAACTTCTCTTTGAGAAGTTTTGATATAATTGCATGGAGCATAAAAGGAAGATCAGAAAGGAAACAGAATACAAAGTTCAGCGCAGGGAGGAGGGTCAGAGGCCGGCGGAGAAAAGAAAAAGCAATAACCCAAAAGTAATAAAGGACGCGCTGCTTTGAAAGTGGGCGTTAGCTGATTTGTTTGTGCTTATGTGCATATTTCCCTTTAATGCATCTCATAGTCAGAGCGAAAGAGATGAAGGCTGCACGGCGAGCTCTTTGTTTAAATGCGACTCTTTATTTTCTCCGTCAGGGGGGAAGTCAGATCGCGACCCTGTGCTTCTGTCAGTCATCCCTTCAGCCCTGCGGGGAACAGTCTGTCTTTATCACGCAGGCCTTCCATCCACTGCTGTCCTTTTCTCTCACACTCTATTCATAGATCATGAAAAGAGAGACGTCTTCTCTCTCTCTCCCTCTTTAATCCTATTTTTGTCCTTGCGTGGCTTGATTAAGTTGTCATATGCGAGGCTGTATCCCCTCGCAGCCTATTCATCCTTGCAGTGTAATAATTATCAGAATGGATGCATCTCTTATACACACACACACGCCCACGTGCACCTCCTCAGGGGAGGCTACAGGTGGGGAGCTCACGTCTCTTATCATCAACAAACCAAATCAATCAGCCACCGTGTTCCCCGTCTTCTTATCAAAGTGCAGCAAAACTGGGCATTGTGTGATACGTGTAAAGAAAAAAAAAAAGTCCTCATGTGTATTTGCACACGTGTTCCTATATCTGTGTGTGTCTGCCTGGTTGCACTACACGCCTGCGTGAGCCATGTACAGTATCTGCTCCCAGAGTACTTAGCCAGAGGAGCTGTCTACTGTTTGAATAAGGGCAGTCAGTCACCGGCACTAAAGAGAACATTCATCAAGCACTTTCACAGCTTACACCTGTTTCTGCTGGCTAAGACAGACAAGCTGGGATGGCTGCGGTGCCACATCACTCTCTCAAGTGTTCCTGAGGGGGCTGCACACACATATTGTTCCTGATGCTTTTCGCATTAGCTCCCCGCAATGACCATCACCATTCGCAGGTAAATAAAGCTAACTCGCCTAGGCGTGACAAGGGGCGAGCAAACGACGTTATTAACGTTTCTAAATCACAAATTTACCTGCATCTGGGGTGGTGGTGCATATCAAACAACATTACGGCGCCGGTTGACTTATGCTTGACTTCACCAGGAGGGGGATCTGACCTCACACACAGCCAGCGGTTTGATGCAGTCGGTGCCAGTAACAGCAGGCATGGATGCCCCCCCGCTCAGCCTCGTTCAACTGTAGGACTGTAACACTGCATAATTTTCCTGGTAATATGACAGCTGTGTTCTAATCATGATAAAGGGCTGACTGCGATGCATGAGGACCCAGTGGCCTCACCTTAGAGCTCAAAGCATTGCTCCCTTTCAGTACTCGGCTGCATCACACATAATTGCCTAACTCCATTCTGACATGGCCACTCAGTGGAATTGGGCCTTTCCAGCTTCGCATATCACACGGTGAGGCGTATGTGTCCGTCACAGTTTTTTTGGTTGCTCTCAATTCAGTGTGTATTTCCTTATATGGACAGGATCTGGGCATTATTAGCGTGATCCATCAGAGGATATGCGTCACTCCTTCATATTTTCTTCCCTCCCGCCTCAGGTTTTGATATTACATTCTTATCTTCGTCTTTGCAGCGCTCCTGTTGTCTACCGTAGTGCAGGAGAACGAAAAAAAAAAGAGGCTCCTCCACTCCTCTCTCGCATGCAGTACACATTCACGGCTTTATCGATTTCCTTTAAAATTGTATTTGCAGAAAACAGGAAGAATGTGGGCTTTAATATTTCCTCCTCTCTGCAACACCTGGTCTGGGGGTTGCTAGGTAACACGTTGCACGGCGGTGTTTGATGTGTGTGTGCTCTTTGTAAATGGCTTTGATCCTTAGCACACTGACAGACTCTCCACTGAGTTGCCTTCCCCTGGTAGTTTTGGCACCTCATCACACCGCAGAGACTAAAACGTATCTGAAAGCTCCCAAGTGAAATGGAATGCCTACCTTGTTAGGCAAAGTAGAAAAGGGAAGCTGTCCAGAAAAGTTTAAGCTTGGAAGTCTTTTCATTAGGAAGGCTACGGGATAAGGCAGGCGGTGCCTCCGAGTTATAGACTCATGTGACAAGGGAGACTGCGGCTCTGCGAAAGCAACACACTGCAGTGTGTTATGCACTCATCAGGGATGAAAAGGATACTGATAAAGAATATCACTGACACAAAGGTCAGGTACATTAATGACAGTATCCTTTAAATCTAATGAGATGTGGGATGTCCAAAGGGAAACTTCCCTTTGTTACAGGTAGTTAGACACTTTCCAAAACACTCCCTGCACAACATTTTACCTCTACGCTGTGACATACGTTTCTTTTTTCAGCACAGTAAACTCTCAGTCTCATCCAGGCACAGGAAAATGCTTTGTTAGGGAAAATCATTTTATAACTCACTTTACTGACAGTGGAACCAGTCAAATTTATTGCTCGAAAAAACATGCGTTGTAGCATCTGTTTCGAAGCTGATGGGTAAAGTTTTACTGGAAAACCATTCGGAAGATGATCAAATGTTTTTTAATGCAAGATTTACAAACATTACTTTCGGTAGAAGCACACAAATCTGCATATAAAAGAGCTCCCATCTCCTACAGCTGTTGTAAATAATGCCAGCCTTGAAGTTAATGTCACATAATTTATTGTCCAACAAAGGGAGCTAGCTAAAGGGTAATTTTTGGCCTGTGACAAAACAAAAATTCAAAAAAGCAGAAATTATGACTATGACACCATTCTGTATACATCCAGTCCCTACAGCTCCTATAAATACCTGGGAAGTTTACGTTCCTTTCAAATGCACTTCGACAAGCTACTTTCCAAAGTCAGAGTAAGAATTAGTTTACTATACCCTAATAAGACGTCTTTTACCCACTCTGCAAAGCACACCTTGGTTGAAATGACAACTCTCCCCATCCTGGATTATGGCGCCTTAATCTACACATTTGCCTCCAATAAACTGGATGTCGTCTACAGCACTGCCGTGTGCTTTGTCACCGGTGTCCCTTTCAACACTCATCACTGTTCTCTAGCCAACGGGCCATTATGCCATACGAGGCGTAACCCCTCCATATAGCCGCTCATTACTCAATATCTCCAACAGTAACCACAATTTACATTCTGTCAAATTCATTAGTATGGTCTTTCCAAAAGTCTGCACCTCCTTTGGCCGTCACTCATCACAGTTTGCTCTTCATGACTGGAACGAGTTGCAAAAAATGCTTAAACTCCTCACTCCGTTACTATCCTTTAATAACTCAGTACATATGACAGTTTCTGATCACTCCACCTTCTGAATTTGCAGCACATACATATACTGTATCTCTTGTTGTATATACTTTATATATTGTGAATTTTGTCTAATCTTTTATTGTGCTAGTTGTATTTTCATTCTGTGTTCTAATATCTAATATCACCTCATCCTCTGTCGCTGCTTCACGGCCAGGTTGTCACTGTAAATGAGAACTGGTTCTCAATTGACTTCTGGTTAAATAAAGTCAAATGAATAAAAAATGAATAAAATGAAAAAAATGTAGTCACTAAATCTGGTCTCTCTTTAATGTGTTGTCAAAATGCTCGAAAATGGAGAGAAATGGAGGGAAGCGCTTTGCTACAAAGCCAGGCCATGTGAGCTAACTCAAAAAAATGTGGTTTCATGTGGCATATTCTGAAGTAAAATAGTCTAAAAGTAATCATACTCAATTTGCAATTTGCACACAGACCTGCACAACAGCGAGCCAAAGGAAGCGACACAACAAGAGGGAGAAATGGGGAGTGCAGCGGCCGGCTATGCACACGGTGCATTGGAGGTTGTGTGAGGTTATTACAGGTTTGATTATTGAGTTCCACAGGGCAATTGGCTCAAATGAGGGCTGACAGCTTCGGAGGGCAGCAAACAGCTGGAGAGCTCATCTCTGCCAGCAGCCATATTAAGACCATTTCACTCCCAGGTGCATCAGCTGCTATGATCTGTGATTAAGGCATAACTAATGAAGAGCTGGCGAAAGTAATCACGATGCCACTGCATCTGCAGACGCTTTCAAGATGCTGGAACTGTGTCTTTATAGCTTTACAGGAAAAAATAAACAGGGAGGATGTTAATAAATGGCAGACTGGACACTAAAGGTGGAAATCCAGCATGAAAATACATCTGAATAAGTGTCAATATACAGAGTCATACAAGTGTCACTCCACCATATTTACTGATTCATATCTGCAACCCAGCAACCAATCAACAGCTGGCAGCCAGGCAGCAAACTAAGCAGCCTCATTGCTCTGTACTTCTGTGTGAAAACATTATGAATGGCACTCCCTCTCGTGTAATATTGCTTAACTTGAACCGCAAAGCCATAATGAAATTATCTTTTGAATTCTTGTTTCGGGCGGGGTTGCATTTGGCTGAAATCCAGGTGCATCAATTTTTGAGTGTTTCACTTACTGTGAAACGGTGTCAAAGCCGGGTGGAAACGAATTGACATCTCTCCTTAGTGCAATATGTATGAGCAACCACTCACCGTGGCAAAAAGAAAATTTGGCCCGATGTAATGCACAACGTGGGTGTTTGGACCCCTGAGCAACTTGTAATTGCGTTTCATAATGGTTATTTCTTCCTCCTTACCCTTTTCTCTCGCAATATGGAGATATAATGGAGCACTGCGTAGACAGGGAAGGATAAGGTGTTTAGTGGGTTCAAAAGATTTGTGCGATTGTGCCTGAAACTTTGCATTTTGACTTCGATGTAACTGAACACAGACAACCTGTCGTTCGGTGCATTAGTTTGTTGTCAGGTTATTAAATAGGTGCTATCAGTGGCTGTAAGCCTCATGCTGTAGATGTGGGTCAGTAGGGCCCTACTGCACCCAATAGTAGGTTTTATCATCTATTCACATGGCAGATCACTGAAAGAAGGTATAAGAACACAACAGCCACCTTTAGCGACCGTAGTAATTACGACAGGAGCAGAAGTGAAGCAACGCACACAAGGCGGGTGGATGGGTCAAACAAACACAGGACCCACCCACCCAAGAGACCGGGCTCAAAGAGTATAGAAGCAAAGAGTTGAAACTCTGGTGCCTTATTTATATTATATATAATAGCTGTGATGATGCCGCAGTGATGATGAGTCCATGACCATGGATGCATAAAGAGATGTCTATAAATCAGAGGATAATTTTTGTTTGAGGTAAATCAACTTACCAGTATGAACACTGAAATAGCCCTCGTTTCAATCGTTTTGTCCTAAAAGTTGTAAAATGAACTAATAGTCAAATCCAACGTTATTTTCCTCAGCATAATGAACGTGCATCAGCCCCACCGCCCTGCACACTCATATGACAGATCCTGTTCTGCCAGCTTCCTGCTAGCTATATGCGGCAGTAATAATGGATATATTGGCTATAATTCATCACTTTTATGATCTTATAATACACCCATGGGCTGTATCTGTAAGCCTTTACTGTGGTGGATGTATAAACATCTTTGTTCTCAAACAACCAGCTATAAACTGAATTTAACGTAGTTGTAGGCTATTTAGTACATGAAAGTCAAAGGCATAGGACACAACCTCTTATACATCCGTGGTCTGTGGACGACTGTACATCTGCAGTATTATATAGTATAAAACTTTCAAAAATTGTGTAGGATTTTTCTAAAGCAGCCAGGCAAAAAGTTACATAAATAAATAAGCAAGTAAACAGTGATAATAGTATGCATATTTATAATATTTTTCTTGTTCAACACGGACCATTTTGGTAGAGACATCAAAATTGTGTCAATAAAATAGAAATAATTAGACGTTTTATTGCCGTCCAATAGTCACTTTCATGTTTCAGTCCAAAATGGTGGAAATGTAGCTTTGCTTCTGGGTGTCGACATTGCAATGGACTGAACAACTGACTTTCACTTCTTAGCAGTATACGTTCGTTGCCAGAGTTCGTTGCCAACACCACCATTTTAAGCCAAACTTGATGTTTTTTTAGCCATGAGTGTTTGTTGCTTAAACCTAAACTTAAACCTTTTTAGTCCCAGTACTGATAGAGATACCTGGGTTTTGGGTATTGATCTGCTACCAGTCTTTAATTAATAAGCTGAGACATAAGTCTCATTGTGTAGAAGTGACTGGGATTATTTATTTATAACAGCTTGTCCACACCAGGAATGTCAGGAGTGCGTGGCAGCTGTTACCTTTTGTTTCATTTCAAAATAAAAGCCCTGAAACATTTTTTTTCTGTGGACAGAATTCCTTCATTTGTTAACACAAGGCTTTTATTCTGAAATATTTGCAGGACAGTGTTGTAGAACATGCACTGACTAGCAGGGCTCCATGACTGAATAAAGCACAGGGTTTTACCTGTAGATTATTGATAATATTTACAAATAAGCAAACATTTCTTAACCCTTTTCAATCTAAAATAAATATAAATATTCATAATGAAAAGAAATTGCCATTATGAAACACAAACTATGTAGACAGAAAGGGCTGACAGCAGCAGCAGCAGCAGAAACGCTGCTGGTGTGAACAACCGATGCGTGAACCACACAGCCGTTCAGCAAGGCGGCCGTCAGACTGGCTGCTGTCCTGGCCGGTCTGGACAAGCCGTAAGGCAACATCAGGCTTGACTTAAACACTGCTTTCTTAACTTTGTAAAATAAAATGTAACAAATAAATATATACTGTGGGTATAAATTTAGTGAATTTATATTTATTTTTAAAATAATAAATCGCACACCAGCATCTTGGTAAAAAAAATTGTCAAAATAAACAGGAATTACAATTCAACTGTAAAACTTATGCAGCAACAAATTGGTAAAAACTTATATATATCGAGTGATGCTGATAGTATATAAACATATAATAGGACTGAATAGATCAGCCCCATTGTTACGATATCTGATCCAGCTCTTTGACTCAGTATCGGCCCAATATCCGCTATCGTGCATCCCTCGTAACATTTCATTTCCACTGCTTTCAAGTTTCACTTTCACTTTTACAACATAGAGTGGAAGGGCCCTAAAGACCCACATCTATCCTGAATATTGGCTCACTGAAATAAATAGATGATAACAGAACTTACTATGAGTTTAGTGGGCCCCTACTAGCCTACACACCTGGGACAGATGTGTGTTGATAACGTCAAGACAATAGTGTTGCTATGGAGCCTGCGACACACGCTGTTGGTAACAGTACGTTTCATTCATCATGTGAGTCTTCGGTGGCGTCTCATCAGCCTGTCACCTGTTGTGCAGGTGGTAAACAAGACTGAATGATGCATTATAAAATTCAATTAGGTGACAGCAGCTGTCACAGAGGCTAGTTAAACTATTTGCGCTACTAATCCTGTGAATGTCTGTGGAGAGTCTCTTCCTGTTTTTTTTTTTTCCCCTTGCAGTCCAGTGTTGACAAACGCTACATCACTGTAGAGGACAGGAAGCCCAATTGCATCTCAAGGCTGTTTCCATGTAATATTCATTGTCATCAGAGAATACAGCAGCCTCAAGTTTCAGATCAAAAGCATTTCTATTCAGCAACAAGGGAGAGTACTTGAGTGTGGAGGAGGAATTCACAAAATGCCTTGGACTGCCTTTGATATTTTTGTTTTCTCTCGGACCTTTGGCAGCGAGGAGGCTCAGTCCACGGAACGGTCACGCTTGTAACAAAGTGCTGCATCTTTTGGGAGTTGCAGCATCGAGTGGCACGACGCCGTTTGAATCATCAATCAGGCTTAGTGTTACTTAAAGCAGGAATACTTTGTTCATGTTCTGCACCGAGTGGA
Organism: Pterois miles; assembly: GCA_947000775.1. Classification (NCBI taxonomy): domain Eukaryota; kingdom Metazoa; phylum Chordata; class Actinopteri; order Perciformes; family Scorpaenidae; genus Pterois; species Pterois miles. The sequence goes on along the minus strand of CAMQGK010000308.1, from coordinate 4,982,706 downwards.
ACGTACATTACATGAGGCAGAAGCATTAATCTTCTCTCCTGGCATGGTGTTTGCTTGTTTGATGCTGTTCCTTAACATAGACTTGCTTTCAACACTCCTAACGCTGCCATCCATTCAGCTACCATGATGCAGCTCAGCTGTGCTAAAGCAAAAATATGCTGTAATTCTATCTCAGACAAGTAATCAATGTTTGAAAACATGATGCAAAACCTCAATGTGCTAATCTGCCAAACAACAGAGATAAAATTGGAACCCGTAAAATGGAGATCTGCTGTAATGAATCATATTTTATTTGAATCATCTCAATATGTGATACTGGTATAATGTGCACAATATCAGCCAACCATTCGCTGTCAGCTGTCACTGTTGCTACCAGTCCTCGGAGATGTCCCGCTGACATTTTCAAGAAAGTTTTGACTGCTTTGCCTCAGGACTAGAGATATCTAAATTTAGACTAAAAGCATGTGAATTGTGGGTTTAAATAGTTTGTTTCTCTACTTTGCTTTCACACTAGAACCATTTATGCATGACTCCAGTATTCCTCAGCAATTCTTATCTTTGTATCTCTGCGTACGTACGGCACAATCACATTAATTTCACCCTCCACGCTTCATAAAAGATGTAACGCACTTTGCTTTTGCAGAAAATTCCTTCGTAGGAGTTTACATTAAATAGTCAATGGTCTAATTTAAGACTGATGATGAGAAAAGAAAGCACATTCATTTCTTGACCGACAGGATTTGCCCTCTACATCCGTTCCTGCCTCCCACATATGTGCACATATTGGAGGTGATGTATCGAAGTCCAACCAGTCCATTAAATATCTATCTGTAATTTCCTGAGCTTTACAGATGGCGAGCCTATTACATATTTAGTGGACTCTGCCACGGCACAGCGCAGAAATCAATCTGCAGGGGGAAACAAGGTGCAGTAGCCAGTTTGAGGACTCCCCCTGTACCACGTTTATACATGTTTTATTGCATTCCTCCCACAATTGATCGAGAGCTCTTCTGATTAACATTTGGAGGGCATCTTTTATTATACTCAAAAATGCATCAGAACCCGGTGGTACAGAAGATGAATGGCTTCTCAAGTGTCATCGAACAAAGAGATACCAGCTCAAAAGCTCAGCTGGAAGATCAAAAGTCTCAATAATCTGATAAATCTATGCAGGGGATCCTTCAGTCGGGACAGGGTTTGATCCAAATACAAACATACTTTTGCATTTGTTTATTGTACCACTGAGATTAAACCTGCAGTAAGCAGAATATTTTTGGCATCACTGGGCAAAAATTCCATTATAATCTTTCAGCATATTGTAATTCATGTGTTCTGAGAGAAAACCAGACCCCTGTACTTCCTCATGGCTCTGTTTTCAGGCTTTAAAACATCCAGCCAGTGACAGGGGACTTTGACCAATCACAGGTCATTTCAGAGAGAGTGTTCCTATTGGCTGTTCATTCCATGCAGGCAGCTGTCAATCACTCACAAACTCCAACCAATATTAATCAATATTCTGTTAATGTAATGTCTAGATTTTTGCTTCAAATGTTTTCAGAGACATCTTATATTTACTGTTTAGCTGTAAAATGGGAAAGTTTGCCCAGGCTGGTGGGCGGTGCTTGGTACTTCCTCAACTGATCGCAACATGGCTGCTGGCTCACAAACTTTCTAGTTTGACCATTTGATCGGAGTTCATGAGTGACTGCTCACAGACGTCAGGCTCCAGCTCCGCTCTGATTGCTGATTGACTGTTTAATAAAATATTTTTTAATCGTATTTGCTCCAATTCTACCTGCTCCGGCTTTCATTTATTGAGTAATCACACTTCATAAATGACAAATATTGTTTTGAGTTTTTTGAGTTAGAGGCCAGAAAAATGTTCAGAAAAAAATCCTGAGATACTCTTTCAGATTACATTTCCCAGGAGAATGACTTCACGAATGACAGTATCTTCACAAAGCTGCATTTAAGCTGAAGATACATGCTCCTCAGCAAGACGGCAATAGCACAAAAGCTACACTTTTTATTTTAATCTTTTGTGCATGCCGTGATTTGCATTTCAAAGGAACTATTTATTTTGAGATCCAGCTGTAAACAGATACAGCAGTAAAGGGCCATTGTTTAGCTTCTCTGAGCAGCAGCATAGAAATCACATATCGCAAATTAAGCAATGCGTGGCATTAGTGTAAAATGACATGAGTTGTTCAACAATGGCTACACTGGGATGGGAAAACATATGACAAAGCAGCAGATTACATGTTCAAAATCATAATTAACTGAGGACTAACTAATAGGAAACACAATGGTTATGACTTAGCTTGTGGAAAAAACTGTCCATTCTTTTCAGCTGTGGAGCACAGCAAGGTCTGGAGTACTGATGATACTCTAAAGTGTTAGATTGATAGGATACTTGGTCTCTGAGTGGAGCAGCCCATTTATAACCACCTGAGTACAGCACGTCCCTGACAGCACAAACTCACCTAATAATCCTTGAAACCCAGGACAACCTGACTATGGCGCTTCAACGTCAAATAAATGCTTCGGAATGGGACAGAAACCACCTTACAGTTTTATCTATTTTGTTTTATAGGGTTACTATAACACAATGCATTCATCTTTTTACATTATTGCTTGAATAAGATATTTTTCTTTTACTGCGACTGCATGAATACAATGAGGATATTTTACAGTATAAAGTGGTACAAAAGCAGTTCGCTGAAAGACAGGCACAAGGTGCAAATCAGCTGGGAAACTCGTGTCGTAGATGATTTGAGTTCAGTGTGAGTGAGGCCGCATCCTTAGGAGTGATGAGTATGTGTGTGTCAGGGGAAGGTTTCTGTCTTTTTGCAGTGCATAATTATTTCATGTAACATGCTTACTCCCAGAGTTTAATTCTGCACTTCACCAAGTCCTGAGGGACGGTGGGAGGCCAACTGTTGTTGCATTGCACTTCTTCCTCTCTGGAAAGTGGGGCTATGTAGATAAGCTGGCGCTCCACTTTGGTCGGTTCATCCAGTGTAACGCCGACTGTGCGGATGATATAAAGTAATACGCTGACAAACCCTGGCAGTGCAGCTAAGAGAGAGGTTAATAGGAGCCCTTCACATCCACATGCTACTATCTAATAACTGTGTTGGGGTGAAATGCAGTTATCATCAATGGCATCTCTCAATGAAAGTCATTTAAATAATTCCAAGATGCAGTTTAACTGTGAGAGTGAATGCGAGCGTTGCCAGGCAATCGGCCCCACTAGCTGAGAGGAGACTGTGGTAATAGTCTGCATGGTCCTAAAAGGACAAATGCTGTTTCGACAGTGCTCGCCCCTGAGCTGGATTTACAAAGCCAGCAAACGGCTGATTGAATGACTCAAGAGCCGGGTATGTGCCTTAGATATGTGTCATCTATCCACAAGGCAGTCTCCTGTGCTCTTTAGAAACAAAAAGACATCGACGTAAAAAGCAACAGCTTTTTTCAGACCGGAGCCTTACAAGTGCACACAAATTTAGGATATAATGTTTAGCTCAGCTGTAAACTGGTACAGAAGGCAAGGTATGAGCTGACAGACCGTGAAAGTCAAATATTATCTTGGCAAAGCAGAGCCAAGAACAGGGCAGTTCAAGATTTCGAACTGCTGGATCCAGTAGTTCAAAAGGGGGGCTCATATTGTGTATGTACCAATAAGGATAGATTCCAGGAGAGTACCATAACACCGATCAGTGTGTACTTTTCATCTGGGGTGTGACCTGGGTGACAATCCTTCAATACCAATGGAGTAAACACAGATAGCTGCTGAATAAACTGTGAGATAGGAAAACGCTAATATTAGATTATTTCCTAAAATGAAGTTGCTAAGACTTTGTAAATACAGTATGTGGGCAAATTATAGCCCTGTTATTTCATGAATTTAACAGGCAAAAGGTTAGTGCTAGTAGTCAGGCATGGCCTCAAAGGGAATAGTAATTAAAAAGTATAGATAAGCTGAGGGAAATGAAGGATTGCAATAATGGATCATAACAAATGAGATCAATTCTACCTTATCTGGGACTTAACATTCCTATAAATGGCTCCTACTGAATTCCTCAGCCTAGTTTTGAAACACAATGTGACATCTGCAGATGATTTCCATCTTCCCCATGGTGTACAAAGCATGAATCTCTCCCATGATGGTTAACTAGGGCTGTCAATCGATTAAAATATTTCATATTAGTCACACATTTTTTAACTGTTCAAAATACCTTAAAGGGAGATTTGTCAAGTATTTAATACTTTAATCAACATGAGTAGGCAAATATGCAGCTTTATGCAAATGTATATTCATTTAATGGAAATCAATTAACAACACAAAACAATCATAAAGTCCAGACACCCTTGCAGGCATGAAAATATAACCCACTTTCATTCACATATCTTGAGGTCAGAGGTCAAGGGACCCCTTTGAAAATGGCCAGTTTTTCCTCACCAAAATTTAACTTAAATTTGAAGCGTTTTTTTTAACCTCTTTTGATATAAGCTAGTATGATGGTTGGTACCAATGGATTCCTTAAGTTTTCTAGTTTCATATGATATCAATATCTTCACTCTAGCTTTAAAACAGCCCACTACAACCTAAAAAATGCAAGTTGCCACTTATATATAAAAGAGCAGTCCAGTGGCGCAGGGCTATACCTGGTGGGCATAGATAAAGATAACTGCTGATGCCGGAGCTGTATGAGCAGGGTAGGTCTTATGGTAGGCCGTTAGCTGACGCTGTCAGGAGTTCAGGTGTTATAAGAGTTGACAGCTTTGTAAAATGACTACCCAATAAATCCGTGAACTAGGGCGAGAAATATAGCAGGAACTCTGAGTAACAGCAGCTTTACTTTATCAGTAAAAGTTGAAATTGTGCAGACTTCAACAATGAGTGAAGCTACGAGAGGTGGAGGTATAAGCACAATCTGTGCGTGCCGCTGCACCGGACGGGGCAGCGGGCCAAGCTACCTCGAGGGAATTCACACCTCTGCAGCACAATGAGAAAGACGGGGAGGCCGAGCTGCCATCTGCAACTTATCTGGAGTCCGACATTTCTTTGAGCGAGGCAGGTTAAAGCTCTCTCGTCAAAGGGATCGCAACCCAATGCAAGCCTGTCAGATGAACTGGGATGGGACTTAGCTGTCACAGTGAAAGCAGGCTGAGCTCTGTGCAGAGGCTACCACGGTCAAAAAGAGGTGAGTATAACTTGTCCAACATTTCACTACAAGGGGCGCTAGCTCTTTGTGCATCGCCACACTCACACCTCTCATCCTGAGAAAGCCAGCTGCGGTGTTGAGCGCTTTAGAAAAAACTATCAAAGCGCTGCTGTAGGTATTTCTTTCCCCATGTGGATGCAGTGGCAGTGAAAGGGGTTACCCACAGCTTGTTGGACATTTGCCAGGCTGACACAGACCAGGCGGATGGAGAGTGCGCCCAATGAGGAGAGGGTGAAGTAACAACCTGAGCACAAGCTGCCAAAACTTACTAGCGCTGCCTGCCTGGCGAATCATATAAAATGACATTGCTGGCATGCAGCAAACGTCTAAGAAGAGCAGAGCACCCGCAGCAATAAAAGGTCAGCAACTGAAACCAAACTCACTGTAGCAATACTCCTGCACTGGGTTGCACCAGCTATGCATAAGATCAAATGTAGCCTTGTTCGAACACGATTTCTACCTTAAAGGACCAGTCTAACATTTAAGGAAATCTATTGGCTGAAACTGAATATAATATTAATTAGTGTTTTCTTTAGTGTAAAATCACCTCAAAATAAGACTTGTGTTTTCATGACCTTAGAATGAGCCATTTACATCTAGATAGGGAGCCGTTACCCTCTTTACGGGGTCCGCCATGTTGCACCACCATGTTTCTACAGTGGCCCAGAACAGACAAACCAAACTCTGATAACTTTTCCTGCTTGGCCCGGAGACGATCACATTACTCGCTCCTGTTGCTGCAACTCTCTCTCTCTTGCTTCACCACTCACTTCCACTGAGCTCGAGAGGGCCATTCGGGTTTTCACATCTTTCACACCAGCCAAAATAGTTACAGCGTAGGCAGAAGTTACTCAAATCTTACACCTAGCCCCAAGTAGGTGTAAAGTCCTCCGTAAAACAGTGGTAGGCATGGTGCCTTAATGTGAAAGGTAGGATAACTAGCTAATTATACCGTCTGTTATACCAGCATCGGCAACACGCCATTCATGATGAATCATTTATATAACCACCTTTTTGCTTTCCATAAGCAAATAAAAAGGATCAGTCCTTCCCTACAAGTGTGTTTGTTATTGTTACTTTGCTATAAGATAATTTCAAAACTTGCTTGGTGATTAAATTGTGCATATATCGACTGTGCGTATAAAGAGATATGAGTATCTGCACTGTCATTATGTAAGCGTCTGTAAACAAGTGGGCAATTACATATAAATATCCTCACTGCCACACTGACAAGCAAATAGACAGACAGATAGATAGACAGACAGATAGATAGATAGATAGATAGATAGATAGATAGATAGATAGATAGATAGACAGACAGACAGACAGATAGACAGACATGGATAGGTAGATACTTTAGTGATCCCTGTGCTGGGAAAATGCAAACAAGCAGCCATTGCTAAGGTCCTGACAGGTGTCTCACTGTCCTTGAAGTCTATTTCAGCTTTGGTGTTGCACTCCTATTCAACGCATATGCAGCGTCTATTTGAGGATAGACACCTTAAAAGGACAGAAGTGTCAGTCGGAGAAGACAATGTGAGATACAGGACCGTGAGCATTCACGGAAAGGTATAAATACAGCTAAACAGAGAGACTCTTTCAGCCCTGTACATATCATGTTGATGGTTGTGTGCCCACTTGTGTGTAATAAAATGCAGAGACACACTCCTGTTTTTGTGTCCTATTTTAACAGATACTGCCGCCACAATCCCGAAGGACATTTAGGATATATGCCTGCTTCGATAACTTTCTAATTAATGTATGCTATCATGATGTTTCTTAAAACGTTACAATCTCATCTCCCCAATAACAGGGTATTGTTACCGATGATCCACAACCTGTACTGACACAATAACATAGTGCATTATTTTATATTTTGGTTCATATTTGTTTTTGTATGTTGTATGACGTAGTTGTCGGTTTCACCACCTGATGTCACTACTGTTATTTTGCACCTTAGACTAAGATTGTATAATCATCTACTTTATCGTACTTCTTTGTCCTAGTTTACGTACTTTTTTGTTTTTTGGTGATAAATGATGCCATTTTAAACCCTAACCATCTCCACTATACTGTGTCAAGAATAGCACTTTGCGATCATATTGGTTAGCGCAGACAACCGAACATCGACATGCTTTAGTATCAAACTAACTAGTCTGAATGTGTCGTTTAGTGTTGGCTTTGCTCCAAGAAAGAAGTGAGAGAAGTGTGAGAAAACATTGAATCGGAGCTGCAATCAACAATTGTTTTCATTATCAATCTGCCAGGTGTCTTCTTTTTTATAAATTCAGTTTATAATGATAAGAGGAAAAAAAAAGCAAAACATCCTCACAGACTGGAACCACCGGATGTTTGGCAATTTCGCTTAAACAATTAATACATGATTAACAAAAGAGTTGCTGATTGATTTCCTGTCAATCAACTATGTGATTAATAAACTAACTGCCACTCTGCTGTAAATCAGTCATGGTGCCACAGCATTTAGGATTTGAACTAGAACATACTCTTTTCACTCTACTATTTTCTTGGTGAGGGAAACGAATTCCCTCAATGTAAAAACTGTATTTGTATCTCTTAAAGTATCATTTGCGATTTAGCCGACCCAGTTGTTTGCCTGAGAGGAAACTCCTTTTTATCTTTTCCCCAATATGTGCACGCTGTGTGCACATGCATGCATGTATGATGCTCCTGTGGGTTGGAAAGCTCTCTATATATGACCTGGATTATGAGGATGTTACGTCTTGCCTGAGAACAGGTTCTGCTTCAGCTGAGCGATTTAGCCCTTGGTAGTTGTCAACTGTGCTTCTAAAAAGCTTAATATACATTTACGACAACCTTCTCGTTTTATATACTCCGCAGGCTGTGTATTGGAGTGAGAGTATGATTTTGACAGATGGAGGAGAGAAAAAAAAAAAACTCCCCTTGGGGACATCTTAAGGGAATTCATTTCATTCTTTGACTGCATTTCTAAATAGAGAGAAATGCAATGAGCTGACACATCAAACATTATCATGGCAAGTTGAAAGTAGAGTTAAGCTCTTTATGTCTACCTCTCTGATTTGAAGAAACACTTCCAGTGAACTCATTCAGGCTACGTTTTGATGCAACTGATTCTCCATCAAATGAGCATTGTCTAGCTTCTTTAGATCTTATGATTCGCTTTAAAAAGTACATTAAATCACCATTATCGCTCATCTACGAAAGCTTTCTACTTTACTTCCCCCTGAAAATACCTCCATTTATTAGTCTGGTAACCTTGAATTGCAACAGGAAGCAAAGAGTTGCATTTTAGGGCCTTCCGAGAGGATATCAATCAGCCATAGTCGACTAATAACGAGCGCGGCATTTATCTCCTTGTCAGAAAAGTGAGGGAGAGAAATGATGAAGGGAGAGAACCTCGACTGCTGTTCACATTACAGCATGGATTTCCGCAGCCCTCAGGCTAAGGGGGGATGTCAAGGGGGGAATTTGAAAGGAGCGGAGAGTGGAGGGAATAAAAGGCTGGGTCTTGAGACGGCATGCCGAACAGTGAATAGAGCCGAGACCTTTTGAAAAGTCAGACAGTTAACTTCTGACTGATTCACTTCATCTCCATCCCCATTGTTTATTTATGTGGCAGATGGGTTGCATAAATTCCACTGCGGACCTCACCGTTATAAACCTAAGTCAATTAGCCAGCCGGGGCGTTAGCAGACACTTCGCCGGATCCATTGCAGCAAATCACAGCAGGCAGATGGGCGAGATTTTTCATTTTTTGTGACTAAGGCTCAAACCCATAATTTTTCCTTGTTTGTGTGAATGCCTGACTCATTGAATAATCAGTTTGATTAATAAAACCAGTCTCCCTCGGCATAATGTTTTGGCTCACGCTCTGGTACGGAGCCTGTCTTTGTAGCCTCTCTAGTACACCATGTGTTCAAGTGTTAGGTGGATTTTTATTGTTCTTTATCCTCGAACATTGTTGCGCATAATGTGACAAATTTATCATTAATGCTCCGAGCTTTCATTCAAATTAACTTGGCTCGTCACATCATGTTTTCTCCACCTGTCGCCTTGTGTCTTCCACTTCGAACCCCTCATTACTCTTCCTCACTCCTGCTTCCATATTTCCCTTCCCATTGTCCACTTACCTGAGTCCCACTTAATAGATCTTTCTTTCGCTCACCATCATCTCTCTTCCCCGTTTTAAATATTTCTCACGTCTCCACTTCATCTACATACCAGCCTCCTCCCCCCGCCTCCTCATCCATCGCTCACTTCATATCGCCCTCTTTCCTCTCCCCGCCAGTGAGCCCACCCTGGCAGCCTTGGCCCTCTTAAATGCATCATTTCTTCCAAGAGATATCCTTCTGCACTGACCTCTGTGCTAGCTGGCTGCCTGCCATCTCCACTCAATGGACTCATCAATCCATCTTGGTTCTTGGATGGCCTTGATTTTATTGTCTCACACAGCCCTCTGTCATCCTGTTCATCTCTCATCCTTAATGTCATCCTTTCAGATTTTAACATGTCTGCATTTTCTAAGCGCACAGCGTTTGATTACATTGAGCTGGAACAGCGGAGTCTCCAGGTGGGCTATTGTTGTTGAGTCCTTGCCGGGGCCAACGGGCGCGGCGGCGTGGATGTGCCATTTTTGCAGAGTCAATCATTGGGTTGAGAAGGAGCAGTTACTCTGAAACTCGATTTATTTTTCTGCACATTATTACTGATGATTGATTGGACGTTTTAATGCATTGATGCTTTACGCTAAACGATGCTTGCACACACTTATCCATCATGTTCAGCTGCCAAACTCACAGGCTTTGTAGAAAATAACAATAACATTGTTTATTTGGCGCATTACACTTGCTCCTCAATAACAGACTTCATGGTGAAAGTTACGGAGACTCTAAGTGGACTGCTACGACCCGACTCAGTGAGGCTCATGTGATCGATGGACTAACAGCAGCCTCGCTCACTTGTCTGCTTTGCACTGTAGAATAACGTAGAGGAGCTCAAAACTGAATTCTCACAAAACTTTTCTACAGCATCAATATATCCATTAGGATTGATCCTCCCAAACATACCTTTTAATTCTGGATTGAAATCACCAGACACCGCTCGATACGATATCACAATGCTTTTGTCACAATCCGATCATTTTGCGATTAATATATGCCAAGTATTGCGAGAAGATATATTGTGATATATTATGATTTATGACCTTTTTTTGGACTGCAAATTATGCTGTTTGTCAGTTTTACACTTCAGGTTTTCTGTTCACTGAGTTTTCATTCACATATCTTTAGGTGAGAAGTCAAGGGACCCCTTTGAAAATGGCCATGCAAGTTTTTCCTCACCAAGATTTAGCATAACTTTGGAGCATTACATAGTGTTCTTCCCAACAAGCTAACATGACATGGGTGACATTAATTGATTCCTCAGGTTTTCTAGGTTTCTAGTTCCATAATATACCAGTATCTTCACTCAAGCTTTACAGCTGAGCTTGCAACTATCTCTGAAAGACAAAATAGCAGCCGGGCCTGTTGGTGGGCGATGGGACTGTTAAGAGGTTAATAATTTATATAATAAAAGATCGATATTTAACGTCTGTGTATCAATACAATTTTGCAAAATATCACAATATTATTCTTTATTGTTTTATTTCCCCGATCCCTACTTCTAGTTAGGAAGAAGTTTAATGTGCTTCAAGCGCCTCACAAGGAATCACAGGCCTGTCCGGTGCTCTCAGAGCACAGTAATCTTGGTTCAAAGTATACCGGAGCGCATGGATTTAAGGCAACAACCTTCATGAGAAGGTCTCAACGCAGCTCTCTGAGGAAGACGCCTTTGGCATTGAAACGTCAGTCTGAAATGAAATCTCTAGTTAATGAGATTTGTAGAAGCAAACTGAAGGGCCCCGTCATGTCTTACTACGTTCACACTACAAGCGTCAAAAGCAGCAACACAGCTAGTGTGGCCAGCTACGTTGTCTGCGAGTCGCTGTTGAAATGTTGCTCCAGTGCTTGATGCAGTTATGTTGTTAAATAGCACTGGGAAGTGGCTAACGGCAGTTTTAAAGATGAACACGTTCAAACAAGAACATATGATTGGTTGACACGTCGTTGAAGTCTACTTTATTTGTGTCGGGCATCAGTTTGTAGCGTCATGTCACTGGCATCCATTGAAAATGTCTCGTAGTTGTCTCATGTTTCTTTGTCGCTTGAACACAACTTCACGCTTCTATTACTGCAGAACTTTTCATACAATTCTTGAGCCTGTTGCCCAGCTAAAGACTTTTAAAAGTAGAATAACAAAAGTTATCTTCAGTAATCAATTTGTACTGAAATTGGTTCATTGCACCATTTTTTCAAATACAAACACTGTTAAACCTGCAGTCAGTTTGGTCTGTAAGGTAACACTGCAGCAGCTCTGCTGCTACCCTGAAGAGTAAGAGCATGGGTCACTTGCAGATGAGGGTTGCTACATTATAGAAAATGTTTCAGATCAACACTCAGGATGTACTGAGTATGCATAACACATTTCCCTCAACTTTCTTTCTGATCGCTCCTCTCCTTTCCGGGTAAGCGGGGTCACGAGGAGAATGAATAAATGCATGACCATTTGCGCCTTGTTCCTTATTTGCCGAGAAATGCCTTTATGAGGCGATTGCGGATCGATAAGTGCTCTGCCACGCTACCTGCAGGACAACTTACGGGCATGTCTGGGAGTTTTCTGTTATATATGGACATGCTAAATGTCAGTCATGCTTCCCCAGCTCTCCAAGGCCATTATGAGCATTTGCTCCGCACTATTTATAGAGAGCCTCAGTATGTTGCCTCAGTATGTTTAGTCATGAAACACCTGACCCTTCCGAATCAGAGCCCACTGAGTTGAGCGTTGCTTGTATCATATTTTTTTGACCTCCGTAGCAGCAGCAGCAGCATATGGCAAGTGAAATATGAAAACGAGGTGAGAAAAATGTAAATTGTAAAAAGGCTGAATGTGTCCTCTGTAACCTTCACCTTTATCTCTCATCAGCCTTTCATCACACCCTCTGCCTCTTTCAAATATGCTTTATTTCCTCCCTGAAGGTCTTCCTCCAGCTCCTGGCACCGCTCCGTCACAGCTACGAGTCCAGACTGCAGCACACGCAGTGTTTGTATTTCTGTCGCCGACTGAACCCTCAGGTTTAGACCAAACTATCCATATATTCACTTTTTCTCAGCGACCTCACAGCGCCGAGCAAAGTTGGAGACGAGAAACAGAGATGGAGGGCACTTACTGCTCGTACACTCAGTGGAGAGCCTCCTTTGCTTTTAGCTTGATTCAAATCATGTTCGCTCATAAAATTATTTAAAATGTGCTTGCATTTTAACACCCACTTTCAATTTGAATGAACTGCACTTTTTGGTGGAAATGAATGGGAATAATGAAACTTGCATGTTACTACAACAACTCAAATGTGTTTCTCTGAGGGGGCTGCATGAGAAATCTATGAAAAGCCAGAATGAAATCACAGTTTTCTGCCGATGCATGGCGATGGTTTTGTAATCACCCTTTTGCTTTTTTTTTCTGTCTACAATGACAAAATGGCATTTAATTGCTTTTGCAAATGTACATCTGTGTGCCTGTGAATATAAATGAGACTGAGAGGCCTCTTGTTCTCATGGTAACACCAGTAGGATGTGATGTGCTGATTGACCTTGGGGGTGTGGAGTTTCCTTTTCCACATGAATTTAGCATCAAGGTAAGTCTCCGGGTGTCTGCATGGCAACAGATTTGCAGTTTGTTGACAGCAAACCATTACGTTCTTGTGTTGGCTTGTTTTTTCTCTGGCTGCATATACATACATATTTGAAGTCTCCATAATTTATGTAATGAGTGTGTCAGAAAAAAGAAATTGAATTCATTTCATTCATTGCACATATCTTATTAGGAAATGACTGCAACCATTGAGGTGATCATTGTGTAATGTTTCCATCCACACGGGCGATGCATTACAGTGATACATGGATCCTCGGTGTGTTTCTATGGAGGTGCGTCAACAGGCCTGTGGGGGGCACTCCAGCACTTTCCCCGCCGTTTGTTGCTCTCTTCCCTCCATCTCTGCCGTTTCTAAGCTTTCCCTCCCCATTTTCTGTCTTCCTTTTGTTCTGTGACTCTATCACTCCTCACTCTTCCTCCCTCTCTTTCTCGTACTAATGCGCTCTCTCATCACCGCTTCCCTCTCGCTCTCTCAAGTTCTTCCTCCTCGCTCCCTCCAATATTTCACTTTTGGTGGACACCCATTTCCCCTCCTTTGCTCCCTCTTTCTTTTCCGTCCCTCACGCTGATCTCTGTTCTCTGTCTGGCACTTTTTTGTTCAGGATTCTTAATCGATACAGTTCCCCTCTTCCCCCTCCACATGAAATAAAACACACATTTGTAACAAGGCTTAAGTAGCTTGACCTTCTCTCTGTTGCATCCATTCTGCATTTCCATATTGCAGCAGGGCATAATTAGTATGGCTATCCATACAAGAACATTATCAGGTTGCCAGTAGATGAAAAAAAAAAAAACATAATAATGGGAGTTTGATGACACAGGACGTTTTTTTTTTTTTCTTGCGATTTCCCAGCAAGCGATAGTGAGTTTGATGTCAGCTCATCAGTCATTCCACAGACTTGTTCATTCAATGCATTTAATCCTTGGGCAGCTCCAAAGAGATAACTGGCCATCAAATTAAGGGAATACATTTATGTTAAGTTGTCAGAAATATGAAATGTGCTGTACGTCTTTAGAGATATCAAAGAAGAGCTCCATTATCCATCTTTCCATGAATAAATCCACCTCTCTCTTTCAGTAGGACGAGAAAAAGACCCAAATATTTTAATAATTTTGGCTTTTCTTTCAAATCATTTGGAGATTCACAAACAATTGGCCAGCCATTTAATCTTGTTGGAGCTCCGGGCTTAAAAGTGTCTTCTCAAGTAGACAGATATTTATCTAAAATATGTCACTGTGCCAAGTGTATTCATTCATGCCAGGAGTTGTAATCGAGTTGACAACATCTGCACTCCAGGGATTAAGTGAAAGAACAGCACAATGCTGGGATAGATTGGGCAAATCATATTCAATCACTCTGCCTGTGGCTAAACAGAGCTACTTTAAAGTTTGATGTGACTTTCCTTTGAGCAGACCAACTGTCAGCTACACCTACGCCACCCAATTTATTTCATTAAAACATTATTGATTTCTCCTTTGTCACAAATTATAATAAAAAGCAGGCCATGTCAAGAGATGGTAATTAATGATTAGCCCTTATATGTATTACTTTGTCAGGAAATGACTGATGGCAGCTTGATGGCTGATGGCCATGACCTTGACTGGGTAAATTACCAGCAAGGTGGCAGACCAAGGAGATAGGTTGCATGAAGCAGCCATTTCTTAATGACGTTACATCATATCACTTCCATAGCTTATGGCTCCATGTCCCAAGAACATACAGATAATTAATTCTAACCTACTTCTCCAAGTTTAATTTCACCGGCATCCACAGACAAATGTATACAGTTGTTAAATAAGTAATGATTTATCAATTAGGCTTTAGGTTAATCTCCATTAATAACATGATTGATACATTTATGTATTCACAGACATAGAAGATGAGAAAAGTGTGATATAAACAGTTCAAAAATGTGTGTAAGACAGGGTTGCGTCACTAACATAGACTGCACATAAGAAGTAGGCGTACTTCTACACACCCACTGGTGTGTAGACTGCTGTTTTGAAGCCTTGACTAACGTATGAATCTGAAAATGGGTGTAGTTCCCCTTTAAGGCACTTCTGCATTGGATTCGCTTTTCAGAAGTGGAGGTAGCCCACTGGTCACTAAGCAGTGCTTCTGTCTGTTTAATGAGATAGAGATGGAGTTACAGTTACACCGGCTGTAAGGATTAAATGAGCGCAAAATAATCACTTTGCTGTGCTCACTGTGGCAGTCCCGAAAGGGCCCAGGGGCTCAGGGGGCCCCTTAGCCAAAGCCTCAGCATAAAGTCGGTGTTATTAACTTTTTTTAAAAAGATTATTTTTTTAGGGCTTGTAATGCCTTTATTAAAGCAGCTGGAGAGGGACAGGAAAGGAGGGAGAGAGTCACGGGTTGGAATCGCTGCCAAGGACTCAGCCTACATGCGACGTACGCTCCACCGGGTGAGCTAGAGGTCGCCCATATCTTTGCATCTCTTGTCACGTCGTCAAAGCGCTCAGTCATTCATGTCAATAACAGAGCCCCAACAGTCCTACTGAAAATCTGAAGGAATAGCCTCTTGTGCTGTTGGCTTTGAGTGTTTGTGTGCTGCAGAACCTGTTGAGATGCAGGTGAATGTCTGTCTTAGTTTATATGCTATTGGCATTCAGTGTGTGTATGCACGCTGAAAATCCTGTTGAGGTACAGGTGAATTTAGTTATTGTGCTGCTGGCTGCAAGTCAGCATACCTGCCCTGCCAGGAGGAGGCCCATTGTCTCATAATCCATCTATGCCTGTGACATCTGTCCCACCTGAGCAGGTGTTTTCAGCAGCTGGACGAGATAGAGTGAGCAAACAGCACTCAACTCACCCTGAGCTAAGATATGCTTGAATAAAGCAGTAAGACTGAAATCTGCTGTAACATAGTTTATGTTTACTTGGTAACAGCTATTTAAAGTTAGTCCTTTTAGTCGATACAGTGGGGTTGGAATATTGATTATAACTATAAGGGCTCGACTTTCCCAGCATGCTTATGTCCATCTGGAAGTTGGGCTGCATTATTTAACATTTTACATATTTTGACGTTGTCCGACTACTGATTGTTAGAGGTGAAGAAAAAAAATCAATTCACCTTTATATCATGATTTTTTTTTTTTTTTTCCCCAATTTTGATATATTCTTTTAATGCAGGAATCAATATATTTGCTTAATTCAAATCTACATGGAGGTAGAAGGAAGTTACCACTTTTATTGTTGTAGTCAGACTAACATGAAGTCATATCTGTTCCGTATCGATCACCAAAATAAAATGCAACCGGCTGCAGCGAGCCAAAAGGACAAAGCAGAGAACGGCGGAGCGTCCACGTGGATACGACCTGCACCCTCACATTTTAAATCCAACATAAACACAACACATCCAGTGAAGCATGGAAACACTTTGGGTTTCACACGTTGCAGGAAAAGCAGAGCCGGACATCACGGCTAAAGCTACATGCTAATGCATGCATAATCCATGCTCTGTCATGGACAGGAAATGGTTATGGATGTGGTGACGTGGTCAAGCCAGCTGTCACTGTCATCTCCGTGGTCAAATCCGCAGATGCTACAACTGTCGAGCGCCCATATACTGACATTTACAGTATGTTAAATACATTCAAACGACCCTGATGGAGCTGACCATGGTGTTTAAAGACAACGAAGCTGACAGGGAGATAGAGACGGACTTGGAGAAGTTAACTAAAGTGCACATGTGACTACGTCCGGAATTGAAAATAAGGTATTGACAAAGGAAACTATATATACAAAATACATATATGGAAATAAGATTGATTGGATTGTATTCACCAGTAGTATAAAACATTATATGCCCCTTATAAATCAAAAGAAAATACCACTAATTTGCGAGGGGAATGTATTAATAAATAATGCCTGACAATGACCATGCTGAAAATCAAACATTTTTATGTATTAGATATTTTCCAAAGTAAAAGTCCCTAAAAGTGAATGATGAAACTGTTTCCCATGGTCTAGTGTTAAAAAAGTTACCAAAAATTTCAATAAATCGTGATATTGAATCACAACAATTAAAAATCAAAATACGTATTGAATCGACACCCATGTATCGTGCTGGTATTTAATCTGGAGATATGTGTATCGTCCCAGCCCTTCGTTTGTTAATATGTCCAATAATCAAATTTCATTGGAATCTGCATCTCCAGTTGATGTGTTTAAATGCTTAGATTTGTAAACAGGAGTGGATGATGACTGAATCCAAATATCTCACACAGTTTCAGCACTCTGGAGACAGTTGTCAGCAGTTCAGCGTCCAGTTATGGGGATAATTTATAATGTATACAATAGTTCATGTAATTAAGAACAAGACAGGATAAGTAATTTAGAGACTTCACTCCCCCACCAATTCATACAAACTCACTATGGGCCTGCCATTTAATTAATGAGACGCTTTCACAAATCTCTAACTGGTGATTTGATCCACACTGATCTATCATCAATCTATTTCCACAAGAAATACAGGAAAGAAAAGGAATATTCATCATTTTTATAATATTTAAATGATCATTAACCACATGCAATGCTCAATTTGCGAAAGAAAGGAGACCCAGAAAATTGAGAGAGGGGCAATCCTTTACGGTGATTAACGTGGAAGAGTCCCAGAATACGGATCAACTGGTGAAAGCGTCAGAGGTGGATAATGTCCGCCACGAAGAGAGGGATTATTTTGTCAAAGCATGGATCGCCTGCCAATACGCAGACCTCTATACCCACATGGTGTGGGGCTTAGACAAAAGCACTGAGACATTATTTTCAGGTTCTCACTGTGCCGCCTCATTATGCGCTGAGAGAGCAGCGTTGGTTCAAATTAGTGCATCACAAAGTGCATTTCAAACAGCCTCCATATTGTTGAATAAGAGCTACAGATAAGTGTTGTGTTTGATTCTATACAACAACACCTTTTTAGAGCGGGAAATAGTTTACAGGCTTTCAGCATCATGTACAATGCAAACTTGACATCGCCATCTGAGTCGAGGACGCTGCCTTTTCAAGTAAATCAATGATTAGACAACCTTGAAGTAAATTCAATGAACTTGAATCATCCTCTGCTTTAGTATTATTTAAGAACTCTATAAGTTTGCTTCACAGCGCACTAGGAACAGGTAGGCAATTTATAAAGGGTCCAAGGGTGCAATTAATTATTCCTGAACTGTACCCATACATTCAGTCTCTACTTCACTCACATATAGTACTGCATGCACCTACACGTGTATCTATGAATATATCAGACACACACATTTGGAGGGGGTAGGTAAGAGGTTGTAGGTACTCTCCAGCAGACAAGTATAATCTCTTCTATAAATCTGTAGCAGAGCCGCTCTGCTCTGAGCAGCTTATCCAGACTCCAGCCTCATGAGTAGGAGGCTCTTGTACAACAAAATGCCACAAAACAAACATCACATTTACCAAAATGTCCTCGTCTGTAGCATTTGCTGCAATTACATGCAATTTAAGTCGGGAGTAGAAATTACTGAGGCGACCAAGGCCAACAGAACCCTCCATTAAATGAATGACAGTTCTGGGAATATAAAAGCTGGGGGGACCCCTGTTCCTGGGAGGCCACTTGTTAAATAACCCCCGCGGGTATTTTTGAAGCCTTTTTCTTACAAATCGAACCACTAACCACTAATGTAATGGAACAGATTCTTAGTCACTATGTGAACTGGATTTTTAAGTTTTGGCAGTATGTCTAATTTTAAGTAATGCTGTCAAAGTTAACGTGATAACGCGATAACATGTTAAGGCAAATTCACTTTGACAGCACTAATCTCTTTAATACATTAAAGCGATAGATCATCCAGAGGTTGTTCCGGGCTCAGTTTAAAGGCTGAAGTGAAGATACTGGTATCATATGAAACTAGGTGGAAAACTGGGGGTCCCTTGACCTCTGACCCCCAGATGTGTGAATGTAAATGGGTTCTGTGGGTACCCACCAGTCTACCCTTTACAGATATGCCACTTTATGATAATCCCAGTCAGTCTGGATCAAGTCATAGTCAAGTCAGCACACTGACACACTGACAGCTGTTGTTGCCTGTTGGGCTGCAGTTTGCCATGTTATGATTTGAGGATATTTTTTATGTTATATTATTTTTACCTGTGAGGTACTGCAGTTGGACAATATCTGGGCAATATTCGTCATTGTTCTGGACAATATTGTTTTGTGTTGTTAATTGACTTTCAATAGATACATACATACATTTGCATACAGCTGCATATTTGTCTCTCCCATGTTGATAAGAGTATTAAATACTTGACAAATCTCAAAAATAATGTGTGACTAATTTGTGATTAATCACGATTAAATATGACAGCCTTAATTTTAAGTTCAACCAGTAAATTTTGTTTTAACCTCCACCGGTTATTTTTATGTGGATCATAAAAGCAGAAAACAAAAACATATCAATTAGACATTTTTTTTTTTTTAAATTTTACATTAGAAATCTGCAACAGCACAACATTTAACAGATTGTCTTCTTGATCGACACTCCCAGTCTCATCTATTAGTGGTAGGATTTCTCCTCTCATATGCTTTGTTAAAATAAAAATCAATTATCTGTGATTAAAACAATCCAGCAGCCGCCGGTCCCCAAAGCAGGAGGTGATTTAGAATTATCTGTCAGCTATGTTAGAGAAGAGATGGCACGACGCCATGCTTGTGTGGTGACGAATCTGGTGGAATACCAATGCAACAGAAAAAAGCTACCGCTCAAACACACAGACATAAAGAGGGAGAGGGGAACATTCAGCTCCACATTCTCGGTGCTGCAGTCAAAAACACCATGCAAGAAAAATCGAAAGCTTCAAGTTCATCACACTTATTTTGTATTTTTCTCCCCTCGCTGTGAAATGACCCTCTTTGAGTTCAGTCCACGTCTGTCATAAGCAGCTATATTCCCTACTCTCCCATAAAAGGTTGACCAGCATCCCCCAATCCTCCTCCTCCTCCTCCCTTTACTGAAATTGCAGCAGCTACACTATACTGTCATTTGTAGCTTGCACTGAGACAAAAAAACCTTCTGGGTAACATTGTTTGAATGTCCCCAGCTCAAACAGACTCCCAGAACCAACAGAACTGTTTGCGCAAATCTTACAGCCAGTCCTTGTTATTGTGGAGAGCAGAGAGGCTCCAAATATCTGACACTCTGCAGACCCCTGCAGCATCATGAATCAATGAGCCAAAAGTACATAAAGATTGTGCCAACGTCTCGCCACAAATCAAAGCTTTATGACTTCATACCAACAAATTTTCTCATCTAAATTGGCTTGTGGAGCTCTCTAAAACTTTAAGAAGTTGGCCACTTGGATTTCACTTTTTGTCTGGAGCAAACAAAGCACTTCATTTGATGTACAACTGGTAAAACGCAGCGTTGCTGGCACACAAACGCTATTAGCTGCTAATCATTCAGAACACTGAGTAAGTGCTAAACAAATCAAAGTCCTCAAACAAAAATCTAGTCATGTTTGCTTTGTCCTCTACAAAACAACAAACCTGTGGTTATTCATGATATTAACTCAGAATCCTTTGGAGCCGAGCCATATGAACAGTGAGGCTGAGTAGACGGGAGTCTGGGCTTCTTCAAAGTCTAATTGAAAGAAATGCATTTCAGCGGGGCTCTTAGCTGTCCTGCCTTTTAGTTGAAAGTCTGAGCTCTGAAGTCAGCAGGTAGGCTTTTACACTTCTCATGGTTAGCTCATTAGCTTAGCTGTGTCCGCCAGACAGAGCTGGAGCTCTGAAAACATGCCAAAAATCAAAGTCAGGACCTGCCAAAGTGACTTTATTGGCAGCCGGTTATACAATATGTGTGCTCACACCATGATAGTTGGCTTAGATATGGATGCTGTGTTCCTGCTCAACGCCTAGTTGTAAAAGCTTCAGGCTAGATTGGCAAGCTACACTCTACATGTAGGATGTGCTCTTGCATTGGCGAATACTGATTTCCTATAAGAACATTTTCCAGCCTGAGATGATTATCTCTGCCAGGAGATTATGTATGCTATTGTGTGTGTGTGTGTGTGTGTGTGTGTGTGTGTGTGTGTGTGTGTGTGTGTGTGTGTGTGCATCTCTGTGTCTGTCCATGACTAATATTGCATACTACTGGACCCATCAACCTAATATGTTTTTGTGCTCATTTATGACTTTATGCTCCAGGGACTCTTGTGGTTGCAGTGATTCATAATTTTTAAAAACACATTTTGTTGACTGTTTTATATCATCATTGACTGCTGACTCACCTCTCCTCCTAACTGGCCAGTATGGCCCCCAACTGATCAACAACTCTTTCAGACTGGAGTCTTGTTCCTACGAATTAGGAGTTGTTCCTCTCTTGATATGCATGATACTCCCCTGATGCAAAGCAGGAGTTGTGTCAGGTTTTATTTCACAACAATGACCTGCTCACTGCACATTATCCCTTAACCCCGCCCCTTATGCCTATCACTTAACAAATGACAAACTGAACGGAGTATTGACTACAGCGGAGTGTGGCTTCTGTCGCTAGGAAGAGAGCTAGTCAGCTGTTAGCAGCCGGTGAAATTCCTTCATCTTCAACTTTATTGTCCCTTTATTGTCCCTGATTTTGGCATAGGCAGGACAATAAGATACAAAAAGCTGATGTGGGGTATGTCAAGGGGGGATCAGGGGGCACTGTATGTTTCAAACTCAGGGAAAAACAGCTGTGGTCCAAGCAAGATAGAAGAATGAAAAGACTACTATAAATATTAATAAACAGACAAATAGATACAATAGGAAAAAATGTTTAGGTTGAAAGGGGGAGGTTTTATTTTCTTTCTGTCTAGTTTGAATGAAGCATGTTTTACGATGAGTCAAAAAGGCAATTAAGCCAGTCGGTGAAAGAGAGAAACGAACCCAGAAGGTGTATGGTTGTATTTCTCTGTTTAATAAGGAGAATAGGTATAAAAATATTTCCCTGACAGAGCCAGAGAGCAGCGCTGCTCCGCCTAGCTTGCAAAATGTAGAGAGACATATTTATTCAGTGCTTTTTATTTGGGGGTGTGTGGTTTGTATTCACACAATCAAACGTTACAGCAGTGGTTGTTACCAACATCTCTGGTGGAGATCTGCATTCTAGTGAGTGCACTTTTCTAGTTTTGTGAATGTATCCTACATATACACCATCTCTGTGACCTCTGGGCTTCAGCTCACTTATTCACATCACCGTGAGCTTCACCTTGCTGTACAATGTTACCCTCCTTTGGTAAAGCATAAAGGAGGTTTTCTGGAGAGATTATACGTTGCCAGTAATGACATTTCAGTCATTCTGTGTTTATTTATTATGCCCACTGTAAAGTTATAAAAACAGAAAAAGTGTTGCTTTCTCAATTAGGTGGAACAGCAGAATGAATGACTGCTTAATGGATATGACTCCCACTATCTTGTTTTCCCTCAGCACAGAGATTTGTTACACAGACTTATTTCAAATGCGAACCTTACGATTAATAGACAGCAGCAAAACAATTATAATCCACACAAGTGACGTTTTTAAACGGCCGGCTGTAATGCATATCCTGAGTCAACAACTTAATTTATTTTTCTGCCACTGAGTGCAAACCATGCGAGGAGTAGATTAGCTTTGCAGACAAAAACAGTGATGAGCATAATGATTTTATTCAATTATTGGATAAAAAGGAATTCCATAATAGACCACATAAACTCTGTGTTGACATCAAAGTGAAACCAATAGCACTGCGGATGATTTTTAACAAGATATGTTAATTTGTCCAGCGACTGCGAGTCTTGTAATTTGCTGTCTTAACTTAATTTGTTGAGCAATTTAACAAGGTGAGGCTTCTGTGTGTGGATTTTGATGCGATTAAACATGTGTTAAGTCTCATCACTTGTGGAGACTCGGTGCACTTAATATTCTTTAGACAAATTTCCATCCATAAGAAATTTCCAGACAGAGACTGTCTGACCCGTGGCCTGCACCGGACAATAACAAGGTCTCCTGTGCAGCTGAAGCTGAGCGGCCACCGACAGCCTTTGTGCTGTATCTCATTATCAAATTGGCTCTTCTTCCTCCTCTCTCCCACGACGTAACATGCAAAGAAATATCTGTACTCTCGATTCTCGAATGTCACTGAATCAGGGATATGAGCCAGTTATGCTGCAAGCTAAGGGGCTCCCTCTCATTTCCTCTCTTAATAATGCACACAATGAGTAGCAGTGGCCAAATGCATACAATGAGTAGTAGCGGCCAAGGCGTAAACACTTTCAGGACAAAGCCTCCGAAACGGTGACTCACTCCAAGTCAGCCGTTCAGTAAGTCCAGACATTATCACAATGGCCACCTCTTTTACCCTTACAGATGAAGGCTCCGCCAGCCCAGGACCAGAAGAGCTTTCTGACAAGTGGCCGAGAGTGATGGAAAAGTCTCAGTCGCGCAGTGTGTTTATCAAAACAAAAACAACAAAAAAAAAAGTTGATGAAATGTAGGGGTAAAAAATAACAATAGCCGGTCCGGAAAAAGAAGGAAGATTATGAGCTGCGACTCCTTTGGCTGTTCAAAACAATGCGTCACTACGCATTTCACAATGACATCCAGCTAAACAGACAACATTTCTCTCCTGTCGCTGTGCTGAAGTCAGAAGCAACATAATGCCACACAAGCAGCGTAATCTTCAAGACTTCGGTGCCCCTCCACCACCACCACCTCTGAAAATTGCTTTTTCTTTTCTTCTCAAATTATGTAAGCGCTTTATCTATATGTACAGCGTTTATAGACTCACGTAAGGAGCTTTAATTCAGCATATTTTTAACATGACTGAGGCAACTATCGTTCTATTCAAAACAAACCAGGAAGTAAATAAATAAGCGAGCACCGTCGGACGGGTTCAAAGTGGTGCTTTCTAACCTCGGCTCACTGATCGAAGGAACATGAAAAGGGGCCCCAGGAGATGGTGGGTTTCACGTATACCAGCGTGATTTATGGTCTACCATAACAAATCAACAAGTTTAACTTTAATTGTTTTCTTTGCGATGGGAGGTGGGGTAGTTAATACAGAGCAATGATTGATGGCACAGGGCACCACGTTTGGCTCGGCACTTTGTCTTTCGCAGTGCAGCTCAGGAATTGAACCAGTTGATAGAAGCAATTAATTTGGGAGGGGGGGTATTTTTTGATTTAGGATATATACAGACCTAAAAAATATCCTGCAAATTGTAGCACTGCTGTGTCGTCTAACAGTAACTGGTCGTAAAAAAAAAAAAAAAAACTATGTCCTATACTGCCTTTGTATTCTTTATTTTTTTTGGGTGTGCTGTATATTGTTAAATTGCACGTCTTAATGCAAATATTTGCACATATTTCTTATATTCTCATTTTATTATTTCAAATTTTAGTACTTACTTACAGTATATTTATATTGCAGTTTTATGTACTAGGGATGCACTGATCCATCTTTCTCAGGCCCGATATGGATGATCATAGCTGGGTTTTTGTACCGATCCGATACCAGTGTTTAATTAATCAGCTGTATACGTCACTGTGTGGAAGTGACTGGGATTATTCATTTAAGGCAACATCAGGCTTGACTTAAACTTTGCCTTCCAAACTTTGTAAAACAAGATGTAACAAATAAATATATAAATGTAAATTTAGTGAATTGATTTATTTTTAAAATAATCAATTGTGCACCAACAACTTGGCAAAAAAAACCCTCAAAATGAATAGTGATTATAATTCACTAAAGCTTTTTAATGCAGCAACAAATTGGTCAAAACTTAAACAGGAACTAAAATTTGAGTATGTAATGCAGTATATAAACACAGAATTGAATTAAATAGATTGGCCCCATTGTCAACAAGATATATCCGATCTGGTATCAGTGCATTCTTATTATGTACATAATTTACATGTTACATAGCACTTCATTTCTTTATGTTTATACAAGAGCAGCTGTAATGCCCTGACCTCCTCCGATGATCAATAAAGTATTTCTGATTCTGTATCCATAAAGATTAGTATTTGAATCTTTGTGGAAAACTTCATCTGAGTGGGTGACATTTAATAAAGTTAGCTCCTGTTTAAGCTACATTAGTTTGCTAAGTAATTGAGACAACCATTTAATTAAATGCTTTGCTGATGATGCTTCTCTTGGAATACTGGCTGTTAACCATTAATCAGCAGCGCACACCTAATTTACAAGGACAACAGTGAAGAGCAGGGATGGGGCCGGCACAGGAGAGGAAATGGTCACACCGTTACATTAAATCACCATTAGTAATTAGTGAAGCCAGTGGCAGCAGCAGCGTGATGATATATTGTGATTCCACTAAATCACAGGATGAAATAACTATAGCTGATATCACAGCCGATCAGATCTCCATAGATCACAGCACGCAGCGCTTTAAACAGTCTTTCTCTCATAATTGTAGCCATGTGGTCTAAAGGTGCCTCTGAGTGCTTCACAGTAACCTTGCAGATCCTGCCAGTAACTCGGGGCATGCCAGGGTAGGTCTATTTATTTTTTGCATTTGTTCCAGCCTGCTGGCGACTGATGCAATAGACTGTAGATGATTTACTTCTGTTGATTATTGAATCATGGAGGAAAAGAGGGGGAGAGAAAAAAAGCCTTGCCCAGAAAGCTACGCCTGAGTTTTAATTAAGTTTGGAAAACTGGTCTTTCCTCAGTCAATTCATAAAAATGACCTTCATTGTGAATTACAGTAATCAAATATGACGAGGACAGCTTGGGAGCGTTGATTCTACACCATGCTGTACAGACGGCTCAGGGAAAAGAATGATTATGGGGCTCTGAGTGAGGCTGCACAGAAAGTTTCTGTTGTTACAACAGCTACACAATGCATACTGAATCTGCAAAGACAATAAATCAAATGTAATTGATTGCAATACTGTCTCGGAGTGTTTTTGCCAGCATCAATCACATTTACCATGAATTACAAGGACTGCTGCGAATGCTTAGGATGCAGGGCAAACTGAGACGGACTCGCCGCGGCAAACGGATGATACTGGTGCGTTCGGCGCTGGGAAGGTGAACGGCACAAGAGCAATGGTTCATCGAGTTCAGATTCAAATTGAAAAGAGTACAAATGATTAATCTGTGACATATCGGTCTAATCAGATGATGCGACTGATTTCATTTTATTAAATTTCACATCCTCATTTACAATATATCAACATTTAATTGAACGCCGCGGCAGAAAGGACATTTGGTCATTTTAATTTTACTTGTCAAATTAAGTCTGCTTAAAGCACTGATGTAAACAAATAGCACAAAACAAATATATTAGTATTATTTATTTATTATTAGTGGTATTATTATAATACAGTATTTGTTTTGTCCTATATATACATGACAACATGCTGTTG
Organism: Pterois miles; assembly: GCA_947000775.1. Classification (NCBI taxonomy): domain Eukaryota; kingdom Metazoa; phylum Chordata; class Actinopteri; order Perciformes; family Scorpaenidae; genus Pterois; species Pterois miles. Next base: position 4,956,346 of record CAMQGK010000308.1, on the reverse strand, counting down.
ATTTCTGAGAGACGTTTCAGAAGATGGCAGATTCGTTAGACAACCCTAACCTACCAGTTAGATTTGCTGCAATGCTGATACCAGTGTTGGAAATGTGTCTAATTCTGCCCACAATTCGGTATCACGTATCGACGAGTACGCCAAGCTATGCGCCGATCCAACACCATCATTTATTAACCCAGAAAAAAATTGAACTTGTTTAACCGGAAATCAATTGTTCCTCCCTGCTGCTAAGCAGTAGCCCTCCCTGTGCTGTCGCCCTGGATGTATCATGGCTGCCACCGGCAGCTACTGTTTTAGAGCAGCGAAGAAGAACTGACTGCAGGTCGTTTGTCATGTGATCAGAGCAAGGGGACAGTGGACAGTGTGTCAGAGTGAGGCCATTTGGCAATATTTCACGGTTGAAGATCCAACAAGTAAAACTGAATAATAATAATAATAATGCATTCATTGTCTGTATACATGTGTAACCTGAGACAGGCCATACAACAAAGACAGTAATCATATCACATCAGTACATGTTCAGTACTAAACATCTGTCTAATAATAACAGTAACAACAATGAAACATTGATTTTATCATGCTGATACTGGATCTGTACTTGGTATCAGCCGGCATTGCAAGTTCAGGTGTCAGAATCAGTAAAAAATGGTATTGTACCATCTCTACTACCAGCACCAGGTACAGTCAACTTTAAAGGAGCAGCTCAACATTTTAAGAAATTTACTTTCCTGCTGAGAGTTAGATGAGAACATTGACACCACTAGTAAATATGTAGCTGGAGCCAACAGCCAGTTAGCTTAGCTTAGCATAAAGACTGGAAACAGCTAGTCTGGCTCTGTCCAAATGTAAAAAATATCAGCTACCAGCACCTCACTAAGCTCACTAAACAAAAACAAAAAACAAAAGTTTAAAAATGGTGTAAAATGTTGTTGTTGCTTTTCGTTCCATCTGGCGCATCAAACACAATATTTGCACTTAAAAGAGAAAAAAGTGTAGCCCTGGACTATGGACAATTTCCTGTATGCAAATATAAAAAGGACCATTTTCTTGTCCACACTTCACAGTCTGTTTTACCGTGTTTCGGTGTAGTCGATTAGTTAACAGCCCTGCTACACCCACTAGTGTTGACATCTATTCACATGGAAAATCCCCGAAAGAAGGAATAAAAGAAGACAAGCTCTGATTAACCACAGTAATTATGACAGCAGCAAAGCAGAAGTGAGGCGCTGTAGAAAAGATGGCATGAAACTCCATGTGGGATGGAGTTTGCAGGTGTAGGATGGGACACAAAAACAGGGCTATAACCCAGGAAACCGGGGTTTGTATCCCATTTGAAAACAACAACATGTAGTTGTCATTATATTCAGAGGGTTTTATTACCTAAACCTAAAGAGGTTGATTTGTTTGTGTTCAGAATATAACGTTTCATGCAGATTTACAATGTGTTAGTACGGATTTAGTGGTTTTAACTTTCGCTGACACTTTAACAATGTAGTAGGCGTAGTAGGCCCCTACTGACCCACACCTGTGAGGCTAATAGCAACCGATAATGCACATTTAATGGCCTGATAACAGTCGAATCAGATACAGTGTGTCTATCAATCTATCACCTATTGCCACCACGACAGTAAGATAGTGGTCTCATGAGTCCTGAACAAGACAGATTTGTGTGCAGTGGATGCTGCTCTGAGGCACACAAAGATACTCTGGATGTCTCCGACTGCATAATAAGCTTGCAAAAATTTCATTTGGACACTGCACTGACCCAAAAGTGATATTAAACAACAGCAAAACCCAGGTTATGCAAGATATAAAATCCCTCATCAATAATAAGAAGAGGACAGCCAGAAGGTTAAGTCTGCCCACAGGGAGCTGAACTGTAACATCAAGAAAAGAGTCTTTGAGGAGGATGGTCTGAAAGGGAGCGGCGTGAGGCAGGTGTAGAGTAGCATCAGGGAGATTATTAGCTAAAGAACGAAGGGTCAGTCAGAGGTGGGGATGCATATCAACTGAGCTTTATCTGTTCTCTAGGAGATTTGTATTCAAAACCTCAAACAATTTCACTCACTCCAGGTCACCAGGCCAACCTAGTGGGACCTCTGTTACCGACAACCCCCACCTCAAAGTCACATTCATCGCAGCTCATCATGGCCCCCCCTCCATCTTTTCTCCGACCCCGTCCCCCTCGCCCTGCAGTCCTGGTCTCACCACCTCTGCAGTTGTAAATCCTTCCAGATTTCCATTACAAATGTTTTTTTTCTCGAAGATGAGAGCACAAATGCTTCAGAAATGCACCTAAACTCAACTCTTCTGCTTGGCACACACTGCATAGCTTTAAACATTTTGCGATCTACTTTGAATGAATGTGCAAGATTTGAATTTCTATTTGAAACTCGGTGGCCACATGTGCTTTGTTGCCTGAACATATCTTACAAAATGTGGTCGAGAAATGATTCGCGCTGTCTTTTTTCACGGTGTTGTCGTCTCTGTTAGTTGTTTCCAAACACAATACACCTGGTAGAGCCAGAGGTTTGGTGAACACGGCTAACCTGCGTTTTGATTATTAGTTGTATGAGCAAAAACTTTATTCTTTATTTCCAAATGAACTCTCTTCTGAAGTTTTCTCATCCCTTCTCTCTTTTTCCTTCCCTTTTTACTTCCAACCTCGGTACATTCTTCTTTGCTCCAAGACTCACCAAAGCTTCCTTTGTGAGAGTTTAATGATGCATGCAAATGCAAATAGACCCATGGACATCTCCGAATATTGGTCCTGAACCCAGAGGGAACGAGCAGCGCAGGGCCAACAGCCTTTTCCTTCTTCTAAAGAGAATCATTTTAAACCCCTATCCCCAGGTTGGAAAATACATACATAAGATAAGTTCAGCAGCAGAAACCAATTACCCCTCCCGCGCCCATTCCTCTGCACAACAAACTCTTTTATTGATCTGGTGATAATTACCTCAGTCACATCATAAAGCACCTGGAACAGATTGGTGGCTCAAATTATCGATTACCCCCGGGCTACCCTTCGTCGTTCATTGTATTGCCGCCGCTATACATTACTTGATGAAATCTGCTTTGCCGTGCTTTCCCCATGCATTTGGCGCTGTGCAGGGATACATTGACAAAGAGGTTTAGTGGTCAAATGCACACCATCAAAGTCATTTGTCATCTTTTCTTAGTCTTTAGGTTATCCTGTGTTTGCCACCCCAAACCAAGGTTGACCTACCGTGAGCTAGTGCTACAGCACCTCCTCCCTAGCACCACAAAGACATTTAATCTAAAACAGTTTTGGTCCAAAAATGACCTTTCCTTTGTGGTTGGAACTTGGGGCCTGCCCTGGCGAGCACCAGCTGTGTCTAATGCTTCATTACACATCTTCCTTGAGGCATGTCAGTGCGTGACCTTGAAACCTCTGCCCACTAGCCACACACCACGTCCCCGACCACAGTCACAACAACGCTCCGACCTCCACTGAGGCCAATGCATTTTGTCTGCAATAAATAATGAGGTTGGAATTTCATCTCAGCCGTTTTCCGTTGTCTCAGTTTTCCACAAAGCTTACTCGAAGGTTCCTGTGCTATTTTACAAGCCTTAATTTTTTTTAACAGATCACCATGGCAGCCTGCCACAAGTCTCGCTCTGCTTTGTTTCCATTGTAAAGAGAACACGACGACACACAGGAGATGTTCTGTTTTGTTACAGACTCGGTCTTAACTTTGTTGCCTGTGTCTGGGTATCAGAAGAACAATGGCTCCCGGCATTTCCCCGGATTCCTCTTTCTTCAAACACGACGGAAATACACCCGAATTTGAACCAAAAATGGCTACATGCTGACTTACAAAGCAAAGTCTGTGGATACAAATAATTACTATAAACCTGGTTAGCTTTGAGTACTTTTGGCCTGCACTCTAATCAAATCATTTAAAAGTCAATTAGATGACATATCTTCACTTTCATTAAAGCAGCAGGAGGTAGAATAGGAGCAAATATGATTAAAAAATAATTATTTTTATAAAACAGTCCCTATACTGTGGCAGTAGTATATCGGACAGGTAATCTGAAAAAAAAAAAAGTGCCTCTGGGTCCTCCGGTGGTCCTGATGACATCTGCAAGATTTCACAGACTGGAGGAAAACAACCAATCACAGCTGGAGTCTGCCGTCTCTAAGCAGCAGTCAAACTAGGCAGCGCTGATCAAACGTGTGTTGAGATCAGCTGAAGAAATAACTAAATAACACCAGCCGAGTAACAAAGTTTCTCATTTTACAGCTACACAGTAAGATGGTTCTGAAAACACTTGAAGCGAGAAATAGACATTACAGTAATATTGATTCATATTTGATCAGCGCTGCCTAGTTTGACAATCTGATCAGAGTTTGCCAATGATTGACAGCTGCCTCCACTGATTGAACAGCCAATAGGAACGGTCTCTCTCTGAAATGACCTGTGGTTGGCCAAAGTCTCCTGTTACAAACTAGATTTTTTTCAAGTCTGAAAACAGAGCCATGAGGTGCAGAAGTCTAGTTTTCTCCCAGAACACCTGAATTACAATATACTGAAAGATTATTATGGATTTTTTGCCCTATGATGCCAAAAATATTCTGCTTACTGCTGCTTTAAAAGTCAGTTCTTTAGTGGTAGTAGATTCATTAAATACACATGGACTAATCAGTAGGTCAACCACACGTTTCATTAGTAATTCTACAATATGTTGCATCTAGAGAGAAGGTCAATAATAGAAAATACTCCCATGGTATGTACTTACTGTATACTGAAAGTGCGTTTTGTGCTGCCAAGAGCCACTGAAAAATTCCTGGTTAACGAGAATGATCACAGCGATGTAATCTCTTGTGTACAGTAACAAGATTATCAGATGAATAGTTTATAATAAACAGCTGTCTATCTGTTTTGTGTATTAATGCCACGCTGACAAGTGCCTTAATTAGCCGACTGAAAGACACCAAATGATTTTCACCAAGAGAGCATTATCCTCAAGACCTATTCAACCACAGGAGTCACACTGACAACTGGAACATAATCTAGCATCCGACACAAAACCGCATGATTTGCTGCACATAAAGAGTACCCAACCTCTGCGGAAACCAGCACAAAAGCCTGATTTAAACGAAAAAATATGTTCGCTCGAGACCACGTGTTCCTTCACATTATTCGGTCAAAAATAATGGATCATATTACACAACAAATAAGCAATATCGGGCAACATTTTTAATAAGATCTAGTCCTGCATTGTAAGAATACATGTACGAGATTGTGTTGTTGATTAATCTATCATCCTCCATTCATCATCACTAATTCCATTTTCCCCTACGACTCTGCAGCTTCTCATATTCAATATTGCAAGAAGTTAATATCAGGAAGGAGGGATTACTGTGATATAGCACTGACTGGGTAGCGCTGCTCTCTCCGTGCACACATGCCGCCCGCAGGAAAAGGTTGCCGAGGATAGCGAGCTCACCTTAGCCATCTGCAGTGAACCAAACTGGCTCTGGGCAGGTGTTCAACACGGCCAGGTGGAAAGCAGCTGACACAGACATAGCTCCCCCCCGTGCTATTTGTCACTGTAAATAACAATTGTTTCTTCAATATTAGAATTGGACAGGAGTGAGCACCCAGCCCGTCTTCCTCATTCTCCTCTAATTTAGGCAATTAAAAAGAAAGGTCATGTGTGGAAACAGATGGCTAAACTGTGCTGAGTCTGGAGGCTGAAAGAGACGATTGGCATTTTACACACAGCGCCATTCAAACACTCAGGATATATGGGAGACAGACAGTAAACGGCGAAAAAATGACTACAAGTTTTATTTACCAGAGGCACCAAAGTGTATATTTATGCAAATATTGCTTTGCAGAAAATCCCACAGGAGGGTTTCTAGTTTGAGCCTTGCACGTGTTCAGACTTGTTTGCACGTTCACATTGTTGCACACTTAATAAGACTTTTCATAGAAGACATTTTGATCCCTTTGGATATATTTCATAGCTTTCCATCCGTCTGTAACATACAACATGAATAAGCTAAAACAGCTTAAATGACTGATATTCAGCTGCTCTACCTAACAGACGATGTGTTGTCAGATGTAGTGTGTAGTGTAGTGTTTTTTTTTTTTTTTAATCACCCACTGCAGAGGGAACTACTGTACCCTATACACAATGAAAAAACAACTATTAAACCAAATGAGAGTGCATCTGGGACAGGAAGGGGGTACATTTTCTGCGCTCAAGGACAGGACAATTAAAGTAATATAAAGTCTGCTAAAGTTAAAACAGCCTGGTGAGCCTCCCCAGAGTAACATAGGAAGCTTGTGTAGGCGGTAAGGTGGGGAGGAACAGCAAACAGAACGTTGTCACACTTCCACTCCCTGTGGAGCAGAGCAAAAAGGAGGAAAGACGTGGATCTGGAAACAGCACACTGCTTCCAGCCTCTGTTATTTTCTACTGCAATCTTTGTGAAATTTCTGCTGATGAGGTGATTATACTGGAACATGTGTTTCTTTCAGTCTGACTAGTTACTGACAGTGGTTAATGTTTCTGTGAGTAAAGATATTTTAATCTCGTGTTTAAAAGCGGCGGATAGCAGATATCAGCCGGCTCAGCGGGTAGTGTGTTGTTTAGCGCTGGGATTTGTGTGTGTATTATCGTACCAACATCTGACCCCTTTGTACATACAGGCACACTCTGCAAACAGTATTCGCTCTAGGGATTTTGTGGGGAGGAAGGGAGGGTTTTGAGCCAACATCCACTGTCCATGGTTGTGGTTGAATGGGCCTTTTGAAGTGACCAGACAGCGCAGATTGTATACGCTGTGACCAACAATTTTGTTTCAGCAGCACTTGCCATTTCCCCTAATAACAACGCTGCTATTGGATGGATGTGAGATGAAAGTTTTCTCCATACTTGAACTGAAGAAACACCGTCTGCATTGAGAATGTTAAGATCTCAGGAAAAAGAGTTTTACTGTAGGCTTGTGAAGCACTTCTGATGTGTCTTTGGGGAATGTTAACTTTTCCAGCTTATGGAGCATTTGACAACACTTACTGGCAGTGCCAGGCGTGTTTTTAATGCAAGGTGCCACTTGGGCACTTATGCATTCAGTAGGATCGCATCATCTGCTACTACAGAATGTGGGCGCATTCATGAGTGTGTGTGTGTGTGTGTGTGTGTGTGTGCGTGTGTGTGTGTGTGTGTGTGTGTGTATTGACACTAATCTCTGTGAACAAGCCACAGCTTGCCATGAGCGTGACGTTACAGACATCTCTTCACTCACCAAAACTGACTATGGCATCGCGCTACACAAACCAGCAAACTAAACAAACTGTCCCGTCAAAAACCTGCAGTCTGTAAAAGTCCTAAACAGCCCAAATATTGAAGCCCAAAGAGAGCGCTAACCTGGTAACTGCGTCTCCAATGTCAGCAGATGGTGAATAGATGACTAGATGAGCAGCCAATGGTCTTTTCAACACTACAGACAGTAACAAATTAGAAAAAAAAAATCATCTCCTCCAAAGGGTACTAGCTTGGCAAAGATAAACAAGCATCTGCTTTGTTCTGTGAGTAACAGGAAACGCAACACTGTGTAAATAAAGTCATGTTTTTTGAGTGAGAATGCGTGAAGGTTTAAGATGACTTCACTCAGGATGGTGTTGCTAGTTTCAAAGTGATACTTACAGACATTTTCCAATTTATTCAGGCTGTTAAAGATAAGACAAGATGAACCTTTATTAATCCCCGGAGGGAAAATTCTTCTCATACACCGTCTGGAGCTATACTTACAAAAAGTAGGTACAATTTTTTAAGTGTCCCACAAAATCAATTTGTACCTAAACCATGAACCAGGAAGTATAAAGAACGAGTTTCACCCAGGAGACCGGTGTTTGTGTCCCATGTGAAAACTTTACTAAAATATTGTCATGTAACTTCCATACATCAGTTCCAGCGGAGTTATTTTAACCCAACCCAAGAACATTTCCTAAACCTAACCAAGAAGTTCTTGTCACATAAATTCTGTGCTTAAGCTACGCCACTAGAAATAACTAAGTTTTGTATTAATGTATTTTCATTGTGTTGTTACTGTCTGTCCTGGAGGGATCCCTCCTCTGTTGCTCCTCTTGAGGTTTCTTCCATTGTTTCCCTGTTTAAAGGGTGTCTTTTGGGGGAGTTCTTCCTCATCCGATGAGTGTGTCGTACTGCAGACAGGGCGCTGTATATGGTACATAGTCTAGAGTGGAAACTGACACGTGTCACGTGTTGTGGGAAAACGCAGAATAAAGGAAAAACTAATTATTATTAGTTTCATGATCATACAAAGATGAGGATATGTTGATTTATTGGTGCAGCAGTATTCAACTGGTATTTGGCAACATTTATAACATACATTATGCTTACATTGGGTGTGACAGTATGAGTACATGTTGACTGAAGCGTTTTCACTGTATGTATCAGATGCACTGGTGGCCTTTTGTTGCACCTGATTTACTAATAATGTATTTGTGATGGCGAGACGTTAGCAACATTAGCTTAATGAGCTCTCGCCTTGCTGATTTCAACACGGATTTGTTGTTCGCAAAGTAGCATCATCAGGGAAAAAAATGGGACGTTGATGGGACGTTATTACTCTCGGGCCTTGACAATACTTACTGTACCTGTGGTACTGTGGAGAAATGAGTACCATCATGTTTTCAGTATTTTGGCTTTGACTTGGTACTGATGAACTGGTTCTAATGACACCCCTAGTCTCTGTCACCAATTATGCACTTGGCCTGATGCCACTTTATGTGGTAAAGCTGTTGAAAGATATTTTTTAGTTTTGTGATCAACTTTTTATTGTGGTTTTTAAAACCCACACAGTGTAAGCGCCGCATTTCATTACCATAACACCTCTAATTAATACATCTCACTAATATCAAATCTGCTTAATATATCTCACTGTACCACTAATTATGTCCAAACAATGATTTGACCTGTCACATATGACTAATGTGCTATGACTGTCATTAAGCTCCTCATATGAAATAGCAGTCGGCTGTTTTCCTGAGTAAAGCCAAGCGCTGGCTGCATGTTTCAGCAACAAAAGGGCAGAGAGATAAAATAAACAGTCTGGTGAAGAAAGTTGAGAAAAACAAGATTTTTCAAAACCAGAACTACAAGGCCAGTGATTATCAGAGTTAAATTTATTCAGAAACATGGCTCCAATGTGAAGATAATGTTGCTCTGTGTCTACTGGATGTACATGTACTAGTTAGTTTGTTTTGGCATTTTTCTGCCCCCTAGTGATAGAAAAATCTATTAATACAGCTTTAATATTATCAACAAGAGAACGACTAATACTGGATTTCTGAAACCGAAAAAAACAAGGTATCTTCATAAAACAGTTCATATGATATTTTACAAAAGATATTCCTAATTTTTCAGGTGTTTTCAGGCGTGACAACAACTACTTAGGTTTGGAAAAGTTTGTGGTTTAGGTTAAAATTACTCCAGAAGTGGTGTAACGTAAGTACGAAAGGTGCACACAAATAAATCAACGCTGACTTCTGGATTCACACTGGGGTACGAACACCAGTCTTCCTGGCAAAAGTCTGGTGTTTGTGACCCATCCATCCAGCCTGACCGCCTACATATGCAGCATTTGTTACTCTATGCATCCTGGTTCACGATTACATGGTTTACATACAAACTGATTTTGTGGGATACAGTATATACAGTACATTACTTTTACTTCTAGCCATGAACGGAGTGTGAGAACAGCCAGAAATATTTGCTAGTTGCAGATTACATGAACACATAACGCAGGCAAACATTTTTGATAATGATCCCCTAAATGTGCTTATTAAGGAGTTGTGACGAAAATCAGCTCATTCTGGTGGAGAAACTCTGTAATTTTGGTCAACATTTACACGGACACTGATCTGCAATAAGCTGCCAATTCATCAAACTAGCCTCATTAATCATTATTGATGTTTCCAATAAGCCAGTGACATTTAGTCAGACTTTGACCGAATCATTCTCCCATTCTGGGGGATTTTATAATATCTGTATATCTGTGGTATAAGTCAGTTCTACATTTGTTCCCACAGTAAGAACACATTCAAGTAAGACCTAATTAAGGACTCCAATGATTGTCCACAAAACGTGCTCATACGTGTCTGAGAATAGATTTGTGGGTAATGAGACCCTTTGTCACTCCACCAAATAGTGAGCTCTCTCCTAGTTGCCAAACCAGCTGTTAAGTGTCGGTGTTCCAGTTTGAGCCAAACCACAGTGAATCTTAATTAAAGGAGGAATGAAACACCAGGTCCGGGGGATATGAAAGAAAAAAAAAATGACATCCTTTGATAAAAATTTAGAGGCATTACTCGTACAGTTAGATAAAGTAATTTGGGAGAGTAGTTTATTAGCCCCCTGCCCTTTCAGCCAGATATGACCTTGCGAACGCCTGTACCAGAGGACCAGCTGCAATCCATGATTCATTTAACACCTCCTGGGTCTCTAGAAGCCCTCCAAGCACGCGCACTGTTGATTAAACTCTTTGTGGGAGAATTCATATTTAAAGCATATGCCACATGAAAATTAATGATAACCAGCCAGGCAGCAGAACACAGTACAGAAGAGCCCCGATAGAAGAGGGCAATTTATGAGAGATTCACTCCAATTTACAATTTATTCTGTAATCATTGCAATGTTTCTTCCATATACAGCATAATGTAATGCACATTTGTGAGAGGGTGGAATTATAAGGAATATGAGTAGGCTACTCACAAAATGATATAAATGTCATTACAGTGCATTGAAGCAGGAAATCTAGCACAGGGAACTAGAGATTAGCCGCTGGGTGGGAACGCTCCACATGTGCCCATAAGAGGCTAACAGAGTCAGTGAGCGATGAATGGGTGATTGAGCAAACTCTAGTGAAGTTTTTGTATGGCTCTGAATCTGGTATGGTATTTAGCTGAGGGTCTGTACATCTTTGAACTGGATCACAGTGAATTTCAAAACACTGCAATGCCCCGCATGCTGTCAAAGTAAAGTTGTAATCTACGTATATTTATTCACCCCTTGTTGTTAATGCCTGCCGTGGCCTTTTCACCAACTCCACCTGCTCTGAAAAATATTTCCCATTTCACCTGCAGCTTGCACGTGCAGGAACACTGTGCACCTCACATTCAACACAACATCAGCAGCAGCTTGTTGATGGAAGCAATCCATCACGTAGAGTTCAAGGGTTATACACCAGGTCTGTGCTTCACGCTCACGCTCCCAGATCTAACACCTTGTCCCCCATCTGTCCTAGACCTTCTACAAGTGTCATTTTGCATCTGGCTGGCTGATGGCTCTGTTTATCAAACTGCAGTGCACAAAGCTATATCCATAAAAGGGTAACAGCATCGAAACTGGGGATTAATTATGTTTTTGTTAATGAAACGAGACAATTCGACCTTTTATGTAAACACTCGACAATGGCAAACTACGTGGGTTTTTCAAATGACCTGTTCTGTTTAACAACGGAAAAGATGCAAAAGTGCAAATTCAGGAGCTACTTCAGAGAAGTGTTGTAGTACTCCAGACCGGTCTCAAGACCACTTTACGAAGGTCTCGTTTTTACTCAGTCCTGTCCAGCTCTCAAAGAGGACTCTCAATTTTGTTTGAGCTATTTAATAACATCAACACTGGTGTTGCTCATAACAAAGGAACATTCTAACACATAATATTCACCTCTGCAAAGGTTTTTGATTGATTTATCAAGACTAGGGTTAGTCAGTAGATTAAAATATTAATAACAGATAAAATATTGAATCATGATTAATCGTATGATTGTCCATGATTAATTGCACATTTTTAATCTGTTCAAAATGTACCTTAAAGGGTGATTTTTCAAGTATTTAATACTCTTATTAACATGTGAGTAGACAAATATGCTGCTTTATACAAATGTATCTATATATTTATTATTGGAAGTCAACTAACAACACAAAACAATGACAAATATTGTCCAGAAACCCTCACAGGTTCTGCATTTAGCATAAAAAATATGCTCAAATCAGAACATGATAAACTGCAGCCCAACAAGCAACATCAGCTGTCAGTGTGTCAGAGTGCTGACTTGACTATGACTTGATCCAGACTGACTGGGACTATCATAAAGTGGGCATGTCTGTAAAGGGGAGACTCATGGGTACCCAGACAACCCATTTACATTCATATATCTCAAGGTCAGAGGTCAAGGGACCCCTTTGAAAATGGTCACGACAGTTTTTCATTGCAAAAAATTATTGCAAGTTCTGAGCTTTATTTAGACTCCTTCCTGACAAGCGAGCCATAATATGACAGGTTGATAAATGCATTAAAGAAATTAGTGGTGTTTTGTATTTACCCATTACTACTGTGTTAACTTTGACAGTCCTAAACCAGACATGTCTAATGGTACACTTATATTTAGACATATATACTGTACCGTATTATTCGCACTATAAGGCGCACCGGATTGTAAGGCGCATTAAGCGAAACAAAACGGTCCGATAAGTCAAACTTTATTCAATTCATTTGATAACTCAATAACTTCAAAAACTCAACATTTTTCAGTTGTAACAAACAATACACAAATCCATCAAATCCTTCATCATCAGTGTTTGAGGTAAACAGTTGGGAGATTTTAAGTGTGCCTTATAGTGCGAAAAATAAGTATATACTGTACATGTCAATAAAAAAGGTGAAGAGGAATCATTTGTTTTCTGGGGGAATGTGGCTCTTTCAGATCAAGCGCCTCAGATATGCATGTTCTGAATTTTAGTGTAAGTGTGCCGTGCGGTGTGGACTTGGCCTTGACTCGGTCTCACCCTACCTTAGTCATGTTCTCGACTTGGTCTCAACTCTTCAAAATCTCGGCCTTGTGTCTGTCTCAATACACTCTGGTCTTGGTCATGACTTGGTTTTGGGTTAGGTGGTCTTGACGACAACGCTGCCTGGTACCCAGAGGATAAATCCCAGCAACTTTGGTGATCCCCTGGCTTTTCCTCCAGTGCTACAAACAGGTCACTCTTTTCACTTATGCTGAAAAATATCTCAAAATCTACTGAACAGATTGGCGAAAAATGTTGCACCATTCCTGATCGCCAGATGATGAATCCTACTGAAATCAGACATCTACGTGATGGATTACCACGAAATTTGTTACAGATGTTCAACAGGATGAATTGTAATCACTGGGTGCAATAATTGAGTGACCGCCACATGCCTGCAAAAATAATGACATCTGCCTAAAGTATACTGTGTTTTATGCTAATTACCAAATGTTAGCTTGCCAACATGCTTAACTATTATGGTGAACATCACACTTGCTAAACACTGGCATGTTAATACTGCCATTATGAGCTGACAGGAGCAATTAGCTCAAATCAGTAGAGCCTCACACAGTGTGGCTGCACACTTTTCAAGTTAGAGTCTTATATGAGGAAGTGATGCCCGAAGCAGCCTGACATTTTCTCACTGGTGTGGTTTATTTTTCACAATGGGAATTGGTCTGTATCACTGGTTTTGTTTGAACTTGAAATGTAAAAGTTGCTGCTCATAAATGAAGTGACTATATTAACACTACACAGGTATTTGCTCTCATCAAAAAGCAGCATCATAACCAGGCAGCTGAGCTGATGAAGTCTCTTGGCTGAGTGGAGATCAGTGACTAAAACAGCAAATCCAGCTGCCTTTGATGAAGTATTTCAAAATAAACCAGCAACTACTGAATATTCACAGACATTTTGCTAAACATTTGCATGAGAAATACATACAGACCAACTGCATGTAAACAGTTTTGAATTGTTACATTAGAAGCTAAACCACCCGTCTACACCATTTCAGCAATCTGACATCTAATGTTGCAGCAATATAGCGCAAACAACACAACTGGCATATGATTGAGGTACTTGAGCTGTACTATAATATGCCATCTAGCAGACACATAAGCTACACAGTAAAGGCCTGAGCCTACAATTTGTTTTTTTATTTATTGATTATTTTTAATTAACACTTGTTCCTTATGTCAGCCTCGTCTACTGTTGTTTAGGCAAACAGTTGACTTATTTTGGCAAATAAATGAAAAGCTGTTCATGTTGAAATTGGAAATTGGTCTCCTTGCTGTACCATAAATACCGACGACAATACTGAATTTAAAATGTTTTGTTGACACATATTTCACCTTATAAATATTGTGATTTCCCTGTCATCCTGTGATTTGAAAATTGCAGTAGGCCGTATTGTGATTTTGATGAAATTTCGATAGTGTGCAGCCCTAACATACAGTCAATGCAAAGATGTGAGTAGACAGCAATAGACAGGTTTGCCCTGGGCATGAACTGAAGTAAAGAGACATTCGCTTTAGTTGAAAATGTTTCAGCAGTGAAATGTCTGTGCTTAATCACGGAGGCTTTATCACAATGTTCTTGAACATAAAGAGACAAGTAGAAAAAGTGAGTTTTGAGATGATTCAGCGGCTGAGCTGTACAGTTCAGGTACTTGTATACTCTGCACACACAAGGCCAGTTTGTATTTCCAATTAGTTAGCTACAACTACTAATGTCTATACACTGTACATTACGACCAATTAACACAGACTGAACAAACCAGAGTTATCTGCTTTCTTGCTTTAACCTGATTTCTCACATTAATGTGTGCGTATATACAAGCCTTAGAGAGAGAGAGAGAAACACAGTCAAACACAATGAATTAACTTAACTAGAGCAATTAGGAGGAGAGAAGTCGCAGATCAGGCCAAAACCCGTCTCACCGAGGTAGTTCCAGCTACTGGACTATTGACAATATTGACTGCAGCTCTGTCAGACACAACCGGGCAGTTGTTTTCAGCCGACAGTATGTGTGACGCAGTGAGAAAATAGACTGTAATCAGCACAGTGTCAATCTAGAGCCGCATCTTGCTCTGAAAGCCTGTATTTGCCTCACAGTTTTATAATCAATGCATTTTCTTTTATCAAATGTCTTTTAGCATGCTATTTGAAACAGCTGGTGGTTGACATTCATGAAGAGCTCTGAGTGTGTAAGGGAGTGACAGGTTTTCAGTAGCTTGTTTTCTATAGCCTAAATAACCGAAAGCTTTACTCTATGTGCACAGTTTGCTCTATGTGCACAGTTAATGGAATTGTGTTTGCTGATTAATGCGATTATATTGGTCAGCTTCAAGTCAGTGAAACTAGCAATACATTAGTTGTCACTTGGCTTAAGGCACATTTTTGGCAGTAAATGTCCTCAACTGCAGACATTCATAATCTATATAAATAGTAGGGCTGTCAATCGATTAATATATTCAATCGCGATTAATCGCATGATTGTCCACATATACTCATGATTAATCGCAAATTAATCACATTTTATCTGTGCAAAATGTACCTTAAAGGGAGATTTGTCAAGTATTCAATCCACTTATCAACATGTGAGAGGACAAATATGCTGCCTCATGCAAATGTATGTTAATATTTATTATTAGAAATCAATGAACAATATAAAACAATAACAAATATTGTCCAGAAACCCTCACAGGTTCTGCATTTAGCATAAAAAATATGCTCAAATCATAACATGTCAATCTGCAGCCCAACAGGCTGTCAGTGTGTCAGAGTGCTGACTTGACTATGACTTCCCCCAAACTGCATGTGATTATCAGAAAGTGGGCATGTCTGTAGAGGGGAGACTGGTGAGGACCCAGAGAACCCATTTACATTCACACATCTCGAGGTCACACGTCAAAGGAGCCCTTTGAAAATGACCATGACAATTTCCTCGCCAGAATATAGCGCAAGTTAAAATGGTCGGTACCACTGGATCCCTTACATTTTCAAGTTTCATACGAACCAATTAGCTTCTCTCTAGCTTTAAAGTCCATTACAGCCTCCAAAAGGCTAACTGCATTAATGCGCTAAAGAAATTAGCGGAGTTAAAATGAATTTGTGTTTACACGTTATTATCGCATTCACTTTGGCAGCCCCAATAAACAGAGAAAACACAATCAAATGATGAAAACATGTTCACCAATTTAACAACTCATCACATTTAGAAAAAAATGCTGCGAATGAGTAATTTGAGCAGATTAAGAAACACCAACTAATTTGATGACACACAGAAATGCTGGGAAATTCGTGTTGTTAAAACGCTTGTTTTAGAGTCTTCAGGACATTCTGGGTTGTACGCACTTGTTTTGGGTGACTGTCATATGGACGCAGCTGGTGGTTCGCCAGTTTTAGTTACCATAGCTCTTTATTTTCACATTAAATTCCTCTGTGCATGTCTTCAGTGCCTGTGGAGGCTTTATGTTACAACAGCCTCAGGCTCAATGTCATCTCAACAGCCCATCAAATTGAGTGACAAGTGCCGGCCTAACCTGCACTCACCTGAGGGGACAAACAAAGGACGCACAATGCACTTTGTTGCCTCAAGGTGAAAAGTTAGATATTGTAGCCTTAAGGAGTTCAGTAGTGTTTTTTTCATGATGATTAACTTTTTGAATTATCAGTCATCATTTTACGATGGCATTATACAACTAGTTGTAAGAGTGATCTTAAATGAGGGCCTACAAAAGCTACTACAGGTATCCGTGTGCAGCTGAACAAAACAAACTTGTTTTTTTGTGTAAGCCTTAAAGTTAAAGAGCAGCAACTCCTGTAGCGTAATAGCAAGCAGTAAAGTCTGGCCTCTGAACTATTATTGTAGTGTTTTTCTGTCGTATACTCCAGTGTGGGAGTACATACAGCTGAAGGTCCGTTCGTCTTCTTTTTGTTTCCATCCATCCATAAATTAAATTGGGATTAGTGCTTATTTTGTACTTTTAAAACCACTTTCCATATCTGAAGTAAAAGCTCATGATTAGACTCATGACAGCTATTTTTTTTTTTTTTTTTTTGCATGGAAAGTTCAAACCCATTTTCTTGTGGATTTTATGTGTCCGCACCAAGGCACAGGAAGTGTTCCTCACCGAGGAGATTTAACCATCATTAAACGAGACTGAATCACTACTACTGCACTATGTAGACATTTTATTCATTAAAGCCTCTATTCACTGAGAATAATTAAACTGATAATAATGGCACTTGGTAATCTGCAAAATGAAAAGTAAGGGCTTATCTTTTAAAGCAGGAAACATTTTAATGAAATTACGAAGTGGTGTTAGATCAATCTAAGTGTGCGTTTTTTAGAAATACTACTTCTATATCTCTGCGTGTCATTTCTGATGTGGCTATTTTTGTTTCAGATCTCTGAGGTTTTATGAAGCCACTGTAAACCCGAGATTATCTGAAATTTTTGTCATCATGATTACAGTCCCTGTATTAACCCCAGTTACTGCGCTTCTTGCTGACAAGCCTTTGAACTAAACCTTGTATCATTATAATAAAGATGACGTCTAATGTAAATTACAGCAGTGCATGAACTTCTGTTGAATTATCACTCAACCCTGATATTATTACATGCACTTGTGTTTTCTGAGCTAGAAATGAATGCAACTGTGAATGCCCACATGGGCAGATTATAACCCACATTTAATCATTAATGAAATAATCCCTGTCCTAGGAGTAAGGGTGGAATTAATGACATTTGGTCATACATCTTAAAGGACATCTTAAAGCTGCAGTCATACCTTTGAGGACAGGATGAAAGGTTATTTTTATAAAACTGTCACTACATCCTGACAGTAGTACATGAGACAGGTAATCTATGAACAGGATCATGTTCCTCTGTGTCCTCTGGTGCTCTTAATGGCATTTATAAGTTTCTACCTCACCTGAAGGAAAACAACCAATCACAGCCGAGGACTCTTGAACTCCGATCAGTCAGCGACTCTGATTGGTTGTTTTCCTGCAGTCTGAAAACTTGAAAATACCATTAGGAGCACAGGACGATACAGAGCATGATTTGTTTTCGGATTATCTGTCTCAAAATAACTTTTTTTTTTTTTTTTTTCACACTGATTTCACATTTACTGAAAGTTTGACTTCAGTTTTAAAGCCGAGCCAAACAGCCTCTTTAGATCACAGGGTGAAGTTAATTACATACTGTGTTAATACAGTATGTTAAGGAATTGTTTAACATTACAATTAGTCATATCCAGCAGCTATTGTTGGTATAAGTCATATTTATGCACCAATTTTGTTGTGCGTCTATGTTATTAATGTGAAATGTAGATTACATGCAGCTAGAGTTATTAGATATCAGAGAAAACCTTGATCAGCTATCTAAAAACATAGCAGTAAACACAGTGGTGGAAAATAAATAAATCTATTTACTCAAGTGCTGTACAAAACACGAGCAATTGATAAAATATGATGTATATATTAGAGATTAAAGGCCATGCACATGGGTGTTTGCAGTAATTATATTGCATCTGCTCAGGATGGAGTGGTGAACAGCTATATTAGCAATGAAGTCACCGAACTCCAAATTTCTAATAAAAATGACGGTAGCAAAACTAAAAGGAGAGTGAGAGAGAGGGCTAAATGTTTGTGCACGCCCATGCAGTCCTCTAAAAAAGTCTCATTAGGGAAAGGCAGGCTGGATAATGGGCATGTAGGGTCTTTGAACTACCCAACAGTTTAGAAAATAGTTCACATTATCTTCACCTCTACCAGCTACATGATAATTACGCTTGCAGTTTAACTCATCAAGACCCACATTTTGAGTGCAGAAGTTGTAATAAGTGAAAAATATCAGGACTTGGGGGACTGATTTAACACTCTGAAAGGGCCCATTCTGCATGATGAATACTTTTATTTTTGATACTTAAAGTATATTTTGATGATCGTACTTTGACTTAAGCAGGGGCTTTCACTTGGAGCAGAGTAATTTCTCATTGTGACATTTATACTTTTCTACTTTTATATAAGTAAAATGTCGGAGGAAGGTTCCTTCTTCTGGGTAACATTACATTTTAGTGTCAGTACCTCAAATCCATAGACTATATATAATACAAGAAGACATAGTCACCGTGACGTCACGCATTGGTTTGTAGACTGTCAGTTTGAAGCCTCAAGTTTGGCATTTTGGCCGTCGCCATCTTGGCCTTTTGCAGCCAGATATAACATGAGAGGGTGAAGCTAAAGCCTTTTTAGGTGACCAGAAGATTTCTCTCTCTCTCTCTCTCTAACAAATATTTCAAATATGTAAAATAAAAAATAAAAAAAGAGAATGATCATACAAACGTGGACAGACAATGAAAAGCATAAGCAAAAGAAACTGTCAAACACCTGATGTTATAATTAACTTTCATGAACTGACAACATACTGCGCAAAGGCTAAGACGAAAATACAGACAACTCCCAGACTGGTCAACGCCGTGGTAGTGACCTGTCAATCACATGGCAGCCACGGCCTGAAGCATGCCCTGCTTTATGGTCTATCTGACTCTAAAACATTATTTACTATTTACTGAACATCATGCTGTATTGAGGAAGACTTGAAACTCATGATTGAGACCATAAACTTATGTTTACAATATTTACAGAGGTAATAAATCAAGTGAGAAACATGATCATTTTCTCATTGACTTCAATACAATCAGACTTCTTTTTGCAACCAGAGGAGTCGCCCCCTGCTGGCTGTTAGAAAGAATGCAGGTTTATGGTACTTCTGCATTGGCTTCACCTCTCAGACCGCAGGTTTGTACACTACTATCACAGAAAAACATACCGTAGAAGAGGCCACCAACAGTAAAGGGTACCTACCTCAACACAGGACCATCGCATATCCTGGTTCTGCACTAGTACTCAAATGAAGCAGCACAATCTGGGTATTTAATGCTCTTTAAGTTCTTGATCAGATTAATTTTGAACATCTGAACTATCCCCAGAAAAGGAGAAGGTTCATGTGTGTCCACATTATACTATGCTCCATATTATGCTGGACATATTTTGGCTTTACTTTCTATTATGTATATATTATTTATTTTATTTGTATTAATACTGTTTTAAAATCTATGCTTCTTGTTTATTGCACTATCCACTTTGCTGCTGTAACGTGTGAATTTCTCTACTGTGGGACCAATAAAGGAACATCTTATCTTATCTTATCTTATTAATTGTCAGTCATCTGTATAGCAACATGAATACACATTAACACACTACTACCGTTACAGTCCGTGCAAAATCTAAGAATAGCTACACCACAGGTGATCATGGTGTTTAATATCTGCCTCATACACTGATTAGAGTGATGCTCCACTGTAAATGATAATAATAGTGCTGTTTTGATATGGTCATGAGGAGTACTAGTATCTCAGCAGTAAAATTTAAAAAATTGGGGCAATATGCCTGGATGTAAAAGTCTGCATGGTACAGTACGTACAGCTCAGACTGCATGAATAAGCACTTTCAGTATGACAAATTAATGTCCTTGTCTGACCACCATTAAAAGAAATATGGAGCATGATATGTAGAACATTCCTGAATATATTATCCAGCCACTCTGCCATCTTCATTTAAAGAGGACATTGAGAGCTTTTCATGTCATTTCAGAGCACTTTTTACCAGCGTGCAGTAAAAAGCCCAAACATTTGCTTCACCAGAGTCGGCTGAATGTGCCTCAATGCGCTCAAACTGAAGTTCTGCCTTATCAATCCATTTCGCCATGACAACCGGCCGCCACTTTCTCTGGGGAAATTTGAGCACATTTGCAATAGAAAGTTAACAGTTAGACCTCAGATCTTCCCACTTGCGTCCTGAAAGGTTCCTGTAATTAATACTGTTTTTATGACAAGAGTGGAAGAGGAACATGAAGTTTCACCCGGCTAACAACAATAACGACAATAATTCAATAACTGCATCTACTTTGCATGGAATCAACCAGAATGACGGGCTGAGGTTTGTTTTCCATTTTGTACGTGGATGGCAAAACTGAAAACACATATGCACATGTTTACAACGAAACAATACTTTGCATGCCATTCACATACAGGTATTTTTTAAATTTTGTTAATAACATATATTGCTCACAGTTGTTCCAATCCATACTGTAGAGTTTAAATTAATACTGTTGCAAAAATATCAACGGTGAATACTGAAGCTTCCCATCCACCATTAGTCATACATAATTGCAGCCTGCATGAAATTAGAGGGGATGCAAATACTTCCACGGTGCCAAGAAAGTCTCAAATATGGATGTTTGTTTTGTTTGTTTTTTCACGAGGTGGAACAATGTCTCCTGAAAAGTGTGTAATTTGTCAAATTATGGCAACAGGAAGCTCTGTCCAATTTTGCTGCTTTCTTTAGTTATGCCGCTGATGTGAAGAATATCTGGCACTGAAATTTTTTTTATTAAAAAATGATCTTTGACTGCATGCGGCCAAAGATGCCTCTGTGCATTACCTGCGGTGTTTTTCAGCTAAATGAAACAATGTTCTGCTACAATGACTGTGTGCTCAAAGGATTTCTACCTCTTCACTGCAGACCCCTGGTGACCCGCGGCGCTCCGCATATCTTATTCCCAATGTCGGTCACTGCGTCCGGATTCACATGTACGCTGGCAAATCTGTTCACCTCGGGGGAAAGTTGCCTCGGGGAGAATTGCTTCGGGGGGAGTGCACACGCTCCTATCTGTCTCCATTATGTGAGATCCAAAAACTACTTCACCTTGTTTACAGCGCTGTCAGAAAATACAGCTCTCTCCTCTGAAAATGTCTGCGAAAAGGGTCTGAGCAACATTTATGTTAATTAAAAGCGGCAATGTGTTGTGATGATGTGTGAGAAATCAGATGCCACCGGATGGTTGCAGTGAAATGAGCCTTTTGTGCTGTTTGCCTTTGAGCAATTAAGTGTTAATTGTTTGTTCCTCTCCTTCCTAGAGGAGAACAGATGTACAGTAGAAGATGAATTGTTTCAGGCAGCGAACTCTCAGAAGGCTTCACTGATATTATTTGAAGCAGCAGATGATACACGGGTCAGTGAAGCTGTCGCAGGACTGTTGTGACATTTCATTATTGATCAAATAAGAGTAACAACCTGAGTATTATGCTAACCTCTATTAACTATTCATGGAGTAAGCGTGCATCTTTGTAGCCGGATGAAAGAAGCAGAACTGTCAGCCGTACTGTGCGAGGGTGTGTTTCCTCTGGACGCCGTGATCACATGCTCTGCCAGCCAGCCTCGCTTACATATATTGTCTTGGCTTTGAAGGCGAGCTGTCATGCATGTTTGATCACAGGCAAAAACAGACACTCAGAAGTCCCACAGTCTTGGCAGATGAGCGCTATGCATTTTTTCTAGAGCAGAGAATTATATTTCCACCATATGAAAATGAAAATGATCCTATGCCATCTCTCCCCGCTCGCACGGAATATTTGCTAATGACCAAACACACCTCCAGAAACAGGCCGAGAATAGAAGAGCTCCTCCTCAACATCTGCTCCCTCCGTCACTCCGAGGGTTCCCAGGAGATCTCAAAGACCAGATCCCTTCCTCCTTTCCACCCATCCTCCCCACTATTCACTTAAAGGGCACACTGAAGGAGCAGGTTGTCCTGGTAACAAGTGTGGAAGAATTCTGAACTGACACACACAAACACTTCAGCGGCGTCTTCGACTGAGCCAGCGAACGCGTCACAGACGGGGTCGGATCTGTCCGGAAGCCAATCATCACGCCGTCGTCAATGTGGAATCTGCTCCCTGAATAGCATTCAATTAATGAGCTGGATACTGTGAGCCTGGTAGCTTCTTGAAATATACACTTAGCCGTTTAGCAGTCATCCCCCTCCACCAGCACATGAAGGCAACACAGCAACAAGTCTTCAAACACAATATGGTAGAAAGGAAAAACATGCTGTGCATAGCCACCAGTACAGTACACACTCTCCTGTCCAGCTCTTTTCTTTGGCTCATCATTTCCTTTATCATCCTGTTTCATATTTGACCTTTGGGGTTAACTGATTCTAGCTAATTCTAGATCAGGGGTCTCAAAGAAGTAGCATGCCAGCTACCAATACATCGCTACCTGTTCCTGAGTGGCTCGCTAAAGGTTCATGCATATACATATTAGGGCTGTCAAAGTCAACGCAATAATAACATGTTAACGCAAATTCATTTTAATGCCACTAATTTATTTAACGCATTAATGCAAACAACGTCTCGGAGGTTGTAGCTCAGTTTTAAAGTTAGAGAGAAGCTATCATCAAAGGGGTCCCTTGACCTCTGACCTCAAGATATGTGAATGTAAATGGGTTCTACTGGTACCCACCAGTCTCCCCTTTACAGACATGCCCACTTTATGATAGTCCCAGTCAGTTTGGATCAAGTCATAGTCAAGTCAGCACTCTGACACACTGACAGCTGTTGTTACCTGTTGGGCTGCAGTTGGCCATGTTATGATTTGAGCATCTTTTTTATTCTAAATGCAGTACTTGTGAGGGTTTCTGGACAATATCTGTCATTGTTTTGTGTTGTTAATTAATTTCCAACAGTAAATATATACATACATTTGCATAAAATAAGCATCTTTGCTCACTGCCATGTTGATAAGAGTATTAAGCACTTGACAAATCTCCCTTTAAGGTTAATTTTGAACACATAAAAAATGTGAGATTAATTTGTGATTAATCACAATTAACTATCAAAAATCATGCAATCAATCACGATTAAATATTTAAAGCGATTGGCAGCCCTAGTACACACATTTGATAATACAAAGTCACTTTGTAAACCTGTTTAAATTCTATCCAATCAAATCTACAGAACCTCTGACACAAAATGATTATTTGCCAATCAGCTGTCAATTAAATGTGAAATTAAAGTTGCACTGCTTTCAAGTTTGGTTACATGAGTAATGCTGTAATGTTCGGCGATGTTAGACTAGCAAGTGCACACCAAGTTTGACAATGACCGCAGAAACTAGCCAGGCCAATAAAAGGCAAAAAATATACTAATTTCATGAGGAATGTCTTTTTTCAATCTGAATGACAAATATGTGTCTTATTTGCAGTGTGAACGTGTCAGTCGATAAAATATGTAACGTCAAGTGCCACTTCAGCTGAAAACAACACTCAGATAGCAGTCTCTGCTCACCAAACTGATGAAGAAGGCCAACGCAGCACTAGAGGCTTCGTTTTATAGGATGTACTTGTGGCAGGACTGTAACAGAGGCGATGACTGTGATGGCTGAAACCTTATTAAAGCTGAAGTAGGCAACAGCTTTTTGGCATCATTGGGCAAATATTCCACAATAACCTTTCAGCATATTGTAATTCGTGTTCTGAGAGAAAATGAGACTAGCCTGTGAATGGGAGACTTTAGACCAATCACAGGTCATTTCAGAGAGAGAGCGTTCCTATTGGCTGTGCTCCAGTCATGTCAGCGGTGCTTGGAAACCCCTCAAGAGATCTCAACATGGCTGCCGGGTCACAAACTTTCTCATTGTACAGCTAAACCGTGCACTAATACATGAAAATGTTTGAGGCGAGAAATAGACATTAAGGTAACAGAATATTGATCAGCATATAGATCATCATATTTGATCAGCGCTGCCTAGTTTGGCCGTTCGGTCGGAGTTCTGACAGCTGCTCAGAGACGTCAGCTCGGCTCTGATTGGTTGTTTTGCTCCAGTCTGTGAAATCTTGCAATGTCATTAGGAGCACCGTAAGACACAGATGAACATGATTTGTTTCAGGTTACCTGTTTCTTGTGCTACTGTCAGGACACTGTATAGTGACCGTTTTCTAAAAATAACTTTTTCGAATCACATTTGCTCCAATCTCGCCTACTTCAGCTTTAAAGGGCCAAAAAGAAAGAAAGAAAAGAAATGACGTTATTGGCGATGTACAACTTGCTACGAGTAACTCTCGGCTATTTCATTTCGTCAAATTAGCTCTCTGGGGGAAAAACTCTGGCGACCCCTGCTCTAGATGGCTATAATTTACAAATACTATATCTTCTTATAATCGGGCTGTCCACAGAAGCACAATAAATGATCATTTTAAATTCAGACTGTCTGGCCATTCTTTAACTGTCTGATTTCTGTCATTTCAGCCTAATGAAATGCCAGATGCAGACACAATAAGGCCATTTAAACCAGAACAAGAAGGCTGGTGAAAGACTGTATTCTCTATCGAAGACTATTTTCATCCACTGCATTGTGAGCTTGGAATTAGCAAGGTGCACTTCTGAGATACCGAGTATCAAAAGTCTGACTTCCCAGCTGACAAAGCCATTAATGAAACCTATATCTATGGTAAAAATCATGGTACAGGGCATGTTCAAATTATTTCATCACAAGTTCCAGCACAAATTCAAAATGGGATTTTTCTTGTTATATAAAAAGGCTGTAGAGTTCAGACTCATATTATTCTGGTTTGGTTCTATAAAGTTTTATTCAATGATGAACGCAATTTAAAAGGTAGAAGTGAACTTTAGTTTTGAGGCTAAATGAATATGAAATTGTTCCTACACCCCTTTCTGTTTCTGTCACTTGTGTGTTTTCTTCCCTTTCATCAAAAAATGTTGATCATTTTATTAGGACTTATTTGACCCAGTCAGGCAAACAGATGCAGTGGAGTAGGATGCTCCTGCCATCACGCACAAATACAAGTGTTTGGTAAATATTTAGCATTTGGACACTAGTGGAGAAGTGATTCAAACTGCAAGAGGGATCTGAAATATGCATATGGACATTTTCATACTGTATTTTGTAAATTAGGTCACCACTGGACTTTGTTATAACTGCTGTAAATCCAAACTAACTAAAAGCCTATAAAGTCAGTGAAGGCTCAGTGCTCAAAACAAAGTTTTCAGTGAAATATTCCCACTGAAATGCACTGAAGTCAACACAGTGCAGCAGGACTGGAGTGACACCTTGTCTGGGTGCAGCTCAGCAGCCCTGCTGCATTTGAGCCGGTCGCTAACACGCAGTCGTTGAACCATTCAGACATGTAAATAGTTGTACTATTCTAGGCGGGGGGAAAACAAAGGCGTGGATAATTTGCTCAACTGCATTTCTGGGCAGCATTGTTCTAAATATAGAGATGCTTCTTGGCTACAGAAGCAGCAGGATTGCGCAGGGCTTTTAATGTGCCGACTGAACTTCGGGTGTGGAACAAAAATGACTTGCAGATTTCTGGCTAAAGAATTTACATCTGCCATCAAAAGCCAGAGACAAAAGATAATACGGGCCAATTACTGGAACTTAGGTTTGAATTGAACTCTGAACTCAAAGAGTCTGAACATAAAGCCATTTTGCTACAAAGGAAAACGAAGCACAGACCTACAGTATGTAATTTCAGGCTCACACAGCTTTTTCTGTGAAGTTTGAAATCAGTTGCATCCACAGCTAAAAAGAAATGAAAAGGCTGCAGGAGAACCAGAAAAAAACCTTTTCAGAAATTGCAATGTAACTCAACATTTTGTATGTGTTAAAGGAGCAGGGTGGATTTTGGGAGTTTTATCAGTAGTAATGGAATATATAGTAGTCTTCGTAACTATGTTTTCATCAATATATCGACTATATTTGTCATCTGAAGGTTTTTGTTAATGAGCCCTTCATATCTAAATAGGGAGCTGGTCCTCTTCACAGAGTCCGCCATGTTGCACTGCCATGTTTCTACAGAAGAACAACCTGGTCTCACTCCCAATTCATCAAGTACCGCCACTTGGTAAGTGCTCCTCGACACTAGATGCCGACGCACAGAGGCACCTTTAAGCGACTGTATGTGACACACCAACTAACGCCAACCATGGCAATATCTGACAATCAGAGCAAGCCATGTAGTATTAATAGTGCAAGAGTCTGCTGAGGGGGGCGGAGGGCTGGTGGAGTTTTGTCACGTCAGTCGTTAGTCCCTTGACTCATTAGCATCGTTAATCCTGTGAGTCACGTGAAACGCTAGTCAGAGAAGCTAACATCAACCACGACCATCTCATAAACCTAACTCAGTAGTTATGTTGCCTAAACCTAACTTCCTCTGAAAACGGAAGTTTATTTTGAAAGGACACTAAGCATGTAATGAGCATGTGCCGTCCCTGACATGTCCAAAAGTAAGGAAAGAGCACTGATCGTGGTACTTGACTAGATGGGAGTGAGAATGTGTCGCCCAGAACAAAAAAACAAACACTGGCTCTAGAGAGACTGTCACGTTTTTACTAGGGCTGTCAAAGTTTATTTTATTTGTTTGCGTTCACGCAAATTTGCTTTTAAAGAGCTAATTTCTTTAACACATTAACACAATCGATCTTTCAGAGGTTGTAGCGGGCCCAGATATAAAGATACTGGTATTATATTATACTAGAAAACCTAATGAATCCAGTGAAGTGAAGGAGGATTTCGTCATGGCAACAAAACATTTTTGGGGTTAACTACATCTACCTAATTCTAGATCAGGGGTCTCAAATACATCGCTACCTGTTCTGGAGTGGCTCGCTAAAGGTTCATGTATATACATACTAGGGCTGTCAAAGTCAACGCAATAATAACATGTTAACGCAAATTTGTTTCAATGCCTCTAATTTCTTCAATGCATTAATGCGACTGATGTTTTGGAGATTGTAGCGGGCTCAGTTTTAAAGTTAGAGTGAAGATACTGGCATCATATGAAACTAGATATGTGATAGTAGCTTGTCGGGACCGAGGATAAGGCTCCAAACGCTAAATTTTGGTGAGGAAAAAGCAATTTTGCGATTTTCAAAGGGGTTCCTTGACCTCTGACCTCAGCATATGTGAATGTAAATAGGTTCGATGGGTACCCACCAGTCTCCCCTTTACAGACATGCTCACTTTAATTAATAAAGGTTCATCTTATCTCATCTTATCTTTATGATAATCACATGCAGTTTGGATCAAGTCATAGTCAAGTCATAGACACTGACACACTGACAGCTGTTGTTGCCTGTTGGGCTGCAGTTTGCCATGTTCTGATCGGAGCAGATTTTTTTTTATACTAAATACAGTACCTGTGAGGGTTTCTGGACAATTTTTGTCATTGTTTTGTGTTGTTAACTGATTTCCAATAATAAATATATACATACATTTGCATAAAGTAGCATATTGGCTCACTCCCATCTTGTCCCAAGAGCATCAACCACTTGAAAATCTCTCTTAAAGGTAGGTACTGAACATATAAGAAAATGTGTGATTAATATGCGATTAATAGCGATTAAGTATGGACAATCATGCAATTAACTGCAATTAAATATTTGAATTGATTGACAGCCCTTGTTTCACATAGATCTCCACCACACTTGGAAAGAGAGGCGTGAGCAGAGGGGTATTCTACTGGTTGCAGTCTGCAACCTCACCACTAGATGCCATTACATCCCACACACTGCTCCTGTAAACTACATTTAACAGCACAATTCTTCTGGTGGTGCATTCTGGTGCTGGCCAACTGAGATGAACAGTGGAGTGCAATGTAATGTTGCCTGACGGACAGCAGTAATGGATAATAAATCCCAGGTTCAGGTGCTGTTTGATCATAAATCACACTCAGACTGTTGGCCAAAGTCAAATCCATCAGCTTGCAGTGCAACAGGGAGGCTGAAGATGTGAGAATAAATCCCATTCTGCTTAATGGTTTGCTTCACTATACAACAGACTATTAAACAAATGTATATATTGCACACATGCTTTGACTTTATTTGGAAAAACATCACCGATTCATTGACAGCTGTGGCTAAAAGTAACTAAGTAAAATAGGTGCAAGCAAACGTAAGCTGGATATTGAATACTTTGATAGGACAACTTTCACTTCATAAAAATATATCCCTCTGCTATATTTGAAATCTTTTTCATATATTTTTCATATCCGTCCAGATTCATGAGCCAGGGGGGTCCAGTGAATCAGAATGTATCATCAAGCAGTGGGAAGCAGTTGAAAGGTTCACTAATATGATGTTTTGCTGCTTGTTTCCTTTACTGCAAGGTCATCATAAAGATAAAAATAATCCCCCGTGACAAATTTGTTTTCAAAAGGTTTCACTCTCCTTCTCTATCATCTGTGAGAAATACTGCCCGATAGTGCTGACTCCAATAGAATGCTTTGATCGGGGCCTGATGTATTACCCTGTCTTTCCTGTAATTCAAATGCCTCCACCACTTGTTTTGGGGAGGAACATGAGAGTGTGAAATGGTCCTTTGGGAATCCCACTAAAGGGCTTCTTTATTCCCAGACACATGTTGAGGCATGTCAAATTCCTAATCTGATGAAAACACTTGCCAGCGAAAGATAATTGTGCAAATGCAAATACACAGCCCACTGGTAGGAGGGACCATTTATCAGTGCGGCTTGATATTGCAGGCAGCAATTTGCTTGTCCTGGCCGGGGTTCAAAATGAGATGAGAATCCTGCAGTTGATGCTTCGAGCATTGTTGATAAATTTGTCCAGAATGTGATTGCAGTCAACATGTAAGATATGGGACAGCAGAAATGAGCCCCTCACCGAGATATAATGACTTGCTGAACTATGGGCTTTGTGTTCAGACTCTAATGGAGCTCATGAACAATGCTTACAGTTGTTGTTGTTTCTTTTTTTTTTTTTGCTTAGTTTCCACATCTCCATAAATTTGAACAGCACAAACTACAGTATATAAAGTAGACCTTTGTTGCTTATCATTAATAACACATGACTTGTTCCCTTGCTATTTGCTTCAAAAGCTAAGCTGGCTGATTTATACCAGAACCAGTTACAGAACGGCCAATTACGCTGCACTGTGTGTCTGTAAGAAACACCACCATATGTAACGAGCAACAGTTGTGATAGTAGGCTGGACATGATTTATACATTATGTGAGTGCTAACAAGCTGTCAGCGCACTGAAAATGGGCAATATATTCAGAAAACACTTCTGTCTGACCAATATAAAGTCATAAGTGATGAAAACAAAAAGCTCCGGAAAAAGCGAATCAAAACAGACGGCAGATCCATTCTGTGTTTTGACCGCGTCTTATCATTTCTGAGCTAATGGCAAAATCACAGCATCGATGTACAACCTAATGGCTACACTGGCTTGACCTCTCTCGAATTAATCCTCCAAAAATACATTAGGCCCCCTTTTATATACTTCCTAATGAAAAAGAGGATGGATCTTAAAAGTTGCTTTGAAGCAAGACTCGGGGACCAGAGCTTCTGCCTTTTGTTGATCAATACAATTCCGAAGCCACTTCCTATTTAATGGCTGGCTGATCAAGGTCGGCAAAGAATAAACCTCTGCATTGCAATTTTATTTGAACTAAAATGACAAAACTAAAACTTAAAATGGCTGCACTTAGTTTAATGTTCCTTCGATTTAATTGGGTCCAACTACTCCAGCAACATGATCAAATGAAATCATTCCAAACAAAAAGGTCCATTTTCCCACATCAGACAATGCCTGCTTTATAATTATGATACTACCATGCTAATTTTGTTTTGTTAGCTTGCCATATGGCTGACTCAGACCTCATCTTCTCTGCTTTTAGAGAAACTCATGTTCCTGGATGAACTTCAATATAGTAGCCAAATAGGCTACTCAGAAATTGGTTGCCCTTGTGCCCTTTTTTCTCTCCAAATGCCTTCAACTGAGGATGCTTTAGTTCAAAAAAGGCTATAATGACCCATTTCACAGCATCATAGGTGGAAAGCTTCTATTAGCTCAGAGGTCACGCGCTGTGACGTGCACCGTCATTTACTTTCCTCCTTTCTCGTTGGTGAGCATAATGGCAAAATGCAGAAAACAGAAACTTAAAAAGAAAGCAAGTCGCCTAGCGACGGCATACAGGGTCATTGAACTGTTTGCTGTGGTCATCTGACTAGTACAGTACAGTAGTACTAGTACAGTAGTTGTTATGGCGACAGCAGAACTTGCGTCAAAGCGGCCGTAAAGCGTGGTCGCAGAGAGCTTGTTAGGTAGCTTGTCTGCTAGCTAGCTAGCTGACTTGCTAATTCCACCATGCTTCAAGTACGTGCTTTCCTCCACTGTGACGAGAGTATGGGGATGAAGCAGTAACTTGTTCAATTTGACTCACTTACACTTTCTATGTGCCTCGTAACGTTACTACTTCATCGTTACCGCAAGACGTCACATCAGTGTTTCTGCAACTTGCCGCAAGTCGGTTTAGTTTATGCCGAAGTCAGTGCGCTACGATTGTCGCTATGGCAATGCTACTCATAAAAATTACCGCCGCTCTGATCATCCTGCTACAGTGATTTGAATGGGAGACTCCTAATTCTACTCCTATGGTTGAACCACTTGAACGCTAAAAGCGTAGTGCGTGCTTGACCTCCCATGTTGAAACACAACCTCACTGGCTCCACTCGAAGATGGTTTTATGCTGAAAATCCAGCTTAGTTGAGTGATAACTACAATTATAATGTGCAGTATTTGATGCATGGGGTGTATATTATGGGCCACAGTTAACGTTATTTTTTGTTGTGCTTTTTGCACGTCTTCTTTGATATTTCTATTCTTTTTTTAATACGAGTTATTCCAAGTAATGATAAAAAACAGAAATTGAAAAAGACAAGTACTGGAGGCCAGGTAGTCTAAGTAATGACTTCAACGCACTTTTCATATCCCTCTATTTGATCTCAAAAGAAACGACAGAATGCATGTTCTTAATTTTTTTATCTGCAAGATTTTTGTTTTGAAAGAACAATGTTGTCATTACCACATTTCCAATCATATTAACAAACATGGCCCCTCTATTGTTAGAGTGCAGTCCAACAGCACAGTGAGTGACTGCACTTGTACTGCACATGTGGCATACACACCAGCTAAACCCATAATCCATATGGAGTTTTGCTTAGGTAAGCTTGCCTCCACTTTAGAAAACAAACACCCAGAAACAAGAAAGCTACACTTGTATGGCGGGGAAACATTGATGTCTTGTAGAGTGATGGCAGCTTTGCCATGTAGACATATTGCAAAGGCAAGCTTTTTGAGCCGAGCATTGCGTGGAAGTAAATGGTTTTCAATCTGTCCTGGCTCTAGACAGAACAGCTCTTTGAAATGAAACCTTGTACTTACATCTCAGGCTGTCTAAGACAACATCCACCTTCAAATAATCCTGTGGAGAAGATTTCTGAGTGCACATGCACTTAGATAAGAATACTCGACAGCATAAAAAAAGTCGTCCAGTGTCATGGGACCTTTATGAGAAGCATCGGGTTCATGGCCTTTTCCACATCGGTCACATTAAAAGCAACACAGAAAAATGCTTATGAAACCACAGGAAGTGCCTTTCTTAGAATCAATCATGCAGCGGTAACTTGTTTTGATGATTGGAAACAGCACTGCACACAAATCCATAATCTAATTAATTAACAAACACCATATCTATTATTTACATTTTTGGCAGCTGACACTGTTATATAGGGTGACTTAAGCTGAGTGAGCAGGTAGGCATTCAGGCA
Organism: Pterois miles; assembly: GCA_947000775.1. NCBI lineage: Eukaryota > Metazoa > Chordata > Actinopteri > Perciformes > Scorpaenidae > Pterois > Pterois miles. The sequence continues at coordinate 4,923,979 of CAMQGK010000308.1, read as the reverse complement.
TCCCAAGCACACTTTTGACAGCACACATGCCTACTGATGGATGCATAATGGCTGTTGCAGGAACTGACTGTATGACCTTTCAGTTACAGGGCCGTCTCTCTAACCACTGGGACAGTCCACTGCCGTAACATCCAGAAACCTTGGTCGAGGAGTTTATAGCTGAGCGAACAAGCGACCAGAAGTGCGCCGGATCAAAGGGTTAGCCATGCAGCGGCACCGCAACACTTCCACAGAACTTGTGGTGCTGTCAGTAACGTGTTTCAGCAGACGCGACAACATACTTAAGCGGTACTTATCTGGGAGGACATCGCGACAAGAGGAGATAAGAGACTGGAGCTCTGTCCTCATTTTCCAGTTCATTTTTCATTCACCCCCACCTCTTCTCCACTCTCCTTTTTCACCACCGCTCTGCGGTAGATTGTTGAATTTAGCCTCCTCTAGCAATCGTCCTCCGTGAGTTGGCAGAATTTTCCCACAGCTTTTGGCCCGTGATCAGTGAAGCACCTTGGGCACAGAACAAAATATAGAACCGGGACGTGGAGACAGACACCACCTCCCGCAGCAATCTCCTCCCAAGCAATTTTGATAGCAGGGGTGGCGGCATAGGTTATTCCCTCTGTAATACACTATGAGGCCCTAAGCTTGTTCCCTGCACAGTAAAGAGCACTCACCTCCCCCTGCATGACTCTCTTGACAGTCAGACAAACAGACATCCAATCTCCAGTTTGGACGATTACGCCACTATTGACCGTGACCTTACCATTCATGTGTAATTTGGGTAAGAAAATTCACTCACCGTTTTATGGCGGTAGGAAAAGTCAGTCAGCTTCTTGTATTTTTTGTGTCAACAAGGACGGGACTTAAACTTCCCAAAGCTGCTGGTGATCATTTTGCTTTACAGTTGCCTTGACAAGGAACTATATGAAGAAAAAGAAGAAAAAAACAGATCAATGTGGATGGAGGTGCTGGTTTACTGGGTTTACTGAATTATCTCAATAACTTTGCTGAGTAAAACCTGGAGGAAAGCTCTCCAGCTTATTCTTCAAACCGGAATGGGCCTCTGGGTGGACATTTAGCCTTAACATTCAAGCTTTTTGGTTTGTTTTATGGTCCATGAGTTATTTCATTGATCAGGCTGATAACAATGGCAGCCTTTCAGTGAAATATGAACTGCCAGTGAGAGAAGCTTAGCTTTCTCATTATTAAAAACCTTCTGCATCCATCTATGCCACTTCTGATGCCTGTGGTTGGGGCCAGTATTGACAGTTTATGTGCCTGAATCATGTTTATATATAGCAAACAGATCAGGCTGATATGTTATTTTAGCTCTGCTGTCAGCTACTCTAATGGATTCACAAGTAGCTGTGATACGGTGCAGATAAGAGAATGAGCCCATGTCACACTAATGGGACAAAGGACGGGTTCAAATATACATTATCTTCCACTGGCAACTAATGCAATTACCAATAACCTGTGATACTTTCACAAAAAAGAGGTGCTCCTCTGTAGCCTGGCGCAAGCTGTGTGAGGGAGTGAGTTACACAGAAGGATGTTATTGTTTCAAAAAGAGGCTTTAAATTTGAATGCAAATTAATGCCTTTGAAGTACAGAAATCTTAGAAAATTAAAGATATCTTTTTTCTTTGCATGAATAGACCTGCAAGCGGCAGAAGTTGGCACAAAGAGAACCTCGATGAAATAAATTAGAAGGCTGTTTTTTAGGGGTCAAAAACAAACAACCATCTCATCTTTTGAACTGTTTTAGACAAAACTAGAAAGGAAGAGTCGGTGAGTAGTGTCAGTCTTTTTTGCATTAAAGAGCATATTTTTTGTTATTGAAGAGGAACCTCTATCAGGGATGTGCAGGCAATTACACCAAATGCTCCCATGCATGAAATCCCAGCTGGTTGTTATTGATAAATTTCCAAACACCTCCAAAGACTTTTCAAATTACCTCTCTCCCTTATTAAAACTTAACTCATGCATTTCATCCCCCCGTGCCATCCTTTTTTTTTTTCCAAGGGTATGTGCAAGCGTGTTTGTGTGATAGTGCAGGAGCAAGCGGGAAAATATGCTTGGGAGAGAGTGAGAGAGAGACAGAGGAGGGGAGATAAAGAGAGAGAGAGAGGGAAAGTGTTTGTAGGATTGGAGTGCTGGACATACGAACAGACAGCATCCATTTATCTCCTCCTGGAGCACCGATGGGCAGGGCTTCATTATTAGTAGGGAAGCCGTAAGCTGAACATATTTTGAGTCATTTCTGTATTCAAGCGGCATACCTCCGCATTAACACAAGCCATTTCTCTTTACATGGCTGAATGAGATTCCCTTTAAAAACCATCTGAAGGTCAAATGAATCGCTATCCTCCCAGGCTATGAGAAATCTCCAAGTTCTCCTCCCTAAATATTCCCCCTGCTGCGGTGTCATCCCTCAAGGATGGATGTGCTTATTTGAAATGACATCTTAATTGCGCTGAGTGGAGATGAATGGATTGCATAAATGCAAATGAATAAGTAAGAACACATAGTTAATTTATTTATTTTCTCCTCTCGCAAAATACCGTCAAATGTGTGAGGTACATTCAGACCTTTCAAAACAACAACGCCACTTAAAGAGGCACGTCTGTAGTGTTTAAAATTAAGGCTGTCAATCGATTAAAATATGTCATCCCAATAAATTGCATGATTGTCCATAGTTAATCGTGATTAATCACAAATTAATAACAGATTTTTTATCTGTCAAGGAAGATTTGTTAAGTATTTAACACTCTTACTGTGTGTTTAATGTGTTTATTTAATATTGGATATCAATTAAAAAAACAAACCAATAACAAATATTGTCCAGAAACCCTCACAGGTGCTGCATTCAGTATCAAAAACCTGCTCAAATCAGAACATGGCAAACTGCAGCCCAACAGGCATCAACAGCTGTCAGTGCGTCAGAGTGCTGACTTGACTAGGACTTGATCCAGACTGCATGTGATTATCATAAAGTGGGCATGTCTGTAAAGGAGAGACTGGTGGGGACCCACAGAACCCATTTACATTCACACATCTGGAGGTCAGAGGTCAAGGGACCCTTCTGAAAGTGGTTAGTTTTGGAGCATTATTCAGCCTCCACAGCAGCTAGTCTGACACAGCTGGTACCAATGAATAGTCTTAGGTGTCAGCTTTCTAGTTTCATATGATACCAATATCTTCGCTCTAGCTTTAAAATTAAGCCTGCGACTAAAAATTGCAAGTTGCATTAATGGGTTAAAGAAATTACTTATTAACTATTATTTTGCGTTGCCGCGTTAATTTTGACAGCCCTACTTAAATCATATCAAAAACACAATTCAGTTAGCAGATAGTTGTTAACCCCTCCAACCCCCCTGTAATCGCACAGCACATTTACTATAAAAGAGGCAACAAGATGCTTTTACTGGCCCTTTCAACTCTTATTTCAATAAACCATTTATCTGCACTGTCAAGGGACAAATTTGTCTTTCCTCTCACCAAACACTGAAAACCCCTGGCTGCAAGAGATTTGTGCTGCCGTTTGTAAACAAGCGACTGGCCATTCATGCAGGATTCCCCGTTTGGTTTGACAACCTCCGCAGAGGCGTCAGACACACAGCCACATTTTGTTTTCTCTGCTCTTGAACCCATCCTGCCCTCCAACCTAAGCCTGGCCAGATAAGAGCATCCCGCCCATGAACACATTTAAATGTAAATGCAGCTCCTTCATGAATAAAGACGCAGTTCTGACTGCGACAAGCCTTTATTACGCCGCAATTAATCATCTCATTGGGCTAGAGATTAATAGCGAGGGAAAATTAAATGCATCTTCGCACACTCTGCAGAGATTGATTTGGTAAGCCTCAGAAAAAATAATGAAAGGTGCAATATGATTAAAATAAATGACTCCGCGTGTTGTTCGGCCCTCAAATATTTACAGGGTGTAAATATTTATCAGCAAAGTGTTAAGAGACACAGAATACCCACCATCAGGGCTACTTTAGAGAGGGGAGCGCATTTCACTCTGATGGATGTGAACTTTTTTTTCCCTGAAAGCATAATAATGACACACGCTTTGATGCCGGAGTACTCCGTAGATGCCTGGAAATACTACATAAAACACCAGTCCCCTTTTTAACACTTCCTAGATGTGTCACAAAGATGTACTGACAAGGCCCTGCTGGTAATACATTATGCATTCCTCTCATGCACCCTCTGTCCAGTCCTTTGAGACACAGACATAAACCTACAGCTATAAAGTAAATGCACAGTAAGACCTTTCCCCCCCAGTAGTGTAAAGGCCACCGGGGGCCACGGCAGCACAGACTAGCAGCAGAGGTAGGTGGCACCAGTGCCATGCAGCGACACAAGGAGGCAGGCTGCTTCCTCTGACTGGTCTGCGGGCTGCAGAGGTGTATGCAAGCCTGGATTAGTATGCATCGGCTGTCTCGAGTCATGGTGGGGCACGGTGTCTATCCTGACAAAGCACAGGTGGGAAGAGTGAGTGTGCTAACAAAAAGGCAGCTTTCCTTTCATACTATGACTCTCAGTCTGTCATCTGAACAATATGCCACTTGCTCTTTTATTCCTTTTTTCCCCCAGATTTTCTTGTTGTAAAAGGTGGAAGCGGGAAGTGGCGGTGATTGCCGAGTGAGATGTTAAAAGGAGCATATGCATCTGTCGCATGGAACAGCAAACTAACAAAAAAGAACATGACAGATATTTTTTTTAATCCTTAATTTGCTGGCTGAGTTCACTAAGAACATATTCTCATTCATGGTGACAACGCAGAGGATCAGTAGCAGAGAGAACAGGAGTAATACACGGCCGCATAGCTGGAAGTTATAATGGCTTTCACACCAGAAGCTAAACACCTGTGGCTCTAATCACAGAGCTGGATTTTAGCTTCTGATGGCAATGACAGGAAAACTGATTATTAATATCACAGTAGTACTATTTTACTGTACGAAGTAGTGCAGCCACCAACAGCTGGTAGCACTACTGCAAACACCGCTCTTGGTGTTTGCCCATATCTTTAACTGCCTTGGCTCTGCCGGCTGCTTTGAGGCGATATTTTTATATTAGTGGACTGCTCTGATTCATGTTTGACCTCCCTGCCACACCAGTCCTTTTGAATGCAGCGCTGGCAGAATAATAAATGCTCTTGTTGGTATAAAAATGGAGGACTTTCACGACTGTGAGGATTAGAAAGTATATTCATAAAACGTTCACGTAGATGCAGTGTAAAAAAGCATAAAGGAAGGCTACTACCAGATTGACAGTTAATTCCTCCACATCAGCTGAGGTGAATGGGAAATTGGAATACTGCATTTTTCCCTGTGAGCAAACTTCTACTGATTTGCATGGTTCACAGTGTTTGAATCCTATTTTTATACTCAATGGTTTGTGCCTGTGGTCAATTTAGTAATTCACTGAATATAAACTATATCAGGCACGAATCTATCAATGAAAATGGAATTAAATATTTCACAATATTTATTCTTCCTGAAGGTCGTTTCTGACATTCGCTGGTCAACAACATGATGTCATCAAATAAGGACAGGAACAATATGTTTCACCTTGCTTCCATCCTCCCCAAAATGTATGCAATGTATAAAATCTATATTAAATGCCATGACTCATAAGCAACCGTTTGCCTCTAACAATAGCCGACACCAGATTGCATGTCTCATCAATGGCGCACTCCATTTAACATGAGCTGACAGACAGATTGCAATTTGTTTTACACACACCCTTTATGACAGCGTCCTTTACCATCCAGCAAACATAATATGGTGTAGGTACTTAGTGCCGAGTTTTCTGCTGAATACATTTCCCTCTTGACCTTGAGACAAGGTGCCATATATTACGCCGTTGCCCCCACAAAAATTACATTCCTGTGTGTGTGTCCTTGGACCAATGATTAAAGTTACAGCTGTTGACGTTGTGTTGTTTAATTTGCTTGGTTGGAAATAATTACATAGCGCCACTGGTGAATCCATCGCCTGTTAAATTTAAAGGACACAAGTGCAAGCAATGGATGGTGTAACGCCGGCTGTTGTGTACATGATTGCTCCACTAGCTGCTTTTATGATAAGGTCTCTGTAGCCCCCTGGCACCTTCCCCTCCTGCTCTACTGTTGATTCATGTGAAGGGGGTGACATCTTAAGGCACATACCTGCTGGGTGCTGCTCCTTGCATCCAATATTATTATATTTTATATATATACAATCCTATGTTGTCAAGTTTCATCAAGCTGCATGACTGCAGATTCCTTCCCCTGCTGTGCATGGACTCTGGTGTACAACTTATCCATATCCCTTTGCAAAAGCACTGCGTTATGTTGTCACATCACATCATGGTAGGCATATGCGATCATACATTAGTTACACAAGGGGACTGCAGCATCTTTGATTCCTACAGCTGCTCTCATCTCCCAGGGAGCCCTTCCTGCTCTTTAAACCCAGACAAAAAGTCAACATACAAAACATCTTACCACTTCAGATTCATGCTATATAGGCTGCATGTCTCTTCAGTAACACAACGAGACACTTGTAATACAACTGCATTTTATAAAGCTGTACTAATTCATATCTTTTATGTTAACAATGGATGAAATGACTTTGTGTAATGTGAAAAGTGTTGCTCAATGTCACAGAGACTCAGTTCCCTTCAGCTCTATTGGTAAATGGTAAATGGACTTGCATTTACAAAGCGCTTTTCTAGTCTTCTGCCCACTCAAAGCCCTTTACACTGTGTCAGCATTCACCCATTCACACACACATTCATACACTGATGGCAGAGGCTGCCATGAAAGCTGCCAACTTTGTCGTCAGGATATAATCTAAATCATCATTCACACAACAATGGCTTCCGGAGCAATTTCGGTCTTGAGTGTCTTGCTCAAGGACACATTGACATGTGACCAGACCATCCAGGGACCGAACCAACCTTCCGATTGGTGGACCTTTTCTACCCTCTGAGCCACAGCCGCCAGTGGAGCGTTTTAGTGTCATTCAGTTGATTGTTTTGGTTTTGCAACCCAGAACTATTCAGTCTTACCAGTCTCAGCAGTCTCCATTCCAGCTGCGTGTACAGTACGGTGGAAACCACTCATAGTGATCACATGTCCAAGTCAAATTGATCACTATAAGCGGATCATACTTATAACAGAATTTTTGTTGCTGTTCTGCATGACTCACGCAGTTTAGCATCTAGTTGACATCTGTATAATTATTACATAAATACAAAGTAATGAAACAGACATGCTTCGCTATTTGCTTGCTGCCAATTCTTCTTCTTTTTTTTTTTTCTCACCGAGGGTGAGACACTGCCGTTTTTGGCCAGCTCTGCTGAACGGCGCCCCCCGTGTTGGGGATCCTCGCTTGGCCATCACACCATAGTGCCAGTTGAAGATCGACAAAATTTCAATTTGGGGGCATGGCGTGACAAGGTATAATCAATCCACTTGACGAGGGCAGCTTCAACCGTAGGTGCTGTCCCCGCGCATACTCATTCATAGAAAATTAATTTCCTTTTCCTGTCATGATTTCAATGTGCACGCAGCCTCAGGTATGTTCTGTGAGGCAAAGTGTCGAAGGAGTAACGTAAAAAACTGAACTGAATTAATGTTAGTCAAACATAGTTGTAAAATACTGTCATGTATGAAAAGACCCAACTAATGCTGTACGTGGACTACTTGATTTTTATAAGCAAATTATTTAAACACCATTTGTACAGGAATAATTCTGTCCCAGGTTTTTTGATCCATACAAGTGTTAACAGCTGTAACCATTGTCACTATAAGCAGTTTCTACTGTAGTTTTCAGCTAAAAAAGCCACCACACGCTAACAGCACCAAAAGACAATGAATATTGAACTTAATTCATCATGTGGCCAAAGGTATGATTCAGACAAAGAAATAAATGGTACTGTTTCACCATTTCCAGATGAACAGGCAACCATTTTCTAACACATTCACCATATCAATTTTACAAGGTGATAATATGCCCATGTTGATTTTACAGCTTGTTTCACCAAAACAAACTTGATGCAGCTTAAAATTCAGAAGCGTAACAAAATATATTTGATGATATGATAGATTTCAGCAAGCAGACTCTTGATTTATGAGATATAAAAAAGCACATTCATGCAGTCTTATGTACATATCCACTGATAACACAACTACTGGAAATTTGCAGATGTGATTCCCATCAAATCTAATCCCTCCATATCTCTCTATTGATGTAATCTTTCTACATGATCTTTATCCAACAAATACCCCTCAAACTGGGAGAAGGAAAAGAGAAATGTTGAACCACAAATCAATCAGTTGCGATAAAATCAGACAAGATACCTTAAAGATACCTTTGAAGGTTGAGGTGAGACATTCCTCAACTGTCAATTGAAGATGCTTCACATTCGCACTTTGATATTGTGCTACAAAGATGGCAGCCAATGCCTTGTTCTGCTTACTGTAGATTCAGCGATGCCCCAGAGACACTGGCCTCCTCTGAATCAGCCTCCATCTGAAAATGCCCAGGGGAAGCATGTGGGATGATAAAAAGAAGAACTAGCCCAAAGTAGACAGATGTCCCAATCACCTTCAGCTCTGGGAATTGTTAGATAGCTCTTCCAAGCATTAAGGAACATATACGTGGATCAAACACAGCCCAGAATGGCCTGGTTTCTTAAGCTTTGCTTTGGTGAGATAGGAACGTATGTAGGGGAGCAAAGCTTAAACAAATATTTATCCTGTTTTCTTCCCTTTGCATGCAGAGGGGAAGTGTTATTTTTTTCTAAATCTTTGGTTGTAAAAAAGACCTCAGCTTCAATGTGCCAAACAACATGCTCAGCGGTGCATGTTTCTGATTCGGTGAACCATACACGGCTTACGAAATATATGGAAATCAGATCTGAATGGAAATCTTGAGGGAACCTTTAATATCATAGTCAAATGTCAGAGCCAAAGATGCTGAATGGGACTAGAAGTGCACTCTCGGTTTGAGAGAAATGTAAAATCTCTTTTACCTTGAGTGAAGATGTGATGCTGAAATCTCTCAATTTTCGGTTCTGGTCTTGCCTTCTTGAGATAAAGACTCCAAAGTCAATCTGCCCATTGCTGATCACTGACTCTAAGCCACTTTTATCCTCACTCAAGTGACCAGGAATCTAAACCAGAAGTCCAGTCTTCCAACCTCACAAAAGGGAGAACGAACACCTCTAAGCTAAAAGCTTAACCTCCAGCTCAAGTGCTGCCTTTGAGCTTAACTCTGCAAAGCTGACATATTCACATCAAGAAAAGCTGCAGTGGAAAGGAGGAAAATCACTTAAGTCTTCATTTGATATGATAATGAATTGTTTTGGAGTCACTGGAAACTGTACTGGTACCATATTTACCTCTGCTGCGCAATAAGTCATGTGATTACCTTTATTTGACCATTTGCTTGTTTGTGATCTGAGAGTAACTCAAAAATGAATGGCTGGCTCCCAAAAGGGAGAAACCTATTGATTTCTGTGACCCAACTTTCCTCAGAAGCCACCTTAAGGTCAGTCTTTGCCTCCTCTCATGGCACCTTGCCTGGGTGGTTAGCAATGCTGACTCACAGAAAAATGTCCTGGGTTTAAGGCTGATTGGAGTAATAGAGATTCACACATTAGAAATACTCTTGGTACTACCATGACCAACCCACTAGCTTTAAACAAGACCACCTTAGTAGTGCTTTTGACTGTTGGGCTCAGTTCAACTGTAGATGGAGACTCAGAAGGATTGATTGCAATAAGTGCCATTTAAAGTGATACTTGCCCTACTAGCTATTAGCTAACACTTAACCTCTGTAGGTTTGAAAAGTGGCTGAAAAACGTTAGTAGTTTGCCACAAAAACTGAAGTTGTAGAGAGCTTCCATTCATCTGGGTTACAGTCGGGTAGCAACCTCCGGTTCTGAACAGTGAACCCAAAGAGGAAGTGCCTTAAGCCTCTATGCTTTCAAATGTCCAGCAGGGGGCGACTCCTCTGGCTGCAGAAAGAAGTCTGATTGTATAGAAGTCTATGAGAAAATGAGCCTACTTCTCACTTGATTTATTACCTCAGTGAACATGATTAACATGGGTTTATGGTCTCAATCACTAGTTTCCAGTCATCTTTATTACAGCATGATGTTCATTTAGTAAACATTGGTCCCATTTGGAGTCAAATAGACCATCAAGCAGGGGATGCTTTAGGGAGGGGCTACCTTGTGATTGACAAGTCAGTCTAGGCATTGTCCGTATTTTCATCTTTTCAGTTCATAAATTTTGATTTCACCATCAGCCATGACCGAAATAACCAGTAGTGTTGCCACAGACTGTGACAATAAGTTCGTACTCCATTTCTGGTTCTCAGAGATATCAGGACAATCTCAGTGCCGAGATCTCAGTGCACAGCATTGCATACATTTTTTGCTCAAGTTTAACCATTTCAACTCGCACAGATGTGTATTTCCATCACCTTGCACAAATTTGCTCCTAATCAAGGCTTTGCATTGACTTTATATGTAATCATGCCATGTGGAAAATCTGTTTTGCATTTGGTCTTAACATACCTTAAGAGCTGATAGCCATACTAGCGCGTCTGTAAGACTGTACTGTGGTTTACTGCAGTGCTTCATGCAAAATGCTTACACAATAAATTCTATCTTGAGCTTATCTTACATCAGCATGTTCGCAATTGCAATGCTAGCACATTGATGTTTAGCATGTATAATGTTTACCATGTTCATCGCCTTGTTAGCATGCTAACATATGACACAAAGTACATCTGATGCTATTGGAATATAATTTTACAGACTGAAATTTCAAAAGTTTTAACCAAATGGGGCACCAGAGAAAAAGTCAGAGATCGTAAATCAGAGGGGTTCATCCTGGGGGAAAGGTACATAATTTTATGGCTATCAGTCCCACAGATGTCCAGACCCCGAATTTCCCTCCGGAGATTAATAAAGGTTCAACTTATCTTATCTTATCTTACATTTCATTCTGAGCCAAAGATGTCAACCTGCTGTGGTACTAGACGAAAAGTCTAGTACTACTACCAAAGCTAGTGGGATAAATTGTCTGAGAATGTCATTATGAGCGAATCCATGAAGTAGATGCTGAGATATTTCACAACTTTGACCTACCAGTGGCACTAGGAGAAAAGTAAACAAGATTCATCCTCTGTGGACCATGAAAATGCACTAAATTGCAAGGCAATCCATCCCATAGTTGTTGAGATATTTCAGTTTGGACCAGAGCAGTGGACAAACAGACCGACACTGCCTTCCCTTGAGCCCTGTCGCTACAGCTGCTAAAAACCTCAACAGAAACGCCTCAAACCAGATATAATCCTCTTGTCTATGGTACTGAGCAAACAGATAAATGGCAGAGAAATGGATTATGATACAGGAGTGGTTTGAGAAGTCTTTATAAGATTTCTATTCCTTTTTCCCCACTGCAAAACCACATAACTATTGGAAAACATTGTTACTGACAGGTTAACACAGATGCACCTCTTCCCTATAGGGAGCGTGATAAGAAATCGCTTCACATGCATACCCTCATACAAATGAGTAATAATGTACAAACTAGGTAATGTCTCTCAATCATCACTTATGCCTCACTAGAAGTATGTGGTGATATCTGTATCTGCAGAGACCCTGCAGCCCTCTGCCTGTATTTTCTTATTTTGCAGTGTTTGGGACATTTCTGGGCTTCAACCTTTATAAAACACGGTTACCAGGTGCCAGATAGTAAGCATGCATCCAAGAGCAAGCTACGAAAATGATGGACACAGGGCAGAAAAAAAAAAAAACACAAAAATAGCAAGACATAGTGCCAAAAGGATGACGCTCATTCCAAAATAAGAGTAAATCTTGGCTGCGTTTTTGCCTGTTGATGAGCACCTTGACCCTAACCGAGGTCAAGGGGCGTGATTCTAGTGTTGTTGAGCTGGGAAGGAGGGGCCAGCTTTGAATGTTGAAATGGCAACCGACAAATCCGACTCATTCTGCCTTTAAAGGTGCTAAATACGGGATTGGGAGAATTTATATTGCCTCTCCACAGCTCTTAACATGGCAGCAGCGAGCCAGCAGCTTGTAGCTAACGATACTAACAATGCAAACAATGGTCAAAGTGCTGACAGAGATAACAGTGTTTACCTGATGCGGCACCGGAGGGTAGGTGCTATGCTTCTGTGACGACGCCGTCGGTCATAACAACACGACTGCCCGCCGTAGGAGAGCAGTGGATAGCGGCGGCCGTGAGCTAACATACTCATGCATAAACATGCACTAAAAGCATGCACGGCTATGCCAACAAAGCAAGGAGAAGCTCGGATTATAACACACCCAGAGGTAGAGTGACTTCACTCTCTGCTCAGGTAGACATTACTCCTCTATATCTTTATAGCGCAAATAGCTGTTTGCTGCAATGTTGCTTATTGCAATATGCTTTAGATGTCAAAGAGAACCTTTGGCAGTAGGTGAGGAGACTGCCAGACTTGATAGTGATATGCATGCTGTTGAGTGTTTTCTTGTTAATCTGTATTCAGATGTGAAAACGGCACATGAATTTTATTTGGTTCATTTGAATGTGGTTAGGGTTATGTTTGAGCATGAGGAGATTAATTAATAATTTTTGGGCAGTGGGCGTTGATCCAAAGGGGCTGTTCTTGCCTGGAGAAAGATGACCTTTTTGTTTGTTTCTCTGTTGTGGACTGGCAAGAGCATAGACCAATGGTCTCCAAAGTCTGGATCATGTCCTACCCCAGGGATATCTATCTATCTACTTACCTGCATCCTAAAAAGCATCCGTCCTGCTAACCACAAGTTATTGGGAGTGGTGCCTTTTAAGAACATCTCCATCAACTTCAATCCATCAACAATTCACACTCAAATGTTCACCAATCAGCCATAAGACAAGGTCAGCACAGGCACCCTGACCGGTCTGTGGCTACGCAGCCCCATATGCAACAAACTGTGATGCACTGTGTGTTCTGACACCTCTCTATCGAAACCAGCATTAACTTTTTCAGCAGTTTGAGATACAGTAGCTCTTCTATTGGATCAGACAACACAAGCCAGCCTTCGCTCCGCTTCGCTTTAAGTTGTTTTGCTGTTAACTTTGGCTCGTGATAGAGCGTTTAGTAAAAAATAGGTCGCCTAAAATAAAGTCCTAAAAACCCCGGGGGCAGACAAACTTGTCATGTAGAACATATGCTGTTTACTATTCAGCACAGTTCTGACCCTCGCCCACTCGATCTGCCTTGTCCATCACGCTCTATGCTGAAAGATTTATTAAAAGAATAATAGATTGTTCATCAAACGCTGGGTGTCAGTTTGTGTGTTTAATCATAAGGGGTGAAAGCCGTGCTCAATCACAGCCCATTCCTTAACCTCTTGCCTCTGAATTAAGTCGAGCTCTTGTTTTTGCTGACACATCGAAGGTCACGCCGAGACAAATTGTTGATAAGGGGAAACGTGTCCATAAACTATGCAACTTTGACACTGCCGTGTGTGTGTATCAGCTTTGTAAGTTGATGCGAACAAATTGCCCAGAACATGGCTAGTGCCAAACATTTTGTCACAATTATTAACACTTTCATCATGTCTGCTCCGCTACTGAAGACAAACAGTTCAAATGAATATAAGTATGTTTCAGGGGGAATCAAAACTGTGCCTTGATCAATTTCAGAAAGAGCTACTTCCAATGTGGTGCTGAAACAAATACTTTGTGTAATCTAATCAGTTATCCCTCATACAGTTATTGGAATGCAACATCATGAACGCTTCAATGTGATTATACAGTGGGAACAAATGGAAATGTTGGAGCAATTTGTCAGTGTATTCTTTAGAAGTGCTCTTGTAATTAAAGGTGGGTAGCATGCAGGAACACCAAAACCACATCCTGTAACCATATGAGACAATACACATGCTGCAGGCTAACTTACTATCATGCCAGTTATTTACCTGGTTGTGCACACGGCCTCGTCTCTCCAAGCTTCTGCAGCCAGCACCTGACCTTTTAACCTCTCGCCCTCCATCAGTCCCATCTTCATGCAATAAAAGGACCAGACAGGATGTGAGTGAGATAAGAAGCAAAAAGGGTAACGAAAATGAAAAAAAAGGCTGATAAGGCACACAAGCAGGATTAACCCAGACTCTTTCGGAAAGTTAAGTGAGCATCACCTTTTTTTTTTTTTTTTTTGAGGACAGCCTATAAGAGCATTTCTTTCTTCTACCTCTCGCAAATTGAGGTTGTAAATTTAACACAGAGCACACAAAAATTCTCCCTTAAAGGTCTTATTGATAACATTTTTATGTAGATGTTTTTTTTTTTTAATAATCCACAGAGCTGAATAAAAGTTTGGCTTTTCTTAAAAAAAAAAAAATGATTGTGAATCAATCATTTAATTTTTTTTGATGGGTCCAAAATTTATGTTCTGTTCTGTTTCTCTGTAGAAGAAAACTGACATTTGGTTCCCACTTCTATCAAGGCTTGTGAGCCAGTAGTATAATAACGCTGGTATCATGTGGCGTCTCTGGGTCGTCAGCCATCATGGTACCAGAGTAGAATAGGGCTGATGCTATTACCCCAACATTGCAATACCGCGCTACTGACAAGCCAACCGCAGGGGATGGCAAGGAACCGCCACAACCACTATGTTCATGTTTTTTCTTTTTTGAAAAGTATTTATAATGTGCTAGAAACAGCAGCTGCATGACGAGTGAGTGTCGATTCAGCGATGAGCGCTGCACATTTGGTGTTTATTTTTGGTCACCAAGAGCTGAAAAATGCTCAACTGTGGCTAAAACGCTGCGTTTGTCACTGTTGCTTTTTACCCAGCCATCCAATCACAGTGGAGGAGGGGCGGGACAAATACCACAAAGACCAACCGTCACATCCTACATGTAGCTACAAGTGGTGAACAACAATGGAGGAGAAATTAATACATAGACCTCCGGGTCCGTCCTATGTGCTTCAATCTTCCTTCATTCAGAGCAAATACTCGTCTCGCCTTGTGGCAGGATTTACACTTCTGCGCCTCATGGCCCTCCTGTGTTCTGCATTTTACAATAATTAATAATTAAGTATTCAATTAGTTTTAAAACTGTCATGTTTGTCATTTAAAAAGCAACAATATACCGAATCATATATAAAAATATCAATCATTAACACCGCAGGAGAAATTCCTTCACTGTGACAGCCCTAGTGTGGTAAAAATGAATAAATGGCTGGCTTTGACGTTAAGCGCCTGGCAACCACATGATGTGAAGTGAAAACAATGTCACCAATATCACCTTTAAGTCTCTGAAAATGTATGTGTTATATGAAGTTTATGTTTGTTTATTTTGCATGCTGATATTTGCAGCTGAAATCAGAAAGTACTTGGCAATTTTTTTCTTTAAAATTTTGCAAAATAAAAATTTGATTACCAAAATAGTTGCAGATTAATTTCCTGTTGATCGACTAATTAATTAATTGACTAAATGTTTCAGCTCCACATTCAGTATACCATAAATGTGCCATGTTTGATGTCACATTATAGTGTAAATATGGCTGTTGTGGTGAACATACTCTTACATTCAGATTTTAGATTTTCAGATAAATAAACAATAATTACAAACGTGAGAGAAACCGAACATCAGACGATCCACAACAGACAAAAGAAAACCAAATCACATCCTCGTTCAAGCTCGTAACATATCAAGAAAACCTCAGATACCTCAAAAAGTTTGGTCAGCGCCAAACCCACCCACCTGCAGCAGCTCTGGCTTTGAGTGTCTTTTCTCCTTTTGTGTGACTGCATTAACACTTAAAACTGTGGCTTGACTCACCAAGCCCACATATCTACCTGCGAGAAATGTGTCAGTTCTCAGTATTACACCCAACACTGACTCATAACTCAATATCCTTATCAGCTTTAGTGTCCACACGTACTGTATGCTGTCTAAATACTGCAAATTAAATTGCTATTACATGAGATGCATTTTTATAACTCCTCTGTGGATGTTAATGTTTGGATATGTAAAGCTGAGAATGTGAATTTTTGTCTGGAAATAGATTTCAAAATCTTTTCGAGACACTTCTGCTGCTCTTTCCCACAGTGTGACAATAAAGTTGATCTCAGTTTAAGACTGATTTTATCTTAGAAAATGAATACTTAAATACCTCCTTCAATCAAACTTGCATAAGAGGTCCTCAGCAACAGGAAGAAAATAAGAAAGCATTCAGGTGGTTCATTGAACTCTCTACTGAAGATGATGCTCAATAGTTATTCTTTTTGAGGCTTCTTTCTACCTGAGAGGTTGTATATATACATTTCTTAGATATTTCATTCACTTATGTGTTTCATGTTGCTTTGAAAAAGTAATTTTGGAGGAAATTTGCCATCACTGGATTGCAAAAAAGTAGCGAGCTGACAGGAAATGAGGGGAGGAGGTGTGTGTTTGGAAACGAGCTGGCAAAAATCGCTGCTTACATTTCCAAGAGTGTGGCTGAAGTGTAATTGGTCAACAACACAGATGAGGGAGGTGTGGATAGAAGTCATCCACAGTAATATGGCGACATTTTCTCCAGAGGCTCATCCACGCCTGCGTTTAAAATAAAACCCTGACCACATGTTTGGTTTCATTCAGAAATACGTCACATTATAAAATCTACAGATGCTCTAACTGAGGTCCTTCACTGGATTACACAAGTGAAAATGAAGGTGTGTGAATGTGAAAAACGATTTGGTTGCATCGGTAGGTGTCTTTGTTCACACCCGGGTTGGCAAAATACACAGACTGGCTGGTAATGAAGGTGCTACCTCTCCTCTCTTAAAAGGAGCTTTCTACGAACCAACCGTCGCTTTCACCAGTTAAAATGACAAATGTGGCCAGTGGCAGGTCATATCAGCAGTCACTAATTCATGTTACGTGTCTCAGTAACTTGATCACAGGCCAAAGTAAAACCTGTCTGTTCGGTGTGGTCTCCTCAAGCAGGTGTCTGTTTATGAGATTAAAGCATCATCACTCTGTAACAGCGCTGCACTGAGTGGACTGCGTGTTTTTGTTTTTGACACATCTTCTCTCGAGCTGTGCGTTTCATGTCAGTTTCAGTAGGAACGTGGGCAATCCCGACCAACGTTAACGCATTTCAGAGGCTGTAGCAGGTTCTGTTTTAGCGCTACAGTGAAGGTACAGACATCATATGAAACTAGGTTGGAAGGAGACTAACTACCGCTCCAAAGTTGGGCAACATTTTGGTAAAGAAAAACATGGCTATGTTCAGACCGGTCCCTGGAAATGGTTCTATGGGTACCCACAAGTGTCCCCTTTACAGACATGCCCACTTTATGATAATCATAACCATTTTATCAATTCTTGATTGGTAAAAAATGGTTAAATTTAGTATTAAATCTGAGTAACAAATGGTATGAACCCAAAAATTGCTGCAACAACTTACAGACATAATAGAGCACGGGGATGACATCATATACTTGCATCATAATGCTCTAAACCCTTACACACTTTTACAATTTAGTTTAAATAATTTATTCATTCATTCATATTTATTTCTGATTTATGACTAGAACAACGTGATACATTGCAGAGCGTATGTCAAATTAATCTTCAGGTTCCCAGCTTTCAGATGGCGTTCATCACTTCGATGTGACATCTACTGTTGGACGCCCTGTACCCCCTAAAAAAGGAAAAACTGGTCTATTGGTGGTCTCAGAGGGTTAAAACTTTCATCCACATCATATCAATAACTTACACTCATCAACTTTATAGTTTTGAATCATGACATCCTGGTAAATATTGGATCAGACTCAATATTAAATTACTTGGTCAGGAATCGGGCCAAAAAAATCTTGATCGGCACACCCCTAAAAATAACCAACAAGTGCTCCAAAAACTTTCTTGGAAGGACAGTCTCAAAATGACTCACAATGCCAATTCAAACTACTCTGTAACTGCTTCTGACTATTGCATATTCCCTATATATTCTCTCTACATCCCTTCTTAAAATTTTTTTCTTTTTATTCTTTAATATTATCCATATTGATGCTTATACTCTGCCAGCAGATTCTGCAAAGATCAAAGCACAGGAACGTGAAGGAAATCCAAGAGCGTTCGCATAGATGCCCTGCTTCAGCAGCCAGGCACCAAGCCCAGTGATGTCTGATAGCTGATGGCACAAATGAGGGACTAATACACTCAATTTTGCACCTATCAGGGGATAAGGCAGATGCTGAAGATGCTCCATAACTACATACGCTGTCTCTAGACTTGGTAATGGGGTGGAAAGTGTGCAGGACTGTTCTCATGCTCTAGCCTCTCAGTTTGTAGGTATGATGTTGGTTCACCGTGGACACAAGCGCAAAGTTCACCGCTAACAACTTATTATAGGAGTCATTAGCTTTCACAGAATGACCTCAGCTTCCTCAAGAACAACAGTCTGCCTTTGCCCTCTTACACTATCTGACCAATCTAGGTGATGTTCACCCTCCACCACCTGCAGGCCGGCACAATCTGTATGCTGAGTGCCTCTTAATGCTGACAGGTGTCACCAGCTGCTTGCTTGACATTTCTGTCATTAAGAAGCAGCTGGTTCTTATCACAGCCCCAACAAAGCTTGCCACCAGGCTCTGCTTCTCCCCCTCTTTGAAATAACCGATGCATGCCTTGGTAGTTTAATCTCCGAACATAATCCAGAGTTGAATCTGAGGCCTCAGGTGCACAGAGAGTGGAGTCAACAGTAACAGTAGAGTACCAGCCACATGTTTGACTGGCACTGAGTACATGCTGGAAGCTGTCTTTTTTCATATTGTAACCACAAGTGAATTGCACTCACAATTTTGATTTGGAAATTAAAATGGAGGCTGCACGGTGGTGCAGTGGGTAGCGCTGTGGCCTCACAGCAAGAGGTTCAAATCCGGCTTGGGGCTCGTCTGTGTGGAGTTTGCATGTTGTCCCTGTGCTTGTATGGGTTTTCTCCAGGTACTCCGGTTTCCTCCCACAGTCCAAAGACATGCAGTTCAGGTTAACTGATGACTCTAAATTGCCTGTAGGTGTGGATGTGAGTGTGAATGGTTGTCTGTCTCTATGTGCCCTACGATGGACTGGTAACCTGTCCAGGGTGAACTTCGCCAGCTGGGATCGGCTCCAGCCCCCCCATGACCCCTAATGGGATAAGCGATTGAAGATGGATGGATGTAAATTAAAATGGAAATTCAAAGAAAATATTATTTAACTGTATTTGTTAGATGTAAGTAATAACCACAAATATGAGTAACAGGCTTGAGCTTGTCATTGCTAAAATGGAAAGTAAACAGCAACAGAAACATTTAAGCCCATGAGCCATTTGGCCAAATATCTGGGTCAAAACCCTAAGTTTACAAGACAAAAGGGGATAAATTCGTGAATTCTGCATTTAGGGTTCTCACTCTCGAGTATGAAGCAGGCAGAGTCGCAGTCTAGTCGACACACTCGGACATTTGACAGGTAACGGCACAGTCTCCTGAGGCAGCACTGCACTACTCTGCCTGTCCGACACACTGTTCTCAACACAAACAAAGCGTGGCCTGTCCTTGTAGTCTGTAATCCAGGGACTGATGCTGCTGTCCTCGTGCATCGCTGAGCCTCTCTTTGAGCGGGAGGGGCCGGATGCCTCCCCCTCTTTCCATGCTTTTAGCCTCTTTACATGGGTATAAGCAGTGTAGAACGAGTACAGTGTACAGCACATTGGACTTGCCTAAACAAGTATTTCCCTCTACATCTACAGCATAATCTACCACAAGCCCCTTTTCCAAACACTGACCATGTTATTTTTTCTGCTTCTACTCACTGCAATAGCCACTAACAAAGTTCTGCTAATTTGGTTATAAACACATTTGACTTCCTATTACTTTTTCACAATAAAAGTCCCTGTTATTTTGTTTTTAGGGGGAGGATGTGGCTCAGAATTAGAGCAGGTCGCCCCCCAACTGGAAGGTTGTTGGTTCAATCTCCATCTCTCCAAAGTGTCCTTGGGCAAGATACTTAACCCCAAATTGCTCCCTAAGGCTGAGCCATCGGTGTGTGAATGAGTATTTAGATTAGATCCTGATGGGCAGGTTGGCACCTTGCATGGCAGCCTCGGTCATCAGTGTATGAATGTGTGTGTGAATGGCTGAATGTTGTAATGTAAAGCGCTTTGAGTGGTCGGAAGACTAGAAAGGTGCTATATATAAAATAAAAGTCCAATTACCATTTCTTCAAAAGTTTTAATTGTGAAGCCGCAAAATCAGGAAATGTTGGGTTTCATCTGCAGCAACTTCACATAAACCTGTCGTAGCAGATATCTGAAAGTTCAAACAGGGACGCAGGAGAGAACAGAAACCAGAGGGATTCAGTTACAAGCAACAAAAGAACCAAGAGTTGAGTTGAGTTTAGCAACACGCTTGTTTGAGGGGGAGATGGGTTGCTGGAGAGACGTTAAAGCAACCCGCTTGGAAGAGGGTGGGGCGAACTTCGGCGAGACTCTGGACATGGTCCATATCGGCGTGGCACGGCACAACTTCACACACTAACACTGGTAACTGAAACGCAAATCAGCGTGGTATGGTTTGACTTGGCACGGCCAAAATGCAGGGCTGTAACCTGGTTAACAAGGACACACATGTACACCACAATCATGAGGCTGGTGTTAACAACACAGCCGTTGTAATATAGAGAGGAAATGTCAAGTAAGTCAAATTTACATCTTATTTGAGTTATTCTGCGTTATAATGTACCCTATATTTTATGTTGTAATGTTTAAAAACATTCAACAAGATTATGAAAATGTCTCATGAATATGTTTGTTAGACCTTAAGGATACATACGATGTGTTTTGGTGAGAAAAACACAGTAAAGAGACCAACAAAATTCTTTGTTTACATGAAAACATGGGTACGGTAAACCCGAGTGCAGTGTTGTTTCTTGTTTCGTGTTTCTGTGAAGCACCTTAGGCACACTAATAATACTGTTTTTAAAAGGAAGAGAATTATCATTTTCATTGGATGGCTGCAGTGTGTCCAGTCTCAGTGGCCAAAACAGCTCAGATTTTTTGCACTGCTTCATTTACCCCTACACTGACCTTCTGTACCATCATCTGCTACCATATGTCAACAATTTCCCATTTCTTTTGTGCATTTCTTTACATCGTTGGTTCGGGTAAGAAATGAAGAGAGGATTCATGACCTTAAGTGACCACGCAAGAACGGAAGCGCTCGTTAATAGACAGTATCATGAGGAAGAAATTGGAGGATTTTCTTAAGACAGCATGATGGCTCATTGGTAAGCACTGCTATGCCACAGCCAGACGCTCCAGACGGTTTCCTTGCCTTCTGCTTGGTGCATGCTAGGACAGCATCAGCCTGATAACAAACATGTAGGTTTATAAAGGGGATCACAGAATGAAAATCTTCCTTCATTAAGACTCTAAATTGTTGACAACTTGAATACAATCTCCTGTAATATTCAAGGGCAAAAATATTGTTTTTTTCCTCTGCATATCAAAACACAACAGTTGTAGCCTGCAGCAAAATTTGCATAAATGATTATCAATTAAAACGTGACCTTAAATTAAACAAGTGCTGCTTAGTGTAATGAATTATTAATTACTTGGATATTTTGGTTTTAAAAAAATAGTAGACCCTAAAATCCAGAGCAAAAATACTAAGTAATATCCTTCACTAATGCCTAGTTCAGACCACATGACTTTAGCCCTGATTTTCTGCTCCTGACAGAAGCGCCAAACCAGAGGAGAACCGGCGTTGAGTGAACTGCTCAGACGTTCGCCGAGAGGCTCGCCAGCGTTCATCAATGCCTCACAGACACATTCCAGGTATCTAGCACGTTAGATATCTCGCTGCCAATGAGAGCGTGACAGGGATTGAGGTGAAACCTGGAGGAGGGGTCACCTCTAACAACAGGAACTTAATGTATGTTTCGCATTTGCAACACGGAGCAGAGCTGTTTTTGCACTTTGAGAAATAAATAGATAAGAAGTGTGGAAACCAGTGGAAACAGGCTATTTTGTGAATGCATGCCAAAAACAACATCAGCAATGTGTATCACACATGGTGTCATGTCATTTATTACGTATTTGTTGTGTGTGTTTTCGTGAGGAAATGTAGTTTGGAGACCTCATCAGGGATCCTCCTGGTGAAAGATCTTGTGGTGTGTGATCCCCGACTTAAAGACTTCCCATTACAAGACCCCAGATTGTGTAGTGTGAACAGTACAACAATCTCACAACTTTGTAAGTCTTGAAGTGTGAACTTGGCTTTAGGCTACCTTCAGACTGCAGGCAAATCCAGATTTATGTGCCCAGATATCACCAGCAGCGCATGAAAAGTGGGATTTTTATTAGGAAGCAGCACTGTAAATTGCAGTGGACGTGCAGGTTAACCGCTGTTTAAGGGCATTTGCAGCTAGTTCAGAAAATGTAGGCTTAGTATAGATTATTATTATAGACTCAGACTAAGGAGGAAGACAAAGGTAGAGCTCAGTGTTGTTAGACTGCCTTATCTCAGGCATGTTCGGAGTCTAGATCTAGTTTAGATTCATTTTATGTCTCTTTTAATTAGTATATACACGGTTGTTTTTTCTTCATCCATTTTTATTTACTTATTAATTTCCTTTATTTTGAAAAATTTCCTTCCTCTTTTTATTTACTTATTGTGGCAGAGTTCCAATCCTATATCTTTTATCTCATCTATTTTATATCTGTGAATGCACATGGATATAATTTTAATTCTTTTAAATAAATGGAAATGAGCATTGGTACAACAATATACTGAATATACAATCTTGGCTCAATAAAAGTACTAATTATAGACTCTGCCTTTATGTAAGTAAGTATGCTTTGATGAATGACCTTTTATGACACTAGCAATGGTGAATAATATTGCAAATAGATACAAAAACTGTATTTCAACAATTTATTTGAATAATACTATCAGTCAGTCAGTTGCTTACTTCATCTGCTGACTGCTATGAGTGGGCTGTATTCACCAGATGACTCAGTTATGTGCACAACCTGGCAGGAATACTGGGACTTAAATGACACAGGAAGACATGTTTACAGTATTTGAAAGCATGTAGGTGTTGGTGGAATACAGAGCGGGAGCCCGACGTCTCGAATATGTACTGATAGACTGCAACAGGTATGATGAAGACCACGATAATTATATATATCCTCATATTACGTTGGGGGAAAAAAATGTTAGGAAAGACATGGTGATAAGTATGTAATCTTCCAGTTCATTATTTGAGAGCAACAGAAATAATGAGGGGATCCAGTTGTTGTTTTTTGCCAACAGTCCAGTAGAAGAAGTAAGAAGAAGACAGTTGGCTGCTGAAATAAAACAACTGACAGCAGCGAACAGCAGATTACTATCCATAGAGGAGAGGATGGCAGCTTTGGAAGCCAACGTAAACTGCTGTCCCAGTTTGGAGGCGATTAAGATGAAAAAACAGGCACACAATCCCAAAATTGCAGTAAGAATATATATATTATGTATATATTATAGCAGCAGCAATATATTATAAATAACTATGCAATTAGCGAGAAAGTCGCTAAAAGGAGAGAGCAACAGACTGTTTGTGTAAAACTATTGCAGAGCGGAAGGCAAAAGTCTGCCTCTAAACTTTGTACTGATTGTGTTTACAGCTGCTGGGGGTGAGGCAGAGTGTACTAGCAGCAGATGACATGGGCTTCTGGAGGGACCTCACGATTGATATGGCGTCCGATGAGGTGGACAGCACCTTTGGGGGGTGTCTGGGTGGATAGTGCAGCCTCCATTATTTCACTGCCAGGAGCTCACCTACCTGTGTGCCACACTTCAGGCAAGACTGGATACTAACCCGAAGTACATGGCTACACATCACAGACGCCTGCACATTGGACCACATTTGGACAGAATGCCACCAAATAAATGTGACTCAGAGGTGGTAAAAAGACATTTCAAGGCTCGTCTCATGCCCCACGATCGGCTGTCGGCTAAGGATTGTTCCAGACAGTGGCTGGACACATGGGAAGCTACAGTTGCTGTTCACACAGCTGTGTTTGTGTATTTAATATTTCTGCTGTATCAATAAAGCTTTTACTTTAAATCAACTTGTTCCTCACACAATCAAACACTTCAGCGTTGATGTGTGAGTGCTGAGTCAATGTGGATTTCCCTCTGATCAGAGCCTTTTGTAGGAAGCTCCAAAAACTGTTGGTGAACGGAAAATCAGGGCCAAAGTCATGTAGTGTGACCTAGGCATAAGGGAGGGGTTTACCCTAGCCTGTATTATAAAAGCTCAGGGTGAATAATAACGTCAGATCTACCAACCAATAACAAATCATTTTTAGGTCTCCGAGCCAGCAACAGCTATGGCTTTTACTGAAGTTCAACTTCTAACCTGACATATTACCAAACAGAAGTAAGTCGTCAGCATACAGAGCTATGTCTGACTCCTCCCCTAGTAATACCGATGACATTCCTATACATCCTTAGTGCAGTGGCGCATGGCTCTATCATAATAGCGAGTAACAGTGGAGAAAGTAGACATCACTGCCTTGTGCCTCTGCCAACTCCGAAGTAGCTAGGGGGATGTTATTATTATATTAGTTCTCACAGATGTACCGATCAGCCATAACATTATGACCCAGTGGTCATAATTTCAGATGAAGTGAATAACATTAATTATCTCCTTACATTGGCACCTGGCAGTGGCTGGTGAGATATATTAGGCAGCAAGTGAACATTTTGTCCTTGAAGCTGACGTGTTGGAAGCAGAAAAAATGGGCAAGCGTAAGGATGGCTGTGATGGCATACGACTGGGGCAAAGCATCTCCAAAACTGCAGCTCTTGTGGGATGTTCCCGATCGGCAGTTGTCAGGACCTACCAAAAGTGGTCCAAAGAAGGAAAACCGGTGAACCGACAACAGGGTTATAGGCAACCAAGGCTCATTGATGCACGTGGTGTTGTCCGATCCAATAGAAGAGCTACTGTAAATCAAACTGCTGAAAGAGTTAATATTGGTTCTGACAGAAAGGTGTCAAAACACACAATGCATCACAGTTTGTTGAGTATGGGGCTGTGTAGCTGCAGACCGGTCAGGGTTCTCATGCTGAACTGTGTCCATCGTTAAAAGCACCTACAATGGGCATGTGAGCATCAGATCTGGACCGCAGAGTAGAATGGAAGAGGGTGGCCTGGTCTGAAGAATCCAGTTTTCTTTTTTATCATGTGGATGGCCGGGCACATGTGCGTCAGTGCGACCAGGATGCACTGTGGGAAGAAGGCAGCTTACAGGACTTAAAGGATCTGCTACTGCTGGCTTGGTGCCAGATACCACAGCATCCCTTCACAGCTCTAGTGGAGTCCATGCCTCCACAGGTCAGGACTGTTTGAGGGGCAAAAGGGGGACCTACTCAATATTAGGCAGGTGGTAATAATGTTATGGCTGATCAGTGTTTATAGTGTAGGAGTTTAACCCAGGCACGTAATTCCCACCAAAACCAAATCTATCCAAAGTCTCAAAGACGTGACCCCACTCCACTATATAAAATATTGAAAAGTCACCTGACATTGTGGGATGAATGCCTTAATGAACCCAGTCTGATCAATGGAGATAATGGATGGGAGCATCCGTTCCATCTGGCAGGCTAAAACCTTAGATAACAGTTTCAAGTCAGAACAGAGCAGGGAAATTGTACTATAATTGCCACAGTGGAGGGGATCTTTAACTTTCATTAGAATAAGGGAGATTGATGCTTGGCAAAGAGTTGGAGGGGGTTTACCAGTTTTGAATGCTTCATTAAACATTTGAAGCAGCGATGAGGTCACCTTATAATAAAAAGTCTTGCGTTGACCCCAGAGCTTGGACGAATTTGTCAGTTGTGAGGGCATTCTCCAAATCAGTCTTCTGGTCAGGATTAATGGAGGGCACCTCTAATGGTAAAGTACTGTAGAATCTGGATGTCCCTCAGAGGTGTGGAGGGAGCCATAGTAGTTTTTAATTTGAGTGTTTATTTTAAGTGGGTCAACTGAAGGACCAGTGTGTGTGTTAATTTGGGTAATAAGATGTGAGGATGATGTTTGGTGGAGTTGGTGTGCAAGTGACTTACCAGGATTGTCGTCAAATTCAAAAATTATGTCTGGTTCTATGGAGCATTTCTGCAGAATATTTTGAGACCAGCAAGTCAAGCGCTGCCCTAACAATGAGAATTTTAAGAGGACAGGGATAGGTTCAGAGGTATAACTTGATTCAAGGTCTGATAAAAGCTGGCAAAGTTTAGCTGTTTTCAGCATCTCGCCTTCTCTGAAAAAATGTATAATAAATTATCTCCCCCCTCACAAAAGCCTTAAATGATTCCCAGTTAGTGGCAGCTGAGATGTCAGGTGTTTCATTGGTATTAATAAATGTACCCATTTGAGTGGCTATGAAAGTCACAAACACCTTATTTGAGAGTAACAGTGTGTTAAAGCAGCAGGGAGAACTTTTTTTGAGGTCACAGCGACCTTGACATTAGATGACTAAACTCAAATCCGTTCATCCTTGAGTCCATGTGGATGTCGATGCCAGATGTATCACAGTTCCCCGTACAGACGGACAACCCACGTCAACGCGAAGGCGCCACAAATCTGAAATGGCTTACTGGTCAGTGACAGAGAGGATTGTTTTGGCAGATTTAGACAAAACAGCAGATCTAGGTGAGGAGCAGACAAGGACAGGGTCTAGACAGAAGTTAATATCGTCTCCAGACTGAGAAGGTGAGAGCCTAGTTTGGGGAACGAAAATAAAAATTTCTTCAAGAAATTCTCATCATCCCAATTTGGATATAAACACAGATGAGGGTGAAAAAGCTGTAACGAATCCTCCCCATAAAAATAACTAGAAAAGCACTCGCAGAGCGCAGACCTCCGCCAAGCACCATAGTTTCCCCCATATTGTAATTCACTCCAAAATAAAAGTCCTACATTTTTAAAAAAGAATTTTATATCAGTGGCAAACATAGAAGATCGATACAAGACACAACATAAAACTCACAATACATTATTTCTAAAACTAACATATGTACATTAACATTTTTCTACTGGATCTAGCTCTGGATAAGAAATAACAAACCTACATTCATTTTGTCTGCGTTATTAGATCCCTTGACCATGAAAACATCCCCTTACCAAGCGGATTTAAGTTTATATCATTATTATTAGTTCAGAAGTTATTAATGAAAATCTCTTTTTCGGTAATGGCGGTTTCTTCTGGATCTATCTCCTCAAGTATTAAAGCTAGATCAAATTCGTTGACATACTTCAGATGCAGAATTGTCTCAGCTACACGATGCCGCTTGTTAGAAATCTCTACCTCTAATATTAAATGCACAGTAGGCCAAAATGTAAGAGTACCCCCATTGTTAATATAAATTGCTATAAAATCCGCCATCTGGATCAGATCTGGATCAGCCTTTGGGATTTGATAGAAGTACACATATTAAATCCCTGAGTCAAATTTCATGAGCTTTGCGCAACAATTACCAGAGACATTGAGAAACATTTTTTTGGGTCCCATTTACCCCAATGTTAACGAAAATTTCAAAGTGATCCAGAATCCAGGATTTCTTCCGGATCACCCCCAAAATTAATCAGTTCTTCCTTTTCACATTTTCGACACACCCTGAAAATTTCATCAAAATCCGTCCATAAGTTTTTGAGTTATCTTGAACACAGACAAACAAACAAACAGACAGATAAACACCGGCAAAAACATAACCTCCTTGGCGGAGGTAATAAAGCACCCCAGAGGATCAATAGACCCAGATACAGAGAAAGGTACAGATATGTATATTAGTACTGCAATACTCCGAGATCTGTGTGGAAACATAGAATGATAGAGCTGACCCACCCAATCCTAAAATGATCTGAAGGTCTTCGGTGGGTCTGCTGCATGAAAGTAATTTGGGTGCCTCGGTGCTCTAAGTTAGAAAAGACCTTATTGCTTTTCCTCGGAGAGTTGAGACCACTTCCAGCTAGAAAACCACACACCATCACCATCAGTACAAGAACATCACTACCAGACATGAATCCACTGAAAGGTAATTACTGGGATTAGAGAGTAAAGGTTATTCAACTGTCTACCCACACCTCCACCAAACACGACCAGCCACTAACAGGTTAGAACCAACCATGAAGAAATCTAAACACACAACCTAACCTTTCAAAAAAAAAAAAAAAAAAAGATATAAAGACTCAAAGGTGAAACAGTATGAAAATTTCATATCACGATTATAGTGACCAAAATAATCATGGTTATCAGTATTATAGTTGTACTGTTAAAATGTGCTGAAAATGTTCAAAAAGTACTGATATACACAGATATTATTATTATGATTATTATTCTGTCACACACACACACACAGTCAGTTTTATATAAGATCTGCTTATAGCAGCTTTAACGTAACTTAATGCAATATTCATCTACAACCACCCACTGTAATCTGATGTCAAGTGTGCTTTAGTAAAATATGCATGTAATGGAAAATGTAGATTGCGTTGTAATTTGAAGTTTTTATATAATGACATATACCAATGCAGCAACCTGATAGTTATATTTTTACATCACTCAGTGACATGATTTTTTTCAGATGAAGGTGGAAGTTGAGGTTTGAGGTTGAGGAGTTTATACATGTAACGACTGAGCTGTGAGGAGGTTAAATGGGAGGCTGGCATTACTCTTTAGTCACAATGGTAACAACATGGCTTCACTGCAGCACAATACTTGATGGGATAAGCTAAAAGAAAAAGGGTGCATGTGATGTCAGGTCCATGTGATAGTTTGACGGACGGCGCTGGTGAGACTGCATATTTAGAAAGTAAATACTCAACTTTGCTTTCACTCTGAAATTTGCTAAACCTTTATAATAATATGATAAACATGATTATTTTCAGAGTAAATAGTTGTACCAGATGCTTCTTCTTTTGCCAGGTCTGAACCAGATGCCTTCTAGTACCAGTACTGAACCAGCCTTTGAAAAATATGAAGACCTGTAAACTGTCTATGAGCATAAAATATGTAATATTGGAATACAAATCACCTCTGCTGCTCAGGACATAGTCATTGTCACACGTAGTACTGCCTCACTACATTCATTTACTGTTGTTGCTGCTTACATATAGATCAATACCACAGTCCAGAGGAAGCCCTCTACTGTGCCCTTCATAGTCGACACGGTACATGAGTTAAAGAGATGTGGGAAACTGTCTAGCAATACACCGACTGTGGACAGAATAAAGTAAACGCGTCGTGTGAAAGGACTTTCAAGTATTTAAATCAAAACTTCCAACACTGAGCAAAGACAGGTCATAGGTTGCATGCTAATTAGCAGCATTCCTCACACCCATATGTATGGTGCGCCGTGTGGCTGCTGTGCCTACTTTATTTATACATGAGGGCTGACCCTGTCCTTCTGAAACTTATGCATAACCGATGTACTAATGGAGATAATTTGACCTCTGCATCTCTAGAAGTTGTTTCACGCTGTTGTCCTTGATAAAACTGTAAATCAGTATCTAACATAATGTGGCCAATAATACCGTTTGTGCTTGCAGCTGTAATGTAATTTACTTTTTCATTTACATGCTTTCCTTCTTTTTATTGTGGTACCAATATTACACAATACTATAAATTACAAGTAAATGTCCCGACTTCATAATTTTACTCACTAATTAAAAGTACTAAGAGCAATACACAAAGTAGAAGTGTTCAATAGCACTTTCTATGATGCCCATGTCTATAACGCATTATAAACATGATTAATACATTAATTAAAAATATTGTAATCTGCTTGTACCAGTGTATAATATAGTAATAGTAATAATAAAGTAGAAATTGTTCCAGGTGTCACATGAGTCTTTAGAGTGAGTGCACTCGATATCTGGTATGACCCAATAAAACAAATACATTCATTTTATTTTTTTATTGTTTTTAGTTAATATTTCACCTTTGTGTGTAGATCTTACATAGATTTGATGATATATACTGTATGTTTTCATTTCACTTTAAGTAAACAATGACAACTTATAGTGGCTTATAACCACCTTGTAATGTATTATATCTACCTTTACCTCAGCAACTTAATTTCTTCACTTATAATCACATCATAATGCATTATAAAGAGATTATGTTGTATTTCAACTATGGGAATTATAATACACTATGATCCCTATGATCCAAGTATTAAATGCTTTATGACGTGATGATGATGATGATTGTTATAAAGCATTATGAATATTTGAGTGTTTAGAACTACAACCACACAGTGCTATAAGCACATTGTAATGCATTATAATATGTTTATCATGAATTATAGACATGGGCGACATATATTGTGTTAACTTATGTTCAGCTAATGAGGCGTTAGATTGAAAAAAATGAATTATTTCAAATGTTTAACTTAAGCAGAATGGCACCGTCAGACTGTATTGTACATTTTGTTACTGGATGATTATTACTGATGTATTAATATGTATGCAGCATTTTAATGTTGAACCTTATCTCAACTATTTCATGTTTAATCGAAGACAATGAATCATATCTTCCAAATAACTTGCAATAACAGAGTGAATAAAAGGAGCGTAGTAAGACGCAGCGGAGTAGAAATGTAAAGTTAAAGAGTGCCTCAAAACTGTACCTAAGTGCAGTATTTTAAGCAGATGTACGTAGTTACTTCCCAGCACTAATACTGTATTTGGGAGAATGTCCTAAAGAACAGACTGCATGTGCAGGACTTTTTTTTTTTTTTTTTTTGCCGTTTTACGAATAAATTCCTCTAGATACTCATCTTAACGCAGATTTTCTGGATCAACAACAATAATACTGAAAATCAATAAAGATATGAAAAGCCATAAAAGAGAACATATGGGATTTGTTTGGAAGTAATGAAAAAGATGAACAGAATTGTTGATCATTGTTTTTCTCCTCATATACTAACTGATTAATTGAGTAATTGTGCTCAAAAGTACTGATTGATTTTTATTAACTGGTTTGGTAGAGAAATGGCAACGAGGCTTCCTGCGGTAGTCGGTGTTACTGCTGTTACACGGCGGTCGGACACGCTGATTACATACGCTGCCGTCATTCATTTAGTTCATTTTTGCATTTCAGCACCGTGTTATCAATACATGGTTGGATGCTGGACGCCACAAACTGAAACTGAAAGAGTCATATTTCACACACAGGACGAGACAGAGTTGACAGACGAGATGATGGCGGAGGATTTGGTAAACTCAATGCTATAAGGAAACCATGACGGTCACGGCCGGTGTGCGTGGCAGAGCAGCGATGGATGGAAACCTGCAGCGCCGCAGGGAAATCTCTACCGGAGATGGAGAGGCCAGACACACACTTTCTTCCCATCCAGCCAGTGAATGTAACTTTAGCAGCCGAGGCTACGTGGGGAGGCTAATTGCTGCGCTGCCTCTGTGGGAGTCAATGCGATGGGGAGAATCCTCAGAGAGGGCCAGGGGAGGGCGGGCCATCTGGAGAGGTGGGAGTGCTCCTGGTGGACCGGCAAGTTCACCACATCTGACGAGTCCATCGCTCTCCCTGAGCCAATATAAATTCTTCTGCTAGTATTTTTGTGCGCTGAACTGACACTATTACAGACTGTATTTTGCATGAAATTGAACTAACAAATGCTGCCTTCAGGGTGCTGTCAGAAGTACCAGGATTACAAGTTAAGCGTGAATGAATGATATAAATGAGGAGGTAAATGAAATGGGACAGTCAGTAATTTCTGCATTTGAATACATTTATTTCATGTCGGATATATTCATGCCTGTTCATACACACGTGGATACAACCGCTGATTGATGTGTGAGCTGCTGAAATGGCTAAATTAAAGCCCCTATACGTACAACTTTGTGATTATTAAAATTATTTTAATGGTACAGTGTAGAAAAATGAGATCATACCGGTGAAAACTGGGCAGTTGGCAGTGGCTGTACCAAAGTGCATTGCATTCAGTCCTTTTTTATATTTGATAGCACCACGAGGAGTTGTTTAATTCAATCATTTTCAAACCACATAGGGGCTCTAGGGCTTTGGTTTGTTAAATGTTTTCACAAGCCTGATGAAGTGCTGAACAAAATGCATTGCCAGTATTAATTAAAGATTCTTGATCATAAATATTTTTATGGGCTGAGTGTGCAGTTACTACCACAAACATGTTTCCGACATTTACATTCCTCTTACCATTACCAGGACCTGTCACCACACAGTATACAGTATGTGCAAAGCTCATTTTCAACATACAGTAGTGTCCTTGTTAAAAACTGACAGTACAAGATTTCCTTTTTCTGTGACACATTATCAAAAATAGGCCACATGACTAATAATCTATGCCTTTGTCATGTGCATGATATTGTCATTAGGTTTCACTGGGAGAAATCATGAATGAACAGTTGCTGTGTTTCTGCTTTCATGAGCTGTTACAGTGATCTGCTTCACAGAAAACAAGTGGTGAGCTTTGAAACAAGCACCCAGCTAGTTTCCACTAGTTTGTTCAAAGTCACGTTTTTGGCTCGCTATCTCTCATTATGAGGCTGAGCCCACAGAAACAATCCTTTTGTCTGCAGATGTTTTTTGGGAGGCAGATTATTGGCAAGTATTTAATAACTGCGCTTCATTACAGTCGAGTAGTCATCTTTGAGCTGTGAGCTCTGTACGAAGCTCACCAGCACAACTGGGACACGTTCAGTTGTGACAATCCCAGGAACAGCTTCGTCCTGATATAACCTGCCACAATGCAAACGTCTTGGGCCTCTAGTTTGAGGACATATCATTACGTTATTGGCAACATGAGAATTGTTAGTACACACAGAAAAAAACGGTGGTAACAGACTAAAAAGTTAGAGCTGAATAAAAATAATGAGCTGAACGGGTTGCCCATGTAGCGGTCACATTCAGTAAGACACCGATCAGCCTTTATCAGATCTAGTCATCATTATTTCAGATCAATAACATTTCAGGTGACAGTTGAGAGCCTGCAACCTTTACAAAAATACATACTGTCTGTCCACTCCTGGACAGTGAGACAAGGACAAGCACTCTTTCCAAAGATAATCTTAATCTCTTACCATCTTTTTAAGAGGGCAGAATGGAAAGGTAGAGGACACGGGATGTTCAGAGGTAGATAAATAGTCAACAATACTGTACTACATAATACTACATACAGAAACTACATAGAGGTAGTGTACATCATCTGAAAGCTGGAAACCTTAAGATTAATTGAGATGTAGCTCAGCACTATGTCAAGTTGATCTAGTCATAAATACAAAGTAAAACAATAATGAATAAATTAATTTAAGAGTCTCAGCTATTCAGTCATATCCAATTTATGCATTTCCAAGACTGATTATTGACCCTAATATGCAGAAATATTCAAAACATCATATTAGACTAGATGAAATAAAACATTTATACTACATTAAAAAAAAATCCGGCATGGCTTTTGCCCCAAACTGCATGTGATTATCGTAAAGTGGGCAAGTCCATAAAGGGGAGACTCGTAGGTACCCACAGAACATATTTTCATTCACATATCTTGAGGTCAGAGGTCGGTGGACCCCTGAAAATCGACATGCCAGTTTTTCCTTGCCAACATTTTGCGTAACTTCATAGCATCATTTAGCAGTCATGCAGTGACATGGCTGGTACCAACTGATTCCTCAGGCTTTCTAGTTTCATATGATACCACTCCAGCTTGAAAACTCGCCTGCAACAACCTCTGAAAGAGGTTTTTGTGTAAAATAAATCACATCTGTTTCCCTGCGCATGAAAAATATTAATCAAGCTTGAAATTTACTATAGATTTCTGTTAAGAAGGTGGTGAAAGACCCTCCTTATTATACAACAGGATTACATGAAGAATGCTATTTTATCTACCAACATATTACCATACCAACATTGATTTAATGTATTCAGAAAGAATAGATTTTAATAGACTGAAAATAAAGAGGCTTGGTTTGATAAATAAACTTTAGAGACTGCTGGCTATGTTGTGACACAGATTTTCTCAGACCAGTACTTTACTTCATGTACTACGCTCTGTAAAAATATGTAGTTATAGGAATGGCTGTATGAGAAGTCCAGCGGAGCAGTAAACAAACAGTGTAAGTAGTCCTCAGAGCAACCCCTCAGGGCCCCACTGGGACCGCAAAACTTCACCAGACCTGTTTACCTTTTTGCTGTCATGTCATACTTTTCTAGTACTTTCACTTAGAGAGAAAGTGAGAGACAGTTGTCTCAAAAAAGTACCACTTGTCTTATATGCCATCAGATTCATGTCGTATAAACATCTTGCAAAGCTTCTAGTAAATAAAGCCATGAATGCAACAATCATACAAGACATCACACATGTCAGAGTCACAGTCTAGTGTTGTAAGTTGTTATTATACAACTTACAGTAGGATTTCAGAGAAAAAGATGAGAAAGGTTACTACTAAAAGATTTCAGCCACAGTTGTGATCGATTTCATGGGGTTTGGGGATTTTCTTGTGTCCTCTCCTCTTTCTCCATGTTGCTGAAAGCAAATGCTCCAGATGTGCAGTGCAAGGCAGCATGGCTTAGGTGGTGTGATAATGTGCTTCAAACTTCAATTCATCTGTTTATTATCTCCGCCAGGCATAAGCCTGTGGGGAGATCATGTGCTCGGTGTGTATCTGTCTGTTTGTCCACAGCTAATCTCGCTTACCGCTGGACCCATCTGCCTTACATCTTTTGTGCTCATTTATGACTGTATGCTGAAGGACCTCTCGCGGTTGCAGTGATTCAGAAAAAAACTTTAAGGTGCATTTGGAACGGCTAAAAGACGTGTGATCAATTTGCAATTAATCACAATTAACTATGGATAATCATGCGGTTAATCGCGATTAAATATTCTAATCGATTGAGAAGCTCTAATTTGGGCTGCATGGTGGTGCAGCGGTTAGCTCTGTCCCATCACAGCAAGAGAGTCGCAGGTTCGAATCCGGCTTGGGGCTCCTCTGTGTGGAGTTTGCATGTTCTCCCCGTGTTAGCGTGGGTTTTCTCCAGGTTCTCCAGCTTCCTCCCACAGTCCAAAGACATGCAGGTTACGTTAACTGACGACTCTAAATTGCTCAGGAATGTGAGCGTGAATGGTTGTCTGTCTCTATGTGTCCTGCGATGGACTGGCGAGCTGTCCAGGGTGAAGCTCGCCTTCGCCCAATGCCAGCTGGGATCGGCTCCAGCCCCCATGCATGGCGGTATGAATAGTCTTTTTAGATTAGTTTTAGATTAGAGTCAACAAATATCATATAATACATCCAAAACTCCAAGCATTTGAATAATGAAGTCATCGTTTTTGTTGAGGAACAGTACAGATCCTATTCTATGTTGAACTGGATTTTGTGTGTGAAAGGCCTACAGGGATGTATTAGCGTATGACTGCCATTTTTCTACTTTTGTAAAATTGTATCCGTGTCAATTATTCACAATGACCCATTGTGGCTGCACTTCAGCCACAGATTTAGTAGCTTTGAGTGCATATTCAGTTTCATCTTGACTGCAATCTTAACATCAGCATTTGAACATAATTTTCTCAAGGTTACAGTAGGGTGGCATGGTTACATATTTCTCATCATGGTTTATCCAAAGATTTCAATGAATTTTAATGAAAGCCATGAATGAAGCCATTGCTTAAGGCTGAAAAGCAAGGCACATCCTGCATGACCCCACTCATTATGCCATTTTGATTGACGATGATGTGTTCGGACACAAAACAGAGGGTACGTTTCTATGGCCAATTACAAACTCTGGGTCTCACAGACAGATTTGCTTTGTCTTGCGGACAAAACTCAAATTCCCAAGTCTATTACATCATGCCAGAGAGGTAAAGCTCTAAAGGCAATTAGCCTCAGCCTCCCAGAGGATCGCCTCCATAGGGATGACATATGTTTGTTTGTTGTGTCCTTAATGTTCAATTGACAGCAAAAATAAATTGCATGCTCATTTTAGGTCAGAAACACAAGCACTGTAATTTACTCTCACAATATCTAACTCATCTGTCTCAGTATCAAAGCCTCTTTTGAGACTTTGATGAAAAGTTTTAATTGGCTTCATTACTGACACATTCGCTGTCTCCTGAGTTGTTTCAAATCAAAAAGCTTAACTTATAAAATGGATAAATGCTCACATATTGATTCTATTTTTTTTCTTTCTGAATCTTTTGATAGCATTTAGCTATTTAGTTTTTAACTGTTGAGCTCCCTTGCTGTCTAAACTGTGGCATACAGCACTGACGCTGCACTGCCGACCTGGTACGCAATGTTTACAGGTCTATTATCCACTTTCATGGTCTGCAAGGGTACTTAAAGGAAATATCTCTCTTCAGTGGCATCAGTCATATCAGAAATGGTGAACCTAATAGCTGGTGTCATCCTAAGAGCACGAGAGAATGTCATACAGGTTGAAAGTCACGTGTTTCGTCGTGCTGTTGTAATGGGTTTCTGTGGCTGTGGGTCTGCTGTAGAGTATCTAAACCTCAGGTGCTCTTTCCAGTAACACAAGGCTTTTATCATCTCATTATGGCAAGAGATGCCAGATGTGTCAGAATGTCAGGTGAACAAAAATTTGATTTTTCAGTCATGGTATACAATGATATGCTCCAGATAACAGTGTCATTTAAGTAGTAAATATCTTTTTTTTTTTTTTTTTGCTCAAATGGATACGAGAAGGAAAGAAGGAAGAAGTAGAAGAAGAGGAAGGTGTGAAGAGACTTAAATTAAAGGCAGTCATGTTTACAGGATGCATGCGAATGCACAGTAATTTATGCTGCCTATACCTCCAGACCCCCTACCTGCCCATTCTCCAGTTCTCTCGGCTATAACACACCTGAACCAGCTGATGCTCAGTCCTGATCCGACAAGAAGGGCTGCTGAGTTGCATCAGGTGTATCAGTTGTGTTCAAAACATGACATGATGAAAGGCCTATATTACTAGCTACTACTGCTGTGTTATTGATTTATTTTTCAGAGCTCTGAACAATAAACTGATGACGATGACAGCGGTGTGCACAGTACATGGGCTACAACTAAAACACTTGCATGTTATCGATTCACTGTGTGTAAAAAATAAACATCCATAACAAAGACCAGCAGTCGTCTGGTGCCGATTGCCTTCCTGCCTAATGCTCATTTGGCACATTGGTGTGATGAACATTGCTTTGTCGGTGCTTATCGTTGCACATTACAACATTAGCATTGAACATATCTCAGCCTTACATTCTAACAGAAAGACTGCATGATGATTCGCTCTCTGTGATATTATGTACTGGTTTTTGCAGGGTGTAAACATTGTATTGATAGATTAGAGGACCCTCATTCTCACAGCCACCTTTTAAAGACTTGTCTCATGAGTCCCCCGTGGTGCTCGGGGCTTTGGGCTTCAGCCCCGGTAAGCGTGTGCATTAAGGCGCTATTGATCTTGACCGTTTCGTGTAAGGTGGTCATAAAACTCAGTCCAAGCTTTCTTAATTCAGTCTTTTTGACATTTTCAGTCATGTCTCCAGCACGAAACCGGAAGCAGCAAACAGGGTAGAAAGTAAACATGGAGAAACTGGTGGAGTTGTGGAGTGAAGTGAAGTGCTGGCTTCAATCATACACTATAAATCAAGCTGCAGTACTCACCGTCTCTCTCATATACACACATTTGTTTTGATTTATATGATTGAAGGCAGCTATATTCAGCCGAAGCCTACACTTAGCTTGTAGGTTAATAGCAAACAATCCAGTTAACATTAGCCAGCAAGCAGCTCCATTCAGTGGTTAGTTAGCTCGCAAGGGATAGCATGCTCTCCAGGGATTTCAAGGGCTGCAGCAATTTCTGTTCACTTTTTCCTCAACAGTTTTTATTCCTGTAAATTTAAGCCTGGAGCAGGATGTAACATCATCTCAAAAGGAATCCACTTGTAGTTGTGTAAATCGTGACCTGCAGGATCCCCAGTCATTGCAAATTGACTTTATTATACTTAACTCAGACAGATTATCTTTAGATGTGAGAGAGCGTCAGACTCAAAGTCTCCTACTGTATGGTAGGCATTAGTCAAATAACATCAGGTATTCCTGATTAAATCTGAAAAGTCAGATTAATGTGGTTTAATTGCATCTTCGTAATGATGCATCTGAGTGATCATCATCATGATTCTACAAGTTTTTAGCTGACACAGGAAGTACAGTATATGAGCTGCAGCGTGCCCTTACATTATCTCTCTCACCACAATAAAGTGAGCAGACAGTGTCCCATTGATTATTCATGCTAATCAGAGCACATTCTCAATAGGAAGTGACTGCTGCGCCTTGACGTAACATCAGACAATACTAAACAGGAGGAGATAAGATGCTAAAGTTAAGCTTTATAAAAATTCATCTTGCGGCGTTCTCTTTGAAAGTCTGCTCTCGACCCAAACCGATCAATGTTTTATGTATCATGTGTACAATGTGTTCTTATGTTCAGATGAATTATGAGAAAGGAAGTATTGCTAGGTAGTACTCATCACAACAAGTGGTAGCTGATCCCGTCTCTTCCCCATCATTTATACCCGAACACATAAACACAAACTCATCTAATAGCACCACTGTGAGCCGTCCCTTATGGCGACATTATACTCAGAGTTGTCCTTTGTTACCCTGCATGCTCATCCACAGCAGGCAGCTTCTCATTCATATGTTTTATGGTGGAAGGAAAAGCGAGGTTGATAGGAAACAGCCTAACCTGGGTAGCATATGGCAAAAAATCCCCACTTTAAATCAATTTATTTCATTATTACTCAACAGTCAACTGATTAGTAATGTCAGATTAGGGAATTGATAGCAAACTGCACGTTCAATAAATTTAATAAATCAAAGTAAACATTTCTGGCTGTATTCATTTTCACTGTTAATACACATTATGTGTGCTGCACCTAACAGAAGTTTCTCCAATTAAGTTTTCAAGTGACTCAGCAAAATCACAGCTCATACGTGACGAGTGCAAAAGTCAAAAGGCCATTAAGATGTACAGTACACTCATTCAATAAGAGAACAATTACTGAACAATGAAAGAACAAAATATTTCACAGCAGTAGTTGTTTTTCTACAACTATCTCTATTTCTTATTTATACTATTAATGTTAATGTTGTCCTCTTCATAAAACAGTAAATATAGGGAGTAGAGAAGCGCCGCACCAATTAGTCAAAACAAGAATGTTGTGATAATTTTATGTCTTAACCACGTGGTTACCTGCATGCCCAAATGTCTGCTCTGTTAAATACATTTAATAAATACGCTCCAACCTTGCTCTACATTTTGGCGAGGAAAAACTGGAGCGACCCTTTTCAACGAGGTCCCTTGACCTCTGAAATCAAGATATGTGAATGTAAATGGGTTCTGTGGGAACCCACCAGTCTCCCCTTTACAGACACGCCCACTTTATGATAATCACATGGAGTTTGGGGCAAGTCATAGTCAAGTCAGTCAATTTTTGTCATTGCTTAGTGTTGTTAATTGATTTCCAATAATAAACATACATACGTTTGCATAAAGCAGCATATTTGTCCACCCCCATGTTGATGAGAGTACTAAAACAATACTTGGTAAATCTCCCTTTAAGGTACATTTTGAATGGATTATGTTTAAGGACAATCATGCTATTAATCAGAATAAAAATATTTTAATTGATTGACAGATTGACACACACACACACACATGCACACAGACACACAATGGTCAGAATGTTGACTTTCATAATATGCAGATTAAGACGGTTTATTTATTAATTAAAATGTATTCGTTCATGCCAGTGATTATATCGGCAATATTTCAAGCGGCCTCCTCTCCTCCAACAGTAAATTGCTGTTTTCTATGCAGGCTTTGTATTTGATTAACACGTTTATCTTGGGAACATGCAATTATGAAGCCTCCATTAGCTCTCCATTGTCTGCCCCTTATTGAAATGGATTTTTTCTCCTAACCGTTCGCGTGGTGGCCGATCCTTAATTCAATCTAGACGGCGAGGTAGTATGAAAACATCAAAGGTCTCTGAGGCAGCACCTTGCTTCCGGTCCAAGTGAAGCCTCGCTGACTCTCTTTTTAAAATAAATGCCCCCTCCACATAATTGGTGGCTGAGGCTCCAGCTCATGCACACTCCATTTTTCCCTTGCGAAAACATTCCCGCAGCCGCATTACTGCATAGTCACTGCGCCAGAATCCCCATGGCAACAGACATGTGCAACAGCCTGCCCTCCCCTCCCTTCCCCTCCACCCTCTGAGCTCTCTCCTCACTAAGAAACTCAGTGATCTCCACAGTACAAATGTGCAGCATCTTCCACAATGATCTACAGAGCTAGATGGCGTAGAACGGAGAAAATATATCTTTCATAATAATCTGCCAACTGAAAAATCTCTTTTAGTTCAGCCGGTTGCTATTGGAAACTGCACTGAGGACAAGGAGTAAGGAGTAACAAGCACGGCAGGCAGGCTGGAAGTAGGTGGTATATATTCACTGAGACAAGGAGAGACAGTCTCTTGTTCTTAGATGTTTCTGGTCCGCAGAACAACATCAAAACCAGTTAAAAGAGCAGCGTCTGCATCGCTACACTCTTCATTCAATTTTTGCCACCATAAAGTTATTGGATGACTTGAATGGCACACACACTCACACTATACCTTCTCACTTTGTCCCTCTTCACCTCCGTCACGTCTGGCTCCTTTACATGCTCATTGTCAGGTCGTCTGGCCCTCTCTCCCTTCATTCTGTGTTTCTGCTCAGTCTGACCTTAACCGTAATAATATTGTGAATTGGGGTTACTGCGAGCGAAGAAGTCAGGCTGACCGGCAACCCCTATTTCCTGTTCTCACAGCACCTCATCACAGTAGAAAAGACACATGATTTCTCAATCCACTTCTCTCAGTGCCCCACTTACACTGCCTTCTCTGGACAAACTGAGGCTCGGCATTAAAGTCGACTTCTCCTCTTTTTTTCACAATTAGCTCTGTGGACTTCGGTTGTCGTAGGACAATAAAAGCAGTCAGACTATTCTCATAATGATCAATTGACTTCAGGGACAAGGGTTTTACAGTATGTAAGAGAAAATGTAAACACATCCATGGTTTGTGTACAATACAGAGTAATACAACAACAAACTCTTTAATCCCAAGCAAGTGTACTGCACATGTTCACCTTGATACAAAAGTACAAACCACATATTCTCTGATAATTTACTCAATCTAAAAACATTTTTTAAAAGTAGCTTTATTTTGATTTTGTTTGAAATTGTTAGCATAGCAGGATCCTTCAGAGCTGAAATGAATTTTCAATCAAGCGAAAATTAAAGGGGCACGCCAGCAATTTATCGCATTGCTTTTTCATAGTCAGGAGACTTGCATGATGCCGATTTAAAAACATTCTCAGAAGCAGAAGTCGAGACATCCTGACTTTTAGTCCCAAGAGTAGATCAAGCTAAAAAAAAAAAAACTCTGCATCCTACAAATCCCACAATCCATAGTGCCTTTTGTCAGAGCCTCTCTGCCTGTAAATGCTTGTGTCTTTGAAATGGAGACTGTCCTCAGAAAGACGGCATCAGTCCTTTCAGCGAGTGTCTGCAAGACCTTTAGCAGCCGTATTAAACCCCAGATTCCATCAGCTGAGCCGGTCAATTTTCAAAATAAACACCCTTTGCAGACTCTCGATCGTATCACATCTCTACAGCCACAAATCTTTGATCCATGGGGTTCTTCTGGGCTTTAAACTGTATTAATGCTGTCTGAGGACTACTAGTACAGCAAAGTAGGAAATAACAACAATAAACACAATTAAAAACAGACAAAAAGGAAACCAGTCAACAACATTAATTTATTTAGCTACCGTTTAGCTACGTAGCTCGCTGGCAGAAGCACAAACATCCAGGAGAAATGACAAAATCAACACAATCTGCATGTTGGGCAGGAAAACGCTGCACTTCTGAAACACTCCCGTTGCAGTATGACTCAGAACAAAACCATGTCAGAACGGATCACTTGAAAGCGGTATCTCTGGGAAATTGATGTACACTATTCTGTCACAGTGTACTGACAAAAGGATCAATCAATAATGAAAACAATTAGTTGCAGCCCTAAATGGTTTTCAAGCAAGATGACCAAACATTTGACGGTTCCATCTCCTCACAGTAACAAAACATATGTACACAACTTTGTTGAATACTCGATCCTGATTGGTTAATCACAGCGTGCTAGTATTTCTTAGTAGCCGTGTAATAAGTGTGATTATGTACAGCTAGCAGGGCGATGCGGCACCCTGACGGCGTTTAGTTCACAATAATGACCGAGTCGCTGCACATTATCCCTTTAGTGGGTTAGTCTGACAAAACCAGCAACTTCAAAACAAATTGCAATGGACATTTTTTTTGTGATTATTTAAAATATTTTGCAGCAATTATTAATTTATCAGGAAAATAAAAATCAACATTTCATCATTCTTCATATTTCTGGTAACTGATCCAACAACAAGGACTCAATTACTGAGTTTGTTAAATTTCTCTATTAATAATCCTGCCTACAGCCAGGACAGCACTCACTAAATATAAACCACTGATGTTACAGCGCTACTTTAACACTGCATATTTCACCTGAATAACCCATTATACTATGTGTGAAAGGCTAAAAGTGACTGAGAGCCAAGTGCCCTTGAGAGTGGTAGATTGCCCTATTGTATCATGCCATCTCCCACTTTTTTCACTTCTGCAGTTTGATTTAAAGGTGCCAGGGTCATCAAGCCTACATGACACCCAGTCCAAGGTGATAAAAGGGCGGACTCTTTAACCATGATTAGCAGCAGCACTAGATTACTTCATTTAGTGTGTAATCATCTCCGACATTAGAGGTGAACGGCCTGACGCCTGAGCGATTCTCAAATACCATCACTCTCACGCCCAGTGCCACCAATATCAACGACGGCCGTGATTGCTGCCCTCCCCTGTTCTGCATCTTCCTATTTTTCCACATGTGCTCCTTGAGGGCATTTCTGTCCTTTAAAGACGGGAGATCATAGCCGTACATGTCACTTACAGTACATCACTGTCTTCACATCATTTGTATTTGCCGTGTCAATGCCGCAATTCGACAGCCACTTCTGGTTCATCGCAACAAAATGTCAAAGTCTCTCAGCAACATAAAAGGTCACTAAATAGTACAGGCGTTTTATGGGAGAAAAAGTGGTGAACCTCGCACAAACCGCAACAGAAAATCTGACAGATGTTTATTACTCATAAAAGTCTGCTCTAAACACAGAAAGTCCTATGAGATCCAAGCTGTGGAAGTATTTTTCAGAGGTGTGTCTCAAACCCTAGTACCATTGTTTACTTCCTAAAATAATATTTTAAAAATACATATCTATGTTGGTATAATTGTATGCATGGCAACATAATCCATATAAATGTTGGCAGTGAATACCATAAATTGAAATAATAATTTAGACCACTTAAAATAGATGTGTTTCTGAGCAGCGTCATCACAGAGATGTGCATGCAGCTAGGGGGCAGAAAGCCAAGCTCCACAGCAGAGATGACAAGGAGTTGTTGTGCACCAACCAAACGGATGGATTGGAAATGTTTAATATTCTGAGGGGATCACATGCTTTTGCTAAAAACAGAAGGAGATTATGGATCCAGGTCTGGTGGGCAAAAACATTCTAGTCACAC
Organism: Pterois miles; assembly: GCA_947000775.1. Taxonomy (NCBI): domain Eukaryota; kingdom Metazoa; phylum Chordata; class Actinopteri; order Perciformes; family Scorpaenidae; genus Pterois; species Pterois miles. Next base: position 4,880,206 of record CAMQGK010000308.1, on the reverse strand, counting down.
AGCAATAGCAAAGCATCGGGTGGTTATGATGACCTGTCATCGACATAATCGACCCACACTCTGAGGAAATATTTACATATATTTAGCGACTGTACCTTAAAACTTAAAAGTGATGCAAGACCACGTTGCGGTTCAGAATTGTTGTAACACGTCTGCAGCAGGGGAAGCTTACTCCAGTATGCCGTAACGTTACATGTAGAAGGGAAGGCGTCCGGTTGTCTACCGGGGCTGCAGCTCCTCCCTCAGGGTCACAACAAGTGGCCGTGGAAGCTAATGTTAGCTATCAACGCTTAGCGTTATCAGCATTATTGTATTGACTTTTGTTACTTTGCTGACTGAGGGCTAACTGCTAAAGTTAGCTAGCGACCAGCAGAGAGCCGTCAGGGGTCTAACGCTAACTTCATCTACCTGCCATATAAAGAGCGGCCACTTGTGTCTGATCTACCCATTTCATAACAGGTGATAATAATTATATAATAATAATAATAAATCTCATACTAACACATACAATGATAATGGTATCTGGTGGTCGGACTGTGCAGAGGTCTAAGTCTAGTCAACAAGAATGTACAAATTATGCAAAATCCATGTTGATCACAACAGCCGCCAAAATGTTTTTGCCCCCGGATGCACATGAACCCAGTAATGCTTATATACAATAATAATAAAGTTTATAGTACTTTTATATTACTTTTGAAACATAGCAAAGTAATACTTATGTTGCAACGTTTAAGCAACACTTGATCATTGCTGGCCATCATTATTATAAGTTGTCTTGCTCATCTTCATCACAGTCTGCGATGAATTTGAACACCTCCAATCATTCCCAGTTGGACCCAACGTCATGCTCCTTGCATGTGCACCTGAGGCTGCTGCAGTCTGTACTGCAGGTGCATCTGATGACCCGTAGAGTAGAGCTACCTTCAGCTCCCACAAACCTGTGAAGTATGTCGACTGTATCCATGTCCTGCAACCAGAGGGCAGCAGCCCTGCTGGAGGATTTAAATTCCTTTCAGTGTTGCTTTTGAATAGCTCTTTTATTCTAAGCATCATTGCAAACTTTTCTCTGCAAACACCTCCATCACCTGTGCATAGAGGACAGCAACCTCATCCAGATCAGAGTTTTCCTATTTCCATCTCCAGCTGGTGTCTCTTCCTCTGATGACATCTGTGCATCACACTCCTCTGTATCTCCTGACAGCTGAGGGGGAGCCAGATCTTCTGCTTCTGGCTGCAGAGGGGGAGCCACATGCTCTGGTTCTCCTGGCTGCTGAAGGGGAGTCACACCGAGTGCATCAGACAGATTCACAGCCTTCTACGATCTGTTCTTTCATTATAGCAGATGCTGTGTATGACAGACTGTTGCTACGGGCGCAGTTCTGATGTCCGACTCTTATTGATCTCTAAAGTAAGTAGCTACGTACTAAACGGACAGTGAACAACTAGTGAGTCATTGCTGTAAAATAAACCCCTTCCGGGCAATGCAAACCCGTCTGGGTTTATTTCACAACAATGTCCGGCTTGCTGTACATTATCCCTTACTTGTTCCAGGACTTTCCTCACAGCGAAACACCACGGACACATCACTTGGGATGACTCTGAGGATGCGATTGCTGCTCTTGGTAGCTCGTGTTATCATGCCCGCGCTATGGAAGATGTTGTTGCCAGCCCAGGTTTTATTGTTGTGGTCCATGTCTGCAGCATATTGGACAAACCCACTAGAGAAGCCAGGAATGTCAGTTCTGACATCGCAGTAGAGTTGGGAGATATGTTAAAATTTTCCTACTGACCACGTCAGCCCAGCAACCGCAGATGGAGGCAGTTTTCATGCCAACAATCAGTCATGTTTTTGCCCACAAGCAACCCTTTCAGTAGAAGGCTTTCTGGGAGAAAGTTATTATACCTGACAGTTACAGTTGATAAAAATTGAAGGTTTCTGTGAGATTAAATGCATGAGTGTCATTTTTGACTGACTTATGGAAGGTTGGGCTAATAAAATAAAAAGTAAAGTCTTAAAAGGTGTAAAAGAAAAATTAAAAATGTAAATGGCCTGACAGCAGAAACGTTTTTTTGAGGTATTCCTGCAATATGAAGTTATATTTCATTACAAATACAGTATATTACAAGATAATACATCTGAGGGTTAAGGATCCCCTTCTGCACATGCATTTACAACTCGATGACTCCTGTGTACTGAACTGAACCCTTTGTTTGGGTGTCAGACAAAGACATGCATAAAATTGTGGCATAACTGATTTCAGTATTTTTCCATACTTTCCACCACTTAGGACTTTAGATGTTATGAACTAGTTGGAAGACTTTTTGTTGCAAGTTGTGCCGTATAATTTCTTGTGTGTGTGTTTTAATATCACTATGACTGACTGGTAATCCTGTAGTATCATCCATCACCATCCATCCATCGGTCGCGGGGGGGCTGGAGCCGATCCCAGCAGGCATTGGGCGAAGGCGGGGTTCACCCTGGACAGGTCGCCAGTCCATCACAGGGCACATAGAGACAGACAACATAGAGACAGACAACCATTCACACTCACATCCACACCTACGGGCAATTTAGAGTCATCAATTAACCTAAACAGCATGTCTTTGGACTGTGGGAGGAAGCCGGAGTACCCGGAGAAAACCCACGCTTACACGGGGAGAATATGCAAACTCCACACAGAAGAGTCCCAAGTCGGAATCGAACCTGCGACCCTCTTGCTGTGAGGCAACAGCGCTAACTACTGCACCACCCTGCAGCCCTCCGGTAGTATCAGTATAGCCTGAAACGGCACTAGTGCTGGTGGTGTCCAGGGTGAGAGAAAATTTAATGTGAATTAGAGATAACGAGGACTTAGAATTGAGAATCAGTATGACTGATGTGTTTCCCATCTTTTGGTGACTGAGATTGGGGTCACAGGCTTTGAGGCAGACAAGTCAAAGCACAACTTGAAGCCTATTTTTCATTATTTTTTTTCATGTGCTTGATTTTCTTTTTTGTCTCTTTGGACTGTGGACGATCATAGCCCACAGCTGTCAATTTCACAGTACACAAGTGCAAGCGTTCGCAAAAAAGCCAACACGTATGCACACGCACGCATGCACAATTGAACCTGAATTTTGTTGAGGACTGATTCGGTTGCATAGAAACGGACTGAAGGATGAAGGAATATATTGCAGCATGATTCAACCTCATTAGAGCAGCTCTGTGCGGATTTTAGCTTGATGCTGCGGATGTATATCCAATTTGAGAGCAGCCGAAAGGATCTTTTATTCCTGAGACGCTATTATTATGTCATATGACTCAACTTGTGAATCACAAAGACAGAGAGGGAGGGAAGAAGGAGGATAAACAGAAAAGCAAACAAGAAGTCTGATATTCAATTCTCCAATGAAACCTAATCTCCCTCAGTGAGGGACTGGTTTGTGTTCGGCGGGTCCATAGCAGCGACATCTATGAACATGTCTTGGACCATCTCCTACACATTACTTGCAATTTGGAGGCAGGAGAAACCCTGGGCACCCTGGTAAACTGTCTTTGGAGACGTTCGCTCTCCCTCTCCATCTCCCTAATTGGTTATCTATCCTCATTTTACCCTTCTGTTTGGTATTCAGAGGATGAGCTCCTCTTACTTTGTCTTGGCTAAACAGCTCAGAATAAATCTTGGACGATAAGAACAAAATATCTCTTCATCAATGTACAGTACTTCACCCCTGGAAAGTGTGGGGCAATATCTAAGGATGAAATAATATCCTGGTTTTGTCCCAGCACCTTCTTTATTAACTTCTTGCGTCACCCCTGCTATCATTTATAAACAGACCAGGCCCTTTACTCATTAAAGCCATTTCATTTGTTTCAATTTGCTGCCTAGTACAATGTCACCAGTGTCCCTGTAATGACTATATCACAGGAGTTTACAGATATATTTGCCAACAGACCAGCTCAGATTCTGCCGCACTCCCTTCTCATTAGTCAGACTACATGCGAATGTGTGACTCAGCTCTTAATAACTACACTTCATGAGTCTGTTAAAATCATGCCCGTTTAACATCCCTCTGTTTTATTCTGCTTTTCTGCCTTCACTGCTCTGTTACCTCTTAGCCTCCCTCTGCTGATATGCTCCTTTAAACCCTTTGACAGGGGCTGAGGACTCGCCATCCTACTGACGATAGTCCACCTTTTATGGTTTATGGATAAACGGATTTACAATATGCACATTCATGCATTTGCGTGTGCTGTGCCTCTAGAATAACCACGAGGTGTGTAATCAAAATCACAACAAACCAGTAAAAAGGGCTACAACCTTTCCTTTCATTAAGTAATGAATTCATTAGTGAAGAACGTAGATTAGTAATGAATATAACAGATAAGCTGAGAAGGTGAAACAAACAAACACAATCAATTATAAACTACCTTTTTTGTTTGACTTCCCCAAACAGAAATCACATTTACACACTGACTTGAATGATAAATCACAGGTTTAAAAACAACTTTGACTTTTGCTATTTTACTTTAAAGAACATCATTAAAGGATTAATTTGACATTTTGGGAAAATCAGGTCATTCTGGTCTTAGCAACGGGACCTATGTTATATATATTTTTGAGATGTGTACTTACATTATTCAGAAATGTTTCCAACAGTTTTCATCTGTTAGTTTACTCAAGATATCCTTTTCATTCATCGCCTGTCAGTGGAGGAATATCCCCTTTGTCAGCATCGTGGTTGTACGCCAAAAGTTGACATAAATTGACTTCTTACCCAGTTTTCAGCAATATTTTTACAAAACACTTTTTAGATCTTGGTTGATTTTAACCCGAGTAAGGATTTTAGTCATCAGATGTCTGGATCTAAGTTATCAGAGAAAACAGAGCAAACGGTTGCCACAGCTTGGCTCGAAGCGTCCATCCAAAACACTGCCAGAGAAACACTGACCTTTAACGTGAAGCTGCTTAATTCAATGTTTTTACCGGTTTTAAACAACGGGTCCATTTGTTTTGGAGAGTTGGAGACCTCTGTGGACAATTCGGAAAACGTTTGGAATAGGGCTGTCAGAGTTTGCGAGCGCTCAGATGGAGGGTTGAGCGACTTGGATTGGGGGCTCTCTGTGCACTCCTGAGGCAGAAATGCTCCCTCACCAGGAGGCTTTGCCACTCGTGGATGATGTTCTGTGCGCTCGTATCACATGCACGTAGGTTTTGAGACCAATTTAACGCCACAGAATCCTAACCAGGAGAAACTGACTGCAATGACGGCAATAACGGTGAAGACAACAACTCCCATGATGCCACGCTACTTCACACGCTACGTCACACCATAACCACACTCCCTGTTTTGCTGTTGTTTTGACTGAAAGGAAAATACATACTGTGTGTTTAAACAGAGAGGATATAAAGTTGGTGAGCTTTAGAAGTGCTGGTAGATGGAGGGTTTCTTCACCTTTAGACACAGACAGTCGTAGCTTCATATTTAGTGCACATATATGAGTGGTATTGATCATTTCATCTAACTCTCATCACGACAGGCAACAACGATTTTCCCAAAATATCAAATTATTCCTTTAACAGAATGCATTCCTTATCTCCAGACACTAAAACCATGTTCTATCCCTTAAATGGCTTCTTGATGGAGGTCTGGTCAGAAAAAAATAGCTTCACTCTGAAGGTCTAACAATCAATTTATTTCCCAGAAGAACATTAGAAATCACATAAGAACAAACACACACAAAGCCACTGTTGTTGTATGTCTCCCATGGCTTGATTTATATGTATGTTTTCCCTCCTACCTCCACCTCCAAGATCCAGTTTTGTGTTTGTCATCTTGATTATAGACTTAAGGATTATGACTGAATATTTATCGGCCTTTGTCCATGCACAACTCAACATTAATCGTTTCTCTTCTAATCCTGCCTGTCTTTTATCTTCCCACATAAAGGAGTGTTAATCCCCAAATCCCTGTTTACAGCACGTAGTCATTCCTCCGGCTCACTTGATGAAGTGCCATAGGCAAGTTTTGTCAGGTGACGATTGCAAGTCGGGAAGGTTAGTCATCATACTTCAAGGTATCAGTTTTATTTCAGTCCAAATGTGTGAGGTTTTTAATGATCTGTGATGAAATAAACTTGTGAAGTGAGCCACGTCTGAATCAACTGATCTTCATAGAAGTCCAGTTAATCCTGCACATATAGGTAGGCCTATAAGGTTTTGGGAGAATGATGCAACTCCTCAACTCCCCTCCATCATACAGGATAACGCAGGCTCTAGGTGTGTATTTATGGAGTATTCAACGGTAAGAAATTAGTCCTTGCTGGCCTAAAACTCTCAGAGAGGTGAACTTTTGGTCCCACTTTCAGGAATTGGAGTAAAAGCAGTTTATCAATGTTCTTAACCAGGGAAACCTGTCCTCTCAGGATTTAGTGGAGCTGCAGAGCTGTAGGAGTCCCCAGCAGGACGACAAAGATAACACAAACATGCACACACATTTCTGTAGCTGTGGAAGTACAGAATGTAGAGTGACTTCATAACTTAACTTAAAATAATAAGCTTCAAATCACTGTGATTGTGTCCCCACCACTGATTACAGCTGCGTGATCCGACTATTCATACTGACCAAAAATGCATCTGGACCATGAGAGTAAACGGACGGCTGTGCAAAACATTCACTACTTTCTATATGTAGCCAAGAACCAGGGTTTACGATCGGACCCAGACACTATAGTGATGATACAAATAATGATTACATCTGTGTTTCTTCAATACATTTTGACTTTTGGACAGTTACAGAAGTGCAGAGTGCGGCGCTGCGATCGCTGTGAGGATGTGCATGAGACAGAAAGACAGAGAGGGGAAGAGAAGGTGGACTACTGTACGCGCTGTTTCGGTAAGATATTTATAATAATTTGAATGTAAATGTTATGAATGAAGCTTCGAAGTAGTCAGTCAGTTACAGCCCTACAAGCCACACAACATTTTTAATTTGACAAACGTGGAAATCGATCGACCTATTATTCTATTGTTTTATGGGGGCGGCAGTAGCTCAGTCTGTAGGGAGTTGGCTTGGGAACCGGAGGGTCACCGGTTCAAGTCCCGCCATGGACCAAGAACTGAGTGTGAACTGGTAGCTGGAGAGGTGCCAGTTTACCTCTTGGGCACTGCCGAGGTGCCCCTGAGCAAGGCACCAAACCCCCAACTGCTCGGGGCGCTTGTCAGGAGCAGCCCCCTCACTCTGACATCTCTCCATTGTTGCATGTTTGTGCATGTGTGTGTTCGGGTCTGCATGTACCGTGTATAAGTTAACAACAGAGTGAAAAAATTGAATTTCCCCTCGTGGGACTAATAAAGGACTATCTTCTTCTTTTAGACTGCTTCTTCATTTAATTAATTTATTTAGGTTATTATATGGCTATTTAAAACATATGTCTGGCAGCTGTTCTATATGGCCAGAATTGTTGAATATTAGCAGCCATATTGGCTGTCAAAGAAACACACTGACATTTAATGAGACTTCTAATGCAGTAAATGCAGCGTTAGATTCAACCGAACTGGTGAAATTCATCTACAAAACAAAACAAAAAAAGCCGGATACATTTCAATCTGCCTTTTCACCCATCTTAGGTCTATGCACAATGCACAGGGAGCAAATATCAATCCTACAGAGCACACTTCAGGGTCAGAAAGACGCCTGCATATCCTTGGGCTGCTTGTGTTATTCTATACAGTACTGTACAACGGATATAAAACCCATTATTTCTTGTTTCTTTCTCATGTCAAGTTGATAGAAAGTCCTTGAAAAAAATAATACATTCACAGATTGGACCCTGGTTTTAACTTTACATATGCAGTAGGTTTCCTTGTCTCAAATGGTTGAAATTACACTGCTTTGTTATTTTTATATACCAAAATTAGAATGAACTTACAGCATCATAAATCAGTGCTGCCATCAGGACTTATGCCAGTGGTGGCACACTTTCCAAAGAGGAAATAGGCTGGCTGGTGTGAACCATTTTGACTGCCCAGGTCCAATCACCCCGAAGCAAACCTTGTTTTTCTCAAGGCTCATGTCGGTGTTTTTTGTTTTAGGTTTCGGTTGTGTCCTTAAAGGTCTGTCTTATTCACAAAATCAACAGTATGCTGCTACACAAAGAGTCGGATCATCTCATCGTTGAGGGTTTTCAAAAGAGTTAATGTAAGGAGGCTATTCTGAATGAGTGAAGGATGCTTTACTAATATCAATTATTACAACAGTGCATAAAGTTAAATTTAATTCATTTTCAGTTCACATTACAATGGAGACCTGAAGTGCAAATGGGGGATTACAAGCCAGACAAGAGCAGTGAAAAATCACATCATTTTCAAGACCAGAACCAAAATATATTCAAATAATTTGTCCGGACCTCCCTTAAGGATTTATATGGATATACTGTAGGCTGCTGGAATTCATTACTTTAGAGCCTGGAGTGAAAATGAACCCAGGCTGATGAGTGGATTACACTCAAACCCACGATCAACCTGAAGTACATACAAACCTAAAGCACGGAGCCAATGTAATGTACTGTAGTTACATTCAGGCGCTGTAAATATAAGCTTACTACAGCTTGGACCATTCACTCCAGGAGACTGATAATTTCACTTGATTAACAAACTAGTGAGGATGAACATCTGGTAGCAATTAACCTTCAGACCTGCATTCATGCCTGTGGACCAGCATGCACCGGTAGCACTGGGCTGAGCTCCAGCTCTCTACAGCCCATGTCTTTCCATAACTGTACTCGTTATTACCATATAGGGGGAAGAGTTACAGAAACGCCTGTGGGGAGCATTGGAGGTCAAAGGCCAAAATTCATTGTCCTAAAGAAAAATTGAGTGATTGTTATCTTTCCATCTGTATCATCTAAAATAATCAACCTTACAGTAAGTCTGACTGACACTGCACATCCAGACTGCATCACTCCCCCCTCTGAAACAAACTCGATGGCAACAACCACAGTCTGAATTAAAAATATCCACCAATTAGTCATCCTGCGGCTCGGATCAAGTTATAGATACATTCCTCTTGTTTGACCTTGTTGCCACAGACAGAGGATGGTTTTGCCAGGCTTGTACAAATCATCCAGGTCTCAACATTTACTCTTGCCAATTTAGAAATGCTGTGTGTGCACGGCACTCTGGGAGAAATAAACAACATCATGGAGGCTGCAATCTTTATCCACCTGATCCACTATTTTGTGGCCAAGGTCATAGAGGTAAGACAATCTTGAGAGAGTTCTGTGTAATAGTATACAGTATAGGTCCTTCTTGTCTGGATTGGAGAAAATGCAGGCTGCCCTGCGTCTGTGTGGTGCATTAAACTGCAATTGTGATGCTGTGGACATTCAAAACTTGTGCTGGCTGCCCGCCAACCAGCGCAGAATGAGAATGGCAGCTTCCTCCATTAAAAAGGCTACGGCTCGTCAATAGATAGGTGGATTTACGTCAGACCACATGAACGCACCGCAGCACAACAAGTGTCTGCTATGCACACATAGCAGCTTGGAGCAGACCTCTCCGAGCAGCTTGCTTAACCAAATGGTGCGAGCATGCAAAAACATTGTTCTGGTGCTTGAAAGTTGTCATAAATTAAAATGAGGGAAGAGGAGAGAAAAAAAGTGAATTCACCATTCTGTTAACTAGCAGAGTGGAGAGTGCTGTACTTAGTGCATTCATTTCTCCTGTTGCTTTGGTGAAAAATGCAAAGTGTTACCTCACTATGAATATTAAAGGGACTCAATGTAAGAATCAGAAATTGCTTATTAACGGTGACACCTGTGGCCGTTAACAGTCAGCATCCTGTTGCTTGCACTTGTGCTCACACTACATAGATACGAACAAGCATTGTTCACAACAGTGAGGCGACACACACAAGCCTGACCGTAAAACCACAACAGCACTATATATTCCACATCCTTAACAGTAATGTTAGCTTACCACTGAAAGGTCCCTCTATGAATCGAAGGCCCAGCCGATATTGACCTTAGTGTTAACTTTTCCTGTTTCAGCCTCCCGACCATGGTCAGAAGGCAAAGGGGTCTGCTGGTCCGACGTTGATAACGTGACTTGCGGAGCCCCCCCCCTCACTCAGCAGCAACTCACAGGAAACGTTCTTTTGGTTTTGAGGAGCTGCAGCATTTATTTCTGCACAAACTGTAACTTCCAGTGAACATTCACTTGATATTCGCCGGTGCTCTCTCTCTCTTGCTTCACCACTCACTTTCCACGTGCACACAAGTGCGTCCACAACACTAGTATTCCCCCGACGTCGGACAGATTTGTGTTTTGCAACACGGGCTTCACTAGATATAACTTTGTGGTTTTTGTGCTTCCATTTAGTTTGTGCTGGAGTCTGAGTTGTGGTGGAGGCCGGACTCCATTTTCAACCAACCGTTAGCTATCGTTAGCTATGCTTGTTGCTGCGCTGAAGAGAGTTTGCACAAGTGAGCACGCATGACGTCACATCCACGGGGACACCGACCCAAGTCCTTCACATACAAAGCAGTCTACAGGCTGATAGAGGAAACAGGAAGCTGCGAAAGGTTACAACCTGCTCCTTCATTTGCAATAAAAAATGATTTATTCATGAAAAAAGTGACATACAGTCCCTTTAATGTGATATTCATGCAAATATTATATCTGGATAAAAAAAAAGTGCCAGCAGCTTTAGACCTGCACATCAGGATCTGTTCCAGTCCAAGTTGTGCCACCTATGAGCAAGAAAAGTGAAAGGAGCAGCAATTTACTGCTGCAGATGTAGACAAGCAGTCCTCACTGCGGTAGAGTTACACCTCGCTGATAGAGTGGGTTTTTTCTTACCGCAGAAAACAGTCTTTGGCCAGTCGTAATGACTCCAGCTAGCAGGCAAAGCTTAACAATACCAGTCGAGAGCAACAAGCTTCATTTATTTTTTGTGGCCAACTCACAGAATGAATGTCTACTGGCCACAGCTGATACAATCTGCTGGCAACATCTATCACTTCAGCCAATGAGAATGAGAAGCGAAAATGGCTTCACTGCAAAGGTATCAGTAATTATCAACACATTCATGATATTAGGATCGTTATTGGAATGGTTCTGATTTTTTAGCAATCACAATACATATAATACAATAGAAAATTCAGGGAAATACCTGAAGTAACCACGTCACCATTACTGCAGTGGCGTCTCTCTACAATATGTTTGAATGCAAGCTAAGACATGGACCATTTTATACTTTTACCTTTATGTAATGTCATATTTGACAGCAATGTCTAGGAGTTCAGGAAGAACCGGAGCAGTACTCAGCTGCCTTATGTTAACATGGCTGGGGCTGAGGTGCTCCCACCGAATAAATTAACTCAATTAATGGTATTATTGTGAAATATAACGTTAGTTGCTTTAACTAGGGCAACCTAATGACCACTAAGCAAACATCATGAATTGATGAAGCACGTACAGAGTGTCAGCTAACTGTGTGACTTTCAGCCGAATGAGTCGTGGCTGCTTGTCGTAACGGCTGCCTGGTAAAAGTCTTCAGTTTTACTTTAATCCATTTTTAAATAAATTCTCAGTTGTGTTTATTAACTTGTCATCAACAGGCAAGTTGACCTTTTGACAAAAGAAGTTTGCCATTCAGGAGTTACAATAGTGCCTTAATGGGAGCTGATGCCACATGCACTGGATGTAAAAAGTTTTGATTTCATTTTTTTAAATTAACTAGAACCAGCTGCATCTTTGTCTGTACTTTGTCGTTTTTAAGGATGACTACGCCTGCCCTTTATTTCTAGTAATCACTCAGCAGAGTAATATGATTTAAGCTAAATCATTATCAGGATTTTGTTGAAAGAGACACATTGCAGATGTCTACGTCAGACCAGGACGTGAAGAATTTATTTTTCAAGCTGCAGCACTACGTTCACATGTGTACTGTATACAAGAACCTTAATGGACTGAATAACAGTAAAGCCTAATGATGCTGATAATGACAGACTGTTGATTCACTGGAACATCCTGAGAGGCTATGAAAAGCTAAGTCAAAGGCGTCAATTCACATTTGGACCCGTTTCTACCAGATGTAAAAATAGCCACTGTTACTGGATGTCCTGAAAATCTGTTCAAACAACTCTGCTGTAAAAATGCATGCTGTGTTTCTACAGACAGTCAACATTTAGGGCTCTAACATGGTCTATACAGCCAAACAACACAATAACTGAGGCGGACAATACACATGCTTCTTGCTGTGCATTGTTATTATGGCGCAAAAATTAGCTTCAGTGCAATTTTTTAAATTTAGTATTTACTACGATTACAGATGTAAATGAGCCCAGTTGCAGTTAATGTGATAGCTGGTATTGGTATGGTTTAAAGGACTGGTTGAAGGAAAAAATAAGTTAAAATAGTTTAAAAAATAACACCAGAGCCTACTTAAATACTGAATAATGAGCCAGGTTGTTTCATTGTTGCTCTGTTGTCTTGTGCCGCTGAACACTGAACTTCAGTTAAGCAACTTTATCATACATCTTTTAATTTGTGTTTCTCCCGACAAATGCAATTTGAATGTCTAGCACTTGAGAATCTTCGGTAAATTGCATTTAACAGCAACAAGCTGTAACTGAAGCTGTAATGTTCGCTGTCTGTAAGTGACTGAGATGTTGAAATGGCTGCAGCTATTACTGCCTTTGCCTGTTTGTGGTCTCCTGAAATAAGTTTTTGAGTTTGTGAGTTACCAGCCTGTTCCATCAGCTGCGTCGGCTCTAATAATAATAATAATAATTAAAAGACTGAAGGCATCACCATTGGATTCCTGCAAATAAGGGTCAGACATTGCAATTACAGTTAACAGCAGGCTAACAGTTTCCAGGAGTCTTCCGGAGTCACCTGCAGTTACACTACAGGTAATCACATGGTTTTCTCCATTTAATTTCCAAAACCCAATTAGCTTTTCCCTCCAAGTGCAGCAGCTATTTGCAAGACACATTACGCACAGGATAAATGGAAGAGAACCCGCTCCTCATGTTTCACACTCTCTGTAAGTTGGTTTGACATACGCTTTTTGACATATTTTCAAGTGTGCTCATTTCTTGTCTGGAAGGAAGAAGCATCTACTAACAGATGGTTGTGGCGAGTGTAAAAAATAAATAAATAAATAAATAAAAACCTGATTTGTTAACCTCCTGTTTTGTTAAGCAGGGTGTGGAAAATATCACTGTGAACAAATGGAATTAAAAAGCAATTTTTCAAAATAAAGCTAAATCTTTGGCAAGGTATAAAGAAAGGAGAAAAAAAACACCTTATGATTTATTGTGAGTGTTCAGATTTGGCCACCATTGATTAACTATGTCCTTAGTTGGCACCACCTCAAACACTACACCTAAATGATGATTAAAAAGAAGCAGCGAGGAGTGTATGAGAAGGTGAAATAAATATGTTCCACTTAATTCGAATAGATGTAAATAACGTCAAAGTCTACGTTTTTGTTCTTTTTCCACTTCATTTCCTCCGTTGAAAGCTACTGATGAATATTAAGTATGTTTACTCGGCTTCTTTTGTCAGTGGAGATGGCTTACCATAATGACACTGCCAAGATTGTGTTGTTGTATTAATTTGCCAAACAAAAGCTATTCATCAGTGTTTTTCTGTGACTATCAGGCTGTTTAACACCCAGGTGAGTATCAGACCCAAACAATAAGAGATGAGATTTTGCCAGTTAGCAAGACATTTTGGCAGGTCTCTCATTAACCTGATGTCATCATATTGTACACAGTAACAAGACACACAGCTGAACATATCTTTCAAATGTGTGTAAACAAATAAACACAGTCAACATGTTTGTGTTTTTTTTTTTTTAGTTTAACACACTTTGTCTTCGTGCAAAGACAACTTTCAGAGATGGTTTAGTTCCTCAACAGCATTCTGTGTGGAGGGAAGTCCTCACTATTACCATGACAAAAATCTTTGTTTTCCCTCTTAAATGGTGAGATAAAAAGTCTTTAAATATAAACTGGCACTTTACCTCGTGGCAAAACTGGTGCTTGTTGAGTTTGTTAACATTCACTCCAGCCTCTCAAGGAATAGCCTATTCATTCTCTCCCCACAGTCCCACTCAGATATACTCTTATCCTTCTTATCCTCAGCAAATCAATATCTACCTCAGCTACTTTGAGAATCAGCCATCCACACACGCACGCTAAGAAGTAATGCTTCAGAGGCACAAAGCAGAGATCCTTGGTGAAAATCTCTGCTTGCGTTGGCATCTTCAGGTGCATCTCGGCGGTATTTGGGCTTTTAGAATACATTATAGTAGGGAAACAGTAACGGGGTAACTCATCCTCATCAGTACACCATCTGGCTATTAGTGGTGTTATTTGTGAACGCTCCCTTAATGCACTGAGAGAATGGCTTTCTCTTAATACAATGAATTGTTGTCTCTAAATGGAAACACTTCCAGCATGTAACCAAATCGAATATTAAACATTTAAATCAGTCCATTCCCTCATTATAAATGAATTTCCTGTGTTACCCAGTGGCTTGGGGGTAATTATTAAAAGTGCCTTTAATGGAGGTCAGTGGGGTTACTTCAAACCATTAATCTAAATGTGTGTCATTTAAATATCATAAATCATATTGTACATGTTTACATTTGACATTTCTTTGCACTTAACAGTGCAGTGATATCTTTGCCCGCTTCCTGTAATCATCAGTGCATGAATATTGATGTAGTATCTCTCCAGGCACTTCATCTAAAATGAATGAAGACGGGCCTCCAGCTCAGACGGATCTGCACAAACACGGCATGCTCATTAAAGACCAATTGTAGAATAATGTGCACCTGTCTAAAGAAATGAAAGGTAGCCTTCCTGACGCGTTGCCCTGGAAAGAGATGTGAAATTAGCCGTTAAGATTCATCAGATTTCTGCTGCTTTGTGCCGGTTACGTTTAGTTTTACAGGAAGGTAAAACAATTAAGTTACTGTCAAATGATTAGACTTGGACTGAGTGACAAAATGAATTAACAGAGTAAGTTCTACCCTTTACAAGATCACAATAAATGAATCAGTTGATCAGCATATTATAGAAGCTTATCCTTCCAGCATTTAAATATCATGTTATTGGTCATGTTGTAAAAAGCAGTGATTCAACAGTATAAATCTGCCAGCACAGTATAGCTTTATATTTCCAGTGAAACGATGGCCATGTCCTTCTCTGGATTTCTCTGTTTCCGAGCCGGGAGGTGCCGAGCCCAGATGGGTCAGACCATGTGACTGGCTTCTGTATCTCATATGCTAATTTTGTATATTGCAAAGGGAGTTGGGACCTGAGACCTGAACCTGGCAATCTGAAAGCAAACTGAGAACTAATTTGAGTGTCCCCATCCAAATGGGTTACAATGTTCTGAAGGGCTGTTTGTCTGCGAAAGAAAAATCAAAGCCTCATTATGCTTCTACCGATAGTCCCCTTTTACTGACACTGTGAAACATTGCTTTCTGAGTAGGTCTAATGTGGAAATATTTCATAGAACTACTTGGACTCACAGGGGGGCAAACCTGGCTCACTTCATTATCACTTATTTCTTCTTAACGTGTATATCTGTGGTGTCAATGTGACGCCTTGGATTTTGCAGGTTAAGGAGCTGACTGTGGTTTATCTCGTCTCTGACACACACAAAAAATATAACAACATTAGCTGCTTGAAACTGTTGAATAAAGGAAGAAAGATAAATTCATACAGAAAGCAGAGTATGCCAGTATGCAATGATTATGTTGAATTTAAACAGGAGTTTAAATTGGAAATGTGCTGAGCATATGGAAACAGAAATGAAACACTGGAAGATGTAAAGAGGAATTAGAGGGTCTAACATTAGAAAAAGGGATGCTGATTTTGAAAAAAAAATGTAACTGATAAAAGTTGTACTTCAACCGTCCATCTATGTTTTAATTAACTGGGTTATTACAGTCAGATAAGGCAAAAGTTACATGAACGCTCTGCCTTTGTTTATGTAGCAGTTCATTCCTGCTGGGTACCATTGTTTTGTCCTGATTGTATTGTCGTGTGAACGCCATGTAATCATGGTGTCGAGTCTGAATCCGAATCATCATTCACAACACATATTTTGACAGCAATATCTGCCACTGAGTCTGTTTTTGTTACGACCACTGAGACTCACCGAAGCCGGAAACATTAAAGCCCTTTTGTCTTGAGGGCAACGCCCTCCATTTCATCTGGCTCTCCCTCATAATAATCTTCACAGTCTTGTGTTTGTCTTTTCAAAGTGCGTGATATTGTTGTGCAAACTACTGAAATCCTCTGCTTTATTCACAGCAACACACTAATGCTGCTTCCATTAAGGTAAAGCATTACTTCTCGTTTGCTGGAGGGCTTTTCCTCCAGGAAAGAGGTGCCTTCTCATAGGTGTTAACAATGACAAATGCAAAAGCTTTCATGTGAAGCGTATCATGTACATGTATAATGTACAGCCAGTTTACTGGGTTTTCATCTCTTCTCACCATACAGAAACTTACCAGGGACTTTTATAACTTAACTTAACAGACTGATGTATATACGTATTACAAACTTGGTAATCTTTATAAACAGAAATCTTCTTATGAATGCAGAGTCTGTAGGTGACAGATTTTTGTTTTTGTGTTTCCGTTTGCAGTCTGGTTGAAGTAGTGCTGTATTTGCATCGTGATATGAAGATGTGCAATAAACACATCACAAAAGTGTGCATGAAAAGCAATGAAGCACAAACATGATGTGAACAATTATTTATTTTATTGACATTTTAGATATTAATAAGTTTATATAGTGACGAAGCCACTGTTACTGTTATGCTCTAGAAACAAAAATTTAGCCGAGTTATATTTAATATATTCAATAATAATCTGCTTCTGAATTTAAGGACAATCAGACTGACGTAGGAAATATATAGCTAATGTGCAGATATTTGTTAATTTATTGCGAGTCATATCACCTCAGAGTCTCGTCATATCACGCAGGCTTAGTTTGTAATCTGAATAGTTTTTGTCTGTTTGAGCAGGCTTGGGTTGCATGCAGATAAACAGTCCATGTGGAGAGTAAAAGATGTGTATTGCATTGGCTGGAATGCAATCTCAGAACCCATCTGCTATCGTCTGATGGCAAAATAGCGATTTATTAATTTTTTTTAATTTATCTGCGTTCATGTGAAGATATCCGTTTATAGATCAGTCGTAGATGCCGTCTCTCAACTTAACATTCTCATGTTTCCAATTGTTAATCGGACTGTAAACAATGACCAGCGCACGAAAGAGGAAGTCTTGACCCAGATATCCGTTATCCTGACGTCCACTGGTTACACCAGAACTCCTGAAATATGGCCCTCGGAGTCTAAATTGTCATCAGACTGATAGCCGATGGGTTGCCGAGATTGCTAATTTGGGAATAAGCCTCTGGAATGAACACTGAATATTCATGTTCTCCCAAAAATGTAGATGACACAGGAATAATATTGCTTGTTTCTAAAAGCTTTCAAGAAGTACTCAAGTACAACACTGAACTAATACCTTTTATGAGTGCAAACATAACTAAATCAGCATGGCCACAGCCGGTGTTCACTGTGCTCATAATGACTGATAGTAATCTAAATTTCTGCATCAGTAACTAATGCAAGTCATGTCTGCTGCTGCATCTGCTCTGTTGACATACTGCTCTGTGAAGCTCTCTGAGCTTAGGCTGCACCAAAAGGCTATTCTTCCTTTATTGCGCTTCTTATCACTTTCATTTTTTTACTTGGAGTCTTTCCAAAGAGCTAATTCTTTTTTTCTGGATGGCTGAAGGCAGTCAAGCCAATCCTGTGGAGCAGCTTCTGCCATGCTGCATTGCACCTACTACAATCCAAATAGGGTCATGGCTAGAGGGTATCTGCATGCTACTGAAGTGACATCCCTCTCTGCACAGTTGGTGTGTGTAGTACGATCCGGGCAGCTGTCTGATGTCAATATTACTGGAGGCCACAGCACCGGATGTCTTAATGAACAGCATGAATAAGCTACACCTACTGTAATTAATTTTTCTCAAGCTAGATACACCGTTAATTAGGCCTACATAAAACACTCTTTAGTTCTAAATCTGTGGTATAGGAACATTGACTTCTTCCCAATTACTTTATGACACTGAAATACAGTTTTTTTTCCATTTGCAATGACTAATATAGAAGTCGGGGAAGACCTGGGTGTGTCAGATAGCTTGTTTGGCTTTTGGCCTCTGCTTATACAGTACTGTCTGTGAAAAATGTGTTTACTGTATCTTTGTTCTACACGAATAATTGTATTATAATCACCATCACAATTTTCCAACCATCCATTTTCTGCCATTTATCCAAGGCCGGGAAGCTGTGGCAGCAGGCTAAGCAAGGTTTTGGCTTCCACAGTCACTTGAAATCCATTAAGTGTGATATTTATGCGTTGCGTTTACAGTGCCTGGCTAGTGAGGTCCTGCACTGGATGCCACAGTCTGTAACATACATATTCAGCTCGTCTTGCCATCGAAGATATACTGTATGTATTAATGGTACCTGCCGAAGTTGCAAGGTTTTTGAGAAATAATGACATGACAAAGAGAATGTTCACTGTGCCAACTGGTGTAATTGATGGAGCGCTAAACAAAGCACCGATTGTTAAATCCTTCCTTAGTTAAATCTTTGCTACAGTAATAGATTAAACAGTTATGTTTTCAATATTAGCTTTTCTGGCTAGCTAGCTTACCGTCTTATAGCAGCAATGTAGCGCTTAGGGTTGTGCCAATAGATGATGATCTCGGGGAAATACAGATACAGATACAGCTATGTTAAGCCTATTCACATAAGGCCACGCGGCGCGGTCCCCAGTACTGAATGGAGGAGCGATAGACCAGATCACTTCGGTTGTATTTGTTATCAGCCCGTCGAGCCCTCATTATGTTACGAGGCGAACCTCAACTGCTAATAAACCTGAGGCTGCTGTTCAGCAAAGCATCTTATTAGGGCTGTCCACCACTAAAAAAATATTCAATTGTGCATGATCAGTAAAAAAATAGGGTGTGCCCCTCAAGTTTAGTAGCGCCACGCTGTTTTTTCTCTCACACATGGCTCCAGTCCCAAACAAACTGAAACATGATACAACATGCGTATGCGTCATTCAGCACGCGTAACTGATGCAAACCGAGGCATGACATGTCGACGAGTCCGACAGCTAAGAACCTGGTCTTAACGGGAACCGGCTCTCCTTGGGGGGATGGCGTGACGATTTCACCTGCCACGGCCAATAATTTACCCACATCTGGGTGGTGGCAGCTAATTTCAGACGCTGCCAGAAACCCTCACAGGTACTGCTTTTAGAAAAAAAAAAAAATCGGATCAAATTGTGAGTGTGTCAGTGTGCTGACTTGACTATAATTTACCCCGAACTGCAAGTGATTGTCATCGAGTGGGAGACTCGTGGGTACCCACAGAACCCATTTTCATTCACGTATCTTAAGGAAATAAACTTTTTTGTTTAATGCCACTGTGGCTGGTGGAATCCAAACTTTACCAGTCACTCCATGGTGTGGTGGTACTGGTGCAAATTTCCAACCCTGGAGGTCAAGGGACCCCTTTAAAAATGGCAATGCCAGTTTTTCCCTTGTCAGTATTTAGCGTAACTATGGAGTTTATTTAGCCTCCTTCTCAACAGCCTAGTATGACATGGTCGGTACCAATGGATTGTTTATGCTTTCTGGTGTCAGAGTTTCTCAGTTTCATGACAGCAGCATGCTCACTCTAGCTTTAAAGGTGAGCCCGCTAAAACCTCTGGAAGATCGCTTACATTAATGCGTTACAGAAATTAGTGGCGTTAAAACAATTTTTGCGTTACCGCTTTATTATCACATTAACTTTGACAACCCTACATCTTATCCAGGCGGATAAGTACTAACCACTGCACCACTGTGAAGCCCCTCCTTCTTAGAGCTAGCGTCTTAATTAGCCTCGAAGTGCACCATTTAAATTTAAAATGTGAGGCTACACAATTTCATTAAAAGTAAATGAGTGTGTGTTAAACAAGGGTGGTCTCAATATTGAGCACAATAATTGTGTTAATGATTTTTGCCACAATCAAGCAGCCCTTCCTAACGGATGATATGGAGGCCAGTGTGGAGGACACATACTGTATGTGAAGCGTCACATACTGTATGTGGACCGATTACGCTAACTGTTGTGTGTAGTCACCACCCAAAGGCCAGTTCTGAGCCAGGAAAAACCCTCAGTATGTTGTTTGTATGTGTGTATGTACATGTATTTTCTCTGTTTATTCGCATATATTTACATTAATTTAGTCTCTGTTTATTCACACATTTTTGCTGTCATTTTTGTTTTTATGTTAACTGAACTGCTTTTGTATGGTGCTGTACAAATACATTTGGACTGAATTGATTTATTACATGGTTTCCTATGGTTTAACAATGCGGTAACCTGGCAACAGTCAGCACACAAAACTTCAACGAAGTGCAGACACCCTACAGCCACAACATCTCAGCAGTCAGCAGCATAATTTTTATCCTTCTCTGCTATAACATATTAAATATATCTCTTCCCAGTGTTGTGAGATGATGTTCTATAACTGGTAGAATCACAGCAGTGGGGATGAGACAAGCAGGGGGTCTCACACTTCGTGACAGCTTCTAAAACTATTGAACTTCTAAGGTTTGTCCAAAAAAAGCAAAACATAGTGCTGACATTTTAAATCTTTACCTGCAAATTGCTCAGCTATCATTGCAACTGGGAAAACAATTTTCCTGAGCCGTTAACCTGAGTGTCCACTGAACGTTCAGCAGGCAACATAGTTGTGCTGCTCACAGGCAGAAGAGCACCAGCAACACCAGAGATTACAGGATACACACTTTATTCTCTAATATCAAGCATATGCACGCATGCACGCGCACACACACACACACACACACACACACACACACACACACACACACACACACACACACACACACACACACACACACACACACACACACACACACACACACACACACACACACACACATTGCATCTGTGTACAATGAGTTCACTCAAAGGAGGCCAAATATTACATTGGCTCAGCTGCACACACATTGCCTTAGGTCCAATGGTAGCCTTGCATTTACCCTGGCAATAAAAAAAGGCACACAACTGTTTTTATATTCAGTTCCAGTCTAAAATATAAAACAAGTCACAATTTAGCATGACCTCTTACAAACGCCTCAAACCATTTCTTCTGTGATGGCCAGTAAACGTTGTGGACTTGGACTCCAACCGTCGTAACACTGTAAATACCAAACTGCTAAACAAGCGGGGTTTCATTTTTAAGCTGTGTCCAATTGTTATGGATAAGTGGAATAAAACTGGGCTCCTACCAGCGTTCAACACAACATGACCACTGTCAAATCAGCCACAATGCAAAAATGGACACAGCTGGTCGTAATTTCCAAAAAATAATGCCTGCTGACAAAAAACATGACACTGAAAATATATTCAGGAGTGATGTTGCAGAGAATGAAGCAGCTTTCTTATTTTAAAAGTAAACAAGAGTGACTATTATCATATATCAT
Source organism: Pterois miles (assembly GCA_947000775.1). NCBI lineage: Eukaryota > Metazoa > Chordata > Actinopteri > Perciformes > Scorpaenidae > Pterois > Pterois miles. Next base: position 4,858,614 of record CAMQGK010000308.1, on the reverse strand, counting down.
TATCTTAATTAAGAATTTACATATTGGATTTATTTAGGGCTGTCAATCAATTAAAATAGTTAATCGCAAATTAATCACATTTTTATTTGTTTATTTGTTATTATTGCATTAACTTTGACAACCTTAGATTTATTACAAGAACACACACTATGACATATGGTCTACTGCCAATATAAACCTACAGGCGCCTCACCTAGAGTTTTAATTAAAGAAGAAGTGAAATCATCATAAACTGTATCATCTTGAACCTGTAACAAATGCAGCGTATGGCATTGGGCTGAGTGACTGGACGAATATACAGGCTAGTCCATCATCTGTTGTGTTTTTTGGGTGATTTTTTAGGAGGTGCAGCGGAGGAAAACAATGTGCAGAGCTGAATTATTTTCGCATCTACCTCTGTGAAATTAGGGTTTACTTCGACCAAACCTACGGGTACAAATAAAGTCACCTGAACCTGAACCCAGACTTGGTGATTGTTGGACAGACGAACCAAGACAGTCTGGGTGTGTTTTATGATGCTGAAACTACGACAGCAGGGGAAGGGAGGAGGCACACCGCATGCCGCATTTTTATTTATGTTGGTGCATTTGCATAACTGACTACAGCTTTACCGACAACTGTAGGTGCTTCGTCTATTCAGTATTTTTACTAAAACTAAAAAAAAAAGTGCTACCAAAGTTGTTCTGCAGTTTTATGTAGGGATACCGTTTTCTTTATAAAACTGTATCAAAATATTGATTGTATGTTACTGTTAGAGTGGCTGCCATCTTGCATGTCATCAGTGATTTTAACAGGCCTCAATATGGGGGTTGATGTTTGTTCTGAAGATAAATTGCAGGTACAAAGATGCTGATGTCTGCATGGTTGGAAAAAGATGCATGTTGCTGCTGACTTGATTCAGAGCATGTTTCATTCACACTCTGCAAAATCCTGTTGTCTCATTAAAAGCCTACATTTCAAAATCCCTCATGGATCTCAAAAGAAAAGCCACAGTAAAATAACACCCTTAATTTTACACAGACAGGAGACTCTAAAATTGATTACTAGAAGTGATTACTAAAATTACCTTGCTAAGATTTCTATTTTTACGCCAAACGGGTTGTATTTTAGGTTTGGTTTGTTTGTCTGTTTGTCAGCAGGATTACAGAAAGATGTTTTTTTTTTTTTTTTTCATAAAACATGATGGAAGGCTGTAACATAGGCCAAGGAAGAAGCCCTTACTTTTCGGAGCAGATTGGTATACGTTACTGTCATAATATCGAGTGCATGCAAAACTCCCAGTCTGACGTGAAGAAAAGTGGAGAATTTGCTGTGACGTCCATTAAACAGCTCTACATTCTTCCTCATGCTGTTAGACGCTTTAAGAGAAATAAGCAGGCTCCATGCAGCGACAGATCTGCTGCTCATCTCCATTTCAAACCAGGGTACACAGCCAGTCCTACCACAGACTGCTGCTCTGCATCCCTACCACCGGCTGGGTTTATATGAGGTGAAAGAGCTTCAAACGGAGTGGAAGGAAGGGGAGACGAGGAAGGAGGGAGAGATCAAGAGGAGGGGAAATCATACTGTACTTGTGTTCTGTCATGCCTTGTGGGCGGCACAGCGAGAAAAACATCTAAACCATAGTAAAGAATGTCACATGCTAGGTAAATGTGCCTTAATATAGACACATGCTGCTACTCGGTCTGACCTCAGCTCACGGTCTGGGTTTATGACGAAAATATTTGAACGCCCTGCACTCAGCACACCCACGGCTTTCCAGCTATCTCCTAGAGACCGACTGTGCTCTAAAAGTAAACTTTCCTGGGAAATAAAATATGTTCACGGATGTGTACTGGACTAGATTCAGATACAAAAATGGAACAGAAGTTACTTTGATATTTCAGTTTTTTTTAACTTCATCTTCTATGTATGTGGCTCTACGGCTGGTTATTACATTGAAATCGAAATTTGAAAAAGTGTCATTTCTGCTGTACATTATTTATCACTGAATTAAAAGTACCTTAACAAGCTGCAGAGCTATGCCTCCACCATTCTGGACTGAAAGTGACCACTGGACTCTGGTAAAACGTCCGTCTACAAAGTTCCATGCAAAAATACAACAAAATCATTTTTACTCTACTATCATAATTGTATTGCCTCCACCGAAATGGCCTGTGTTCAACAATGGAATGTTATTAATATGCATAATATTAAATCTATTTATTTATCTTTTTTGCCCGGCTGCTACCCAGAGGAGCATAAAGTGGGTGATGGACATAAAAATCCAACACACAGATTTTAAGAGCATTCTCAAACATTTGCATGTCAAGGACCTCCAAAATCGATGTCCAATAGACCACAGACCATGAATGTACAGCTATAAGAGGTTGCACCCCATGCTTTTGGCCTGAGTGTTCGTATATAGACTACAACTACATTAAATTCTGTTTATGTCATGCTACTAGCGCTACTAGCTACTGGCCGATAGCCGGCGGGTTGGGAACAGAGACATTAATACATCCACCACAGTACAGGCTTACAGCATACAGCCTGTAGGTTGATTAGATGATAATAATAAGTGATAAATTACAGCCTATATATCCATTATTACAGCCGCATACAGCTCACAGGAAGCTGGCAGAGCCAGATGGGGCGGTGCAGTCCAGAGGGTCTGATGCATGTTCAATATACTGAGGAAAATAACGTTGGATTTGGTTATTAGTGAACTTTACAACTTTTAGTTCATACACATCCATGGCTTTGGACTCATTGATGTTTTCAGGCCAAAATGGCAGCAGCACTACTGCAGCACCATCAGCAAAGTGTCTCCTCTTTGCTTCCCATTAATATGCCCTCTGCTTGTATCTGTACTATCTACACTTGGCCAAAGATTGAGGATACACCACTCCGTTTTAATTTTGATATTTGAAAAGATTCAAAAGGCCCAACAGAGTGCTGAGTCCTTCTCTAGATCAACGATCTAGTCTCACATCTGTTTCACACAGGAAGCTCATTAGCAGTCGCAGCTCGTTACAGATGTAAATGACTGACAGCTGGTGAACAGGGTTGTTGGAATCTCCCAATTACACTCGTAAGCATGTCATTGTTTTCAGATTATCACCTTAAAAGTTCTTGAATGGAACCTTCAAGATCCAGGACTGTGAAGCAACTTGTCCTGACAAAGCTAACATTAGCTCATATAGCTAAAATGCAAATATTATTAGGGATTGTTAGTGAAATATCAATCAATGTCTACACTATTTTATCAGATTCTTATCAAGTAAAAAATAATAAATTTGGTACATGTACAGTATATCCTTTAACCATCTTTGACCCGCAATCCCAACCAACTTTACTTTCTTTCAGAGGCTTTTAAAGCTAGGGTGAAGGTACAGCTATCATATGAAACTACTGTAGAAAACCCAAGGAATCGGTTGTGATGGTGTTTGTCTCATAGTAGCCATTTCACTGTAATTTACAGCCACAAACTAGAGACCTTGGATATTCAGAGGATGGATGACTCTCCTAGCTAGATTGCTAGATTGCTCGCCAACCAGTTCCTACAGATATCTCCATGTCAAAAGTTTTTGATACCAAATCATGGCATGGCTTTTTCTGTGGTGTCCCTCAAGGTCTTGGTGTCTTAATGTGGTATTTTGGAGAGATTATTGATCATATTCATCACTTCTAGAGTGGTAAAAAACAGTTAAATTTAGCACCAAATGTGTGCAAAAAATTGTATCAACCCAAAAACAACTTATAAGACATAATAGAGCATGAAGATGACCATCATATAGTATACTTCCATCACAACGCTCTAAGCCCTTATACACTTTTACAGTGTATTTTAATTCATTCATTCTTTCAAATATTAATTCATTAACAAATTCATTCATGTTTATTTCTGTTTACATATTTATTCATGACTAGACCAATTTGACACACAGGACTGAGCTGCATCTCAAATTAATCTTCAGGTTCCCAGCTTTCAGATGATGTACACCACCTGTCCCCCCCTAAAAAAGACAAAAACAGGTCTATTGCGGGTCTCAGAGGATTGACACTACAATAAGCATCCCACTGTAAACAAGCTTAATTTGTAGAGAATAATTTCGTTCACAATATTAGTCAGACAAATCACACTTTCCTCAGATCGCTCTGCCATTGTGAGGCAAAGGGACTGGGGCTGAATCAGTTCGTATTTGTGTGTATCATGTCCCATTCAACCTCACGTGCAATCGCATCAGGTTGTTTGTGTTCAGAGGTCTGACATGCAATCACATGGTGTCTGTGGCCTATTTAAGGTGACACGTGAGGGGCGAGCATCGAGAGAGAATCACAACAACAATGAACAGTTCCACTTCCTCGACAACAGGGTGTCTGCGCTGATGACCATTTCTACATGTTGCTGCATGGCTCAAACTGTGCAACTGATTGGCTAGCAACTTCCCACATCTGCTCCCCTCAGGTGTGGCACCAGCGAATGAGCATAGAGCAATATAAACCAAAGCATCCCCTCATGTAGACAAACTGCATTGCCATATTTTGAACAAATGAACTGCAGTATATTTCAGAATTATAGTCCAAGAGACATTTCTCACAGAGGACACTTTGACAAGTCAAAGTAGAAAAACCACAGGCGTAAATAATAAAAAGACTGACGGCTGTTTCAGTTCATGGGTTCTGCTTTGTGCATGCTGGCTCACTGTCACGGCTTACTGGGACACTTGAAAAAAACAAAGCCATTGTTAATATTATTAGTAACACCTGTGTTTTTTTCTGCTATGGAAAATGTCTACAGTACAGCAGGAAGTCAAAGAAAGCCCCAGACAATTCAGAGTAAGCAGACCAACGTCAATTCTGTTGAAAATGTAATCCTATAAACACTCAATTATTCAGCAGAATAATTCATCAGAAAATGAAAATTGGCAGGCACGTGTTCTTGTGTAGGACTAATTTACACATTAAAGGTTCACTTGGAGGCCAAAAGGAAAAAAAAAATGAAGAAGCACACTGCCTGGTCCATCAATGCAAATTAACATAACCAAAAAAGAAGCACGGAGGCTGTAGCCTCACAGCTGGAATTGAAGTTTGAGATCAAACCGCGTGGGTTATTGGCTTTAATTAGGCCTAACAGCCTTGGGCTGTATTTGCAGTTTTGGCAATGAAATCTGGAAGCAAAACAACCTCCATGTGCAGGGATCATTAAGCGCCCAACCCTTGTCCACCTCAGGCACAGGTAACAGCGTTAGCTGGACAGATACCTGAAGAAACAGGTGGAGGCCAAGCAGGCGTCCCTGCACGAGTCAATCATGTTAGAAAAATAGGTTAATTCATATCAGCAGGTAGAGGAGCTTTTCATGTGAAGAGCTGGCTTGTGGTAAAGTTGTTCAAACAGACAGATTAAGTAAATGTCATCATTCAACAGTATATAAACAGATAAATACAGGATGTGAGCGTCGCTTTGCCAAGCTGACTCTCTCAAAAGGGACCACTTGGTCCCCTGAGGCCACGTTTACATTGATAATATCTTGACATAACAGTGGATATTGGTGGTTTGCATTTTTTTTTTAAATTCTTTTGATATTTCGTTTTCACAAGTACAGTATACTATAAATGTATTCCCATTCACACCTTCATCAGGACTTTCCTCTGAGGGGTAATGCCAAAGGTTCAGATTTCAGCTGCCACACAGCTCTGTTTTACATAATCCGAAGCCAATTCTCACCGCTGCCTTACCTATAATGAGTAGCGCAGAGTAAAGGGCATATTCTAAATGTCATTTCATGCACTATTCAAACAGACAAGCTAAGGATGTATTGGTAAACATTATGGTGTTGCTTTGCGAGATGAAACAGTATGTGTGAGGCTAAGATCAATTTCACAGCCAACTATACTTTCATGAATTTAAATGTTTATTCGGATAATTTCTGCCATCCTGAAGCTCAAGGACAGTTTAGACAGCTAATGTAGACAAATGAGACTTTTGATGTGCACATAAAAAAAATGCTTGTCTTCACATATCTTTTGTTCATAATGTTAAATAATGTTCAATAAGACCACTAACGTGACCAAGGAATCCGGACAGAAGTGGTTTAAATCATCTGAAAGCTGGGAACATGAATTTGAGATGCAGCTCAGAACTGTGTCAAATTGTTGTAGTCATAAATCATAAATAAACATGAATTAATTAATCAAAATAAATTGTGAAAGTATATAAGGGCTTAGAACACTATGATCAAAGTACAGTGCTGTGAAAAAGTATTTGCCTCCTTCCTGATTTCTTATATTTTTGCATATTTGTCACTTTTAAATGATTCAGATCATCAAACAAATTTTAACATTAGACAAAGATAACCCAAGTAAATAGAAAATGCAGTTTTTAAATGATGATTTTATTTATTAAGGGAAAAAAAACTATCCAAACCTACCTGGCACTATGTGAAAACGTAATTGCCCCCTAAACCTAATGACTGGTTGTGCCGCCCTTGGTGGCAACAACTGCAGTTGTTTGTGATAACTGGCCTTTTACATCGCTGTGGAGGAACTTTGGCCCACTCTTCTTTACACAGTTGTTTTAATTCAGCCACACTGGAGGGTTCTGGAGCATGAACAGCCTTTTTAAGATCAGGCCACAGCATCTCAATAGGATTGAAGTCTGGACTTTAACTAGGCCACTCAAAAACCTTTATTCTGTTTCTTTTAAGCCATTCAGAGGTGGACTTATTGGTGCGTTTTGGATCACTGTCCTGCTGCAGAACCCAGGTGGTCTTGAGCTTGAGGTCACAAACTGATAGCTGGACGTTCTCCTTCAGGATTTTCTGGTAGAGGGCAGAATTCATGGTTCCATCAGTTACGGCGAGTGGTCCAGGTCCTGAAGTAGCAGAGCAGACCCAGACCACCACATCACCACCACCATGTCTGACTGTTGCTGTGATGTTGTTTTTATGAAATGCTGTTAGTTTGACACCAGATATAACAAGACGCTCACCTTCCAGAAAGTTCAACCTTTGTCTCGTCAGTCAACAATATATATTTTCCCAAAAGTCTTCAGATCATCAAGATGTTTTTTGACAAATGTGAGACGAGCCTTTGTGTTGTTTTTGGTCAGCAGTGGTTTTCTGCTTGGATCTCTCCCATGATGCCATTTTTGTCTGGTCTCTGTCTTATAGTTGAATCATGGACACTGACCTTGACTGAGGCCTGCAGCTCTTTAGATGTTGTTCTGGCTCTGTTGTGACCTCCTGGATGAGGCGTTGATGCTCTTGGAGTAATTTTGGTCGGTTGGCTCCGGGGAAGGTTCACCACTGTTCCAAGTTTTCTCCATTCATGGATATCGGCTCTCACCGTGATTCACTGGACTCCCAAAGCCTTAGAAATGGCTTTATAACCCTTTCCAGACTGATAGATGTCAGTGACTTTGTTTCTCATCTGTTCTTGACTTTCTTTAGATCACGGCATGACGTTTAATGATGACGAAATGATCAACAGTCCATCCAAAACACCACATCAATACACTAAGAGCTTAAGAAACACCATAGAAAAAGCCCTGCTGTGATTTGGTGTCAAAAACTTTTGACATTTGGAGATTTCTGCAGGAACTGGATGTTTTGATTGGATGGTGAGCTATCCATCCTCTGAAGTTTCATGAGGCTGTGCTTATCCTAGAGGTCACCACAGGTCATTTTATACAGCGAGGTCAAGTTTCAAAAAATGGTCTCACTACAGTGAAATGGCCACTGTAGGGACTAACTTTATCACACATGAATACAGTTGGTCTCACAGCTTTACAGTGATACCCAATTTATGTAATTAGACTGTTTAGGGACCTCAGTACACAGAAATATTCAAACACACCATATCAGAATAAGCGAACATAACATTTATACTGCATTCAAAAAACTGCATGTGATTATCATACAGTGGGCATGTCTGAACCCATTTACATTCACATATCTTGAGGTCAGACCATGAAAAATTATAAACAAATTTTAAAATCCAGCTCTCTGAACCTGCTACAGCCTCTGAGAGAAAGTAAAGGCAGTCGGAATCGTGGGTCTCTGGGGCTTAAATGATGAAGGAAATGAAGTACAGGTAAGATAAATATGTCTTCAGAAAAGCAATAGTATAGTTACTGATTATTGTCCCATTGTATCCAAAAGTATATATCACCTGGACTGCAACGGACGTAATGTAATTCACTGTCCCTGGTTTATTTAATAAAACACACTGTGGGAGAACGAGAGCACTGAACACACATTTACTTCATTTTCTATATTTGATTGATGATGGCTACAGAAAAAAATGGGCCATCTGGGCCCTTTGGCTACTCTTATGCAATCCCTTTCATTTTTATTATCTTTTCTCTTTTGCTTCTTCTCAAACTCTTAAAACAAACTCTAATTCTGGCACTGACTGTGACATTCGAGTTATCCATAAGAGCTGTTAATGGACTAAATACAATTTGAATTGATATTATGCATTTTGACAGTTGACCGGCCTTTTATTGTACATTTGGGCACTTAGGCATCTTTTTCGAGATGAGGTCTTGTCAGATAATATATTATGTGGCCCAAGGAAATCACGTCCTGACTGGTTTTAATAAGCATAAATGCATTCTTGTTCTTGGAATATTTAAGAACACTTATAGAGCTAATTTCCCTCTTTTATTCTCATTGAATGGGTGACGAATAAGCCAATTTAAATCCTTTACCCCAGACCATTTTGTCATTTTGTATTACTTACTGTAAAAGGGACAATGGGGAGAAGCTGAAACTGTCCCCTGGAATGATTTGTGTTAAAATTATCAGTGTGTAGTTAAAAAGTTATTCTGAAAAATGCTAATGAAAACCAATATAAATTACCTATTAGGTTGAGCTTGAAGGCAGAGAATTTTTCCCCTGTTATATAATCGCCATTCATCTGGGTTTGGTGGAGCAGTTTGTTACCTGCTAACACAGCGCTCCTTTCTGCTGCTCGGCACACCTCAGTTTAAGGAAAGCAGCCACAGTTTAGTGCTGTGCAAATAGCTTTTCTGCTCGCAGTCGTTTAATCTCTCCTCTGGGATTCAAGCCTTCGACCTTCTGGTCACCATGCGGCTTCACTGACCTCGAAGCCATTAACATGTACAGTTTAATGTCTCATCATAATGCTGAATTACTTTCCAATTTGGCACACATTTGAAATGTTGTTTTTTTTCCCCATTAAAAATGGAATGACAGGAATCATTAAGCGTGAACTTTCACATAAGCATGTCATCTCAGTAAAGTGGCAAACAGGTGAGAAAAGGAAAAGCACATCTGCTTATAAAGCTGAACGCACCAGATGGAGTCATCCACTGAAGTCAGAGTAAACACAATAAAATAATCTGGAGCTGAAAATGTCATCTTTTGACATTAAAAGGGTAATAGTCAATTCCAGCATGATGGAGCTCAATCTGAGTCAGATTTAAACAATTTATCATTATCATCCCAAACTATTAACGTATCCTTACACATGGCCCATGGCAGTGGTGTGGGCATGAAAACTTTGTTTTTTATACAAACTCTGGGGAAAATGTGTATATATTATTTCTCTGTTGTTACTATGCTAATTGCGGCTGTATTTTACATAACTGGAAAGACTGTTTATTCAGCTTCCAGCTTGTAAGGATCATGCATTTGTGGGTTGAGCCTGGTTGGCAGCTCTGATTGGTAGCAAAACATCTGATGTCAAAATCAGAGTTTGGAAACAAAATTCTGAACTGGTTTTGAAAAAGCTGACTTTTCAGCTGAAACGGATCACTTAGAGATCCCGTGGTCTGGTCTTGTGGTGCCTGACTGGCAGCAGCTGGAGCCCAAAACAAGAGTCAGTACCAACAGCAGAAAACACTGTTGAGCACTGGTAGACATTTTTTTTTTTTTTTTTTTCAAAGAAAGCTGTGCTGCTCATCCCCCAAATGCACCATCCAGACAAGTTGGACATCATTGTGAAGGTAAATAAATAGGCTTTCTAACTATGTAAAATGCAATGCTAATTAGCATTGCAACAACAGAGAAATAATAAAAAATAATAAAAATTCAAATTTCCCTTTTTTCCATATATGTGTGTATGTGTGTGTGTGTGTGTGTGTGTGTGTGTGACCCCGCCTTCGCCCAATGCCAGCCGGGATCGGCTCCAGCCCCCCTGACCCCCTGTGTGATGTGGGTGTACCCTTTAAAGAAAGAATTTTTGATCCAGAAAAGGCTTACATTTTTACTAAGAAAAATTGACTGAAAATGATTAAAAATCATGTTTGCATGGACATGAGAATCCCATTTAATGATCAGGTTCTTGAAGTATCCCATTTATGTGTTGTATGGATGTAAAAACCTTGTCCCAGACCCAGTTAAGCCCTTATCCCGCTCATGAGAAACCCGAATATGCTGGCTGGAGTATTCTGAAAGAAAACTAAGTGAACCCCGAACAATGGTGTCAGCGAAAGCGCCTCACATCTAGAGTGATGAAGAAACAGAGTTTTGTGTTTAAGTAATAAAATAGGCTGCCATGTCCTACGTGGAGGACAGCGTTATAAGAGTAGCGGAGCTTTCAGGAATAGCTCAGTGTGCAGTGTGGGCGTAGCAACAGAGACTGAGTGACGGTGGATGGACTGAGGGCAGAAAAGTATTGTCGTTTAGAGCAGAAAAGAAATCATCAGTAATGTTGTGAAGGACACTCACCCACAAACCCACATACACAGTATATGTTCAAACGTCCTAACCGATACCAACTCCATTCAGCTTGGTCTGATCAGTTGGTCTGAGTGTTTGACTCATGAGGTAATTTTGGTATTTTTCAACCTGGAACTTGTTTTCCCATGTTTTTGTGTCTGACTGAGTACGCTGTAGATGGCAGCCGCTCATGGGCTGATATGTAATCCTATCAGGGTAACCTGGCCCCGTCATTTACGTCCACTAAAAGTGCTTGTTTTTGCCATGACAGGCTCTGATTGTTATTAAGTGTCTGTCATTATGCAAGGAGTCTCGCTCAAGGAGAAGTCTTGCTCTGAAATCTGGCGAGGTGACGTGTTGCTGGAAGTCAACATTGGAAATGCGAGTGCTAGCCAGGCAGAGTTTGTTGCGTTGGAGTACAGAAAACGTAGCTTAGTGTTATCT